>CM070545.1:69323093-70560593 GCA_036346405.1 Phyllostachys edulis
GATAGCCGATCTGAGAAGAAGAATCACCACGCAATTGCTGCAAGATTTCATCAAAGTTTATACCATGGTTCATCATGTCACTTTAGCTCAAAGTGTGCCTGATGACATAGCTTGGAAGTGGACAACCTCAAGCAGCTACTCATCCAAATCAACATATGAGGCGCAATTCTTTGGAGCATTGGAGGTCCGTTTTCAAAAACTCTTCTGGAACATTTGGGCACCGCAAAAGTGTAATTTTTTTGCATGAATTCTAATTCAACACCGCCTACCGACCGCAGATGTCCTAACACGTCGCCATATGCAGAATGATCACTAGTGTCCACTATGTACGAACAACCCGGAAACAACTATGCACTTGTTCGTAGAATGTTCTTATGCAGGACAGATATGGCCTTTAGTGGCTACCTGGGTGCAGTGGCAAAATCTTTTGCCTTCACGGTGGCCAGCTCAGTTGAAGATGGTGGACTGGTGGATTGATGCCTTTTATTCCGGAGAGGGAAACTGCAAAAAAGGCCAAGCATCCTTAACCTTAATTGTCCTCACTCTTTGGCACGTTTGGAAAGAAAGAAATAGACAAATTTTCCAGCATCAGAGGCAGGTGCCAATGGGACTTCTGTCCATAATCAAAGAAGAAGCTCGGGCATGGGCGCTAAGCGGGGCGACCAAGCTACAGATTTATTTAGAAGGCGAGGTTGATACTCAGGCCAGAGGACCGTAATAAGCGGGGAAGCCGTCATGCGATAAACGATGAAGGTGGATCCTCTTAGGATCCACGGGTCATCGTGGACTAGGTCCTTTTTTCTAGTTTTTTGGTGTCTGAACTTTTTGAGCTTGTACCTTGTTTATTTCTATATTTAATGCCATAACGGCATTCTTGTCGTTTCATCAAAAAAAACTTATTCTCTCCTATAAGTCATAGAATTTGTTGGGTAATTTGTGTGATTTTGCATGTTGCATGCATTTGGCACGTATGCATGTCCTGTTGTATTGGCCATTGCATATTTTTGTAGTGTTTGATATCTATTTTAAGGTGACTTAAATGATATTTTAAAATTGTTCATTCAATATAGAATTAGATATCAATACATCTCAAAGCTAACCCGAAGTAGAAAATTGACTTAAGAGTTAACAAAAGTTGATGCAACTTACAAGGAGCAAACCCATTGATATTTTTCACAAGGGAAGGTGCTCCATGAACCTGTGGCGTTCAACACAATTCAAAACTAGACAAATTGCCCATGCAATTGCGCTGGTAGATAATGGAATGTATATATGACTATCACCCCCATGACCCCCTAAACTTTCATATTGAACTAAAACCTTTCAACTAGATTTGAAAATTTACAGCTTTTAATTGGAGATTATAATCTTTCAATTAGAAATTTGACCTTTCAATTTGTATTTTTGAAAGCTTTATATTTGGGACTGAAAACATTAAACTCAGATTAATTGAAAAAACTTTTGAAGAGGATATGAAAACTTTCAAATTGGGAGCTATCAACTGAGTATTTAGAAAACTTTCAATGAAATTTCAAACCTTTCAACTCAAAATTTCAGAATAATCAACTCAGGGTAAAAAAAAATCGACCTTAGTCAGTTTGGGGGATAAGGAGGAGGCCGGACATCATCGGCGAGCCTCCCCGACAGAGGAACTCAGCTTCTTGCAATGCATCGGTGTGGCTCATGGCTAGGGTTTTGTATAAGGGGAGTGTGCCTCTACTTCACTGGAACGGCGGTGGCACCAGCTAGCAGCTGCGCAGTCGCATCGGCGCCGATAGATGGTGAAGAGGGGAAAGGGAGGAGTGCGGACGACGTTGGGACACGCACGGACGCGCGGGGGGGGGGCGGCGTAGGTGGCCTGGTGGCTACTCGCACAATGCTCGGGAAGAATAAGAGGAAGTTGGGCATTGCCTAGTAGCGGATGCATTTGATGGCTTTTGTTGATGTTGAGGTAGACCTGACAGCTCTATGTGGCTTCCACAAGACGAGGAAGTCACGAGCATCCGTGAAATAGCAAATCTCTTATATTTTTTGTACAACTATACAATACCTCTAATGTCTATCATGGTCCAGCGAAGATCTTGTTCGGCACACATGTCGCCCCATGTTAACGGAACACACATTATGGCTTTGTCGATGTGTATGGATCAATATCTACTTAGTATTTCTAATCCAATTCAATTGGCTTCAATATTTGTTGTATCCTATTTAAGTTTGTATACTTAACAAACAAATATGCATGTTATAATTTGGAGCCATCACAATAAGCAGTATAGATCTTTCTCTTTTTTTCCTTGATTAATGTGGTAAGTTCTACCCATTGAGAGGGAACCTGATGGGACTCCTTAATTTTAAAACCATTTTAATAATATGATAATAGATAGAAAATAATATAGGTCAACAAAATTGCTTAGATCCTTAACTAAAAGGCATATATTTGGATTGGGAATACCACCTCTCGTACTAATCATGTATAGTGCCTCCAATTACACATCACTTTCAGAGTTTGAATATCCCCTGATTGATGGATTTGTCTAAAACAACGATGTGGTTCCGTTGATGCAAACAACAAAAAGGCACTCCCTTTTTTTAGTCTTATCCCGTCTTTTTGAGCTAGGCATACTTCATTAGTGATTGGATGTAGGTAGACACAGGCGTTAGGGTCGTGTCGTCTTTGATGCACTACGACAATGGGCACAATGGGCCTGAGCTAGGACCGGCCATATCGGCCCAGCTCAGCTAACGCCATCTTTGTCTTGGCCTAAACACACTCCATGAGCATCTGCGATGGCAGGAGAATGAGTCGTGACGGGCGGGTGGCGCGAGAGAGCGAGGCAGTGGAGGTGGAGTTGACAAAGCCGTACGAGGACTTCCTGGAATCGATGGCGTAGTCGTCCAGATGGTGATGGAGAAGGAGCTCAACTCGCCGCGTGGGACGACCTCAACAAGCTCCTCCACCTGTTTCTCTCCCTCAACTCGCCGCACCACCACCAGCTCATCCTCCACGCCTTCGCTAACCTATGGACTCGCAACAACCTCTTCTCCCGTTCATCCCCATGTCAGTTGAGGCGACGGAGGAGAGGAGACACGGGTGGGAGACGTGGGACGGCAGGAAGAGGCCGGAGGGTAGCGGCGGGGCGGCCGCACTAGAGAAGTAGAGACTGGAGACTGGAGACTGGAGAGGGGAGGTGGGGCTGGAGGAGGTCCATGGTGGGGTGGCTGCATGGAGAGGGGCAGTGGCAGAGTGGCCACGTGGAGAGGGGAGTTGGGGGTGGAGGAGGGCAGTGGTGGGCTGGCGACCAACGGGGCGACCGCGTGGAGAGGGGAGGTGGGGGCGGAGCCATGGAGGAGGAGGAGATGGAAAGGGAGATTGGGATTTTGTGAGAATGTGAATTACGGGATAGGGCTAGGAGATGGGGAATTGGGGAGGAGAAGGATTTAGGAAGAAGAAGAACTGACGAAGAAGAAGGTGGAAGCTCTCGACTTATCAAGGAAGGAAAGAAAAAGCAGAGGGAAAGTGGGAAAAAAAGAGGGAATGAGAAAAAAAGAGGAGGGAAAAAAGAAAAGTGGTTAGGGAAAAAAGCGGGGGAAAGAAAAAAAGATGGGAAATAAAAAAAAATGTTCATAATACAGCAACACATAAATATTCAGGGGAATTAATAAAATTTATTCATTGTTTGGTACAGTACAAATATAAAGTTGCTGCCTTGTTAAAAACCTTACACCAGTGTGGGTACCCCTGGTAAGGAAAAGAGTGCAACAACTACATATACATAGATAGACTAGTTGACGTCAAGATTCTCTAGGTTGGCTATCGCCTCTGCGATCTCTGAATCCTCGAGCTGGTGTTGCGTTTGTTCATTGGCGCTCTCCTAGTCTTTGAGGCATGTAAGTGCCTTAACCATCTCAGGTGTGAGAGACAACCTCCTTGGCTCAATGATCCTCCCCACTGTACTGAAAGTGACTTTCGATGAGACAGTTGACATCGGAACCACAAGTACGTCTTGTGCAAAATGTGACAGCATGGGATAAATACATTGGTGGTTCTTCCACCCACTACTCCAAACAGCCCTTTTCGCGTCGGTGTAAAACCGTCAGTAAAAAGTGAATAACCGTCGTGAATAATTTTCTCGACGGGTAACCGTTAGGCATTTGCCATGAGGAGTCCTTCGACACGGATGTCTGAAATGCCTGACGGCCACCTGACAGGAATTCCCGACTGTGACTAACAGGGAACTTACCCCGTCGTTAGGGTTGGCCGTTAGTCGACCGATGTCCGTGTCGGTAACTGACGACGGAAAATACCGTCATGAAATAATTCATGACGAGCTTTGAAACCGATCATACAAATTCAATGTTTAGTGACAGTCTAAACCGACAGGAAAATTTTTAAACAGTAATCGCTACTTTGCATAGCCAGTAGTTGCATCAGCGTCCAAAAAAAATTAAACCATCAGGAAAATTGGTGAATAGTATCGCTGGTTAGCATTGCCAGTAGTTGCGTCAGCGTCCAGAAAAATATGAAACTGTCAAGAAAAATGGAAATGGCTGAAAACAGTAAATTCTATATCAAAAGCAAACCTCTAGCATTTACAATACACATAACCAATCTCACACAATGAAATATAAATCAACCAGGCACATAACACATTCACAATTCAATATAAACCATTCTTCCATCAGAACCAAATTTTATCATACAATCAACTAGTAATAGTGCCAAATTAACAATCACCGAAGCTGCTAGCAAATTACAAAGTAGCCATGCGTCGATAAGTTTGCATGCATAAGGAGGTTCACAATACAAGCTAGGTTGCACAATAGGCCTCATGTTGAGCCAAGAGACAAGTCTTTCATCTACAAAGTTGCTACCATATTAAAAGACCAAAAGATAAGCCCAAAAGCCACAAAGCAAAAAGAGAGTCAAGTTGTGGCTGCAAGTCTGATGGCACCAGTGGCATGTTTCTTAGGAAGTTCCATTGTTAGCTTGGTCTGCGCCCGCATTGTCGGCTGCGTCGTTGTTGGGCACATGAGAGATGGTGTTGCCATTGTCCTCGCCGGTCCTCGCCGCCCACGTTGGCATCAACTACTTGTGTGCCCCCAATCTCATCGTCGAGGATTTCATGGGCTACTTGTGAGCCCACATGCGAAGAACCAGTTCCCTATAGCAAGCCATATGTACAATTAGTAAAAAGCTACCATGCATGACTCCTGTCCTTATGAAATGACAAAAACCGAAAACAAGTAGAAGAATCCACCATCCCTTGCTTCATTTCTATCCCCTCTTCTTTCTCATGTCTCCAATCATAGCTCTTAAGAATTAAATATAAACAAACAGTGATGAATTGTCAATCATAATAGTGATGTAAACAAAAATATTTTTTTATGTAATTGTCAAGTTGACACTTAATATATTTCTTTATGTAATTGTCCAATTGCTATAGGCTAGGAGGTTATGCCCAGGTGGCATTCCTTGGTACCTTACCATCAACATAGAACTAAGAATGTGGTTATGACCAGGTGTTACATTAATCAACACGAAGCTTGTGAACTGCTGCACTGCTTGGTGGCATTCTGCGTTCTGCCATACCAAAAATAATTAGTTCTCTAGATGAACATTTCATCCAAACAACAAAAGATGGAAGATTGTTTGTTGGAATATTGGTCTAGAGACAATAAAATATTCTTGCAATGTAGTAAGTCTTCTAACCTGGACTTGGACTTGGTGGTTGACGACACATCATCTCAGCGGGTGGTTCTTCTCCGAGCTTCTCGAAAAGCATTTGCATTTCAAAGACGACAAATTGAAGATTGATTATACATAACAAATTCATTAATATATCTTCAGATAAAGTTGTTACTATTATCATCCGCCCTTGCATTTCTTGTCGCTGGTGAAGTTGTGCATTCTCTTGGAGCAAAGCTCGATAAGATGGGGTGTTGGATGGCCTAATGTTTCTTCCTTTAGCAGCTACTATAACGTCAGCCTTCTTCATAGCACCATTACCTATAGGTAGGCGGCCATGGGGTAGGCCCCCACCAATAGTGTACAGAACTTTTCCATCCAAGTCGTGCTACTCTGAATCTTCTGGGTGTTCAGAGCTATTTAGTGCTGCTTAGTAGTTATCCTACAAGTCAATTGAAATATTTAAGTTTGTCAAAACACAATGGAAATAAATCGGTCAATGCATTGCTGAAACTACTTAGGAGAATAGCAATAAGAAAATCAGCAATACATGCTCTTACCATAAATAAGGACCTGCAGTTATAACTTATAAACATTGCTTAAAGAAACAATGGTAAGTACAAAAGAGTAGGTATCTTAACAAAAACACAACCAAAGAAGATGAGCTGACTGCATGCTACCAAGAAGACAAGCAAGCCAAAGACAGGTAAAATTCATGTCATCAGGGCAAGGAGGGGCCAGGCCACAGATAGCCACAGCTAGAATAATGCTTACCATGTGTTGTTGTGCTTTTTGGCTTCTGACTGCAGCACTACTTCCGCTGATATCCAAATTTTTTATTCCTGACTTCATTACGGCATATGTGTTTAATCTAGTAGCCTTGTCAGGGCCAAACTTCTGTTCCTAAAAGAATTAGAAATTTATTAAGCACATTGTATTTCACTAGTGGATTATATTCCAATTCTAGGATATAGTGGGTTGTTACTAGACTCTAGGATATAGTGGGTTGTTAGGCAGAGATGATAAGATTTGATTTAGTGGTGGAATCTATGGTTTGCATATTGTGTTGTACCCAACAAAATAACACATGGTTGTCAGTGACCAGTTTAGGTTCATCTAATATTGGAAATCATATTTGTGTTGAGCTAGAGAGTTTAGCAAAACATGATATATATATATATATATATATATATATATATATATATATATATATATATATATATTTATTTGATCTCTCAGAGGACAATGATTCCAATAGTCAAGGCCATGGTATGAGCTTTGAACTATACAACTTTGAATGACTGCATAAACTAACATGACTTGTGATGTCATTTTGTTTTGTAATAGTTTAGAAAATTTACCTCAAATGAAGAAAAAAAGGTTAATCACTTAATCTTGCCATCATTGTCAATATTAGTTGCAAAATTGAGATTTCATGTGTTTGCTTTTTAGTGGAGTTCTGAATCTAGTGTTTTCCGTCTTCTAGAGCATTATTATTCACCCAATTTTGGAAAAAAAAAGGTGCAAGTAAACCTACTAGAGGAAGGAAGGCTGCTAGTACCAGAGGAATAATAGTTGAGAAAGTGATGGTCTAGTATCAGAATTTTTCGTGAGGTCAAAGCACTGTCTCATTTCAATTTAGGAGAATATTGAATATTCTATGAGAATTCTACCCAGGCCTAGTTTATAGCTCTCTGCATAAAATACGATAAAACGTGTAATAAATGCTTAAGTAATGGATAGATTTCATAATAGAAATTGTTGTGTCTCTGCAAATGGTCGTGACCCTCCTCTATTTTGAGCAACATCTTCGGATTCCAACCGTGATTGTTGGCCTTTCCTTCGCTTTTCCTTGAAATGCTCAGTGACCCAATAGTGGCAGAGGTTAGGCCAATCTTCCTCTTTGCACCAGTCAAGCCTGGCCTGTAAGTATTGTTCTTCTGAAAGCTCTCTTCGACGGCCTAGAGCGTCATCAAGTTTCTCTCCATGGTTCTCGTAGTACTTCTTGACTGTATCCACATGAGCCTGGTACATCATATCTCGTACTCGTTTCGCTGCATACCATTCGAAAACACGGTCAGCGTCTTCCTTGTCCTCATCACCCACAGAAAACAAAGCCTGCATATTTATGTAGGAAATACATAGTTAGATAAAAAAAATGTAATAGTCGACTGTATGTGAACTAGGAGTACCAATCTTACCCAGAACTCTTGCTTCACTCGATCTGCATTTGTCTCTCCAATGTCATTTTCATCCAAATAATAATCTACCCACGTGGTCGCTGGGCGAATATTAATGGGATCACCTTCGTGATCCAAGTCCTTCACGGTGCCTGGGTATTCTTGTTTGAGAATAACTCCAAGTTGTGTGCTGTACTTGTAGTCTTTGGGGTGGTAATTTACATACTTGAATTGCCTGTACATAATTAAAACAAAACGAGTAAGCGGTACATAAGTATATTAGTGTATGGCAAGGAAAATGTGCCCACTGATGGTGAGGTAACATCACTTTTGCAAATTGAAAATCCTTAATTAAATCCTAGCATCAATTGTAGCTTAGTATGTACATACTATGAATCAGACAACACATATGCACCTCTCTATCTATCTATCTTGGAGGCTACATGTCCATTTTTCTGCAACAGTACTGCTTGCATCACTATACATATGTCTGCATCAAACCTTTACTCGACATGAATGATTGTAAGGTGAAAAATTATACCACAGTGAATGAGTATTTGGATACACTAGTTTAGAAGATTTGCTTGATTTGTATCTTGCTCATAAACAATACACTTTTGTTTCATTGCAGTGGAAGTCATCAGTAACTATATAGAATTTATGTATGGTTCTCCAAATATTTCAGAAGTACTATATAATTCATTGCAGTGGAAGTCATACATATAATTCATGAGCTGCAATACTTACTCATCACCCTTAGGTTCAAGGCCAACCTTCCGACCTTGAGGAGGTACTCTCAATTGGGTCCGTGACCTCTTCTTCCTCCCTCTTTATGCAGACTGCTCCGCAGTACTAGAAGTCATGGTTCTTCGAGAGGTACCACCACCATGATTGCTATTGTTCGAGGACCGACTGGCTGCACGTTGTCTTGCCGCTAGACCGCTGTGACGAAGGCCATTCATCACCTGCATAGCAATGACATATTCAATTGTCATCAGTGCCTTTGTGTCGTAACTGCAGGGAACAGTTAACATTTCATACAACACCACATAACAAAGACATAAAATGACATCAGGAACTTAGTGCATGTACAACTATTTTCACTTAGGAGGAGTACAACATACTACATACAACAAAATGAAACAATATAGTTTGACAAATTTGACAATGCAAGCAACACAAAGTCAGAAATCATTTAGATCATAGTGAGTGGGTTGAAGCTCATCGTCTTCATCCACTTCTTCATCTTCATGACTGTCTTCATCTTCTTGACCATCAATATTTTGGTTGGCCAGAAAGTCCAAGTCTTTGGGATCAGTTATCTCATCTTAAATGCATGGCATCACAATGTCTAAGTCATTCCCTAAATCGATAACAAAATGTCCTTCCAAACCATCCTCTTGATAGAATGATATATCTTGTGGTGGCCCTTTAGGAGGAATGGAATCATCATTGATGCCGCTAGGAAGTACACATCCATGTGGAGAAACATGATACACAACCCACCAATCCAATAGATCTTGTCTAGACTTGCATGAATAAGATAAATAATACACTTGTTTCACTTGACTTGCCATGACAAAAGGTTCAAAATTCGAAAGCCTAGACGTGTGCTTAATCTCCACCAACCCCAAATTTTCAGAACGCCTAACTCCAACAGGGGTTGGATCAAACCAATGACAATAAAATAAAACCATCTCTAGTTTCATGCCGCCTTCCCAAGAAATTTTGATGATGTCCTCAATGACACCATAGTACTCAAGCATATTATCATCTTCGTCAACACAAGACACACAAACACCACTATTGACAGTAGTTAATCCTGATTTAGCATTCGCATACTTCTCGGACTGAAATCTATATCCATTCATCATAGCATCCATAAGTGGTTACCCTTTTGGAGAAACCATAAGAAATTTGGCGCAAGGCATTGTCAATGCTAGATATCTTCATGCACTGCATATATAATTTAATTTCTTACTTTTTGGATGATGTAAGAAGGCTAAGAATATATAACTTTAAGTGTTTAGCAACATTACTTGGGTTTTAAACCAGTCAAAAAAATTAGGCCCATGAATGGCGCCACGACCAGATTTCTAACCATTTAATCTTCATTCGCGAAGTTGATTCTCTGTTGGTGTAATTCGGCTCTTCCATTGTTCCATATCAAATTTTCTAAAAGAAAATAATAAATTAGTCAACATACTTAAAGAGAATTTATGGAAAATGACTTAGAGTTTTTTAAATTGAACACATACTCAATAAAATCACCCATCCCCGATATGTTCGTCAATATGCACAAGTAAGCAGCCTTGTACTCCTCGTTTGTGAGATCACGACAACCCTGACGGCTCATGCATCTACCAGAGAATTGAAAATTTTCAAGGTTGCATGAACTTTCGAAGGTACAGGCACCATCGTTGTATCGAGGAATCTTGTTTCTAACTGATCTCACATTGGGATTAAAATAAAGTGAGAGGAAATTTGTGGCCTCCTCTACTAGGTACGCCTCAACTATGGACCCCTCAACACGAGCCTTATTTCGTACCTTCTTTCTTAGCTTTCCCATACACCTGCAAGGACAAGCCCAAGACTTTAGGAAGAACCAGTATAAAGTTAGAAGGCCATTGATGTAACACCCTGGCTATGCAAAAGCCAAGATATTACCTAAAAGTCTAACATACATCAACAATACGAAATAACTTCAGCAATCTATCAACTAATAACATGTAAGAATCAACAAATGATAGAATGATCATAAGAATTGAATCAGAATTCAACAACATATCAAACTCTAATTACCTAATAATATTGAATCATCTATGATAAACCTATCAATAGACTATACGAAGATCTTAGGCAATTACTATCTCAACATATCATAATGGAAGAGGACATCAACCATCAAACTCCAATTATTAAAATCCAACATTTATCCAACAAAAGATAATGGCAAGTTCATCCAATTAAAGGTGATTAAAGTAATGTGAATGAAGTGCTCCGTGACTATTCCCTCCCAATCATGCCATCCTCAATGTTTACTTAAAACAAATAAGCATAGCAAGAATGAGTCCACAACTCAGCAAGTACAAAGGAATAATATGAAGATCAATGAATAAGAACATGACAGTCACATTATAGAATATGAACGTAGAATAGCAGAAATCACATGAATGAATGAAATACATGAACTCCACTTCTGCTTATACCGGTATAGCCAGTGAACTCCCATCGGTGTTCACTCATGCCCGCATTATCAAAATACGAGGATTCAAGGCCCGTATGAAGAATATTTCATAACGGGGATCCAATCTGCCCATATTGGAATGGTGTGTCTTACATGCCCATATTGGAATGATGAGTCTTTACATCCCACTCCCGTGGGTGAATCATGAACAATGAATGAATGAATATGCGAATATAGAAGACGAAATCTCAAGAAGCATGGATTCACATACGTGGAACGAAATAGAAATCAATGAAAACTACTCATAGACCATAATATTCGGTCATGGCATGAACATCAAGCACTATGAACATACAACAGCAATACATTACACAAAATACTTACCCATGTTGGAATGATGGGACTTCACTACCCACTCCCGTGGGTGAAACATGAATGAATGGACGAATGAATATATATTGAACGAAAACATATTATGGAAGAATCATGGTATATCAATTACAAAGGGAAACAAGTAATACCGGAATTATCCATTGCACATTCATCAATCAAGTGGAAAAAATAGCAATAAAGACAAATCAATTGTAGCACATTCATCAATCAAGTGGAACAAATAGCAATCAAGATAAATCAATTGTACTTGCCTTTCGCGTTGCGACACGTTAGAAGGCAAGGATGATGCCACTAATCCCGAACCCTCTCCTCCTACACAACTGAATTACTTGAATAAGAACAACGTGACCATGATATTACTCGCAACGTTTAATCTCATCTTCCTAAACCCAAGGCTCATACAATTGTTCTAATCAATTTAGACGACAGTCTAGCAGGAGACTATACTGGATAGCGGTATTAAAACCTTCATAACTTTTGCTCTGAAACTCGAAAATGAGTGATCTTAGACTCTCTGGAAATATATTGAAATCCTCTACAATAACCTAGTTGGTGAGCCCTTCTAATTCTGCCAACTTCTGTGTCTAATTATCAGATGAAAGTCTAAACCAAAAACTGTCTGATAGAAACTACAGCAGTAGAAGAAAATTCATAACTTTTGATTGGATTAACCAAAATTCAATATTTTTACCAATCTGGAAATCTTATGGATTTACCTACGACAAATGATTTGGGTGAAATCCTTGAATCAGCTCCTAACATAGTCATAGTTTAATAAACAAAGTGACTGTTAGTTCTCGTCAGATTTTCTGGACAGCAGAAAAGATTTCAACGTAACTTTAGACCACAAATCGGAATTGAGTGATCTTAGAATGTATGAAAAGCTGAGAACGAACACCACATATCTCTAGGAGATGAGATCCTCTAATTCAGACTCTAAATACATGAAAATAGATGCACAAGTAATTGGACAGAATCTGATCTAATCACAGCAGGATGTCGATCCCTTAAACATGGCCAATAACGCATCTATTACGATCCAAACAGCGAGGAAAATCATTCGTTACCCTTGACGATCCACAGAATGTCGTCGATCTAATCCCCACGAAGAAGCTCTCCTTCTACTCCCGCTCCCTTCCTCCCTTTAGGCCGGCAGTCCCGCTGTCCTCCTCCTTCCCTCGTGTTGGCCGGCAGTCGAGTTGCGGCAACAAGGGGCAGGGGGGACGGCTCCAATCCCAAGAGGGGAGGCGCCAAGAACAGGAGGAGGTGGCGGCTTGGGCAGGAGGGTGGCAGCTTGGGGAGGGAAAGGGGGAGGTGGAGGGTTTTGGCTAGGGTTTAAAGAGGAGGGGGCGGCTTGGGCTTTAGGCCTTAGGGACGCTCCCCCCCTAATGGCCCATTTAATGGCCGGCCACATACTGCCCTAGCTTGGGCCGGAGGCCCAAGTTCCCAAATTCCTCCAAAATTTCTAAAATTATACTAATTTCCCTCTCCCGAACAAGTTTCTTTCTTACCGATATTATTCTTTTTAATTGAAATTAGGGATATTATATTCTACCCCCTTTAAATAGGATTCAACCCTGAATCCTCACACAACTCTATGCAAAAAGAACAACCACAACAGAGAACTATCAATGGTAACTATGTACCCGTTGTGAACAAATCCGGATAACGCTCACGTATGCGAAACTCCAACTCCCAAGTGGCCTCTCTCTCAGATTGATGAGACCACAACATAATGACGTACGATGACGTCTATCCTAACATTCAACCCGGTAATTCTAGGTACACTCATCAGAAGAAAATCGAAGGTAAGACCCTAATCGATGGTCAACGTCTTTAACGAAATCCCAAGCTTTGAACTGCTCAGCTACTCACTCAGCACCAGAACATACCAGAGTACCAGACATTGCATTCCTCGCGTATGGACCCGAGACGGTCAAAGCGATACGCCAACTTCATAATCCCTGCAACTGTCGAAAACAAACCAATGTACTTGGTCCATCTTCCCCTTTGGTACAAAAACACACAACATGCTAAAAAAGCGAACTCTTCATTTAACAAGGAGTACCTCCTTTAATCAAGAATGCATAACAGAACTCGTTCTTAAACAACTGTTTTACAAAGAGAATCCAACTGAAAATAAGGAGTTCTGTAACATCCCAAACAATGGTGTGTGTTTCAAATGTAATCAAATGAGGATAAATTAAAACTTTTGATGCCTCATGATGTCATTTGAAATTTTCTAGAAATTTTCCCCTAGTAATTCTTATTTCCAAAGAACAATGTTTCTATTGATGGAAATAGTTAACCTTAAAAGCTCCATGATCAAATATTGTGATCATCCTATGGAAATATTTTTCCTGCGATCTTGATCATCCTAGTAACCTCTCTGCAAAATCTCATAATTTTTAGATTTTATTTGCTATTTCAAAAGGGCTAGTCAAACCAGTCTGAATTCTGGTCAAACCCCTAGCCTTGCAGCTTGTGAATTTTCTGGAGCGCAATGCATTGCATAAAAATTTCTGGAAAAATTACATAAGGTTTTCCTATGGTCCAGAAAGCTTCCATAAAAATTTCTGAATTTTCGGAGCTTCAGAGCTACCTCCAAAAATTCCCTAACTTCTCAGCCTTTTAAATCAAAACCGAAAGCCTTTGCTCATCTGCTCGAACCATACTCGACTCGGGCTCCGTCCCGAGCCAACTTGACTCGGCCCAACCATCTCACCCGCGTGTCACATGCAGCCGTTCGATCGCGCATCAACGGCCGCGATCGCGTACCGTTTCGATCAGGGTGGTGAGCTTTCGCGCGACGTCGATCGTTTGATCGCGATCCAACGGCTCGCATCGACCCCTTTTCGCCCGAGCTCGCGGCCGCGTTGTGTCTCTACGTCGCAGGACCCACCTGTAAGTCCCATCTCCTACCTCTGGCGCTCGCGGGCAGGAATCTGGCGCCACGCGCCCGCGCCGCTCTGCCGCGCCCCCGTCCCTGCCAGGTCACGCCGTTCGCGCACCACCCCTGTCCACCTATCTGGGAGCATCCCAGCTTAACGCCGCCTCTCCTCCGTCTCTTGCTTGAGGATAATACCACTCCCTCGCCTCCTTTTCCCCTCATTCTTCCTCTCGGGGCTGAGGAAGAAGAGGCTCGTTCGAGCTCTAGTCTCCGGTAAGTGCCGCACCACTGCGTCCTTTAGGTTCTACCTTGTGTGCCGTTTCTATTTTTGGCTAATGCAGCCTGTGATTGCTTGTGTAGCGCCCGGAACGCCTGTGTGCCATCCTTCGGCCTTGGGCACGCCCCAGAGCTTCGCGCCGTGTCCATCTTTGCCATTCTCGTCTCCGGTAAGTCCTACTCATGCTCTCGCGCGTCATCTTGTGCCCTTTGGCGTTAGTAACAAAACCCCTCCTGTAATTTGTCGGATGCTGCACAGGAGCTCGTGGATTTTGGTTTTCCCCCTTCCACGGCCGCGAGAACCCCCTTCTTCTCCGACGCCGATCTGGTATGGCATTTCCCGATTCCCTTGGTTTTCACCATCTAAGCACCATCCTTAAGCTTTCTCATCAGCCTTTTGGCTCTCCTTTTGCTCAAGCTGAGCTCTCCTCGGAAGCACCTCTCCCACCGCCACTGTTGTTCGCTGGCTGCCCGTCTCCGATGAGCTCTTCCTCACCGCGTCATCTCGGTGAGCTCTTTACACCTCTGGGTCTCTCACGCGCGCGTTAGTTGGGTCAATGCACCGTCGAGTTGCATTGTGCCATTGTTGGCCATAGAGCCCCACCGCCTCTTCGCATCGCGTCGCCGCTTCACACCGTCCCGGCCATCGCCGCCGGCACCATCGTGTGCGCAAGGGTGCCAGGAACCCGTTGCAATCACTCACACGCGCTGCCATGGCTGGGGGCGACGGCGAATCGCCGGAGAAAGGTTCGGGGGGGGGAGCGGGAGCTGCGTGGCTCGTTCCGACAAGCCCTGTAGCTCGCCATTAGGGCCTAATCATTGATTAGCAGTTAATTCTCAATCTTTGTCGGCAAATCATTGTTTAGCAAATCCCTTGTCTGGCTTACACGCGGGCCCGTGAACAGAAATCTAGGGAAGTTAATGGCCTGGGTTTGTTTGAGTAGATGACAAGTGGGCCCGTGGCTGTTTAATGCCCAGTTTTCTCCCATGTGCATAGCACTGTGTGAGGGCCCACTAGTCAGTGGGTGTAGCTAGAGTAGCCTGGGTACAAAAAGTATGTTTTGATTATATAATTTCCGAACTGCTTTAATTTTGAACTAAAAATTGGTTAAACTTCAAAATTGCATAAGTAATTCATTTTAGCTCCAAAATTGATGATTCTAATTTTGTTAGCTTCCTCTATAAATGTAATTTATTATAAAAATGGCTTGAATCATGTTACTATTCCAGAAATCACATTTGGCAAAATTACTTTAGGTTTAGCATTATTGTTGCACTAAAAATTGCTCTAACTTTAAAAATGCATAAGTATTTCTCTGTAACTCCAAAAAGAGTAAACTCAATTTTGCTAGAATCCTCTGTTAGTTTAGTTTATTGTAAAATAGGTTGTGAGCATGATTCTATTGCTGAAAATCTTATTTTGTATATAACTTGAGTACTACTTTCATAACTTTGAAAAATCATAGAAAATTCATCTTAGCTCCAAATGAGGTGAATCAAATTCCATTGTTCATCTCATATGGTGCTCTTCCTACCATAAAAATTTCAGGTGCACCACTATTCTGGAAATTTTCACCAAAATAATTAATTAGGATGAACAGTAACCAGTGGCATTTTTGTTGGATTTTCCTGAAAACTGATCTTCTAACTATTATAACTTTTGCATAGAACATGCAACTGAAATTATTCTTGTTGCTAAATTCATCTAAAATTATGCTTTACCTTCTGTGAATTTTTCATAATTTTTGGACGACTTTGAAATTTTTTGAGCCTTTTCGGTTTTATTTGCTTCTTATTGTGCTTTCGATTTCTTTCGCTAGGTTCAAACGATATTATTGATTGCGTGAGTGACCCTCTGCAGCAAGATAATCAACCTCAGTAAGGCAAGCAGTTTGATCATAAATATCCTATTACTTTCAAGTCTAATACTTTGTTTACAAATTGTATGTATGCATGCTTTTGTGTTAAAGTAATTTTCCGATTAGAGGTAGCTATTCCTATTGCATGGTTGCCCTTAAATTGTTATCCCCTGCCACAAAACATAAGTTAATAATATCGCTGGTGAATTAGAGCCCGGTGATTTAATTATGCTATTTTATTGTTTTTTCGGCGTCATGCTTAGAAATGCTTAGCTACCGGTAGAATTGGGCGGTTATCGACTTAGTCGATAACTGTGATCACAAAAAATTATTATGATTATTATGCTCAGCACCTTGTGCTTTGTTAATTTATATGTCAAAAACTAAAAACTAAAAATGAAATATTTTAGACTTGGGCACAATGGTTGTTGGTGTGAATTTATGGTGTGACTGGAATGGTGGCCGGGTCAACAAGGACCGAACATCTTGGACACTAAGCCAAGCGCTTATTGCGTGCTAACCACATGAGAGGGATATGGGACCTCTCTTGACTTAGTACTTTGGCGTGTGTTAGCTCCGAGTTGCATGGTGGGTTATTGGGTGAGCGAGAGTGGAGGTTATCCATCGCAAGGAGCATCATCCTTTATAAGGAGATGAGCATCTTTGATGACTCCGCATCAACGTATGGGGCTTCTTCCCATATGGGCGACTTCGTAGTTAATACTGAAATATTGGAAAGGTCTCGAGGACTTAGCCTTGCCGGCATACCAAAGGAAGTGTGCTTAATCTAGTGGCAAAAGAGGCGGTCGTGTGGGTACATTGGTACACCCTGCGCAGGTTCGAACTATTCAATAGCCTCGTCCTAGGTTATGGACATGCTTGGTAAGGTCTCTACAAGAGTTAGACTACAACATTTAAATTAAAACTTGATGTGGGTGGTATGAACGGGGAGTTCATGCTATTGTTGTGGTGGCTATTGGGTTAGCCACTTCCAGGATATCTTATCATTATTGTTACTTGGTTATCGCTGTTTTTATCAAATAAAATCAGATTGTAAAATTGCTTTCAATCTATTACATTATTGCAAATGAAAACTTGCTTTATGCTGAAATTAAGTCTAGAGCCTGCTCCACTTAAATAAACTTGCATGTAGCTATTTATATAGGCCTGTTACTCTACACGTAAGTCTTGCGAGTACATTTTTCTACTCATTTGCTATGCTTTAATGTAATTGTTGCAGAGGAGGGAGTTGAACCCCAAGGGTTATACTTTTGCGAGATGTGCGGCGGTTTCAAGGACTAGGTTGGTGGCCCGGTTGGTTGCCTTGTGGGTTAAGGCACACTGATTGGCTTTTGTTTATCGCCATCTTATGGCACTTTGCTTCCGTTGTTATTTAAGACTCTTTAGTTGTATTTGGCTCGTCGGCTCCTTTTGTAATAACTCTTTATTGTATGTCTTTTGAATTGTTTAGTTGTACTTTGGATTCTATGTGATTGAATGGAATTGATGCATAATTTTTGTATGGGGTATGTGTCTTGATTCAGGAAGTACATATCGCCGAGAGTCATGATATTTGATTTGTAATGCTTGAATCATCTTAATGGTTAAGTATTACAAGTTAAATACCCCGGGTTCTCACAAGTTCTCATCGCAACCACGCAATGCCAACTCTCCACCAAAAGGGTCAAATCCAAAATTGATAACTCATCACAAAAGCAATTCCACTTTCTAATTAGGCAATTTGCGAATGAACACTACGAAGGCCAAAGGAGAAATCATTCGAATGCCCAAATCAAATACTTTTTATTTTTATTTTTTTGTCTGAACTGGAAAGAATCATACATGCCATCATAAAACCAAGCTCAAATTGTGAAAGATACCCGTCAACAACACATAGCTCAAACGAAAATCAAGAAAACGTTTCATTACTCGAGGAAACATCCCTTTTGCTCAGTTACTCTTTTAGGAAATAAAATTCCTCTCAAACTTTGGAATTCGAATTCATCACATACCACATGAGCTCAAATCTCTTAAATTAGCATCCTCAAAATTTATGCTCAAACCAAAATACATCATCCACACCTTTGTGGAGAGGCTCTACTAATCCCACCGAAACACTCTATACAACTCCTTCTACTGACGAAATTAATTTGACAAATGGCACCCAAAGCACCTCAGAATAGATTTCATGCAATCACATCACCTCAAACTTTTAAGAATAAACAACTCAGAATCCTCAATACACATGCTCATGTACTACATTAGAAGGGTTCTACCAACGATCATTCCACTGCTCAGAATATGCCAGTTTTCTATTTTCTCTACATACAATCTTTGGGAAACCAAAGTTCTAGCATAAAAATGCAAAGCCCAAATTTAACCCCCAATACTCCTAGAATGAACTTTTGGTGTAAATGTTAGGGAAATCCTCAAATTCGATGAATAAAAGTCCCACAATCTAATTATACTTGATCAAGATTTCTATTCTTTCGATAACTCTAATGTTCCATCCAAAGTGAACAAAAGACTTCAAACCACAAATCACTATAGATTCTATTAGTTGCAACAATGCAATTAGTTTAGTCTAAAAGACAAACCTCCTGTATAACTAAAATTCTCTCCAAGAATCATACACGAAATCAATTCATCCTCTAATGCTCCTCAAATAACTCACAACCCAAGGTCTCACAACAACAATTAGTAACACTCTGGAAGACCTATGCGAAACGAATAGGTTGATTCTTTCTCAAAAGAAAAGGCAAATGAAAACAATTTTCACCAATTAGGAAAACATTTACCACTCGCAGTGAACACAGGACCAAGGGAAAAGTCAATTAGGCAATGAACTCGGAAAATATAAGAGAATACGACAATTGAGGGCACAAGCCTCAAAAGAAGGGAATATCAAACCTTAACCGATAGGAACAAACGAGCCTTCAAGATCAAATCACTTGAATCACCTAAGAACCAATAGAGCTTTGCAACATGTCGCTTTACTCAACAAATTTCAACTACCACATAAATCTTGAACCCCAAAAGATCATGAATGCAACATTGAAAATATTTTCATTAAAGAGATATCATGAAAGGCGATCAAAATTCTTTATCTATAAAAGAATCAACACCACCCTCACATTACTGTCCATTTTATTAACATCAATAACATACATTCTTGGTAAAATTCAATATACCTTACTATCATATCAATAAATCTTCCAAAAGAAACACAACAAATTGTGTCATAAAATTTCCATCATCATATAATATTGTAATAACAACTCATTCTAGAAAAGAAATCTAGTGCGCAAGCCACAAAGCTAAAACAAATCTCTTTCTTTTTTGACAAACTCACACTAGTACAAGACAATCTCATAAACACACCAATTTAAATCACTTATTAGATTTCGTCCATTTAACCCTTACTCACGTCCAATGCCAATAAAACACAATAATAGCAATCTAACCATTACTACGAATAATTGATGATTATCTAATCATGGAAGCATTCATGGTTCTACCTCTGTTTGCAAACATAAAACAGATATGGGTATATATTCAATGTTCTACCTTATGTTCAGAAATTAGAACGAAATATCTTTAAACTTCAACAATAGAATATTTATAGGACAAGGTTTCGTAAGTCAATACAACAACCCTCATCCATTTCTTCATACATATAACAACAATTTAGCATCGCAAAAACAGGTGAATCTAGCATTTGCACAAATTCATCAAGTATCTAAATAGAAGACAGAGTCAAGATTAATATTTACCAAGACAATAGCCCAATGCATCCGTAATTAACCATCTCGAACGGTTAGGTTAAATACATAAGACCAGATAATCCAATTTATTCAACAAATTTAGAAATTTAACCAATTTAAATGATCAAACAATTTCATTATTGTTTCACACTCCCTAATAACTCCATGACTTCCAAACATGTAGAAAAAAATTCTTATTCAATATTTTTCAAGAAACTACTACAGGACAACTTGAAATTAATCAACTTCACTTTTAAAGATATTAGCCAAGAATCATTGGTTTTCACCATGCTATTAACCCAACCTGATAACTCATACCATACCAAATAATTCTTTTAATTAAAACCTCTTAGTTAAGTATGACAATACATCACTAAAGGGTTTTAACATTCTCTTTCTTAATAGACAGGCATTAAACTTCAACTCTCAAATTAATCCAAAAGAAATACACAAGGTCAACGTCCCACATAATAAAGAACTTGTAAAAGAAATCTTCCACTGCCCAAATACCAAGCGAACAAATGAGTTACATTTTTCAACAGAGGATAAAACAGAACTTCCGTGAAAAGATCAATCTTGCAAATTAACTACGTTCACAAGTAGCAGAAATATCACAATAGTCAGAAGAGCAATATTTGTTTCGAAGAACGAATAGAGACCAATTGAAACTTGCCCACTTCATTACAACCACCATTCAAAAAAAGTTCATCAACTGCAAGAAACTACAACCAGGAGACCAAATACAAGCTCAAGAAAGACAACAACTTCATCAAAAAACCCATGCTCAACACATAACTATGGTACTGGGGTAAGTACTTCTCTATTCCCATACCACTAACGGTGGTGTAGCCTGGCAAAACCCAGGGCAACAACCACAACCTCTACTTCTCAACACCGGTTACCATCACACATAACCGATATAATCAATTATGAACATAAGATCATCTCATAACACTCATAGAATAAATTCATAAATATAGGAGAACATAACATCTCATAGATTAACAATAGTACAGAATAAATTCAATAACAGTTCAACATGATAAAAGATACTATCAGAATCGCAGATGCAATGGATTACCCAAATCCCACCTACTGTGCACAGTGTGTCAATTTAATGTTTCAATTACCACGGACCTAAAGCTCGCTCTGATACCAACTGTAACACCCTAGCTATGCGCAAGCCAAGATATTACCTAGAAGTCTAACATACATCAACAATACAAAATAACTTCAGTAATCTATCAACTAATAACATGTAAGAATCAACAAATGATAGAATGATCATAAGAATTGAATCAGAATTCAACAACATATCAAACTCTAATTACCTAATAATATTGAATCATCTATGATAAACCTATCAATCGACTATACGAAGATCTTAGGCAATTACTATCTCAACATATCATAATGGAAGAGGACATCAACCATCAAACTCCAATTATTACAATCCAACATTTATCCAATAGAAGATAATGGCAAGTTCATCTAATTAAAGGTGATTAAAGTAATGTGAATGAAGTGTTCTGTGACTATTCCCTCCCAAGCATGCCGTCCTCAATGTTTACCTAAAACAAATAAGCACAGCAAGAATGAGTTCATCACTCAGCAAGTACAAAGGAATAATATGAAGATCAATGAATAAGAACATGACAGTCACATTATAGAATATGAACGTAGAATAGCAGAAATCACATGAATGAATGAAATACATGAACTCCACTTCTGCTTATACCGGTATAGCCAGTGAACTCCTGCCGGTGTTCACTCATGCCCGCATTATCAAAATGCGGGGATCCAAGGCCCGTATGAAGAATATTTCATAACGGGGATCCAATCTGCCCACATTGGAATGGTAGGTCTTACATGCCCATATTGGAATGATGGGTCTTTACATCCCACTCCCGTGGGTGAATCATGAACAATGAATGAATGAATAAATGAATATGCGAATATAGAAGACGAAATCTCAAGAAGCATGGATTCACATACATGGAACGAAATAGAAATCAATGAAAACTACTCATAGACCATAATATTTGGTCATGGCATGAACATCAAGCACTATGAACATACAACAGCAATACATTACATAAAATACTTACCCATGTTGGAATGATGGGACTTCACTACCCACTCCCGTGGGTGAAACATGAATGAATGGACGAATGAATATATATTGAACGAAAACATATTATGGAAGAATCATGGTATATCAATTACAAAGGGAAACAAGTAATACCGGAATTATCCATTGCACATTCATCAATCAAGTGGAACAAATAGCAATAAAGACAAATCAATTGTAGCACATTCATCAATCAAGTGGAACAAATAGCAATCAAAACAAATCAATTGTGCTTGCCTTTCGCGTTGCGACACGTTAGAAGGCAAGGATGATGCCACTAATCCCGAACCCTCTCCTCCTACACAACTGAATTACTTGAATAAGAACAACGTGAACATGATATTACTCGCAACGTTTAATCTCATCTTCCTAAACCCAAGGCTCATACAATTGTTCTAATCAATTTAGACGACAGTCTAGCAGGAGACTATATTGGACAGCGATATTAAAACCTTCATAACTTTTGCTCTGAAACTAAAAAATGAGTGATCTTAGACTCTCTGGAAATATAATGAAATCCTCTACAATAACTTAGTTGGTGAGCCCTTCTAATTCCGCCAACTTCTGTGTCTAATTATCAAATGAAAGTCTAAACCAAAAACTGTCTGATAGAAATTACAGCAGTAGAAGAAAATTCATAACTTTTGATTGGATTAACCAAAATTCAATATTTTACCAATCTAGAAATATTATGGATTTACCTACGACAATCGAGTTTGGTGAAATCCCTGAATCAGCTCCTAACATAGTCATATTTTAATAAAAAAGTGACTGTTAGTTCTCGTCACACTTTCTGGATAGCAGAAAAGAATTCAACGTAACTTTTAGACCACAACTCGGAATTGAGTGATCTTTGAATCTATGGAAATCTGAGAACGAACCCCACGTATGTCTAGGAGATGAGATCCTCTAATTCAGACTTTAAATACATGAAAATAGACGCACAAGTAATTGAACAGAATCTGATCTAATCACAGTAGGATGTCGATCCCTTAAACATGGCCAATAACGCATCTATTACGATCCAAACAGCGAGGAAAATCATTCGTTACCCTTGACGATCCATAGGATGTCACCGATCTAATCCCCATGAAGAAGCTCTCCTTCTACTCCCTCTCCCTTCCTCCCTTTAGGCCGGTAGTCCCACTGTCCTCCTCCTTCCCTCGCGTTGGCCGGCAGTCGAGTTGCGGCAACAAGGGGCAGGGGGGACGGCTCTAATGGCAGGAGGGGAGGCACCAAGAACAGTAGGAGGTGGCGGCTTGGACAGGAGGGTGGCAGCTTGGGGAGGGAAATGGGGAGGTGGGCGGCTTGGGCTTTGGGCCTTAGGGGCACTTCCCCCCTAATGGACCACTTAATGGCCGGCCACATGGTGCCCTAGCGTGGGCCAGAGGCCCAAGTTCCCAAATTCCTCTAAAATTTCTGAAATTATACTAATTTCCCTCTCCCGAACAAGTTTCTCTCTTATCGATATTATTCTTTCTAATTGAAATTTGGGGTATTACAATTGAAGACATACTAATTTTACCTCTCGTATGGATACATCCAGCGGTTCTGGACAGGACCTTCGAGTCGTGCCTCATAAGGAAGATGTATAATTAGATGTTGCATAGGATTAAAGAAACATAGAGGAAATATCTTCTCTAATTTGCATAGAAGAACTGCAATGTTCTTTTCAAGTGAACATATGACATCCTTGCTTAGTTCTTTAGCACACAATTGTCTATAGAAAAAAACTAAGCTCAGCCAAACAAACCCATATATTTTCTGGAACGAATCCACAGAATGCAACTGGGAGTAAGCGTTCCATTAAGATATGGTAGTCATGGCTTTTTAGGCCAAAGATCTTCCTTTGCAAGATGTTTACCCCCCTCCTAATGTTGGTTGCATACCCATCGGGGAACTTGAGTCCTTGAAACCATTTAAGTATTGTTGTCTTGTCATTTCTGTCAATGCAAAATGATGCCCTTGGCTTGTGCCACTTCCCACTGTGCTTCAACTCCAAGTGCAATGATAGGCGGTTGCAAATTTGTGCTAAATCTTGCCTCGCCTTCACATTATCTTTAGACTTATCAGGTATGTCAAAGCATGTGTTCCATATAGCCTCAGCTACATTTTTCTCATTGTGCATGACATCAATGGAAGTTGCCAAAAGCAGCTTACGTGGGTCCAATTGTGTGTTTTACCGAAGTTTTTTGTATCAAGTACTAATGCATTCATTTGGGCTTGGACTTCCTCTCCCGTTAAATGCCTAGGAGCTTCATCCAACACCTTTGTGTTCTTTCAAAATGCATTAGCTTGGGTTCTAAATGCATGGCCCCTAGGTAGGAAACGCCTATGACAATCAAACCAGCAAGCCTTGTGACCACTACGAAGTTGAAATGCTTTGCAATCACACAGACATTGAGGACATACTAACACACCGTGGGTGCTCCATCCAGCAAAGTTACCATAAGCAGGGAAATCATGAGGAGACCATGAATAGGCTACCCTCATTGTAAAGGTTTCCTTCAGTGAAGCATCCCATGTTTCTACCCCCTCCCACAACTTGAGTAGCTCATCAACTAACGGTTGCATTAGAATATTCAATTTCTTTCCTAGATGTCCAGGACCAGGGATAACAAGGGCAAGGAATATGTATTCTATCCTCATGAGCTTGCCTGGCGGAAGATTTAATGGAGTGACAAAGACAGGCCAACATAAGTAAGGAGCAGCACCCAGACTGAAGGGCGTGAAACCATCAGTTGCAATAGCGAGTCGCACATTTCTAAGATCTATAGCAAAGTCAGGAAAGTCTCTGTTGAACTGTTGTCATGCTAAACCATCACAAGGGTGCACCATATTACCAGATGTGGATTGTTTGTGCGACTGCATTAGCTTTGATGTCTCCTCATGTGCATACAACCTTTCTAGCCTATTAGTAATGGGCAGATACCGCAAGACTTTACGTGTGATTTTATTATGGCCTTTCTCGTAGCGAGAGGTACCACAAAAGTCACACTTATCTTTATGCTCATTATCTTTGTAGTAAAGCATGCAATTATTATAACAAACATCAATTTTCACATATGGCATACCAAGGCCCTCTAACAACTTCTTTGAACAGTAGAAATCCTCAGCCAAATTAGAGTTGGGAGGCAGTAGTTCATGGATTATCTGTAGAGTATCATCATACTGTGTAATGGACATATTGTACTGTGATTTTATAGCAAGCAAACGGGCCACAGCAGATAGAGATCAGTGTGTTGTGTTGTCATGGACCTTTTCATCAACACTAGCGACCATCCTTTAGAAGGCACGGGCTAAAGCCGTTGGCTCCTGACAAATTGTTGGTGGATCATCACTAACAAGGTCAACCAACATATTGTCTACATGATCAGTTTCATCAAATCCCTCATGGTTTATTGGCAAGCTAGATTCGCCAAGCCTATCAACTCTCTCTCCATGTGAAGTCCATGTTTTATAGTTCTCCCTAAACCCATATCTACACAAGTGCATCTCCACAACATCCCTTTTGGGCTGAAAATAGTTCTGACACATGGCACATGGACACTTAATGGTACCACCTTGAACTACACCATCGATAGTGAAGGCACGGTCTAAAAGTACATTGGTGCGTTCTATCCATTCATTAGAGGGAGCACTACCACGATGCCAACCGGCATACATCCATTCACGATCGGCCATTAAATTTTTCTGTGTGTATAACAGAATTAACACGTCAGTTCTACATATGTGTCATCCCTATGAGAAGTTGTGATAAGAAGAGCATCGAACACAATCCTATTGTAATAATCATGTTGGATTAACCTAAAGAAACAAAGCAATCCTAGCTAGTAGCTACACAACAATTTTGTACACACGACGCAGAGACAACGATTCAAACATTGCAAGTGCTTCAGCACAAGAAATAAAATACATTTGCAAGTAGCTTAAATTTATATCACAACTGTCATTCCAAAAATAGCACAACATGCAGACAAGCAAATAATTATTACATCACAAAAGGTAGCATCACATTGAACATAAAGATAGCAAGGGGATCTACTAACCGAATAATGTATCCACAGAGCCGCGGGGAGACTTCACCAGACTTCACCAGGATTCGAACTTCACCAGGCTTCATCAAGAAGAGTTCGAAAACACTACATCATTCAGGATCCACATTAAACTCTAGCTCCTCATTCCTTATCTCATAAAAAAGCCAAGAAATCGACTACCATCAGGAGCATACTCACAAAGCTGCGGCGGAGGAGCATACTCACAGAGCTGCAGCGGAGGTGGGGCTTGATTTCGGGATTTTGACCAAGGTGGGCGTCCAGGAGAGGGAGGAGGGGCGACGACGTCTAGAGAGGCAGAGGGGGTAGCGGAGGAGGGGCGGCGACGTCTGGAGGAGGCGCGGAGGCGGGGGGTGTCCGGGAGGGTGTGGACAGGCGGCGGCGTCGAGGAGGCGGGTGGGGCTTGCCTCAAGTGAGACGGAGGGGTGTCGGGGCAGGCGGGGAGCGAGATCTAGAGGAGGTGGAGGTGGACAGGTGGGGCGAGATCTAGAGGAGGCGGAGGGGGGGGGTGTCCGGGAAGGGGCGAAAAAGGGGGCGTCCGCTGGGAGGGGGCAGAGTGGGTCCACGTGTGGAGGAGGCGAAGTGGTGGCCGGACTGGAGAATGGAGATTTGAGAAACATGAGATAGCGATTTGGGGATTTTGGGGTTGTTTGGTTTGGAGCCAAACCAAAATTTGGGTAGTGCCAAAGCGGCAAAGCCAATTTGTTGGCAAAATAATGGCATTTGGTTTGTGGCCAACAAGAGCCAAATATTTGGCAAAATTGCATGGGCTACTATTTGGTTTGGGACCAAATATATTACCAAAATTTTGGAAGAGTTGATTTTTGTTGTTTGGTTTAGATCCAGGGTTGAATGTAGATACTCGATTTTTTAAAATAATATTTTTTTAAAAGATAATTACAAAAATATATAGTCGCCCCAAAAAATTACAAAAATGTGTCCCTATCACTAGTTCAACTGGCGACAGGGACCCTCTCCCCCTCCTGTCGCCGGTCCAAGTACCTGTCGCCAGTTCAACTGATATTATATAACATTTAGCAAAGCATCATAACACTTAATCAAAATGATAATTCAGAACATTGGCAATAACATATTACTATTGTCCGTGCAATAACATAATTCAGAACATTGGCAATAACATTGGTCGCAGCCTCAACGTCCCCTATGTGGACTGTCTCGAGTTAGGTGACCGGATGAGGTCCCCTGCGGCGACGTCTGGTGTGCTAATGTCTCCTTCGTCCTGAGGATTTCTCATGGGACATTTCTTGAAGGTGTGCCCAGACTCCATGCAAATGGAGCACTTCTTCGTACGACGTCCGATTTCTGCTTCGTTGTAACATCCCAAGCAGTGGTGTGTGTTTCAAATGTAATAAAAATGAGGAGAAATTAAAAATTTCGAACATGCATTGGTTTTATGGAGTTTTTGCATAAATTGTTGGGCTTGAAAGTATTGAAAACAAAGAAAACATACAACTCAAATTAGAGTTCCAAAAGAAAGCAAGAGCAAAAACTTATGTTAATCCTCTGAAAATAATTTATTCAAATACTAGAATAATTATCATGAATTAATATAATTTTTTCCAAATTTTTGGAACCAAATTCAACCTCTAGAAAATTCAAACACAAGTCAAAGACCTATTCTTAGTTTGAATTTAAATTACAAAAAATAAGTATTGAACAGTAGGTTTCCAATTTTATTTGGAAACTAGGTTGTCCCAGGAAGCCCCCTGATTTATTTCAGAATTTTTAGAAATTTATTTCTAATTTTAAAGCCCTAGTCAAACCTGTCTTTTGTTGGTCAAATCAGATTTGAAAACTCAGGCTCAGTACTGTTCATTGGGGCCGAGCCATCCTACTGTTCTGACTCGACGAACGGGCTCACCCAAGCCAACTAACCGCACCCGTGCGCCATCAGCCCTCCGATCATCATCGTGCGGCCCCTAATCGTCCCGTGTCTCGCTTCACACAAGTATTGTCTCATCTCACTGGGCCGGGCCGTCACCACTTGCCCACCTCCGTCGCGTCGCCAGAAGCGCAGCGCCACGCGCACGCCGCTCTCTGCCTCGTCCCCACCAAGTCACGCCGTGAAGCCACCACCCCAGCTGACCTATCCGGGTGCGTCTCCTGCTAACGTCGCGTCCGTCTCTGTCCTCGCCCGAGGATAATACCTCCCCGAACCCTCCATTTTTGCTCATTCCTTCTCTCGGGGGTGAGAAGCTCAATTGAGTACCATGCCGGGGTAAGCTTCGACCGCGTGGTCCTTCTCCCTTCTACCTTCCTTGCCCTCTCCATTTTGGCTAATCTGAGCTTGTACCTTGCCTTGTAGCTCCTACTCCATCTTCGCGCTCTGGGAAGTGTTGGAGTGCGCTCCCGAGGTCAACACTCATGTCAACTTCCATCTCGGTGAGTCTTAACCTAAATTTTGCGCGTCATCTCTAGCCTCGTTGCACATCTAAGGAAACCCCTCTGTCAATTTCCTCTTTGCATCACAGGGTCGCTCGAATTTGGAAAATCCCCCTTTATCGGCCGCCGCGGCCATTATCATCGCCGAGTCACCTCCGAGCTTCCCTGACCTCTCCAAACTCTCGGGTGAGCTTCCTAGGTCCCTCTTGTAGCTTAAGAGAGCTTGTCTTATGCGATTTGTGCGTCGGGCTTGCTTCCCCTTTGCCATGGCACGCCTCGCCGCCCCTCCGGCTCATGGCGACTGGTGCTCCTCGTCAAACGCTTAGCGTTAGCTGCGCTAGGCTATTAGGGACCCATCCCGGGCCTTGGTCGGCGCCGCCGAGGCACGCAGTGCCAGCGCGCCGCCGTGCAAGCAGGGTGATGCCGCGGGCATTGTCGGATTCTCCCGACCGGCACTGTAGCGACGCTTAATTAACGTTAATGACAATGATTAGTATTAATGACACAATTTTTGTCGAAAAATCCTGGGTTAGCCGTTCCTTGTGTCACTTATAGGTGGGCCCAGACCTTAAATGCACAGTAAACCGCTGGGTGGTCCATGGACCGATGCCTTCGCCAGAGACTATTGGTCTCGCGACTATTTCATGAGTGTGTATGATCAAGGGTCCCACATGTCAGTAGCATTTTTAAATCAGAAATGAAAATGGAAAACGGTACTGTTTAGTAGACCCCACCTGTCATAGGCTTTGGCTAGCTCTAGGCCGGTAAGAAAAGTATTTAATGCATGTTTAATTTCAGAAATGAATTATTTATGAACTGGAAATTAGTTAAACTTCAAAATTGCATAAGTAATTCATTTTAGCTCCTAAATTGATGATTCAAATTTTGCTAGCTTCCATTTTAAATGTACTTTAATATAAAAATGGTTTGAACCACGTTGCTGTTACAGAAAATATATTTGGCAAAATTACTTTATGTTTAGTATTATTGTTGCACTAAAAATTACTTTAACTTCAAAAATGCATAAGTATTTCTCTGTAACTCCAAATAGAGTAAACTCAATTTTGTTAGAATCCTCTGTTAGTGTAGTTTATTGTAAAATAGGTTATGAACATGGTACTGTTACTAAAAATCTTATTTTGCATATAACTTGTGTACTACTTTCATAACTTTGAAAAATCCTAGAAAATTCATCTTAGCTTCAAATGAGGTTAATCAAATTCCATTGTTCATCCATGTGGTGCTCTTCATACCATAAAAATTCAAGTGCACCACTGCTCTGGAAATTTTCACCAAAAGAATTATTTCGGATGAACAGTAACAGATCTCTATTTAATTGAATTTTCAGGAAAACTGATCTTCTAACTGCCATAACTTCTGCGTAGAACATCCAAATAAATGGATTCTTGTTGCTAAATTCATCTAAAATCATGCTCTACCTTCTGTGAATTTTTCATAATTTTTGAATGAATTTGAATTTTTGGGTCTTTTCGGTGTTATTCGTTCTTATTGTGCTTTCGACTTCTTGCGCTAGGTTCCAACGAAATTATCAATTGCGAGAGTGCTCCTCTGCAGCAAGAGGGTAATCCACAGCAAGGCAAGCAGTTTGATCGTAAATGTCCTATCACTTTCAAGTCTATTACTTTGTTTGCAAATTGTATGTATGCATGCTTTTGTGTCAAAGTAATTTTCCCATTTAGAGGTAGCTATTCCTATTGCATGGTTGCCCTTAAATTGTTATCTCCTGCCACAAAACATAAGTTATTAATATTGCTGGTGAATTAGAGCCCGGTGATTTTATTATGCTCTTTTAATTGTCTTTACGGTGTCATACTTAGAAATGCTTAGCTACCGGTAGAATTGGGCGGTTATCGACTTAGTCGATAACCTTGATCACGCAAATCATTTTATTACTCTATGATCAGCACCTTGTGCTAAATTGCTTTGAAAACTAAAAGTGCAAATGAAATGATTCAGACTTGGGCAAGTGGTTGGATGGTGGGATATTGGGTTTGTGAATGTCTTGCCCAGGTCAACAAGGACCGAACATCTTGTTTCACCAAAACCAAGCATAATTTGCGTGCTAACCACGCGAGAGGGATATGGGACCTCTCTTGACTAAGTACCTTGGGCGGTGTTAATTATGAGCTGGTTGGTGGTTGAAAAAGGAAATGATGTGATATGAGGGAACATTAGCAAATCAGCTTGAGTGGCTAATGTGTCTTTCTCTTTGTTGGGTTCTGGCTCTTAATTAGCATCATCCATGGGAAATGTCTCAGAGGACTTAGCGTGTTTTGGCAAGATACCAATGGAAGTGTGCTAATCTAGTGGCGAAAAGGCGGTCTGGCGTGTGGGTACATTGGTACACCCCTGCAAGGTATAAACTATTCGAATAGCCTCGTCCTAGGTTATGGACACGCTTGGCATTGGATTTGCAGGAGTTAGACTCAACATTTTGGAATTCTTAATTAAAACTTGATGTAGGTGGTATGAACGGGGAGTTCATGCTATTGTTGTGGTGGCTATTGGGTTAGCCACTTCCAGGATGTTTAGTTATTATTTGTTACTCTTTTATCGCTGTTTTTATCAAATAAAAACAGATTGCAAATTGCTTTGAATCTACTACATTATTGCAAATGAAAACTTGCTTTATGTTTGAAAATGAGTCTAGAGCCTGCTCCACTTAAATAAGCTTGCATGTAGCTATTTATATAGGCCTCACATTCTACACATAAGTCTTATGCAGTACAATTTTTGTACTCATTTGCTATGCTTTAATGTAATTGTTGCAGAGGAGGAGTTGAACCCCAAGGGTTATACTTCATGAGATGTGCTTGGCGGTTTCGAGGACTAGGTTGGTGGCGGTGTAATGACCTCAAATTTTAATAAATGATAATAAGATGTCTTGTTCATAGCATCACTATTCATTTTGGCAAACTGGGCAACATGTTACAATCTATTTTCCCCCAATTTCTAACCAAAAATTCCATCTGGATCGAAGCTTCAAAACAAAATACCACTCAATGTGGTATTAAGACCGGGAAGTATTTTATTTAAAAGCCAGATGAATTATTTTGGCTAAAAATAATTTTTGCTGAATTTTTAGAAATTATTTTGATCTTGAGAAAAATGTTTGTCTTTAAATAAAACCTATTCAATTTAGATGAATTATGTATTTCAAAATGAGAAACAGTGGGTTCAAAATTTATTTGGGGAATATATCATCCCAGTAGCCATTCTGCAAAATTTCATAATTTTACAAATTTATTTGCTATTTTTAAAACCCCGGTCAAACTTTTGAAATTTTAAATTGGGTTGGTCAATCTTTCCGGTCTAAACCTAACCCTTTTGCACTGTAGCGACCGAGTCTGGGTCCAAATCGTGCAACTGGGCCTCACCCGACGCGTTTCCGCGTGTACCCCAGTTTCCAGCAACGCAGACCGTCGATTTCCTCGTGAACGACCAAGATTTGCGGCGCTGTGCAGGCCATCCATGCACGCGAGGCTATATCCACTGTTAGATTTCCATCCTACCGCGCCTCTCTTCATGGCCGTTTGATTCTCAACGAACGGACCAGATTCTTTGGGCCGTTCGGACCACTCCAATCCGCCCTCCAATATTGACCGTAGGATCTGAATTGTGCGGCGCACGATTATCAGGTTATGCCATTTTTAGATGGCAGGAATTGAGAAACGTGCGAGCCGTTGGATCCTCAATGTATGGACCAGATCGGGGGGGCGTTAAATGCCGAAGCACCAAGCGTTATCCTCCGTTGAATTTTGATCGGACGGACCACATCCATTGGGCCGTTCGGACCATCCGGACCTCCCATCAATCTCGGCCGTTGATTTTAGATCCAACCGTGTCTTCCTTTTTGGGCCTGAAACTCACAGGCGCGCATTAAGTTTTGACCGTTGGATTGTGATCGAACGGTCCTTATGGGTTGTAACCTTCGGACCACCCGGACATGCCATCAATCCTAGCCATTCTTTTGAGATCGCATGGCCCATATTGAAGGATACCGGTTAGATGTTATTTGTCCACCTCATCGCAGCCGCTCATTTCTAATCGAACGGTTGTTGTTCCTTGAAATTGGTCGTGTGCTGTGCGTGGCTGTGACTGCCTTTGGGGCCCGCTCGTCAGTGGCGACTCTCTCCTCCTTCTCTTGCTGTGCGTCGTCGCCGACACCCTCGCCGGAGCGGTGGCATTGCACAGGGAATATACGAATATTCCTTTGATATTTAGCCTCAGTTGCCACCTCACCAGCTCTAGAGATTTCTCGCTTGCTCTAGGAGATCAAACTCTATATAAACCCTACTGTCTAAGCCTCTGCCATTGTTGACCAAGGGAGCTCTCCTCACATTCTTTCTTCCTTCTTAGTGAAGCTTTCTGGCTTGCACTCCATGTTCATCCTTAATCATGCCCAAATCACTTGGTAATGTGAGTTTTGGCATTATTTTGTAGGTTAAACAAAGGTGTGCTCTCTGTTGAATCAAGCCAGTTAGAGCATCACGTGGTGATTTCATGCTTCTGTGAGGTAGGTCTCACCCTTTCCTATCAAGAACATATATGATGGTCTTTAGAGCTTAAGTTTCTACCCTTTCTGTTTTTGGTCAGACCAGAGAGGAGAACTTTGGATCTTTACTGTTTTGACCAAGAACTTGACTTCATCTTCTCCAACCCTAGCTGGTAAGCATAGACCTTGATTCCTGTCATCTTAAGCCCCCTAAGGACATCATTAACTCACATGAATCACTCACATGATCATGTGATGCTCCAATCTTGCTTTAACTGAAAAGTTGTTTTTATAACTTTTCGGTCTTTCATATCGTTTTCAAGACCTAGGGTTTCTCTTACCAGTATACTAGCTTATTTAGGTCTTAACTAAACCCTAGTATCACCAGTAATCTTTCTTTTAATTCTTTATGGCACCCATCTATTTATTGCTTCATATTCCCTCTCTGTTGATTATTGTCGGTCAAAACCAACAAAAGCCTAATATTTCTTTTCTTTCTATAAACTGGGCAATTAGGGTTAGCAATGATGGGTGGTGATATTACTTACTCTCCAGATAGCTCTAACTCCAATTTAGAGTTCTTGTTTTGTGTATTTTTCCAAGTCAACCGAAATCTGTAAAAAGGTTCTTTGCTGTTTTTGTTGTTGGTCAAACCGACAACATACACAACAAGAGTTCAATTTCTTAAATTACTATTAATAATTATTAAATGATCAGTTAGGTCACAGCATTAGTTTAAATACTCTTAGCTCAAGCAAAGTATTTCATTCATATGATGTTTAGCTAGGCAAGCCAGTTAATTGTAAACTGTCCTGTTTTCAGTTTCTAAAATCTGGAACTCTAGTTCAATCTAAACTCTAAACTGTGGTAATTAGTACTAACAAAGGTTAGTTGTAGTTTATTATTCTTGATTAAATTGATGTACCTTAAGCATGTTGCTAATGATGCATTAAGCCATTGATCATGCATTCTTTTTATGCATGCTGTTCTCTGCTTTTTCCCTGTGTTCATTGGATTTTATTTTCTTCTAGATTCTGGTTCTTCTGAGGTTGTTGAATCTATTGTTGAGTAGCAAGAACCTGAACAAGAGGTTATTTATTATTATCAAGGCAAGCTTCCTCTCTGCACCATGTTGATCCCAAATTTGTGAACTGTAGATTTACAACATACAGTGATACTGTTGCATGCAATTTTCTAAAATTTATTTGTGATCTGTCTCTAGTTAGTTACAACCCAATCTTTGTGGCTGACCTTGAATTTACTCATACACTTAGCTTAAGGTATTGTTTGTATTAAAATAATTAGGTTAGGACTTTGCTTAGCCATGCAGTCCATAGAACGGTAGTGTTTGGCAAGCTTATCTTGTCAAACATGGGAACAACAAATGAAGTTTATTTATTTTGATTCTTTGTTCAGTCTATTTAAATCAGAAATGAATTTAAATCTTGTTTGATAATTTTATTTCAAATCTGGACAAGTGGATGCTAGTGATGGTGCCCTTGTGCACGAGAATTGGGAAATGTGGATGTCTTGTCTGGGTTGATTAAGGACTGAACTCTGACAGCCCAATTCAAGCCCCAACGTACTTCCACACGCAGTGTATGGGCACTGTTTGGTTAAGTAAAAGGTTAATGCTATTGAGTTGGGAACAGGAAAGTAGGGACATGTGTATTGATCTCATATGGCATAGATGCTTAAGTCTTCGGGTCGTGTCTTATGCCATGTGAATTTTATATCGATATCGATGTTCTTAGAAGGGTGAGGCGATATGTGTTACATCGCATGTACGCACCTTAAGGGTCCGATTATGATGTAGTATGTGCAATGAGCGCAGCTTTGCATTTCCTTGATTGGGTCGGTATTCGGCACAACATGTGGACCGGTTGAGCAGATGCTATCAGTCGTTGTTTAAGCGGGATCAGTCCACATGGGTTGTCCAACTCAATAGTGTTAGCTTGTTGAAAAATACCAAATCTTAGTTCACCTTACCGCATACCAAAGGCAGTGTGCTATTATTCCGGAGGCTTACGGGCTAACTAAGTCGTGTGGGTAAAGATGTACACCCCTGCAGGGTTAAAACTATTCGAATAGTCGTGTCCACGGTTACGGACAACACTTGAATTGATGTCACCTGTATAGACTTTGCTCTAAATCCGGTTTTGGGAATTATTTCGGCATGCTGGTTGTCATGCACGGTTTGATAGTAATTTGTCACTTTATTATTGTTATTATTTATGATTATGCTCTCATTTACTCACTATTTTAGTCCAAATTGACTTATAAAATCGCTTTGTTAAAACTTAGCAATTGTAGGTTAAGATGTATTGCTTTATGCAAAATTGAACCATTAAAGCCTTCCTGTTGTTAACCTTATGCATGTAAAAATTTCTACTCCTTTGTATAGGTCCTATCACACACTTTCTTTTATTAGTTTGTGTAAGTCTTGCTGAGTACCTTCCGTACTCAGGGGTTATGACCTCTTGTTGCAAGTGAGGATGGTTATCTGTATGAGATGCCCGTTAGCGCCGATCCGGGTTACGCTAACGAGTGAAGCTAGTTCTAGTCTCCACGCAATAGGCTGCGGGTGATGGGGCCATTGGTGGCTTTTGTTGTTTAGTTTTGCTTCCGCTGTTGAACTTTTGTGATGACCAAAGTCATCTGTTACTGTAGCACCGAACAAAATTGTAACATGTTATGTATAATTATGTGAATGTATGCCTTGTATGTGCATGATGCAATGTTGTTTAAGGATATATGCGCAATAGTCACTAATCCTGGGAACTATTGCATGACATATATCCGGGCACCTGAATATTGGAATTGTTACTTGTTATTATTATGCTTCTAGTATGATTTTTAATGAGGGAATTGCACTGTTCCTTAATTAAGAATTATGCTACCAGTATAATTTTAACTCAGCACATTCCAATATTTGAGGGTCTTACACCCGGTTGGTTGCCTTGTGGGTTTAAAGGCACACTACTTGGCTTTTGTTTATCGCCATCTTATGGCACCCTGCTTCCGCTGTTATTTATGACTCTTTAGTTTTATTTGGCCGGTCGGCCCCTTTTGTAATAACTCTATATTGTATGTCTTTTGAATTGCGTAGTCGTACTTTGGATTCTATGTGATTGAATGGAATTGATGCATAATTTTTGTATGGGGTATGTGTACTGCATTACGGGAAGTACATATACGCCGAGAGTCGTGATATTTGATTTGTAATGCTTGAATCATCTTAATGGTTAAGTATTACAAGTTAAATACCCCGGGTTCTCACATTCGTCCATGTCGTTTCTGATGCGCCGTACCTATCACCGGCCAACCTTTCCCTTGAGCCTATCAATGTCTGCGGCCCAGATTATGATGCGGATCAACCTCGAGGCGAGATTAAATCCGTGGGTTGCCCGATCTTTCACGGTGGAACTCGAAGATCAGTAGTGCGTCATCTTATTCTCCTAGCGTCGGATGGACAGTACCATGCACGTAAACGGTACCTAGAACAAATCTCCTTGATAATATGTGGAGCACGAATTGCAAGATGCAACTCGCACTTGGATAGATAAATCTCACACCCGTGCACACCACAGTACACGAACGAGAAATAGGGATCAAAGATCCAACGAGTAACTCCTAGCACCACAGCTAGAAACCCTCTCGCCAAGATGAAATCCGAGATTGGAATTCACAAGAACACACATAAAACAGGGATGAACCTTAACGGCCGAAGGCCAACACGCACACGTGTTTTAATTCATAACTCAAAACTTGACTGCCTTACATGGTCGCACCCTTGGCCTTTATATAGGCAGCACACACGCACACATACGGAAATAAAACTCCTACCGACTTGGACCCAACTTGATAAAACTCCTACCGACTTGGACCCAACTAAACCAAAAGACATGCATACGACGGCTGACTATTAAACGTACACAATACAACTAAAGATGTACATGTACACGTCTAGTTCGGTTGCCGACTAGTAACGAACTCCTCTAATTGGCGTGCATACGTTGTGGACTAATAAAGGAATTGTATTGCTAGGTGGCCCCCATCCCATGTCACGTAGAGAAAGAAACGTGCATGGTCCTAGCATCTTCCTGATTTCCTGGGATTCACACCCGCATGCAATGTTGCCAAACTGATTTGAAACTGATTTATTGCTTATCTCTTGTGCACACAGATATTCCAATGGGAATCTTGCTTTGCTTGGAGACTCACACGCATGCATCTGTTCTTCTTTGCTTTCCATACATACAGTTGCACGCGTCTCTCGGCATCCTCCTAGGTCAAACACACACTTGTGGGTACGTGCGCATGCACACACATGGCCCAAGTCCATGCACTGCTCAAGCTTTTCTTGGCCGTGAACAGCATACGTGACGTCCTTATGTACTGCAGTAGTCTTGATAATATCATGCTTATTGCTATTGTCAATAATCTGTGCACAAGAATTATTAGAAACACAAATAATATTAGTAGACGGTATTTGCACCGCATCAGATTAGTTGCTCCTAGGTCGGATGACTAGTGAAATGGCCAACCATAGTGTAACCATACATCTCCGTGGTCCAGGTTTGCATCACCGCCTCCTTGGTGAAATAGTCAGAGAGGTACTGACTGGGATGCTGCGCCACCATCGAACATGCGGCTATGACATAGGAGCAGGGCCTGTGCAGAAGAAGGGGCTTGTTACAAGTGCATGTGCAATTACCGCGGCGTAGCGTGCACTCGTGGGTGACCCTCTCACGGTTCGTCCTGCAGCGTCCTTTATCCCTGCACATTATCTCGAAGCGAAGCTCCCTTGTACCTATCTTGAATGCCCGATGCATCTCACCCTTCTTGCTCTTCTCCTCCATGTACTTGGTGATCATGGCAGAGTAGAGTATTCTGTCATTTGCCATGGCGAGCGGCGCGTTGTTGCTTCTGTCAACAAAGCACTTCCATTAGTTGTCCCACTTTGGCTGAAATGCGTGCACTCGCCAAGGGCATTCCTCTATGCCGCACTTCACGTCGTAGAATCTTGAGGTAGACTTGACGACTTTGAATGTGCACCGCACTGACAAGGCCCAGAATTTGACTGCGTCTTGCACGGCCTCCTTGCATTTGTACATAGCTTCTAGCATAACCTCACTTTGGTCGTATTCCCACAGCACACGAGAGCCTTCGTTGACGACGAGGTTGTCGAACTGGTATGACCGCCTGGAGGTCCACGCCATGTAGTCTTGGTCTTCGAGATCCCATCCTTTGCACTACGGCTTCCACCTTCTCACCCTCGTCGGCAAGATCACTAGCTTACCTGACCGTAGGAGCTACTTCTGCTGGGTCTTCATCGACAGCATCAGCAACTCCGGGAGCTTCAGCCATTGTGTGCGTCGTGATGTGGCTGCAGTCCCTGACTTCCTCTTCGGCCTCAGCACCCCCTTCTTGTTCAGCCATGGGTGGAGGAGTGGGTTTGGCATATGCTTGGACTAGAAGGACCAATTTCCACCCTACATTACATAATTGTACATCTAAAACTATGTAATCCATTCGGTTAAAAACAATTACCAGAGAGGTAGGCAATCGGACGGGCAGCGCTTCGCTAGCTTCTCTCCTCCCCTCTACTCTTCTCTCCTTCTCTTTTTTCTGAATAAAAATGAGTCATGTGATGAATTTTAGGGTTTCAAGGGGATTTTATAGGGTCAGTCTTCCTATCGCCAATTCAACTGGCGGCAGGAACCTATCGCTAGTTGAACTGGCGACAGGTACCTGCCCGGCAACAGAGTGGTGAGAGGGTCCCTGTCACCCGTTTAACTGGCGACAAGAACACATTTTTGTAATTTTTTGGGGTGACTATATATTTTTGTAATTATCTTTTTAAAAAATATTATTTAAAAAATCATTTTTGTTGTTTGGTTTAGAGCCAAGGTTGAATGTAGATACTCTACCAATACAGAGTTGAGATTACCTCATGTGACATGCAAAACAGCAAGCACTTTGGTCGATGATAACACATTGCAAATTTTTTGGAATTTTAAAAGCTTTTCCCTAATTATTTTAAAGACAAAATAAATTATGTGCAAAAACTATTACCAATTTTAAGTTGAAAATAATTTATTTAAGTCCAAAATAACTCTAGGAATTTCTATGATTTTTTCTAGAATTTTTGGATTTTATGTGCTATTTTCTAAAGCCAATTTGAATTAACAAGATTATTTTAAATTGCTAAATAAAATTGACGAGGATTAAAATCTCTATGTATTATTTTTAATACATAATAAAAGACCATACATCTTCATGGTCGTAACCCCTAAGGCTAACGACCTCACTGGTCGTAAGGATTCCAAAGGTTACATAAGGGTACCCTAGTCGGACAAGGTCCTACACCTAGTCTCCGACCAGGTAGCTGCTCGGAGAAACTATGAACTGGTATCTATAACTGATCCCAAGTATATTCTTATCGTGTGATGAATATAGCATGTGCTTTATACTTCATATCACACGGTTACATAGTCCTAAAGACACTGACAAGAACCACGATACGGTTAAGTGTCTCTAAGACACTTAACTGTAGAGCAGTTAACACATTGTTAACTGATGTCTCGCCTTGACCAGTCGTAACGCTTCACCAGGGATGCCTTCTCCAAGAGTAACTACCACCTCTTCGGAAGTTATTTAAGGGTGGAGCACAGAAGACCAAAGGGCAGAGGCCGAGGGATATCGAGAAGCACATCGATAATCACAATCTGGTCTGAGACAAGCAAGACAGCATCATCAGATTAGAGTATAGCAATCTTCATATTCAGTGTAATTAGGATTAGTCCCTAGTCGGGTCATAAGCACCCCTTGTAAATCCAGTTCATATCAATAAAGAGTGGCCCTATTCTATCCCAGGAAATATCACGTCATTTTCCTCTTTTATTTCGTAAGATCGGCGACTCGATCGTCGACAACTGGCGCCGTCCATGGGGAAGAAGACGTAAGTTTCCTGAAGAAACTCTCCGCTCATCAAATCCTCGCTCACTCCTCGTAATCGCTCATGCGACTATGACCGGAGTTTGGGACGAAGAGAATTGGTTCGACCTAGCGGACTACTCCAACCTCGACATGGAAGGATGCATCCGTGCCATGCAAGAAAATGGCATGTCATCCTCCTCCTCCTCCGCCGGTTCGCACGTCACCGACGTTAGCGAAATCGACCGGATGGATGAGGATCCACCACTACGACAAGTGGCGCTTCCAGCCATTCCGACCAGCTCGGAATGCCCAGAATCCACTCCAAGCCCGGTCCTTCTGACCAGCGAAACATGAGAAGAAAATTCAGCACCACCACTCGAGAATCTTTATAATATCGATGAAATCATGGCTGAAAGGTACTCGCCTACGGCTTCTGGCAATTCTAGGAGCCAACTGACATCTGGTAACGGTGTCGATGAGGCCAAGTGGGGATGATAAGGCTCAGCATACGATCGGCAGTCCGCCGAATCAGGTTGCGCCCACCAAGAAGATCTCAGGAGGTGCTCATCTCTGATCGCTCTCCGTCGTGAAAACTCCTAGTAGAAGCACTAGAAGGCTCTCCATTAGTTACAATGGAAGCTCGTCGGAGGATCGCTGCTGGAGGCACAAGGTCAATACGATCGGAGATACAAATCAAGATGCCTTGCACGGTCCTACACACTCTGCCACGCCACCACGTGTTGGTAGAGATGTTACGGGCCATCAAGAACCAACTTCCGGAGGCAACAGAACTGATCGACGTCCATCAGCTAACTCGCCTAGCACTGCCCCACCAAGAGTAGCTGGTCAGACAGAAAAATCCAGAGGTCAGGGGAAGGTTCAGACCTACGTACACCTACTACCAAAACCCCAGGTTTTGTACAACTCGTAGGCCAAGTATCGGAGATTCTGCAACAAACCATGCAACGAATAGAAGCGTATCAGGAACAGAGTAATTCAGGAAGTCAGACCATAACTTCGTCCCAACGCTCCTCCCTCACAAGAGGGCAACATGGTCATGTTGAGGAACAATCAATACCAAGGCCTCCTCGACGATTCCAACCAAGGAGTCATGAGGGAAGAAGGCTATTCCAGGTAGCCACTCCCTCACCATGTCGAGAAGAATAATCGCTTGGACCTGACGATCTCCGACATCGTCTAAATCAAGGAGGCGGTCGAAGGCATCATACCAATGTCTATGACTAGATCGGCACACCGGAGCTCCAGCGTTCCAACCCTAGGAACCGGTCTCCGACCGATTACAATCCGGCACTTTTCCAAAGAAGGCGCCATGAATCGATTACAGGTTGTCGAGCCTTTACTGCAAGGCTCCAAGCTGTACGTTGGCCAAACAGGTTCCGACTGGCCAACTTGGACAAGTTCAATGGGACCCAGAACCCATTAGAATTTCTCCAAATATATACCACCGCCATCAGAGCTGCTGGTGGTGACGAAAATGTAATGGCTAACTATCTGCCAACCGTGCTCGAAGGGTCTGCCCGGTCGTGGATACTTAACCTATCAGTCGGATCAATCTATACTTGGGAGCAACTCTGCGACCTTCTAATTGCGAACTTCCAGGGTACGTACGATCGCCCTGGAAAGGAGGATGGCCTCCACCAAATTCGGTAAGGCTCTGATGAGACTCTCCGTCAATACATCAAGAGATTCAGCTAGGTTCATAATTCCATACCAGAGGTCGTAGAATCATCTGTTATCCAGGCTTTTAAAATAGGTCTAAGGAATCGTCGATTAACGGAGGATATAGTAATGAACCCTCCATGAACAACCGTCGAACTTTTCGACATGGCCGACAAGTACGCCACCGCTAGCGAAGCAATAGAGTGGTGTGAGGCCATTGATCGGAAGGACAAAATCCCCCAGCCTGGCTTGGAAAAACCAGAGAGAAAAAATAAGAAAGCTCTCAAGAAGAAGAAGAACCGCAGACCCGACGACAAAGAAGTCCTGGCTATCCCTGAAAAGTTTACGAAGGGTAAAAAGGGCTATACCGGTAAAGGCAAAGCAAAAGCTCCGTCCGAAGGATTTCAGAAAAACAAGAAGTGGTGTCCACTTCACCAGCAAGCAGGGCACAACCTCCACACCTGCCGAGCTTGGCAAAAGAAAATAGAGGACTATTATGCAGATAAAGGACCTTTTCCCGCAATACAGGAGCTCGGAGAGACGAGTCCCAAAAAGGACAAAGATGGCGATGAAGAAATGGAGTACCAGGAGCCTCAATATACGGTCAACATGATCTTTGGAGGTTCTTTTTCGTACGAGTCGAGGCATCATCTGAAGGCCATGGAGCGGAAGGTCAACCTCGTCGAGCTTTCGACCATCATCAAGCCATCAAAGTGGTCGGACACGACAATCTCCTTCAGCAAAAAAGACTGCCCCATCCCTTCAGCTCGACTAGGTAGGTTCCCTATTGTTGTTGAACCTACTATTAATAACTGTAGGGTTAATCGAGTTTTGATAGATGGTGATAGTTCTTTAAACATTTTATTTGCGGAAACTTTAGAAGACATGCAAGTTCCCAAGTCCAAGGTGAAACCAGTGAAATATGCCTTTCACGGTATAGTCCCTGGCTCCACCGCTAAACCGATAGGACAGTTTCCCTCTTCGTTACGCTCGAAGACACAAAACTTTCAACGTAAAAGATCCCATTCGATGTGGTGGATTTTGAATCCGCATACAATGGAATCCTTGGTCGACCGGCCTTAGCAAAGTTCTTGATAGCCACGCACTACGGTTATCAAAGTTTGAAAATGCCAGGACCAAAAGGAGTCATCACGGTTCGAGGAGATCAGAAAATAGCTTATGTGTGCGATCGAAAATCCTTAGAACCGGTCAATGAACTTTCGACCAGAGAGGCCAATCCATCTACCGTGCAGGTCAAGCACTCGAGGCCAAAGATGACGCCAAAGCCATCCGACCAGAGAAAAGAGGTACCGCTCGACAAAGGCGCTTCTCCGGACAGCACCAAGTCGCCACTTGGGTTAGGAAACACTGACCCATCTACCCGCAAGATACTGGTCAGGGCGAGACTTGACCCTAAATAGGAAGAGTCGCTCGTCTCCTTCCTCCGAGCAAATCAGGACGTATTCACCAGGCAGGCGTCCAATATGCCCAGAGTCCCCCGGGAGGTGATCGAGCACAGGCTAGCTCTCCAGCCTGACAAGAAACCGATCAAGTAGAAGCTGAGACGTTTTGCACCTGATCAGAAGGAGGCAATCCAGTCAGAGATTGACAAGCTCCTTAAGGCTGGGTTTATTTGTGAAGTCGACCACCCTCAGTGGCTCGCCAATCCTGGTTAGGAAAAATAATGGAAAATGGCGAATGTGTATTGACTTTACATATCTTAATAAAGCTTGTCCGAAGGATGATTTTCCCCTTCCACACATTGACCAACTTGTAGACTCTACTTCCGGGTGTGAGTTACTAAGTTTTTTAGATGCGTATTCAGGGTACCACCAGATTAATATGTGTAAAAAAGATGAAGAGAAAACTTCCTTCATCACTCCATATGGCACTTATTGCTATGTTAAGATGCCATTTGGTCTCAAAAACGCTGGTGTAACTTTTCAAAGGTTGATGCAGAAAACCTTTAGTCCACAGATAGGTTGGAATCTAGAAGTCTACGTTGATGATCTGGTCGTAAAGAGCACCAACGCTAGCAATCATATTCTCGACCTACAAGAGACTTTCAACAACTTGAGAAGGCATAATCTCAAGTTGAATCCGGAGAAGTGTGTGTTCAGAGTTTCTGCTGAAAAACTGCTCGGTTTCCTAGTCTCGGCTAGAGGTATTGAAACTAATCCAGTAAAAATATCGGCCATCGACCAGATGCGCCCTCCGACCACGAAGAAAGAGGTCCAGAAACTAACCGGCTGTATGGCAACGTTAAGGCATTTCATATCAAGGTTAGGAGAAAAAGGATTATCTTTCTTTAAGCTTCTTTGGAAACATGGGAGTTTCGAGTGGACCAAAGAGGCAAACGATGCTTTTGAAGAACTTAAGAAGTACCTTACGAGCCCCCCGATCTTAGTTTCTCCAAGATCGGGAGAAACATTACTAATTTACGTGGCTGCAACGCCACAGACAGTTAACGGTGTACTGGTCGTAGAATGGGATAACATCCAACGACTAGTATATTACGTAAGCGAAGTCTTACATGGACCAAAGGAAAGATACCCACAGGTATAAAAGTTGCTCTATGCTCTCCTTATGTCTTCAAGGAAACTGAGGTATTACTTTCAGGCCCATAAAGTGGTCATACTAACCAGATATCCCCTTGGTCAAGTCCTTGGAAATAGGGAATCATCAAGACGAATAGCAAAATGGGCGGTTGAGCTAGGGGCGTTTGACCTCCATTTCATCTCACGAACAGCAATCAAGTCCTAGGCAATAGCAGAATTCATTGCCGAATGGACAAACCCTGAACCCAGCCAAGGGCTCGAGTACGAACACCACGAAGAGTGGACAATGTAGTTTGACGGTTCCTTGATGCTAAAAGGCTCGGGGACTGGAGTTGTCTTGATATCCCCTACTGGTGAACACATCAAGTACGCCATCCAAGAAATTTTCTGCCACAAACAACGTGGCGTATCTGAAGTTTATGGCAAGACTCCGAGCAGCTCGCTCGCTCGGGATTCGCAGATTACTAGTGAAAGGCGATTCTCAACTAGTAGCGAATCAAGTAGGGAAAGAGTATCAATACTTGAGTACCAAGATGTCATCTTATCTGGCGGAAGTATGGAAACTTGAAAAGCACTTCTTCAGTTTCCAGATCCAACATATTCCTAGAAAGAAAAACTTTCTAGCAGACCAGATGGCACGGATGGCCTCCACAAGGTCGACTGTCCCGCTCAGAGTTTTTCTCGAGCAACTCGATTCACCCTCGGTGGTCGAGCCTTCCAAGAACATACCTGATTCCCTACAGGTCGTACAAACCGATCATGAAAACATGGATGCTCCACAGGTCGTTGACGGTTGGCGCTGTCACGATCAAGGTAGAGATTGGATGACATCGATCTACAATTATCTTCAGCATGACATAATTCCAGAAGATGATGTAGAGGCTGATCGTCTAGCACGAAAAGCCAAATGATACACTCTGATCGAATGTATCTGGTATAAATGAGGATCTCACAGAGTGTTGATGAGATGCATTTCTCAAGCGGATGGCATTAAATTGCTAACCGAAATCCATGAAGGAGCCTGTAGAGCACATCATTCCTACAGAACACTAGTCGGTAAAGCCTTCAGGCAAGGATACTATTGGCCAACTACCCTTCATGATGCAAAAGATCTCGTGACGAAGTACGTACAACGTCAGTTTCATAGCCGATAAGTACATCAGCCGGCACAAACCTTGCAGACAATTCCTCTTTCCTAGCCTTTTGCAACCTGGGGACTGAACATTCTGAGACCTTTCCCAAGAGCACACGGGGGCTTCGAATTCCTCTTCGTCATGATTGACACGTTTACAAAATGGATCGAAGCCGAGCCTATTGTTAAAAAACAACTAAGACTGCTAAGAGATTTCTCACGAAAAATGTGGTCACACGAGTTGGTATACCCAGTCGTATAATCACAGACAATGGTGCCTAGTTCTCCAGCGATCAATTGCAAGAATTCTGCGACAAACTTGGTATCAAAGTTCATTTTGCTTCTATTGCTCATCCGCAGAGCAACGAAGCAGTTGAGTGAGCTAATGGTATCATTATGCAGGGGATCAAACGTCGAGTGTTCGACCAGTTAATTAAATGGTCAGGAGCTTGGGTTCAAGAACTCCCGTCTGTATTATGGGCCATTCGAACCACGACCAGTCGTGCGACCGGTGAAACACCATTTTTCTTGGTTTATGGTGTTGAGGCCATGCTTCCTCTAGAACTAAAAATTGGCTCTGCTTGGACTGATTGTTTCAACGAAAATGATCAGAATGAACGACGACTTGACGACATCAATTTCCTTGAAGAATGACGAAATCAAGCCTTGGTACGATCCGCAGTCTATCAACAAGCCATGCGAAGGTACCATAGTCGTAAGGTACAACCTCACAGCCTCGATGTAGGTGATCTGGTTCTCAGAAAAATTCAGAACCAAGCAAATCGCAACAAGCTTTCCCCTAAGTGGGAAGGTCCTTACACTGTGGTCGAAGTCACCCGACCAGGTTATGTACGACTAACCATGTCGGACGGGCAAGTTTTGTCAAATTCTTGGAACATTGATCAATTGTGTAAGTTCTATGTTTAAATATTTTGTACATTATTTCAATTCTTTTTTTTATTTCATTAGTACATTCATTCATTTCTTTTCGATGAGTGATATGGTTTATATATCTATGCCTATATTCTGGTCACATACTATTGTTTGTTTGAGATGGTCGGAGAAGACAATTTTTCTCTCCGATATCCTTTATTAGGATCTCTGTTACTCTCGCAACCAAGATCGTGTCATCTGTTGATAGGTCCTAGTCGTGATCATTTCATGAATGATTCCATGCGTGACCATACAAGTAAACAGAGCATAATACAAATAACTTCATGTAGTGCCTTATACTGTTAAGTTTATGAAGACCATATTTCTTCATTTCAAAATTCTATTCTACTCTCGTTTGGCTACTGGTCGGGACACGGAAAGCCTCCTAGTCGTAGTCTCTCCTTTTTCGCACATGATCCTACCCACTGGAAGGAGCTTCCTAGCGACGGTTCTTTTCTTACGATCCTCGCTGTCAGTCGGACTTGAGCCTGAGCACGTTTTTACGAAATGTTTTTTTCTATATCTTCTGTTCTCAGTAGTATTTTTCGACCAGTTTTGGGTTGTATATATAAATACGATCACTTATCATTTTTGTATACATTCTTGCATTTCAACTTTTGTCATCCCAACAAATCTTTTTTCCAACCATGTACAGTTTTGTTTGGTATTTCGATTAAGACAAACAAAGATCTATAACTAGTCGAAATCATACACTGGTTCCGACCAAAATGATTTCCTAGTATTTTTACAATCAGTTTTGTCTTATGATCAGTATATGCCATCAAAACAATGGTTTCGACTTTTATTCTCTTTCTTGGCTAACTGCTTGTCAAGTAAGGCTCTTCTACTACAAAGCAATCGGGGGCTAGGAAGTATACGAGAAATTCAAAAAGTCAAAAGGATAAACAAAAGACTTGCTGATGGCAAAAAGGTAAGTTTTATACATTTTATAATTCTTATATTACAATGTCCTACTCCAGAATGTCTCCGGACTAATTACAGCTTGATGGAGATCTGACATCCATCTCCTCTACAACTTTGTCTCCAAGCGGCTTTAGTTCTTTCATAAACTTGGTCGCCTCATCGGGCAGCGATTGAAGTCATCTTCAATGGCTTGGAGATCAATAGAGGGTCGGAAGCCTTGATTTTGCGGTATAAAACTAACTCCATTAACGCCTTCTTTCATAGTCCGAGCATAATTCTTTCGAGTAGTCTCGCGCACTAACCGAGATCTTCTAGAAGTTGGCCCAAGAAGTTCTTTTTCTCTATTGGATCTCTTAAGTCAAGCACACTTGATCCTGATCCCATATCAAAGATCATCTTGTTTAAAGCATGAATCTTTTCATCAAGATTTTGCACAAGAGTTGCCTCCTTATCCTGCTCAAATTTCAGAGCCTTCTTTGTTCATTCGGTAGCTTGTGTTTGCTCTACACGAGTAAAACAAGCAGTAAGTACAACATGATCAGAGGAGGATGATAAGTCAATTCTACGACCTATTACCTTCAATTTTCTTGTTAAGAGTTTCATTTCTGGTCGACGCCTCTGCAATCGACCGGTCCTTAGCTTGATTTTCTTCCTCAAGTAGAGCTATTCTGGCTTTATCAGCCACGACTTCTTCTTTTATTTTCTCCAAATCTATTGAATATGATAAGGGAGAATAATTAGAGAAGAACAAAGTATTGAAGAAGGAAAAAGGTTAAGAGGAAAGTTCTTACTTTCCAGTTCGGAGTGCTTTTTCTCCAAATCCTTAATTCATTGGGTCAGTCCTCCGACCACAGCAAAGTTCTCGACCATATGCTACACAAATAGCATTTTCTCTTTAAGTTTCTTGTAAACTCTTAAAAGGGAAACTATGAAACTGGTCGTAGATACTTACCTGGATTGCCACTTCGTTATAATCGGCAAAAATAACATCAGGACCTATCTTGATTTGATGGTCCGATATTCTTCCCCATGCCTCGTCAAGCTCCTTATCCTTGATAAATCGGGGAACAAAAGGGAACTTGTTAGGTTGGGAGGGATTACCAACAGGAGTCGGGACTTGTTGAGGGCCTTCGAGGGCAACTACCTCCACAGAAGGAGTTAGGATCACCAGTGGATCCAGCTCGACCGTTGGCTTCACCACTTGCTCGGGGGCTTTCTCGACCACTTTATCCTCATGAACTTTATCCTGGGATGTACCTTGGATGAGAACTTCCACGGGTGCCTGGTCCTCAGGAATATTCTGGTCGGAAACGACCGGAATGCCAGACGACCTATACAAAACAAAGAAGGGAAGTTCAAAACACCAAATCACCAAAAGCTATTAAAGGTATGCACTCATACGACCTTTTTCATTTGTACATACCTAGTTAATTTCTTGGATTTGACTTTGAACTGCGGTAGAGAAAACTCTGTACCGCTAGCCTTCCTTTTCTTTTCAACCAATTTTGCCAGCTCTGAACCGGCAGGGTTGGTTAAACCCCTCACATCCTCTAACATGATGTCGGAAGCAATGTCCTCGATCAATTCATCAAGGGTTGCATTCCTGACCATCGGGTCGGAGGGAGTGGTTTCATCAACCTCCAGATCAGTTGTTTCAAAAACAACTGTAAGGTCGTGAACGACCAATCTGGAGTGTACGGCCTCTGTAGCTATGCTCTACAGGCCTTCAGTCTTCTCCACCTAAATAAAAAAAATGAGTTTGGTTAGGTGATGAAATTTTTTATCTAAAGTATATATATTCTTCTTTTAAAATGCTTTATTACCTCGGGAGATTCATCTTCTTCCAGTGCATCTGGGCACGAATCAGTCGGAACCACAGTGGGATTTTGATCCTCACCAGATTGTATGACTCGCAATCCGACCGCCTACAAAAATAGAGCAAGATCAATAAACTGATCGGAGAATATATATACATGATAAAAAAAGATTTGATTATCTACCTTAAGTCTTGCCAATCTCTCTTCAACAGAGACTATTGCCAAGATATCGAAGAATACAGCCTTCTCACCAGGCTCCCCGGTGCAAATCATCCTGGTCCGCTCTCTGATTTCCTCAGGAGAAAGGGCTTTAAAAAAAAGGAAGGAGACAAGAGCAGATTTTAAGGTGTTACAATAATCAAGTAATAAGTCATACTGGTCGGAGCTTCTTTTGAAGACTTACCACCTCGTGAAATAGCTTCATCACGACCAATGGACCAAAGCAGGGAATGAGTCCGGAGCCTCAGAGGACTAATATGGCGTTTGGTGAAATCTCACACCACATGCCAGGAAGTCAAGCCCTTGATCCTCAAGTCATGGATGGCATCCACCCATCTTCCGACCACCCCTACCTTCTCCACGGTTTTCCTCCACTTAGGATTCTCGTTCGCCCTAATTCCGGCAAAGTAGAGGCCATCATCCCCCGTAACCGTCATGTAGAACCAGTTCTTTTTCCATAACGACCACGAGGATTTCGAGTACATTTGGATGTACTCATCGGCCTTCCTATAGTAAAGGTGCATCATACATTCTCCAGGAGCCCCCGTGGATCTCCCCAACACCGCCATCTAGTAGAAATACCTGAAGAGCTTCAAGTTTGGACGCACTCCCAGGTACGCCTCACATAGGTAAATAAAAATACTAATATTGGTGATGGAATTAGAGGCCAAATTCACCAATTCCACCTCGTAATACTTCAGAACACGGGGGAGGAATTTGTGCACAGGTACCCTCAGCCCGCACTCGACGTAGGTGAGGAAGATTGGAATTTCCCCATCTTCGCGGCTCAGAAAGTGCTCCTCAGCCGCTAACCTCCATCCGATCAGATTCCTGTTTGGGAGCATTCCTAACTTCTCTAGCACTTCAAGCTTCTTCTCATTTAGATCCGAAGCCATCCACTTTGTGATTTGCTCTGACATGGTAAAATTTCTCAAAAGGATGAGTAGTGGTCGGAGGAGGCTTTGAGGTCGGGAAGACAATAAGAGGTCAGAAAGATTTTCTTAGCAAAGATCTGAAGAGGATTAGAGGAAGATCTAGAAGCGTAAAAACTCTAAAGCCCAGCAATGGGGTTTTTATAGCTTCAAGTCTTTAACTGCAATCTGGAGTTATCTAAAAAGTCCAACGGATAAAAGCCACTTTTTGTCCAACGGACAGAAAAACTCTTAGGTTCCCAAGGCAAGTTCTCAACTTTAAAGAGAACACAGACCACTTCGTATATCACGACATTAAATGGGGTCTGCCCGATACAACTTCATCGGAAGAAAAGTGTTCACACGACCTGTTCATTTAAAGTTCGGGGGCTAGCTAACGAGGATTAAAACCTCTATGTATTATTTTTAATACATAATAAAAGACCATAAGTCTTCATGGTCGTAACCCCTAAGGCTAACGACCTCACTGGTCATAAGGATTCCAGAGGTTACATAAGGGTACCACAGTGGGACAAGGTCTCAAGATTTCAGTCTCCCACCGGTAGTACTTCGGAGAAACTATGAACCGTATCTATAAGCGATCCCAAGTATATTCTTATCGTGCGATGAATATAGCATGTGCTTTATACTTCATATCACACAATTACATAGTCCTAAAGACACTGACAACAACCACGATACGGTTGAGTGTCTCTAAGACATTTAACCGTAGAGCAGTTAACACATTGTTAACTGACGTCTCGCCCCGACCAGTCGTAACGCTTCACCAGGGACGCCTTCTCCAGGAGTAACTGCCACCTCTTCGGAAGTTATTTAAGGGTGGAGCACAGAAGACCAAAGGGCAGAGGCCCGAGGGATATCGAGAAGCACATCGATAATCACAATCTGGTCTGAGACAAGCAAGACAACATCATCATATTAGAGCATAGCAATCTTCATATTCAGTGTAATTAAGATTAGTCCCTAGTCGGGTCATAAGCACCCCCTGTAAATCCAGTTCATATTAATAAAGAGTGGTCCCATTCTATCCCAGGAAATATCACGTCATTTTCCTCTTTTATTTCGTAAGATTGGCGACTCGATCGTCGACACAAATTAAACTCTCAAACAGTCTTCAGGCGGAAAGCTTCTCAGCCCAAACCTATTCCAATGCGCACGCGGCCCACTCGGCCCGCTTCTCCCGCGAGCGTTTCACTCCAACTCGTTTCGGCCATTAGATCAAGATTGGACGGTCCGATTAGGTCGACACGTTCAGAGCGGTCCGAACGTCCCAACCAATGTGGACCGTCCGATCGAGATTGGATGGCACGATCAAGATTGCCGTTCGGAGCGGTCCGAACGTCCCAAGCGGTGTGGACCGTCCGATCTAAATCGAACGTCCGATAGAAAATTGAGTCCACGCCGATTGGGCCGAGTTGGACTCAATTTGCTATTGGACGCTCGATTTAGATCGGACGGTCCACGCCGCTGGGGCGCTCAGATCGCTCCAAACGGTAATCTTGATCGGGCCATCCAATCTCGATCGAACGGTCCACATTGGTCGACGCTCGCACTGCTCCGAACGTGTTGACCTAATCGGACCATCCAATCTTGATCCAACTACGAAACGAAGGGAGGAAACGACGTGGGGAGAAGGGCCAAGTGGGCCGCGTGCGTGTTGGAATAGGTTTGGGCTGAGAAGCTTTCAACCCGGAGACTATTTGAGAGTTTAATTTGATTTAGCAATTTAAAATAATCTTGTTAATTCAAATTGGCTTTAGAAAATAGCACATAAAATCCAAAAATTCTAGAAAAATTCATAGAAATTCCTAGAGTTATTTTGGACTTAAATAAAATATTTCCAACTTAAAATTGGTAATAGTTTTTGCACATAATTTATTTTGGCTTTAAAATAACTAGGGAAAAGCTTTTAAAATTCCAGAAAATTTGCAATGTGTTATCATCGACCAAAGTGCTTGTTGTTTTGCATGTCACAGGAGGTAATCTCACCTCTGTATTGGTAGAGTATCTACATTCGACCTTGGCTCTAAACCAAACAACAAAAATGATGTGACGGTGGCCCGATCTTCCGAAAGGTACTGATAAGTTGATTGTGGAGAACACGACGTTGATGATCCAAAGGCTCCGACCAAAACAGATCGAACCCCTTGCAATCACTACACCACTGCTCCAATGGTTATCAACCGTGCCGAACGTGGTTGACCTCGCCAAGAAGGATATCTCCTGCAAGCGAATCGAGAACACAAGCAAGAGAGTAGAAGATGCAATCTGAAATTGTATTGCGAATAAAGATTAAGTTCACAAGTTGGGGTTCCTCAACCGAACGTGCGGCGAGACTGCTAAGCAGAATAATCTCTTAAGAAAAACCCAAGGAAAACAAAAGGGTGAGGCCTCCTTAAATAGGAGAGGAGGAGCCGCACATAGAATAAAACTAAGGGGGTGGTACTATTCACATGGTACTGTTCACATGAACAGTACCACTATGAACAATACAGCACTGGGAGGGGGCCCATATGGGCCAAGTCAGCCCACTCATTACATAGCCCAATTTGGCCCAAACAGGTGACGCAGCACCTTCTATTGATGATTGCGCTGTGCACAGAAGGAATTTGGAGGTGAAACTGGATCCGTTGGAAAGAGGACAAGATAAGCTTTTCATCAAGTACTCGTGGACCTCAAACGGACTCCGTATATGAAAGTTATGCATATATGAAGTCAGCGCTATCTCCGGAGGCCGAATTGGATTCCCAAACATATCCAGCTTGAACTCTTGCTTGGTACGTGGAGTAGCACTAAGGCATGTAGACATAGCACCATGGCATGTAGAAGTAGCACCATGGCATGTAGACATAGCACCATGGCATGTTGATCAAGCTCGGCTCGTATGAGTAGACATAGCTCGGTCCAACTGGGGAATATAGTAGTGCAGTAGCTGGAAGTCCTATTGGAGAAGATGTGGTTGAAGTAGAGGATGCCGTGCAACGGGTCGAAGTAGTGGTTGCATCCTTAGGGTTGATGTCCTCATCAAAAAATCAACTCTTCCAAAATTTTGGTAATATATTTGGTCACAAACCAAATAGTAGCCCATGCAATTTTGCCAAATATTTGGCTCTTGTTGGCCACAAACCAAACGCCATTATTTTGCCAACAAATTGGCATTGCCTAGGCTTTGGAACTACCCAAATTTTGGTTTGGCTAAGCAGGGCTCCAAACCAAACAGCCCCAAGGAACCAAAACTTTGCCAATGAAATGGATTGGCAAAGCTGGGCAAGCCAAAAAAATTTAGGGCAAAGCCAAATTTTTGTATTAAACCAAATGATGGCTAAATTACCAGATTAACGCCAAAATTTTGGTATGGTTATGTGGGGCACCGAACCAAACAGCCCCTTTGACTAATGTTTTGTTCTCCTGTCCGTTCGGGCGAAGACCGACCGAAAAAAATGCAGCGACCAATATGTGGCGCGGCAACAAAAATAGGGAGCGGCAACGAAATTCCTATGGGTACACATAAACTGACGCGAATGATAGTGACCAAATATGTGGCGCGGCAACGAAAATGGGGCGCGGCAACGAAATTCCTATGGGTACGTGTAAACCGACACGAATGATAGCGACCAAATATGTGGCGCGGCAATGAAAATGGGGTGCGGCAACGAAATTCCTGTGGGTACGCGTAAATCGACGCGAATGACAATTTTCCTAACGGTTATATATTAAACTGTCACCAAAACTTCTTGCATCCTTGTCGGTACATCCAAACCGACGGTAGCTAAATCATTCCTATCGGTTCGCTACACGCCCGTCGGGAAAATAAAACCCCGACAGGAAAGATCAGTTCTCCAGTAGTGACCACAAGAGGAGGTTAACATCATTACCATCCACGAAGTCAAGCTTGGTGTCTGCAAAAGGTGTGTCAAGGTAGTGGTTTATCTCTACTCTCAGATTCCATTGAGACCTGGTCAGTGCACGAGAGGACAAACTGGATGCCGGGCCTTTTAGCTTCTTCAGACATTGGAAGCTATCACATTGCGGTGTCATTGTTGTGTTGTTGAAGCAGTTGTTCTCGATTGACTTCTGCTGCCAAACTTTTCATAATATAAATCGAAAACTCAAAAAATCTTGTCATGAATGTGAGTGTAAGCCTCAGAAAAATCAAGATCAAATGCCTCCCCAATTCCCTCATAAGCCCCCTTCAGATCTGCTAATTTTCTCTGAGGATCCATAATAGTACCAAAATAGAAGAGATGTGGGATAGCTTGAAAAAAATTAAAAAAATTTGTCTGCATTGGTTCAATAATAGGTTTCAGAAGGGGGTCATCTCTATTTTCCTTGAAGCATTAGCAATAGTCCAAAGCCACTCGATGACTAGCAAGAAGTTTGATTGTAAACACCAGATAAAACTGTGATTGCATCGTAAAATTCTTTTAAAAACTCACGAAAATGACCAACAACTAGCCAATCTGTTTCAGTAACCAACTACTCACCAGAATTAGTATTGACCAAGAGAGTGATGACATTGTCGTACTCCTTACACTACTCCAACATAGTATATGTGGAGTTCCACTGCACCTTCATGTCCAGGTTGAATTTCTTTGGCCTCTTATTGTTGGCCCTGCAGTACTACTTGAACTGGGCATACCTTGGGCCCGAAACTGTAATGAACTGGATAGCATCGCGTGTGTTGTCTAGACTAGGTTTCATTACCTACAAGCCTGCCTGCACGATGAGGTTCAAGATGTGGCACATGCATCTCTGGTGGAGGACGAAACCACCAGTGTAGGACACCAGATGCGGTGCGAGGAACTCCATGGCCGTCGTGTTAGCTGAGTGTAACATCCCGTTTTTCAGGTCTTTTTGAAAATTTTCAAAATAAAAATAATCATTTGGTTTTGTTTAAGTTCTAAAGCTTAACTTGAGATTTTGGAATTAGAAGTGTTTAAAATGACTAAATCAAACTTCAACTAACCCAAAAGTTTGGTTTATTTTGAGTTTGTTGGAGTTCTCTGGTGCTGATTCCCTTTCTCTGTCTGTTCCGCCTTCCCCTCGGCCCAGCTCTTTCTTCTCCAAACCTCCCTCTCGTTTGGACCTCCCCTTCTGTCCACCTGTCCAGACCTCCCTCTCGTTTGGACCTCCCCTCCTGTCCAGACCTCCCTCCCGTTTGGACCTCTCCTCCTGTCCAGACCTCCCTCCCGTTTGGACCTCCCCTCCTGTCCAGACCTCCCTCCTGTTTGGACCTCCCCTTCTGTCCAGACCTCCCTCTCATTTGGACCTTCCCTTCTGTCCAGACCTCCCTATCATTTGGACCTCCTGGGTGGTCCTAAGAGACCTCTTGGGTGGACCTGAGAGACCTCCTAGGTGGTCCTGAGAGACCTCCTGAGTGGTTTTGGGAGACCTCCGAGTGGTCCTAGAGTTTAATCACGACCACCTCTTTGGTCACAACCTCCCCTTTGGTTGGACCACTCTCCCGAGTTTGACTAGCCCCACCTATCAGCCCTGCTCACCTTCTTCTTCCTCCCGCTGCGTCACTGCTGACGTAAAAGTCTTCGTGCATTAAATGTTGTTGTGTCGCATTAAATGCTATCACTTCTGCAGTACCCGTTTCCCTCTTGTCTCCTCCCCTACCTGCCCCCATCACCTCCTTCACCTACCATTGACCGCGTGAACCTTAGAGTCTTTCAGCGACTCTTCCCGTCTCCTCTGGTTATAAAAGCCTGAGCAGCCCTCTTCCATCACCTTTTTCCGCACCCAACTCTCTTGCTCTCGCCCAGTTCCTTCGTGCTTGGAGTTTCACCACCGTCCGCTAGAGCCTCTGCCGTCTTCAACCACCTCATCGCCAAGGAGTTCACCAGAGCGCTTGTGCCATCTTCGACCACCGCCCGCCGTCCACTGTCTCCCCCTCCTCCTTCAGTCTCTCTCTCGGCCCTGGTGAGTTTCTCTGTGCCCTGTTCGCTTCCTTTGTTCCTACGACCACGTTGCGTAGTCGTATCCTTTTGTATCCTTCCTACAACCACGTTGAGTAGTCGTATCCTTCATTTTTTTTCTCCTCAGGACCTCCCTTGTTGTTGGTTCTAGTTCGGTTTGTTTTTGAGTTCATTCGGATTTTATTTGGTCTTTATTTGAATGTGCTTCGTTCTCACGTGTAGATTTCGACCACTCCGGAGAGCCCGAGTACTTCGAAGAAGTAGACCCTCAAGCTTTCGAGCAAGGCAAGTTACACCTTTGATCATATTGAATCCCAATATCTCAAATTATTTAAGTTCTGTTTCAAATTATTGTTGCATGCTTATTTAAATTTAAGTAATTTAAATCCCTGTTTTTAACTTGGTAGTTATTCCTAATTCCTTTGTACATCCGAACTTGATTATTGATTCGACCACCCCTTATCACCCTAGATAAAACCTAGTTGATACGGTAGTATGAACTAGTGCATTTTGAGAAAATTCATGCTTAGTCAAAGCTTAGACCCAAAAATCTTGATTTGGGGAATTTACTGCCAAAGACCAATGTTGTCAAAATGCTTTAACCATGACATTGAGTTGTTGTGGAAGTTTGCAAATGTTTTTGAAAAGCAGAACCAAATGAAAATTGGTTTGGACTTGGGCGAATTGGTTGTTTAGAAGGGTGCATGTTCATGCACGAGATCAACTCGGGTTGGGTTGAGGCCCAGGGTTTTGTGGACAGTCGCCTAAGTCAGGTAAGAACCAGTCTTCGAGTGTATTTTGCTATGCCTTACCGTACTACCACACGTTCTGAATGGGCAGAACCTGGCTAACTAATTTGCAACGTTTCACCGTGGTTGTTCCATCCGGTTGTGTGGGTGTCTTGACGACCTACTTTTATGTATTCCCACCTGGCGCAAGAGGGAGCCAGAACCCAGTGGATGGTTAGTCCAAAGGGGGCAAAACCTTAGCGAGGGGGGACTGCAGTGGAATGGCGCTCTTTAAAGGCCTTGTCACGTGCTCTAGACCGCTTACCTATGGTAGTGAGCGGTGGTATCAACGGATGCCAAATAAACTAGAGAGGTCGTGTCATGTGGGTAAAGCTGTACACCTCTGCAGAGTGTAAAACTATTCGAATAGCCGTGTCCACGGTCATGGACAAGCTAGCAAAGTTGCTCCAAGTTAGATTTTGGTTTTGTTTTCAAAAGACTTTATGAAATGGTTTTGGATGTCCATCCAAATGGGAGCTTGGGCAGGGAGCCTTGTGATAGGAGGGTATTCTTCGCCACTAGTTGATGAATGTTATCCGACTATAAAACTGATATTTAGAAAATGAATTTTAGATATTGTATAACTGCCTTTGAACTTAGTACAAGTATTTGAAAAGAAACATGGCCTTACGCAAATCAACTCTATAAGCCTTCCTTTGAGATATCCTTGCATGCATTCAATCTGTTACTTGACGAGTGTGACTTGCGAGCACGGTTGTGTGCTCACTCTTCTTAATCTAACAATTGAGCAGGAGAGGATGTCTACGAGGAGCTCGAGGACCAGGACGTTTAGGCTGTGCCCTCAGACGATTGCCTGTGGCGAATCGTGTGGTCTACTGCTTTTGTCTTCCGCTATGTTTGGTTTTGTCGGCTCATGAGCCGTTCTTGTAATCAACTCTGTTGTTATTAATAAAGTTTGCGTTGATGGCTGTTACCACCTTTGTTTACTGTGTGAGCTAGCCGCTGCTCCTGGGACTAGCTCGATTTGCACAGAGGTTTGGGGTGATCCCAGGTCCGACCGCGACAGAAGTGGTCGTGGTCGTGACAGGGTGATCCCATGTCCGACCGCGACGGATGTGGTCGTGGTCGCGACAACCACAAAGTGGTATCAGAGCCATCTCGACTGTAGGTCATAGCCTAGTAGAATGGCCATTAGTGAAAATTTCAAAACTTATTTTATACAACAAGAAAAATAATTTGCTCTCTCCTCATCTGGGTCATCTTTCTATCCTTACCTCCTTTTTGGTACTCTTCCTTACCTTACTCTCTCCTCACCATTTTACCGTGTCAAATGGATCCTCTTTCCCTTGAAACTTCTATAGGTGGTTTCATAACTAGCTAACCTGGTGTTCAAGACCTCAAGGCTTGAAGCTGTTAAGAGCGTCGTCGCGCAGGACCTCCGAGGACCCCGCGAGCATCGAGTAGAACGTTATATAAAGCTATTAAAGTTTTTGCAAGCTTTTTGTGTTGGTTGTTTTGCTTGGGTGTGTTGTTTCACCATGTCCCCCTTAGTTTCTCTTCTTCGTATCTTAGTCTGTGGAGATCCAGTAGATGGTGACTACTCACAACGGCAGTTTCAGCACCAGCAATCCGACCCGAGAGAATGTGCAAGAGGACCCAATTCCACCGCCACCACCCCCTCCAGCTGAAGGACCTGATTGGAACCAGATGATGGCCAACCAAGCTCAGCTGATCAACCTACTTGCTCAGTCAATCAACAACACCCAGACCTTACAAGCGGCAGCAGCAGCTCAACCTCAAACATTTGCTCCACCTCCTCCAAGGGCCAACATATCAGAGTTGAAGAAACAAATCAAAGAATTGCAAGACAAAGGTTTTATTCAACCAAGCTCATCACCATGGAAAGAACCGGTACTGTTTGTCAAGAAGAAAGATAACAGTATGAGGATGTGTGTGGATTACAGATCACTCAATGAGGTCACAATCAAGAACAAGTATCCATTACCCAGGATCGATGACCTCTTTGACCAGTTGAAAGGGGCAAGCGTTTTCTCCAAGATTGACTTAAGATCTGGCTATCAACAGTTGAAGATCAAACCAGAGGACATCCCCAAGACTGCTTCACCACAAGATATGGACTATACGAGTTTACAGTGATGTCGTTCGGTTTGACGAATGCACCAGCTTATTTCATGAATATGATGAATAAAGTATTCATGGAATTCTTGGATAAGTTTGTGGTCGTGTTTATTAACAACATTCTCATCTACTCGAAGGATGAAGAAGAGCATGAGAAGCATCTCGAGGCGCTTTTGAAAGGCTCGAGAGCACAAACTCTATGCCAAATTCAGTAAAAGTGAATTTTGGCTAAGCCAAGTAGCTTTTCTTGGGCACATCGTGTCAGCAGAAGGAGTTACAGTGGATCCCACAAAGGTTGAAGCCGTGTTGGATTGGAGGCAACCCAAGTCCGTCGTCGAAGTAAGGAGTTTCCTCGGTCCAGCTGGTTACTACCGAAGGTTCATCGAAGGCTTCTCCAGTACCGCAAGACCTCTTACTTAGCTTTTGAAGAAAGAGAAGAAGTTTGAATGGACTGAAGCTTGCGAGCAAAGTTTCCAAGAATTGAAGAAGAGACTAGTTTCTGCTCCTGTACTAGTCTTGCCAAACATCCGCAAGGACTTTGAAGTTTTCTGTGACGCCTCTCATCAGGGTATTGGATGTGTGTTGATGCAGGAAGGAAGCGTTGTGGCTTATGCGTCTCGCTAGTTGAAGCCTCATGAATGAAATTACCTGACGCAGGACTTGGAACTAGCCGCAATTGTGTATGCCTTGAAAATTTGGCAGCATTACCTCATCGGTAATCGCTGTGAGATTTTCACGGATCACAAAAGTTTGAAGTATATCTTCACCCAGTTAGAACTCAACCTCAGGCAAAGAAGATGGCTAAAGCTGATAAAGGATTATGACAATGGAATCCATTATCATCCAGGCAAGGCAAACGTAGAGGCAGATGCTCTGAGTAGAAAAGGGTATTGCAACACTGCGTTGGTTCAGAAAAGTCAGCCAAAACTGTATGAAGAGTTAAGGCGTCTGAATTTAGATATTGCTAACCAAGGTTGTGTAAACACCTTAGAAGTGCAACCGACTATGCAGAATCAAATCAGAGAGAAGCAGAAAGAAGATGAAGACATCAAAGAAATCAAGAAGAACTTGAGAAGAGGCAAAGCCCCAGGATTTTCTGAAGATGAGCAAGGTACAGTTTGGTTCGGTAACCGCATCTGTGTGCCGGATCACCAAGAGATAAAACAGTTGATTCTAAAGGAAGCCCATGAATCGCCTTACTCCATTCATCCAGGCAGTACTAAGATGTACCAGGATCTAAAGAAAAAGTATTGGTAGGTCAGTATGAAGCGAGAGATCGCTGAATTTGTTGCACAATGTGACGTATGCCAAAGAGTCAAGGTAGAACACCAAAGACAGCTGGATTGTTGCAACCTTTACCAATTCCCGAGTGGAAGTGGGAGCAAGTAGGCATGGACTTTATCACTGGATTGCCTAGGACCCAATCGGGATATGATTCCATCTGGGTTGTGATTGACCGTTTAGCTAAGGTGGCACACTTCATACCAGTCAAGACCACTTATCAATGTAGTAAGTTGGCAGAGTTATACATGGCCAGGATCGTATGCTTGCATGGAACGCCCAAAAGGATAGTGTCTGATAGAGGATCGCAGTTCACATCTAGATTTTGGAAGAGCTTCTATGAAGCCTTGGGAACCAGACTCAACTTTAGTACAACATACCATCCCCAGACGGATGGACAGACAGAGCGTGTAAACCAGATTCTTGAAGACATGCTTCGAGCTTGTGCTATAGACTTTGGGAAGAATTGGGATCAGAACATTCCTTATGCAGAATTCTCTTACAAGAACAGCTATCAAGCCAGCTTGCAAATGTCTCCCTTTGAAGCATTGTACGACAAACCATGTAGAACCCCTCTCCTTTGGTATCAAGTTGGAGAACATCAATTCTTTGGACTTGAATTAATTAAGGATGCTAAAAGTAAAGTAAGACTGATAAGAGAATGATTGAGAGTGGCTCAATCCCAACAGAAGAGTTATGCTGACAATCGTCGTAGAGATTTGTCCTTTGAGGTAGGAGATTTTGTCTATCACAGAGTAACTCTACTCAGAGGAGTAAGAAGATTTCAGACCAAAGGAAAGCTCGCACTAGGATTTGTTGGACTATACAAGATTGTGGAAAGGAAATGCGAAGTTGCCTATCAGCTAGAGCTACCGGCGTCTTTATCTGTAGTTCATGACGTCTTCCACGTGTCACAACTGAAGAAGTGTCTTCGAGTTCCAACCGAGCAGACACCGCTAGAGAGCATCGACCTTCAAGAAGACCTTACCTATGTGGAGCAGCCAATCAAGATTCTTCATGCCGTGGAGCGCGTCACTAGAAGCAGGATCATCCGTTCATACAAAGTCCAGTGGAGTAACCACTCAAAGGAAGAAGCCACTTGGGAACGAGAAGATCTGAAGGCCGAGTATCCCCACCTTTTTGCTAGCCAAGTCTGAATCTCGGCTCTTTTGTCTCTTCTATTGAGCCAAAGCATGTAGAAGAAGCACTTGATGATCCGGATTGGGTGAATGCAATGCATGAAGAACTCAATAACTTCACCTGGAATGAAGTTTGGACATTGGTGAATCGACCCAAGGAACACAACGTTATTGGTACAAAATGGGTCTTTAGGAATAAGCAAGATGAGAATGGTATGGTTGTAATAAACAAAGCAAGATTGGTTGCTCAAGGTTACTCACAAGTCGAAGGTTTGGATTTTGGTGAAACCTTTGCTCCCGTAGCTAGACTTGAGTCAATTCGGATATTACTTGTTTTTGCATCATGTTTTGATATTAAATTATTTCAAATGGATGTTAAAAGTGCTTTCCTAAATGAAAAATATCCGAACTTATCTTTGTTGAACAACCTCCCAGTTTTGAAGATCTAAATAATCCAAATCATGTCTATAAACTCTCCAAGGCGCTCTATGGTCTTAAACAAGCTCCTAGAGCATAGTATGAACGCCTTAGAGATTTTCTAGTCTCAAAAGGATTCAAAATCGAGAAAATTGATTCAACTTTATTCACTAAAGTTTTAAAAGATGATTTCTTTGTTTGTCAAATTTATGTTGATGATATCATTTTCGGGTCTACTAATCAAGATTTTTGCAAAGAATTTGGTGACATGATGTCTAGGGAATTTGAAATGTCCGTGATCAGAGAATTAAGCTATTTCTTTGGACTTCAAATCAAGCAACTCAAAGGGAACTTTCGTGAGCTAAACAAAGTATGCAAAAGATTTGATCAAGAAATTTGGCATGGAGGATGCAAAACCCATCAAGACTCCAATGGCAACCAACGGTCATCTCGACCTAAATGAGGGAGGTAAATCAGTAGATTTAAAGCTTTATAGGTCTATGATTGGCAGCTTGCTTTATCTTATCGCATCTAGGCCCGATATCATGTTTAGTGTTTGCATGTGTGCACGTCTTCAAGCAACTCCAAAAGAATACCATTTAATGGCTGTAAAAAGAATACTAAGATATTTAAAGCATTCCTCTAGTATTGGCCTATAGTTCCCCAAAGGTACTAAATTTGATTTAACTGTATATTCGGATTCCGATTATGCGGGTTGTAAAGTGGATAGAAAAAGTACCTCAGGTAGTTGTCAATTCTTAGGAAGATCTTTAGTATCATGGTCATCCAAGAAATAAAACTCCATAGCATTATCCACGGCCAAAGCCGAATATGTTTCCGCGGGAAGTTGTTGTGCTCAATTGCTATGGATGAGGCAAACTTTGATGGATTATGGAATTAAATTTGATAAAATGTCTCTTTTGTGTGATAATAATAGTACGGTGAAAATAGCCAATAATCCCGTCCAACACTCAAGAACCAAGCATATAGATATTCGCCACTATTTCTTGAGAGATCATGTGAGCAAGGGAGATATTGAAATTAGCCACATCCGAGCCGAAGACCAATTAGCGGATATTTTCACCAAACCATTAGATGAAGGCTGCTTTTGCAAATTGAGGAATGAATTAAATGTCATAGACTATTCAATTGTTGGTTGAATTCTTGCCTCATGCATTTTGCTTCATTTGGTGTTATTTGAAGCCTTTTTATGAAAATATTTTCAAAACAATTATTAAAGATTATTATGTTCATAAAAATTATGTTTGTAGATAGACATTAGTCTATTCAATGCATAATGATCCTAAATGGTATTTGTTTGAGTGCAAAACTAAGGATCATTTGCATAATTCTCAAAATCCAGAGTCAAATCCTAAAGTTCCAAGAAAATCGGAACTACCGGCGGGATAAGCGCGGTCTGACCGCAGTGCGGTACAACTGGCGTCATAACCATGGTATGACCACAGTACGGTACTACCGGCGGTAAAGAAGCGGTACTACCGCGTCGGTTGGTGAAAGGGCAGTAACTCCTTGCGTTTTTCACTTTAACTCGTGCCCTTTACTACCCACGACGGTTCGACCGCATATCCACCATCTCATATTCTCTCTTGGCTTCTCTCTCTCCACTCCAAAGAACTCGAAATTCCCCTTCGCATTTCCACAAGTTCCTCGATGATTTTTTTCAACTTGAGTTGATTCCTTGCATCTCTAGGGTTCATCTCCTTCAATTCTCAAGGTAAAACAACTTTTGATCTTCGTTTTACCTATTTGTTAGAACCCTAGGTCACATTTTAGGGCTAATTGAGAATGTAGATGATTTTTGTGGTTCTTATTGGGCAAAATTGATAAAATTGGTGTTTCATGATGTTTACACATCCATTCCATGGATTCACTCCATAAGAAACATCCAAATTTTTATTAAATTCCTTGCCTAGAACTCAGTCTTGAGCGCGGTACCATTGCGATGCGGTCGTTCCGGGCCGACAATGGCGGTACTACTGATTATCCTGACAGAACAAAAATGTCATTCCATTCAAAATTAATTCTATTTTGTTTGATCTTTTGAACTCTTTGTAACCTATCCTCTCTATGTAAAGATGCCAAGGACCAGAATTGCCACTCGCAAGACCGTCGCCGCCGGTAGAGGTCAATCCTCCTCGTCCCGGCCTTCGACAGCTTCTGTTCAAACTAAAGAAGTTCCAGAAGTGTGGCAAAAAGCAGTGCAAGATAGAGGGAAAGGTCCCGCAGTCGATGAACCAGAAAATGAGGAAGATTCGTCTCAAGCTGAATCTGAACTAGAATCAGAAGATCTAGCAGGATCAGATGAGGAAATGAAAGAGCTAGAAGAACCCCAGGATGATTTAAGAATGATTTCAGCTGATCAGTTTGCCATCAAGCGACACATAAATCAGTACCTCTTCCCTTCAAATTCCATCAATCCAAGATTTCACACAAAATTTCAAGAGCAAGTCTATGGGTAGCTATATGGACATCACAGAAATTTTGCTGATCATAAGTGGATAAAATGGCAACACATCAACTCTTTGGACAAATATAATGGTGTGTACCGGATGTTTTAGCAAGTCGGTCTTCATGATCTTGTAGCTCTAAGAAATGACTACGATGAGATCATAAGACAGTTCTATGCCACTGTGCATATTTCTCCAGATCTTTCAACAATGAAATGGATGACAGTGACCAGATGTTTGGAATGCACTAAGGCAGACTTTGAGCGTGTTTTGAGAACACCATCTGGCACATGGGACAAGCTCTATGACAGTCCTGTATTACTTGCTCCTGCTTGGACCGACTTTTATAATCCAGCTGTCAGGTATACCCCAGGGAAGATACATGGTCTCAAGCCCATTCCTAGTCTGATTAATAGAATTATTAATCATACCTTTTTCCCAAAGAGTGAAAACTTTGATGCAGTGAGAGGATATGCTTGGAATATCATTGACAACATCATGAATGGAAGAAAATTTGATGTGGTGGAAGTCATTATTAGGGGCATAGCTAATTCAAAGAATGATAGGGTCAAAAGAATCTACCATGCTCCATATATTATGGCTTTGATACTTAGCAAGATTGAGTACCATGGAGGTTTGGGTTCTCCCCACAAGTCATACAAGCCACGAGAAGGTCCTCCAATTCGGCGAGGTCAGCAAGAAGAGGATGCTCCAGAAGAGGCAGTTGTAGGTGATGCTCAGGGTTAGGTGACACTTGCGCAGATTCTCCAAAATCAACAGTTGATCCTCAATAATCTGCTACAAGTTAAGGTCACTCAACAGGAGATGAGGACAGCACAGCTAGAATTTTAGAATGAAACTCACAACAGGCTAGATGCCCTGTCAGATAGTGTTGAGTCTATGGAGCAGCTGTTGACTACTCCTCAGCGCTACACTCGTCGTCGTCCTCCTCCAAGGACTTCCTCTACTCCAGCTGGTCCTCCTTTGGCCCCTACTACATCTCCTTTAGCCCCAGCTGATCCAGCTCATGTTCCTCAGGCTCCATCTCCTCAAGCCCAAGTTTCAACTCCTCAAGATCCAACTTCTCTTCCTCCTTAGGACCCAGCAACTTGATATGTTTTTGGTACTTTGATGCCAAAGGAGGAGAAGCTAGAAGAGTAGCATAGGAGAAAGATTTAGAGTGGTACTTTAACAAGAAAATAATTCTCTAAACTCATTTGAGCTCATTACAAGAATTATTTTGTTGTTAAGTCATCGGAAAAATATACACTCGTTTCACAACAAGTAGTATATTCAAATCAATCTTTCTCACATATTAGTTGTGTTGTCATCAATTACCAAAAAGGGGGAGATTGAAAGCATCTAGGCCCCTAAAAATGGTATTGGTAATTAATGATAATATGTGAATATGGGATTAAAGTGTTTATTGAGTATTTACAAGGTTAAGTCCTATTGGTGAGTTTGATGACTTGAAGATGCATGCTAAAAGACAACATGAAGATCTACATGGCTCAAAGACAAGGTACAGGTAGTCTAGGATCCTTTTGTGTTTTACCGGTCTTAGGAGAAATGGTTGGAAGACCGGATTATAGGTTAAATCTCGTACTATTAAGAGGGATCATGACTAGTAGCTTGATAGAATGTTCCTGTGTCATTTGGATCAATTTAGGATCATGCATGCATTTGAATTTGAATTAGAAAGTCATCTCATGCAATTGACAAAGACAAAGCAGAGTACCGGGAGTTTACTGGTATGAACTACTGCTTTGGCGGTATGACCGCGTATACTTGGCAGATACTGCAGCCATCGGACCGTCCGAAAGTGACATGATCGTGTGGTTTAAACGAGTGGTCCGAATGGCCCAATGAATCTAGGTCGTCCACGTATGCAGTTCGATCGGACTATGGTTCTCTGGACGCTCAGCGGTACGACCGGCTCGTGGTGTGGTACTACCGCAGTCCGGTCGTTCCAAATTTTATTTGGCGGTATCTATTTTCCAGAGAGACACCGTTTTTTGTTTAGTGCCTCACCCTTGGAACGGTAGTATCGGTGCTTACTTGGTGGAACTACCGCTTAACGGTATGACCGCACTTCCTTTGGCGGTACTACCGTGGTACATTCGAATCGTCTGAAAGTTCAAGATCGTGTGATTTAAACATGCGGTCCGAATGGCCCATTGCATCTAAGCCATCCATGTGGCTAGCTTGGTTGGGTAAACTGTTTCAAGTCTGTAAAGCGGTTGTACCGGAGCTTTAGTGGTGGAACTACCGCTTCACGGTTGTTCCATTTTCTATATGGCGGTACGTAAAATCCAGAGAAGCACCCTTTTCGGCTGAGATTGAAAACCCTACGAACGGTAGTACCGCTCCAATGTGTGGTACGACCGGCCTTAGCAGTATGACTGCATGATGGTTGGCGGTAGTACCGCACCGCGTTTAAAACGGCTATGTCAGGGGAAGTTAATGCTCCTGTTATAGCCGTTACAGAGCGGTTGGTGGGATGCGGTAGTACCACACCTTGGTTGGTGGTAGTACCACATTTCACTGGAAAGTTGATATTTCTCTCATAACGGTTGGATTTGGTTGTATAGGTTATAAATACCCCTCCACCTGCTCAAGGACAGAGTGCAACACTTCACTTAACATCTTTAGAGCCTTGTACATCCTCTCAACACCTAGAACACACTTGTGCATTCATTGTGAGGTGGTTGAGTTCATTCAAGTGCATTCATTCATTCTAGTTGATCCATTTGCACTTGAGTGCCATCAAGCGAATATCATTGGTTTATTACTCTTGGAGTTTTGCCAAACTCCTAGATGGCTTGGCGGTGATCGCACGGTGATCTCTTCAAGAAGGTTTTAAAGAGGCCTGGTGCCAAGATTGTGAGTGGTTTGGTGTTCACCATCTCCGGAGCGGAGGAAGAACAACCAATAGTGATCGAGAGAAGGCTTAATTCGTGGAGCCGGCTTGATTCGTTCAAGCTTCCTCCACGTGGACTAGTGAAGACCGGCAAGTCTTCAATACCACGGGAAAAACTTTATTGTCTTCATTGTGGTTATTTCTAGTCTTTACTTTCCGCATTTACAATTCTAGCTTATATCTTGTGTTGAATTGCTTAGCTAGAATTGTATCTAGTTTAGACTTAGTTCATAATTGGCTTAAATTGTTAATTAGTCAAAAAGTTTAAAAACCTCCTATTCACCCCCCCCCCCTAGTCGGTTATCCTTGATCCTACAATAGCCCAGTTTCAAATGAAGGAAGTCGTTCTATTACCCTTTTCTATTTGTTCACGCTTTGTAATGAGTAGGTATTCCTTGCCATACTCTTCTTTAGTCTCTACGTGGAGACCGTTAGCGCGAATATCCTTGAGAGTTCCAGTCTATTTTGGGTACAACAAGTCTTCTTCAATGACCAAAGTTATGCCCATTGGGAGTATAATTGTGGCCCTTCCTGAGCCTATTATACAAGTATCGCTGCCTACGATTGTCGTAAGACTACCAGCATTCTTGCTAATCGACTGAAAAATTTTCGTTTCTCTTAGGATGGTATTCGTTGTGCCGCTACCTGCTAAGCACACTTCCTCCATAGGGTGCCACACGCGTTCTAATATAATGTACTTTATTAATATGCAGTAGAAAGCAAGCAACACATAAATAAAATACTGCAGATATCAGAACATAACTTTCTATTATAAATATGGGAAAATAAGCCTTACAGGACTTATAATAAGAATTTAATACTTTGCTCTCCTAGAGCTTACAACCATTATTCAAAAATAATTCAATGTTCTGCTTCAATTACGAACTACAAGTTACTATAAAAGATCCAAGTGCAATGCGTGCACTAGATTGAATCAACAAAGTATTCAGAAACTTCTGCCTCAATCTGCTACATGGCGATCTTCTCCTTTTGGGCAACTACGGCTGGGGCCGCTGCGATGTCCAAAGGAGAGATGATGGGGCTGCTACGAGGCTGTCCACATCCATAAGTGCAACTAATAGTTGTGGATCCTCCGTGTCTGCAATGGCGAGGTGTGCCTCATGCTGTCCTATGCCCTTGTTCTTAGACTGGAAAGCATCAATAATGTGCGACCCACGACCTTACCCTTCTTGCCTCTCTTCTTCGTGAGAGGCTTCATCACCTTGTAGCTGCTAGCATTGGCTTCATGACCAACATTGCTATTAGGTGGCTGTGAGATGTAGTTCTTCCTGAGAACATCATCGTGAGCTTCTACAACTTGCATGGTGTCAATTAATGCGGCATATTCCTTGTAACCGTCTTAACAATAGTTGTATGCAGATTACACTCATTTGGGTGAAAGGTAGACAGAGTCTTCTCAATCTTCTACTCATTCGTGATTACATTATCACAGAGTTGAAGACTAGTACAAATTCTGACCATGCTGGGTCAGTTCTTCGAACTCTTGGTTCGTGATGCCAGTCATCTTTATATTCATGCAAAGAGTTCATAAGATTACTGCCGGTAATTTACATAAAATGGTTGTAAAATTATCATAATGCTCTTCGAACTCTCGGTTGGTGTTCCCGTACTTTTCTATGCATTTTTTATGATTTACTATTATTTTCAGTGATTAAAAGCTATATAAACAATCACAGATAATCAAAACAGTAAATACAACACATAAATTGCATAGAAATAGTAATAACAAAGTTAAACATGTTTCAAATGCAAAAATTGATTCAAAAATTAAATTCCTGAGACCCTTTTCTGCTGGAAAATGAATTTTCGGCGAATTCTGCAATTTTTAAGGGTTAAATCGCAAACTTTCAGTTCTGAGAAAAAAATTCACGTAATTTTCCAATTTCCAGGGGGTTTTCGTAAAATTTGCTTATTCGCGAACAATTTGCCTTAATTTTCGGAATTCCGAGGGCCCTTTTTGCAAAATGGGATTTTCTTTTCCCGTGTTTTTTCTTTTCCGCTGGAATTCCAGCCGTTCCGGTTAGTGGGCCACACCAGATGGTCCATTGGATTTTTCCGGCCCATGCAGCCAGATCAAAAGAGGCGGGTGGAGGATTCTAGGCTTCCCCCAACCCTTATCCATAAGCGGTGGCGTAGAACTCACACTCGCTTAAAGGCGACGCGAGGCGCTGGCGCGGAAGCGTCTTGGCGGCGGCGGGCAAGGCGCTATGAAGCGGCAGATTCCGGCGAGCACAGCGTCAGGGCGAGGGTCGGCGACGGAGGTGGAGCACGCGGTAGCGTGGTGGCGCCATTGCTACGGGTATGGCGAGTGCTGTCTTGCGGGGCCGCTTCAAGACAATGGCGCTGCGCGGGCGACGCGAGTAGAGCGGCGCTGCAAGGCGGCGGCGTCGTCGCGGCGGCTCCATGCGGGTCAGCTGCGCGCAGTGAAGGCGGCGCCATGCGGGCGCGAGCGAGGCGGCGTCATGTGGAAATGCGCCGACGGTGGAGGCGGCGTCATGTGGTGGCTGCGCCGGCGGCGGCGGGCGAGGCGCCGCGGTGGCGCGCGGCGGAGGCGCCAGGCGGGTCCGATCTGAGTCACCTCCTTTCGCCTTTTTTTTTCTTTCTCGGCGGCCGGCCGCCGTGCCGTTAAGCCGCTTCAGCGGCCATATCGACGAGGGCGGAGGCGGGCGCCGCTTCAAGAGACAGCACAGGGCCCCCGATGCTGCATGCGGGCATGGAGGTGCAAAGTTTCGGGTGAGGCGGCCGAGAAGCCGCGACGCTTTGGGCGGCTTTGCAGCGCATCATGGCGCATGATGAATTTTTCCTCAAGTTTATTGTTCATGCAATGTATGTGTTGTTCATGATATGCAATAATCGTTTATACAATTACCGATCGGCTTGACCGATGACTTCAAGTCGGCTTGCAGTAGATTGGAATGAATTTGCAATTTCTAATCTACGGTACAATCGACATCCACCTTTTCAAGTAATCCACCGATCAACATTCTATCGGTGACTTTAAGTCGGCTCGCGGTAAATTAGAGCGGATTTGCACCGTAGGTTTCAATATAGAAAACAAAATTTGCAGAATTGAAAGCAATCAGAAAAACAATTCGATCTACGAGTGTCGTTCATCAACGGTTACCTTTTGATCCGATGAGAGTCGATCGTGATGATAATATGTTGAAGAACCGTCGCTGACAAGTTCAGTTCAAACGATTACCTCGTAGACAAACTCAAAATCGTAAGAACAATACAATAACATAAGAACAGAATAGTAGATTAAACACAGAGATATAACGGATTTCTTGTTTCTCTTTATTCCTTCGCCAATCGATCAATCGTTTATAATGAATAACACCTCCTATTTATAAGCTAGAAATCTTGCTAGAGTTTGGAACAAGAAATCCACCTGAGCCACAACTCTCTGGTCTAGCCCGATTTCTTAACAATGCAGAACGTTGTGTGGCTTTCCGATACAGAAGCCTATTCTTTTTTTGGACACCAGAAGCGGTCACTGAAGTGCTTAAAAGTTACAGAGCGGTTACGTCGTCCATCAGACAAGCCACAAGAGCAGTTACGGCGTCCATTGACAAGATCAAACCGACCATTACACTGATAATACCTTTCACACAAGATAACAGAAAGAGACACTGCATAATTCTGACACAAGGGTAGCAACACCCATTGCTCTATCTGCATGATGGGGAGCTAAAAATATCTTCGTAGGACCTAGTCATGTAATCCATTGCAGTTAAGCACAGCCTGCTCATGCCAAACTCCATTCAAGTTGGCCTGCCATAGCTTAACCATGCCATCACCTCCGGTCGAAGCAAGCGTCATACCACCCATGTCCCATTCCAGTTGCCATACCTAGTCGGATGTGAATAACAGAATGTAAAATGCCGGTGTACTGAATAATAACAGAAATGCAGTATAGCACGGTGAAACCTATCCCAACTGATGAGAAGGACGAAAGAACTAGTGAAACAAGCAACTACAACTATTGGAGTTACAGTTATTGTTTATTTCTACCTTGAAGTATGCGGGAGTTACACTAGTGTCATATATTCCTCTATTACTATATCTGTAAGTTATGCAACTTCAGGAATTATAAACACCATATTGTCCAGAAAGCATACGACAATACAAGAAATAACTAATGTGTAAAGAAAAGGCAAGCTTGCTTCTCGTCTCGTACCTCGCCATCATGGCCAGAAAGTACAGCAACATTATCAGTTGACATTCCACCATCAGATTCAGGGTTCAAGCCTATATGCCATATTGCAATTCCTTTGCAGGTTGCAACTGCTATGATCTCATATGGTCTGAAATACAGTGCATGAAAATTATTAGCAGAGCATAGCAATATGGCAAAACAAACTAACTGCTCGACAGAATAGAGAACAAAAGATTTAAAATGCATCTGGATATGATGCTCTACCAGGGCACTGAAACACAAATGTGGTCATGACGGCCCAAATTACCGTACTTTTTCCAAGTCCAACCTAATACCACCCAACCAGCCTTAGGTATGAGATTGTTTATAGTCTAGCAACCATGCTGCACTTTATCTCCTCTTCTGCTCTCCTCTAAAACCTCAACAGTTTGAAATTCCACAACCTATCCTTTTGCCTGTCGCCCTGATTGCCAGAGTAATGTACAGAAGCAGGGGACAAGATGCGGAACACTAAACTGAATGAAGCAAGTCTAAGACAAACACAATATGTTAATCATGCTGAAAAAGGATTGAAAAAATGGCAGGCCAAAAGAACAGGAAAGGTAATGAATTATTGATCTTTTACGTAGTGTGTAATTGGATGGAGATGTCAAATTTTACTTGTATATTCCATTCCATCTTTGCTACAGAATAATTACATAGCAGAAACAATAGTTCCACCACAAGTGGCTCAAGCATAAAACAGTCACCCAACCAGACAATTTTTAACTTAAGAAAATTGTTATTTGGCATAGGAAGCTGATGCTAATATCAGCAATTCAGCAGTGAACATCAAATATTCCAAATGCGACAAATATTGCAGCATAAAGGCTTGTCATGCTTGCTCAAGAAGGGGCTAACCTGCCAGTGTTTGGAGCCCATGATACAGCATGTACTCTATCCCCCTTATCCTCCGGTGAACCAAGCTCAACAAGTGGAAGCCAGCGCTGGTGAGCTTCTTCAAACTCCCAAATCTGTTCACCATTTCATTATATTATAATATTATTATAGATAAATACCACATACCAGTTCATGAACTAGGGAAAACAAAAACACAAAGAAAACCTGATCTCATTAACGCAAATCCCAAGCTACATCATACAAGGATTCAGTTTGACTTTTATGGACTTAGACCCACAGTGATAGCCCCAATAAAAGTTTTTTCTTATTTTTCTCCAAACGCAAGAAAATATTAAGAACACTGAGATCATACTGTTGCTTCTTACTTCTTAATTTTAAGTAGTAAATACATAAGGTAATTTTGAGCAAATGAAAGAAGCTTTAATATGGGAAGGAGCTCTAGGCAAGAGGCTAACTAGTTTCTGTTTTATTTATTCTACAAAAACAGATGTTTTCCTGAAGACACCTCTCAGTCACTGACCAATTGTGATATATGAGGTTATTAAGTTATGTCCTGCTGCTGGGATGAAGTTGCAGAAGTTTATACGCGCAATAGTGCATGTACCAAAAAAAAGGAAAACTGCTTTATTAAACACGAACCTTGCAAGAGTTTAAGTTTGGAGAATCTGAATTGAAACCAATAGCAAAACTAGCCTGCTGGCTTTCAGCTCTTCTTGGACTCCATGCAATTGATGCAGATATGCATGCTGGCTTCCCAAATCTAGAAACCAGATCAGTAATGTTCTGGAACTCTGCCTGAAATTTTATTCGGAATCAGAATCACTTTATTTTGCTAAACAGAACATCAGATGACTATAGCACATTGAATCAAGGAAGACATGGGTTCACTAGTTTAGATTAGCAAGACATTCTGTTGCAGTAGAAAGGAACTAAAATAAAATGATTGAGAACATTGCCAAATGTGAACACAAATTAGATAAACCTGAAGCTGCCACTTGTCTAATTCCAACGAATCCAAGAGCTCATAGACCTTCACTTGGCCATCTGCATATGCAGTAACCTATGGAGACCAACAAGTGTTACTACCAGTGAATGAGAGACACATGCGACATATGAAGAGTCAAGAACAATGAAAAACTTTGGAAAATACAAATGAAAATTGTAGCATAATAAAACAACACAACACTTTTACACAGGACAGTTTAATTGCAAGAATATGATTTGGTCACTGGTTTGCTGCCGATGGGTGGTTTCTAGTTAATATTTCTCAACTTCTGTTCTGCTTAAACTTTTGTGTGTTCATTAATATATGCTCCATTGAGGTGTTGACTTTGTAAACTGTATTTTCTTTCGATTTGGAAGGTGTAGACAGAGTACTCTCTGTAACCATCTAATGTAGGACTGTTTTCCTGTTTTATAATTGAAACTGGGGTATGCCCTTTCTCCAAAATAAATAACATCAGGTGTTAGAACTCACCATTTTCATACTTGACAGAAGTAATCCAAACTGTACGTTTAGTATGTGAGAATTGCCACCCTCAAAGAGTTTACATTTCCTCCAGGTTGGAAGTTGATCATCTGTCAGTGGAAAATTTATTAGTAAGGGTTTTGCCTACCAAGTTCCATTACAACGAAATAAAAGGGAATGCAATATGACGAGAAATCAAACAATCGGCCAGCAAAACAGCCAGTAAGAAGAAAAAAAAGGAGTTATGACAACAAGACAGGTGTACTATACATTTAATTTACTAAGTATAGATATAAAATGAAGCAGAATGCAGCCATGATATATAGCAAGTCCAGAGTTAACAAAGACAATCAAGCTTAAAGGTTATTTGGATGATTATGTTTGAGACAGGTTTTGCTAAATCACGTTTTGATAAGAGTATTTAGCGAAACTGATTTTATTTTGTTGTTTGCCAGTATTTCATTAATTAAATAAGTTGTTTGACACAAACCAGGTTTAAGATTTCTTGTTTGAGTTTTCTTCAAAACATGTATATAAGTGGATTTTCGTAAAACCCACTGTTTGAGCTTTTGGGCAACTTGATGTTATGCTGGTTTAGGGAGAAGAAAACAAACATTGTTGTTTGGTGGTTGCACTCCAAATCTGATATAACTAAATCACATATTTTAAATATTCAAGATCTATGTTATCAAGGCGTCGCCTAGCCGTCCTGGCGCTCTAGGGTGGATGCCAGAGGTCATCGCCTAAGTCATTAGCAGTTAGGCGAGCGCCTGGCAATTCTAGGCGTCCAGGCGAAGGTCCAGGCGGAGGATTAGGCGTTCATGTTGGATGATGAATGATTTGGAGATGTTTATATACTGCTAGTTGTGGACTTGTGATGTTTATCAGTGTATGTAGTATGTACTGCACTACCGCTAGTTGCTTTTGCTACTGATCATGTTTATCAGTTCATGTAGATGTTTATCATATTTTCCTATTTTCCTGCCATCGTCTAATCATCGCCTAGGCGCCTAGGTGTCCTGGCACTTCCGGAGTGCTTCGCATAGCCTTGTCGCCGTGACAACATAGTTCAAGATCCAAATAGCCCCTAAAGTAGTATAAACTACTAGGGCAGTTTGACATTCTACTATGCTGCACTGTGCTACCAATTCTAGTAAAATATTTCTGTCACAGTTAAAAACAGGTCGCAACTTAGTTGATATAGAAAAGATATTGTAACTAAAGTTCTTTAAATCTACCGAAATACTGAACAGAACATAAATCATGGAAATAGCAGGATGGCAAGTTGGCAACATTAAGCCACCCTATATCACCCATGTATATTTTCATGGTCAAAATGAGGATGCTAGCTAGTTATGTAGACAGGAGCGGTAAGTAAATCAAGATCAATGATTGGTGAGTGGTCCGCAGATTCATTCTCAATTAATGCATAAGGTATTGTTTAGACTTCAATATAACAAAAGCTAATATAAGCACAACTCTCTTCATCATGAAAGTACAAGGTAATTACAAACACAGAACAACATAGAACAAACCTAAAAAGGGCATAAGAACAACTAACCTTCAGCAATCTCCTCCCACAAAGACAGCGTCCCGTCAGCACAAACACAAGCTATAGCATCCCCATACTCCGGAGGAAACCAGACGACATTCACAATGGCATGCTCATGAGCCTGACCCAAGATCAAGCACATTACAAACCAAGTCACACAAATTGGTAGGATCACATAGGTAACACAAGAAACACCAAAAGGAACATGCAATGGATAACAAAGATTATCTGTTGTTTCAACGCCCATAGTACTGCAACACCAGCATAATTTCCAGAACAACGGCCAATTCAACCTCAGAACTCTGGTCTTACACAAACATAACCATTACACAGCAAGCACTGCTAGTTTGGCGCATCAATAATACAGAAACACTACAATCTCCTACACATATCCCATGGTTGATTGAAAGCAAACTAATTGCCGAATCCCAGAGCAAGAACTTGGTAATCTTAAAACTACGCGACGCACCCATGATGAAGTCCTACGCAAGCAGAACCCAATACTAACGAAAAGCTCTGAACTTGCACCAAATCCCGACAAAGTCGATGCGAAAACAGCCCAATACTAAACCACCTGAACGGAAGCTAAAGAACGAGACAGGGGGCAGGTGTCATGTGGGGTTTACGATTTGAGGGCTTAATGTGGAGGTGGTGTGGGAAGCGGACCTGCCACTTGGAGGAGGGGGGCGGCTGGGAGTCGTAGACGGAGACGGAGCCGTCGACGGCGCCGGCGGCGAGGCGACGGCCACAGTGGTTCCAACCGCAGCACGCCGCGCCGGGCCCCAGCTGAGCCACCTGCCGCTCCGCCATTCCCCGCTTCCTCTCCGGCGATGTCGCCTTCGTCGTCGTCGACGGTGGTGGCGGGGCGGGGGCTAGTAGAGCGCGTGCCTGCTCGGAGGTGGTTTGCTCGGACCTGGTCGTTGTGTTCGGGGAACGAGGCGCGGCGGCCCAGGTGGGTGTAGCTGTTTGCTGGGCCTGTATGCGCCAGTGATATTTCGGCTGAAAGTTAGGCCCATTAAGAAGTTGCAAGGTGGAAGAAGAGTTTGCTGTGGCAAATTGGCAATTGGTTCCTCTATGGCCTCAAAAAATCGTACTCGTTGCGGTGGTATTTTGCGAATTGTTTCTAAAAGGAAATTATATGGCAAACTATATAGGAAAAATTGATTATTCACCCTCTCCTTAGTTGGCTCTCTAGGATATCCCCTTCCTGTGTAATTGATAATTTTCCTCTTATCAACAGTGGCGGAGCCAGGAATTGAAGGGGAGTCCAAAAAGCTATGCTGTGAAATTGTATTTTATGAGGAGGACCAAATAGCAGCAATATAGATAAAATTCTATATATCACAAAAGAATGTAGTGGCAAAATTTGAATCATAGGGCGAGCCTTGGCCCTGCCAGTCCCCCTCCCTCCGCCTCTAAGTATCAAACATATATCTTTGTAGGTAACCACTGCCAAACATTATCTGTTGTGGTTATGAAACCAAACAGTAGAGATATAGGGATTCTTGGATCCAAGAAAGGCTCACCTAAACTTTGTGATTTGGGGAAGGAGTGAAATAGTTCTTAGTACTAGATGCCACCCCGCGCCATATGGCGCGGCTACGGCCGTTGATAGATTCAAAGAGGATGTTTTTTTTACTGCATTTGTTGTCAGGCGTTAATCCGAAGAGACTAGGCATCACGTTAAAACCGAAGCGTACAAAAGCAAGTGGTGAAACGATAAAAATATAGTCTAAATAATGACTGTGTATGAACACTAGAGTATGTATACAACAAAAGGGCAGGGTCCACACAGCAAATAGGATCTCTGTTCATAACTTTATCCACAAGAGATAATCATCTTATAATGTCCGTCTGACACACTTCTGAGGGTATGCGACTAAGTGATATCACAAGGCCTTTACAATGCGACATCCCAACGTAGTTATGCCTCGCTAAGATTTCGCTTCCTTTGGATTAAACCATCCGCCGAATTTATGTCCCCTCTTGCGCCATGTGATAATATATCAAAGTAAGACATTGTGACACCCACGCAACCAAATAGCACAACCACGGTGGAATATTCCAAATTATTTAGCCAAATCCTACCCACTTCAGACATGTGGTAGTACGATGGGCTTAGCAAGATGCGGCTTGAAGATCGGTCCTTAACTGACTTGAGCGACTTTCCAATAAAACCCTAGTCTCGATCATATAAATGAATCGATCCCGTGCATCGACATGCACCATCCAAACATCCATTTCGCCCAATTCTAAACCAATTTTCATTTTGTTTTGCTTTTCAAAATCATTTGCAAAATGTCTATAGTAAAGCAATACCATAGTCTCATTTTAAATCATAATTGAATATTTGGCTAAATCTCCTAAATTCAATATTTTTGGTCTAAACTCAAACTAAGTATAAGTTTTTCAACAAAAGCATCTTGTCAATACTATTGTATTAACCAGCATTTTATCTAGGGTGACAAGGTGTGAGGAATTTATGTTCAAGAATTGTCAATTCCAATGCCAGTAAGACAATCATCAATATTAGAATTATAATCCAATATCCAATAATAATATATTTCTATAAGCCAACATCCAACAATTATGTATTATAAAATCCAATAATCATGTATCCACATAATCTAATCTCCAACAATAATCTAATATCCAACGATAATCAAATCCTACAATCCAACATCCAACACTAACATAATGCTATAATCCTATTTTCAACAATAATGTAATCCTATGATCCAACATCCAACACTAATATATTTCTATATAATCCAATATCCAATAATATTCCAACATCCAACAATACTCTATTTCTATAATCCAACATCCAACAATCCAATATCCAATGAAAATATATTTCTATAATCAAACATCCAACAATTATGTATTCTATAATCCAATAATCATGTATTCACATAATCCAATCTCCAACAATAATCAAACTCTATAATCCTATATCCAACAATAATCTATTTCTATAATCCAACATCCAATAATTCAATCTTCAACGATAATTTATTTCTATAATCTAACATCCAACAATCCAATATCCAACGATAATCTATTTCTATAATCCAACATCCGACAATCCAATATACAATAATAATCTATTTCTATAATCCACATTCGACAATGTAATATCCAACAATAATCTATTTCTATGATCTAACATCCAACAATCCAATGTCCAACAATACTCTATTTCTATAATCCCACATCTAATAATCCAATATACAATAATAATCTATTTCTATAATCCAATATTTAACAACTTCTATAATCCAATATCCAACAACTTCTATAATCCAATATCCAACAATCATGTATTCCTATAATCCAATCTTTTCAATTTGTAACTCCAAAATATATCACATTCGGAATGATTCTCCTTATTATTGATCTTGACAACAATTGGCTATCCAAGGGTTTGGGATTTAGCTACAATTTAAAGATAGGAATTTAAATTGCTCCGAATAAAAGTAAGCATGCAATAATAATTTTAAATATAATTTAAATAATTTAAAATACTGGGATCAAATATGATCAAATGATGTAACTTGCCTTGCTTATTTAGTTGTTGTTCTTAAACGGTGTCGAAATCCGGTCCTCCGAAGTCGTTAAAATCTATACGCGAAAAACGAGCCGAATAAAGATAAATCCAAATAAAATCCAAAAATTATAAAATTAGTACCAAAGGAAGTATACCGCCTTTAGATGAATTTAGGAATAAGAATCGACGGGATCGGAGTTCGTATGAGGGAGAACGAGCGTCCGAAAATTTGCGATCACATGAAATGATAGAAAATCAGAAAATGAAGAAAATCCTGGAACTTTATTGTTCTGCCTTTTTGTGCAAAGCAAAGATTGAGAGGATGACATACATGGCCCACTTGCAAGTGAAAGAAAGAGAGGAAGAAGCACATGAATGGGTGTATGACTTGTGGGCCCCATGTGTCATAGACACAAGAAGCAAAAGACAAGCACTTCACAGAGAACAGAGAGGAGCAGGAGGCGCATTGGGATGTGGGTAATAATTGAGAAAGGTGGGCGGCAGCCTAACTGACAACAAGAAATGGGACCCCACGGGGATGGGGTCTGTAACGTCCCAAAATTTGGGTTTTCAAAAATCTTTTAAGTAGTTTAGGTCCCTGGAAAATTTCGCCAATTTTATTGGAATTAATAAAGCTTAATTGGGAATTTTCTAAATTAAAAATATTTAATTTGACTAATCTAAACATCAATTAAATAAAAACCTGTGTTATTTGGCTTTCTTGTGTTCCAAGGAATTTTCTTGTATTTTCTGAGATTTTTCTGGATTTATTTGCTATTTTACTTGGCCTCCTTGATTTTTGGGATTTTATTTAATTCCGAAAACCCTGTTTTCTCTCTCCTGCCCATCTGCTACAGTACCCGTCGGGTACTGTTCATTCGGATCCCGTGCTACAGTAAATCATGAAACACTGTTCATCGTTTTCCTCGGGACGAACCGAACAGATAGAGTTCATGTCCAGTACGTTTACGCAACCGACTGAAAATTTCAAAATTTCATATCTTTCTCCTCGGTGCACCTAAAAGCGAGCCGTTTGCGCTCACGCGTCCGTGTTGATCTCCTCTTCCAATCCCCTAGATTGGTTTCCTCCGAATTATCCTCGTTTCATCGCAATCTGCAGAAAACCGAGCTTCAACCGAAGTTCTTCTCCGGCGAACTGCGCCTTCATCCGACGTCCGCCGGCCGAACCGTCTGCGGCGTTGGCTTCGCGTCATCGTCCTCTACGTCATGGTACCATCCACTTCTCCCGAAGATCGCCGGAGCATCGTCGGCCATGTCGAGCCATGACGTTCATCGAGCTCCTCGCTTCCTCAGTGAGTTTCTCTAAAATCCGATCGCGTCATCTCGTGCCCCTCGTTCATACCTATCTTTCTCCTCTTTTAGATTCAAGTTTCATCAACCGTGCGCTGAGAATCGAGCGTTCTCTCTCCTCTTGTACGTCGTCCTTCTCCGGCCAATTACTCCGCAACCGTTGATCCCCTGCCTTCAACTCCACCACCGTTGGGTTCGCATCGCCGCGTTCTACGCCGTGCTCACCTCCCTTTTCGCAGAGCATCGCCGGAAGCGTTACGCATCCGTGAGGCCGCCGTTCTTCGCGTCGCTGCCGTCGCATGGAGCCGAATCTTGATGTCTGGACCGCGTCATCATCTCCGCCTCGTCGTTTCCTTTCCGTTTTGCCGCTGCGCCGCCGCTCGTCGCCGTTGACACCGACCCGAGAGCACCATGGTTGCCCCACCATCGCGGGTCCTCTCTTTTCTTTCCTTGTCAACACCATGTCAGCATAGCCGTGCTAGTGCCACCTCGTGGCCACATGGTTATTCTGTCCTCCGTGGCCTCCACGCCTTTGTCGTGTGCATAAAACACAGGCATCTTTGCCACCTTGTCACCCGACGCCACACCGCCATCATCTCTTGCCACCCCGACACCTCGGCACAGCCTCGTCAACCTCTAATCAGTTGCCACGTCGCTATCCCATCCTCGCCACCTCAGTGTCTGTGCATATGTGGCATGCACTATCATCACCTGCGTGGCCTGTACCTAACCCAATCCTAAAATCGGAGCAGTGTAGATATGGTCCATCATGAACCTAGTCTTTGACTTGCGGAACCCTTTCTCAGTCAACGCCAGTCAAACCCTAGCTCTAAACCTAAGCTATCGTGAACCCGTTTCATCTTGCACCTAACCCTAGCTCGTGGACTTGGTCTATGGACCAATGGCCCACTTGTCTTTCTCTTTACCTTATTTTCTAGAATTAGTGTAATTCTAGAAATTCTTTTATTCAGTGGGTCCCACCTGTCATCCTCTTTATCCTTTTTGGAAATTCTTTTAATTTCTGCTGTTCAATTATCCAGTTGGTCCCGCATGTCAATCAATGCCTTTGTTCCCTCTTTCACTTACCAGTGGACCCCACTTGTAAGTATCCAATTCTTGTTATTTTATTTTATCCAAAGAATATTCTTGAATATTCTTTTCTCTATTAATTTCATCATTTCATGTGATCTTGGCTCATATCCTTTGAATCAACTCCGATTGAGCCCATTCAATTCCTAAATTCATCTCAATTCATTATCTACCTTTCAGTACCATTCAATTTCAATTTGGAGTTTATTTGATTTGTCTTTTGTTTTTAGTTTGTTTTTGCGCTTTCTTTCTCGTTAGACGTTGAAGTCACTAATCGTCCGGCTGAGTCAAGTTCAAGGAAGTTGAAGATCGGTTAATTCAAGATCGTCATTGCTCTAGCAAGGCAAGTTGTACCTTTGATCATATTGAATCGGTGTTCTAAAAGTATCTTGATTCAAATTATTGCATTTACTTTAAGTATTTATTTAAATGCTTTTGGGTTTAGTTAATAATCCAATTTGTTATAACCTCCTTGCCTAATTGATATGTCGTAATCTTTTGTCACCCTAGCTTGGTTATTTATTAGTTGGTAATATTGTAGCATCAACGTGGGTTGGTTAGTACGATTAGATTGCTTAGCCACGCCACGAATCACTTGCTCATGTAATGTTGCAATTATCAACTTGACTAAGTGACTATGGAACTATGTGATAAAACTGTGTACTATGTGTCTTTGTGGCATATGTTGCACTTAAATCAACCGGGTGGTAAAAGGATTTGGACCGAGGCAAGGGTGAATACTGTGTGAAATGGTGGACTGTGTGGACTGTGTGGATAATAATAATCTGTGTGTCTATGTGGTTTAGTTAGGATGTGGAAGTCTTGCCTTGGTCAATTAAGGACCTCACCATGTGCTCCATTGAACTGAGCCTCCTGTACGACCACATGCCTGTTTTGAGACGGGCCTAGCATAGTAAGATAAGGTATCCGAAATGCTTTGTTGTGATCAGCTCTGATCCAGTTGATTGCATCTTGTGGGTAAAGTGTACAAACTCTGCAGAGTGTAATTTAATCTATTCGAATAGCCGCGTCCGCGGTCATGGACAATGCTCGGGGATTTGACACTAGGGGTAGATTTTCATAAAACGTGTGGGAAGGAGTCATGTGGTTTAAATCATCCACTAGGTGAATAATCTGTTAGGCTGTGTGCGTCTTTGTGAAATAAATTGTTAAATTATTATTGTCTATTTGTTTTACTTGTTTTTCAATCTATTATTTGTATTCAATTGCAAATGTTGCATTTCTGCAAAATAACCATAGAATGCCATTCCTTTGGAATAAGCCTGCATCTATAAATTGCATTTCTGTGGTATGACTTGCGAGTACGGTGTGTACTCACGCTTGCTTTGACGAATCAAGCAGAAGTGAAGGAATCGCCAGTCAACAAGGTCTACTTCAGGGATCGTGGAGAACTAGGTCGCGCACCAAATTGATTGCTGTGGGCATATGGATGGGCTTCACCGAGTTATCCCGCTTGCCATTGCCGCAGCTTCATTGAGCTTTTTGCCTTCTAAGGCATTAACTGTAAGCTTTGACCTTGAGGTCTTTACTCTGATGTTTATTGTTATTTGCCTATTTATTGGTTATCTTTGTATATGGAATTGATATTTCACTGATGTTGTCACTGTGTGCACTAGCGTGATCCTGGACTAGTGCAAGATACACAGAGGGTCCAGAATTGTATTTTGGGTCCCGATGTGTCCCCATGGGCGGCGTCTTGTGCTGGAGTGGTTGTATGGCGGTGGTGGTGGGCGGACGGGAGGAAACCCCGCATGCATGAGTAGTGCCCGGGCATGGGGAAGCTGTAGTCGGAGTCGGGGAGGCTGGAGGAAGTCCGAGGAGGCGGGGTGATGACGGCCGGTGGCGCAAAAGAGGCGGCGGTGGTGGAGCTTCACGGCGACGAAGAAGACGATTTGAGGTGGGGGATAGAAAGAGGTGGCCCGGGAACGCATGGTGACACACAAAGCTAGGCTAGGGGCTCACCGGAGGGGAAGATTGGGCGATGGAGGTGTTTCGGCCGATGACGATGAGGACAACGATTTCCAGCGATTCACTGCACGCAACCCAAAATTGACAAAGGGGAAAAGATCCTGGAGCTTAGGAACACATCGTGACGCGGTCGGTTGGGTGAATTCCTCACCGGAGCGACGGGAAGACCAATGGAGGGTGGCAGTCGGCGCACAGGAAGAAAGGGATTGCGGTGGCGGTGAACCTCTGGGGCAGGGGGAGATGGAGGGGAAGGAAGGAAAAATGGGGAGGGGAAGAGAAGAACCATGGCCTTATATAGGCGGAGAGGGAGAGGCAGCACTACATAAGTGGACGGAGTGCTTGGCGAGGGCGCAGCATGGGCGATGATGGCAGGGGATGAGCACGTGGCGCTCGGGTGTAGATGGCGTGGCAACAGGCGCTTGGGCGCGGCCTGGGCAAGAAGCCAGCGCAAGGAGGAAGAAAGAGAAAAGAAAAAGGAGAAAAAGAAAAGAAAATTCCAAAAATTTCAAAAAAAATCCTTGGAACATGAATAGATCAAATAAAATAATTTTGGATTTAATTGAAGTTTATTTCAATCACTTAAAATGTTTTTCATTTTCTGAAAAATCAAATTAAGCTTTAAATTAATCCAATAAAATTCAGATGGTTCATTTTATTTTTAAAGCTTTGAAAAGACCTAAAAATTAGGATGTTATTTTTGGAACTTAATAAAATTACTTCCAACTTAAAGTTGGCTTTTATTTTTGCACATAGTTTAGTTTTAATTTCTGGTAAATAGGGAAAACCTTTTTAAATTCGAGAAATTTTAAGAAATTAATTACATTTTTTTAACTTTAAATCTAAGATAAACCCAGAAAACTCAATAAATTTTCTTTTTGACTTTTCAAATCTAGGAAATTCAAGAAAAGCAAGAAAACTCTTAAAAAACTCAGAAAATCAAATCAAATAATATTTTTATTAATTTTATTTTGGTAACAGAACTTTAGAATATTACAATATACGAAAAAGGCGACAGGCGTGTTGATGGAGGACGATAAAACAGAAAATCTTGGACTTGTCTAACGTATAGAATTAGATCCGAAAATCACGGTTGTAGGTAAATGTGAAAGGTGTATTAAAACAATGGAACAATTTTATCTCACAACCAATGAAGGAACTTTGAAACCTAGAATATTAAATCAAATAAACCATGGGTTATCGCAAGCGGAATTTTTTTATTTAATCCTTTTTAATTATATTTTAAAGTTAACCCCTCGCGAACTTTATTTCCAAACCTGACCCATTTGGTCACGCCAACTTCCGTTGCGTGACAAAACAACACTATCACGCCACCCATAGCGGCGTGGTCAAAGCTGCCACGCAAGCCCTCGGCCACGCGCTGTGCCAGCGTGGAGCTTGCGTGGCATGTGTCACGCCATATCCCATGGAGTGACAAATCTGCCTTGTCACGCCTTTGTGTGTGGCGTGATAGGGTCCGATGCGAAGTAGACGTTCGGATCATCCGATCAGAATCTCACGGTTCGAACAGAGATGTTCGGATAGTCCGAACGTACCTTTTGTCACGTCATGTATCACGGCGTGACAGTAGGCTGTGTCACACCATCCATATTGGCGCGACAGGGGCTAATTCCAGTTCTAGTTGGTTTGTAAATTATGACAATTATTCCATTTGGATTTATGGATTTGGAACCCGTGGTAAGATGATAACAAAGGGACTTCCTTTTGAAAGATCAAAAACAATTGAAGGTACGGTGATACATTACACCATGTACATGTAACATGTAACAATCCACAACTTGAAAATAGAGACCTCTCTATGTAACCAAATATCACACCATCCTTTTAACTGAGAGTAAATACATATATAAACCAGTAATCTTTTTGTGGTTTAAAAACCTTTGATACTTCACAATATTTCCAGGGCATGTCCCAGAAGTGATACATACATAATGCATCCTGGAAAAAATGACTAATATATGGATTGTGTGGTACAGCGTGAGGTACAATTATGCACGTATGCTAGACAGTACCGCTGATGAAAGATGCGTAGACATCCTACTAGAATGATAGGTGGTGCTTTTCATCACTTCGTGGTCGTAGACCATTTCATGCCCACTTTCAGAACTCCTTTTTTTTTAATGTTGTTGGATGCCTTGCTACGCAAAGAATTGAATACAAAAAGACGACGAGATTTGAACTTGCGAATTAAAATAGACTTCATAATAAAGCTTGGAATAACACGGCGCACAGGGTTTGGTTACGTGCATAAGAAACAACATCATGCACGATGCAACAAACCGAAGTACTCCTACGATACATATGCGCCTTTTTGGAATGGAAATAGATTCGACCTTCGACATGGGACTAGTACAGAATGGTCCTACCTACTGCGTGGATCGGGGCCATTTTCCCTTCCTTGCTAGCTCGGCGTTGAACTCCTCGTCGGCCTCTTTGTCCTTGGCCGCCATTTCCCTCTTTCTCTCGTGCTCCCTCTCGCGAGCAAGGTAGTCAGAGTCGAGATCCCGAGTCGGATCGATTTGCCTCCGGTAGGATCGAATCGTAGTATCGAATCGTAGAATCGGCGATTCTACGGATTTGTAAAAATACACATATTTAACATCTATACTATAAGTTTGTATGATTGTTATATGGTTTACCACTTGCATGTTCCTTAAAAGTAGCTAGACATACTCCAGGAATAAAAAGAGCTTATCATTATCAAGCTCAAGATTGCTCATGCCATAATATAGATATTTGTACTAGCATTACCACACCGATACAATATTTTGCATGCTCCTTGTTTATTTATAGTTTCATTCTCGAAATTAATATCAACAAATTTTGCTCTAAAACAAAATATCGGCAAAGCCTAGCCTCTAAAAAATTGCCCTAAGTCTCTACGAGTAGGATCGACAAGTGAGATTTGGATCGACAGTCGTCGTGGGTTCAGAGAACCGTAAGACTCTAAGAGTAGGATCGCGATCCTACCGACCTTGAGTAGGATCGGATCGGCAGTAAGACTTGGATCGACAGGCTGTCGTGGGTTCGTAGAGTCGTAAGACTTTAAGACTTGGATCGCGATCCTAACTACCTTGCTCGCGAGCCTCGTGCTCCCTACGACTGCACGCCTCGAGATGAGCTTTCGTCTCCCAACGTATGCGCTCGTTTCGCTCGTCCTTGCGGTGTTGCTCCTCCCAGATCTCGCGGGTTCTTTTGTCATTCCACTCGTCGAAGTCGAGAGACCACTGGTCATGTGGGTGGATCTCTTGGTCGATCCACTTGCGGTAGCCACATAGTGGATCTGGGGACTACAAGTAGACATGAGAGGTTGTTAGTGTGTACTTTGAAAGAAAAATAGTACGGGAACACACTCTAACTAGTCCTTACCGGTTGCCGATAGCTGCTTGTGTCCCAACGTCGGTCGGGATAGTTACTGTAGTAGTTCGCGCAACCCCAGTAACGCATGCCCAGGCTAATCCGGTGCTTGGACTTGAAGAACTTGCATGGGTCCCTGCACCAACAGAGGGGCGGCGTCTCCCCCTGTGGTGGGTGTTGCGGTGAACTCTCGGATGGAACGTTCCGGAAGACACTACTGCTACGGGGGGCCTCATTGCGGAGAGCTGCTAGCCTGGCACGCGTCTCTTGTTTGACCTGGGCCGCAGCAGCCCTTGCTCGCTCTTCCCGGGCCCCAGCAGCCCTTGCTAGTTCGCGGATGTGGTCCCATTACCTCTGCCTGTTGTCCATCCCAGCGTGGTGAAGGAAGCTATGGTGTAGTGTTGAGTTTGGTTGTGTAGTGTTCTCTCCCAGATCTCTTCCACCCCCTTTTATAAGCCACAGGGTTGGCATAGTGTGGTAAATTTCAAGTAAAGTCTTGTCTTTTCGTTCTGAAAAGCTGAGGAGGTAGAGTGTTGTTATATCGATCTAAAAAGATAGAGAGGTAGAGTGTTGTCATGTCTTGCTTTGCAGAGAGAAGTCATGTCTTACTTTGCAGAGTGCTGTCTTTTCGGTCTGAAAAGCTAGCGAGGCGGAGTGTTGTCACGTCTTTCTTTGCAGAGTCATGTCTTTTCGGTCTGAAAAGCTGGCGAGGTAGTCAGGGTTGTCATGTCGATCTGAAAAGCTGGCGAGGCTGTCAGGGTTTTCAAGTCGATCTGAAAAGCCTAAACCCTAAGCCTAAACCTAAGTCATGTCTTGCTTTGCAGAGAGAAGTCATGTCTTGCTTTCCAGAGTGTTGTCTTTTTGGTCTGAAAAGCTAGCGAGGCAGAGTGCTGTCACGTCTTTCTCTGCAGAGTCATGTCTTTTCGGTCTGAAAAGCTGTGGAGGTATAGTATGGTCATGTCGATCTGAAAAGCCTAAACCCTAAACCTGAACCTAAAGCCTAATAGCCCAAACTTCTCTATTAGTATCAATTTTGATTCTCATGAGTCACGATAGCACGGTGTGTTTCATGAAAGACTAGAATATCAAATCTGACAAATGATGGGTACTATAACTGTACCCTAGCTCCCCAAGTAGGATGCTCTGTATAAATCTGTCATGTAGAACGACAACATCTAATTGAGTATGTCTGCCAATTCATGAAGTTAGAATTCCAACTAATGGGGATCAACACTAAGAGTAGCGTGTTTGACTAGTGATTTTTCATTCTCAGATGAAATATTTACATTATAAAATGATTCCTCCTTTGTTGTTTAAAGGTATGACAGTCTCTTGACGCTTTCGTTGACATAGATGACGTTATAACATTATGTTGTCAGGAACTCAGGATAACAAACTTGAGTAATCCTTGAGCTTTTGTCTATGGCTTGACTTTGCTACAATTGCTTTCTTTTTGTTGATTTGGGTCACATCTCCTGTAAGTGTTGGTATCATAAAAAAAAAAGTTCAACTGGGGCTCTCTTGCTTAGTTCGTATCTTTTTGGTTATTGGCTATTACCCATTACCTTGGATCTTTATTGTAAAATGTTTAACTGGGACTTCACAGTTTTGGTTGATGTATGTAGAATCAAGTTCTAGAATGTTTATTGTATGCGATTTATTTCCTATTTGAAAATCCATTGCATGGAGTAACAGCTTACACTATCCAGATATTTTAGAGAATAAGACTAGAACAGTTGATAGACATTTCTAGGAGAGACATATTCTCGGCAATCTGTGCTATCATTGAAAGAAAATTGTTATGGTTTTTCCTACTTAATTTTCACATTGACCAATCATAGTTACACTATGGTCTATTTGGTGGGGCTTAACTAAAAGCCTCATAATATGGGATTATGGGCACCTTAGAGGATATAGGAGGAACTTAAGCTTCTAAATACAAATGTGGCTTCATGTTGTTGACAAGCTACGGCAATAGGCAATAATACTTCTTGATAAGAACATGATACTTCACAAAGATCTTTGCAACTAGCTCAATGAAAATAAAAAAAATCTGAGAGCAATATACACATACAAACTACGTATTCTAGTTTTTCTGGCAACCATTCATCAATCATTTCAAGAACGCATTAGTATGTCTTGTTTGCAGCATTGAAAGGTTCTCACCAAAGGGGTTGAGAAAAGTATTCTGGAGTGCTTTTTGATGAAGTGTGAAGACTAGATTATAACTACTTGTTCGGCTACTACTTAAAGTCCTTGTCTGTAATAGCTATTTTGGTTGATGTTTTAGTATCCTACTCTAGTTATATTAAAATGATTCATGCTCTTGTAACAGGACAATGCTTTCATGCTGCATACAACAAATCAACCGACGGTAAGTGTCTATGTTCTTCATGGTTAGGACAAATGAGCACACAAGTATTCAATACATGAATATGCATCAGAGACATCAATGGCATCGGGGCATCCACCACTCAATATCACAGCATCATTATAATCTAGATTGAAGAAAAAAATGATGTGTAAAATTCACAAACCCAAGGTATGTTCAAACATGAAACATCAAAACCACAATTTTATAATTTACTCTAATCTAACCCTAGATGCTTTTGCAAAATATTTAATCTTTAACCGAAGCTGCACATACACGATAGGAGGTCAACTGTTGATACCAAGCGCGCAGGAGGAAGCTTGTGTCGGGCAGCCGGAGGCGCCAAGGTGTTAGGGCCCACGGGAGGCGCAGGCCGCCGTCAGGGCCAGTCGAGGGACGGAGGCAACCCAAGGCCGGGGACGCCATGGGGAGGGCGGCCGGTGGGGGAGGGCAGCCAGTGGTGGGAGGAGCGCAGGTGGTGGGAGCAGTCGGCGTCGGGGAGGAGCGCAGGAGGCGGGGAGGAAGAGAGGCAGCGGGAGGAGCGTAGGCAGCGGGGAGGAGCGCAGGTGGCGGGAGGAGAGAGGCGGGGAGGAGCGCAGGTGGCGGGACATAGAGAGGCGGGGAGGAGCGTAGGCGGCGGGATGAAGATGGGGAAAATGGGCTGCGCCGCTCCTTTTAAGTGGCCATTGTCACACCAAAGATCGTGGCGTGACAGGAAGGGTTGTCACGCCATATATCGTGGCGTGACAGATGCCACGCGGACCCTCCACGCTGGCACAACGTGCGGCCGAAGGCTTACGTGGCACCTCTTGCCATGCCATGGTATTTGGCATGACAGAACGTTTTGGCCACGCCACTAGTGGTGGAGTGACCAAAGGGGTCAGAATTGGAAATAAAGTTCGCGAGGGATTAACTTTAAAATATTAATAAAAAGGATTAAATAAAAAAAATTCCATCAAGCGCCATCGGTTCTTCGTGGATACCGATGGCTCGAATCGACCGTACTCGCCAAACAAAGATAAAAAGGTGGTCTGAATGATATGTAAGTAAGAGGCTAGATAGGAAAGCGCAAGTAATCTACGACACATTAATAAAGTAAAGATATCCCATGTATCCACTTCCGACCTGTAGCTGCTCACGAATTGATGGGACATACTTGAGCACATGATACAAATAACATGGCGATGAATCAAACGATCTAGAATGGATTTTTTTATCAATTAACCCTTTTTTAAATTTTATTTTAAAGTTAACCTCCCGCGAACTTTTTTTTCAATTCTGACCCATTTGGTCACGTCACCACCCGTGGTGTGACAGTGTTGTTTGGTCACACCATGACCAGTGGCGTGACAAAAAGTGCTATTTTAGCGGACTTATCCTGTGGTGGCGTGACAGTGTTGTTTGGTCACGCCACAACCAATGGCGTGACAAAAAGTGCTATTTTAGCACAATGTTGTTTTATCACGCCACAGGTAGTGGCATGACTAAATGGGCCAAAATTAGAAATAAAGTTCACTGGGGGTTAACTTTAAAATAAAATTAAAAAAAGATATGCAACATCGACATTATAGATGAGCCCCAATAATTTCGGCGAACCCAAAAACTTTCAATACCTGAATAATCCAAACAACAATATAATCAACAAAAGAGCAAACAGCTATTAGTTCGATAAATAGTAAGCGCTGAAAGCTCTAGTTTTCTTTATCGTCCCTGATATGATCTAAACAACACATATGGTTAGAACGGCCCACCCAAATTTACGCGCAACCACACCCACAACCTATGATGACTGAGAAGGAACCGGGTCAAGCCGAGGCATGACACATAGTGAGGGAGAAAGGGGGGTTTAGCGTTAGGAGAAAAGGCTACCTGGTCATGGAGGTCGGCGGCGAGGGAAGGGGTTGACGTGGCCACGCTACATAGTCATGTACCTACACCGCCGCCATGGACTTGTGCCTCTACCATTGATTCGCACTGTCGTGGATCTTCATCGCCACCTTTGACCATGGAGGCGGCGTGGGCGAAGGGATGAGATGGGCAGCGTGGGCAGCGTGGGCAGTGCAGGAAAAGAGGAGCAAGGGGGTCAGGGGTGGTGCGGCCGAAGGGGAGGGGCTAGGGCATGGGGCGTAGGGAGGGAGGCGGGCGAGTGCGGCGCGCGGAAGGGGTAGCCCTAGGGTGAGGGGCGTGGAGGTGGGGTGGGCAGATTTGGGCCTTTTGTGCCTAAGCAAGGGCGGTGGCGGTGGCCGGGGGGATGAGGAAACGCCGGAGAGGATGAGGAGGCAGAGAAGCGTCCGGAGATGCGGGAGAGAGGAGGTGAAGTAGCAAAGAGGAGCACGGGAGAGGACGACGTGGCTAGCCGCGAGGGGTGTGGGAGGGAGGAGGCGAAGCATCAACAGGGAGGAGGAGGAACTGGCGAGGTGACGCGAGGGAAGGAGATAGGTGGCTGAGCGCCAGAGAGCAGGGGGAACGGGGTGAGACAAACCGTGGCGGCGCAAAAGGGGATGAACCGTAGGGCTCGGGCAGACAAAGCGTGCTACGCACCCCCGATCGGATGACCCGAGAACGCCCAGGAGAGATCCAATGGCATAGACACGAGGCACGCGAATGAAGCCGATCTGATGGTGCAGAACCGAGTGGGACATGATCCGATGATGCACGTTTTCTTACCTACGTAGATGGCGTAGGAAACAGCCCTTTCGTCCGGGATTTAAGGGTAGTAATTACACAAGTATGGCAATACAGGAGTTCCAATCCTCCGGATGGTGCTAAGAGCATCTTTAGTGTATTGAACCAACGTCGATTCAAAGTCATGCCACGTAAGCATTCTAGGAACTGACCTTATTTTTCTTCAATGTATTGAACCGATTCCTACTAATAACTGGGACCCACGTTACATTAAAAAACCACAAAATAATAATATCATCTCTCAACCACACTCTCTCCTATGTAGTTGTTTAGTGCTCATATGAGTTGTTTAATACTTTGAATCAACTCCTAAGTAGAGTTCGGTTCCATGCATTTTTTTTTTGTTGGAATCGACTACTCCAATGTATTGAATTAATTCAATACATTCTCTCGCCTCATTTGAACTGGCTAAAACACAACATTGGAGATGGTCTAAATGGTGCCCAGACGTTCTTTTTCTAGCCCTATGGGTTGACAGATTAAAAGGGTCCTTTCCCCTAACTGATCGCCACGTGTCACCCCCTGCCACTGCTGTTAGGACGGGCCCACCCGTCTATTGGGCGCAAGTGCTGTGAATCGGGTCCTACTGTGGACCGAGGCGCACCCCTGATCCGGGTGAGCTTGGTCCATTTGACCGGTCTTGATTGGATGATCCCATGCTCATGTGCGGTGGATCCAACGGCTCGCGGATGGGGCCCTGTTTGGGCGTGGCTTACTAAGGGCATGTACAATAGTTTGTCTCTTAGATTGTCTCTAAAACCTCTAACTCATTTACAGGCAACCTTAGAGACAACATCTTCGACAAGTTATCTATAAAATCATTTATTTTTAACACAACTTCTCTCCTTGCACACTCATAATTTGCAATGGTTTGTGTGTCCAGCTTGTCTCTTATATAAGAGATAACACAATCTCTCTCTTCACATTCTCTCTCCTCCAACTATACTTTTGAGTGACATGATAGCTAAGAGACGATTGAGGTGACCACTATTAAAGATGCCCTAAACTGAAGCGGGTACAGTGGGGGCCCACTACTACAGAAAAGGCCTTTGAGCGGTTCGTCAAGCGGCATCACGCAGGCGCCTCGTGAGCCGCCTCGAGTTTATGGGTCAATAATGCTAATGGTCATCACAGACGGTTTTCAACCGCTCAGAATACATACTATCACAGCATTTGCGTAGATGCAACCGTCTGCGTGATAGTCGATTACCACGCACGGTGCGTAGATAAAACCGTTTATGATATTCGACTACCACAGACGGTGCGTAGATGAAACCGCTCGTGATGATCGACTACCACAGAGCGATCCGTAGATGAAACCGTCGTGGTAGTCATCATCACTGACGCTTCATCTATGCACCGTCTGTGGTAGTCTTTGCATTGCTAAATCTATTTCGCTTATTGGCTAGCCTCAGAAATGCTAGCCATGCCCTCTCAAACAAGCACATCCAATTCCCATTCATTTCGTAGCACATCAAAATTGCATTCATTTCAAAACAAGCACACATCCAATTCACAAATCAATTAACTAAATTTAACCATTAATGTACATTAATTTACACACATGTATCATTATGTTCAATCTATCTCAATCAAGTTCAATCTGCTACACCGTGGAAACTCCCATTTGGATTTATGACCGTCTGCTCAGAATGACGCAAGGTGTGATCGAATTTTTATGAGCTCGCTCTGCTCCAACGCAGCTTCAATGATGTTCGCAACCCGTCGATATGAAGGTTAAATTCGGGCTTATATAAATTGGTAAGTATATATGAAATAATTGTTGAAAGATTGACAAACCCGAGGATCATTGGTGATCGCGAACCGATGAGTAGTTGCATGTTGTGGCAAACATAGTATCCACAGACGCTATGTGCTGGCCGGCCCGGTGGCACCGCAAAAATCGAATTGGTTAGTTCGAGAGGCATTGCTACGAAGTGTTATATAGGATTAATGTGTACTAGCTAGCAAGTACCGGAATGTTTGATCATGTTGCAATATTCTTCCCTTGATATTCCATCCTTTAGCATGTAACACGTCGAACACCCTCGTGACTCCAAGAAGTTAGCCTTAGCCATTGCAAAGGAAGGAAAGACTACAATAGAGTTTCTATGGAGGAAATGTGTTTACCGATGATTAAACTCCTGGATAGTCGTGAAGTTGTGAGTGGCCCTCTGTAGGGAATCTAGGTATATTACGATTTCGCTTTTGGTATAATTACAATTAGAATCCAATGGAACCTACATGTATGTCAAGATGGTCATTAAACCTAAGTTCGTGTTGCTTATAAAGTACAAATCAACAAGTATAGCCAGAGTGCAACACTACTTACTTACGTTGTAGGGCAAAAGTATGAATTCCTTGTTGCGTGAGCCATGAAAAATCTATAACGTAATTCTCGATTTAATGTTGCATTCGCCGTGATGCTTTGCTCGGAGACAACGTGTGGGTCGAGGAAACCTACCGTGATTTCCTTCTTTCGCTTCACGGATCATATATCTATTATACAAAAGCTAGGAGTTATATATAACATTTATTGATATTACACTAACATTGACCGTGATTGTACACACTTACGATTGTCCAAAGTCAGATGATTGAGACGCCGAGCTCGCCGAGGTTGAAGAGACGAACAAGTCGTCGAAGGTCACCGTGAAGACAGCGTCTTGATACACGTGGTTAAAATGATGCTCCTTGAACTTGACGGTGACACCCGAGCATCGTTGATCAACCGCTTGTTGGACTGCTCCATGTACCATGCATGCAATTCCGCAATCCATCCTAGGGTAGGGCTGTTTAACTTCTCGAGCAACGGCTCACCGGCTTGTATTTCCGTGCCAACGGCAAGAAGGGATATTAGGAGAGGACTCGATCGCCTTCGATTTGCCCTTGCCCTTGTTGCCTCGCTTTGTATAGGTCGACTTCACAAGAGTCGATCGAGCACGAGGTGTAGATGCATGTGATGCAATGGGCCCTTGCCATGTCAAGTCAGAGTAGCTTCGGCAAGCAGTCCGTGGACTTGATGCCGCTGCAGACATTCCGTGAAGTTGACACCGAGCAGTAGCTCCGTGCGGATGTCCTCCTTGGGCCATCGGATGAATGTTCCAACGGCTTGCCCTAGAGTCATGACCTCATTGTTTGGGGAATTTTCACGGACGGCCTCGAAATTGGCACAAACACCATCCACATTCACTTTTATGAAACCCGCGCTAGATTTGCACTGCACCAAAGCTCCGACATCGATGGATACACCCGCCCCAAGCAAAGATCTAGGGCAACAGAGACATATCTCACTTGAGCTTGCACTTCAGAGCCACCTACGCATATAACGATACAAAATTAGCTACTCCAATAGGCCTATCAATGGATTGAGCATTCCAGAGATAATAATTATTACCTGGATGTCATCGACGGAACATCTGTCATCACCTATTGTGGTAGGGTTAGGGTTGAACGCGCAGCTACTCGGATGTTTGGGGGGCTAGCGGTATAGTAGGGTAGGGCTTCCAACCGACTTGGCATTTGCAATCCCTTAATCCTTTCCTCAAAGGTCTCTATCTCGCTTTTGCTCGAACGCATCTAATCCTTTCCTCAAAGGATTGATTGAATTTTTCAAAGAGCTCATCTCGAGGATGCACGAAGATCCTCTCGTAGCTTTGCATCGTGCTCGCTTTGGTTTCTTCCTACTCCCAGACGATCCGAGTCCGCTGGAACCATTGTTTCCATGTAACAAAAACACCAGCGCCTTCTCGTGCGAATCTCGGATGCTCATCGCTTCCTAGGGCCGCAGAGAGTATATCTTTCTCCCTATCTCGCTCGAATGAGCCTTGGGAAGATTGTGCACTCAACGTTATCTCGCAATATAGCCCGACATGTCATTTCACTTCCTATGAAGTTATGGAGTAATTACAAACTAGGTAGTTCGATATCTTACCAGCGCTGGGACACTTCACGGTCTTCGGGTTTGGAAAGTACACTTCAGAGGTCAATACATAACCTCGCAAATAACCACCGTCGCGCGCGCACATTAGTGATCTCGGGAAATAGCAGGGAGAGATTCAAACTGCTTGCCTGCTGTTCCCGATCCCTCCATATCGGGGCTTTACCCGCATACCCAGTGCCGAGTCCGTGGGGGTGCTTGTTTTTGCTCGAGGGCCGTGTCGCCGACTTTCACTCTTAAATTCATCTGTCGCCTTCTTCGCCACAAACTCGCCCAGACTCTTCCAAGAATAGATACTTGTGGAAGGGCGGCTTCAGATCCTTCTCCACGAAGTTCTTGACAAGCATGCTCTTGAAGTTCTTCCACGCTTTGCACACCTCTAGCAACGCTGCGGTCGTCGACGGAGTCCGTGAGTTCTTCCGGGATCTCGAATGATGCGAGAATTTCCGCCAAGACAAAGAGCCAGTGGTCCGCACCACCTTCCACGAATCATAGGTGATCTTGAACCGCTCCCGTGCAACTATTCCGACCATTCTCCGGAATGCGACGCTTGTTCGGCGAGGATTGATAGGGGTCCCGATCGATCGACTGTGATGGTAAATCGCCCGTGGGCCTTTTCGATATTCCTCTTCTTCTACGCGGTTGGATATTGTTCCAAAGGATGGTGCATCATCGCACACATGAGGCGCGATGACTCGTAATGAGCGGAAGACATCTTCACAAGAAATAGAATTATCATTGCAATGTATTCCAAAGAGATATCAAAACAAATACCATATGAATAATCGACTAGAACAAATACAAATTCCTAAACATGTACAATTATCATGAAGGACCATGACAGATTATTGATAGAAATAGTTAGGGAAAGGGCGTAGGGGTTGATCGGAACTTCGGCATTGGTTACCTTTGGGCGCCGATGAGACTGGACGAGCAGGAGTAGTAACCGAGCAACAGTGGCGGCGGCGGGGGGGAGGCGCCACGGCCTGGGGAGGGGAGGAGGCGGCGGCTCAGGCGAGGCGCGCGGGCTCGGGGAGGCGCGCGGGCTATAGGAGGAGGCTTGGCGGGCTCGGGAGGCGCGCTTGCCGAGGAGGAGGCGGCCGACGGATCGGGAGGAGTAGCGCCGCTCGAGGAGGCGGCGCGAGGACGGTGGTGACGGCTCGGGGAGGAGGGAGCGAGAGAGTTGAGAAACTTAATCGCTTGAGAGTGGCGCGCAAACCCTAGCTAGAGTCCTAATGTAAATAGGGATGGATATCACAGACGGTTCTAAATTAGAACCGCTCAGGATATTACTATCGCTGCACGGTTCTAACTTAGAACCGCTCAGTGATATAAGATGTATCACGACGGTTTTAATAAACAACCGCTCAGTGATATGTGATGAATCACGCACGGTTTTAATAAACAACCGCTCGTGATATAGATATCACGCAGCGGTTCTAACTTAGAACCGCTCAGATATATATGATATCACTGACGGTTCTAACTTACAACCGCTCAGGATATACATGTGAGACAATTGTAGTTCAAACCGCTCGTGATATTATTTTGTATTGGTTAATATCTAGATCGATTCGCTTATTGGCTAGCCTCGTGAAATGCTAGCCATGCCCTCTCAAACAAGCGTAAAAGACAACAAGTACATGTATATACATCCAATTCACATTCATTTGAGAAACAATCACATCCATTTCACAAGACAAATCAATTAATTAACTCAAATGAACTAAAATTAACCATTCATCGTAATGTATATACATATACACACATTGTAAAATTAATCTTTAAAAATTAGCCCTTCATGATGATCGACGCAGATGTAGCTAGTTTCGTCATGTTCTTCTTCCTCGACCCTTATGCCGCTTCCAAAGGAGGCAACTCGTCAAATTGATTGTATTCTTCCTCGCCCACTACATTCTCAACTCCGACAATCCTCCTTTTTCCATGAAGAACTACGTGGCGCTTCTTATTTGCCTGTCGGTAATATAGAAGACTTGAACAACTGGTTAGCCAAGACGAATGGTTCGCCTTTGTATCCGACACGCTCGAGGTCCACGGTAGTGACGCCAGCACTTGTCGACCTTCACCGTGGGAGATGGACCCAACGGCACCAAATAGAGGGATCTTGAAAAGCACGAGTCGAGCTCCCATATCTCCTCTATTTGCCCATAGTAGGAGCTCCTCACCCATCGGCATCGAATGCATCTATGCGACACCGCCGCTCGTTAGTGCTTTTATATCCCGAGCTCGCGATAGAATGTGTACCCATTTATGTCGATCCTCGCCATGTTACAAGCAGAATGTTGGCCCTTTTGCCAACCATGTCAAGATATCACTTGACGAGCTCCTAGCAAGTCGCCTTCAACCATTGGTTGAACCGTCTTGTGTTGTCTCGTGATCCAAACATCCGCCGCAATGGATTCTTGCTGTCAAGCACGCCCTTGTCCGGTCGATATACGGGACACTTCACCATGTGTTGCAAGACCGTGAAATGGGCTTGAGCATACGATCCATATTTGGAGTGATCGCTTTCCTTCCAATGGTCCCGATACCCTCGAGCCTCCCTCATGGCGAGATCGAGGCACACCCATCGGTTCGACTGAGCCATGTAATCGAGGCGTAACTCAATGACCTCTTCGCTTGCATAACCTTCGACGATGTCGCCCTCGCCGAGATCGATTCCGTACATATGACTTGAGAATTCCCATGAACCTCTCGAACGGGTACAAGCTACGAGGAACCCGGCCCGCACATCTTTATCTCCTCACAATATGAACAATGAGATGGACCATGATATCGAAAAACGACGAGGGAAATACATCTCAAGATCACATAGTGTCGCTACCACCTCGCCCCGCAGAGCATCTAGTCCTTCGAGATCGATGACCTTCGAGCAATTGTGTTAAAAAATAACACAAATTTCATGATTGTCTCTGACCTTGATCGGCAAAATACTTCTAATTGCAACAGGAGCATTTGTGTCATCAACACATGACAATCATGAGACTTCATGCCAATTAACTTCAAATCTTTTATCGAAACAAGTTTCTTCATGTTGGCGAGTAACCGGACGGAACTTTCACGCCATGCAAGCACCGCACAGCTCGGTTCTCTCGCCTTGGACAGAGTGTAACAAGCGGGGAAGATACGCTCATTCTTTATCGGTCCTTGTTGGTGCTAACTCAGTCCGATGTCCATATCAACCAAGTCAAGCCGCATTGACACCATCCTTTGTTTTGTCACGAATGTTCAAGAAGAGACCAATCAAGTCGCCACATACATTCTTCTCTACATGCATGACGTCGATGCAAAGGGCGAACTTCTAGGTGCTCCCAATAAGGTAAGTCCCAAAATATTGATCTCTTCTTCCACATGTTCTTCTTACTTGTCCTCGATTTACATCCCTTTCCAAGCACAACATCTAAATCCTTAACCATATCATAGACCTCTTTTCCGCTTAAATGCCTTGGAGCCGAACTGTCCTCCTTCTCTCGTCAATTGTTTCTTCATCCTCTGCAGTATGGGTGAGCCCTCCAAGGAACCTACGATGACGCATGTACACGGTTTTGCGCGAGTGATTCAGCCACACACTCTCAGTATCATCTAAGCAAAGGTGAGTACTGCTTTGGCCCTTTTGTACTCGCCCGACAGATTAGCAAGGGCAGATAATCATTTATGGTGCGTAACAACAAGGAACGTAAAGTGAAGTTCTCTCGCTTGTACGCATCCCATACCTGCATTCTTCAATCCACGATTTTTAGATCTTCCATCAATGGTGCTAGGTACACATCAATATCATTCCCAGTTGCTTCGCCCTTGGATAAGTATCGACAACAAAATATACTTCCGCTTCATACACAACCAAGGAGGAAGGTTGTAGATACAGAGCGCCACGGCCTAAGTGCTATGTCGGCCGCTCATGTTACCGAAAGGATTCATTCCATCTCGACTCAATCCAAACCTTATATTCCTTGCCCGCACCAAAGTCCGCAAACCTCCTATCGATGTTTCTCCACCGGGCGGAATCAGCAGGTGTCTTAACTTTCCATCATTCTTACGCCTCGAAAGTGCCAATACAGCTAGCTTTTGCATTCTTTGGGTTCGCAAAAACCGCTTCAAACGGGAATTACAGAAGATACCACGCCACCTTAGCAGAGGTCCTTTCTTCACCTCGATTCCCTTGTCGTCATCTCGATTGCTTTACGCTTGTATCGGGATGCGCTGCACACCGACATACATGCATGTTTGTATACTGTTACGGTAGAGGATACAATGTTCGACATGTATGTATTCTTTCTACTTCCATTCCCAATGGACAAAGAACCTTTTGGCTTTGTAGGTGGTTTTGGGCAACTCATTTCTCCTAAGCATGTTCGCTAAGAGACCTAACACTCAAGTGAAACTCTTGTCTGACCAACCGCTGCTTGCCTTCAATTTCAGCAGCTTAAGCACGGATGACAACCTTGTGTATTCCGACTTGCAGCCCGGAACAAAGGTTTCTCCGAGTCCTCCATCACGCCTCGAATTGAACATACTCCTCTCATCACAGCCCTTCTACATCGCTAAACATCCGATCTAGATTGTCATCGTGCGACCTATCCGAATCGAACCACAATCGACATCATTCGCAAGATATCGTTGACTTCGTATAATATGCATATCGTTGACTTCAGATAATATGCTCTTCACCGTGATCGGTCCAACATGTATAACCCTTTTGAAACCCCTTCGAATCAAGTGTGCTTCGATCCGCGCTTCGGTTGTTAAACACCTTCAGATTCTCGCAGTCAATGCATGGACAATACATATATTCCGCCCCCTTATTCAACATATCCTCCTCGGCAGCTCTTGTAAAAGCAGACACGCCATTAATGTACTCTTCACTCACACGGTTCTTAGTGTACATCCAACTTCGGTCCATCACACGGTTCGTATTGAAAACCCTGAAAATAAATAAAAGGGTGATGACTTTCGAAAGCGTATTTTCTGAGGTTTAATTACGATTTTTTCATTTTTACATTTTTTCGGATTTTATTAACTTACATGTGGGCCCTACTTGTCAGTGACTCATTTTTTATTTCATGATTTTATTTATAAAATCTATGGCGGTCCCACATGTCATAGACTCGTTAATTTATTAACTAAATGATTAAAAACAAGAGGATTAATTTGAAGCTCAAACGGGCTTAGGGTGACATCGCATTGCTATATAGTCGTGGCTTTCGCCCTAAGGTCTCGCCTCGAGGTGAACCGACGGTGATGTCCCACATGGAGGCGCTCGAACTAGCGATTTCACAAACGCTCAAACTACTCAAATTAAAGGATGCTTATGCTTCAAGATGTCACCTCGATCACGAGGAAGGTGTCAATGAAAGTCGGGAAGGTCCAAGGCGCGGTTGGGTCGCCGATCGGTGAACAGAGGCGACGGCAAGCTCTCCTACGACAATATACAAATTGAAATGGACCAGCCGCTTAGCGAGGTGAGGCGATATACTCAAACCGCACGAACGGCGATGGGCCTATCGTGGCGCCAGAGATATGGAGATCAAGAAGACTATATCTGTTTTGGCCAGGAGGCGGAGCTATATATATACGCCTGTGATGAGTTAATTATCACGGACGGTTTTAATAAAACCCGCTCGGATATTATAATATCACAGACGGTTATGTTTGGAACCGTCGTGAAGTATCACGATGGTTCTAAACATGAACCGCTCGTGATATGACATCTTCACTGCACGCGGTTTTAGCGCTGAGAATAACATGCACGGTGGGTAACAAAAACCGTCTGAGATTGTGTTTGATACAAACGGTTTCGATGAACCGTCTGTGATCAGGCGTCCAGTATTAGCATTTATGTAGTAGTGGCCACTCCCACAATATTATCTTCAGGTGTGGGGTAAAAACATATGACATACTACTAAATCATACCATGCATCATACTTGAGTCTATACATGGAATGGAATATGTTATCCTCGCAAATGGAATATGTGACATAATTTTACCATTTCTTTGTACAAGCTTTGAACATCGATCCTAGTAAACTCTTTCGTCCATAAATCATAAGTTATAATGTGCGAGTTCTTTATGTTAGTTTTTACACAGCGTCTATTTCTGCACACTAACTTTGATCCATTCCTTTTTGCGTGTGCTTGGCTGAATGCGCTCAGTTAATTTGCTCACCAATTAACAGCAAAATGGCTTTGAGGAGTTTTTTTAGATAACGGTGAATGGCGCGTAGAGCTTGGTACGGTACAGGAAATTTTTGTGTTGGGATCAATGATGTAAAACGGCTTGATGCAGCAATTTGAATAGGTAGTTATTTGTGTTTAGAAGAGGGATCCAAATAAGGTACACACAATTCCTTTTTTTTCCTGTCATTTTCCCATTAAACAATGTCCTATTTTCATTGCCAAAGTTGATCATGTATTTTTTTTCACCTTTTTTCCTTCCACGCACAATTGTTCGTACCAATTTTGCATGCTTATGATTTCTTGATGACGCCAGCGGCAACGCCTGGGGTTCCTACTAGGCTACTAGTTACTTGTTCTTGTCCATTAAGTTGGGGTCCATACATGCATGGAAGCAACCCTCACCTGACTAGAGTTGGGCATTGGGCCGTGCCGTGCTAACACAGCCTGGGCCCACTGTATTTCGGGTCGCGTCGTGTCATGCTGTGCCGGCCCACCTTACCTTCGGCCAAACCCAGGCATAGCCCAAAGCCTGTTGTGCCGAGGTCGTGCCATGCCAGCCCAAGCCCAGCCCTAAGTAACTACAGACGGCGGAGGCGGCGCCCGCCATCTTCATTCCTCTCGTGCGGTCGTGCTCGCCTCATTAAAAACCTAGTTAAAATTGAATTAATTGCGTAAAAACATGGGCACATAAATATTTTGGGAAAAAGTGAAATTTTCTTGATATTTTATAGATACAATGTTCTTGTCTCGTTAAAAACCTTACATCCCAGAGTGGGGTTCCCCGAGTAAGGAAAATAGTACAGTAACAACATATGTACATACTAACTACTCATCAATATCTAGATCGTTCATGCGTTCAAGGTCAGCGTACACCTGCACGATCTCAAGATCCTCCAGTTGATGTTGTTGCCGCTCTTTAGCCAATTCCCAGTCCTTGGCGTATGTGATTGCCTCCACCATCCTAGGCGTGAGGGATGATCTTCTTTCTTCAATTATTCTCTCTACCATGCTGAACATTGCTTTTGAAGAGACAGTGGACACCAGCACCAGCAGAACATCCTGTGCGAATGTGATAGCACAGGAAATATCCGCTTGTTGTTCTTCCACCACTCGGGCAAGTCTATCTTTCCACCAGAAAGATCAGGATCGATGTTTGCAAAATCATGCTCCAGGTAGTGGTTTAGCTCTGAGACAGAATTCCACAAGGGGCTGCCTGAGACTGAGAGGATGAAGAATTGGACCTGGCCTTTAGCTTCTTTCACAAGTGGGATGTCAAGCTTTTCTTTCCTTATTGCGTCTGCTGTGAGGCCTCTGATCTCGCACTGCTGCCGAACTTGTCATGATACATGCGGAAAATACGAAAAAGCTCATCTTTGACATGTGCAAAAGCTTCCGAGTAATCAAGACCAAGGCATTCACCTATTCCCTCCATACCGATCTGCAAACCTGGCAACTTTTTCGTAGGATCGAAAATAATAGCAAAGCAATACACATGTGAAATAGAACTAAAATATTCAATAAATGTTTCCTCCATTAGTGCAACAGCATGACCTAAAAGGGGATCCTCCCTAGATTTGGCAATCTTGTCTGTAATTAACCAAATAAATTCTATAACTAAGGAAGAGGTAGGGTAATAAACACCAGATAACATCTTTGTTGCTTTATAAAAAGGTTGTAAAAACTCTCGAAAATGACTAGCAATCTGCCAATCTGAATTAGTAACTACCAATTCATTGTTTTGAGAGTTAACATTGACAAAAACAGATATGACATGTTCGTACCCTTGTAACTTCTTTAACATGATGTAGGTCGAGTTCCATCTCACCTTCATGTCAAGACCGAATTTTCTTGGCTCCTTCCCATTGGCTGCGTAGTACTCCGCGAACCTGGCTGCCATTTGTGGAGAATTTGTGAGGTAGCGAACGGCATCGCGACATCGCTCAAATATCCGCCAATCGCTGTATACCGCCTTGAACAACAAGGCTCAAGATATGGCATACGATCTCGGTGGAGAACATAACCACCAATATACGCCTCGCAATCTTGGGGTGAGGATGTTCATAGCAGCCGCGTCACGACAAGTTATCAAGAGTTATAGAAACAATCTTATTATCCATCTTAAAATCATCAAGTACGTGTAGTATACACTCGGCAATGGCCTCTCCTGTGTGTGATTCGTTAATTACTTTAAATCCTATGACTCTCTTGTTTAGTTTGTAATTGTCGTCTAAATAATGGGCTACAACACTAAGGTAGACACTTCTCTGGTGTGATGATGTCAAAATGTCTGAAGTTATAGCAAAAGAGAACTGAACTTGTAGGAATTGTTCTTTTAGCTCTGCTAGTTCCTTATGATACATCCGTAAAATATCGATGTAGTGGTTCTCCTACTAACATGTTGGTATCATGCAAAAGCCGCTGGACCATTCTTTCGAACGCATGGCTTTCACCCATCCTAATCGGTTGATCTTTCGCAACAATATATCTAGCGATTTCCTCACGCGTAAAGCGGTTGTATACCCAAGTACTTACAGAGCCATCACCTCGAAGTTTAGTTGCGCTTTGTACTCCTCCCTCACCAGGTTCTCCGATCTTGCGCAAGCATGCTTTGTAGTGCCGGTTCAAGTGCCCTATCCCTGCAGCTGTACGAGCAGTTAATTTAGCTTGTCAATAATTACATGTTGCGATATTGTGGCGATCGCAACCATGACCACTTCCATCGCGGTCGGACCTGGGATCACCCTATCGCGATCACGACCACTTCTGTCGCAGTCGGACCTGGGATCACCCCAAACCTCTGTGCAAACTGAGCTAGTCCCAGGAGCAGCGGCTAGCTCACACAGTAAACAAAGGTGGTAACAGCCATCAACGCAAACTTTATTAATAACAATAGAGTTGATTACAAGAATGGCTCACGAGCCGACAAAACCAAACACAATGGAAGACAAAAGCAGTAGACCACACGATTCGCCACAGGCAATCGTCTAGAGGGTGCAGCCTAGATGTCCTGGTCCTCGAGCTCCTCATAGATGTCCTCTCCTGCTCAATTGTTAGATTAAGCAGAGTGATCACACAACCGTGCTCGCAAGTCACACCCGTCAAGTAACAGATTGAATGCATGCAAGGATGTCTCAAAGGAATGCTTATAGAGTTCATTTTCTAAATCTCAGTTTTATAGTCGGATAACATTCATCAACTAGTGGTTAAGGATACCCTCCTATCACAAGGCTCCCTGCCCAAGCTCCCATTTGGATAGACATCCAAAACCATTTCATAAAGTATTTTCAAAACAAAACCAAAATAAAACTTGGAGCAGCTTTGCTAGCTTGTCCATGACCATGGACACGGCTATTCGAATAGTTTTACACTCTGCAGAGGTGTACAGCTTTACCCACATGACACAACCTCTCTAGTTTGTTTGGCATCCGATGATACCACTGCTCACTACCGTAGGTAAGCGGTCTAGAGCACGTGACAAGGCCTTTACAGAGCGCTATTCCACCGCAGTCCCCCTCGCTAAGGTTTCGCCCCCTTTGGACTAACCATCTGCAGGGTTCAGGCCCACTCTTGCGCTAGGTGGGTATACTTAAAAGTAGGTCGTTAAGACACCCATACAACCGGATGGAACGACTACGGTGAAACGTTGCAAATTAGTTAGCCAGGTTCTGCCCATTCAGAACATGTGGTAGTACGGCAAGGCATAGCAAAATACACTCGAAGACCGGTCCTTAACTGACTTGGGCGACTATCCACAAAACCCTGGGCCTCAACTCTACCCGAGTTGATCCCGTGCATGAACATGCACCCTTCCAAACAACCAATTCATCCAAGTCCAAACCAATTTTCATTTTGCTTTGCTTTTCAAAGACATTTTCAAACTTCCATGACAACCCAATGTCATGGTTAAAGCATTTTGACAACATTGGTCTTTGGCAGTAAATTCCCTAAATCAAGATTTTTGGGTCTAAGCTTTGACTAAGCATGAATTTTCTCAAAATGCACTAGTTCATACTACCGTATCAATTAGGTTTTATCTAGGGTGACAAGAGGTGGTCAAATCAATAATCAAGTTTGGATGTACAAAAGAATTAGGAATAACTACCAAGCTAAAAACAGGGATTTAAATTACTTAAATTTAAATAAGCATGCAACAATAATTTGAAACAAAACTTAAATAATTTGAGAAACTGGGATTCAATATAATCAAGGGTGTAACTTGTCTTGCTCGAAAGCTTGAGGTCTACTTCTTCGAAGTACTCGGGCTCTCCGAAGTCGTCGAAATCTACACGTGAGAACGAAGCACATTCAAATAAAGACCAAATAAAATCCAAATGAACTCCAAAACAAACCGAACTAGGACTAACAGCAAGGGAGGGCCTGAGGAGGAGGTCCTACGAAAGATACGACTACTCAACGTGATCGTAGGAACGATACAAAAGGATACGACTACGCAATGTGGTCATAGAAAGGATACAAAAGGATATGACTACGCAACGTGGTCGTAGGAACAAAGGAAGCGAACAGGGCACGGAGAAACTCACCACGGCCGAGAGAGAGACTAAAGGAGGAGGGAAAGACAAGGACAGACAAGGCAAGCGGTTGAAGGCAAAGGCAAGGCCATGCAGTGAACTACTTGGCGACGAGGTGGTTGAAGACGGCGCAGACTCCAGCGGACGGTGGTGAAACTCCAAGCATGAAAGAACTGAGCGAGAGCAAGAGAGTTGGGTGCGGAAAAAGGTGATGAAAGAGGGCTGCTCAGACTTTTATAGCCAGGGGAGATGGGGAGAGTCACTGAAAGACTCTAAGACGCACGCGATCAAAGGTAGGTGAAGGAGGAGATGGGGGCAGGTAGGGGAGGAGACAAGAGGGGGAACGAGTACTTCAGAAGCGACAGCATTTAATGCAACACAACAACATTTAATGCGCGAAGACTTTTGCGTCAGCAGTGATGCAGTGGGAGGAAGAAGAAGGTGAGTAGGGCTGACCGGTGGGGCTAGTCAAACTCGGGAGAGTGGTCCAACCAAAGAGGAGGTCGTGACCAAAGAGGAGGTCATGACCAAAGAGGTGGTCGTGACCAATGAGGAGGTCGTGACCAAACTCCAGGACCACTCGGAGGTCTCCCAGGACCACCCAGGAGGTCTAAACGAGAGGGAGGTCTGGACAGGAGGGGAGGTCCAAACGAGAGGGAGGTCTGGATAGAAGGAAGAGTTGGGCCGAGGGGAAGACGGAATGAACAGAGAAAGGGAATCAACACCAGAGGACTCCAACAAACTCAAAATAAACTAAACTTTTGGGTTAGTTGAGGTTCAATTTAGTCATTTTAAACACTTTTAATTCCAAAATCTCAAGTTAAGCTTTAGGACTTCAACAAAACCAAATGGTTATTTTTATTTTGAATTTTTTTAAAAAGACCTGAAAAACGAGATATTACAGATATCTACTGTTTGGCCGTCTTGGATTTTCTGGCTCCAGGTCATGTGCTTCCAGCAATTTGCCCTTCATCCAGACCCGCCAATGCTGCCGTCCATGGACGCGGGAGAGAACTCTGGAGTCCCTATTGGCTCCAGACCGCCCTTGTACTCCTCGTCGCCCTCCGTATCGTCCATATGACGATCATTCATGCCGTAGTTTCCCATGCTTGGCGAGAACTGGCGAGCATCAACGGGAGTCGAAGCTGGAGGAGAACTTGGGGAGCGGCGGCGAGAGCTTACACTAAGTCGCCCTGGTGCCCTTTTCGTGCTCCGACTCCTTGGTAGCATACCACTCGGGAGCTCCTTGGTGCTCTGACTCCTTGGCAGCATAATGGATGGATGGTGAATAAATGAGGAGAGTAGATGGCTGTTGAAGAAATGATGAGAGTAAATGAATGATGAAGAAATGAGGTGAGCTGAGAGTGGATGAATAAATGAGCACGAAGCTTCATTTTATAGGCACGGTCGCGCGAAGCGTTGGAGAGAAAAAACATCGGTAGAGCCGTTGTCTCTCGCGATTCTACATTTGTGAACGTTGCTAATGACCCGTTATCACATCAAATTTATGTCGTGTCATGTCTCTCTGTCTCTCGCGGCTTGCCCGTTGCTTCTCTGTGCTTGCCCGTTGTCTCTCGCGATTCTGCATTTGTGAACGTTGCTAATGACCCGTACACCGGTCACTCCATGTCTCCCTCTTTCTTTTTCCCCGGATTCCCTTTGTCTATCTCTCTCGATTCGAAAGAAAGCAAAGCATCGGTCCTCTCCTCAGCAAAGCATCGGTCCTCTCCTCACCAGTCAGGCTAGCAGTCACCACTCACCACCACTCGGTCCACTCCAATGCATGGTCAATCCCCCACCCACCCCACTTCCTTCCCCCAATCTCCTCATTCCTCTCTTCCTTCCCCCAATCTCCTATCTTTCCAGCCAGCTCGATTCCCCTTCCCCTAATCCCCAATCCCCCAGGACCGCCACCCCACTTCTTCATGGCACCACCATCTCATCTGAATGCCAGCCGGTCCAGCACCCCTGCCCTCTGGTGCCACCTCCCTGGCTTGGCTCCCCGGCTCTCCCTATCGCCGCCTCCCCTTGGTGCCCACGCACCGCCCCTAGCGCCTCCGGCTCGCCTCCGCCTGCCGCCAGCTTGGCCCGACCTCGCTGTCGCCTCCCTAGGGCCCCCTGCACCCGGTTCGGCCCGACCTTCCCACTCGGCCCTCTCCGCGTTAGGCTCCGGCTCGATCCTGCCGCCACCACCGTTCCCTTGGTCCGCCGCCGCCCGTGTTGTGCTCACCTGCACCTGAGCGCCTCCCTCTCTCTCTAGACCGACTCATACGCTGCCTGCCCTCTGGCTCGCATGCATCCGGTGGCTCGCTGAGCGTTGGCTCAGCCTGATGCCTGCCCACCGCGAGGCGACGAGGCCGAGGCGGAGCGGCACGGCAGGAGGAGGCGGCGGGAGGCAAGGTGGTGCGGTGCTTCCCATCGGCCCGGGTCTGGCTCGTCTCCCACTGTGATGCTTTTTGCTCATGTGTGTTGGTCTGCTGTTGTGCCGAGGCGAGCGGCGGGCAAGCGGCGGCGAGGCCACTGCTAGCGCCAAGTGCCAAGAGGCTGGCGTGCTTGGCGTGCCACCCGTCTGGCGGGCCGCTGAGCACGCACGTCGCCCGGCTATGCCGTGCCACCCACCTGCTGTCTTTCTAGGCCCGGCCCGGCCCGCCGTCCGTGCCGTGCCAGCCTAGCCCACCGCGTGGCATGCCTGGGCCGTGCCGAGGGCGGGCACGGAATAGCCCAGCCCAACTCCCACCTCTACACCAGACGAGCACACTCATTGGTCACGCCAAAGAACATAGCATGACATAAGGAGTATAATATGCACGCATGTTGCGAGGTGGGCCAAAAAGAAAAAAAGAAAAAGAAAAAGAAAAAGAGGGGATCCGGATTCTTTGTTGCACAGAGAATCATTGTTTGAACAGTATTTTAAGTTTGCGTGAACAGTACATGGTAGTGAAATGTCTACTGTGGCGAATATGCCATAGCGATTTTATTGGATTTTTTTTGGTGCCGTAGAAATTGGTCTAGGACGTTCGTTTTGAATCGAACAGTGGAGACAAAGGCCTAATGTTTGTCACTATGCCCCTTTACATTAGTTGGGGCTGCATTGGCTAATGCAGAAGGACCCACTTGTAAAAGAGGGAGACCAAAATCACAGAATTTTTGGCGGTATTGGCAAGTTTTGAGCTCATATTTACAGAAATGACCCTAGCCGAACATCAATTGCAAAAATAGCCTCTGTTCGCAAACACCTCAAGATGCAGTAGGACAAGCACTAGAGGTGGGAACGTGGATGCCACTATCTTAAGAGTGTCTCTTACCTAGAGTGGTCCATGTGGTACTAAACTTCACACATTATAAGTCACATGAAATCATGAAACCCTAATTTTCGAAACCTAAAACCCTAATTTTCGTGACCTAAACCCTTAATTTTCGCAATATTTTCAGAACATATGAAATTCTAAAAAATATTACACAATCAAGTGCACTGTGTAAGGAGCCTTTAAAAAAATTCATAATATTTGGACCTCATTTTCTATATTAAAAATTCCTACAAACGGTATATTTAAATATATAGGAATATGATGTCGAATGCATACCTCCATGATTTTCACCTTTTTATCCAACTGAGACTAAACAATAGGTATAACAATAGAAGTGTTAGTCTCACAAATAGATTTGTCATTAATCACCAAAATACTCCATTAACACATAATGGCGGGTCTAGATTCTTCAATCTCCTCCTTTTTGGTGATTCATGACAAATCCTTTATCAATAATAACATTTGGATATAAATCATCATAAGATAAGAATTTAAGCTATTGAACTATAACTATGCATGTCACTAAGCAATTAAAGCTTCAAGCATTATGCATATGAGAATGGCAAGCTTATGCACATGATGCATATAGGAGGCAATATATATGAATGACTTGCTCCTCCTCAAGACATGCATGAAATAAGGTGAAATCACAAGAGAGAATCCAAATGGAAATATATTGATCATATAAACATTCTCCCCCTTTTAGCATTAAGCACCAAAAACCAACAAAAAAAACTAAGCCAAAAAGAGTTTTTGTAAAACAATGAGCTTGGCAATAGAATTCATTTTATTTTGATCATTGAGAACCAAAATAGGTCACAAACCTATTGATCACATATCATTCTCCCCCTTAAACCAAAACAGGTCACAAACTCTTCTTTTATGGTCGAAAAGAACAAAATAACTCAAAATGAGGCCATATTGGAGTTCAACTAAAAGAGATGATATTTGGAACATATTCAAATAAACTCATCCTTGAAATCTCCCTAATAAACATTTTTAATGAAGATACCATGCTCATTTTCACAAATTCACAAATTGAAATCATGTTGAGCTCACAACTTTCTTAGAACATTTGAAAAAGGTATGCAAACAAGCTTCGAAAAATCTGAAATAAATCATGGAGCTAGTCCTTGTAAATACATACACTTTTCATTTTGAGAGGCTCAACCAAATATCAACCATTTTGAAGATATGAAAATCACAAACTTTCAGAAAACTGAAAATTTCAGATTTTCAGATTTTGACATTTCATTTGAGCTTCGAAACATAGCTGAAAAACTGCTTAAAATAGATCCAATAAATCTGAAAAATTTTGGCATAGAAGATCAACTATAGAGGATAAAAAGTAATCATTATATCTTCCTCAAATTATGAACCAATTTGGAGATATAAAAATCACAATTCAGCTCAAAACATGCAAAAGTCTAAATTTTTCAGTATATTGATCAAAGAGAGAAAAAATCAAAACTTTTTCAAATCAAGTCTAAATACTTTCAAATTTTGCAGAAACAAACTTTGGACTCCTAAGAAACTTTTCCAAGAAGAATTTTCAAAAAATAAGTCTCCATTCAAAAGATATGCCAAAATGAGCTTTGTATGCGATTTTTTTTTGCTCAAAGTGAAGAAAAAGGCAAAACCTTTTCAAATGAAGTCCAAATACTTTAAAAAATTTCAGATTTTAACTTTGGACTATTTAAAATGTTTTTTCCAAAAAGAATTTTTGAAAAATGATTTTTCTTTCAAAAGATAAGGCAAAATGCGCTTTGTAGGCACATAGAGAGAATGATTTTGCATTAAGGGTTCAAAATGCAAACTAATTTGAATTTCATGGAGTTTTTCACTTTCTTAGCTTTGTATGAGTTAGAAATACTATTTCAAGTCAAGATACACAAGGAAATCCGGCTCAAATAGCGAAACTCACTATATGCAAGAATATGTCATTTTGGGTAAAAGCTTGTTTTTCGGCGAACTTCAAATGAATATAATTTTTCAACGGTTGGTCTTTTGTAAAAACTTTAAACTAGAGAAATGTTTGAAATAACCAACCCTTTGAGTTTGGTATTGGCAACTCTTTCAAAAACTTAATAGATTTTGATTTAAGGAAATATGTTATTTAATTCAAAAACAAGATCATACATGATCATTTTGAGGCCAAATTTGATATTTTGTTTTTAAAATAGGAATTTTTACTTCAAAAGCATTGGAAAACATTTTAAATATATATTTAAGTACTTTTGACTAGATTTTCACAAATTTGATCCTTTAAGCAAGATTTTTGACTTTTGACCAACGAAGCTCTTTGGAAAGCTAAACTTGCATATCATTGACAATTTCACTCCAAAATTATTAAATGAAGCAAATGAGAATGAAATCATGCATTCACAAGATCCATAAATCATTTTGGGAAAATAGGTAAAATAGCTTTCCCAATATTAATACTTTACCCCTTTTTAAGTAAGCCCAAAATATTTAATAAGTTTTTCACAAAGAACTAACTCTCCCTTACACAAAGGTTCCTTTTGAAAATTCTTTCTTCTCCTTTGACACACAAAGGATTCTCTTCCATCTTGTCATCTTCTCCTTTGTTATCTCTTTGAGATATATCCATCCGAAACTCACGATGACTTCAACCTCTTTCCTTTGACCATTATTTTCAACCAAGTTCTCCCTTTTTGATATTAAGCACCAAAAAATGTGGATCACACTTGAGGGATAGTCTTTAAACATATCTTGTAGAAAGCATGCGTCAACAAGACTTGAAATTGCAAAGTGCTTGAACTTCTCTCGCAAAGATCTTCAAGGAAAGCATCCAAAGAGAATAGGAAAAAGAGAATCCACTCGTATACGGAGAGTACATGAGCTTGGCCAACGGAGATAAGATCGGCGAGGAAATAAATTAGATACCACTTAAAAGGATAAGGTGATATCGCTTGAAAGAATACCACTTGTAAAGACAAGGATGAATCTCATGCCGAGGTCAAGATGATCGAAAGAAGCTACCACTTAGAAAGAATACCATTTTTATGATAAAAATATCATAATGCGAACAAAATGGCATATGGAGTCAAATAAGCACTTAAGGGTAGCTAGCGAATACAACAAGGATCAATTTGACCAAAGGAAGCAGCCAAAATAGGTTTAGAATTGAATTGAATTGAAATGGCTGTCTTGACAGATAAATCGGTAGTACCGCAATTAAAAGGCCGGTAGTACCGATATTCGTAAGTACCGCAATTTAAAGGCTGGTAGTACCGGAAATCGGTAGTACTTAACAGTATCTGCTTAGTTCCGATTTTTCTGGAACTTCAAGGATAGATATTGGAATGAAGAGATATGCAAATGATCTCTAGTTTTACACTTAAAAAAATGAAATTTAGGATCATTATGCATGAGATAGAAGATAGAAACCTCAATGAATATAGTTTTTATGAATTAGTCTTTTGTTTTTGCAAATGAAACTTATTTTGACGAAACTTCTCCAAAAGAACCAAAAGAGCACATGATTGAATTTAAAACATCTACTTTCATGTATGAGTCATTAATACCATTATGGACCTATTCATGTGAATAATCTTGGCTCAAATGGTAAAACTCACTTAAGTGCTAGAAAGTGACCATTTAGATCAAACTCGGATTTTTGACGAGTTTCAAAATCAAATAACCTTTTCTAGGTTGACCTTTTGGAAATCTTGTGAATACCAAAAATGTTTAGAATGGCCAACTCTAGGTTTTTCCTTTTGGAATCATTTTCAAATTCTTTTTAGAATAGATTTTACATAAAAATCTAGTTTAGGTAAAAAAAACAAGATACTATGATCTAGAATTTTGGCTAGAAAATCATTTTCACTTTAAAATAGGTTTTTCTTGAGCCAAAACCTTTGGAAAACCTTTTAAAAGCATTTGTATACATTTTGCAACTAATTTTTCAAAGGATTACTAATAGTTATGAATTTTTTGACTTTTGGCTAAAAGGCTTATTTTTTAAAAACATTATTAGCACTTAATTTCTTTGGGCACACTTAGGGATGTGATATACATGGTTATGATTTAGCACTCCCCCTTAATGTGCCAATCATTGTCTTGCTCAAGATTTTAATAAACAAGATTTAGCACAAGAGCAAGAACACCCTTTTTAAGATTTTCATGAATGCAACCTACACAAGGCATAAGGACTAGATACTTCAATGTAAATACTTGTTACCGAGATAGCATTGGTTTATGATATGAATTGATCTTCCTCAAGCTTGGCTCCATATTTTGCATATGATGGAATCCACCTCTTTATGAGTGAGCCAAACCTCTAATGCTTCTCCAAGTACCTATTTATCATTTAAGCACTTTTTGGTACCCGCACTCGGTTAGGTCCTTAAATGTTAGTCACAATAGATTTGGGCACCCAAATGGCCCTAACAATAAGCTTTGGTGAACTAACCATTCTAGCAAACACATTGCCATATTTATCATTCCTAAGCAAATAATGATCATTATAAATAATTGGTTTAGGAGTGATACCTTTGGGACATTGTTTACCAATGTGTCCCTTTTCCCAGCACTTGTAGCAAGTTGGGCTTTTGTTTCCCTTACATGTCTTCTTTTCTTGCTCCTTGCTGGGTTGCCTCTTCTTTGAATGTCTCGACTTGACATCTATTTGATTTGGGCACACCGAGGCTTTGTAGCCCTTCTCATTGCATCCAAGACACTTCATATATTTCTTCGTGTGTCTTGCATTGTGCCTTGTCTTACTATTCTTCATCTTCTTTAGAGTGAAGCCAATCCCACTCTTATCTTGCAAGCATCTTTGCTTGCTCAATATCTCATCAAGAGCGGCCTTCCCTTTGAAGTTTCTTTCCAAGTCAATCTTCAATTTTGTGACTTAGGCCTTGAGCTCATTATTTTCCTCTACAAGGTTAGTCTCACAAGACATAGAGGAAATAGAAGCATTTTCACTAGAGCTACAAGATATATCTAGCAAGTCATCACAACAAGTGGATATGCTAACCTTAAATGAAATACAAGAGATAGGAGCTATACATGGCATATCATCTAGTAAATTACATGCAATGACTATATCCACTTTGGGCTTATTGAGCTCATTTAGGAGAAGAGTTTCATGTTCATTTTTTAGAACATCATAATTATTTTGAAGCAAGTTATATTCTTTCTTCAAAACTTTGAATTTTGAAACCTCCTTTTCTAAATGCTCATTAAGCTCCTCAAGCATATTCATCAACTCATCATATGAGGGCTCATCATCATTATTTACCTTCTTATTACCTTTTGCCATGAAGCAATGAGGTGATGTGGATGAAGTTGAGGAATCCTCATTGTCGGAGTTAGAAGTTGAGCACTCTTCTCCCAACATCCATTCTTGTATGCAATCATCATTGATTGAGGTGGACCTTTTATAATTATCTTGAAGATGGGTCTACATCTCATGAACATTCTTGAGATTGCATATGGCATTGAACACCTGTAAACTCAAAGCACTAAATAAAGCGTTAGTTGCTTGAGCATCAAGATGTGAGCATTTCTCTTCCTCAATAGTTTGAGGAAGAGGATCTTTTGGAGGAGAAAAGCCCACATCTACAATCCGCCATATTTTAGGGCTCATGGCCTTAAAATAATAAGACATGCGTATTTTCCAAATATCATAATTCGTGCCATTAAATAAAGGTGTCTCACCGAGGTGCACTATATCACTAGTCGCCATCCTTTACTCTCTAGGCGGTGAAGCCTAATAAAATGAGAGACTAAGCTCTGATACTACTTATAAGATCGAGGAGGCCGACTAGAGGGGGGGTGAATAGGCGGTTTTAAAAAACTCTTTGGCTAAAACCGAGTTTTATGCGGAATTATAAATCAATTCGGTTTTGCACAATTAAATCCTAAATCAACTAGTTTTTACTAAGTGCACCAATAATATAAGTCTATTGATAATGATAGTAAACATACAAAAGCATGTAAGCAATTTAATTCTAGGAAAGTAAATTGCAATATAGTAAAGCACAAAGTAAATCACTAGAGAGCAAACTACAATGACACAATGACGTTTTACCGTGGTATTCGGAGACTTGCCGGTCTCCCCTAATCCACATTGAGGTAAGCCCAAACTAATTAGACCGGCTCCACGAATTAAGCCAAACACCTCAATTCCACTAGTGGTAGCTCTTTCCCGCTCTAGGTAGGTGAGCTCCAACCTTCACAACACGTCGGACCTTCTCACAAGCTTCTTAAGAAGATCACTGATCCATGACGCCTCCACGCCGTCTAGGTGTCGGCAAACACCAAGATTAACAAGCCAAGCCCCTTGCTTGACTCTCACCACGTGCAACAAATGCATAAGCTCAAGTGGATACAAAACCCACCTCTAGATGCAACACATGCAACTAGAGACCTCTCTCCTTGCTCACAAGGTGCAACACATGCACAATTGAGAGGAGAAGCTCACACTAGCTCAAGTCAGTGAAAATGGGATGCCAAGAGTTGTCTCTCAACCAGCCAAGGTGGGTATTTATAGCCCACACACAAAAACTAGCCGTTGGGAGCAGAAATCAGCACATTCAGCCGAAATGTGGTCGTACCGCACTCACAAGGGACAGAACTACCGTTTTTGACTCAACGGTCGAAAATGGTGCATTAACGGCTCAAAAACTAGCCGTTAAACTTTTGGTACGGTCGTACTGCACTCACAAGGGCCGGTACTACCGTTCTGGGCGGTCGTACATCTCTTTTCATCGCGGTCGTACCGCAACCCAAAATCAGCACAGACAACACTCGGTAAAAAGGTCATAACTTTTGACTCCGATGTCGGAATTGAGTGATCTTGGACTCTATGGAAAGCTTATTCAGAGGGCTACACAACCCACCTATTTGATTGATCTCAAACACATTTTATCAAATCAAAAAGCACAACTCCAAGAGTCACTACCATGGTCTAAGTCCAAAGAAATAGCAATAAGCAATCTTAGACCATGCCAAGGGAAAATGCATGAATTTCAACAATTTGTAAAACACATTTACAAAATTGGATCATGCCACAAGGAGTAGGTACATAGACTTCAACTATTTGCAAAACACATTTGCAAAGTAGTCACATGCTACAAGAATTAAATGCATGAGCCTTGACTATTTGCAAATAATAGCATCATGCCAAGGTGAGCTAGAGCAAGCGAGATTGAGCAATCAACACATGATAAGACTCAAGCTACTAGACAAGATCCCTCTTAATAGTACAGCAACCTATACTAGCAATCCGGTCTTCCAACCAAACACCAAGACCGGTAAAAGACTAGGAACACATCCTTAGCCCTAGCTAGTCATACCTTCGCCTTGAGCATCTTCTTGAAGGTTGATGACGCACATCTTCACTTCAAGTCCGGGTCATCGTCTTGACATGCATCAGCCCATGATGCATGCATCCTTTACTTGACATCTATCAACACATGATGAGTCTTCTCTAGACTTGATGGTCAACTCATGATCATCTCCTCTTCGAGATCTTGATATGCATCAACACATGATGCATCCTCTTCTTGAACCTTAACTTGATGACGATCAACTCATGATGTCATCCGAAGTCTTCATCACCCTGGAACATAACCTATTTATCCAACTCATGGAAAATGTTAGTCCCACAATGATTAACAGTAATTACCAAGATATACCTGCAATAAATGCTTCTAAACAAGCCATCGCAGAAAGGTGCGGTACTACCGCCAACTAGAATCTGGTAATACCGCTCTCCGGTTGTACCGTTTCTCATGTGCGGTACTATCGATTTCCAGAGATTTAAGAATCAAGAAAAACACCTTCTTTGGAAATTACATACCGCCATGTAAATACCGGTCCTACCGCAGAGCGGTAGTACCGCTTAAGACATGCGGTCATACCGATCTTCAAGGGAGAACAAAACTCCCAAAACATGCTCTTTGGAAAATACGTACCGCCAAGTAATCTTCGGAACTTCCGGTGTGCGGTCGTTCCGCTCAGAATATGCGGTCGTACCGCGCTGTGGTAGTTCTGCTAAAAGAACTCCAATACTACCGCACATCGGTAGTACCGCTTACCAAATGCGGTCATACCGATTTCCACTGAAATTCTTCCAAAAGCTTTTCGAAATGCAATACATGACTCCTTTGTCTTGAGTCATGTCGATCTTTTATCTTCTTTGCATTTCCTTTTCATGTCATCATTCAAACTCTAGGACTAAGCCTTAAACACATCTTAGCACACACATTAGTCCCACAACACAATTGCAAATAACTGAATATAAAGTAATATGAGTATATATGAATTACACAAGTTTTATATACTCAAATGATATGTTTCAAAATAGAGATCCTCAATATATATGGATAAAGAAATATGGATCAATACTAATGAAACCACAAAATATAGAGTGAACTCCCCCTAAATGTGTGCATACACGAATTGTAATAAAAACAAATGTACATATTCAAGTTAGACTTTTAATGGAGTTCAACCTATATTTTGGATCCAGGGAATGCAACAATATATAGGAATATGATGTCGAATGCATACCTCCATGATTTTCACCTTTTTATCCAACTGAGACTAAACAATAGGTATAACAATAGAAGTGTTAGTCTCACAAATAGATTTATCATTAATCACCAAAATACTCTATTAACAAATAATAGCGGGTCTAGATTCTTCAACGTGGCGGCCGGGGAAGGGCTGCTGCACGGCGACCGTGCGGATAAGGGCTATTTTTGTAATTGATGTTCGGCTAAGGCCATTTCTGTAAATACGAGCTCAAAACTTGCCAATACCGTCAAAAAGTCCAAAATCACACATACGTAGACGTCGCATGTAAAGCACCAAGCTATAGCGTCACATACAAATATACTATACGAGCAAATCTTCACACCGCACCCGCTCCATCCGTCGGATGATCAACTACGCCCCCACTTGCTGACGACCGCAGCGAGCTCCCGATGCTGCGGCCCGCCCGACGCTGACGCCAGGTCCGCCGCATCCCGCAGCTCCCACGCTTTCTTCCGCGCTGCCTCGCCCTTCTCCCCCGCCATCAGCTCCCTCACCGCCGCCGCCACCTCCTCCCGTGGCACCACCCCGTCCTCCCGCGCCCTTGCACGCAGCGCCAGCCCGACCCGCTCCGATGAAAGCATCACCGCGTTCATCCTCTGCTCGGCGAACAGCGGCCACACTACCATCGGCACTCCCGCCGCCACAGCCTCCAATGTCGAGTTCCACCCGCAGTGCGACACGAACCCTCCCACGGCGGGGTGGTTCAGGATCTCCACCTGTGGCGCCCAAAGCGGCACGACGAGCCCCGTGCCACTGGTCCTCTCGACGAACCCCTCCGGCAGGTAGCTCAGCGGGTCGTTGCCATAGTCGGTCGTCCCGAAGTAGCTCGCGCTGCGGTCCTTGTCGCTGGGGAAGCGCACCACCCACACGAATCTCTGCTTGGTCGCCTCAAGCCCGGCCGCCAGCTCGGCTGTCTGCTCGGTGGACAGCGTGCCACCGCTGCCGAAACACACGTACAACACCGACCCGTCCGGCTGGTCGTCGAGCCATTGTATGCAGCTGTTCTTGGCTGCATCCTCGGAGCACGGACGGACGAACGGACCCACCGCGTACACCGGCGGGTACACGCCTTTGTCGGAAAGCTCCTTGAACGCCACCAAAGTCTCGTGCTCCATCGCGTCGAGGGTGTTGACGATGAAGCCGTCGGCACGGAGGTAGTCGTGCCCCAGGTCGATCATGAGGCGGTACACGGGGTTGGAGCGGTCCTGGACAGGGTGGACAAGGTCGACGCCGTGCAGCGGCACGCACCCCGGGAGGACGACAGGCTCCGGGAGGTCGCGGCACTCGCAGGTGGTGGTGCTGGCGAGTTCCGGGGTGTAGAGCAGCGAGGCCAGCGACATGAGGCTCGAGGTGAAGAAGACGTACCGCGGCACGCCGAGCTCCGCGGCTACGGCGAGCGCCGCGGGGCAGAGCATGTCGGTCAGGAATGCCGCGACGCCGGCGGGGGAGTCGAGGAGGGAGCGGAGCAGGTCGCGGAGGTGAGGAAGGGTGCGGCGGACGACGGTGAAGATGCGGGTCTCGATGCACGCGTCCGCGGGGAGGTCTTCGAGGGACACCTCTGGGAGCGCGGTGGCGGAGACGCACGGCGGGAGCGAGGCGAGCGGGGAGGAGTGGATGGGCGAGGAGAGGTTGGTGTAGGTGACGATCGTGGCGGTCAAGCCATGGTGCGCGGCGAGGCGCGTCGCGAACTCCGCCACCGGGACAACGTGCCCCGCGCCGGGGCTCGTGAGCACGACGACGTGCGGGGCATGCACTTCCACCGGCGCCATGGTAACTCAGCTAGCTCGTACCACAGTATCAGTGTCAGTTCGTTCTTGTGTTTATTCTGAATCAAATACACATACTTATAAGCAGAGCACTGAGCACTAATCGCAATGAACTACAAACACTATAGCCTATTTGACATATATCATACTCTCAGCTTCTTAGTTAGAGTAGATGGAGCCATGCCAAACGGAGCAACTCCATAAAAATTTAGGAGTTGAAGCAGCTTGGAGCGGAGCAGCCGCTAGTATAATTTTTAGGAGCAGATGAGCATAGCAGCCGGGATTGACATTTCTGTAGAAGTGACCAAGATTCTGATTATATCTCTACCATTCCTTCTAGATATAAAAGATATGTAATTTCTCAATATGCTTTGGATGGGTCGACATCACAATCAAATGATCGATAGATGGATACATTTCAGGACAAGCTTGCTACTGATGTTGCTACTTCTCGGTGACTTGGGCGGTATGAAAGTGAGTTACCAATAATAATGTGACATCGCACTGCTTTTGTATCCAAGACATATATATGTTTGTCTTTGCCATGGACTTTTGGATACTCATTGAATTAGAATATTTGTTATGAACTTCATATGTTGTATTTTTTATTTAACTTTTTCGTCTAAAAGTTTCTATTGTGGGCGGAAAAAAAGCACAACATGGCCAAAATAAATAAATAAATAAAAGCACAACATGACTTAAATCAACTTACTAAACCGTTATAAGTTATAAAATACGAAAAAAAAGATTACAAGTCGTAAAACGAGGGTATAATCTTTCTACATATATCCTCCTTATTCTTGAAGCTAGAGCTAACTTTCTAACTAAACACCTTCTTAGACGGCTCTAACTTCTCGTGAAAGTGGATCTAAGAGTGAAGCTAGAGTTGTATCTACAAAAACTTGGAGCACAGTCGTACCAAACAAAAACAAGCCCTATAGTTAGCTACTTGCTAGTTCTTTAATGTGCTGAATGGGACGCGCTTCTTCATATTTTAAGTGAAATTATGCAGAAACTTGCTATCATGCTCTCGTTACCCAGTAATCGCCATTAGTTTCCAAACAAGTCTGGATATCCTTTTCTTGACTTTACAGGTTCTCTTTGCTTGTGGCGCTAACTGCGCACATGTCGCGGCTGATGTGGCCCGTCATGGTGTGTGTACCACTGAGAGTCAGAAAGAAATATTATACCGATGAGTGACATTGCTGATACTGACGGGATGCCAATATCTTCTTCTCTCCTGTCTAAATCGTTTGAGCACATCTGCCGGATGCACAACTTTAAAACGGATGCTAACTCGGTAGAATTCAGCTTCATCAGTTTTGCCTCTTCTTCTTTAGAAATAATCAGTTTTGCCTTGATGGCTACAGGCTAACCTTGTAGCAGTAGCTGGCCGGTGGGCATTTGTTTGTGGGCACAAGAGTTGGGTTCAAATTGTGAGAGTTCTTGGGCTTATTGTTGTACTTTCATATTTTGCCGGATGCTGGCCAATTATTGCAGTTCCGTTTTTGAATAAATTGTTTTGTCTTTCTTAAAACAAAACCAATATGTAAGATAAAATCATGGTTTTAGTTGGAATATTGTTGTGTTCAGATAATGAAGCAACTTCCACTTGAGATGTTACCTACACCTAGACCTAGGCACTGGGCCAGGACTTTTCGGGCCAGCCCGGCATGGTGGAAGCACGGCACGGCCCGAGCACTGTTACAGCTGTGCCGCACGTCATGACACCTAGGTCCGTGCTGGGCCTGGCTCTCCGGCACGACGGGCAGCATGGCACGCCGTCATGGGCCGTGCTTGGGCCGACACGGCACGTTCGGGCTCGGAGGGCTCAAAGCCTGCACGACACACTAAGGCACGAACCCGGCACGGCACGCGGCAAGGCGCGTTGTCACATCCGACAGTCTGGCACACACCATCTCGGCCTCAGTCGTGCTCATGCCTCTCCGCCGCCGCCTCAGCCTCGGCAGCGCTCGTTCAAACGGCAAATGCATCATTCACAAATCACAATCACATGATTCACATCTGAACGGCAACCACACACAAAATCAAACACAAAAACCAAATCAAACCACACACAAAAAATTGCTCATCACCACTCCAATCCCAAATCAAACGCAAAAACCGAATCATCCTCCAGAATTGCTCATCACCATTCACCACTCCAATCCCAAATCAAGCGTTGCAAAGAAAAAGAAAAAGATGGAGGTGGGCGTCCTTGGCGCAGCAGAGGGCGTCGTGGCGAGCGGCCGGTCGCGGAGGGCGACGAAGGCGCGCTCAGTGATTCTAGATCTGGAGTGGAGAGGGACCAACTACCTCGCGCACGGGCCCCCTCGCAGAGTGGAGAGGGAGGCGGCCGGAGAGGGGAGGGAGGTGACCGAAGAGGGAAGGGAGTTGGGGGGAGGGGTAGATGGAGAGGGGAGGCTGAAGAATCTAGCCCGCCATTATATGTTAATGGAGTGTTTTGGTGATTAATGACAAATACATTTGTGAGACTAACATGTTTATTGATATACTTATTGTTTAGTCTAAATTGGATATAAAGGTGATAATCATGAAGGCATGTATGTGATTAATGACAAATCAAATTCATTGGATAAACAAAAGGAAAATCCAAACAGGTATGCATTTATAATGACAAATCTATTTATGAGACTAACTCTCTTATTATTATATCCTATGATTAGTCTTGCTTGGGTATAAAGAACAAAAGAGGTATGCATTCTACTTTGTATTCTTATACCCTGTTGCATTCCTCGGATCCAAAATATAGGTTGAACTTCACCAAAAGAATTAACCTAAATATGTGCATATGTTCTTACTACATATTCATGTATGCACACATATAGGGGAGTTCATTCTATATTTTGAGGTTTCATTAGTATTGATCCATATTCTGTTTCCACATATATTTGGGATCCTTACTTTGAAACATATCCTGTGAATATACTTAACTTGCATAGTTAATATATTCATATGAGTATATAAGACTTGTGTAGTCTAAGTATACTTATATGTGAGTATAACATAACTTGTGTAGTTCATGTGCACTCACATATCCTCGAATATATTTAACTTGTGTAGTTAACATATTCATGTGTGTATATGAGACTTGTGTGCTCATATATTCTTTGAGTATATACAACTTACGTAGTGCCTATATACTCATACCTATCTACATTCAATTACTTGCAATTGAAGTGATTATCATCAATTACCAAAGAGGGAAAGATTGTGGTATCTTGTCCCACCATTATGAGTTAATGGTATGGCGTGGTAATTAATGATAGTCATATTATAGAACTAACACTTTCCATGAGTTGGATGAACAGGTTGAGTTCTATAGTTGGAGACTCTAGAAGATCATCATGTGTTGATGATATTGAAGTCAAGAGCTTGGTGTAAAGGATGCATCATGTGTGGATGCGCATCAAGTTCAAGATAAAGGAAATCATCGTATGTCGATGATGTTCATAAAGAGGAGATGATCATGAGTTGATCATCAAGTCAAATGAAGACCCATCATGTGTTGATGGAAGTCAAGTAAATGATGCATCATGAGTTGATGCATATCAAGTCAAGAACCCGGAGTTGAAGCAAGGATGTGCGTCATCAAGCTTCAAGTAGTTGCGCAAGGCAAAGGTATGACTAGCTAGGGCTAAGGATTTGTTCCTAGTCTTTTACCGGTCACGGTGTTTGGTTGAATGACCGGATTGCTAGTATAGGTTGCCGTACTATTAAGAGGGGTCCTTGACTAGTAGCATGAGTTAGTCATGTGTTGATAGCTCATTGTGTTTGCTCTAGCTCATCTTAACATGTTGCCAATATTTGCGAATGTGTTTTGCAAATAGTTGTGGCTCATGGATAACCCTTGTAGCATGTGACTTAAGTTTGCGAATGTGTTTTGCAAATGGTGTAAGTCCATGTACCTTATTCCTTGTGGTGTGATTCTATAAGTTGGCAAATGTGTTTTGCAACTTGTTGAGAATCTCACTTGAATCCTTGTTTTCATCGCGCATCAATTTGGCAAATATGTTTTGAAAATTGAGTTGAGGCGGAATGCAATTTGAGGCATTGATTCTAAAAGTTGGCAAATGTGTTTTGCAACTTATTGAGAGTCTTGTCTTTAACCTTGTGTGCATCTTTCATCAAATTTGCAAAATGTGTTTTTGCAATTTGAGTTGTGAAAAACTAGTTTTCACTTGTTGGGCTGTTTGGCGATCGACCTTGATATCGTGATCGACCGCTGTGTGTGGATCGACCGGCGTTAATTATCTTGATCTGGCCGGACCTCGGTCGAGAGACCGTCGGCTTTTTCGAGAGGTCCTTTTACGGTCCTTAGCCATTTTCGTGAAGCGGTCGACCGGCGTTTATGGGGCGATCGGCCGGGTGGCCATCTGACCGCCATTACATGGCCGTCGAGACATCAGTAAACTCAACGGCTAGTTTTATAGCCGTTGGAGCCAAAGCGGTCGAGCACCGCCATTTCACGGCGGTCGACCGATTTTGTCGAGGCTCGGAATCTTTTCCCAACGGCTAGTTTTTGAGTGTGGGCTATATAAAGCCACCTTGGCTGGTTGGGAGAGGTTCTTTGGTGATATTGTGAAGGACTTGGCATGTGTTGCAAGTGCCTTACTCATTCCTTTTGAGCAAGAGCTGCCCTCTATACTCTAGTGTGCATGTGTTGCACTTAGTGAGTGATTGAGAGCAAAACCCTAAGTGCATGTGTTGCCTTAGGTTGTGGATTTCGTATCCATAGAGCTTTGACACTTGATTGGTTCAAGTGAAAGTTAGAGACTTGTTACTCTTGGTGTTTGCCGACACCTAGACGGCGTGGAGGCGTCGTTGCGCCGGTGAGCTTCTCAAAGAAGGTTGTGAGAAGACCCGGGCGGTTTGTGAGTGGTGTGGTGCTCGCCATCTCCGGAGTGGAGCAAGAGCAACCCTAGTGAAGCGAGGTGTTGATATCTCGGAGGAAGGCTTAATTCCTGGAGCCAGCCCAATTGGTTTGGGTTTCCCTCAACGTGGATTAGGGGAGACCGGCAAGTCTCCGATCACCACGGGAAAACATCGACGTGTCATTGTGGTTTGATTACTTGTGCTTTACATTGTGCAATTTACATTACTTGTATTTAAATTGCTTAATTGTATGTGTATGATTGCTATCATTTATATAGTCTCATATTGTTGGAGCACTTAGTTGAACCTAGTTGATTTAGGTTTTAATTGTGCAAAACCGTATTTGTTTAGCTTCCGCATTAGAAATCGGTTTTAGCCAAAGAAGTTTTTAAAACGCCTATTCACCCCCTCTCTAGTCGGCCACCTCGATCTTACAAGTGGTATCAGAGCTTGGTCTCTCATTTATTAGACTTAACCGTCTAGAGAGTAAAGGATGGCAACTAGAGATTTAGTGCACCTTGGTGAAGCACCTAAATTTAATGGCACAAATTATGCTCATTGGAAAATCCGCATGTCATGTTATTTTAAGGCCATGAGCCTAAATATATGGCGGATTGTAGATGTTGGCTTTTTCTCCTCCATTGGATCAATTTGCTCCAACAAAAGAAGAAGAGAAATGCTTACATCTCAACGCTCAAGCAATTAACGCTTTGAGTGTAGATGTGTTTGATGCCATATGCGATCTCAAGAATGTTCATGAGATGTGGACCCATCTACAAGAATATTATGAAAGGTCCACTTCCACTAGTGATGATTGCATAGAAGAATAGACGTCGGGAGAAGAATGCTCAACCTCTAGCTCCGACAATGATGAATCCTCAACTCCATCAACATCGCCTCATTGCTTTATGGCAAAAGGTAAAAAGAAGGTAAATAATGATGACGATGATAATGATGAGCCTTCATATGATGAGTTGATTGATATACTAGAAGAGCAAAATATTTTTATGGGAAAGGAGGTTTCAAAATTCAAAGCTTTGAAGAAAGAATTTAACTTGCTTCAAGAAAATTATGATGTTTTAAAAAATGAACATGAAACCCTCCTTCTTAAAAGTTATACTAGCTCTAAAGTGGATATAGGAATTACATGTGATCTATTAGATGACTTGCCTTGTATTGCTCCTACCCCTTGCAATTCATCTAAAATTAATGTATCCACTTCTTGTGATGATTTAATTGATATGCCTTGTTGCTCAAAATTAGATGTACATATTTCCTCTATACTTGTTGAGACTAACCTTGTAGAGGAAAACAAAAAGCTCAAGGCCCAAGTCTCAAGTTTGAAAAATGACTTGGATAGAAGCTATAAAGGGAAGGCTACTCTCGATGAAATATTGAGTAAGCAAATATGCTTACAAGATAAGAGTGGCATTGGATTTACTCCCAAGAAGAAGAAGGAAAATAGCAAGATGAGGCACAATGCAAGACACACGAAGAATATTAAGTGCCTTAATTGTCATGAAAAGGGTCACATTTCCTCCGTGTGTCCTAATAAGGAAAATGACAAGAGAGGACTTGGTTTCGTCACCAAGAAGAAGATGAAGAACATCCCAAAGCAAAATGGAAGACAATTCAAAAATATCATGTGCTTTGGATGCAAAAAGAATGGTCACATTGCCTCGGTGTGCCCAAATCAAAAGGATGTCAAGCCAAGACATTCAATAAAGAGGCAAACCGGAATCGAGCAAGATAAGAAGACATCAAGGGGAAGCAAAAGCCCTACTTGCTACAATTGCCGGGAGAAAGGACATTTTAGTAAGGAATGTCGCAAAGGTATCACTCCTAAGCCAATTATTTATAATAATCATTATTTGCTTAGGAAGGATAAAAATGGTAATGTGTTTGCTAGGAATGTTAGTTTACATAAAACTAATGCTAGGGCCATTTGGGTGCCCAAATCCATTGTGACTAACATTCAAGGACCCAACCGAGTGTGGGTACTAAAAGATGCTTAAATGTTAAATAGGTACTTGGAGAAGTATTGGAGGTTTGGCTCACTCATAAAGAGGTGGATTCCATCATATGCAAATATGGAGCCAAGCTTGAGGAAGATCAATTCATATCATAAACCAATGCTATCTCGGTAACAAGTATTTACATTGAAGTATCTAGCCCTTATACCTTGTGTAGGTTGCATTCATGTAAAATCTTAAAAGAGTTGTTCTTGCTCTTGTGCTAAAGCTTGTTTATTGATTTCTTGAGCAAGAAAGATGTGGCACATTAAGGGGGAGTACTAAATCATGATCATGTATACTACATCCCAAAATGTGCCCAAAGAAATTAAGTGCTAGCATTGTTTTTAAAAAATGAGCCTTTTAGCCAAAAGTCAAAATCTTAAAATTATTAGTATATACTTTGAAAAACTAGTTGCAAAATGTATACAAATGCTTTTCAAAGGTTTTGTTCAAGAAAAACATATTTTAATTGAAAATGAGTTTCTACCCAAAATTGTAGATCTTAGTTTCTTATTTTTTTAACTTAAACTAGGTTTTCATGTAAAATCTATTCTAAAAGGAATTTGAAATTGATCTCAAAAGGAAGAACCTAGAGTTGGCCATTCTAAACATTTTTGGTATTCAAAAGTTTTTCAAAAGGCCAACCTATCAAAAGTTATTTGATTTTGAAATTCATCCAAAATTCAAGTTTGACCTAAAAGGTCACTTTCTAGCACTTAAGTGAGTTTTGCCATTTGAGCCAAGATTATTCACATGAATAGGTCCATAATGGTATTAATGACTCATACATGCAATTAGTTGCTTGAAATATCCTTAATTGCTCAATTTGGATCTTTTGGAGAAAGTTCTTGAAAATGAGATTTCATTTGCGAAAATAAAAGATTAATTCATAAAAACTATTTAATACTTGGAGTTTAAAGGGCTATATTAGTTGGAAATGCTCCAAAGATGGTTAATTGATTGATTGTGTGAAAACTTGGAGCAATGCACAACAATTCAATCTTTTCCCAAAAATCTGTCTTAGAATCATTGTCGGTTTGAGGCCTTAACGTCGACCGCTATCTCCAGTGATCGACCGACCACCAATGATCGAACCGCCACGCCCAGCTGTCTGACCAATTTTGTGTGGAGTCTATATCCTTTCACCCGAACCGTTTTTCTTTCACTTCCTCTTCCTTCACCCGAAAACCTCTCTGTGCTCTCCTGCTACTTTCGGCTGCCACCTCCATCTCCGGCCCGGATTCCTCTCCTCCGGCCATCTCTTGGGCGTTCAAGGTGATCTTTGTATTCCTCCTCACCTCCTCTCTCCATTCCTCCAATCTGGAGAGGGAAGGGAGTTTGGGCCTTAGGGGAGCCGAGGAGGGGGGAGATGGGGAGGCGCCGCGTGGAGGAGTGGAATGGGGAGGCGGTCGGAGTCCGGAGAGAGAAGGGAGTTGGGGGCTTGGGGCCTTGGAGGAGCTGGGGAGAGGGAGATGGGGAGGCGCCGCGTGAGGGAGTGGAATGGGGAGGCGTCGGGGTCTCGGGGACGACGGGGAGTAGGAGCGATGAAACCTTTGGGAGGAGAGGACGAGAGAGCGTTGGTTGGCGAACAACGAGCTATCGCCAATGCATAGCGCCAGATCTTGACAATGGCATCAGTGGGTAGTGGCTTAGTGGGTGGGAGGAGAGGTTCTCAATCACGAGAGACGTTGGGTCAGTGGCTCAGCACTTTTGGAGTGATAAGGTGATAGGGAGGACGAGAGAAGTTGCGAGAGAGAGGCTCAGCGCTTTTGCAATGATAAGATGGCAAGGAGGACGAGAGACGATGCGAGAGAGACGTTGTGTGTGTGAGACAGTGTGAGTACGAGATAACGTTCGTATTTCTTCCTCCCTATAAATTCCCGTCCCCTCCTCATTTGTTCACCGCACAATACTGCTTTCTATTTGCTCTCCTCCTCGTTTGTTCACTACAACGCACAATACAATCATTTCATCTTCTATCTGTGCTTTCTATTTGCTCTCTAAATTCTAGTCTTCTAGTATGTTTGGAAAGAAGAAAACAACAGGGCGGAGCAGGAGAGCACACCCTCGCACTCCTAGTCCTCCTCCCCTAGAAGAAGTGCAAGAGCAAGAGATCGATCCTCGCCAACTCTCCCTGGGCATGGGAGACTATGGTATAGATGATCAACATATGGATGGAACAGAGGGATTCGAGGATGCCCATGTCTCTACCCCGGACCTCTCCACCTCGGACGTCGGGACCGGTGCAACGGTGCATGCAACAGGTGGAAGCTCCGACAGCCGACGTGCATGGTGTTGGTTGCATATGGAGTACAACATAGAAATGGAGGACGGGCGTCAGGTACCCTATGCCACATGTAAATATTATCATACTAAATTGTCTGCACGCTCAAGTGGAGGAACATGTCATCTTAAGCGACACGTGCTAGTGTGTTTGAAGAAGATAGAGGCTGGGCGGATGCAAGGAGGGAACGTCTAGACCCAGCTTAACTTTGGACCCGATGGTTCGGTAAGTACATAGATGTACAACCCTTAGGTAGGTAGAGACAAAATTGCTAGATATATAGTTACTAAGGATCTTCCGATTAGGATGGGTGAAAGCTCTAGTTTCGAAAGAATGGTCCAACGTGGTTTTCGCCCGCAATACCGACACGTAAGTAGGAGAACAACAGCACATGACATAGTAGAACTCTACCAATGTAAAATGTCAAGTTTGAAAGAAAACTTCCTAAAAGTTACCTTTTCTTTTGCTTTAACCTCAGATATATGGACTTCATCCCACCAAAGGGCAGCCTATCTTAGTGTTGTTGCACATTACTTAGATGACGATTATAACTTGAACAAGCGAGTCATAGGGTTCAGGCCTATCAATGAGGCACACACCGGAGAGGCTATCGCACAACCCGTATTAGAGGTCATTAAGGATTTTAAAATAGAGAACAAAATTATTGCCATCACTCTTGACAATGCCTCAGTGTGGAGGTTGCGACCACGACCACTTCTGTTGCGGTCGGACCTGGCATCACCCTAAACCTTTGTGCAAACCGAACTAGTCCCAGGAGCAGAGGCTAGCTCACACAGCAAACAAATGTCGTAACAGCCATCAACGCAAACTTTATTAATAACAACAGAGTTGATTACAAGAACGTCTCATGAACCGACAAAACCAAACATAGCGGAAGACAAAAGCGGTAGACCAAGCGATTCGCCACAGGCAATCGTCTGGAGGGCGTAGCCTAGACGTCCTGGTCCTCATGCTCCTCGTAGACCTCTTCTCCTGCTCAAACATTAGATTAAGCAGAGTGAGCACAACAACCGTACTCGCAAGTCACACCCGTCAAGTAACAGATTGAATGCATGCAAGGATGTCCCAAGGAAGGCTTATAGAGTTGGTTTGCGTAAAGCCATGTTTCTTTCCAAATACTTGTACTAAGTTCAAAAGCAGAAATACAATAACTAAAATTCATTTTCTAAATCTCAGTTTTATAGTCAGATAACATTCATCAACAAGTGGTGAAGGATACCCTCCTATCACAAGGCTCCCTACCCAAGCTCCTATTTGGATAGACATCCAAAACCATTTCATAAAGTCTTTTGAAAACAAAACCAAATCCTAACTTGGAGCAGCTTTGCCAGCACGTCCATGACCGTGGACACGGCTATTCGAATAGTTTTACATTCTGCAAAGGTGTACAACTTTACCCACATGACACGACCTCTCTAGTTTGTTTGGCATCCGTCGATACCACCACTCACTACCGTAGGTAAGCAGTCTAGAGCATGTGACAAGGTCTTTACAATGCATCATTCCACCGCAGCCCCCCTCGCTAAGGTTTCGCCCCCTTTGGATTAACCATCCGCTGGGTTCAGGCCCCCTCTTGCGCCAGGTGGGAATACATAAAAGTAGGTCGTCAAGACACCCACACAACTGGATGGAACGACTACGGTGAAACGTTGCAAATTAGTTAGCCAGGTTGTACCAATTCAGAACATGTGGTAGTACAATAAGACATAGCAAAATACACTCGAAGACCGGTCCTTAACTGACTTGGGCGACTGTCCACAAAACCCTAGGCCTCAACCCTACCCGAGTTGATCCCGTGCATAAACATGCACCCTTCCAAACAACCAGTTCGCCTAAGTCCAAACCAATTTTCGTTTTGCTTTACTTTTCAAAGACATTTTCAAACTTCCATGACAACCCAATGTCATGGTTAAAGCATTTTGAAAACATTGGTCTTTGGCAGTAAATTCCCTAAATCAAGATTTTTGGGTCTAAGCTTTGACTAAGTATAAGTTTTGCAACACGCTAGTTCATACTAATGTACCAACTAGCTCTTTACTAAGGTAACATGGAGTGGTTGAATCAACAATCAAGTCTGGACGTACAAAGGAATTAGGAATAACTATAAAGTTAAAATAGGAATTTAAATTACTTATATTTAAATAAGCATGCAATAATAATTTGGAACAGAACTTAAATAATTTCATATACTAGGATTCAATATGGTCAAGGGTGTAACTTGCCTTACTCGAAAGCTGGAGGGTCTACTTCTTCGAAGTACTCGGGCTCTCTAGAGTGGTCGAAATCTATATGGAGAACGAAGCACATTCAAATAAAGACCAAATAAAATCCGAATGAACTAAAAAACAAACCGAACTAGAACCAATAGTAAGGGAGGTCCTGAGGAGAAGGTCCTGAGGAGGAGGTCCTGAGGAGAACAAATAAAGGATACGACTACTCAACGTGGTCGTAGGAAGGATACAAAAGGTTGTCGTAGGAACAAAGGAAGCGAACAGGGCACAGAGAAACTCACCAGGGCCAAGAGAGAGGCGGAAGGAGGAGGGGGAGACAGCAGACGGCGGGCGGTGGTCGAAGACGGCGTAGGCGCTCCGGTGAACTCCTTGGCGACGAGGTGGTTGAAGATGGCACAGCTCCAACGGACGGTGGTGAAACTCCAAGCACGAAGGAACTGGGTAAGAGCAAGAGAGTTGGGTGCGGAAAAAGGTGATGAAAGAGGGCTACTCAAGCTTTTATAGCCAGGGGAGACAGGGAGAGTCACTGAAAGACTCTGAGGCGCATGCGGTCAAAGGTAGGTGAAGGAGGGGATGGGGGCAGGTAGGGAAGGAGACAAGAGGGGGAACGGGTATTGCAGAAGCAACAACATTTAATGCGACACAACAGCATTTAATGAGCGAAGACTTTTGCGTCAGCAGTGACGCAGCGGGAGGAAGAAGAAGGTGAGTAGGGCTGATAAGTGGGGCTAGTCAAACTCGGGAGATTGGTCCAACCAAAGGGGAGTTCGTGACCAAAGAGGTGGTCGTGACCAAACTCCAGGACCACCCAGGAGGTCTCTCAAGACGACCTAGGAGGTCTCTCAGGACCACCTAGGTGGTCCAAACGAGAGGGAGGTCTAGACAGAAGGGGAGGTCCTAACGAGAGGGAGGTCTGGACAGGAGGGGAGGTCCAAACGAGAGGGATGTCTAGACAGAAGGGGAGGTCCAAACGAGAGGAGGCACGGGCGAGAAGGGAGGTCCAAGCGAGAGGAGGTGCAGACGGGGGGAGGTCCAAACGAGATGAAGGTGCAGACGAAAGGGAGGTCCAAGCGAGAGGAGATGCAGGATGAAGAAGAGGTCCAAGCGAGAGGAGGTCCAGACGAAGGGAGGTCCAAGCGAGAGGAGGTCGAGACGAAGGGAGGTCCAAATGAGAGAGTGCGGAGAAGAAAGAGTGGGCGAGGGAAGGCGGAGCGAACAGAGAAGGGGAATCAACACCAGAGAACTCCAACAAACTCAAAATAAACCAAACTTTTGAGTTAGTTGAAGTTTGATTTAGTCATTTTAAACACTTCTAATTCCAAAATCTCAAGTTAAGCTTTAGAACTTCAACAAAACCAAATGGTTATTTTTATTTTAAAATTTTTCAAAAAGACCTGAAAACGGGATGTTACAAACCTACCCCCTTAAGAGAATACGAGAGTGAGTTTGGACACCCTTACTTACGTCACCCAATATTTGGTCTATTGGATGATCTTTAGCAATTGTATTGTGGATTCTTGGTGGTAGATTGGATGGTTGATCATCTTCCTTGTTATTCTCTTCATCAATTTGAATTTGATTTGTGGAAGAGGTAGGAGGTTCAACTTGGGTGGAAGATGATGGATTATCCTTAGGCGTGATGTCACCAATTTGCATGTTCTATATGGCTTTTCTTAAGGTTTTATCAACTACATCATCCAAATTCTCATGCTCTTCTTGAGAGCCATTAGTTTCATCAAATTGCACATCGTGCCTTTCTTCAACTGAACCGGAGTTTTTGTTAAAGACACGATAAGCTTTGCTATTTGAAGAATAACCAAGCAAGAAACTAACATCACAACGACTATCAAATTTTGAAAGACGAACACCTTTTTTCAAAATATAATACTTGCAACCAAAAACACGAAAGTAAGAGATGTTTGGTTTTCTTTCAACAAGAAGCTCATAAGAAGTCTTTTTCAAAAGCCGATACAAATAAAGACGATTTATGGCATGACAAGCGGTATTAATAGCTTCTGCCTAAAAACTATCGGAAATATTGTATTCATCAAGCATTGTCCTAGCCATTTCAATTAATGTACGATTTTTCCTTTCTACAACTCCATTTTGCTCTGGAGTGTAGGTTGTGGAAAGTTCGTGCTTTATTCCAAGTTCATCACAAAAGTCTTCAACTTTAGTATTCTTGAACTCGGAACCATTATCACTACGGATTTTCTTAATTTTGAAATCAAATTCATTTTGAGCCATTTTTGAAAACTTTTGAAAATGCCAGAGGTTTTACTTTTATCATCTAGGTAGAATACCTATGTGTATCTAGAGTAATCATCCACAATGACTAAACAATAGCTGCTACCCCTAATACTCTTATATGTTGTTGGCCCAAACAAATCCATATGTAAAAGTTCCAATGGTCCAGAAGTTGACATGATACTCTTATAGGGATGAGAATTAGCGACTTGTTTACCGGCTTGACAAGCACTACAAAGTCTATTTTTCTCAAACTTCACATCTTTCAAGCCAACAACAAAATCATGTTTGAAAAGCTTTTTAAGTTGAATCTGTAATACCCCAGATGGATTCGAAAGAGTATTCGAGAGAAAATATTTAAATTGGGGAGAAGGACCAAATATAAAAGAGTTTAGCAGAAGGAAAAGAGGGGGATTTTATGCAAATCCTCGGCAACCTGGGCCTCGAGCCTTGGCCCAGGAGGCCCATGAGGGGCCGGCCACCAATAAAAGGAGGGGAAAAACCCTAGACACTACTGTAGCATGTGCAGCTATAGTACCCACGCTACCGCTACAGTGCTGTGCTACAGTAGACGCCCCCCCTGCACTCCATTGCAATTCCCCTTCCTCTTGGTGGTGCTCTCCCATTGCTGTCGGCCAAGAAGAAGGAAGGGGAAGAAGGGAGGGGAAGAAGGGAGGGGAGAGGGATCACGTGGTGTTCATCGTGTTCAACAGTGGGTTCTTCAAGGGTAATCCCAATTTCCCTTTCGATTAGTTGATTAATTGATTATTAAGCAATGTTGGTATTTAGATCTGTTAGAGTAGATAGGATTGGCCGACATTTTGAGAAGTTTAACAGCAGAATCTATCCTGGATGACTCCTAGAGAATTGTAGGCGATGTCGATACCTTTCCGTAAAGTACTAGATCACGTCGTTTGGACGAGCGGTTCAAAAGTTATGAATTGTTTAGCGCTGTTGTTCTACAATTACAGAGTATTCTGACGATTAATGGTAATTGAACTGTAGCGAATAATTAATGGAATATTTAGGAGATCTCACTATAACGAAAGATGTAGATAATTGGCTTAGCTTTCCATAAAGCTAAAGATCATGAGATTTAATAAATATACTAAAATTTATGATGGTTTTAAGGTCGCTGCCCAGAAACCCTGACGTGAGATAGTTGCTATGTTAATCAGTTTGGTAAGGGTATTAGATGACCGAATCTGGAAGGCTCACCAAATAGGTTTAGGTGGGGAATTTGATAAGCTTTCCAGAAAGTCTAAGAACGCGTCATTTGCGTCTCAGATCAAAAAGTTATGGATTTTAGAATGTGACAGTCTGTTAAGGGAACAAACGGCAGTTTAAGATTTTGGGAGTTGGGTTTGCGCTAAAGAACGTAGCGATTTCGTAATTGCTTCTAGCTTTGTTTTGTACAGTACTATTGTCTTAGCGTGCTTTAAATAAATTCAGGTGGGGGATTGGTCCTGGGGGCAGCGCCCTCTTCACGTTCTCCGTTCTCGCACGGTTGAGGCAAGCACTTCGATTGTTAGATGTATTATGCGTGAATTGATCTTGTTTGCTAGTATTGTGAGTATATATGTTGTTCTTGGATGCTAGACTATTATGAATGTCAATGATCATGTTTATTAGTATTCTGAAAAGGTGTGCTATTCATGGATGCTAGAATATTATGAATGTCTATGATCATGAATGCTAGAAGTATGAGTAAGTTTATTCATACGTGATGTTGATGTGAATGCATGATTATGATGGTTAAGGTTTTGTTCATATGCATCATGCTGACATATTGAAGAATTGGTCACGTGGTGACCAAGCATTTATTGAGATCCCCGTCATGAATATGACGGGCTTATGGTCCCCACACTCGTGGAGTGTGGGCTTAGGTCCCCATACTTGTGGAGTATGGGCAATGGTCCCTGTGCTAGATAGCATAGGCATGGGTATGCATCGACGGATGCATGCTCTGCATTACCGGTAAAATGCAAAAGAGAGAGAAAAGAAAGTGCATTTAAGCATCTTTCATAGCATGAGCATATAACATGTTTGTTATAGTGATTTGTGGATGGTTGTTAATGAATACAGTTGTTTATGCTATTTTTGCCATTTATTGTACTTGCTGAGTCTTTGGACTCACACTTGTTGTTGTTGTGTTTTTAGGTACCCTTTACAAGAACGGCATGCATGAGGGGAAATAAAAATTAGAGTGGTTGCACAATGGCACGAACTACTCGCAGTTGAATTGATAGAATGATAATTTAGTGGTTGAGTAATTTGCTTAAAGTATTCTTTATGATTACTCTCTTTGCTTGGAATAAATTGTAATAGAGTTGATTAGAGGATTATGGATGCTCTTTGGATTATACTTTAGTTATTTAGCATGTTGTGGATGTTATAGTGATGATTAGCATAATTTTGGATGTCTTTTCATTATACTGGATGTTGGATTATTTAGTTATGTTATAATTTCTTGTTGGGACCTCCGGTATAGTTAACTATACAAAGAAGGTTCTGCCGAAATTTAGTAAGATGTCTTAGTTTAATTTGGTTACAATGTTAGTTTAGTAGCATTCCAGGCCTTTGTCGGGCTGGGGTGTTACAGTTGGTATCAGAGTGGGCTTTAGGTCCGTGGTGAATAGATTAATTAAAATTTGCTAATGTCTTATCAACTTAAAATTTTGACACACTGGTGCACAGTAAGATACGAAAGGGCAAAGCATCGCATTAACGTTTCTGCTATATCGTATTGATGATTGCTGATATGAATTGAGTATGATTGCTCATTAATTGATTATATGATAATTATGTCTGGGGATAACCCATGTTGAAAGGTTGAGGTCGTGGTTGTGGCCCTGGGCTTTACTAGGTTACACCACTGTTCGCGGTATGAGAATAGGGAAGTGGTTACCTCGGATATCTTAGTACAGGTGTTGATAGTAAGTATCTTCAGAAGAGTTTGTTTTCTTCCCTGAATTTGAATTTGATCAACTCTTATCCAGTTGTGATTGATGAGTTTCTCTTGGGTTATTAGTTCATTACGGTTGATGGGTTGCTTTGAAAAAGGTTGTTGTGTTTCCATTGGCTTAATTTATCCCGTAAAATAATCATTGCTTTCCCAACCGATGAGTTATTCTTGCGGTTGGTGAACTTGGCTGATTGTCAAGTTTGACCTTTATATTGGAGTTTTGTCTTTCTCATTGGAAAAACTTGACCCATTTATTCGCTTGATGTTTTTGGTTAATGAAAGTTTCCTTTTGCAAGTCCTTTAGTACGTGGAGGCTTTGACTCAATGCATCTCTCTTGGGTATTTTGAGTGTTGAAGATTAATGGTTCTCTTTTATGAAAGAAGATGTTAAACTCTTTAGCGATGTTTGGTCATGGTTAAGTGGGAGGTTATAACCAAAGCAATTAAATGGATATGATATGGATTATCAGTTGGGTCTGCAGTGTGTGCATGATCGATCTTAACTAAGATCCTTGAAAGGAAAGTTGATTAATTTGAAAGTGTCTTGTAGTAGTTCTTGATGAGCCGTGATTATGAGTATGGCTATACTTAATTGGAATCAATGGAGTTAATAAGAAGTGTGGAACATTGATGAAATGGTTGATCATTAGAATTGTTTAGTTTGCTAAACTTATTGAATTATTTAGTCTTATTGGATTAATCTAACTGTGTAGGAAGAGAAATATAAGGATGTGTTCGACTGTTGTTTTAGTAGATAATAATATAGAATTTTCTTTAATTGGTGGTTTGATGATCTTATTTTTGCTCGTGGGAATACAAATAGAGAAAGAACCATCCATTCATCTATGATTAAATAATCATCAATGGTTTATGATAACCTCTAGATTGGAATTAGTGTGTACTAAATTAGTGTGAGCATTTCGAATAGGTGAAGGGTTGAAATCTGAAAGTGATTTACTCATGTGTGTTTCATGAGGATGACTTGTGGTTGCATGCCCTTGCTAGAAGAGGTTTGCTCCGATAGTGCGGTTTGTGTATTATATATACTCTAGAACAGGTTGACTGCTGCAATCTTTTTGAGATAGCAACAATATTAAGAAATAATCCACTGTGTTTCTTTTGGAAAGGATTATGATGGGATTTAATAGGTGACCTGTGTTCGCATGATGGTGAGATTGTTAGATAATAGTATGCTTTTGATGAAAGAGTTTTGGAATAACCTTTTAAATTGTGTAGTAGGTTCCCTCTAAAATAAAGTGGTTATTGTAATGAGGGTGTAAGAATTTGGTATACACTCAATTGAGGATGAGATGATAAAGGAGTATGTAACATTTTGGTGAGTCTTTGGGAGCTTTATAAAGGAAGAGTTGACGATAACGAATCTTGTTAAGAGTGAATTATTCTTGATGTTAGTAAAATTGTTCACAAGAGATTCTGACTCGTTTGAATGGTGATGATTCTTCTAGAGAGAAAGTAAGTTAATTGCCTTTCGAAATATCGGTTAAAAGAAATGTTGGAGTTTTGCATTTGTGATCCTTTGGGAGTTCATGATTTATGTAGTAGATGAAATTAGTTTGAGCAATGTGACGTATTGAAATGTTCTATTTGGTTCTTAAGTGATTAATGTGATTTGGTTTTAAAGGCACTTCTTGTTTGGGTTGGCAAGTAATGATGTAATCAAAGAAAATTGCTTTCTTTGTTAACGGAAAATGTGTACCATAAGTATTTGATGTTGGAGTTAAGAATTGTAATCTGCAACTCTTCTGTTGTTACAGCTTAAGAGTTTCTTGGGTTTCCATATCAATGTTTTATTATGATTTATGGAGGTTTGAAAGTTCCTTCTTATGGGACATGTGCCCTCATTTGCGGACTCGTATTTTGTTTTCCGAGATCATTAATATTTGACTGTTTCTCTTGGTTGCGTGCTCACTCCGAGGAGCAACGTTTTTCTTGTGTGTTGAAACTTGTATTTGTTTGTTTCTTCCTTTTGAGAAAGGAATTAACCAACTTGTGTTGCCAAGTCTTATAAAGTGTATTATAACGACTGGTTGGATGTGGACAAGTATATGGTAGTGGTGAGATTTTGGGAATCAATCTATTTGAAGAACAATAGAAGGTGAATTGGTTTTGACCTATAACTCTTGGAGAGAATTCTATTTAAATGGAATGTTGGTCGATGGACTACATTTGATTAGTGTTACAACTAGTGGAACTATGGTGAATTATAATCCAAGAACCTTTGTCCATGTTGGAATGATGGGATTAACAAAAGTATGGAATCTTGAAAAAAATTATTAGAGTATCGCGATTGGGTAATTAACTTTGCGAGGTTGTGTAGGTGATTTATGATGGTGTGGTTTAATGAGTGGGATTTAGCAATGTAATTTAATCATTATGGCAATTAAAGAGACAACAGGAATTGTGGAGTTGTTGTCAAGTATGACATGGCTTCAGTGAGTAATCCTTTGGGAGTTAGAACCTCTCTAAAGATAATTTGGTTGAAAATATATTTACATGTTGGTGCTAATGATTGAGTATGTTTGAATTGTGTGAATTTTAGTCTTCAGATTTGAGAGTTTCGTATCAGTTACCCCGGATTATATTTATGGGAGCCTTGGGAATTGAATTGTGGATTGGTGATCTATGTTAGACCCTTAGTTGCTTAATGACTATGTATAGAAGTAGTAGAATAAAAAGTGGATTTCAATAGTGTGATGATCTTTGATAGAACCCTTTTTGTTGTAATAAATGAGAGTGTGCGCTGAGAAGTTCCAGTTCATTATCCCTAACAGAATGAGATGATGTGGTTGTGGGTGAAAGGTCTTTATTGCGGTGTTGGGAACCATTTGTGAAATAATTCCTTTGGTATCGGAGTGGACTAGAGAATCCATCTGTGGATTAGTAGAGTCCCTTTAAATAAGTGTGTTTGATCTTTCGGTTTGATGATCGTTTTGGGGTTGTTAGTTAAGAGGAAGGAAGCAGTGTGATGATTTAGAAACCCATGATCTGGGAGAAGATTTATTTCTTAAATGAATATCTGAGAAAAGAATGTTTTCCCGAGTAGAGAAGTGCTCTCTTGATTCTTGTTTGAGTTGGCTTTTTTATGATGGAGATCATGTACAATTTGAGCTGACTTATGTTGACAAGGTGGTTCTGTCCAGTTCAGGAAAATAAATGTGGTATTTGATTTGGGCATTCGAGCGAATTCTCTTCTAGCTTATGTGGTGTTTAGTGGCAAACTGCCGAGTTGGAAGGACGGAAGGTTTTTGTGAAGAATCTCTGATTTTGGATTTGAGTTTTTTGGAGGAAAGTTGGAATTGCATTGTGAGTCGTTTGTTTTCAGTCGAATCTGATTATTAAAGTTTGATTAAAATAAGTTGTGTGGTGCGTCCCTACTTAATGGAGGATCTCCTTGTTATGATGAAGAGATCAACTGAGAGATGGAACAAGAGTCCCATATGTTTACGTGCAAATTTTGTGGTTTGGTACCAAAGGGAAGGATAGCCCAAGGTAAATTGGGTTGTTTCCGGAAGTTGTGTTGATGTTTGAAGTTGGCAAATCGCTAGAACCATATTGAGTCCATGCACGAAGTATGCATCATCTTGTTTGTTCCAAGGCTGAGTGAGTACCAGGGAGGTCCAAAGTTTGAAGTTTCACGGGAGCTGCTGACCTTTGAGTAGCATCCTGTGCGTTTTCTAGAGAGGTCAGAGCGAGTGCTGAGGCACAAGTCGTTGGTTTACGTCAAGGTGCCTTTGTCCCGTTAGTCCGAGAGTGAGACGACTTGGGAGTTGGAGTCTCGCTTGTGCAAGCTCATATCCAGAATAATCCACAGCAGGTGTGTGGTAATGTTAGTAAGTTTTTTAGCTGTATTTATTCTTTGATGTTAAGTGTGGATAGAATTCGGGATTGAATTCTGTTTAAGGGGGTAGAATGTAATACCCCAGATGGATTCGAAAGAGTATTCGAGAGAGAATATTTAAATTAGGGAAAGGACCAAATAGAAAAGAGTTTAGTAGAAGGAAAAGAGGGGGGGTTATGCAAATCCTCGGCAACCTGGGCCACGGGCCTTGGCCCAAGAGGCCCATGAGGGGCCGGCCACCAATAAAAGGAGGGGAAAAACCCTAGACACTACTGTAGCATGTGCAGCTATAGTACCCACGCCACTTCTGATGCCATGCTCTGATTGAACCCCCGCCTTCAAATTCCCTCCTCTTGGTGGTGCTCTCCCAGTGCTGTCGGCCAAGAAGAAGGAAGGGGAAGAAGGGAGGGGAGAGGGATCGCGTGGTGTTCATCGCATTCGACAGCGAGTTCTTCAAGGGTAATCCCAATTTCCTTTTCGATTACTTGATTAATTGAATATTAAGCAATGTCGGTATTTAGATCTGTTAGAGCAGATAGGATTGGCCGACATTTTGAGAAGTTTAACGGCAGAATCTATCCTGGACGCCTCCTAGAGAATTGTAGGCAACATCGATACCTTTCCGTAAAGTACTAGATCACGTCGTTTGGACGAGCGGTTCAAAAGTTATGAATTGTTTAGCGCTGCTGCTCTACAATTCTGTAGTATTCCTGACAGTTAATGGTAATTGAACTGTAGCGAATAATTAATGGAATATTTAGGAGATCTCACTATAACGAAAGATGTAGATAATTGGCTTAGCTTTCCATAAAGCTAAAGATCATGAGATTTAATAAATATACTGAAATTTATGATGGTTTTAAGGTCGCTGTCCAGAAACCCTGACGTGAGATAGTTGCTCTGTTAATCAGTTTGGTAAGGGTATTAGATGGCCGAATCTGGAAGGCTCACCCAATAGGTTTAGATGGGGAATTTGATAAGCTTTCCAGAAAGTCTAAGAACGCGTTATTTGGATCTCAGATCAAAAAGTTATGGATTTTAGAATGTGACAGTCTGTTAAGGGAACAGACGGCAGTTTAAGATTTTGGGAGTTAGGTTTGCGCTAAAGAATGTAGCGATTTCGTAATTGCTTCTAGCTTTTTTTTGTACAGTACTATTGTCTTAGCGTGCTTTAAATAAATTCAGGTGGGGGATTGGTCCCGGGGGCAGCGCCCTCTTCACGTCCTCCGTTCTCGCACGGTTGAGGCAAGTACTTCGATTGTTAGATGTATTATGCGTGAATTGATCTTGTTTGCTAGTATTGTGAGTATATGTGCTGTTCATGGATGCTAGACTATTATGAATGTCAATGATCATGTTTATTAGTATTCTGAAAAGGTGTGCAATTCACGGATGCTAGAATATTATGAATGTCTATGATCATGAATGCTAGAAGTATGAGTAAGTTTATTCATACGTGATGTTGATGCGAATGCATGATTATGATGGTTAAGGTTTTGTTCATATGCATCATGCTGACATATTGAAGAATTGGTCACGTGGTGACCAAGTATTTATTGAGGCCCCCGTCATGAATATGACGGGCTTATGGTCTTCACACTCGTGGAGTGTGGGCTTAGGTCCCCATACTTGTGGAGTATGGGCAATGGTCCCTGTGCTAGATAGCACAGGCATGGGTATGCATCGACGGATGCATACTCTGTATTACCGGTAAAATGCAAAAGAGAGCGAAAAGAAAGTGCATTTGAGCATCTTGCATAGCATGAACATATAACATGTTTGTTATAGTGATTTGTGGATGGTTGTTAATGAATACAGTTGTTTATGCTATTGTTGCCATTTATTGTACTTGCTGAGTCTTTGGACTCACACTTGTTGTTGTTGTGTTTTTAGGTACCCTTTACAAGAACGGCATGCATGGGGGAAATAAAGATTAGAGTGGTTGCACAATGGCACGAACTACTCGCAGTTGAATTGATAGAATGATAATTTAGTGGTTGAGTAATTTGCTTAAAGTATTCTTTATGATTACTCTCTTTGCTTAGACTAAATTGTAATAGAGTTGATTAGAGGATTATGGATGCTCTTTGGATTATACTTTAGTTATTTAGCATGATGTGGATGTTATAGTGATGATTAGTATAATTTTGGATGTCTTTTCATTATGCTGGATGTTTGATTATTTAGTTATGTTATAATTTCTTGTTGGGACCTCCGGTATAGTTAACTATACAAAGGAGGTTCTGCCGAAATTTAGTAAGATGTCTTAGTTTAATTTTGTTACAATGTTAGTTTAGTAGCATTCCAGGCCTTTGTCGGGCTGGGGTGTTACAGAATCATTCCAATATGAGCGAGCCTTCTATGCCAAAGCTAACCCAATGAGGTTTTTGCAATTAAACAAGTTTTTAAGCATGATTCATTTGAAGTAAAATCAACCAAATAAAGATTTCCAAATCTAAATCCTTTGAAAACTAAAGAGCCATCTTTTACATTTGAAATTGTAACACCTTTATTAGAGAATGAGCAAATTAAGTCAAGATCACATATTTGTGCAACGGATAGAAAATTGAAATTTAAGGAATCGACCAAAGATACATTGGAAATAGAAAGGTCATTTGAGATAGTGATTTTACCCAATCCTAATACCTTTCCTTTGCTATTATCGCCGAATGTGATCTTGTCAACTCCTTTACCATTCTCGAATGTGGTGAACATCTTTCTATCACCGGTCATGTGTTGAGTGCATCTACTATCAAGCACCCAATGTTTTCCACCGGTTTTATAGTTCACCTATAAAACAAGAATCAAGTTCTTTTAGGTACCCAAATTTTTTTGGGTCCTTGGAGGTTAGTGACCAAGGATTTAGGCACCCAAATAGCATTCTTTTTAGCACCTAAAATTGAAGTGCCAACAAATCTTGCAATAATTTTACCTTCCTTAGTTTTTCTAAGCTTATAACATGAATCGTATATATCAAGGGATGGAGTTTTACCAATAGGACAAGCTTGTTGCACATGTCTTGTTTCCCGGCACTTATGGCAATACTTGCCATTTTGCTTCACAAACCTTGTGGGCTTATGTACCGGTTTCTTACCTTTCTTGGGCACATAACCAAGTCTTTATTTGTTGAATGAGCACCTTTGCTCACTCAAAAACTTGTCAAGAGTAGCTTTGCCCTTGAAGCACCTTTCCAAGCTTTTGCTTAGCTTGGTCACTTGCTCTTTTAACTCATTATTTTCAATAACAAGCTTTGCATCATTATGCTCAACATAATCATGATTAGCATTAATACTGGAGCAACATGGCATAGCAATAGGACCATTACATGAAGTAGATGCACTAGTTCTAACAATTTCTATACTGGGCATTTCATCAAGAATATCACATGTAATTCCTATACTAGAGCAAGACTTGCTTGAATTTTTTTGGATAAGCAAGTCATGAGCTTCCTTTAGCTCTTCATAAGATTCTTTTAGACAGATATGCTCTCTCTTTAAGACTTTATGTTTTGACATCTCTTTTCCAAGATATTCATTCAAGTCTTCAAGCATATCCATTAATTCATCATATGTTGATTCATTATCATTAATAGATTTTACCTTATCTCCTTTTGCCATGAGGCAAGTAGGAGTGGAGAATATCGATGGAGCCTCCTTGATGGCGATGCCAACAAGTCCCTTCTTCTTGGGGGACTCATCCTCATCAGAGTCGAAGTCGGTTGACTCCTCATCGGAACCCTATTCTCCAATATGGGCTTCATGCTTGCCATCCTTGTTAAGCTTCTTGAAAAGCTTCTTCTTGCCATTAAATTCCTTCTTCTTGAATGACTTGCCCTAGTCATCCTTCTTTAAAGGACAATGAGAGGCAATGTGCCCCTTCTCTTCGCAATTATAACACCGGATGTTGCTATAACGCTTGTTGTCACTTGAGGATTGCCCTTTCTTGTTCTTTTCGAAGTTGAAGTTTCTATGTGGGCGTCTTATCATGAATTTCTTCATTCTTCTCACAAGAAATGCAAACTCCTCTTCGAAGTCTCCTTCTTCATCCTCATCATCACTTGATTCCGCTTTGGCCTTGAAAGCGGTATCTTCTTCTTTGAGGAAGACGACTCCAAGAGCTCTTCCTTGTCTTTCTTGAATAACTCATTGGTTATGAGATTTCCCAAAATTCCCGTTGGCGTCATTCTTGGCAACTCGGGAGAGTTGAGAAATAATATCACCAACGTCTCATACTTGTCCGGTAGAGCCCTAAGGATCTTGCGCGCAATATCAACATAAAGAAGGTTAGTACCAAGGCCATTGAGCTCATTCACAATATTGTTGAGTCGTGAATACATCTCATTGATGTTTTCATGAGGCAACATTACGAATGTCTCATATTTAATCCGAAGCCTATGCAATTTGGCTTCTTTGACCGTGGATGTTCCCGCATGAATTACGGAAAGGGTGGTCCAAATTTCGTGAGCGGTTCCTAAATTGCTCACTCTGTTGAACTCATCCACGTTCAAAGCACCAAAGAAAACATTTATTACTTGGGCATCTAAATGAGCATTACGCACCTCTTGATCCGTGGGAACTAGTGGATTAAGGGGCATGACGTAACCCTCATTTACGATTTTCCAAATACTTGGACTCATGGCCTTTAAATAAATTGACATTCTAATTTTCCAATAAGCATAATTAGAGCCATCAAACAAAGGAGCCTTTCCTATAGCAATTCTCTCACTAGCCATCCTTTTCTCTCTTACACGGTTAAGTCTAAATCAATGAGAGACCAAGCTCTAATACCACTTGTAGAATCAAGTATAACCGATATAGGGGGTGAATAGGAGGTTTTTAAACTTTTTGACTAATTAACAATTTAAACCAATTATGAACTAAGTCTAAACTAGATACAATTCTAGCTAAGCAATTCAACACAAGATATAAGCTAGAATTGTAAATGCGGAAAGTAAAGACTAGAAATAACCACAATGAAGACAATGAAGTTTTTCCCGTGGTATCGAAGACTCGCCGATCTTCACTATTCCACGTTGAGGAAGCTTGAACAAATCAAGTTGGCTCCATGAATTAAACCTTCCCTCGATCACTATTGGTTGTTCTTCCTCCACTCCGGAGATGGTGAACACCAAACCACTCACAATCTTGGCACCAGGTCTCTTCACAATCTTCTTGAAGAGATCACCGCCAAGCCGTCTAGGAGTTTGGAAAAACTACAGGAGTAATAAACCAATGATCTTCGCTTGACGGCACTCAAGTGCAAATGGATCAACTAGAATGAATGAATGCACTTGAATGAACTCAACCACCTCACAATGAATGCACAAGTGTGTTCTAGGTGTTGAGAGGATGTACAAGGCTTTAAGGATGTTAAATGAAGTGTTGCACTCTGTCCTTTAGCAGGTGGAGGGGTATTTATAACCCCCACAACCAAATCCAACTGTTATGAGAGAAATCCCAACTTTCCAGCGAAATGTGGTACTACCGCCAACCAAGATGCAGTACTATCGCATCCCACCAACCGCTCTTTAACGGCTACAATAGGAGCATTAACTTCCTCTGACATAGCCGTTTTAAACGCGGCGCGGTACTACTGCCAACTATCATGCGGTCATACTGCTAAGGCCGGTCGTATCACACATTAGAGCGGTACTACCGTTTGTAGGGTTTTCAATCTCAGCCGAAAAGGGTGCTTCTCTGGATTTTCATACCGCTATATAGAAAATGGAACAACCGTGGAGCGGTAGTTCCGCCACTAAAGCTCCGGTATAACCGCTTTACAGACTTGAAACAGCTTACCCAACCAAGCTAGCCACGTGGATGGCTCAGATGCAATGGGTCGTTCGGACCGCATGTTTAAACCACACGATCTTGAACTTTCGGACGGTCCGAACGTCCCACGGTAGTACCGCCAAAGGAAGTGCAGTCATACCGCTAAACGGTAGTTCCGCCAAGTAAGCACCGGTACTACCGTTCCAAGGGTGAGGCACTGAACCAAAAACGGTGTCTCTCTGCGGTAGTACCGCACCACGAGCCGATCGTACCGCTAAGCGTCCAGAGAACCATGGTCCGATCGGACTGCATACGTGGACGGCCCAGATTCATTAGGTCGTTCGGACCACTCGTTTAAACCACACGATGATGTCACTTTCGGACGGTCCGAACGGCACACGGTAGTACCGACGAAGTATACGCGGTCATATCGCAAAGCGGTAGTTTCACCCTGTAAACTCTAGTACTACCGTTTGTGCTATCAATTGCACAGATGACTTTCTAATTCAAATTCAAATGCATGCATGATCCTAAATTGATCCAAATGACACAAGAATATGCTATCAAGCTACTAGTCATGATCCCTCTTAATAGTATGGCATTTAACCTATAATTTGGTCTTCTAACCATTTCTTCTAAGACCGGTAAAACACAAAAGGATCCTAGACTACTTGTACCTTGTCTTTGAGCCATGTAGATCTTCATGTTGTCCTTTAGCATGCATCTCCAAGTCATCAAACTCACCAATGGGACTTAACCTTGTAAATACTCAATAAACACGTTAATCTCATATTCACATATTATAATTAATTACCAAAACTATTTTTAGGGGTATAGATGCTTTCAGCTATACTATACTAATATTAAGGCACCTGTAGCCTATACTGCCCTGAAAACCGTATTTAGAAGCTCCGAACCTTTTCTACCTCTAGCATGACAGATAATGCCACTCAAGTCTTAGGATGATGAGAAATATAATTAAACAATTCACTGGGACATAATGTCAATGTAATAATTTCCCGAACCAGGAAGATTTTCTGTGCCCCGCATGTGCCACCGGGAATTTAATTACTAAACCTTCTGCTCTGAAAGCTTTTTGCGGTCCTATACAGCCCCTGTAAGGGCCATTTAGGTATTTTATGGTGCTCATCGATGCTTCCTCGAAATGGTTGCATGTATGTTTATTGTCTACGAGAAACTACGCTTTTGCAAAGCTAAATCTCGTGGATAATTAAAATTAGAAATAATTTCCCTGATCATAATGTGAAGACCACCAGAATGGACAACACTGGAGAATTTACTTCAAAGGCATTTGATAATTATTGTATGGCAATGGGAATTAAAGTTGAGCATTCTGTACCACATGTCCACACCCAGAATGGACTAGCAGATGCATTAATTACAAGGATTAAATTTATTGCCCGACCACCTTTGAAGAATTGTAATTTACCAACTGCATGTTAGGGACACGCAGTCCTGCTCGCAGCAACTCTCATCAACTTTAGACCATCGGCATATAACATCCATTCACCTATGCAACTAGTGTAAGGGTCAGCACAGAAAATTTCTCATCTTTGAAGATTTGGTTGCAAGGTTTATATACCTAAACCACCACCACAGCGAACTGCAATGGGCCTTCTCCGAAAGTCTGGGATATACACGGGTTATGAGACAGCATCCATAATCAGGTATTTGGACCATTTGACGAGAGATTTGCATACTGCCCGATTCGCTGAAAGTATATTAGATGAGGCTAGTTTTCTATCATTATGGGGAGGAAATCAACCCCTTGATGAAAATGTCGGGAAATAGAGAAGTTCAGAAGATAATTGAAGTCTAGAAGACAATTGCAGTCCAAAAGATAATTGATTTGCAAGCATTAGCAAATCATCTGTCTGACCACTTTAGTGATTTAAAGAGCGTGACTAAGTCACATGTGCCTACACGCAATGCACCGGAGAAGATTGAAATACCAATGAAGGTATCCCTAATCCCATCTTAAGGCCTCTGAAAGTACGAGAACTCCGGTCCCTTGAATCCGAAGTAACCAAGGACGCCTGGTGAAAAATGATAAGAAGGACTTGACACAGCCGATCTCCAAATTTCCCCAGAACCAGAAGAAGAGTCAGTTGGGACCTGGCACTAGTATGGAACCTTCAGAAAAGGTATACCGGATTTGAACATCCCCATGAAGGGATACATCAGCGTGGATGTGTGCGCACACGTCGAAGCTGAAAAACTAAAGGGACTTGCCCCGTAATTGAAAGTAGCAGTGAGCAAGTAGAAACATTAGAAGAATCGTCCCTTGAAGAAATAGCTATAAACTTTGTGACCTCGAGAGAATCTATGAATAAGACAACAGCCAATGTCGACATTGATTTTGTAAAGAAAATTGCTATAATCATCGATCTTAATCCAGAGCCTGTATCGCTTGTTGAATGAAAGAAAAGATTAGATTGGGAAGATTGGAAGAAGGCAATAGAAGCAGAATTATTACCTCTGAATAAAAGAAATGTGTTTGTGCCTGTAAGCCTCCCCATGTGCACCCCGTAGGGCATAAGTGGGTACTTGTTCGAAAGAGAAATGAAAATAATGAAGTAAAGCAAGGCTTGTTGCACAAGATTTCACTCAACATCCAGGAGTTGTTTATGAAGAAACTCATTCCACGGTCATGGGCGGAACCACCCTTTAGATATTTAATCTCAATGGCAGTAAACTTGAAGTTAAAAGTGAAATTAATGGATGTGGTAACAGCATACCTTTATGGAATATTGGATTCGGACATTTATATGAAGATACCTGAATGTATCCCTGTCCTGAACTAAGACAGAGAAAAGCAATCAGACAACAGGTAACCTCGAAAAGTCACCAGACGGACTTAAGCAATCAGGCAGGATGTGGTATAATCGCTTGAAGCGATCTTTTATGCAAGAAAGGCTACACGAACAATGAGAATAACCCCTGTGTATTTATACGATGATCCCAGAATGGATTTTGTATAATCTCAGTGTATAAAGATGATCTGAATATCATTGGAATCCTAAAAGGTATTAAGAAAGCAAGCTCTTACTTGGAGTCAGAGTTCGAAATAAAAGATTTGGGTAAAACAAAATATTGCCTAGGCTTGCAGCTTGAGCATACCCCTAAAGGAATTTTAGAGCATCAGTCAACCTACACTCAGAAGGTGTTAGAAAGATTTGATTTTGAAAATGCATACCTTTCGAAAGTGCCAATGGTCGGAAGATCCTTGTAGCAAGACAAGGACATGTACAGACCTAAAGAAGAGATGGAGGAAGTCCAGGGACCGGACTTCCCATACTTAAGTGCAATAGAAGCACTCATGTATTTAGCAAATTATACTAGATTGGCCATTGCATCTGCCATTAACCTATTAGCAAGGTATAGTGCAGAATCTACCAAAGACATTGGTAGGGAATGAAGGACATCTTCTGATACCTCTAAGGAAGCAAAGAACTTGGTTTGTTCTACAGAAAGAACCAAGACCTGAATATGAATGGCTATGCAGATGCCGGGTACCTGTAGAACCCGCATATAGCCAAGTCGCAAACAGTCTATGTATTCCTATGTGGCGGAACTGCAATTCCATGGAAATCGTCTGAGCAGAGTCTTGTATCGACTTCGATGAACCACTCGGAAATCATAGCACTGTACGAGGCCTTATGAGAATGTGTTTGGCTTCGACGGATGATTCACCACATCCAGCAGTCGTGTGGATTGAATGCCGCACAAACCTCTACTATTATCTATGAAGATAATGCAGTTTGTGTTGCACAAGTACAGATGTGTTATGTGAAGAGTCATCTCACAAAACATATCAACCACAAGTTCTTCTATGCTCATGAATTGCAAAGATGGACGAAGTTAAAATACGGCATACTAAGTCATGTGAAAATCTTGCAGATTTATTCACTAAGTTACTTCTAGCATCTAACTTTGAAAGATGTATATGTGGAGTTGAACTGATGAGATTTAGAGAAGTGCAGAATTCAGGGGGGAAACCTTCACGAACTCATTATTGATCGATTGACGAAGGAATAAAGAAAAGCAGGAAACCTCCTATATCTCTGCGTTTAATCTATTATTATATTCTTATATTATAGCATTGTTCTTACGATTCCAACATGCATAAGCTATTGGTGGGTGACTCTAGCCACAAGTTCAGGCTTCTGTTGGATAAATATCTATCGTGTACCAATTGGTTTGAAATTTCCAGCATGTCTTTTCAAGAAACGCTGAAAAGAAACGCTGATGTGTGTATCATTGAAAGCAGAATAGGCCCTTTGACGTTTCGTTGCCGTGAGCACGTGCACACGACCGTATAGAGCACAACTCGAAATGAGAAGCTGAGAACCCACGAGTCGACAGTTGGCCAGAGCGTGGTGTGGTGTGTGCTGGTACCCACCAGCCTTTAACTTCTGCTGATGTAAACGAAGGCTATGCAGATGATGCAACATTGCAACCAGATTTCGGAATCAGGTCCCCACTCAGTCACGTCTAAAATCACATGGCCGTGCCGCGCATACCCAGACAAGCAGACCTGACCGTACCATGATGGACAGGAACAGGTTAGCAGCAAACTAGATGAAGACAAGACCAACCGGTGCCCTATCTTAATATGGCTAAACACATCAGTTTCAACAAAACCGTGAGCTGCTTGATTACATGGGATCTTCAATAGTGGCAAACACGTCAACCGGACAGTAATTTGCAGCCAAAGCTATTAATTTGGTTTTCAAAAGAAAAAGAAGTCCATATTACACCTTAAACTTTGTGGATAGTCCAAAATCCCCTATAAACTCCAAAACCGTTTGGTTTACGCCTTCAAACTCCTAATACCATCTCATCCGATCCCCTTGAGCCGAAGCCAGCTGGTTTTTGGCTATGCTACCATCCACGCTATTCGGTTTCACCACAAGACCTCACTTAAAGACCGCGGGCTTCCGCCCTCCGCGATCGCATCACCAAAATTCCCTCTTCCAAATCAGATAACCCTAGCGCGACGACCCCTACGGCGACCTGCATGGCGGTCTTGACGACCACTCTACGGCGACCTGCTGGCGACGACGACGACGACCACTCTACTACGCCCTCTCGAAATCCTAGGCGGCGGCGAAACCGACAGGGCGGCGAACCGATTGCGGCGGCGGGATGTCTCGCCACGGCGAGCGGGCGGTCGAGTCTTCCTTGGTCAGAGACCGGTCGAGCCGTGAGGAGGGTCGTCGCCATCATCCATACCGCATCGCAAGTGCCCGTTGGAGTATCTGCCAGAGTGATGTGCCATCGCGATGTAAGGTCACGAAGTGGATTTCGTGGAGTGATTCAAACCCAGGAAGGAGGTACATGACTTGTATGAGGGCGCGGGTGAGTAATGTGATGCTAGAAATTGTTATTTGATTCGTTGAATTGGTTTTCTTCACTACAATAGTTTTATACTGTGGTCAATTTGGTAGGCTAGATGTTGCAATTTTTGGGTTTGGGCAGACAAAGAGACGGCTCTCTTTATGAAGGAGGTTATGCTGGATCTGTGAGACATTGTGAGGTCTCTACAGAGGCAGAACAATGCTCTAAGAGCTTCTGAAGCTGAGTCAAGGGCTAAACTGGAGGGTACGATGGATGCGCATAAATCAGAAGTGGCTACTCTGAGAGGAATTTTGACTGCGAAGGATGCAACACTAGATGAAAAGAAAGCTAGAGTTGTGAAGTATGAGAAAGAAAGAACATTGTGCTTTGCTGTAGTGGTGTCATGTGTTTTGCTTGTAGTTGCTCTCTTGTGTAACTAGTAACTGAGATGTCTGGTTGTAATTGATAACTACCATGTTTGTGTAACCATGTGTTGTCAAGTATGTGAAAGAAAGGAAGATATTGTGAAGTATGACAATTGTCATGTTTGGTTGATTAATGGGAATGGGAATGGGAATGGTAATGGTATATGCAAAAGTACTTTCATACATACTCAGGTCTGGCACATCACAATACATAGCTCCCACCCACGCTATCTCCCTACACCGCCACCGGCCGCGCCACCCCATCACCATTCTTCTACACCGGTGAAGCTCCTATCAGAGCTACGCCACGGCCGCCTCCTAACCCCTCTTGCTTTCCTCTTTCTCCCGCCGACAGTGCCCCATGTCGTCGCCGCCGCCTTTTCTTCCCCGCCCGACGCTGTGGCAAGCCCTCACTGGCCCACGAGCCTTCCCGAGCAGCTCTACATGCTCCCCGTGGCTACCTGCGGCTCAGGCAAGACGCTTATTTCCTTACGCCAAGCCGCTGAAGCTATTGGCGCCGCCCAGGCGCTATTTTTGCTCACAAGACGCCGCCACTGCAGCTTGCTCACACGCCGCCACCACGTAGTCTCCTCAGGGTCCCGGTCACCCGTTTTGGCCGCCGGCCAAGCCCCACGTGCTGCCCTCGCCGCCTACCGCCCTAAGCCCTGAGCGCCGCCTCCTTTTCCCTGCCTCTGCTCTAAAGTTCTTCTTGTGTGTTGTTCTCTCTCAATAACTTCGTGGGACCCACTAGCCATTGGCTCAACCCCTTTGTCTTATTTGGTTCCCTGTTTGAGTGTATGTTAGCTAGTCCTCACCCGAGTAGGTGTTCAGTTAGCAAGTTTCTGTAATTGGTTTAAGGGCTAACCAAGTTGGGTTAGAGTGTAATTGAGTAATTAGCCTAAGAACATTAGAAGGATAATTAAATTGTAGATGATCAACTAATAGATTGCAATTTGGTTAATGACAATAAGTCAAGTCATTAAAAGGATAGCTAAATGGTTGTTTGGAATAGGATAGTATAATAAGATAGGTGAACATTCATTTAGTCATTACCTTTTCTAATCAAAATTAGTTAATCGGAATTTGTAGAATAGTTAGATATTAATCGAGTAGCAGTAATCTATAAGCTCACATACACTTAGGAACCAATTAACCATCAACTCATCACAACATTCACTATCAAGAGTGACCCAGAAGTCTGCATTCTTTCATCTTAGATCCTGAAATAGAATATTCTGGCATATTCCATATTCTATATTTTCTATCATTTCATGTTATCACAATCTTCCGGACGTTCGTTCTCCCTCATATGAACTCCGATTCCGTCGATTCTCATTTCTAAATTCATATAAATTTAGTAACTTTCTTTTGGTTTTAATTTGATAATTTTTTTTGGATTTGTTGTATTTATTTGGCTCTTTTCACGCGTGTAGATTCCGGCGTCCCTGAAGAATTCCCGGACCCGTCGATCGAAGCATATCAAACTGTCAACGAAGGCAAGTCGTAGACCTTTGATCATGTCGTAGCCATTTTATAAAATTATATTGTTTTATATCAGCTTGCATTGCTATTTTTTTATATCAATAGTTTTCGAGAATAGCTAAATACCTACTTGACAGTATGACCCTGCATGGCCAACTTTGTAAGACTTGACCATAAGGTCATTTTTCTACTAAATAATATTAATTTGTCTGCTTCATCGATATCCTGATGTATGGATATGATTGTCGCCGATGATGTCACTGTGTGAGCTAGCTACTGATTATGGGACTAGTTCAGAATACATAGACAGTCTCGGGTCCGGAGATCCGGGGTCCCGGCAGAGGTGGTATCAGAGCCATATCGACTATAGGACGCAACCTCAGTTAGCATGGTCGTTTAGTCAAAAAATTCAAAATTTATTTTATAAGTCAAACCAACCAATTAACCTGAATTGTATTTCTTCTCTCGTCTTATTCTGTTCCTTCTCATCTTATTCTAATCTCATCTCAGATCATTCTCTGGTTCTTACCTCTTATCTCTTCTACTTTGTTTTCGTATTTGAATTGATCTTTCTTGCCTCAGAAATCTCTATAGGATCGAACCCTTCGCGATCGAAGCGATGGATGCCCTAGAAGTTTCAAGATCTATCGTTGGTTTCAAGTCTACCATCCATATAAGTTAGATTAGAAGTACTTTAGCAGAATAACCTTTATCAGTTTTGGTATCGTCTAGTCCGCGTAACAGGATCTTTTTCTTTAGTGGTGCATTTAATTGCTTCTTAATAGCTTTCTGGCTATTTGTTCTTTGGGTGCAACTGACTTTCCCCAGTTAGCTTGTTTTCGTCTTTCTCCTTTGTCCTCTCTCGTCTTTAGTGCTTTTCCCCTCTCACCTATCGTGTTTTCCCTCTCATTTATTTAACCTGGGAAGATTTGCTGTAGATGGTCCAAACCCGCCTCACTGCAAGTGAAGACGAACCCTCGGATCCCATTACACCGCCTCCTCTGGCCACAACAACGGATCAGGGTCTAGGCCAGTTCATGGAAGCTCGGACACAATTGATGAACGCTATGATGCAGAATATAAATCAGATGATGAACCAACAGAACCAGACTACTGCTGCTTTAGTCGCAATGATGAACCAGAACAATCAAATAGCTGCCATGCCATCACCATCACCACCAGCAGCTTTTCCTTAGTCAAAGCTATTAGAATTCACGTGGACACGTCCACCTACCTTCTCCAACTCTTCTGAACCCTTGGATGCAGATGACTGTCTACGCTCTATAGAGAAGAAGCTTGCCATTGTCTGGTGTGAAGACCGCGAAAAGGTTCTATACACTGCACATCAGCTAGAGGGCACCGCATCAAAATGGTGGGACAACTACACCACTGTTCATGAGGATCCAGAAGCTATTACCTAGGTTGAGTTTTCAGCAGCCTTCTGGCGCTCTCATGTCTCGAATGGTATAGTAGAGATGAAGAAAAATGAGTTTAGTGAGTTGCTGCAAAGAAACCTGTCAGTGAGTGAGTACCTCAATAAGTTCATTCAACTCTCTCGTTATGCCCAAGAGGACGTGACCACAGATGATGCACGTCAAAAGCGATTCAAGCGGGGACTCAACCCTGGTTTGAAGGTTCAAGTCATTGGCAATGATTATGTGGATTTTCAGCACATGGTGAATAAGGCCATGCTCATAGAGGAGTCTCGTCGTGATCTTGAGGAATCTCGAAAAGGAAGATGATGCAGCATGGTGCTCATCAAAGTCACTCGCAGAAAGCTAGAATGAATGTGCAACATCCTATCCATTCCACTCCTCCTGCTACATTCAGGACTCCTGCAACAGCACCTCGCCCAGCTAACCCAGGATTTTGCAATTTCAGCAACAACTCCACTAACAACCAGCAGCCAAGAAACAACAACACTGCTGCAGGAATTACATGTTACAGTCATCAATTGGGGCACTACGCCAACAATTGCCCGTAGAAGAAAACTCCACCACCTGCCAGATTCAATTCGGGAGCTAATCCGACCAGAACCCCCATACTTGGAGCAGGACATGGAGCACCGCAGACTCCAGTTGCAGTACCCAGAAGTTCTCTGCCTTTTGGGAGAGGCCACGTGAACCATGTCACTGTAGAGGAGGCCCAAACAGCCCCGGACGTCGTGCTGGGTAAGTTCCTAGTTAATTCAGCACCTGATACTGTTTTGTTTGATTCTGGAGCTTCGCATTCATTTGTTTCCCGGAGTTCTACTGCAAAGCATCAGCTAAAGATTTTGACTCTTAAAAATGCTTCATAGGTTCAATTGCCTAGTTTGGAGTTGAGTATGAACCAATGTTACCCAAAAATTAAAATAACCATAGAAGGGGTAGAATTTTTAGCCAACCTCTTAATCATCGATGCCAAGTCATTAGATGTGATTTTGGGTATGGATTGGCTTGCTTGTCACCAAGTAGTTTTGGACTGTGGTGATAAAAGCATCACTTTAGTCCGTCCAGTTGGAACAAAAGTAAAGTTTGAAGCTGCCACGGAAAAGTATGATGGAACACTAGTCTGTAGTGTCAAGGCTATATCTTTGGAAGATGTGCCAGTGATCAGAGATTTTTTGGATGTCTTTCCTGATGACTTACCCGGGATGCCACCAGACAGGGACATAGAGTTCATCATCAACTTAGTTCCTAGAACCGCACCCATTTCTAAGAGACCCTACCGTTTGCCGGTTGACGACCTAGTCGAGCTAAAGAAGCAGATCGAGGAGATGCAAGATAAAGGATTTGTTCGACCAAGTTCTTCACCCTGAGGAGCCCCAGTGATCTTTGTTGCAAAGAAGGATGGTACCCAGCGGATATGTGTGGATTATCACTCACTCAATGAAGTCACCATCAAGAACAAGTACTGACGAGGATCTAATAATCCTCATTTTATCTTTTATCTATAATTCTTATTATGGGTAAATATGATGTCATGTGATCCCTAGGTATACCCCTTATATTTACAAGGGAGAAGCTTACTAGGTGGTCGTAAGTCCTTCTACGATCACCCCCATAGTCTTAAGTCTTGCTACGACTACCTTTCATAAGTTCTTCTACGATCACTATCCAGTCGTAAGTTATTCTACGACTATCCATAGTCGTAAGCTCTTCTACAACCAGGTCAGCTACGACCACCTTATAATCAATAAAGCCTACAGACGAGTGGGTCCAATTGATTAAGGAATCCAAGCAGTCAACATACGCTGTTATTATACAGAGTAATAGCACGTAATGCCCTATTATCTCTGACAAATAGCTGCCAGGCGGCATGAAGGAGTTAACACTCCGGTGATTACTGCAAACATGCGCCCGTTACAGGACATGATGAGGTGCCTCTTCACTTGGAGAAACGGCTACTCCTTCACGACTATATAAAGGCGGCGATTAGAGAAGAAAGGGAGGGCAATCGGAGAACACAGCAAGCAATCGGGAAGACAGGCACTATCTTCTGTAATAGTCTTAGTCTTTTCTCCCGATTGTACAAGATACACTCAATACCATACACACACAAGAGTAGGGTTGTTATTCTCCCCGGAGAAGGCCTGAACCTGTATAAACATACCCGTGTCAATCGCTCTGTGTGATTCCATTCTAGGGGACCCCCCGAATCAAACAATCTTTACGTAAGATCGGTTCTAAAACACCGACAAGTACCATCTGCCCAGGATCGATGATTTGTTTGATCAGTTAAAGGGAGCCGGAGTGTTCTCCAAGATAGATTTGAGGTTAGGTTATCTTTAGTTGAAGATTCGTAAGGAAGATATTCCCAAGACAGCTTTCTCAACCCGTTATGTACTACATGAATTCACAGTCATGTCATTTGGATTGACCAACGCTCCTACTTAATTTATGAACTTGATAAATAAAGTATTTATGGAATATTTGGATAAATGTGTCATTGTGTTTATTGACGATATTCTAGTATACTCCAAGAGTGAGGAAGAACATGAAGAACACCTTCACTTGACCCTGAATAAGCTTAGGGATCATCAACTCTATACGCCCCGCCAATGGGCCCCTACCAAGACGCAAGACGCAAGACGGCCCCAATTCGCTTTTGGCCGTGTACTATTCATGCCATGCTGGGTCGGCCCATGGGCTGGGGTGGCGGCCTAGGCACGGCCGACAGAATTATCTTACGTCCTACCGAGTCTGCTTGGGTCTGTCGGCCGATGTGGGTCTGCTTGGTCCATCAAAACAAAAAAAATCCAGAAAATTATAAAAATGTGTAGAATTCAAAAGTAGACATGAAAATTGAAAAAAAAATGAGACAATCATATTGAAAATGTAATAAAGAGCTTTATTAATGTTCAACTGGTTGCCTCATTAAAACATTCGCCAAGTAAAAACTCAAAATGAGAAAACCTTGGCAAAGGAAAAAGAGTCCAGCCTATAGCTCTACAATTCTACAGACATGATACATCCTTGTTCTATGTGTCGGTGTCATTGTCTAAGTATAAATTTTTGAACACCTCCGACAACTCTGGATTTTCCACAGAGTGTTGTGTTCGTGAATCAGCTTGTTCCCAGTCCTTCACAGTTAAAAGGATCTCCACTATCTCACTTGTGAGATTTATTCTTCTCTCCTCCAATATTCTTCCGTAAAGACCGAAGCGCACTCGAGGAAACCAGAGATAGAGTAGTTAACACATCACGTGCAAATATGGATAGCACGAGATATGTTAACTTATGGGCTTGCCACCATGGCAAGATGTCGAAGCCTTCTACGTTGAAATCCACCGTATCGCTGCCTAGATAGGTGGATAGTTCCTCGCTCCTTGTGGGTCTTGGCAGAGCATGCACTGGTGCAGAAGAAGAAGAAGAAGAAGACCTGGACTTGGACCTGGAGGAAGAGGCACCGAAGATCGTGCCCCACATACTTGTCTTCCCACTCAAGGTGGGGGCTATCGGAGGTCGCTAAGTAGCGGACTTTAACTTATTTTCATACCTTTGGTAAACCTCGATAACCGAGAACTAACTTCGCAAAATAATTAGTATAGTCTAGCCCCAGTAGCATCACTAAGAAGATCAAGTACAAGACTAAATGCACCAATTTTAGCCCTAGGATCTAAAAACAAATGCAAATGCATATAGGTAAGGGATTTCTCTCCAATATTTAAGGTATTTATATTTCATGGAAACAACAAATTTCACGTAAAACTAAGTCATTTTCATACATTTTTAATTGAGTAGCAATCCGTAAAATAGTATGCACGATGATAGGAGATGTTGGTTAGTAGACAACGAACAAAGCAACAGTTGCCTCATAAAAAATTTCTAAAAATGACAGTATCTTCTCAACAACGAACCAATGTTGCTCAGTTAATAGCAAAGTACCGCTGCTAGGATAATGTGTTTGAATAAAAAGTAAAAAGTGCTCTTGTATGGTAAAGATGCTTAAGCATGAGGTAAGTAGAGTTCCACCTTACCTCCATGTCCAAACCGAACTTTCTTGATGTACACCCATCGCCTCGCAAGTTCTTATATTGTGCTATTCTTACGCTAGAATTATTCAAGAAAGAAATCGCATCGCTAAAAGCTTTAATATACTGACTCAACCTCTTCGCACCACGCTTGACTATAAGGTTGATAATATGACAAGCGCATCGTTGATGTAGCAAGAAAGAATGGGCATACATACTCAACAAAGGAGTAAGAATGTCCATGGCCCTAGAGTTTGAAGCGGCGTTGTCTAAGGTAATTATAATATTTTGTCTCAGAAGACCAAAGTCTTCCACGACTTTGAGAATACAGTCATAATATTCTCCCCGTGTGCTACATCAATTAATTTCAAACCAATAATCCTTTTCTCCATTACCCAAATATTAACATAATGTGCAACTACACTAAGATAATCCTCCCTAGCCCGACCACTCCATATGTCCGAGGTCAAGGTCGCTAAAAATGTGCACGTACTAAATAGTTCATTTATTTTATTACGACGTTCATTATAGTATTTCACTAGATCCCTAGTTGTTGTCTGTCTAGAAACAGAAGTAAATCTAGGATTATGCGCAGTCCTAATGTAATTTAGGAAAGAAGCAGACTCGCCAAAGCCTAACGGTAAATCCTCAGAAGCAATTAAATGACAGAGAGATTCGCGGGCTACCTGAGGATCATAGTCCCAGCTAGATATTGTATCGTCAGGGTTGTATTGCAGCTGCGTCTGCCTCATCGCCAATCTTTGCTTGGTTCGACATCTTGTAGCATGTCTAAGCAAGTGCCCCGTTCCACCTGTAGACTTCGTAGACAATTCATGGCGACAAATTTTACAAATAGCATATGGTACCTCATTTCCCACTGCGTCTTGCTTGGTTGTCCTGTCAAAATTCTCCCACACTCCCGATGTAGACGATCTCGACCTCTTTGCTCCGGTTGTCGTGGAGCCTAATGCTGACGTCGAGCCTGATGACGGAACTCCAGCTTGCTCCTCCGGTGAAACCTCCGGTTGGTTTGAGGCAGCCGCAGCTGTAGCCGCCTCTATAGACACAATTTCGTCCGATGAAAGTCCGAACTCACTAAGAGCAAAGTTGTCGTAAGGACTGTCCATAACGAAAACTGCAAAATCGAAACTAACACTATTACTACTTTAATCTTAGCACAACAATAATTAACAATAAAAGTATTACAAAAATAGTATTGTACCTCTTTCACTGACTTGTTGACGAAAATTAAAATTTCCAAATTTTGGCACAAATTTTTTGAATTTTGCCAAATTAGCTCAACACAAATTTGAATTTGCACAACACAATTTCAAAGAGAGAATATAGAATGAAGGGGTGCTGAATGAGGGGGGGGCATGGTGCCTATTTATAGAAAAAAATTTGGAATTTTTTCAATTTTTTCGCTATTGTTTAAGCCCCCTAACGGTCAAAAACGGTCAAAAAATCTCCCAACGGTCAAAAAAAGGCCGAATTTTTCGGGCTGTGCCGTGCTGGGCATGGCCCATGGGCACAACACGGCCCGGCTAGCCCGATTGTTCCGCTTCGTTTTCTTCTCCCATTGCCTCGCCCGAGTCACCGTCTTGCTTTTCTTCTCCGCGTCTTTCGCTCGCCAGGTTGCCACCGCCTCCTCGGTCCTCGCCTCAGTGGCACTTGCGCTGACGACACCGCCTCATGGCGCTCGCTCACTCCCGACGGCGCCACAACCCCGCGCCTCCTCGCCTCCCATAGCAACGACGCCTCGACACCGCCGCCTCGCCTCGCGACGACGCCTCGCCGCCTCGCGCCCCACTCACAACCCCCGCCTCCTCGCCTCCCTCATGCCCACGCAACACTGCACCGCGGCGCTACCGCTCGTTTTCTTCTCCTCCTCCTCGCAGCCTTTTGTCTCCGCCGCCTCCTCTCCTGCCCATGCCATGCCACCCCATGCCAGCCGCAGTGCCGTCTTGCAGTGCTGCGTTATGCTGCACGGCCCGACATCGTTGCCAGGCTTGCCGGCCAGCCCACCGTGCCGAGGTGGCGTTTGCACGCCCGGTCTGCGTCTTGTGCACGCCCCCCATGAACAGTGCGGGCTATGCCGTGCTTGGGCCGCCTACAATGAGTGTTTCATGCCTACCAAGAGGTCTGCCCATTTGGCCAGCTCTAACTCTATGCCAAATTCAACAAGTGTGAGTTTTGGATAAAAGAAGTTATCTTCTTGGGATACGTTATGTCTGCAGAAGGAGTCGCCGTCAACCCTAACAAAGTCAAGGATGTGCTCAACTGGGAGTCGCCCAAGACACTGTCTCAAATCAGAAGTTTCCTTGGTATGGCAGGATACTATCGTCGATTCATAGAAGGATTCTCCAGAATAGCAAAACCCCTCACTCAGTTATTGAAGAAAGAAAATAAATTTGCTTGGACGTCAGAATGTGAGCAGAGCTTTCAAGAGTTGAAGAAGCGTTTGACCACCGCACCAGTGTTGATTCTACCTGATGTCCAGAAGGATTTTGAGATTTTCTGTGATGCATCACGACAAGGTCTTGGGTGTGTCCTAATGCAAGAAAAGAAAGTAGTAGCCTATGCTTCACGTCAATTGAGGCATCATGAAGCAAATTACCCCCACTCATGACTTAGAATTGGCTGTCGTAGTACATGCTTTGAAGATATGGTGTCATTACCTCATTGGTAATCGCTGTGAAGTTTACACTGACCATAAGAGCTTGAAGTACATTTCCACCCAAGTTGATCTTAATATGAGGCAAAGAAGAAGGTTGAAATTGATCAAATATTATGATATGGGAATCCATTATCATCCAGGCAAAGCGAATGTTGTAGCAGATGCTTTAAGTAGAAAGGTCTACTGCAATACTCTGATGATCAAGGAAAGTCAGCCCACACTGCATGAAGAGTTTTGGAAACTCAAGCTTGAATTGGTTGAAAAAGGTTACCGAGTTGCTTTGGAAGTACAACCCACCCCACAAAGTCAGATCAGGAAGACTCAGACTGAAGATGCAGATATCAAAGAAATAAAGAGCAACATGAAGAAGGGTAAATCCCTAAGATTTTCAGAAGATGAGTAAGGCACCATTTGGTTTGATAAACGCATTTGTGTACCGGACTAGAAGGAGCTTAAGCAGTTGATACTCAAGGAAGCGCATGAAACTTGTATTCTATTCACCCCGGAAGCGCTAAAATGTATTATCTCAAGGAGTTGTATAGGTGGCCTAGTATGAAGCGAGAGATTGCTAAGTATGTAGCACAGTGTGATGTATGCCAGCGAGTTAAAGCCAAGCATCAAAGTCCTACTGGACTCTTACAGCCTTTGAACGTACCTGAATGGAAATGGAAAGAAACTGGCATGGACTTTATCACTGGACTGCCAAGGACGAGCTGGTCATGATTCTATCTGGTGATTATAGATCGCCTAACCAAAGTTGCACACTTCATCCCAGTTAAGACTACCCACTCAGGAGACAAACTTGCAGCATTGTATATGACAAAGATAGTATGTCTACACGGTGTACCAAAGAAAATTGTGTCGGATCAAGGATCCCAGTTCACCTCAAGATTCTGGCAGAAGCTGCATAGCTTCTTGGGCACTAATTTAAATTTCAGTACAGCATATCATCCGCAAACAGATGGACAAACAGAAAGAGTAAATCAAATCTTAGAGGTATGTTGAGAGCTTGCGCTCTAGCAAACCAAACCTCTTGAGATCAAAGTTTGCACTATGCAGAGTTTTCTTATAACAATAGTTATCAATTAAGTCTGCAAATGGCCCCGTTTGAAGCTCTTTACGAAAGAAAATACAGAACACCCTTGTATTGGACCGAAACAGGAGAAGGACAAGTGCATGTGCCAGATATCTTGAAGGAGGCCGAAGATCAAGTTCAGTTAATTAGAGAAAAGCTGAGAACCGCACAGACTAGACAGAAAACTTATGCTGATAACCATCGCCGAAATTTAGCTTTCGCACCTGGAGATCATGTGTACCTGAAGGTTTCACCTCTCAAGGGAATACGTCGTTTCAAAGTAAGTGGGAAGCTTGCACTAAGATATATTGGACCCTTTCTAGTTCTTGTTAGGCATGCATGATGTCTTCCATGTGTCGCAATTAATGTCTGTGTATGCTTGAGGAGCAGATAACGTTGGAAGCAGTTGATCTACATGATGATCTCACCTACAAAGAGCAACCCATCAAGATTCTAGAAGTAGCAGAGCGAGTGACAAGGACCAAGATCATCCATTTCTGCAAAGTCCAGTGGAGCAATCACACTGAAGAAGTTACCTTGGAGCGTGAAGAGGACCTAAAGACCGAATTCCCAAACCTATTCTCTAGTCAGTCCGAATCTCGGGGTCGAGATTCCCTTTAAGGGGGGTGGGTTTGTAACATCCTGAAATTTCAATCTTGATTAAAAATAAAACTTAAATATTTTCCTTGAATTTCGGGATTTAAAAAAAATCCTATTTATTTCAAAGGAGATATAATTTATTTTCAAATGAAAATATCAAATTTAAGTTGCAAATATTTTATTTAAGTCCAAAATATCTCAGGGAATTTATTTGAGTTTTTCTACAATTTTTGGACTCTATTTGCTAATTTCAAAAATCCTAAATGAATTAATCCTAATTCTGAAATTGTTAAATTACCAAAAATTCGAAAGATCCGAATGGGCCGAATTCCTTTAACCTACTGCTTTTTTCTTCATTTCACCAAGACCGGCTCAACTCTCCCGGCCAAATTTCTCCTCCCACCTTCTTCTAGGGCGATCCAGCTTGTTCTCGCCACGCCACTTGCGCTACTGCCATCACAAGATGGGCGCCACGTCAGCAGCTCAAGACACCAACTCGCCATACGCTCGCCACGTGCACGTTGGACCACCTCCACCTAGCCGCCGCACGCCAAGCACTGTGCTCACTACTCCCGCCCACTCACCACCTCCTGCCCGAGCCACCGCTCACCTCCTCCCCCTTCTATAAAATCGCGCGCGGAACCACCTTCGCCCTTTCCTCTGCCTCGCCCCCCCTCTCCTTCACCTCTCTTCGCAATTGAAGTTCCCACCCATGCTATCTCCCTTCACAGCCACCGGCCACGCCGCCCTATCGCCATTCTTCTACTCTGTGAAGTTCGGCCTCCGAGTCACACACGGCCGCCTCCTAACCCCTCTTGCTTTCCCCCTTTCTCCTGACCGATTGCGCCCCATGCCATGCCGCCACCGCCGCCCCTTTCTTCCCCACCTGCGACGCAATGGCCGTGCCTCCTCGCTTGTCCCTGAGCCTTCTCGAGTGGCTCTACACGCCCCTGCGGGCCACATCGTGCCTGCGGCAAGACGCTTACTTTCCGCCGCCGCCGAGCCGTTGAACCGGCTGGTGCGCCGCTTGCTCAAGACACGCCGCCACTGCGGCTTGGCTCGCCACGCCACCTCACGTAGTCTCCTTGGGGTCCCGGCCACCTGTTTTGGCCACCGACCAAGCCCCACGCCACGCCTCACCGCCACCGCCTCAAGCCCCGAGCGCCTACTTTTCTCGCCTCGCTTCTAAAGTTCTTCTTGTGTGTTGTTCTCTCTCAATAACTTCGTGGGACCCACTAGCCATTGGCTCAACCCCTTTGTCTTATTTGGTTCCCTGTTTGAGTGTATGTTAGCTAGTCCTCACCTGAGTAGGTGTTCAGTTAGCAAGTTTCTGTAATTGGTTTAAGGGCTAACCAAGTTGGGTTAGAGTGTAATTGAGTAATTAGCCTAAGAACATTAGAAGGATAATTAATTTGTAGATGATCAACTAATAGATTGCAATTTGGTTAATGACAATAAGTCAAGTCATTGAAAGGATAGCTAAATGGTTGTTTGGAATATGATAGTATAATAAGATAGGTGAACATTCATTCACTCATTACCTTTTCTAATCAAAATTAGTTAATTGGAATTTGTAGAATAGTTAGATATTAATCGAGTAGCATTAATCTATAAGCTCACATACACTTAGGAACCAATTAACCATCAACTCATCACAACACTCACTATCAAGAGTGACCCAGAAGTCAGCATTCTTTCATCTTAGATCCTGAAATGGAATATTCTGGCATATTCCATCTTCTATATTTTCTATCATGTCATGTTATCGCAATCTTCCGGGCGTTCGTTCTCCCTCATATGAACTCCGATTCCGTCGATTCTCATTTCTAAATTCATATAAATTTAGTACCATTCTTTTGGTTCTGTGGATATCATGGGGATATGCCCATGATCTTAGGATGACGAAACAATTGACAATGTTGCTTTTGGTTTGAAGTTTCAAGCGCTTTCGGCAAAGTTTCTGAACTGTCAGGTCACTGGCGGTCAGACCGGCATTTTGGGCGGTCAGACCGGCCATACTTCAATTGTTTTTCTGGTTTAGTCCCAGGAGCGGTCAGACCGGCCAGAATGGCGGTCTGATCGGTTTTTGTGCTGATTGTTGATGTTAGTTGTGAACTGATTTTGGGATTAGTCATATCCTTATTTGATAATGCATATGTGTTGCATATTGCATGTTTTGGCTAACGTGGGTCAAGTTGTGAAGAACTTGTTCCCGAATTCGTGTTTGCTTGTCTATTGTCGTGTGTGACTTGGAGGTCAACGACAATAAGCGGCGAGGAGGATCGACTAAGCTTGGAGAGCCGAGGTCCGTAATCGATCATGGATGCCAAGTGAGGTCGAGTGACTCAAGCATGGCGCATCGGATGAAGATGACCGAACAGGCGGTTCGGCGATCGTTGATCAAGCGCGCGGGGTCGGTGCAAGTGCCATGGAGGTTTCGGTGGGATCCAGACGGGAGAGATTTGCCGACATGATAAGAGCCGTTGATCAACCTACACGTGTCGGAGCAGGCGATTGCTTCGACAGGATTGGACTCGGTCCATGGAGAAGGATCGAGAAGGGGTATTTTGGTGATTTCACCAAATACCGCCTTTGTGACTTGTTGGCTAAACCGCGGCGCGGGTCGACGCTTGGAGAAGCGGTTTAGGTCAAGTGGAGATGAAGACGACGCTTTAAAATACGTGCGTGAGTGACCCGTTTGTATTGGGCCTTAACGGGAGCCCATTAGGATTTGTCTTCTAGAAGCTCTAAGCCTCATATAAATAGGAAGGGTGCTGTTAGGCAGCTATCAAGGACTTCATTTTGTAAACCCTAGTTTGGTTTTAGGGTTTTAGAGAAAGAGGAGAGGCTTGGGGCTCTAGGGAGATGTGTTGAGTTGTGTGCTCATGGATTGAGCTCTTGTCCTCCTCGAGGGAGTGGCTGTAACCAGCGACCAATCTTGAATCAATCTATGGATGATTATTCAAAGATGAGTCTTCTTGTGTTTTTCCTTCTCTTTTGATGATTTTGAGTGCTTCCTTGATCCTGTGGTTTTTGGTTGGTTTCTTGCCCTCATTTACCTTACTGTGATGTGTGGGAATACATCTAGGATTATCTAGATCATCAATCTCCCACGAGGAAGTTTTGGATCAAGTTTTTCGTTTTGCTCGGTTTTGAAACCTTCTTCGTTCATATCGAAGAAGGTAGGAACTTTGACGTGGATCTTGTAAATCTTTGCTTGGAATAGGTTCATAACCTCCATAGGAAGGTGTGTTTAAAATCTCGTAGAGTTTGGCCAAGTAGTTCAAAAGTTATGCCAATTTTACTTTTCGTCGTCAGGCTGTTCCAAGAAAATTGGTACAACCGCCCGTTTGCCTGTGGTTGTACCGAATATTGGTACGACCGCCCATTTGCTCAAGGTTGTAGGTCAACATTGGTACGACCGCTCGCTTGCTCAAGGTTGTACCGATTTCTAATTCTTCAGCACATCATTGAGTTTGTTGATTGCTATACTTGGGGGTTTGGAGTGGATTCAACATAAGTCTACCACTGTGCTTATCTATTGATCTTCATAGCTCTCATAGCTATTGGAGTGAAATATTTGTTGAATCAAATCTAAAAAGGAAAATTGATTGAGCTCCTATTCACCCCCCCCCTCTAATCGCCTTTCCGGTCCTACAAGCTAATTTGATAAATTTTTTTGGATTTGTTGTATTTATTTGGCTCTTTTTGCGCGTGTAGATTCCGGCGTCCCTGAAGAATTCCCGGACCCATTGATGAAAGCATATCAAACCGTCAACGAATGCAAGTCGTAGATCTTTGATCATGTCGTACCCATTTTATAAAATTATATTGTTTTATATCAGCTTGCATTGCTATTTTTTATATCAATGGTTTTCGGGAATAGCTAAATACCTACTTGACAGTATGACTCTGTTGAATAATTGTGAATGATATGTTGACATGTACCCTTAGACAGCCTAGGTTGAGTAATCTTAGTTGGATATTATTGTAATACCAACATGGGTGCGTATCATGCTTAGTCATGCTTTAGTTATGCGATGGTCTCTCGATCACATAATTTAATAATGAAAATTTTGACTTAATGATATATGGAATTGTGGCGGGCCCACTGTTATTAAAATTTGTTGTGCCATGGCAAGGGTTGTCATTTGGCCGGGTTGAACCGAAAATGATTTCGTACTCAGGCGAATGATCGTACAGTAAAGGGGAGAATTTTGGAATGCGGTTGTCTCGCCTGAGTAGTCTCTAAGGACTTAACTTTGTGCGTCATTGATCTGGGCCATACCGTACAACCACATGTCCAGGATGGGGTGGACCTAGCTGAATAATTAGCAATGCTTTGATTCAGTTCTGTTTTGGTGAAAGTGTGAATCCTGGGTTAGACATTCATACTTGGCGTAAGAGGGGGCCCAAAATGGCGAATCCTTAGCGAGCAGAACCAGGTTAAAATGAAACTTTGTAAAAACCTTGTGATAATCACTTAGTTGCACGCCTTTGGAAGCGTGTAATGTCTGACATTATAAGATGATTATCGCTTGTGGGTCAAGTTGTACAACCTCTGTAGATTATAAAACTATCCGAATAGCCGTGTCCCCGATTATGGACAATGCCTGGTAATTTCACACGAGGGGTAGATTTTCATAAAAATGTGGGAATGGTTTGGTTGGGAAGCGGTTCGGATGATGGTTGTTGGTTGGGGAAGTGAACAGAGTTGTTCACTAGTTGTTTCAAAGAACTTGTTTACCTATATGTTAGTCTCTTGTAAATTATGTTTTTCAATCTATTTACTGTATTTACTATCAGTACTGCTTTCTGCAAAATAGCCATAAAGCTATCCTTGTCAAGCCTTGTATAAATACTATTTGCATACATTTTCCTACGACTTGCTGAGTACTTTATGTACTCACGGCTATACGCTTTTTGTTGATCAGTCACCGAGAAAGAATCAGGAACCGCAGAGTTCTACAAGAAAGAATATTTTGAAGACCAGGCGAACTAGGTCGTGTTCTCCACTCGATTGCCTGTGGACATGTCGGGTGGCTACCACAAGACATTTTGGTTTGCGCTGCAAGTTATCTTTTGTCAGTAGAGCCCTGCATGGCCAACTGTGTAAGACTTGACCATAAGGTCCTTTTGCTACTAAATAATATTAATTTGTCTGCTTCATCAATATTCTGATGTATGGATATGATTGTCACCGATGATGTCACTATGTGAGCTAGCTACTGATCATGGGACTAGTTCAGAATACACAGAGGGTCTCGGGTCCGGAGATCCGGGGTCCCGACACATACATACTCAAGTCTAGCTCATCACAATTCAATAAAAAAAACTTTCACAAATACTTAGGTCTGCCAAAGGCATCCTCAAGTCTGGCACATTACATTCAACTTTTACAAACATAAGTTGGCAAAATACATGCATAACTCTACCACATTACAACTCTTAGTCAAGTATGGCACATTACATTCACTTAGAAGGCATCTGTTTCTTGCCCCTAGTGAAGACTTGCTTGTTGGCCTTGCATGAAGGTTCCTGTGCTTTGACATGAGCTCTTGCAGACCCTGAGTTCAGATTGATGTTTACTGTGGAGCTAGCCTGTGAGCCTGGAACATGAGCCTAAAGGTTCATAGTAGCTGACCCCCCTTTGGTTGTTATCACATTGGCCTTAGCTAATGTCTTGATTATCTCCTAAACAGGCATACCAGACTGCAATATGGAAAATGAGACATGGTCAGTTATGTGCATGTTGTAATCAAAGTAGGAATATGTTAGTGCTGTGACTTACATCTTGGATTGTTGTTCTTGTTTGCTCTGAGTGCAGATGTCCTGAACCACTTATCCTCTTTTTGCTATTAGCTGATGATTCAGTAACTGTCACTGCCTTCCTCTTCCTCAACACACTCTGCTGGCTTCCTGGTAATAATACTTGAGAGCAATGTATCATTAGCAGAAAATAGCATTCATATTATGTAAACACAATAAGGTGTCAATGCACATTACCATTGCATCCAGTGGTGGCATAGGAGCATTTGTAGTAGCTTCCCCACTTCTCTTCCTGCAGGATCCCCTATTGTGGCCAATGCCTTTGCAAAGTCTGCACCTGATGATGGTGCCAACCCTAGATACTCTTGTGCTCTTGGGTTTCTCATTTGGTTCCCTTCTCTCGTTCCTAGGCCTTCCTGACATCTTGACATACACAGGAGCTCTTGGTTTTGGTCTTTTAGAGGTGGGCTATGAAATAATACCCTCCACAAGTTGCAGACAGTGCTCATATGTCTTGTTGAATTCTTCAATTGAATAGCACTTTGCAATAAATTCATCAATGTTTCTTGAGCTGTAGTAGATGCAAGATATAGCATGGCAAGATGGCGCATCGAGAAGTTGCCAAGACTGTGAGGGAGCGTGTTTTGTACTCTAGACTAATAGTGAACCTCTTGTCATGGTGTTTAACTTCATAACCATCTTTCCCATTTCACAAGGCTTATGACAAAAACAAGATTCAGTTATGTAAGACTTTAATTTCTTGAATATGTTTGGGCATACTTGTCCCTGCCATCTTTGAGCCCTAGTTCTCTGTTCTTGAATCCTCACCATAACTTTGCATCTAATCACCTCAAGCATGCTAATAATAGGTAGAAACCTAGCTGAAATGATCCAATTATTGAAAGACTCACACATGTTATTGTCGATCGAATCACGCTTGAGTCCAACTTGAACCAGCCTCGCTCCAAAGGACGTGGGTCAGTCTTCATCATAGCTTTTGCTCCTTCTGGTGTCTTCTGTGCCAATTGAGCTTTGTAGAAGTTGAACATCATCATGCAAGGTGCTTTGGCATACCTCCAGAACCTCTTCTGAAAGTCCTTGTCCTTGTAATTCTTCTTCCAATTGGCATAAATATGCCTAGCACACATTCTGTGCTCACATTTAGGTGCCCAGTTGGCAATAGCATTAATAAGGCCCTACAAGAATAGATGTTAGTTTCTAAGCTAAACTACAATTCTACAAGTACAAGTTAGTGTGGATATGCATACCTTCCGTTGGTCAGATATGATCACCCAACCATCACCATCACTAATTTGAACATCTTTGAACAACAATGCACAAAACCAATCCCAAGAATTATTTGTCTCTTTCTCAACCACTGCCCAGGCAATTGGGTACATCTGGTTGTTGGAATCCCTGCAAATGGCACATAGTAGCTCACCAGATGTTGCTCCTTTAAAGAAGCAACCATCAAGTCCTATGACTTTCCTACAACTAGCAAGAAAACCTCTCTTACAAGCATCAAGGCACACATAAAATCTCTAGAATACTGGGTCTTCATAGTCATGGTCTAGGTGGACCATAACAGTACTTTTTGGGTTGCTCCTCAAGAGTTCTAGCTAGTAATCAAACACCTTGGAGTACTCACCCTTGGTGGAATCTAGCAATCTTTGCATGACAATAGACTTTGCTCTCTTGCACTTGGAGAGGCTAACATCTGCTTACATTTCCTCCTAGACAGTGGCCTTCAAGCTATCCATGCTCCAAGTGGGATTAGCTTTGATCAGCTTCTCCTACTTATCTGTAATTCTTTTGGCAGTCACATGTTTATTGTCTCTTCTAGGTGGGCATGTGTGCTCATTGACAAAAGATGCAACCTGTCAGCTCTCTGTCATACTGTTAGTGGATAAGAGTATAACCCAGGGGCATTTGGCCCAATCACACTAAGCTCTAACCCTGGTAGCCTCATCCTTCACAAAATTAATCACCTTCCGTTCTGCTAGCCCATAGTTAATAACAGCTTCCTTGAACTGTTGCTTGCTTGAAAACTTCATAGCCAATGCAAATGTTGGGACAACAGCATAACGATCAAACCTAGGATACTTGGACTTCTTCCTAATCAGCTCATCACCATCCTCTTCAAAAGAACCTTCATTATCACTACTGTCATAGTACTCAGTCTCATTCTCGTCATCAACAATGGCTTCATTAAATGCATCAGCAGACTGTGGATGAGATCCCTCAAAGAAAATGACATCAGGATTCAATGTCTCTCCTGCCTTAAGCTTCTTCTTGAACTCCTTCAACTTTTCCTTGATCTCTATAGCCTCCTCCTCCCCCTCTAAACGCTCACAATCACTTGGGAGGTAATCACTACCACTGCTACATGTGTTCTCCATAGCTATAATAGCTTGCTTGTTCTTATCTACCTTGCTCTTTTCACTGCTACATGACCTATAGAACTGCCTAAATGAAGCTAGTTCCTTCTGCCTATCCTTAGGAGTAGATAGAACAATGCCCACTTGCTTGCTTCCGTGGTTACAAATCAGATAGTAGCACTCTGATTACCCACATCTTGGGTAACAATCTTCTTGCCAATATCTTGCTTGCTCCCAGTAACTCCCACTTCATCATCCTCTGCCTCCATTTCTACATAGTTCAAATCTTGCATCTCTTCCTCAAAGTCACTTCCTTTCTCATGGTCGCCATCTCCATCTCTGCTTGTTTCACCGAGTCCACATATATGTCAAGAACGCCACCATTAGTAATGCAATCCCTCATTAGTATGCATGTCTTGTCGTCACTCAAAACCCTCAGACCATTGGCAAGCTCTTTCCTGTGAATAGCCAAGGAGCAAATTGTCTTCTGTAATTTCACAATGGTCTTGCAGGTGGCCTCAATCTCGGCAAAGAAACTTTGTCTCTATCGATCCAAGATAGTGCCTCAGAACCGCTCAAATAATACACATACTTGCCATTATTGAAAAATTCTCCTCGAAAATGAAATCGAACACACAAATGGTCCAGCAAATCCATATCCTACATGCGCGGATGATGTATGTGCTTACAAACTACTCACTTCTAGCGAAAACACACACTACAATTCGCACCTAATCCAAGAACTAACACAAATAAAGACGAACTAATCTCACAATCAGTTCCGCCATCGGTTTCGCCGCCGCCTAGGGATCTCAGAGAGGGTCGCCGCGGAGTGGTCGTCGCGCGCCGCCATGGGGTCGCCGCCGAGGGGTCGTCGCGTGCTAGGGTTCTACGATTTGGGAGAGGGGAATTTTGGCGATGCGATGCAGAGGGCCGGAAGCCACACGGTCTCTAAGTGAGGTGCTGATAAGGTGAAACCAGGCCAGCGTGGCCAAAAACTAGCTGGTTTCAGCTCGAGGGGGTCGGATGAGATGGTATTGGGAGTTCGAGGGTGTAAACTGAACAGTTTTGGAGTTTATGAGGGGTTTTGGACTCTCTGTAAAGTTCAGAGGTGTAATATGGACTTTTTCCTTTTCAGAATGACCGGAAATATCAGTACTGAAATGACTTCAACCAAACCTTACATTGAGGTCCTCCATTGAACAGAAGATCATGTGGCGCCAAACTGCCAATATCCCAGGCCCGGCCATATGAAAAAAGTTCAACAAATTTATTTACTCAGTGAACCTATGCAGACATGCAGTAAGTCGTGCTATAATCTGAGTAACTAGAGGCATAAACCAACTAGCGCCATGTTTTTTTTTTTAAAAAAAAAAACCCAACTAGCACATGGCAGTTGGCACACTTGCCGCATCTAGCATCCAGTAAAACACGTCCAGTCAAGAGATATATTATGCAGCAAAAAGGCTCAGGTTCAACAGAATATTTTTCCCACTACAAAAGGAACCAATACCCACATTTATGTAGCATAAGCTACTTCATTCAGATGAGGTTGTATTTTGGGTGTAATCTGCAACATATTGAAAACGTAAAGGGAACAGCCCACCGAGGCTCCAAGCATGTACAGAATGATGCACAAGGCCTTTTCATTGTCTCGAGTCTCAAGTCATGTCCGTATTGGGAATGTTGGATCAACTACGGATTACATGGATCATCCATTGTAACAAAAGAGAATTGCATAGTTGCACAAGGCCAACTTGCATGCCAATACAAGTATATGCAATAGGCAGACGCAGGAAGAACATGTAACTGTAATAGTTGTGCCTGCGAGGTTACCTGACTGAGGCACTGGTTCTTCAAAAAAAAAAAGACTGAGACAGTGGCAGTGGCAGTCAGTGATTACAGCAAGTGATAGGGCCAGAACACCGTGCAGTTTGTGTACAATCATAAACTAAAGCTACAGAAACTAATGTATTAGTACTATAGAATGTCATGAAATGAACGCAACTTGCTTTCTGGTCTTTCAATGAAACACAAAACTGTACCTCCAACCATAAGAGATAACTAGCACACAGCAGCATAACAGTACCTGCACAGCTGTGCTGTGGACTAAAAGCATGGATCAAACCATTTGACCCATGCATGCAGCACAACCACCTTGCTAAGAGCAAGAAACAAACAATTAGACCAACTGTTTTTATTCATCCTTCCGGTGGACAAAACTAACAAGTAGGTTAGCTATGAATTTCAACGAATCAACATGCTCGACAATGGTGCTTTCAAATAAACATCTTCAACAATGAATGCAAGCAAGAAACAATAAAAAATCCACCGAAAAAATGGAATTATGGGAATGCATAATATACCAAGAAGCTGCGCAATACCTTGGTCTTCCATTTTCCAACTACAAACTTTTGAATGAGACATACTTGCCATTAGTAGCTAATTGATAAAAGACTGCCAGACTGCCAGGCTGGAATCAGCAGTGCAAACAGCAGAAGGATGCCTGACAATGATAAATGATGTTCGTCCTGCTGCCTGACAATGATAAATGATGTTCTCACAACATTCCGCACAAATATGGTATCATCATATATCATAAAATCTAAGAGAGCTTTTCTGGAAATGAAACAATCAATCAGGATATTGCTTAATTGGGTGGGAAAACAACTACCAACTAAGGCAGGGGCACACATAAAGGACAGAAAATTGCAGAGTATCTACTTATATTGAGTTTCAGCCTTTCAGGAGATTCATAGGTGCAATTTAAGAATATTTATTTAGGACGCGTAGTTTGCAAAATTGCGACGTGTCAACTAAAATTTATCATATGACAACACAACATCCAGTGTTTAAAATTAGTCCATGAACCCAATTCAGAATGTAGAATGGCTATATTGCACATTTTCAAAGTAATATGGCAAAACTGCAAAGTACAGATGGGTACAGCGTAATTCACATTGAAGGATGCTGAGTCTCGACTCTCTGGGGCCAAAACATATGCTTACTGATAAACAACATAATTAGCACAGAGAAATATCATGGAAGGAGCAACGTAAGAGGTTGGTGACAACATTAAACTTAGCTGGAGATGAAATGAATAACAAAAGGCAAGATTAAAGCAGAGCAACAACAGCTATGCCCATCTAACAAAAATGATCAGGGTGGAGCTCAGAGAAGGACGGACACACCTTTTCTGGTGGGCTCATAGGTAAATATCAGGTAGGTGCACACCTCATACACAACCAGATGCAAGGGTAAGCTAATAACATGCTGGCACATATCACTTATAACTACATACAAAAATGACAACAGGGGTAAACAAGAACAAGCACCCCTAACATGAACTGCAAAAAAGGATGAATAAAACCTGGGAATTAGGACTGGTGCACAACGAGTTAGTTGCCCAGGTGTTAGGTGCACCTAAAACCTAGGAATTAGGACATGCACGGGCGGGCAAGGAGTTTGCTCGTTGATTTAGACATGGGCCCAAGAAGAGTCTGTTACTAACTTCCCAATTCTGTAGGATTAGATATGAAATATTAGACTCCTCACACGGTGGACAATATGAAATTGCATTACTTAATTTTGTAAAATTCTAGAAAAATTACATAATCAAGTACACTCTGTATGGAGCCTGAAAAAAAATTCATAATGTTTGGACCTCATTTTCTATATTAGAAAATTCCTACAAACAGTATATTTAAATGGATTTTAGAGACAAAATCAGAACGTATAAAGTATTGAAAAAAAATATACAAGCAATTAAACTGTATCAAGAGACACCACAAAAAATTTGATAATTTGTTTAGCTCAGTTTCTATATTTAAAAAATTCTGGAAATGGAAGTAACTGGCGGCGATATCATTCGTCTAATTTTTTGGTATTCACGATGTTATTTTCTAGTGCGTCACGAACACAGCGTCGTTCCTCCAATTACGCTCTAACGCGATGTCACTGAGCTAATTTTCCCTAGTTATAAAACCCGGCCCGACCCTACGGTTGAACCGTAAAAACCCAGACCTAGAGGCTTTGCCGGGCCGGTCACACTTACAGAACCTAAAATGTAATTGACCTTGGAAAACCCAGCCGACCCGACCAGATTTTTGTCAACCCGGCTAACCTGATCAGTTTTGCTTGACCTGACCAGGTTTTGCTCATGAGACCAAAAGACAAGAAACCCCTCAAATGAAAGAGCTTTCCAAGACAAAACTGAAGAGCATGTTCTTACTTTGGGTGTTGCTAGGGTTTTTGGAACCCCCTTGTGAAATTGCGAGCTACACATAAGATTTTTTTATCTTTCTCACTCTCTCATTCTGGCCGGTAACTCATCTCTGTTCTCTGCTTAGCTTTGCCTCCATCAGTAAGACACACATAGTTATTAAACCTAGACTGGACTGCATATTTGTAGAGGATTAACATTTTATGTTCACATATGCATTTTTTACACGGTGTACATACTAAAATATATTTTAATAATATGTGCAGTCTGATCGTTGACCCACCGGTCCGACCAGTGACCCGACACCTCAGTCGGGTCGATGACCGGGCTGGGTTTAATACTATGGTTACAGGGCGGTTACCAACTACCATTTTCAAATTCAAAATTGGAATATGAATCCAGATAGCTCAAGTCTCAACTGACTGGTTCAAAACTGGTTTCCACTGGCTGAGGGGTAGAGCATGGGTTTTCCTATAATGGTCTTTTGGAACCTTGCTCCCTATTCAGCAATCAAAATACAATTTCATCCCATCCCCATCAGAAATTTCATAGCAAATGCAGCCTCATCTGGTGCAGAATACAATTATGTGTTTATTTTATATCCTAAATGGAAGGCTAAGTACATATTAGTCAATGATTACACTTCTTTTAGAGGGTTAATTTATCATTATATGTTGTGGTAACTATTGGGATACGGGTCCGAGGACCGAGGGTATGACACTCGCCGTTATCTAACCGCTGGCAGAGCTCTTCCCTGACAAGGTAGGGAGGCTCTGAGGCTTAGTCAAGAAAAGGGGGAGATATTAAGAACTTTGTTTATTTATTGCTTAATAACTAATACAATAATGTCCTTTTTATAGATATGGCTTGACTTAACCCCTAAGAAACATATCTTTAATATAGGAAATAGATGATCCTAACAATCTAATATAAAGGATATGGAAATAACTAAAGATAACATCCCTAAACTTAAGGGATAGATGAGGGAGTTTCCTTGGCCACCAAAGGCAAGAGCTATTGCTGCTGTGCTATAGTAAGCTGTGCTACAATACACACGTGCACTACATTGCCTCGTCTAGATATTGGACCATAACATTTTAAGACACACCAACATTACATACATCAACTTCATTACCAAAAATGAAAAAGATAAATATGTAAAAAGTAAGATAGGACTTTTGAGCTTCTTTAGACACACCAACATTACATACATTACATACATCAACTCCATCGACGACTTCTTCCGAGCCCTGGCCAGTCTCTGGCGCCAGCTGGACGAGCTGGCTTCTCCGCTCTGCTAGGAGTGTCATAAGGTGCAGGGGCTTAACTACTGAGTCGCTCACCACGACCGACAGTCACCGAGGCCCTTTCGACGCTTCGCGCTGAGGAGCTTCACCACGGGTTAGCAGCACAGTTGGTTCCGATTGTGCTTGCTACCCCTTCTTCTTCGACTACACCAACGGTTTCTGTTTCGACTACAGTTCCTCCTCAAGTGTTTGTTTCCGCTCCTGTTTTTGCACCAACTGGGGTTTAGTGCAATTATTGCAAGAACTTCGGGCACGACTACCAGAGTTGTGTGGTGCGAAAAAAGCAGAACAAGGCTCATGGGAGTGGGCGATCCAAGGGGGGCAGGGAGACCCTTCCTCGACGGGAGGACAGACCAGCACGTCAGGACCTTCTCAGTGAGGTGACTCTGCTCAAGTTCTCGCCAGCTCTACTTCAAAGCCTCTCTCACAAATTTTAGCGGTGTTCGCTAGTCTAGCTCAAACGTCTCCTCCAGGTACTTCTTGGGTTCTGAATTCTGGTACTTCTTTCCACATGACACCAGACTCCACATCTCCCACTTCAGTAGGACCTCCTGTTTTTCCTATCTCTGTTCAGACAGTTGATGGTACTCCTCTGTTTGTCAGCTATCAGTGCACTCTTTTGTCCACTGATTTTTCTGTTCCAGTTGTTTTCCATGTTCCCCAGCTTATCATGCAGCTTCTCTCGGTGGGTCAGCTTAACGATCTCGACTGTAGGGTTGGTTTTGACTCTCTCCTGTTTCGTCCAGGACCGACAGACAGAGACAATACCTGGGACTAGCCGGCGCCGTTGGGATCGTCAGGGTCTCTACATCCTTGACCGCCTCCACCTTTCGTCCACTTCAGGTGCTCCTATCACCTCTACGTCTACCTCCACCGCCACTGCTGTGACCATCTCAGGAGTTTTTTGCGTAGTGGCTTCATCGTGTAGGTCACTTGTGTGGATCTCGTATTTCTTCATTAGTTCGTCAGGATGTTCTTGGACGTGTTACTATTGACACGGCCATATTTTGTTAGGGTTGTAAGCTGGGCAAGCAGCTACAACTTCCTTATTATTCTAGTGAGTCCTTGTCTTCTCGTCCTTTTGGCTTAGTTCATTCGGATGTATAGGGGCCTACGCCTATTATCTCTAAAGACGGGCATAAATTTTATGTGATCTTCATTGATGATTATTCTCGTTTTACATGGATTTTCCCTATGTCTAATCGTGGTCAGTTTCTTGCGATCTATCGTATCTTTGCAACGGTGGTTCATACTCAGTTTGATTCTTCCATCCGTACTTTTTGCTGTGATTCTACTGGCGAATACTGTTCTGGCGCTTTTAGATAGTTTCTTTCTGAGCAAGACACCCTTTACCAGTCTTCTTGTCCTAGCGCCCATGCTCAGAATGGAGTTGCTGAGCGTAAATATCATCATCTGATTGAGACTTTTCGCACTCTTCTCCTTGCCTCTCACGTTCCACCACAGCCTGGTCGAGGCTATTTCTCTACCAGATATCTCATTAATATGCGCCTTCCACCGCTTCTTAATCTGTCACCTCAGAGCGCTCTCTACTCGAGCCCCTAGTACACTCACCTTCGTGTTTTTCGTTGTACTTGTTTGGTTTTGCTGCAGCCTCGTGAGCGCACCAAACTATCAGCTCAGTCAGTTGGGTGTGTGTCTTGGTTATAATTCTGAGCATAAGAGTTATCACTACTATGATCCTTCTGCTCGACAGATTAGGATTTCATGAGACGTTGTCTTTGACGAATCTCGACCTTTCTTCTATCAAGATTCGACTCCTCTTGTTTCCACTGTTGAATCGATTTCATGGTTTTCTTTCCGACTCTTCACCCATTTCTCCACTATCACAGTCTTCCCCTGGTCTGTCTCCAGTGGTTCCTTCTGTACCTCCGCCTCTGGTGCTGCCTCCTGCAACACCGTCTCTTGTTCCTACAGCACCACTGTCTCGTTTCTCTAGTATTCACAACTCCAGGCATCCTCGTCCTTCACCAGTATCCTCTTCTGGTATCTTGCCGACACCTACATCTGATCCTCCTGATGATGCTCCTTGCTACGCCCTTCATGACCAGACATCCATTCGACCTCCTAATCGTCTTGGATTTGCTCTGATAACTCGTGCACTCTCTGTCACTAAGCCTAACTCTTATCGTGAGGTTGCTCCTCATTCTGAGTGGCAGCTCGCTATGGCAGAGGAGCTTGATGCTCTTCGACGTACGAAGACTTGGGATATTGTACCGACACCTATGCATTCTCGTCCTATCACGTGCAAGTGGGTGTACAAGATTAAGACCCAGTCTGATGGTACTATCGAGTGCTACAAGGCTCGTCTTGTGGCTCGCGGCTTTTAGCAGGAGTACGGTCATGACTACAATGAGACTTTTGCCCCTGTTGTCCATGACCACTGTTCGCACTCTTGTTGCGGTTGCTTCTGTTCGCCGGTGATCTATCTCTCAGCTGGATATTAAGAATGTCTTTCTTAATGGTGTTTTGCATGAGGTTTACATGCAGCCACCACCTGGGTATTATGTGTTAGATAAAACTAGGGTTTACTATCCACAACTTTGCATCTTATTCATTAATGAAGGAGATATATATAGACAAAGATACATGGGCCTCATGGGCTACAAGGGCCACATGGGCCAAGAGAGAGAGAGAAAAATGTATAATATACAATGCTCTTAACACCCCCCTTCAAACTCAAGGTGGATCAGGAGGATCTGATGCACTGAGTTTGAGTAGATGAAGTCGATGATGTTCTCTAGTCTGAGCTTTAGTGAAGAAATCTGCAACTTGGAGCTCTGAGGGAATATACTTGAGGGTGATGGTCAACTGCTGACAATGAGATCGCGTGAAGGATGCATCAACACCAATGTGTTTTGTCAGCTCATGCTTGACCGGATCATTGGCAATTTGAATGGCACTTGTATTGTCACAAAAGAGAGGGGTAGGATTGTCACAAGGGACACCAAGATCACTCAAGAGCCATCGGCCAAACGATCTCGATGTTAGAAGGCAAGTGCTCAAGCTCGCCTCGGCACTAGAGCGTGACACATGATCTGCTTCTTGAACTTCCAAGCAATAAGCGAAGTACCAAGAGAGATACAATAGCTGAAGTGATGATCGGCGACAAGAAGATCACTCGCCCAAGTAGAGTCGAGTAAGCGTGGAGCCGAGCCGACTCGGCCGCATAGAACAGACGTCTGGACGCAGTTCCTCTCAAGTATCTCATTACACGAAGAACATGACTATAGTGAACTGAGGTGGGAGCACTGACAAATTGGCTGAGCACATGAACAGCATGAGCAATGTCTGGCCTGGTTACTGTGAGATATTCAAGGCTCCCAACAAGCTGACGATAGCAAGAAGAATCTGTCAGGGGTACACCATCTCGTGAGGTCGGCCGCAAGTGAAGCTCCATGGGTGTGGCAAGCAAGACGAGTATCACCATCCCAGAGCGAGCAAGCGATCCCGAACATAGTGATGCTTTGAGAGATAGTAGCCATCACCATCGTAATGAACCTCAATTCCTAGAAAATAGCTCAATGGTCCCAAATCGACATCATAAATTGTTCACTCAATTTCTTCTTGACAAAAGCCACGTGGTCCATGTCATCTCCGTAATCGAGATATCATCTACATACGTAAGAAGCAAAGTACGACTCCGAGAAGTGTGAACAAACAAGGCAGGTCATGCTCACTCAAGTGAAACCAGCATCAATCACGTAATCAAACGCCGAACCAAGCACGAGGAGCTGCTGAGACCATATAGAGCACGCCTAAGGCGACAAACATAGCTCGCAGGAGCCTCAACACTGGGGGTGGTGCATATAGACCTCCTCATGTAGATCACTATGAAGAAAAGCATTCTTAACATCCATCCGAGATATAGTCCATGTGCCTATTGTCGCAATCGCAATAAGAGTGCGATCGTGGTCATATGAGCAATCGAGCAAAAGTCTCATCATAATCTCGACCATAAGCTCGCTTGAAAACCTCTTGCAACAAGACGAGCCTTGTATCGCTTCATCGACCCATTTGATTTGTTCTTTATTTTGTACACCCACTTGCAAGTGATAGGAACAACTGCATTTCAGTAGCGAACAAGATCCCAAGTGCCCGTGCACTCTAATGTCAGTGAGCTCCTCTGTCATAGCCAATCGCCACTCAGTACCCGACGACACTCCTCGATAGGTACTTGGCTCACCATCGCACTCAAGACGAGAAAACCCCATCTCTCGGTGCTCGAATAGAAGAACGATCACGTGGGGCATATCGTGATGTAGTAGAACGATCGCCGAGTCGATGGTACCGCCGAGGATCAAGCGGAGGAGAGGAGGACAGAGAATCAAGTGGAGGAGAGGAGGACCGAGGATCAAGGAACTCTTTGTCGGCGATTATAGTGGAAGGGAAGAGGAAAGTGTTAGAAATCGTGGAGCTGGTGGAGAAGGTAAACGAGAAGGTGAAACTGTGGAGAAGGTGTATCTCGGAGAAGGTGTATCTCGAGAATGAATGGGAGGTAGACACAAAAGGAAGCGGAATCTGTGGAAGAAGAAGTGGGATGTGGAGAAGGATGATGAAAGAAAGGACGCCCTCATCAAAAGTCACATCACGAGAGATGCGAATGCGACGTGCTGAGGGATCATAGCAACGATAACCCTTATGCTCAGGACTATAACCCAGAAAAACACACTCAACTAACTGAGGGCTCAGCTTGGTGCGCTCACGAGGTGCTAGAAGAACATAGCAGACACAACCAAAAAACGCGAAGATGAGCATAGTGAGTAGGTACTCTGTACAGGACCTCACCAGGACACTTGCCCTGAAGCTTAGAAGAGGGCTGACGGTTAATAAGATAGACTGCTCAGAGACCGCTTCCCCAAGTGAGAGGGACAAAGGAGGAAATGAGAAGAGTGCGAAAGGGCCTCGATGATGTGATTTGCTTGCGCCAAAGAACACCATTCTCGAGCATGAGCACCGGACACGAGAGCCGAGGAAGAGTACCCTCGGAAGAAAGAAATCGATTTAAAGGCCGAGGAAAGATACTCTCCTCCAGAGTCAGAACGGAAAACACGAATGGAAGAAGAAAATTGTGTATGAACCATCTTAGCAAAAGACTGATAAATAGAAATCAACTGAGAGCGATGTTTCATAAAATAGATCCAAGTATATCGAGAGTGATCATCAACAAATATGACATAATAACTATGACCACCCTTCAAACAAAAGGAGATGGACCCCATACATCCTAATGCACCAAATCAAAAGGATCAAGACCGAGAGGTACTATCGATATGGAAGTTGTAGTTGTTTTCCCAACTTACAACCAAGACAATGAAAACTAGACTCAACAAAGGACATAACCCGAGGAACCCCGTGAACTAAAGTAGTGAGGCGAGCTCCACAAAGATGACCAAGTCGATGATGCCACTTGTCAAGGAAGACCCAACAGAGACCGAGATGAAGACATAGCGAGAAGACACCAAGGCCTTCGACGATCGGTGGAAGGAAGATGTAAGGTGTCCAAGACATAGAGATCGGGAGAGCCTCTACGGCGATGGCCGTAACCAATCACTCTTCTCGCTTCGACGATCCCGAATGAAACAAGAAGAATCATTAAATCCAATGAAACAGCTTCATATCGCTTAGTTGACCAACGTAAAGAAGATTCATAGATAGCCGAGGAACAAAAGACACATCGAGAACAGAGAAGCAAGATGTAGAGAGAATGCCCCGATGGGTAATAGAGCAAGGTGTACCATCGCTAGCAGGAACATAGGTAGCATCACCACGGGTCTACGAGCAACAAGCCGAGAGTCGCCGATGTGACATGAAACGAAGCACCAATCCGTAACCCAAGGATGAGCAAAGCTAGAAGCGTAAGGTGCAAGCGATGTCATAGCGCATAATCGATCCGTAAGTCACAAAGGATGTGGATGTGTCGTGGATCGCCCAAAGGAGTGCTCGAAGACCCAAGAGGTGCTCCACGATTTACGGCCAAATGGTCGTTCAGCACGATAGGCAATAAGTCGATCTCGATGTAACTTGAAACATTTGTCAACATGATGACCGATCCTCTTGCAATGGGAACAAACCAACACTCCTGTGGGTGTCGCTCTGTAGATCCGCATCACCGTGAGAGACTCGTAACAAAGATGTGGTGAGGATCCCGAGACAGTATAAGGGAATGAAGACGCTGCCTCATCCGCAATCAAACTAGAGAGCGCCGCATCAAAGTCGGTGGAGGGGATAGTTGAGCAACCGAGTACTGAACAGCTCAAACTCCGATCGAAGCCCCATCACAAATCGATACATGAGCGTCACGAGCATACTCATCTTTAGCAAAGACAAGATCGACAGTAACAAAGAAATTTTCGTGTCATAGACTCTAGAGGACCGTGATGTGAGTGAAAGCACCGTAATACTCCTCCATCGACCGATCAGTCACGCCAAGACTATGAATGTTCTTGAGCAATGTGAAGCGAAGAGCACCATCGATCAACATATCTCTTCTCAAAGTATGTCCACATTTGCTTGGTCAAGTATGATACTCAAGACTCATCCGCAGAGAAACATCAACACTCAAAGACAATGCCGGCCATGACACGATCATCTTCTTTCTCGCCAAGCCTTTAATACCTCAACATCAACGGTCTTGGATCGAGGATCGTCACCAAATGAGAGGCCAAACCATAACCCCTAAGAGTAGTCTTGATCGAGAAAGCCCATGCTCGGTAATTCAACCCATCGAGCTTGATGTCTCAGAACACTAGAGATGAACCGCCTCAAACATCGAAGTCGGACTTAGCCATCTTGAAGGACCACAATCAACAATAGCTAGCAGCAGAGCAACAGCACTAAGCAATAGCAATATCAAAACTCAAACAAAAAGATACCACTGTCTGCAGAGGAGAGCAGAGGAGAGGCGGCCAGCAGAAAAAAGCAGAAGAGAGGTGGTCAGTTGCTCCAGAGCTCACGGATGGCGGCGGCAAGTGATGCTCCAGGCGGCGGCGGTGAAGAAGCGAAACCAGATCATCCGGCGTGAAGACGAGGCATCGGGCAACCGGCGCGAAGAGACGAGGCGGCGCCGAACCGATCGTCTCCGCCGAAGAGTCGGAGGCGAGGCGGAGGCGAGGTAGAGCCGACGGATCTGGCCGGGCAACGCGCCGGCTTGGAGCAGAGGCGGTTGCCCGACGAGGCGGCGCCGATCCGATCGTCTCCGACGGCGGCGGCACTGATCCGGAAGTTGGAGGCGAGGCGGAGGCGAGGTAGAGCCGACGAATCTGGCCGGACGACGCGTCGGCTTGGAGCAGAGGCGGAGAGCTCGGGGATGATGCCGGCTTGGAGCAAAGATGGAGAGATGATGCCGAGCTCGGGGATGTCCTACTCGGGCCTCCCGGCCCGAGCGGCAAAAGCCGACGGCGGCGGTAGTGAAACTAGGGGCTAGGGTTAGGGTTGAACTGCTCTGATACCATGTTAGATAAAACTAGGGTTTACTATCCACAACTTTGCATCTTATTCATTAATGAAGGAGATATATATAGACAAAGATACATGGGCCTCATGGGCTACAAGGGTCACATGGGCCAAGAGAGAGAGAGAGAGAAATGTAGAATATACAATACTCTTAACATTATGTTCCCGATGGGCACATATGTCGTCTTCGTCGTGCTATTTATGGCCTCAAATAGGCTCCTCGTGTCTGGTTTGCACGTTTTACCTCAGTGATTACTGCTGTCGATTTCACTGTCAATTCCCATGATTCTGCTCTTTTTGTCCATGTCTCATCTCAAGGTAGGACACTGCTTCTTCTGTATGTTGATGATATGCTCATCACTGGTGATGATTTGTCATTCATCACGTACGTGAAGAAGCATATCAGTGAGCAGTTTTTGATGACTGATCTTGGTTCTCTTACGTACTTTCTTGGGATTGAGGTCTTTTCCATGCCTAAGGGCTACTACCTCTCCCAGCAGAAGTATGTCTAGGATCTTCTTGATCAGTCTGGTCTGACTGACACTCGCACTGCTGAGACTCACATGGAGCTATCTCTACAGTTTCGTGCCACTGATGGTGATCTTCTTGAGGATCCTACTCGATATAGACATCTTGTTGGGAGTTTGGTGTATCTTGTGAGCACTCGTCCTGATATTGATTATTCTGTTCATATCTTGAGTCAGTTCATGGCTCGTCCTACCCATCTTCACTAGAGTCACCTTCTTCGTGTTCTTCACTACTTGCGTGGGACTATCTCTCATCGTTTGTTTTTCTCTAGCTCCACCTCACTACAGCTTCAAGCGCATTCGATGCGATCCGGCTATCGATCCTTCCGATCATCGTTTTTTTACGCTTCTGTTGTTTTCTTGACTCCTCCTTGATTGCCTGGAAGACAAAGAAGTAGACTGCAGTTTTCCGTTTGAGTGCAGAGGCAGAGTTGAGAGTTATGGCAGCAGTGGCAGCAGAGGTTACTTGGTTAAGGTGACTACTTGCAGATTTTGGAGTGCCTGTGATGGAACCTACGACTCTTTTGTCTGACAGTATAGGTGCTATCAAGATGTCCGTGATCCAAAGGAAGCATGAGCTCACCGAGCACATTGGTGTGTATGCTTCAGACACTCGCCACAGTGCAGGAGGGAGTACTTGCTTTACAGTTTGTGCCCTCAGAGTTACCGATCGCTGACTTCTTCACGAAGCCACAGACTAGGATATAACATTTATATTTTCTCTCCAAACTCAGTATGTGTAATCGACCATGAATTTGAGGGGTGGTGGTGTTAGAATAGGAATCCTTTTGTATTTTCTTATCTGTATATGGCATATCCCCCTTATACTTCCTATATATATTGCCCATTGAGCTTCATGAATATTCGTAACACAATATTCGTAACACACTTAGACATGGTATGATCTTCTCTGCCAGATGATTTGAGAGAGGGAAAAGTCAATGGCCTATGGCATCAGGCCCAGTCAGTACAGCTAGATCAGAGAGGTGACAACCAACTCCATCTCTTTAAAAACCAGAGATTTGCTCATATTTTATCCTGGGCAGAGCCTCAGAGAAAATAAGGTCATAACAAGGGTCTGAGGCTCTGAGCTCCCTCAAAATCTAACCTCACCATTTCAGTGATATTTCTTCCTCTAACAGATATGAGTAGCGGAGGCTTGGGAAAAAATTCCAATACCAGCGATGGCCATGAAACAAAAGGTTCACCACTATCCTGCTTCTCTTATTTGTTTCCTTTTAGCCTTGTTCACTCTCCCTTCTCTTAACTAAAGCTTTTTAGTTAATATCATTTTGTTCAAAAAGGGACAGCTGAAGAAGGGTGCAGAAACAGCGCATATCAGTTTTCTAGTATCATTTTGTTAATTTTAGTGACCTTAAACCTAAATATTCTACATCTTGATGCTCTATTTCCATGGCGAGAAAAAAAGAAGGCAGGCAGTAACAGTTACAGAGTATACCAACAAAGAAGCAACTCACTTGTAACTGCAGAAATTGAAACAAAAAAAAAACTGTACAGGTAAACGGGATAATCCGTTACTTACTATCAAATGGAGTGTTAGAGGCTTAGAGCAACCTAATGAAGAGGGCAGAGTTCAGCTTTGGTCCCTTCCAGCATATGGACAAACTCCCTCCAAGGAACATTGCAAATTCCAGTGGTGACCACAAAATTGGCATTTGTAAAATAATTCCATATGATTGGCTACTAGGTTCTTTTGCTTACTTTTATGACCAAGTTTTTTTATTTTATAATGTTTGCAGAAGTTAATAGCACCGCACAGCATTTTGTTGATTTCACAGAAGACGAGGAAGATCTTGTTTTCAGAATGCACAGGCTTGTCGGGAACAGGTACCCTACTACCCTTGTACATATGTATAATGTGTATCGAGTGAAAATGGAGAAAATCGTTTTACAAACTCACGAAATCCATAAGTCTATCAGTTCAAGCAAATAACAGTATTTGCAGTTCCCTAATTGGGTTGCTCTTATGATGGAATTATGTAGGTGGGAACTTATAGCTGGAAGAATCCCCGGAAGGACAGCAGAAGAAATAGATATGTTTTGGGCAAAAAGCACCAGGAAAATGAAAAATAAAAAAAGTTGCATGCAATAAAACTACGTTGATGTATAATCTGCGTTTTCATGTCCCTAAGAAATTTGTGCTGATTTAACTCTTATTTTCTGAACCATGCTAAAAATAACTTGTTTTGTACCAAGCATGGGTTAGGTAAGAAAAGCCTGATGTAAAAGGAAGAACAAACTGAATAAACAAAATTACGAAATTGTTTATTCCAGGACTATTTATTACTCTTTTATGTATTAGAATTAACCACAGGTTAAATGATCGTAGTGAGTAGTGACGAATTTTTTTAAAAAATAATCTATTTTTTATTCGAAAATACAGAAATAATACCACTTAATTTTTATTTACAGAATAATCTCGTGTCGCCAGCACGGCGGTTGGTAGTCCCAAGTCGCCCAACCAAGAAGGCGACACATATTAAAGTTGCCCAATGGAACAGTGACTAGAGCGTTAGTGGACCTAGTCGCCAAACAGATGTGTGACACGTGTTGGAATCGCTCATTTGTAGAGCGAGTTTAGAAAGTCGTGCATTGGTTGGGCGACTTAGTTCAAGTCGTGCATTGGTTGGGCGACTTAGTTCAAGTCGCCCAACCAGTGGGCGATTTTAGCTCCTACACCTGGAATTATGCAAATCCAATTGGAGCAATTGTGTTAAAATGTATATTACAATTTTTAGGTATTGTATTTAGCAAATCGTATTATATGATGTTATTTTTTTAAAAGATAAAAGTGTGGTGACAACGTTGGTTGCTCTGTTTGTTATTTTCGTAGAATATGAAGGGTACGAAATTTGTCAGACTCGCAATAACATTTTTTGATCGTCGTATATTGTTGTAGTGCGCTAAATTTCTATATTATTTTGTGAGGACGATTGAGATAGTAATGAGTGGTAAGTAGAAAGGTAAGTGATATTACGATACGTGAGGGAGTCTCTCCTCGATGAAGTTATGAAGATGCTGAGAACGCTCGTTGTGATTATGAAGATGCCATAAAACATGGATGATTCGATGGCGGTGCGAATGGTTCTTTCTGGGATTCTACTAGAAGAGGCATACTTGCAATATAGGCTTGCTTTGATGGCTTAGCGGAGACACGGAACGAGAAGTACATTAAAGTCCGCGGACAGAAGCACATTACACGTTACAATTAGTTCCACAACATACTAGTTCCACAATTGCTTACAAGAACCAAAGTACCGATCAAGTACATGTTACAACATACTAGCGGCTTGTAATACAAGTTCCTACGTGTTGACATGCGCCTTGCAAGTTCTGACAATGTGCCCTTCCTGGCGGCATCGGCTACAACGTCTACCCGCCACAGGCTTCCCCTTCGTCCATATCGTTATTTAATACGACGACTCTGGCGACGGCCCTTCCCTTTCAACAAAGTCTAGATCCTAATCCAAATCCTATTTGCAGATATCAACGTGGCGGTTACCTACAACCCCGAAGCCTCTTAGCTCGCCGCACACACCTGCTGCACCCTTTCCTTCATGAAGTATTCCGATCACGGTTCGATGGGTCCATGCGGATGGTCCCACACACGGCGAGGACATGAGAGCATGGCTTGTGAAGGAGCTTTAGCTTATTGCATGTGCAGCTAGGTTCATTCACATGGTCTCCAAGGCATACCTCATGGGTAACAAGAGACCGAGCCGTCCCGAATCCGGCTCTGTCTCGGAGGATCACGTCGAATCGATGCTCCGTATTGCCCATTACGAAGACCATGTGCGACCGAGCCTTCTCGGTCTTGGCCTACATGTATGCTGTAATCTTCGAGCAGTAGGGTGTCTGTGGGTTGGCTGCATGAAGTGCTGTATTTGCATGTCTTTCTCTGAAATATCCAATTGTACTATGCAGAACGCCTTCGACGATGGCAACAAGAGGCTGAGAACGGAGGCCCTTAATAACGTGCAGTAAGGATCACTTCTCTAATGGCTCGGCCTCAATCCAATGAGAGAAACACCCGATGTCCCTCGAGGTCCTCCGCGTCAAATGAGGAGGGTCGAGCTCTCGCAGTGGTGTGAGGCGCTCGGGCTGTGCCGCCCTAGGAATGAGGGGACGCTTGTTCCTCTCGACGACATGCTTCCTGGTGTGCTCGTCCAACATCTGCCACAACGCATCAAATTTATGTCTTTGGTTCGCATAGCAAGCCTCTTGAGCAGCTTTCATCAACAGCTTGTCGCTCAATCGCTTGAAGAAGTTGGCCCCAGATAGTGAATGCACCATCTGCTCCTCGTGTCCGCCAGGAACGGCTCATCGGGTCTTGCTTTGAAGTTATCGGATGGCCTTCATCATCCGGAGTGGCGATCATGGATTATGCGACATCGGGGCCGCCTAACTACTCCCACCTTCGGATGTTGAAGGAACCACAACCACCGTCGTAATTCTCACTTTCCACGAAAAGCAATGGCTAAGGGCGAGAATCGATTGTTGCCATCAACGCCAATTGTCGTCGAGATCATGCCCTTGTATTTCCCAGATTAGAAATGTCCCATCCATCGATATCACGGCAACATGTGTCCGAATGCATTGATGTAGGGACCGAATGCTAAGAAGGTCCTCTGCAATACCATAAAACCTAGCGGCGGTCTTTTGGGTGGTCGGTCCTTCACAAAGAATGTATGTGCTCGGGTTCTGCCCCGCAAAGACTGGAGCATACGAGGAAAGTTGTCGTAAGACGCCTCGAAAGAACCGAACCTCCTTTCCAAAGCCTTCTGCTTAGCACGTCATGCCTTCACGTAGCTAATCTTGTACTTGAATTTCTGCTCGATAGCCACCATGATGTGCTTTGCCTCCAGGTCCGTCTTCTTCATTATCTCTCCATACATGACATTGGCTATGAAGGTGGACGTCAGGTTGCGATGCCTCGGCAAAACACTACTGAGCAAGCAGGAGTGCGGTTTCACCTTCGAGACAATCCAGTGAGTCTCGTACTTGGGTCTCCTTGCGTGCACACGCCAAGGACACCCAGCCTACTCGCATACCACGGTGTACTGCTCCTAGCTGGATTTGAGTACACAAAACGGCCGTTACATGGATAAGGCCCACAGCTTAATGGCATCCTGCAGTGATCCCTTGTCAGCAAACATTGCACGAAGCCGAACCTCCGTCCCATTGTACTCCCACGGTGATTCGTGCTCGTCGGCACAAAGAAAACCCTCAACGTCCACCCTATTCCATCCTCGGGATGGAACCTTCGTCCTCCTAAGAGTTATCACCATCCTCTTCTAAAGTTTCCTCCTCCGCTTGAGCTGTCAAGTCATCAATCTCCATCTGACGTATTATGTCAGGACATGCTCCCTCGTGATCCGCTCGGGGGCGGCTCGAGCGTGCGGTGCACGATATCCTGCCTCCGTCTCCTCTTCTGCCTCAGCCTCCTCTTCTGCCTTAGCCTCCTCTTACGCCTCTCGCAACATTGGCCACCTCGCCTCTTCTACCTTCGAACGCCGCCACCTCGTCCTCTTGTGCGCCCACAACATCGCCACCGCGTCTTCTTCATGAACCACAACCGAAGCTACTCCCACCAACCCGACGGAGGCGCTTAAGGGCTGTAAGGAGTACCTTCAGACATGGTCAGACGAGTAGCACGCACGGAGCCACGGCGCCACTGACCTTCCAGATATCCTTCCATGCAACCGCGCGCATCACTCGCTTCAACTCCTACCGAATGTGCGGGGAGACCTACTCCAAACTCCTTGTATGACGACACTCCACACCTCGGGTCCAAGGAGAAGCTTCGTGAGCCAAGCAGAACATCTCCGATTCGGGCATTCTCCAGGTTCGGGTGTACCAAATCAACTTGCTGAAAATCACTTAGGTCAACACCTTGCGGGCCTTCACGAATCGTACCAACACCGTAATGCACTTTCAATCTTGTGAGCTCCGACATGACTGCAAATATTACAAACGTTGCAACCAGTGATTTCTCGACATACATTCCCCATAAACGTGGTAAACAAATAAGTAGCTACACGTCGCCTACATTCGGCCGAGAACAAGAACAAACAAGAGTATTACCTTCGTTCGTCTTTCTCTTTCACGTCTACAGCTCCTCTCCTCCCGAACCGCCCTCTCCCGAGCTCTGCTCCTCCTTGTGTACCTCTCCCAAGCTCCTTTCCTCCGAGTGTCTCCCTCTCTCGAGCTCCTCTGCTTCTCCCTCTCCCTGCCTTCTCCCCTTTTTCTCCTCTCCCGATCTGCTATGCTTGTCCGCCGAGACAAATGGTGAAAGAAACCATGACAGGATCTGGGCTACATAAAAATGCACATCATGTGTTGTCATACAGGTGTGACACTCCAGTGTCAAATTGCATATTCAAGCATATCAATGACAAACCCGAATAACATCATCAAACTTACTTAAGGAATGAAGTGGATTTGGTATCAACCATGTTCATTTTGTAACATGTGATGTACATCTGGTTGTCACTTGGTGCAAATTGTGCAACAGCAAAATAAAATAAAAATGTACAAGAAACACCAGGAAATGCCCATCATGTGGTAGGAAGATGTATATTACATTGTAAAAAAATGAACTGAGTTTATTGCTGTAACTACACTTGTATGTTCAATCGTTCACCAAGGGAAAACTCAATGTATGGCAAAATTTCCCACGAAGGATGTGATCCGTTATCAGATAATAGTTCCAATGCTAAAAGAATATACCCATACAAATGCATACAATAACAAAAGCCATACAGTGTCTTTGTAATACTTCACAGAAGTAGTTGTTGAACTGACATTGATCCACAAATAACGGAGGCATAAATGAGATATTCCTAGAGAGCATAAAAAAAGTAATCCAAACCTTGTCCAATTTCCCAAATTGAAAGCCCTGTTCCCCAATCTTGTGCTTCATCCAAACGTACAGAAAGATACATCAGCGTCGGGTAAAATACAGCATGTCTCACACCTTCATCTGAATAGATGAAAAAATGCTCTGAATTTTTGTCAGCACACTGCAAAGATGGCTTGTACTTCTCAAGTAAATGAATGAAATCTCTTCTGGTGATAACACTACCATCATCAACCGAGTACATCCCATTAATAAGACATATTTTTCTCAAATTCAGGTTGAAGATAAACTCCAAGCAAGCATCATAATAGATTGAGCAATTAGAAAATGTGCCATGTGCTACAGTGCTACCAACGGTAAATCGTGAGCCTGTTGAATTTTACTAAGTACTGTTAGAGTATTGTATAAGTTGTGTGATTAGTTCTTTTATAAAGGGTTATTTGCTTACTTGCCCACTCATGTAGCGGTACATATTGGCCTTTTAGCCCAATGAATGAGCGAGGGTTCATTGCTCTGCTCCACCTGTTGTTATGGCTTATGTTCCTGCGAGGTTGACGACGAGTCAATAGAGGAGGAAGGAGCTGGTCCTGGGAAGACGAGCAAGATCGTAAAGGATAACATGAAGAATCGAGTTCGCCTTCGGACGCTCGGCGAAGATTGTTCTCCGCCAGCGAGGAAGCTCTGAACACGTCTAGATGAATCAGAAGAAGATAACTAGTTCTGTGTTGCTTGTTTTCTCCCGGTACAAGGCTGTATGTATAAATACTAGTTACAATCGTATGAAAACTAGACTCTGACTCAACTCAATCTAATACGGACTCTTTATCGAAACCGATTGAAACTCTGCTTGCCTTCTGAACTTGGATTGCCTTCTGTTATGGAACCGCATGCGTATTGTCGGCCGCTACAGTATCGTCCGAAACACCAACTGAACTGGGCGCTTGCCGTTTCCTGCGTCGCTCGTATTTCTTACTGTAAAAAGAATCCACAACATTTCCTTCCTCCTGCAGAACCAGCTCGTCCTCGAGCTGGAAATTTGGATAACGCACCCGAAACTCTTGTAATGTGACCCAAGAAGCTTCAGAAGCCAGAGAGGCTTTCCACTGAACTAAAAGTTCACAAGTTCCTCGATTCAATCGGGCACGGCTAATTGTCGATGGTTCAGGGATGACTTTGCTGTGATAGATGTTTGGCAAAGGCATGATAGCATCCGGTGGCTCTCCATGAAACTCTTTGAGCAAAGCAACATGAAACACGTTGCGAATACGCGCCGAAGATGGTAGCTGCAAACGATACGCCACCGAACCAACACGCTCCATTACCTTGAAAGGTCCGTAAAAACAGGGGCTCAACTTTGACGCCTTGCCTATAACGGTTGTTGCTGGACGATGCTGAAGCCGCAACCATACCCACTGACCCAACTTGAACTCCTGTTGACGATGGTGAGCATCATATTGTTGTTTCATAACCTCCTGAGCTTGCAGCAACCGGTCTCAAATCTCTAAAAGGAACTCGTCGCGGTCTACCATTTGATGTTCAATAGCAAACACCCGCGCTAAACCGACTGTATACGACACAATCTGTGGAGGATTTCTACCGTAAACAACACGAAAGGGAGTCTCGTGTAGTGCGGACTGATAAGAGGAGTTATAACAAAACTCCGCCCACGGCAGCCATTGAACCCAATGCTTAGGACGATCTCCCGATAAACAACGAAGGTACATAGTAATAATCCTGTTAACGACCTCCGTTTGACTGTCTAATTGTGGATGAAAAGCCGAGCTATGACAGAGCTTAGTACCACAGAGACTGAAAAGTTCCGTCCAAAAATTACTAGTAAACACAGGGTCGCGATCGCTGACAATTGAAGAAGGAATACCATGTAACCTCACAACCTGGTCAAAAAATGCACGCGCCACTGAACTGGCAGTATAAGGATGAGCAATAGCAATGAAATGTGCATACTTTGAAAAGCGATCAACCATCATATAATATCACCGACGGCCAAGCACCTTTGGAAGACCTCGATAAAGTCCATTGAAATATCGCCCTGCATCGTGCATGGGACGTAGAGGTCAGAAAAGGCCTGCCGGATGTAAATGCGAAGTTTTATTACATTGACATACCGAGCAACCTTTGATATAAGTTCGCACCATCTGTACGAGCCCTGGAGAATAGAAAAACGAACGGAGACGATGCAGCGTTTTCTGGACGCCCTCATGGCTCGACCCATGAACTTCGGCCAACAAGTTCGGCCATAGAGCTGATGAAGCTGGTACAAACACATGCCCACGGTGAAGAATCGCACTATCCGCCATACCCAATCCGCCCTTCATGACCTCCCAATGCGCGTCGCTTAGATAACAAACCGTGTCGGCAATCTCACACCGAAGCCTATCAAACCAAGCAAAGTGGGGCGTAGACACAGCAAGTAATGACATATTGGTTTCATCCCGGCGAGACAAAGCATCAGTCGCTGCATTTTGTTTACCCGGACGGTACTCCACCGAAAAATCATACCCAAATAATTTGCTCACCCAATGATGCTGTGGAATAGTTGATAGACATTGATCCAGCAAGAATTTAAGGCTATAGTGATCTGTTCGAATGACGAAACTACGACCCCAAAGATAAGGCCAACAATGACGTACAGCTTGCACTAATCCTATCAATTCGCGTTCATAAGCTGCCAACTTGATATGATGAGCTGCCACAGCATGACTAAAGAACGCAATCGGTCTAGCACCTTGATGTAAAACCGCGCCTATGCCCGAACCGGAGGCATCACAGTCAACCATGAACTTTTGAGAAAAATCAGGAAGTTGCAGAACTAGTCCAGTAATAAGAGCTTTCTTTATGGCTTGGAATGCGTGATCGGCCTCCGAAGACCATGAAAAACCCTCCTTCTTGAGCAGCTTGGTGAGAGGTGTTGCGACTGTCCCATAATTTTGGATGAACTTGCGGTAGTAGCCCGTAAGACCTAGAAAACCACGCAAAGCACGGACTGACAACAGCGTGGGCCAAGATTCCACTGCGGCCACCTTGCCTGGATCCATGGCCACCCCATGACCGAAAATAATGTGGCCAAGATATGCGACTGAGGTTTCACCGAAAGCACACTTGGACTGTTTTAAAAACAGATGATGTTGACGCAAGGCTTGAAATACCGCTCGAACATGTTGTAAGTGTGTTGACCAAGTTGAGCTGTAAATCAAGATATCAAAAAATACCAACACGAACCTTTGTAAGAATGGTTTGAGTACGTCATTCATGAGGGCTTGGAAGGTAGCCGGCGCATTCATCAAACCAAATGACATGACAAGGAATTCAAAGTGGCCTTGATGTGTGCGAAAGCGGTCTTCGGATATCGCTTGAGTTCATGTGGACTCGTGATAGCCATCGCGAAGGTCAAGTTTGGAAAAATAATGTGCGCCTTCAATTCATCCAAAGACTCATCGACGACCGGAATGGGAAATTTGTCCTTCACGGTTTGCGCATTCAAGGCACGATAATCAACGCAAAAACGCCATGTAGCATCATGTTTCTTGACCAGCAAAACCGGCGAAGAGAACGCGGAAGTGCTACGCCGGATAATTCCTTGAGCTAACATGTTGTCGCATTGTCGTTCAATTTCATCTTTCATTAGCTGCGGATATCTATATGGCCGAACTGCTACCGGTGCCGCTCCTGGCAATAAATGTATATGACGATCTTGAGGACAGGGCGGAGGTAACCCGCGAGGAGTCTCAAACAGCCCCGCAAATTCTTGGAGAAGTTCAGCCAACAAATCCTTGGTGGTGCACACCTGCGCCTGTGGAGCCAGTGCAGACGTCTCAAATCCCGTCCAAACGACCTGATGGTCAGTTCTCCAAAATGACATGGTGAGGTTGCTGAAATCCCACAAGATCGGGCCTAAAGTCCTTAGCCATTGTATGCCCAACACAACGTCGAATCCATCAAGCGGAATCGCAAAGCAGTCCACCGAGAAGCTTTCGTGTGCAATAGTGATCGTAGTATTCGCGCACACACTAGCACCTTCAATTCTGTCCCCATTAGCCACGGTCACTGACAACCCCGGCCGTGGATCCATGGACAAGCCAAGCCGGTCGATCAGACGAACATCAATGAATGTGTGTGTCGACCCGGAATCAACCAATGCTCGTAAGGCTTCGCCGTTGATGTGAACTCGCAACTGCATGGTTTTACCAGTATGAATGCCCGTTAATGCGTGGAGTGAAATCCGGAGGATCGTCGATAACGTCCTCAAGGTCGCCAGCATCGTCGACCTCAATGAGGTAGATACCCTTGAACGAGCAATTGTGGCCTCGGGTGACCTTCTCCGGGCAGTTGTAGCATAACCCCTTCAAGCGGCGGTCGGTCATCTCTTCTTGGGTAAGACGTCTGAAACGGGAACCAGTCGTACCAGCAGGAGGCGTCGTCAATATCCCCGGAACAGGAGGATTGTTGCCGATTGATCTGGGTAGCCTGGAAACGGTGGTAGGCGGCGTCCAAGATGTATTCTGGGAACGCTGTGTGGCGGTCGAATATTTGGCCGAGACTGATCTGGCCTCCTCGGTCACCACAGCAAGCCGGCGTTCATATGCCCGTGCCAAACTCATCGCCATTTGTAAATTACTCGGGTTTTGCAATTCCACATCAATACGGCGGTGGCCAAGACCGCCAGAAGAGTTGGACTCGCCGAGAGGCGAGAGGCGCCCACCCGGCTACGTAAGGGCCAAGAATTGTTTTTGGTAGTCGTCGATGGAACCGGTCTGCCGGAGTTGTGCTAACTCGCCCAGCGGATTACTACGGATGGGGGGACCGAACCGGAGGTTGACGAAATCGGCAAATCGAGGCCAAGACAGAATTCCTTCGTCGCATTCGAGTTGGAAATACCATTGTTGTGCTGAAGCATTGAGGTGGTATGAAGTCAACCATACTTTTTCTTCTTCGAGTGTCCGTTGACCGCGGAAGAGCTGCTCACATCGGTTCAGCCATGGCAGCGGGTCACCGTCGCCATCAAACGTTGGAGAATCGAGCTTATGAAATCGTGGAGCCGCACGACGCCCGTCCCCTTGATCTCCGGGGCCAGTTGCCGCCAAGCCAAACGGTGTATGTTGGCTGAGGACTGCAGGTTGGCCGGTTTCCAGTCTGGTAATGGCGAGATTGTGAGCCATCGACTGATTTTTGAGATCGCCCAAATTGCCACTCATCTGCTGCTGTTGTTGCGAGATGCGTTGTTGCTGCTGCGCCATCAGCTGTTGTTGTTCCAAGAGTTGGGCAAGCTGCTTACTAATCTCCTCCATTGATACTGGCCGGGTCATTGGAAGCGCGGAACCTGAATCTGATACCAAATTGTTATGGATTATGTTCCTGCAAGGTTGACGACGAGTCGACAGAGGAGGAAGGAGCTGGTCCTGGGAAGACGAGCGAGATCGTAAAGGATAACGTGAAGAATCGAAGTTCGCCGGACGCCGCCAAGATTGTTCTCCGCCAGTGAGGAAGCTCTGAACACGTCTAGATGAATCAGAAGAAGATAACTAGTTTTGTATTGCTTGTTTTCTCCCGGTACAAGGCTATATGTATAAATACTAGTTACAATTGTATGAAAACTAGACTCTGACTCAACTCAATCTAATATGGACTCTTTATCGAAACCGATTGAAACTCTGCTTGCCTTCTGAACTTGGATTGTCTTCTGTTATGGAACCGCATGCGTATTGTTGGCCGCTACAGTATCGTCCAAAACACCAACTGAACTGGGCGCTTGCCGTTTCCTGCGTCGCTCGTATTTCTTACCGTAAAAAGAATCCACAACACCTGTGCTCTGCTCTGTTGTGTTGCTCGCCCGTGCTTTGCTCTGCTCTTCAACAACGAGCTGAGCCAAGCCCTGCACCGAGCTCATGCCGCCTCCGCCCAAGCCCTCACTGTCATAGGCAGCACCCACATCTGGTCTCCACTAATGGCTACCACCGTTGGCTCGTTCATCATCCCGCTCCCTCATGTTCGGTTCGACGGGACAAACTTCTGGGAGTAGGCTGTTCTCTAAGAATTCACCTCAACAACCAGCGCCTCTAAGCTCACCTCACCGATGAGCAACCTTGTCTACCTCGCCCTACACTAGCAGTTCTACCTGCTCTTCGTGCTGGTGCGGATCAGGCTACTCAGAAGGCTGCCACTGCTGCTCTGGAGGAGGCTCTGGAGTTCTACCAGTCTGAGCTGCATGCCTATGAGAGATGATAGAATGCCAAGGCTCGTGCTCCCACCACCCTGGTAGGCACCATGCCCGTGGCTATCTCCATGGATGTGGCGGAGCTGCCAATGACTCAGCTGATGTGGGAGCGTCTCTGAGATCACTACCAGCCAACAAGTAATGCCATGTACCTCTCCGTCATGCACCAGGCACACTCCCTTTAGCAGCTCAACGCCACCGTGGACGACTTCTACCAGCAGATGTCTGCGGTGTTGCGTTAGCTCAACTCTCTAGGGTCGAATGTCTGTTGGATTTGTCCTTGCTGTGTGTGGCTCCGCGCTCACTAGGAGACTCACCGTTTCTATGACTTCCTGACGCGTCCCTAGCCTAAGTTCGAGACCATGCGTACTCAACTCCTGACTCACCACCCGCGCTTGACCTTGGTGGAGGCCCTCACGGATGTTCGTGCAGAGGAGACTAGCCTTCGTGCTGTGTCTCAGATGCAGGCGGCCTTGGTTGCTTCAACGCCCATTCCTTCCGCACCAGCCATGGCCCCTCCAACTCCCGCTGCACCAGTGGTTGCTGTTTCTACTGCTGGGCTCCACTACACCTAATGCCAGCGTGACGACCACAGGTACCAGGACTGCTACAAGAGGAGGAGGGACCAGGGCCGCAAGGGTGGTCGCCCACCAAAGGGCACTAGAGGTTATTTCCACTTAGGAGCTGGTAACTCTCGCCAAGGCTCCTCTGGTGACGCCGCGTAGCAGCTACTCTCCCTGCTCCAGCGCCTCGGTGTCGGCTCCTCCTCAGACTCCTCATGCTCTACTCGTCTAACTCTTGCTTCTCAGTAGTCTTCCTCGCCTCCGCCACCTTACTCGTTAGGTATATTGTCTCCATAGATCTTGGACTTCGGTGTTTCTTTCACATGACATCAGATTCTACTCACCTCACTTTTGTGAGTCCCACAGCTCTTCCTTCCACTGTTCAGACTGCAGATGGTACCTCTATTCCTGTTGTAGGCCAAGGCACCCTTTGCATTTCTTTTCATGTTTCTGCAGTCTCTCATGTTCCCAAGCTTACTATGCGGCTTATGTCGACTGGTCAGATCACTGATCATGACTGTCGTGTTGTTCCTGAGTTTGACTCTTGTTGTGTTCTGGACCGCCGCATGGGGACTCTACTTGGTACTAGCCCTCGATGCCGCAATTCGCAGCGTCTTTGAGAGCTCGACTAGCTGCACTTTCCTTCCACCACCTCCACCAGCCAGTCAGCCACTACCACTACCTCTGTTTTTGCTGCTTCCTCTACTGCTTCCTTCGCTCAGTGGCACCGCCACTTGGGTCATATCTATGGATCGCATTTGTCATCACTAGTAGGTCATGGTGTTCTTGGGTCTGTTTCTAGTAACACCTCTTTACATTGTATGGGTGGCAAGCTTGGCAAGCAACTGCAGCTCCCATATCCCTCTAGTGATTATGTTTCTGCTTGTCCTTTTGATCTTGTTTACCTATGTTGCACCGATACGCGATACCGGTAAAGCGATACACAATTTCCTAAAAACAAGGATATGTCGATACGGCGAGCATATGTGTATTTAAAAATTAGAAAAATGTATACATGCTACGAGAGATTGAGACAATGAAATTACCTTGATTCAACTGACTAATGATTACCGACAAATATTCTAAACATTATCAGCCAACAATTTTCTTTTTACTAAAGCTCTCTTCCTTACTGACATACCTAGATCAAGAGGAGGAATGCTCGGTGAAGGTGTCGGGCGAGAGCGGTGGCAGCAGCAGAGAAGAGCTCCTGGCGGCGTCGGGAAGGAGGGGCGTTGGAAGGAGGAGCTCCAGGTGGTCACCTCATGTCGGGCGAGTGTGACGCCCCTGCCCAGGGCACACCCGGGAGGTCCGAAAAGGGACCCCCAGGACGTCCCGAGAGGTCCCTTAGGACCTCCTAGGAGGTCCGTAAAGGACTTCCCAGGATGTCCTGAGAGGACATCCCGGTAGGACCTCCAGACCTCCCGAGAGGTCCGATAGAACCACTCGGAGGTCTGGGGTCCCGACCCTGAGGAGGTCGTTGGACCTCAGACCTCCTCAAGCTCCACGCGCTACTCAGGGGAGGTCCGAAAGGAACCAACCCGAGGAGGGCGCGAGGCTTGAGGATGAGTCTAAAGTCCACTGCGATCTAAACTGGTCCCCAAGGATCATCGACCAGCCTCACAAAGAAAGCAAGTGACAAAGAAAACATCCACAGAACTTTATTAACAACAAAAGGAGGTTTGGTTACAAAGGTTGCTTACAAGCTCCAGCAACCGAGAGCACACAAACGCAACGGAAAACAAAAGACAGTGTCCACCCATTACACCACAGGTGATTGGCTGGAGGGCGCGGCCTAATTGATTTGGTCATCTTCATCATCGTAGGAATCTTCACCTACTCAATTCATGAATCAAGCAAGAGTGAGCACAACAACCATGCTCGCAAGTTACACCCGTCAATTAACAGAATGACATGCATAGGGATATATCAAGGGAAAGCACATTAGGGTTGATTTGCATAAAGCCAATTTTATTTCAATTACAAGTATTAAGTTTCAAGGCAGGTTACAATAGTTAAAATTCATTTTTGCAAAATTCCATTTTCAGTTGGATAGCTTTCATCATCAAGATGGTGAAGGTTACCCTCCTGTCACATGGCTTCTCGCCCAAACCCAATTTGGTTAAACCACCAAAACCAATATCATAATTCTTTTAAAAACCAAAACCAAGAGCGAACTTTGAGTGACATTGCCAGCATGTCCATGACCATGGACACGGCTATTCGAATCGATTTACACTTTGCAGAGGTTGTATACTTTACCCACATGACATGAATTCTCTAGTTTGCTTAGCATCCGTCGATACCACCTCACACTTCCTTTGGTAAGAGGTCTAGAGCACATGACAAGGCTTTTACAATGCATCGCTCCACCGCAGTCCACCCACATTAAGGTTTCGCAAATCCCCCCCTTTGGATAGAAACCCGCCGGGTTAATGGGGTGCCCCTTCTTATGCCAAGTGGGACTACAACGGTCGTAACATGACTACCCACCGCATCAACAGGATCAACCACGATGAAGCTTTGCAAATTAATTAGCCAGGTCCCACGCCCCACACTAGAGACATGTGGTTGCACAATTTTGGCATAGCCCGTTATAGGCTTAGCAAGTGGTGTCTCAAAGACTGATCCTTAACTGACTTAGGCGACAAACCTCAACCCTGGGGCATCAGATCACACGACCCCCGTGCATAGACATGCACCAACCAAACAACCAGCTTCGCCCAAGTCCAAATCCATTTTCCAATATTTTGCTTTTCAAACCTCCATGGCACACCAATGCCATGGCTATTTGTAAAACCTCCATGACACACCAATGTCATGGCCGAAATCTCCATGACACACCAATGTCACGGCCCAAATCATTTGAATAAGTGATATTTTTGGTCAAAACTCCCCAAATCAAAATTTTGGTCTAAGCAATACTAAGCATTCCATTTTCTTTAAAAGCTTCGGGTCCTCACTATTGCAAGAACTAGATTTATCTAAGGTGACAATGAGGTTGATTCAACATGGACAGTGGTCATACCAAGCAGTAGGCATAACTATGAATTGAAAAATAGGCATTGAAATAACTTAGTAAAGTAAACATGCATACATTCTTGAAATCAACATAAGTAATTTGAAGTATTGGGTGCAATATGATCAAGAGTGTAACTTGCTTTGCTCAAAGTCTTGAGCTTCTTTCTCTCCCTCATAGAACTCTGGTTCCATACGGTCTTGGCAATCTACACGGTGAAAACCAAATATTCAATAAAGCTCAAACAAGATCCCAAAGAACTCCAAATAAACTTAGATACAAAACCAACAGAGAGGTTGGGAGGTCAAGAGGAGGTCCAGGGAGCTCGCTGGAGAGGTCCTGGGACTCAAAAGAGGAGGTCCCAGAACTTGGAGGGAGGTCTAAGGTATGCTCGGTTGAGACATAGAGGAGAAACGGAGAAGGAAGTGAGGAAGAAGGACTGCCCCAGCTATATATAGCTGGAGCCAATGCACATGACCCAAGATTGGTCCTCGCCCGCAAGGGAGGTCAGGGCCGTGGGATCAATTCCAGGGAAGGTCTGAACGGTTAGAATCTCCAAGGGGGGGTCCTAACGATCGGGTCTACAAAAAGGAGGAGGTCTGGACGGCCAAGATCTCCAAAGGAGGAGGTCCGGACGGTTGAGATCTCCAAGGAGGAGGTCTCAACGTCCAGATCTATAAGGAGGAAGGTCTGGACGGTTAAGATCTCCAAGGAGGAGGTCTTAACGGTCCAGATTTACAGGGAGGAGGTCTGGACGGTTAAGATCTCCAAGGGGGAGGTCTTAACGGTCCAGATTTTCAAGAAGGAGGTCTGGACAGCCAAGATCTCCAAAGGAGGAGGTCTCAACGGTCCAGATTTTTAAGGAGTGAGGTCGAGGCCGCAGGATTTCGATTGGACCGCCCAGAATGATGGGGACGTTCGAACCATCCGAACGTCCCACCAAGATCAAACCGTCCAATACAAATCGAACGACTCACATTCGATAGAGGTGAAAATAGATAGGGAGTTGATCCTGGAGGACCTGGGGAGTCCAATAAAGGTAAGGGGAGGTCCTAGAGGACATGGGGAGGTCCTATAGGACACGGGGACGCTGGATCGGTCCGTGTAAAAGACAGAGGAGGTCCTAGCCCGAAGGGAATCCAACGGAGGAGATTTAAGCGGAGGTCTTTAGCGGCCGGATTCGATCAAGGGAGGTCCAATTGAGTTCCAGGAGGCTCAAGGACACGAGGAGGTCCACAGAGAGATCCCGAGAAACGGTAGTACCACGAGTTAGGAGTGGTAACACCGTTCTGGCAGAGAAAGGAATTTCCCGAGAGGGTTACATAGACCAAAGCAACAAGAGAGTCCGAGTGAGCTCAAAACTTCAAGGGGGTTTCGAAGGGACTCAAACAAACATGAGGAAGGCGTAGGCATGGAAAGGTTTTTAGGCCAGAGAAGATCCAAAGAGAGATTTGGACCCCGAAAGGTCCTAGCACTTGGGAGGTCTAGACCCAAGGAGATCTGGACTAGAGGAGGACAAAACAAAGGAGGTCTGGACCCTTGGATCCAAACGAAGGAGAGGTCTGGCCCATCAGATCCAGACGAAGGGAGGCCTGGGCGAAGGGGTTTCTAAGGGAGAGGGCTCCAATGGAGGAGGTCCACGGAAAGGGGTCCAGAGGAGGTTTGGGCGTTCAGGATGAACCCAGGGAGGTCCTGACTGCCATGGTGAAGGACCAAGGAGGTCCTTAGGAACACACGAAAAGTTTAGGTAAACACAGGAGGTCTATGTGAACAGGAGGGAAGTTTAAGTGGACATAGGGAGGTTCAAATGAGCACGAGAGAGGTCTGGGCATAAAGGACTGTCTAAGCAAGGGAGGGGTCTGGACGTACAAGAAATGCCCAGGCAGCAAGAAGATTTAAACCTTGAAGAGATTCAAACCAACAAAAAGGTGGTCCAAATACACGGGTAGTCTAGACACACAAGAGATCTAGACTCACAAGAGGGTTCCAGACACAAAAGGATCTGGGCCTAATGGAATGCCCAAACCAGAGAGAGGTCTAGAAGGGGAGTTAAATTCAAAATTTAGATTTCTGAGATCGAAGATATTTGAAACACAAACCTATGCTTAAGACATCTCAGGGGTAATTGTGACCCGAAGGAGGGGTCAAAATTGAAGAGAAACTAGAGAGGTGGTCTGGAAAGAAAGGGCTAAGCACGAGAGGAGGGCAGGACTAACAGAGGAAGGCAAAGATGGCTCCAGAGAGCTCAAGTAATACCAAAAGAACCAAACTTTTAGGGTTAGTTGAAGTTCGGTTTAACCATTTTAAACACCCAAATTCTGAAAATCGCAAGTTAAGCTTTGAATTCTCATCAAAACAAAATGGTTCTTTTTATTTTGAAAATTTTTCAAAAGGCTCGAAATCGATGATCACAAATGAGAGGGCTTTGAAGCATGATGGCGCAGAGAGAGGAAGAGGAGCGGCAACGAGAGGAGGGGCGACGCAAGGAGGACGGGCGGCGGACGGAGGAGGAGGGGCGGCAGAGAGGGAGTAGGGGCAACAGCGAAGGACGTAGGGGCAGCAGAGGCAAGAGGAGGGGGGCGGAGAGGGAGGAGCGGCGGCGGCGACGGGCGGAGCAGCGAAGGGAGTCCTGGCGGCGGCGGCAGAATTATCCCACTTGTGACTTGGAATTGGTTGCAGTTATCTTTGCTCTCAAGATTTGGATGCATTATCTGTACGGAAAGTCTTGTGATATTTTTAGAGATCATAATAGTCTCAAGTATATATTCACTCAGAATGACTGAATTTGAGGCAAAGGAGGTGGCTGGAATTGATCAAGGATTATGATCTTACTATTCAGTATCATCCAGACAAGGCTAATGTAGTTGCTGATGCTCTTGGTCGCAAGACGACTTCTGCTACTCTAGACTGTCTCATTGTTGATTTTGATCGCATGGGAATATCCTATTGCTACACGGGCACAGCACATGTTGAGATACAATTGATCCTTGAGTCAGCTATTCCAAACCGTGTGCGGGAAGCGCAACAGAGTGCGTTAGGCACTCAGCTTCGTCTTAGTATGGTGTTTCACCCTCAGACTGATGGGCAGTCAGAACGCACCATCCAGACTTTGGAGGACATGTTGCGGTCTTGCGTTCTGTCTTGGAAGGGTAGTTGGGAGGATCAGTTGCCTCTTACAGAGTTTGCTTACAACAACAGCTACCATTCCAGTGTTAGAGCTGCACCATTCGAGGTTCTGTATGAGCGGAAGTGCAGATCGTCACTTTGTTGGGATGTAGTAGGTGAGAAGATAGTTTTGGGTCCGGATTGGATTCAAAAGACCGTTGAGCACGTGACCATGGTGAGGCAGAATATACTGGCAGCTCAGAGTAGAGAGAAAAGCTATGCAGATGTGAGGAGGCGTGACTTGGAGTTTGCGGTGGGTGATTAGGTGCTCTTGAGAGTGTCCTCCCATCAAAAGCGTTGTCCGTTTTGGTACTAAAGGGAAGCTTAGCCCGAGGTACGTTGGACCGTCCCTGATTATTACAAGAATTGGGAAGTTGGCTTACTCGTTGGACCTTCCTGAGTCTATACGCGGAGTTCATAATGTATTTCACGCCTCGATACTGAGAAAGTTCTTGAGAGATCCAGAGCATGAGATTCCGTTGGAACCGCTGACAATTGAGCAGGATCTCACCATTGAGTCGCACTCAGAGCGTATTCTGGAGAGGTCAGAGCGAGTGTTGAGGCACAAGACGTTGGTATACGTCAAGGTGCTGTGGATGCATCAGTCCGAGAGAGAGGCGACTGGGAGTTGGAGTCTCGCATGCGCGAGCAATATCCGGAGTTGTTCACGTCGGGTACGTGTTAATTGTTGTTAAATTTCGGTTTATGATTGTTCTTCGAGTAGAACGGTGGGTAGAATTCGGGGTCAAATTCTGTTAAGGGGGTAGAATGTAATATTCTGAAAAAAATAACCCTCTTGAGGACTTGTGCGTAATTAAACAAAAGAGGATACGTGAAAACAGGATATTTTGGATTTTTAGAGATTAGTTGTTTTCCTGGAACGAGTCGTACGGGAGTTGGAAGCGTAGTGGAACTCGTGACGTAATAAGAGGGGGCGTGGGGATTAGGGAATCCAAAATCCAAAAGCATCGCGTTGGTCTTTCTCTTTTTCCTGTGCGTCGTCGCCAGTGCTACCATCCTCGATCGTTGCGCATGCCGTCGCAATGCGCTAGTCGTCGTTGTCCTGTGCACGTCGCTCGCCTGCCTACACGGCGCGTTGCCCACTTGCCCGCTTAGCCGCTGCGTCGCTTTATGCGTGGAAGCTACCGCATAACCCGCTCGATCGACCAACAGGTCTCGCTAATCGGTCTTTGCCAGCGTTGCCGATTGTCCAAAGGCGCCAAACAGTGGGAAGAACCAGGAGAAAGGAAGTGCCTTGGTAGAGAAAAATTAGGAGAAAGAAGTCGGGATCTAGGTTTTCGTCATGTGGATAACGATCTGTTATTTTCTCTTTGTTTTGTTAATTTAAGTAGATATTAAAAAACGGTATTAGAGAGGGGATTAGCAATTTCTAGTCAAGGGACTGAATAATAGATCGGTTTTATCTGCTATATTGTTGTACTGTGATTTCGGGGATCATATGGGCGTAATTTGATAATTTTATCTACTAGAAAGTCGTAGAAGCTTTCGATAGTTTTCTGTAGTTTTATTCGTATCGATCGGATGAGAAGATTTTGAGATATGAATTGTGTAAGCTCTGTTGGCAACACGCATTACTCTGTAGATTAAAAATAGTAAATACAATAATTTGGGGATTTGGTCTACATGAAAAATGTTGGTAACTACTTAAGGACTCCAGAAAGTCCAAGAACATAATTTTTCGGACGAGTAGAACAAAAGTAATGAATTTTGGGAGACTGCTGTCCAGAAACCGGTGGTTGCTGGACGCGGTCATGGGAAACTATTAAATTGACTTGGTAAATGGCTGAATTGAATTTTGGTCATAACTAGAAAGAGGTAGCTAACTTTCTGTGGATTCCAAAAATGCTATAGTTTACAGTATTTGCATGTGTAGATTAATAGATAAGAAAATATTAAACCTGCTGTCCAAAAGATGACAAAACTGTCTTCTGGGTTAAAAACGAGGGGGGGGGGGTAAATGATTTAATTAGGAATCGTGGCCAACTAAAAAATTGTGGGGAATTTTACGTAGATTCCAGAACTTGTGTGGTTTGTCATGATAGGGCTTGGGAGTCAAAAGTTATACTATTTTTAATACCGGGATAGCCATGGGTAAACTGTCTGGTAAAGGGGAGTGTTGCGGATTTGGGAAAAACGTATAGGTGCGATGTCGTTTAATTGTTGTTCTTGTAATGCTGTAATTTGTTATTGAGGTAGGAGGAGTGACGTCGGGTTTGTGGTCATCTTCTAATCAAACCGTCCCTTGCAACTAGAAAAGGCAAGTGCATGGTAAACAGTGTTCATTGGTTGATCATTGTATTTCTTTACCACTCATTACCATATATTGTTTGTGCTTTTACTTTATTTAATTGCAAGCAATGTGTATGATCATGATCTATTTCGTATTGTTGGATAGTGTTAATAATGATGAATCTATGAATAATTGTGCATTCTTAATTTCGTTGTATATGAGAAGATAATCACAACTCCACAGGAGTGGAGGAGGTCACCGATCCTTGAGGAGGATAGGCTTAAGAGTGAATATTGTCGCGAGTGTTCACTCATGCTTTACCGATATATGCGAAAGAAGTGCATGTGGATATGTAGTATAGAGATGTATTGAAAGAAAAATATTTGAAGATTGTGTATGAGAATAAAGAGAAGAGAATTGCATGAATGAGCATAAGAATAAAGAAAAGAGAACAAGTGATGTTAATAATGTTATTGATTACTGTTGATTTATCACTGTTCATTGTCTATTATTGTGTCTGTTGAGTCATGGACTAACCCTTGCTCAACTGTTGTTTTTAGATGACCATTGATGGCATTTCGCTTGGAGGGAATAGTGCACGTAGAATAATTACATACCCTCGAACACTTGATCCATTTGTTATGAGAAACCTTTACTATATTTTGATGGAATATCTTTTAGGACATGATAGATATTGAATAATTCTAAATGATTGATTAGAACTTGTTTAATAATTCCATAGAATTTATTCGATTGGTTTTACACCAATCTTAGATTATTATCTTGCTATGTTTGTAGAGTTTAATTATTTATGATTGTCATGTCATTATTCATATTTTGTTGTGACCCGTGGACGGATTTTGCTATTGGATTACGTGCTGGAATTTATTGTAAAATATTGCTGAAAATGCTAGTTGGAGTAGTTAGTGGTATTCTAGGCCCCGTGTTAGGCCGGGGTGTTACATACACGTTAGACACACAGCTTGAGGAAACAGCATACTTGGAAATTGCATTCTGGGAAGGAAGCCACAGACCTCTTCAAGTCGTACCACACTGGTGATACGTGAGTAAGCTTTGTGCTGAACAATTTTAGAGTTCCTGCATCACAAATTCCCTTTCATAATGCACCCAGCACGGCGGTTCATTGCACAATATGCATATACATGAAAAATGTTGAAGTACAAAATATTAGGCAAATTGAGCTTTACGGTAACCAAAAGGCAATATGTGTTAAAGGTAATTATCCATCCCAGTTGTTTCATCTATATCTATATCTTGATCTAGGTCTATACTTCTTATAAAAGTACAAGTTTTGAAACCTTAACTTTCACACATTGGATAACACATCTTGCCTCAGCTCTTTCCCCACTTTAAGATCTGATACCAACCCACCATTACCTCCATTTTCACACTAGGAATTAACTATACACATTATTCAATCAAGTATGTTTTTTTTCTTGAACTAAGTACATTCGCTTTGGAACTTTTTTTTTAAAAAAAAATGGAATGGTTTCTTTGAACTAAGTTCACTCTATAGTCTACAGTCATTAGCCAGAGAAACAACTCACTATTAACATGTGTTATAGAGGCATAACGAGTTACTTATTCATGCGCCACCTTTGAGACAATTGCCTATTAAACCATCACAATTTGTGGGTGTAAAGGTACAGGATAGCACTCGTCGAAGCAAATAGAACATGCCTACACCGGATCGACGAAATGACGCACCAGCGGGTAACATAGGCGAGGACGGGGACGGGGTTGGGGAAGTGGGGACGCGACCGGTTTTCGGATACCGTAGCGTGCTCCTGCAGCGGCGCACCAGCGCCAGGCGGCCCCCAAAAAACCAAATGCACCGCGTCAGTGGCGACGAACTCTAGCACGCGAGAAGTCACGCAGCTGGAACGATAGGGTCAGACTCAGGCGAGAGGAGGAGGTCCTTACGGAGAGGATCTCGCGGGCGGAGACGTCGCGCTTGACGATGCCGCGCTCGTAGACGGAGAGGGGGGGTCGTCCGCGGCTGCTGGGGGGGGGGGGGTGGTGTCGGGAGAGGCGACCGGTGAAGTGAAGCGCGGCGAGGATGAGGAGGAGCAGGGGAGGCGCGAGGAAGGCAAGGCGGAGGCGGGGGCTTGAAGAGGAGGACGAGGCGGGTGGTGGGCTCGGATGGGAGGGAGACGGCCACGGGTCGCGTGGTCTCCGGTGATCCCGCCTCCGCGGCGGCATTTCTCCGGCGGTGGAGGTGCGGGCAGGGCGACGAACTGACGAAGCGAGTCTGCGACGAGGTGGTTTAAGGTGGGCTGGGCCACTGAGATACAATCTCGACCCACCCAGGAGGGCCCATCTGTTAAGAGCCCGACACGAAACCCTAGGCGGCTATAGTCCTTTCGATTTGACCCTACCGATACGCAAACCCTCACGCTCCAGAATTGAGAATCCAAACCGTCCTCCTCCGCTCCGGCCCCTCGCCTCTCCCCGTCGCAGACGAGAACCGCCGCCGCCGTTCGCGGCTCGTAAGGTCAGGTTCCTAGCTCCGATACGGCATGGTTGCGAGGGTATTATTTACTGTGAGTTCCTCTGTCTTTACCGAATTGTGAACGTGATAGGTGCGGCGTAAGTGAGATTAAGATTGAGAAGGAGGAGCTCTTAGGGGAGTGGAGGGATGGCTTCCGGCGGGCAGACGCAGTTCCGGTACTCGCAGCCGCCGTCGAAGGTGATACACCTGAGGAACCTGCCGTGGGACTGCACCGACGAGGAGCTGGTCGAGCTGGGGAGTCCCTTCGGCAAGGTCGTCAACACCAAGTGCAACGTCGGCGCCAACCGGAACCAGGCTTTCATCGAATTCGTGAGTACTAGCCGTTTCCCTCTATCTATGGATTTCAAGAGCGATGACCAAATAATTACAAAATTAGCCGGTCGAATTTGGAGTTGGCATTAGTTCAGTTGCTCAGTTCCCCAAATCGTAAGTAAATTGATGCTCTTTTGGCCCGCTCATTTACTCATGTCATTTAAATAGACAAGGTAGCTGTGAGTCTGTGACTGAAGTTACAATCAACCCCCACCCGGCTACCCCGTTCATGGATTGTTAGAGATGTATCCATGGCTTTTGTTTTCTTGGAAGTTGAATAATTCAATTGACTTGGCTCTGAAGTTAGTGATTGATGTGTGTCGTTTGTTTTTTTATTAGGGAATTACAAGTCATTATAGATTCTGGCACCATAATTACGATGTTGGTAAAATGACCAAAATTAACCATAATTAAGATGTCTTGGCACAAGAAAACCCCTTTGTTATGGACATGTTTTTTTTTATTAAATGAGGGTGGATGGAAATTGTGTGGATAATTTGCCTCGAGAAGGAAGGATAACTTATTATGTGAAACAAAAGTAGATGTCTGGACCTGAAATATGTTGGTATTTGTCCCAAAAAGAGTAAATGAACACAATATCTACTTGTTGATGTGTTGCAGGCTGACCAAAATCAGGCGGTTGCTATGATATCATTTTATGCATCATCAGCAGAGCCAGCACAGGTAAGAGGGAAAAATGTGTACCTACAGTACTCCAATAGACAGGAGATTGTGAACAGCAAGAGTACGGGGGAAGCTGCCGGCAATGTTTTGCTGGTGACGATGGAGGGTGTTCTGCCGGATGCTGTGAGCATTGATGTTCTACACTTGGTAAGGAAGTTAAGAGTTTTGACAGGATTTCTGTTTGTTTTAGGTCAGCTGATGTTTTCTGCAGGAATATTTTTATTTCCCAGGAATGTCTTAGTAACTTATAGCCCATTTTTTTCGCATGGTCTGAATGGATTAGCAGCCGTTGTCACGGAGTATCATGGCAGGCTACTGCATCAGGAACACATGTGTGTGTTTGTTTCCTCTCCCTTACTCATCGCTGCCCTGCCCCCCTTCCCTTCCACTCCCTATCTTAGGATATGTAGCATCTACACCCCCCGCCCCCGCTCTCTCTCTCTCTCATTATTCATGGCTTTAGTTCATGTGCAAGGGGATAAAAAAAAGTTAGGTTTAGATTTGTTACAAGCATCTCCAGAAAGCCATCCGGAACAAGATGAAGATGCTGGAATAATGGTTTCCTGTTATAAAATTACAAAGAGTTAACTCTGTGTGTTCTTTTTCACTAGAGTAGACAAAATAGGCTTGATGGGTTTTTGTCAAGGCTAATTTCACTGAATTGTTACACGAAACAGGTTTGATGTGTAGGGGTTCTCCTCACAAAACATTGATGTCCCTATCCCTTTTATGCCAGCTTGTAAATGAGAACTGATTAGTCTTTACTATTCTACCACAGATCCATAAGTTGCTAACTAGAACAATGACCTTTAAAGTTAATGTATTTTTTGGGCCAAAACAATGGGTAAGAAGGAAGGATTTGATCAAATGGTTTAAGAGATTTTGCATTGATATGTAGAAGATTCATAGAATGTCAACTGGTCCTATAGAAATCATATGGAACTTTTCCTTTTGCCAAAACTACTAAACATGCACATTTAAATCCCATCCCTCGAAGAATGTTAGTTTTTGCACTAAAAAAACATGTTGCAGAACAATTCAAGACTATAACACTGGAATCATCGAATATAGCAAAAAAATATATCATGGTAAAGAAGTGAAACAGTTAGCCTTTCATATCGGTGTCATACTTTGTATGGAAATATAGATCAATAAGGGTAAAAAAAAATTACAGCGACTGAAGTCCATTCAACATTCGATTTGTTATGTTATTGAAATCCCATCCCCATAGTCCTTTATCAAACACTCTGGGCAGAACTGTTTGGCTTGCACGAATCCTGCTTGCAATCTTTATGCTCTGTAGTCTTAAGTGATTGACACTTGACAGTTGTGCCATAGGATGTTAAATTGAGCTTCAAGCGTGATATGTATGGATGAGCAGTTCATAAAGAATGTTTGAACAGTTTACTCGGTTGCCGCTGTAAAGATATAGCTACAAGTTTGCCTTTTCGGGTTAGAAGCTTGGTGGCCTGAACTTAGTTCCTTGTCTTGGGCGGCACAAGAATGTCAATGCTCCTAGATTTGCTTCTTGCTGAACTCCTTCCTTTTCAAACTTTTTTTAAAAAATAATATTAATTTAAAAGATAATTACAAAAATAAATAGTCGGAAAAAATTACAAATATAGGTGCTTGTCGCCAATTGGAGTGGCGACTGGCTCCTGTCGCCATTCCAATTAGCGACAGGAACCCTGTCGCCAATTGGAACAGTGGGGAGAGATTCATGTCGCCAATTGAACTGGCGACAGAGCAATTTCGGCAGTTGAACTGGCGATAGGGCCCTATATTTGATTTTTTTTTTTAAAAAAAAAATTATGTCTAGAGAATTCTGCCTAAAGATTAAGTGTATTTCACGAAGTTTTTTTAGTAATACCTTGTAGTGTCCGCGTAGTTCGGAATCCGAAATTGGAGAAGATAACGAAATGTGAAGTAGAGAATGCGAGATCGGTGACACAATTTGAAACGGGAGTTCGGCGGCGCAATAACACAAATAGCCCCTTTCGGAGCGAAATGAAAAAAATATTTGGGTTTCGGGTTGCCATGCGCGTGATTGTCCCGATTGCATTGTTCGTGGAACCGATTCCTTGGAGAAAAGATTACGTAATATGTAATAGTTGAAATATATAGGAAAAGAAATTTAAGTTCGAAAGACTTCATAATTTAATTGCGAAATATATGGCGCGCTCGGTTTGGTTACATACATTAGAAATAACAACATGCACGAATAAGCAAACAGAAATACACCTACAATACATGCGTGCCTTTTTGGAATAAAAAAAAGTTGATTGGAATGAAATCGATCAATCTTGGTGGCCCATCGGTCTCTTCCCCTTGTCTCTGGACTATCTGCGGTGTTGGCTCGTCTCAAAGTTAGCCATGTTCTGCGAGACGGTTTGAAAAGGAGGTTTGGCATAGTGTGATCTTGTCGGTCTGATAAGGTAGCGTCGCAGTGTGTTGTCAACTCGGTCTACAAAAGTTGCAACGTGTGGTGTGACAGGGTGCGGTCTTTTCGGCCTAAAAAGACGGCGTGGCGGAGTGTAGTCTTTTAGGTCTACATATCGTGTACAAATGGAAACAATAAATAAGTTCACAATATTTTAATTCACATCTACATACCCTATATACCATCTCTGGATTTCTTAGAGAATTTTTTGAGGTGTCTAGCTATTTTCCTAGTTTAAAAAGTTCTTCCGGCGTTAACAGAATATTTAACGTGCACAAATAGAAAAAAAATTAAGTTGGGATTATTTTGATTAAGCTATGCTCTACACACCCTATTTAGCTACTCTGCAATTTTTATAGATATTTTATAGGTATCCTACCACTTTCCTTGTTTGGAAAGTGTTTCCGGCATTTACAAAATATTTACCGTGTACAAACAGAAACAAAAAATAAGTTCACAATATTTTAATTAATCTTTACATACCCTATGTACCTACTCTGGATTTCTTAGAGAATTTTTAGAGGTGTCTTGCTATTTTTCTAGTTCTAAAAGTATTTTCGGCATTAACAGAATATTTACCGTGCACAAATGGAAACAAATATTAAGTTGGGATTAGCATACCATATTTAGCTATTATGTAATTTTTACAGATTTTTAATAGGTATCTTTTTATTTTTAGAGGTGTCCTATTTTTCTGGTTTAAAAAGTATTTTCGCCATTAGCTAAATTATCTAATGACTCACTGTACACAGCTAAAATAACGTACTACATCAAACAACAATACAACTAAATTTATCTAATACATTGAATTCTATGTCGCTACTTTTATTTGCTAACCTGCAAGGTTTCGAATTTATGTTCAAAGGTTCAAAAGCATTTACCTGCTAAATGGGCGACCAGATCTGCTGCTCCGTCTGCTCCATGACAAACCGGCAGGGCTTTGCTAGGTCTCTTCTACCCTCTCGTCCGCTCTCTTCTCTTTTTTCCGGAATTAAAACGACTTTTCCCCCAATTTTGGAGGGCTTATATCGCCACTGCCCTGTCGTCGGTTGGCGACAGGCATTCTGTCAACTGTCGACAAGTAGTTGGGCCGGCAACAGGCAGTAATTAGGTGCCTGTCGCCAATTGGAGTGGCGACAGGCACCTATATTTGTAAAAAAAAAAGACTATTTATTTTTGCAATTATCTTTTAAATTAATATTATTTAAAAAAACTTCATTTTCTTGGTCATCTATCACAAATGCTAGAAAACGCTAAGTGTTGACTCTGCAGTCAGTAACATGGTAAAAGCCTCTATGATCATAACTATGTTTGAAGAGAGATGATAAGTTGATTTCCATTGTCCATATCGTTAGCGGGTTAAAAGGCTTCTAGTTGATGTAATGATCTGCTAGTAAAACTCAAAACTTGCCTTGAATTCTTCTCTGTGAGCATCGTTGTTATTTATTAGTGAGAAATCTATCTTGTATGCTTCTCTGCTTTTCTTCATGTTTTATAATTATGACCCAATGGTGCTTTGCACTCAGATATTAGTCAGCCTTTGTATGTTCACTTCCCATTTAAGCTCATCTTACTTTCTAATTATCTAATCTGCATGCATTTCATTTTCAATACCATTTTACTTGTCATATTAACAACCAAAGTTCATGTGCCCAGGTATTTTCTACTTTTGGATATGTTCACAAGATAGCTACCTTTGAGAAGGCATCTGGTTATCAGGTGATGGTTTTACTTTTACCCATTTAGTAACATGTCTCGTCTGTTCATCCCTTCCTGCCTCACATGCTGTCTTATCTTTCTGAGAACAGTAGCATGATTTTCTTTGTCCTTGTCAATTTTATTTGAAGATATGTTTGCTTATCTGGTTTGTAGGCATTGATACAGTTTTCTGATGCTGAGACCGCAACATGTGCAAAAGCTGCTCTGGATGGTAGATGCATTCCTAGGTATTGTTCTTAAGTAATTCATGTTTCTGTTGTACTCTTTTGCGAGACTGATTCATAATTTGTGTTTGTATTGCAGCTATTTGCTTCCAGAACTTGATGGGGCCTGCACTTTAAGAATAACCTATTCAGCACACACTGTTCTAAATGTCAAGTTTCAGAGTCACAGGAGTAGGTAAGAGTTGCTCTCTTGATCAGCTGAACTATTTTGTTGGGCTTGGTGCTTGATCATGCTTATTAAGGTGGTTCGGGGTGTCAAGGCGTCGCCCCGCGTTGCGTCGCCCCCACCTTGCGTCGTCTGCTCGGAGCTTTCAGTGGAGAGGGAGGTAGAAGGAGAGAAGAGAGGAGCCGGGAGCTCACTTGTATCTTGGAGTTCGTCGTCTTGCACGATCTGCACCGGAGCCTCGTCTTCACTACTCGGTGCCGCCGCCATCTTGTCTCCAAATTTGCGCTGTCGGGTCCTCCGCCGCCCGTGGGTGTCGCCTTGTCTCCTGATCTGCTTGGCCACGGGTGCTCTACTTAGTGGGTGTCTTCCTCCTTGAGCTTGCTCGGTTGTTCGGATCTGTGGCCACGGGTAGGAAGGGAAGGAAGAGGACGGGAGAGGGCGAGGCCAGAGGGTATGGAAGCTTTGACGGGAGAGGAGGCGGCAAGTGAGGAGAGAGAGAGAGCTGAGGGCGGCAATGAGAGAGAGAGGAGAGGAGAGCTGAGAGGCAAGGCGGGCGGGGAGGTGAGGAGGCGGCATGCAAGTGAGGCGAAGACGGCGCAGTGTGCTTTGGCCTGGCATGGGGATAAGAGGAGGCAGGTAGGGCGGCAGCGATTTTGTGGCTTCTAACTCTCGGGGATCTTCGTGGCCTTCCTTCGCTTAACCTATTGCCACCGCTCAGATCGCCGCCTTAGGGTGCTTAAGGCGTCGCCTCGCCTCGCGCCTTACCACTTAAAAGGTGTGAGGGGGGTGGGTCACCTCGCCTCGCCTTACCGCCTTAATAACCATGTGCTTGATGGATAAATTCATTACATTTTACCCATCAATTTGTTTCATTATGAACTTTAGGGGTGTGTTCGGATGGATGGATGAGGGTGTATGGGATGATCCCGTCCAACTTTTATGGTGGTTCATGTGTTTGGATGGATGAATGGGATGGATTCATCCCAGATGAACTCATCCAAAAAAGGGGAATATTCGGATCAGATGCTGCATCGCGTGATTCATCAAAAATCATGGAACCAACTCGTCCACCTCGCCAGCAGTGACGATGAGGACGCGGCGCCAAAGACGTAGGCGACGGCCGATGGCGACGCCATGGGCGACGGATTGGCGGGGTTGGGCGATTACCGATGGCGACGGATCGGTGGGGTTGGAGCGATGGCCTGATGGCGACGCGGCGGCCGACAATGACGGATGGCCAAGGCGGCGTGTCGGGAGGCCGAATCGGGAGAAGAAGGGGGCACTGCCATCCGGTCGTGCTTTGGGAGAAGAATGGGCGGCGAGAGCACGCCAGCCGGGAGGCGACACCGAGCCGGAGGAGGCGCCGAGCGGAGGTGACGCCGAGGAGACGCTGGGAGAGGCGGCCTGCCGAGCCAGGAGGAGGAAAAAGAAATGAACATGGGGATGGGAGAGAAGCTGTCGGCGGAGAAAAGGAGGGGATGGGAGAGACAAAAAAGAAAAGAAAAACAGAAAAAAAAGAAATGTAAAATTGTGGGATCATCCAATCCAACTAACAAAACAAAATCTCAAATAATCCAATTCCATCCTATCCAAACAATCAAACAAAATCCTGTATCATTTTATTCCACTAACCAAACACCAAACCTGTACCATACTATTCAGGACCATCCTATACATCCTGTACCATCTCATCCTATTCACCCTGGTTCACCCAACCAAACGCACCGTAGCAGAAGCAGTTTTTCTGTCTCATGATCTTTACTTATTTGATCATTTTGTAAAACGTTGGCAATTGTTCAGCTATTAAACTAATTTTTCAATATTCCCCCCTTTTGCTCGTTAAAAAGATTCCCCACTTATCTCTGTTTAATGTTTCCTTTAGGGACTTCACTAACCCATACCTTCCTGTTGCGCCTTCTGCTATTGATGGATCTGGCCTAGTAACACTTCCAACTTTTGTGCATATATGCTTCTGTTTTGTTCTTTCTTATGTTAATATAGTGGTTGGGTTATGCCCAGGATGGGAAGAAGCAGGAGGCAGAGAGCAATGTTCTGCTTGCATCCGTTGAGAATATGCAGTATGTTGTTACAATAGAAGTGCTTCACGAGGTAATGTGTTAAACACTGATGTTAAATCATCATATGCACACAGTTTGCACCAACCTTTTGGTCTCCTGTACTTGGCAGGTCTTTTCTGCTTTTGGGTTTGTACAAAAGATTGCTATTTTTTAGAAGAATTTTGGCTTCCAGGCATTAATCCAATATCCAGGTAATAACCAATTTGCAGCTATACAAAACTCAAAAAAAAAAAAATCAAAAGCTTTTGGTGCACTACATGTCTCTCAAACCTTTTATGCTTTTCTTGTAGACATCCAAACCGCAGTTACTGCAAAAGAAGCATTAGAAGGACACAGCATCTATGAAGGTGGATATTGCAAGCTTCACCTCACATTTTCACGCCATACCGATCTTAATGTTAAGGTAATATTTATCATTTCTCACTATATCCAAATTTGATATATATTGGTGCACTGTCGTGAGCCAGTTTTGAACTCTTGTATTATATGTATTGGATCCTTTAGTGATGTTTTACAAATAATAATGCTTCTTTGTTTAAAAAACTCATTTGTTGATGGCATGATCTGTTTTCAGACTAACAACGAACGAGGTAGAGATTACACCAGAGGGAACATTGTTCCAGCCTGCAATCAACCTTCCATTCTTGGTCCTCAGCCAGTCCATCAAGCTGGTGCTAGCGCAACAGCATACAGCAGTGTTCCTTCTGCAGCCACCGGTGCAGTACTGCCACCAGGGACTACATCTATTCTGGCGACACCTGGAGCACCATCAGCTTCTCCACCTTCTCATCCTTCCAGTGAGCCACACTTGCAAGCTGGAATCCTACAAGGCCCCCCTGGTGTTCCTCCACAGTTCCCAGGCTATGGAGCCCAACAGTTTCACCCAGGCTCAGCTCAACCTCAAATGGTGCAACATTCAGGCCAAGGAAATCAACGGATTACCAGCCATGTGAACCATCAGCTACCTCCAGTCTCACCTCAGTTTATGCAGTACCCGGGCAATGGAAGCCATCCAATCCCAAACACACCTGGCCCCCATGCAATGCAGTTCCCTGGCCACGGAGGGCATCGGTTACCTCCAGGTTACGGAAGCCAGGTGTTACCGCAAGATCCAAGGCAACCGATGCCGCATTTTCCAGTGTACGGCAACCAATTCCCTCCTGGTACGGGGCCCCAGATGATGCCCTCCCCCGGGCAGGGAGGCCAGCAGCTTCCATTTGCTCCGCCGCTTCATCCCTATAATCATTAGCTGCCTTGTCTACGCGGTCTTAGATCACGTATGCATGTATCTTCTCTGTCACCATTTTCGCGTGAGCGCAGTACCGTTCCGACTCAGTAGTGTTTTTTGTGGACTAGTTGGTGGAACATATGGCAGAAACATGGGGACAATCCAGAATTACTATGTTAAATACATGGGGACAATCCGGAATTATTATGTTAAATGATTCGTGAATGTGAATTGTATGTTTTTCCTTTCGTTGGGAAAAATTTGAACTTGACCTGTTGGTACTTCGTAGGAGATTTGATCCGTGTGCAGCAAACACATGTTCAGCCCCAGAACACAAACAACATGTGAGATTCAAGGTGCTCCTTTGTTTTGAGGTAAGAAAATTCCACAATAATTGTATAAATTCTCTCAATAATCGAGAGAGAGAAAAATCTATACCGTTTATTCTGGTAGGGCCAGATTGTAATGGTGCAGATTAATTGTATATAGATATTATAGTTGTATATTGTATTTTCAATTATAGACATTAAAATTGTATAACAAAGACAATTGTATCGTAATATTTGATCGTGTTGTTACACAGGTAATTATGCAGTTTATGGTAACATCACAGCGCATGTTAACATGTTATCAACAAAAACAATCTCAACTTCACGTTTAGATAATAGGGAGCATCAATGACATGCTGGGCTCACATATCATCGCCCTCCTATGCAGATGATTAAATTTTGTTTTGGTTCGTTTCAGTCACATTTTTTTGGCATTTGGATCTTAGCTCCAAGGACAAAGACTAAAACACATTCGAACATAGGCAAAAAAAAAAAAAAAACAGTTTGATAGATACCTATAAAATACAAAGACACAAAAATAATTAAGATTAATTTCTAACATAGAAAAAAAATCCAGTAAACCTAAGTGAAGCGCTACAAATACTAAAACAAATATTAAAAGATTGCAGTGAAGCTTTTCCAAAATTTCATATTACGTTTCGCACAATTTATGCTAAGTATTGTGCCATTTTAGATGACTGAAAGAGAAGAAAAAAATAATGTGATTACAAATTAGCAAAACCATGATCAATTTAGATTATTGCCAAATGCTCTTCTTGATTAAATTAAAACAAAAATGCAATTAACAATTTCAGGTCTTATATACGGATAGTTATATTCATACACAATTTTGCAAAGAAAAACCTTTACACATGCTTAAACAAGTTCAAAGAATTATGTAATGCTATTTGTATCGAATTCATGCATCATCAGGCTAACCACCAAGGGAACCACTTCTGCTTCAACCCACCAAATTTCTGGTACTTCTTCTACATCTCGGCTTTTAAGGTGTTCTTTATCTAAACTTTTTTTATGATCAAAATTACGCATATTTGCACACCACATGGACAAAACTTATCGTGCTTTCTCGCACACAGTCAGCTTTCTCGCACACAATCACTCTACCCGTTGTAATTTTAAAGGAGTAAGTGTTAGTTAACCAGCAACAAAGGAAAAAAAAGATGATTCCACCTTGATTTGATTTCATTCTTATTTATCGACTCAACCATCTCTTTTTGCAGCGCCCATCACGTGTCCTTGACCAAGAGGGATGGATTTTGGCAAGTTAAAACCACTGAAAGTGTCCTAACGCATGGAGGGAGGAGGAGGAGGCGGCGGCGGGGCCGGCTCGGGAAGGGAGGGAGCCGGGAGGTGACTGGCGTGGATGGAGGAGGCCACGGCTGGAGCGAAGGGAGAAGATGGGGAAGGTAGCGCGGCCAACGTGGAAAGAGGAGGCCAGGAGAGGGCGGCGCTGGTGTGGAGGACGACGGGCGAAGGGGAAGCGGTACCACGGCAAGGTCAAGACTATCACACGCAGGCAGGGGCACCTAGGGGGGGAACGGCTGGGGAGAATTTGACCACATGCTTTTTTATCTTGTTTTTGACCATTTAACCCTTTAAATATAGCAAAAATATAAAAAAAAAATCCCGATTTTTTTCTATAAATAGCCACCATACCCCCCCCCCCCTCATTCAGCATCCATCCATTCCTCAATCTCTCTTAAATTCGTTGCGAGATAATTTGGCAAAATTTTTTTAAAAATGCCCATTTTTTGGAAAATTCAATTTTTGGCAGCAAGTCAGCAAAAGAGGTGCAATTTTATATTTTGCATACTTTTATTGTTAGTATTTGTTATGCTAAGATGAAATTAATAATAGTGTTAGTTTCGATTTTGCAGTTTTCGTTATGGACAGTTACGATAGCTTTGCTCTGGTGATTACAAACTTTCACCGGAGGAAGTAGCATCCATGGAGACTGCCGCGACTACCTCAAACCAACTAGAAGGGCAAGACGAAGTTCCATCATGAGGCTCCACGACAGCATCTTCATCGACGACCACCAGAGCAAAGAGGTCGAGGTCGTCTACATCGGGAGTGTAAAATCTGCATTTGTATTTATTTTAGATCCTAGAGGTAAAATTGAAGCATTTGCTAATATTCTTGGTCTTCTTAGTTATGCTACAGAGCTAGACTATTCTAACTATTTTGCAGAAGTTCGTTCTCGGTTACGCGAGGTTTACCAAATGTAAGAAAATAAGTTACAGGGAGTCCGCATGCAATGACCTCCAGTAGCCCCCACCTCAAGTAGCAAGACAAATATGTGGGGGCATGATCTTCGGTGGCTCTTCCTCCATGTTCAGGTCTTCTTCTTCTACAACGGCACTTTCTCAACAAAGTCCAAGACCAACCTCTCACCCAAGGAGTGGGGAACTATCCGTCTATCTGGACAGCGATACGGCAGATTTCAACTCAGAAAACTTTAAAATTTTGCACTGGTGGCATGAGCATAAGTTAGCATATCTCATGCTATCCATACTTGCACGCGATGTGTTAACTGTTCCTGTCTCGACGGTTTTCTCTGAGTCTGCTTTCAGTCTTTCTAGAAGAATATTGGAGGAGAGAACACATCTCACAAGTGAGATGGTGGATATACTTCTAATTGTGAAGGACTAGGAACAAGATGATTCACAAACAAAACACTACAGAAAATCTAGAATTGTCGGAGGTGTTCAAAAATCTGTACCTAGACAACGATGTAAGAAATCAACATCTCAACATCCTATTAGATAACATGCAAAGTATATATACTACACAGTAGAAACCCTATAGCTCATGGGCCTCATGGGTCATATACACACATGGGCCTTATACACATATACATAACACCCCCCTTCAAACTCAACATGGGTCAGGAGGATCTGAAACATTGAGTTTGGAGAGATGGAAGTGATGTTGCTCTCGAGTTTGAGCCTTAGTGAAGAAATCAGCGACTTGAATCTCAGAGGGCACATACTGAAGAGCAATAGTCTTCTGTTGACAATGAGAACGTGTGAAAGATGCATCCACACCAATGTGCTTAGTCAGCTCATGCTTTAATGGATTAGTAGCAATCTGTATAGCACTAGTGTTGTCACACAGAAGAGATACAGGAGTACCGCATGACACAGCAAGATCAGCTAAAAGCTAATGAAGCCAAACAATCTCTGAAGTAGTAGTGGCCAACGCTCGAAGCTTAGCCTCAGCACTAGACCGTGAAACTATAGTCTGTTTCTTGGGCTTCCAGGCAATAAGCGAAGACCCAAGAAATATGCAATAGCCAGAGACAGATTGTCGATCAATAGGATCACTTGCCCAAGTCAAGTCAGAGTAAGCATGAAGCTGAAGCCGATTCGACCGAGAATAAACAAGACAATGATCAACAGTCCCTCGTAGATAGCGCAACACACGTAGCAGGTGAGCATAATGAACAGACATGGGAGCAGAAACAAACTGGCTGAGCACATGAACAGAATGAGCAATATCAGGACATGTCACTACAAAATAGACAAGACTCCCAACAATACGACGATAACGAGAAGGGTCTTCAAGCAAAGTGCCATCAGTAGGACAAAGCTGAAGATAAAGCTCCATAGGAGTAGCAGTTGTTCAACTATCAGTGAGGCCAGAACGAGCAAGCAAATCCTGAATATAGCATTGCTGAGATAGATAGTAGCCATCATCTGTGCAAGTAAACTCAGTCCCTAGAAAATAACGTCGAGGACCCAAATTCGACATAAAAAACTGTTCATTGAGAGGTTGCTTAACAAAAGCAATGTACTCCTTGTCATCTCTAGTAATCAGCATGTCATCAACATAGAGTAAAAGCATAGTACGACCACGTGGAGATGTATTAATAAACAATGTAGGATCATGATTACTCGGGGAGAAACCAACAGCTAACACAACTGAACTGAACCGCTCAAACCAAGTACGAGGAGCCTGTTTGAGGCCATAAAGAGCACGACGAAGGCGACAAACATGACCAGTAGGAGCCACAACACCCTAGAGTGGTGTCATATAAACTTCCTCCTACAAATCACCATGAAGAAAAGCATTCTTCACATCCATCTGAGAGATAGTCCAAGAGCGAACAGCAGCCACAGCAACAAGAGTGTGAACCGTTACCATATGAGCAACAGGAGCAAATGTCTCGTCATAATCACGACCATGTGTCTGTTGAAAATCACGAGCAACTAGTCGAGCCTTGTACCTCTCAACAGAGCTATCAGATTTTGTCTTAACTTTAAAAACCCACTTGCAAGTAATAGGAACAACATGAGTAGGTAAAGGAACAAGATTTCATGTTCTAGTACGATCCAAAGCAGCCAACTCCTCAGCCATAGCTAACTGCCACTCAGGATGAACAACAGCCTCCTTATAAGTGTGAGGCTCAAGCACAACAGCAGTAGAAAAAAACCATATCTGTCAGGAGCAACAATAGTAGTACAATCACGAAGCTCATACTGAGATGACGATGCCGGTGGAGGATCATCAGAAAGAATATCATCAGTACTACCCATGCCATTAGAGAAGAAAACAGTAGAAGGCTGAGTATCAGGAGGGACCCTAGATCGACGAGTATAGTGAAGAGGAAACGGTGATATGACTGAGGATGGAGAAGAGGACTCCACAGAAAGAGGTTTATCAGATGAAACAATGGGTGGAAGGTAAAGAAAAGAGAGAGACTCAGCCAGAGGGGAGGACCGAGTGGTAGAAGAGTAAAGGTAGGGATGATCCTCAACAAAAGAAACATCACGAGAAATACGCATAAGCCGAGCAGAGGGATCATAACAATGATAGCCCTTATACTCAAGACTATATCCAAGAAAAACACACTCAACAAACTGAGTTGTTAACTTGGTGCGCTCACGAGGCGGAAGCAGAACATAGCAGGTACAACCAAAAACCCGAAGATGGTCATACCGTGAGGGAGTAGAAAACAAGAGCTCTCTAGGACACTTTCCCTGAAGGCGAGAAGATAGCTACATATTAATGAGATAGACAGACGTAGAAACCTCATCAACCCAAAAATATCATGGAACATCAGATGCAAGTAAAAGAGTACGAGCGGTCTCAATAAGATGATGTTGTTTACGTTCAACAACGCCGTTCTAAGCATGGGCACCAGGACAGGAAAGCTAAGGAAGAGCTCCCTCAGCGGAGAGAAATTGACGAAATGCATGCGACAAGTACTCCCCCCCCCCTAAATCAGAACGAAAAGTCTGAACAGGAGTGGAAAACTGGTTGTGAACCATACGAGCAAAAGACTGATAAATGGACAAGAGTTGAGAACGATGTTTCATAAAATAAACCCAAGTATATCAAGAATAGTCATCAATAAAAATTACATAATAGATATGACCACCTTTGGAAGCAAAAGGAGCAGGACCCCAAACATCAGAATAAACTAACTCAAAAGAACGACTAGATCGAGATGTACTGGTAGGATATGGGAGTTGCAACTTTTTACCAAGCTTGCAACCTTTATAATCATAACTAGTGTCGATAATGACACGACCTAGGACACCCTAACGAGCTAATGTAGAAAGTCGAGAGCCACACAAATGACTGAGCCGATGATGCCACTAAAGAAAACTAATAGAGGCTGACGCGAGAACTGAAGATGCATGAGCAGAGGAAGATGGAAGGCTAAGACGATCAAGTAAGTAGAGACCCTGAGAATCTCTAAGGCGATGGCCAGTACCAATAAGAACTCCTGTCCGACAATCCTACACATAGCAAGTAGAGTCATCAAACCCAACAAAGTAGTGCATATCAGTAAGCTGACCAACAGACATAAGATTCATAGAAAGCTGAGGTACAAATGACATATCAGGAACAGTAAAAATGAGAAGTAGAGAGAGTGCCCTGATGAGTGACTGAACATGAGGTACCATCAGCTATCTGTACACATGAACCATCTATAACAGGTCGACATGATGCAAAGTGAGACTTATCCAATGTCATATGAAAAGAAGCTCCAAAGTCCAAAACCCATGGAAGACTAGTACCTGACACGGAAGAAGAGGCTACAGCAAGACTGACAGACCCACTAGGAGAGGCATCAGATAAGGACCGCTGCTGAACTTGAGTCTGAAGAGCCTGAAGCTGGGACTGAAACTGACTCAACTGAGTGGCAAGAGCAGAATCCCCAACCGATGCAGGAGTGGTGGCAACAACCACACCACGACAACGATAATGAGATGCAGGTTGCAGCTTTGGATGAAGTCGGTAGCACCTCTGAACAGGATGACCAGGCTTCTTGCAGTGAGGGCATAAAACCTAGTTGGATGTAGCATCAAAAAGTGGAACAGGCTGATAAACCTCCTGACGAGGTGCTGCAAGAACAAACTGAGGTGGTGTCAATCCGAAGGACAGAGAGCGAAGTTGATTCTCCTCAGCAATCAACATAGCAAGGGCCTCCTCCATGGTTGGAAGAACAACACGTCCCAGTAGTTGAGCTCAAATAGACTCAAACTCTGGGCGAAGGCACATAACAAAGGTGAACATCAAATTCTCGATCATGACACGCCTTGCCTACAGTAATACATCCAAAGACAGAAAGCGAAACCATGGAGGTCAGCTATCGTGAAATGCGAGTGAAAGAACTGTAGTACTCCTTAATAGACATCTCCTACTAACATAAATCATGAAGAGTTTGTAGAAGAGAAAAGCGACGCGCCGCACTGGTCTGCTCATAACGATGCTGAAGATACTCCCACATCTTGTGAGAACTTGGAAGATCAATGAAATCCATCCTAATTGAAATCTCAGCACTGTGACATAAGATACCCATAACACGATCATCGGCACTTCGCCATGCAATAGCCTCCTTCACATTAGTCTTCTCAGTCGGAGGGTCCGTCGTAATATATGAGAAAAGACCAATGGACTGAAGAAGCATGCGAACCGATGACGACCACTCACGATAATTCTGGCCATCTAACTTAATATCTGAGACCAGAAGAGCACCTCCCATACCAAAAGAATGAGAAGAAGCAGAAATACCATCAGCCATTTTACCAAAGCAGCTGTCGACACCAGTCGGGAAGGCAGCAACTCGGAGAACTCGCTAGGGGAAGGCAGCAGCAGCTTCGGAGAAGTCCAACGACGATAGAAAACCAAAGCCGCAACTTGGAGGTAGAGCCGCTCGGCTTGGAGGCAGTAGGGCGACTCAAAAACAAGTGGCGGCGGCTTTCTCACGAGCAGAGCAGCAGCGGCGACCCGAAGCAGAGGGCAGCAGTGGTGACTTAGAGGCAGAGCCACTCAACGGCTTGGAGCAGAGGGCAGCGACGGCAACTTGGAGGCAGCACGGCTAAGTCCTACGAGACATTTCCAATGGACGATGCTAATTAAGAGCCGCAACCCACGGGGATAAGGACACATTAGACAGCCTAGCCGGTCTGCTAATGCTCCATCCCAACACCACACACACACATTTTATTTAAACATACCCACCATCCAGCTCATAATTAACACCTCCCAAAGTACTTAGCCAAGAGAGGTCCCATATCCCCCTCGTGTGGTTAGTACGCAATAATGCTCAGTACGGTGGCGCAAGTAACTCGGTCCTTGTTGACTTAGGCATACTACCACATTCCAAAAACCACACCATCTATCCAATATGCCCAAGTCCAATTCAATCTTTTATTTTCAGATTTTGACTTTACAAATTAACAAAGCACAAGTGCTGGACATAAAGGAGTAATAATTAGATTTGTGTGATCAAGACCATCGACTAAGTCGATGATCGCCCATTACTACCGATACTAAGCATGTCTAAGCAATTGGAATCGAAAACTACTAAGTGATAAGAGCTCATCCAACGAGCCCAAACCACAGCAAATAACCTAGGCTCATGGTAGTAGAGGATAGACAATTACTACAGATTATGCAACTATGGGATTGCTAGCGATATTTTAACACAAGATAGCATGCATACATACAAGTAAAACAATATATTAACCTTAAAGTAATGGGACGATAGAGGGGATATGATCAAACTGCTTGCCTTGCTATTGCTGGTCAAATTGTTGCTGAGGATCGCTCACGGGATCAACACACTCGTCAACACCTAATCGAAAAGACGAAAAGAATCGATAAGAACGATTTAAAACGACAAAGACAGCACAGCAAACAAACTCCAAATACTCTGAATTTTCTACAGAAGCAAGAGGATGATTTTAGGAATTTAGCAACAAGAACCAATTGATTTGGATTCTCAATGCAAAAGTTATGAGCAAAACAAATCTGCTCGACCCTAAAAATACCAAACCGCCACTATTCACTAATTTAATTATTAGGCAACATTTTCTAGAAGGGTGGTGATACTGAGATTTTTACTGTAAAACCAGCACCTCATGATATGAATAACACAATTGAGTTCATCTCATTTGGAGCTATTATGCATTTTCTATAATTTTTCAAAAACAAGAACTTGAACAAAATTATAATGCACAAGTACTCTTTTTGACAACAGCAACATGTTCAAAACTAATTTTCACAGTAAGTTCAATAATAGAGGAAACCAACAAAGTTGGATTCACTCAAAAATAATTTACAGAGCATTACCTATGCATTTTACAAGTTAAACACTATTTTGAGTGTACATTTAAAGTTAGTTTTAAAATCTATTTGCAAAACCATGTTCTGAAGCTGAACTGGGCTCGTAACCATTTTTAGATTGGAGCCCAGGTCGAGCCAGAGCTAACACAATTTGAATCACCCTATTTGGATTTAAATTGAATTAGTTATGCAATTTTAAAGTTCATACCTTTTTTAGTTCATAAAATAACAGTTATCTGGAAAATCCCAAAAATCACAAAGGCCGGGGAGGACATGAGCCATAGATTTTGAATCTAATGGCTCAAGACCTCCCAGGAGTTAACGCACACGCGCGCTCGCGAGGTCCAGAGGACATGGGCCGTGGATCTTGGATCCAACGGTCCATGTCCTCCCATCAACGCGCACGCGCGAGCAGAGGGGAGGTTGTGGTCGTTGATGGTGCATCCAACGGACCACAACACCGGAGGGAGGACCGAGACGGCCCAGATCAAGCGAGGGAGGTCCTCAACGGTCTCGATGACCTCGAGGAGGTCCTTCGCGGAGGACTTAACGCCACAGACCTCCAAGGGAGGTCTGGACGGCCACGATTGCGCAAGGGGAGGTCCTGGACGTTCAAGATCTCCTCGGAGGAGGTCTTGGATGGCCCAGATCCAGCGCCATCACGCTCGCGTATGCGCACACGCGCGCGGACATGGAGTTAAGGCGCGCGGGACACAAGGAGGTCCAGCGCGAGGTCTTAAATGCACGCAAAGAGACAGGATTAAAGGCAGTTAAGACACACCAATGATTAACGAGATTGCGCAATGATTAGCGCATTCAAAGCGGAGGATCTTTGTCCTAAAAACGACAACAGCGCTGCTGTTCTTGTCCGACAAAGATCCCGAGCTCAAGACGTGGTCATTGCCGGCGATACAGACCTCGCCGGCGACAACCAAGGACATCAACGTGTGCGCAATAGTGTCGCGCACACAGTGGACCAACTCTCGACGGAGGCGACGGCTTTGGACGCCGGCGAGCCGGAGATGACAACGATGACCAGCACGGCCAAAGGACCAAAATGTGAAGAAAAGCTTCGCGACATCAATCAAGCGTGTGCCCAACATCTAAGGACTATCAGGAGGGTTACCTGGAGGTCCAGAGGTGCTGAGGAGGTCGAGGAAGGGGAGGACCGGAGTTGGAGAAGATGGGGTTGCTCCACGGCCAAAGCTCCAGCTCCAGCTCCCAGTGAGGCCTCCTCTGAAAATGTCAACCTAAACAAGGTTAGGGCTAACACCAGAAGGCAAGGGGAGCACAAACGAGAACAAAGTTGATGAGGGAGCCACTGGAACAATGATGCCACCGAGGAGCTCCAAGGTCTACAACAATGGCAGCCAAAAGGGAGGTTGGTGGAGGACAAGCTCAGCCAAGCACAGGCAAGGCCAAGCTCAAAGGTGTGTAAAAGAATCCAAGGGCAACAGTGGGGAGGTTATATAGCTAGGGCAAAAGAGGTCATGGACCAGGGGTTAAGCTCATGGTGAGCTTAGCCCATGGGATGTCCACGGAGTTGACATGATGGAGAGGACAGAGTAGGTTAGGACAGGGCCTGGCCTAGGGGCGGAAAGAGCTGACACGCATTTAATGCTTGCAGGCTCAAAGCCGTTGGACAAGACCTTGCTCTGACTTTGCCTACTGCCATGGCACTCGCGCGCGCCCAAGCTAGGAGAAGAACAGGGCGAATCTCTCCACCGCTGGATGAAAAGGATGGGGAGGTCGTGGCCCTCGGATATGTTTTTGAACCGTTAAGTTTTAAGTGACTGGGAGGAGGCCCCAGCCACACGATCTTGGACGGGGAGGTCGTGGCCCCACGATTTCCTTAACGCGATGCGCACGAGAAAATGGGATTAGGAGGTCCAAGGCGTTGGATCTAAATCCAGCAGTCGCGGACCTCTGGAGGACTTAACGCTTGCGCACGCCATGACCCAAGATGTGGAGGTCATGGCCTTTGGATTTAAATCCAAGGGCACATAACGAATAGGGAGGTCTGAGCTTGCATAGCGCACAAGGGAGGTCATGGCCTTTAGATTTAGATCTAAGGGCTCGACCTCACGTCTTGTGAGGAGGTCTGATGCGCACGAGGCAAGGAGGAGGTCGTGACCGTGGATTTTAATCCAACGGTACACAACATGAGATGGGGGAGGTTTTGTGCGCTTGATATCGCTGGGAGGTCGTGGGCTGTTGGATCTGATCCAACGGCTACGACCTCAACAAGGTGGGATGTCTTAGTGGTTTAACAGCTCGGGGAGGTCATGAGCTGTTGGATCTTTGATCCAACGACACAAGACCTCGATGGGTGGAGGACCTCGCTGTGATAGTTTGCAGAGGAGGTCGTGGCCTTTGGATTGAATCCAACGGCTATGACCTCAACAAGGTGGGAGGAGGACTTTGAGGTTTGATAACAAGGGGAGGTCATGGCCATGGATCTTTGATCCAATGGCTATGACCTTGATGAGTGGGAGGTCCTTGCGGTGTTGACCATGAGGAGGTCGGGACTGTTGGATCTTGATCCAACGGTTACGACCTCCACAAGGTGGAAAGGAGGTCTGATGGGGTTGGGTTCAACCCAGAAAGGAAAGAGGCTCAGCCCAAGGAACAGTGTAAGGCTTTGGAATTTTAAATTTTAACAGCTGAGACTTTGCAGAATTATTTGAGATAGCAAATGAACTCCAAATTTGCTGAAATTTTAACAGGAGCTTGCTGACATCATGATTAACCTTACATAAAATTTTCAGAGGTTATTATGCAATGCATTTTTCTCAGGAAATTCATGAAGGCTGTTCAAGGATTTGTTTTACCTCCAAAAACTATCAAACAAGTTTTATAACTCACGATATTTTTCAGAGGGGTCCCACATCATCTCTAGGACCAAGGAAAAATATTTCCGAAGGGTTGGCACAAGAGTTGAGACAAAAGGAAAATGAGTTTGACTTTTGGTCACAAGAGCTTTATGTTTTAGGATTACACAACTCTTGGACAAGAATTACATGAGAGTTTAGGGGTTTTCAAGATGTGAGAAAAAGTTTTAATTTCTACACATTTAATTATATTTGAACAAACCCTGATTAAACATTTGGGATGTTACAAGGCAGAGCCGCTCATGGCTTAGAGGCAGAGCAGCTCGGCGAGGCCCTATTCAAAGAAGAATGGAAGATAGGGCGGGGCTCGTGATGAACTCAGAGCAGAGGCGCAGCAATGCAACCCCAGCTCACGCGAGCGGCTTGGCGGAAGGCATTGCTCGGCGGAAGGCAGAGTTATAGCTTTGGTTGAGATGAAGGTGCCGTGGACCACGCCAGCCTTATCGCGACGCACAAAGGCGAGAGCCATTCGGCAAAAGGCAGGAGGCGGCGGCGGCTTGCTCTGATACCATGTAAGAAATCAACATCTCAACATCTATTAGATGAATATGCAAAGTATATATACTACACAGTAGAAACCCTATAGCTCATGGGCCTTATGGGCCATATACACATATACATAACAAATGACACGTAGAACATGGAAGTATGTAGAGCTATAGGTTTTACACTTTTCCTTTGCCAAAGTTTTCTCATGTTGAATTTTTACTTGGCAAAGGTTTTAACAAGGCAGTCATTTGAACATTAATAAAACTCTTTTTACATTTTCAATATGTTTGTCTCATTTTTTTATAATTTTCATATCTATTTCTGAATTATACATATATTCCTAGTTTTTTGGGATTTTTTAAAGATTTTTTCTGATTTTATTTTGAATTTTTCAGGCCTAACAGGCTAAGTTAACCGCAATCGACCCGTCAGGCTCAATGAGTTCGGGCCGGCCTGACATAGCACAATAGGCTATCGGATCGTGCCTGGGCCACCTCCCCAGCACGTAGGTCGGCACTACATGACCCATCTATTAATCGGACCACGATGGGTCGTGTCGAGATAGGCCAGGCTGCATCGTGCCTGTGTTGGCCCGACATAGCACGATAGACTATAAGATTGTGCCTGGACAGCCTCCCTGGCACGTAGGTCCGCACTACACGGCTCATCTATTAATCGGACCACAATGGGCCGTGTCAAGATAGGCCAGGCTGCATCGTGCCTGTGTTGTGCCGAGCCAGGCCGCCCATCTGGCTACAGTATTCGCTCTCACCCCTCTCTCTTCTCCACTGGTGGCGTGTATTGGCGTGGCTTCCAGCGCGGTGGCCGGCGATGTGTGGCAGCGTAGTGCTGCGAGCATGGTCGGGAGAGGATGGATCCGCAGCGGCGCGGCAGGAGATGGCCGGATCCGGCGTCTTCGTCAGCTCCGGCTGCTGGATCCGGCGTCTTCCTCGTGTTAGGTCGTCGGATCCACCGTTTGCTAGCGCCCACGCCCACGCATACCAAGCCCGCGAGCACACCGATCTCACGCGACGTCCATGCAACGGCCGAGCTCTGTTTCTCCATGCCGCCTTCCCAGTGGCGGAGCTAGGATTTTGACGATAGAGGTGCGAACTTAAGATATATCTGTTCCAACATAAGTTCAAATGTGTCAAATTACATGCTCGCACTATAACCAACATCACAAAAATATTTTCAGAAAATTACAACTTGATACGACGTTCCTTCATGCTTTGAAAGCGATTGATGACAACATTATCACTAACTTGTAGAAAAAATTCACGCTCAATGTACGTAACTAAGCAATCATTCAAGTATTGTTCACCCATACTATTTCTTAACTTGTTCTTTACATGATTCATTGCCGAAAATACCCTCTCTACACTTTTAGTAGCCACAAGAAGGATCAATACCAATTTGAGCAGCAAATAAACAAGTTTATAGCGATCATGCTTATTTGTCTCACCAAGTTTAATAGAGTGCTCACTGAGATTCTCCACTTCTCGAAACATTGTATCTTGATGCATGTCATCGGGATCGAGACTCGAGGGGCGCGACCGGCACGTCGAGACTAGGATCGTCAGCTCAGAAGGCAGAAGCGGCGCCAGAGCGCCGTGATGCGCCGATGCCGCGATGAGCTACCGGTTGCGCCCCTGCGCTACTGCCAGAGCGCCTGGATGGGGAGATGACACTTAGGCATAACGCCTCCTTGACTAGTTGAATTGGGCTTGATTCTCATATTCTATTGGGCCTAATGCTAAATGGGCTGACAGGAGTTGAGAAGTATGTATGTTAGTATATGTAGTGTATACTTTATATATTAATAGAGGTATAAATCAGTATTTTGTGCAAAAAATTTAGAGGTGCAACTGCACCCATGCATCTATACTGCCTCCGTCATTACGCCTTCCCCTTCACCTTTACCTTCACCCTCACTACTAAGCAGGTCATGCAGGATCCTGTCACCATTGAGACAGGCCAGACATTCGAGCGAGGGGCGATCCTGAAATGGTCATCGAGGAACGGAGGACCAGGAACGAGGAAAAAGAGCTCGAGATAGCCGCAATTCCCTCAACCTGCACTCCGAGGACGACACCCTCCGTGCTCTGGTGTATATCTCACAGCTGTGCCAAAGAAGCAGCGCAAAGAAGAGCCTTGTGCGCAACGAGGGCATCATACCAACGATGGCTGAGATGTTGAAGAGCAGCAGCAGCAGAAGGGTTCTCTGGAAGTCCTTCGCGTTGTTGTCGAGGGTAATGATGAAAATAAGGTACATTCTTGATCGGTATTGAGGTACAATGAGAGAATGCATGTTATTCAACATGATCTTTTTGCAGGAAGAGCTGGGGAAAGGTGACACCATACGCACAATTATAGAGTTCTTGTCCAATGAGCATTTCCAGGAGAGGGAGCTTGTAGTTTCATTATTTTTTTAATGTCTGGGATATTTTTTCTCTCCAGCCCACATTAAAGAAAAATTCTCGTGAGGTATCCGCGAGAGCCAACGCTCGGTCGTAGGTGGGCTGGAGACCTGAAACTCCCTTTGCCAACTAAGCCCTCGCTCAGTCCTCCAGTTTCATTGTTGTATTAGCTTTCAAAGTACGAACCTATTTGCGAAAGGATCGGTGCAGTCTATGGGGCTATACGCCTATTGGTTGGGATGGGAAGTAGCAAGTCAGAGAATATAATAGCTGTAGGGAAAGTGGAGAACACGCTCAGGAATCTAGAGAACTACGTGACCAACATCAAGCAAATGGCCGAAAACGGCTGGCTTCAACCTCTCCTAACCAAACTCTTTGAAGGTGTGATCTACATTCCAACCTGCATTATCTTTCTCCATGTTGTGATTCAGACAAATATTTTTACGATTTGACCATATGTACAGCTCTGCAAATTGTGATAGTGTTTTTTTTTTTTTGCAATATGGTGCTTAACAATTTGTTTTGAGCTAGAAGTTTGCAATTTTCAAATAAATTGTAAACTACTGCAGTGCTCAAACTCATCTGTTATTTTTTTAAAAGGTTACTGAGGTGCTTCTTAAGTTTGCAGTCTTAGATTTTAGACTGAGCTAAAATTTGATTTTACACGCTATTAAGGGGTACTGGTAACAATAAATGGGTACCTGATTTTAGAAACCTGGCAGCCAAATCAGCACGTCAACATTTTCAATGCAATGCAATCTCCCTAATTACATGATGATTATGGAAACCATACTGCTAATGCAGTTAAGCTCTGGTGTGCTGTGATGGTGTATCAGCTTCTCGTGCCATTTTGATCTCCTCTTGAATGGTATAACTGAAACGATGAAATGCAGGCACGCCTGAGGTGCAGGTTGCCATGGCTGAATACCTTGGTGAGCTCGCGCTAACGAATGACGTGAAGGTTGTGGTGGCGGAACAGGTCGGGGCAAAGGCAGAGCTGGGCCTCGGGCCGCCAGGGCAATGGCCCGAGGCTCAGATCAAAATCGCTTGGCTACGCCACCGGAGATGCTTACGTGATGAGTTGGGTCGACGTTATTTCGGTTGGGCTGGCTAGAGACCTAGCCGCTGGCTGCCTACGCCACTGGGTCGAGGCGTTGTTGGTGAGCATCATGAAGACGACAGGCAGCCTGCTGGTGAGAGAAGCAACCCTAAAAGCGCTAAGGGAGATCTCGTCGAACGAATCCAGCACCAAGGTGCTACTACAAGCAGGCATCCTGTCCCTGCTCGTCAAGCATCTCTTCTTTGTCAGCGTCAGCAGCCTACACTTCCCGATGAGGCTCAAGGAGGTGTCCGCTGTTGGGTTTGGAGCAAACCCTAGATTGAATTTGTGGTGTCCATTCTGTCTACCCTCTATTCCTCTACCTTTTCTGTGGTGCCGCTCACAATTGCATTATGAGGCTAGAGGGCAGGGACCTATTTATAGACTCCACTTCCAGGTGTTATAATTGACCCACATGTTTCCGGTACACCGTGAGACTCCTGAACCATGTCACCAAACACGATCAGACATACCAGTTTAATAAGTCTAAAATATATATTAGTCCCTAGTACACATGTGTGAGTTATGTGCCATGATCAGATTATTTATGAGATCAATTCCAATCTGATCATGTGGGTCAACAGCCTGCAGAGCCGATCTTGCAAAACAAACCCAGCTATTCCGTCCTGTGTTGTATCCGGATTTATCATACGCATGCATATTAAATTCCAGTAAACTCGATCTTAATAAATATGTCTACCTATTCCAGCACAGCCATCCTCAGCACCTCGAGTATTAATTCATCGAATTAGATTCCGCATCAAATAATTCCCTATCAAATATATCTATATTCCACATTGAGTTAAAGCAGATAATAACCACAATAAATATTGAAAGCCACATAAAAACCCAACATCTCCCACTTGGCTGAAAACATTTCAATCTATAAATTGAAGTCACATGCCTTTAACATGCTTAGAAAATAATTCCTGACTAACTGGCTTAGTAAGTGGATCTGCAACCATATCAATGCTAGGCAAATAAACTAAATGAATAGATTTGAGTCTATTTATTACATCACGAATATAGTGGTACCTTTCTTTAATGTGTTTACTTTTACTATGAAATTTAGGATCCTTTGAGACCTTGATCGCTGCCTAATTATCACAGAAAATAGTGACAGGTTGTGATGCGTTTTCCACAACCTTAAGTGATACAAGAAATTCCCTCGACCATACACCTTCCTTTCTTTGCTCCCAGATGCAAAGAATGTATTCAACTTCCATAGAGGAAAGAGCAATGAATCATGTTTCTCTTTGCACCAAGAAATAGCACATCCTGCCAAAGTAAATAGATAACCAGAAGTTGATTTTCGGTCATCCGGATCCCCTTGTCAATCAACATCAGTATAACCCTACAGCTAAAGATTATGACCATTAAAACATAATGAATAATCCATAGTTCCTTTGATTTAACGCAATAAATATTTGATTTGTTTCCAGTGCTCTTCCCCAGGATTCTTTTGATATCTACTAAGAATTCCAATGGCATAGCTAAGGTTAGGTCGTGTAAATAACATAGCATACATAAGACATCCCAAAGCTGAAAAATAAGGAATACCATTCATTCTAACTTTTTCCTTAGGAGTTTTTGGACATAATTCCTCACTGAGTTTAGTTCCCTTTACAATAGGTACATTAACATGTTTGCTATTTTCCATAGAAAATCGTTTTAAAACAGTTTGAAGGCATGCCTTTTGAGACAACCTAAGAATCCTTTTATTTCGATCTCTATGAATTTCAACTCCTAACACATAGGAAGCTTCTTCCATATCTTTCATATCAAATTTAGAAGACAACCAAGTTTTCACTTCCATCAATATATTTTTATCATTAGAAGCAATGGGAATATCATCAACATATAAAGATAGTAAGACAAAACAATTACCCATAACTTTTGTATATATGCAATGATCATCTTCCGTCATTGAAAAACCATATGACGTGATAGCATTATAAAATATATATACCATTGACGTGAAGCTTGTTTAAGACCATAAATTGATCTATTCAACTTACAAACCTTATTTTCATTTCTTTTTTCTCTAAAACCTTCCAGCTGTATCATATATATTTCCTCCTCCAAAAGACCATTAAGAAAAGCAGTTTTAACATCCATTTGGTGAAGTTCAAGATCGTAATAAGCCATCAAAGCACTAATAATATGAATTGAAGTAAACTTTGCAACAGGAGAAAAAGTTTCCACAAAGTCAATACCTTCCATTTGTGTAAAGCCTTTAGCAACAAGCCTAGCCTTATATTTTTCCACTAAACCCGCTGCATTCAATTTCCTTTTAAAAATCCATTTACAACCTATGGGTTTATAGTTGTTTGGTAGATCAACAAGTATCCAAACTTTATTCCTTTTCATCGAGTTTAATTCTTCCCGCATTGCTTCCACCCATAGTTTTGATTGAGAGCATCTTATTGCTTCTTTATAAGTCTTTGGTTCTTCCTCTAAATCTGAAATTTTAGAGTGAACTTCCCCCAAGAACAAATAAGGAACAAGTTCATATTACACCCCTGAACTATGGCCCGAGTCCAAAAAACACCTTCAACTACAAAACCGTTCACTTTACACCCCCGAACTATTGAAACCAGAGCAAATCACCCCCTCGCCCTAAACCACCCTGGTTTTGGATGACGTGGTGTCCACGTGTACATGTTCCGTTGACGTGGCGTCCATGTGTACATCTCTTTTCGTTTTCTTTTTCTCCCACCTTATCCACTCACGCTCATGGCCGAAGCTCCATGGCGCCACCTCCTCCTGGCTTGGCTTCTTCTCCCCCGGCCGCCGGCCTCGGGCTGATGGTCCACTGGCGCCTGGTCCTACTGGCCCGCCATCATCGCCGCCTGGTCCTACTGGCCCGCCACCGTCACCGCCTCCTCGGCCTGACCTCCCCACGGGCCCCTATGGTGTCGGGCTCCTCCTGGCGTGTGGGGAGCTCAATCGCGCGGCCGTGGAAAGAGCTGAAGGCCGGAAGCAAGGGTGTCGGGCTCGTGCGGCGATGGCAGATTCAGGCGGCGCGCAGGCGCGGCTCGCCAAAGGGCGAGCGCCTCGCCGCCGCCTCCACCGAGCCTGAAGCCCGGCCCTTTGGTGTGCCGCCTTCCGTCGCGCCGCCTCGCCACCGTTCGGCCGCTCCGGTGAGCCACTGCCCTAGCCAACCTCGTCACGAGGTGCCCCAAGGCCCGAGGAAGCCCTCCCCCACCTCCATTGGTCCTCCTCACCGCCAAGGACTTCCACCACCGCCACCTCTTCTCCTCCGCCTCCGGCCATCACCGCCCCGCCGATTCGGCCACCCCCAGACTCCCCTGACCCCACCACCGGCTTCCTCATCCTTGGGTGAAGCTCATCATGTGCCCCTCCTCCTCAGCTTCTCCACCACCGGCCAAGACATGGCCCGAGCACTGCGCCACCGCCTTTTACCTGCCTTGCCGCTCCTGTGCCGCCATCCCGTCGTCGGTGCCCTTGAGGCCGCCACCCTCTGGGCGTCCCACCCCTACCCTTGCCCGGTGGCCGCGCCTCCTCTGCCGGCCAAGCTTGGTCGTCTTGGCGCCCATGGCCTCACTGCTGGCTTTGGTTTTGGATCTCCTTGTAGCCCCTTTTAATTCCCCCTCCTTTGACTGCCAAGTGGGCTCAACCATGGCTTGGTCCACGCGCACCCGTGCATGGACTCGGTCCACCCTATTCTCCGTGCACATCAGCTATGACGAGGCGAAACCGTGCCAGCGTGGACGCCACGTCATCCAAAACCGGGGTGGTTTAGGGCGAGGGGGTGATTTGCTCTGGTTTCAATAGTTCGGGGGTGTAAAGTGAACGGTTTTGTAGTTGAAGGTGTTTTTTGGACTCGGTCTATAGTTTAGGGGTGTAATATGGACTTGTTCCAACAAATAATAATGATCTAGATATTGGGGTGTACTAAAATTCCTCCCACTTCTCCTAAGCATGTTCGTGTTGGGAGTTACGTTTGCATTTTCTTCAGGAGCTGAACCTCCTTTAGTGTGAGAATCAATACCAGATGTATCAATCTGTGTTTGAGGTGGAGTTGCCAATAATTCCACCCTCGCCTGCTTAGCACGGCGATGTGTGTTTTGATCTAAGAATATTGCATTCCTACTTTCCACCAGTTTATCCTTTTCTTGATTATAAAACCTATACCCTTTTGATTCCAAAGAATAACCAATAAAAATTCCTAGCGTGCTTTTAGGTTGCAATTTTGTACGGTGTTGATTTGGCACTTTAATTTGTGCATTACAACCCCAAACAGCTAAGTGGCGAAGTGAGGTTTTCTTCGATCCACAACTCATAAGGAGGATCATTACGACTTTAGATGACGAATGATTTAATAAATAAACAGCAGTATGTAAAGCTTCACCCCAAAAAGATAAAGGAAGATCTGAATAAGCCATCATAGATCTAACCATATCCATAAGTGTTCTATTCCTCCCCTTAGCCACACCATTTTGTTGTTGAGTATAAGGTATGGTATAATGATGAATAATTCCATGCTCTTTACAAAAATCATTTAATATTTCTGAAGTGTATTCTCCTCCATGATCAGTTCTCAAAACTTTGATCTTTCTATTCAATTGATTTTTCACTTCACTTTTAAATGACTTAAATACATCAAATCCTTCTGACTTATGTTTAAGAAGATACACATAACCAAATCTTGAGTAATCATCAATAAAGGTGATAAAATAAATCTTCTGTTCTCTAGTGGGAGTAGACATCTCTCCACAAATATCAGAATGAATAATGGCAAGAGGCTCATTTGATCTTTCCGCCTTTGGAAAAGGCGCACGAGTCATCTTACCCATTATGCATGCCTCACAAATACCAAAATCCTCCCACTTAAAGTGCAAAATTCCAAAATTAATAAGCCTCTTAATTCTATTTTTAGATATATGACCAAGTTGTAAATGCCATAAATAAGATTCCGAGCATGTGTTCCTATCATTAGTATTCCTCACTATGGAGTTATTTTCACCAACCAAGCAATCAATATTGTCATCATTTGATAGCTCATTGTAACGTCCCAAAATTTGGGTTTTCAAAAATCTTTTAAATAGTTTAGGTCCCTGGAAAATTTCGCCAATTTTATTTGATTTAATAAAGCTTAATTGGGAATTTCCTAAATTAAAAATATTTAATTTGACTAATCTAAACATCAATTAAATAAAAACCTGTGTTATTTGGCTTCCTTGTGTTTCAAGGAATTTTCTGGTATTTTCTGAGATTTTTTCTGGATTTGTTTGCTATTTTACTTGGCCTCCTTGATTTTTGGGATTTTATTTAATTCCGAAAATCCTATCTTTTCTCTCTCCTGCCGCACTGCTACAGTACCCATCGGGTACTGTTCATCCAGGTCCAACGTGCTACAGTAAATCGCGAGGAACTGTTCATCATCGTTTTCCTCGGAACTAACCGAGCAGCCGAGTCTCCGTCCGTTCAGTACGCGTCGTTCAAACTCAAAATTCTAAATTCCATATCTTTCTCCTCGGTGCGTCAAAAAGCGAACCGTTTGCGCTCACGCATTCGTATTGATCTCCTCTTCCAATCCCCTGATTTGGTTTCCTCCGAATCATCCTCGTTTCATCGCAATCTGCAGAAAACCGAGCTTCAACCGAAGTTCTTCTCCGGCGAACTGCGCCTTCGTCCGACGTCCTCCGGCCAAACCGTCTGCGGCGTTGGCTTCGCGTCGTCGTCCTCTACGTCATGCTTCCTTCCCCTTCGCCCGAAGATCGCCGGAGCACCGTCGGCCATGTCAAGCCATGACGTTCGTCGAGCTCGTCGCTTCCTTGGTGAGTTTTTCTAAAATCCGATCGCGTCATCTCGTGCCCCTCGTTCATACCTATTTTTCCCCTCTTTTAGATTCAAGTTTCATCAACCGTGCGCTGAGAATCGAGCGTTCTCTCTCCTCTTGTACGTCGTCCTTCTCCGGCCAATTACTCCGCAACCGTTGGTCCCCTGCCTTCAACTCTATCACCGTTGGGTTCGCATCGCCGCGTTCTACGCTGTGCTCACCTCCCTTTTCACAGAACATCGCCAGAAGAGGTACGCGTCCGTGAGGCCGCCATGGTCGCCGTTCTTCGCGTCGCTGCCGTCGCATGGAGCCGAATCTTGATGTCTGGACCGCGTCATCATCTCCGCCTCGTCGTTTCCTTTCCGTTTTACCCCTTCGCCGCTGCTGCGTTGCCTTCGGCCGCCGGCCACCGTGCGCACTGTTTATGCATGTACTGTAGCGTTTCATGCTCTGTACGTGTGTTCGGTTCTAAGTGTCCGTCTACGCGCGTGATGAAACCAGCTCTGGTTCTTGGCTTTGCTGGCCCATTCCCTTTTTCTTTCTGCGCGTGAGACCAGCCCAAGCCAGTGGCCTTTCCCCTGTTTATCTTCCTCAGTGCCCTTTGTAGTGCCGAACCAAATGCAAGGCCGCACTGGCCCAGCCGCTGCATCACCAGCCCGCCCGTATCTCCTCTTCCCTAGCCAAGACGGCCGGTCCGCTGCGGCCGCCGCCGCAACAAGATAAGATGCTTGCGTGTCTTGCTGCGCTGCCGCGTCGCCGCCAAGGAGCCGTAGGCGCCACCGCCGGGGACGTCGTCGTCGGAGCCGCGTGGTTGTCCCCATCCGTCTTCAACCGATGAGCCGCCGCCATTGAAGCCGAATCGGCGCCTCCCCATCTACACCGACGCCACCACCTCGTTTCCCATCGCCGTGCCTCCTCGCCGTCTTCGCCGTCACGGTGAGGCCCCATTCCGTGTCTTCTTTCTTCCCTACCTCACGGTTTTCACCGCCGAGACCTCTTTGGAGCCACCGTCGCCGCGTCGTTTTGCTTTGCCTCTCGCCTCTCACCGTGCTGCTACAGGCTGCCTGGCCTCGACCACTGGTGCCAAGATCTTGAGCCGCCGCTAGCTATTGATCTCACCGTAGCTCCACCACCCGTCGGCCATCCCGAGAGGCTACGCCGACAATCCGCCGTGAGCAGCGCCTGTTCCGTCGCGACCGCTTCCTCGGTGTCGTGTCACCCCTTGTGGCGACCACGTGATCTCATTGTGACCGCCACCATCTTGCCTCCTACACGCCACGTCAGCTGTCACCCCTTTGCCACCTCAGCATCCATGCACTCATGGCATACACATAACCCTAAACTACCCGAATAGACGTGGGTCACCATGGGCCTAGTCACTTACGTGTAGACCACACATTGTCAGCACACTATTTCATGGACCCCATCTACCATGCACCTTAAAACCTAGCCGTGGGCTTGGTCTATGGACCAATGGCTCATTTGTCATTCTCTTTACCTTATTTCTAGAAATATTGTAATTCTAGAAATTCAATTATTCAGTGGGTCCCACCTGTCATCCACTATTCCTTTTTGGAAATTAATCCGATTTCTGAAATTCAATTATATATCCAATTGGTCCCACATGTCAATCAGTGCCTTTGTTCTCTCTTTCACTTACCAGTGGAGCCCACTCGTAAGTCTCTAATTCATTTTATTTTAGTTTGTCCGAAGGGATATTCTTTGAATATTCTTTTCTCTATCAATTTCATCATTTCATGTGATCTTTCAAAGCTCACATCGTTTGCATCCGAACTCCGATTGAGTCCATTCAAATTCCTAAATTCATCTCAATTCATTATCTACCTTTCAGTACCATTCAATTTCATTTTGGAGTTTATTTGATTTGTCTTTTGTCTTTGGTTTGTTTTGCGTGTGCTCTCTCGTTAGACGTCGAAGTCCCGGAATCGTCCGAAGGAGCTGAAGTTCAAGGAAGTTGAAGATCGAAGTTAATTCAAGATCATCATTGCTAGCAAGGCAAGTTGTACCTTTGATCATATTGAATCCCAGTTTTCAAATGTTACTTTGATTCAAATTATTGCATTTACTTTAAGTATTTATTTAAATGCTTTTGGGTGTAGCTATTATCCCATTTGTTATAACCTCCTTGCCTATTTGATATGTCATAATCTTTTGTCACCCTAGCTTGGTTATTTAATAGTTGGTAAATATTGTAGCACCAACGTGGGTTGGTTAATCTGAGTAGATTGCTTAGCCATGCCACGAATCATTTACTCATGTGAGGCCGCAATTATTAATCGACTAAGTGATTATGCAATCTTATAATAATCTGTGTGTACTATGTGTCTTTGTGGCATGTGTTGCACTTAAATCAAGCTGGGTGGTAAAAGGATTTGGGTGAGGCAAGTGGTGGATCTTGGGTGAAATGGTGGATATGTGATCTGTGTGGACAATAATCTGTGTGATCTGTGTGGACAATAATCTGTGTGATCTGTGTGAATAATAATCTGTGTGGTTGTGTGGTTTAGTTGGCATGTGGAAGTCTTGCCTTGGTCAATTAAGGACCTCACCATGTGCGCCATTGAACTGGGCCTTAACCGTACAACCACATGTCTGGTATGGGACGGACCTGGCTAATTAATTAGCGATGTTTTGATTCAGTTCTGTTTTGGTTGACAATTCGGGCGCAAGAGGGGGGCAGGCGGTGAAACCTTAGCGAGTAGAACTGGGTCAAAGCAGGACTTTGTAAAGGCCTTGTCACGTGCTCTAGACTGCTTACCTAAGGTAGTGAGCAGTGGTATCGACGGATGCCAAACAAACTAGAGAATTCGTGTCTTGTGGGTAAAGTCAGTACAACCTCTGCAGAGTGTAAAACTATTCGAATAGCCGTGTCCGTGGTTATAGACGTGCTCGGGGATTTCACACTAGGGGTAGATCTTCATAAAACTGTGTGGGAAGGGAGCTGTGTGATCTAAGTCATATGGCTATGTGAATAATCTGTTTAGAGTGTGTGTGTCTTTGTGAAATCAAATTGTTAAATTATGATTATCTATTTGTTTTACTTGGTTTTCAATCTATTATTTGTATTCAATTGCAAATGTTGCATTTACGCAAAATAACCACGAATGCCATTCCTTGGAATAAGCTTTGCATCTATAATTGCATTTACGTGGTATGACTTGCTGAGTGCGGTGTGTACTCACGCTTGCTTTGACGAATCAAGCGAAGTGAAGGAATCGCCATCAACAAGGTCTACTTCAAGGATCGTGGAGAACTAGGTCGCAAGACCCCACCGATTGCTGTGGGCATATGGATGGGCTTCACTGAGTTATCCTGCTTAGCTCATTGCAGACTTCATTGAGCTTTTTGCCTTCTAAGGCATTAATTGTAAGCTTTGGCCTTAAGGTCTTTACTCGATGTTTATTGTTATTTGCCTATTTATTAGTTATCTTTGTATATGGAATTGATATTTCACCGATGTTGTCCTTGTGTGCACTAAGCGTGATCTGGACTAGTCACGATACACAGAGGGTCGAGTGTATTTTTGGGTCCCGACAGAGGTGGTATCGAGCCATATCGATCGTAGGTCGTGACCTTAGTTAGAATGGCGTTGATTAGGAAAAACTTCAAAACTTATTTTACAAATGGAAAACCTCAATGATGTGCTATTCTCATCTTGTCTAGCTTCCATACTCTTCTATTCTATTCATTTCTCATCTATATTCTTCCTCACCATTTTGAATATTAAATTGGACTCGCTTCCTCATAACTTCTATAGTTGTCGTTATCTCGTACCAAATGTCTCGGTGGATGCCCAAGAGCTGCTTTTGAGCAACTCTTTGAAGATCATGCAACCAACAACAACGTATCGACATCTCCCCAAGTGTTCAAGACAAGTTCGTTGCAAGAATTGAAGACCAAGAAGAAGTTGTACGTCGCCCCTACCTTCTCCAAGAACCACCTGCAAGGATCGCAAGTAGTCCACGTTTGATGAAGACCGTGACCAGTTCGAGTTTTCTTCAGACCAACCATATAGGGTAAATCAGTGTTGGTTCCTCCCGTGTGTTGAGCCAAGTCACCCAGTTAAGTTAGAGCTTAATCGACTAGATGATTAGCTTTCGTCTTCTTTCTCTTGTGTGCAGTTTGTCTGTGAGCTTTATGCTTCTTAATAGCTTTCCAGCTATTTGTGTTCTTTTGTGTTCCTTGGGTTAAACCTGCTTCCCTTAGTAGATTGTCTTCTCTTACCTTATGCTTTTCCCTCTCATCTATTAGCCCTGGTCAGCCAGTAGATGGAGAACCCTAGTGAAGGCAACCCTATCAGTAATCTTGAGACAGTCTGCGTCAGCTCAGATCTCCTCAATCCCAATGGACAGTTGTCAGTACCAGAGCAGACGTTAACCAGTAACTATCTCCAGTGCCAGTAGTGACACGTCAGAATCCGAACCAGTACCCTGCCACCCAGAACCAGCTCATGTTAGCGACGATGCAACCGTCGGACAGTAGTAACCTCCGCAAGGATACACAACTCATTGCCATCCCAACGGCACGCCCTCAGCCCAAGTTGTGAAGTTCATGATGACCAAGTCGCCCGTCTTTGAAGGATCAACCGCACTCAAGGATGCAGAATCCTGGATTCGCACCATAGAAGAAAAGCTAACGGTTGTGCAGTGCACAGATGATGAGAAAGTTCTCTACGTTACTCATCAATTGGAAGGAGTTGCATTAGATTGGTGAGAAAAGTTTCGCGCCGCCTATCAGGACAAGCAGACCATCAACTGGTCAGAGTTCACCGCTGCTTTTCGTCAACAGCATGCGACATCAAGCAAGATTGATCAAGAGAAACCTGATATTCAGATATCCTACACCAAATCCAGCCATTGTCATTTGAAGTGCTACCAACCAGATAAGTCAGAAGATTATGCATGTATCCGTTGTAAAAAAAATAGGCCATAGCGCCGATAAGCACAGTATCAATTGTTCCAGTTGCGAAGAAAACCATTTTATTGGAGAATGTCCAATGAGCAAGATCACATGCTTCTTATGTGAAAGCGATGACCATTGTCCGAGCCAGTGCCCCATGTACTCAGTATTGACTTCTGCAACACAACATCAGTGAGAAAATTTCCGAGCCATAGTCAGAGCATTAGCAAAAGAAGGCAACCCATTGTCAGTACAAGAATTGTCAACTGAAGAATCACAAAAGCAGAATATTGAACTTGGCAACCCACCTCAAAAGAGAAGCAAGCCAGTATCGTCAGGAGGTTGTTTCGAGTGTGGTAAGAAAGGTCATTATGCCGAGCAACGCCCTGCAAAGCGTCAAGCTTCAACCTTCGAGAATGATAGTCGTTCTGCCATAGTCTCATCAGAAAAGTCGCAAGATTTGACCCGTGTATGCTACAGTTGTCGTAAAGAAGGTCACTACATCAGCCAGTGTCCTCAGAAGAACCAGTCACTCACTCCAGAATGTCAGAAGGAATTACATCAGAGATGAACTATGCCAAAAGTCGTTAAAAAGAGTTTGTAGAAATGATAGAGTAGGTCAGAGGATTCCCTCAGATATGGGCAGTGTCAAATCAAGTTCTTCCGTTTTGTCAAGCACCAATGTGAGCTGTCATGATGATTATTAGCACAAGTTGTGCGAGAATTTCAGTCTACCCAAGAGCTAATCTTCAGGACCTTAGAGTCAGTTTGTTTGAGTCCTGAGTAAGAATTTCAGTTTGCCCCAGAATCATCTATGAACAAGTCAGTGTCAGCTGAAGATCTGTGAGATAGTCGTTTCTGAAAAGCCAAGACCCCTCCTCGTTTAAAGAACAAGTTCGCCAGATCGTCAGAAGTGAGCTGAGTTTATAAGAATTTCAGAAGAGATCAATCACTTCTCCAGTGTTTGTACTGCCAGATACCAAGAAATGATTTTATTGGATCGAGAACCATGAAGTTGAAATCCATTCCCTCAAGACAGATCAGTACTGTGGTAGATGTTTTGAATCAGAAGAGCTACCGCATGAATCTATTATGCAGTCAGCTAAAGTTACTTGTGGAATCCAGAAGTCAGTCTTCAGTCAATGCAGCAAGATATCAGTTGAACCCTAGAGTTCAAACCGATGCTAGAAAATCAGGCTTGACCAGACAGTTTTGCCAAAGGAATCTGCCATTCATTCATATTAATATCACTGAGTTTGAAGATTGTCTAGCAAAGTGGTATACGGTAGAGATTGTATACGACAGAGATGGTATTCACCAAAATGGCTATAGTGCCAGATCGACAGAGAGGATCAATTTGCACGATGTGTTAGAAAAGCTAGTGTCGGGCAATCGAGGATCGGTTTACCACAATAGTCGATGACAGTGCCTATGAAGCCTTGGATGCTCATTCCAGTTCAGTACTGTGTATCACCCTGAATCAGCGGACAAATTGAAAGAATAGTGAGTGTGCCTCAACCCAAAGTACCAAGTCGAGCAAGTAAGCGTCCGGTGCAGAGTTTCCCTACAACCCCAGATGTCAGGTAGTTCGCAGTTGTCGCTATCTGAAATTCGCAGTGGTTGATTGTAAGTCATTACTCAGCTAAGAACAGATCAGATCATAAAGTATGTGGATTTTTACATTAATCAAGAAGCAGAAGGCCAAGTGTCTTAAATCCTAAAGGGATTGTTAGTGGCTTAGTCCAAGCAAAAAAAAAAAAAAAAAGCTACGCGGATTATACAGATTATCACCCTCGAAGCCAGGTTCATCCTCAGGATCCCTATTGAAGGTCTGTGTTAAGGATTGTATGACAGAGGTGATAGAGGTGTCAGTGTGTTCAGATTCTGAAGCTCAGAAGGAGAATTTGTTGATCTAAATTACCAGTTAGAAGCAGGATCTCCTCAACTCCAGAAGTGTCTTCGAGCACCGATCAAGCAGCCCGTCAGAAGCAATCGAGTTTCAAGAAGCCTTCCTGCTAGTAGCCATTTGCCAAGATTTCATTGAAGCGAAGTTCAAGAAGCGGGGCGTTGTTCATAAGTGCTCAGCAGAGTAGTCTGTCAAAGTCAAAGCGGTTTGAAAGCGAAGAGAACCCAAGGTGAGTTCTTTAACCTATTCTATAGCGACTGAATCTCGGGGCGAGATTCCTTTAAGGGAGGTTTGTAACGTCCCAAAATTTGGGTTTTCAAAAATCTTTTAAATAGTTTAGGTCCTTGGAAAATTTACGCCAATTTTATTTGATTTAATAAAGCAATTGGGAATTTCCTAAATTAAAAATATTTAATTTGACTAATCTAAACATCAATTAAATAAAAACCTGTGTTATTTGGCTTCCTTGTGTTTCAAGGAATTTTCTGGTATTTTCTGAGATTTTTTCTGGATTTGTTTGCTATTTTACTTGGCCTCCTTGATTTTTGGGATTTTATTTAATTCCGAAAATCCTATCTTTTCTCTCTCCTGCCGCACTGCTACAGTACCCATCGGGTACTGTTCATCCAGGTCCAACGTGCTACAGTAAATCGCGAGGAACTGTTCATCATCGTTTTCCTCGGAACTAACCGAGCAGCCGAGTCTCCGTCCGTTCAGTACGCGTCGTTCAAACTCAAAATTCTAAATTCCATATCTTTCTCCTCGGTGCGTAAAAAAGCGAACCGTTTGCGCTCACACATTCGTATTGATCTCCTCTTCCAATCCCCTGATTTGGTTTCCTCCGAATCATCCTCGTTTCATCGCAATCTGCAGAAAACCGAGCTTCAACCGAAGTTCTTCTCCGGCGAACTGCGCCTTCGTCCGACGTCCTCCGGCCAAACCGTCTGCGGCGTTGGCTTCGCGTCGTCGTCCTCTACGTCATGCTTCCTTCCCCTTCGCCCGAAGATCGCCGAAGCACCGTCGGCCATGTCAAGCCATGACGTTCGTCGAGCTCGTCGCTTCCTTGGTGAGTTTTTCTAAAATCCGATCGCGTCATCTCGTGCCCCTCGTTCATACCTATTTTTCCCCTCTTTTAGATTCAAGTTTCATCAACCGTGCGCTGAGAATCGAGCGTTCTCTCTCCTCTTGTACGTCGTCCTTCTCCGGCCAATTACTCCGCAACCGTTGGTCCCCTGCCTTCAACTCTATCACCGTTGGGTTCGCATCGCCGCGTTCTACGCTGTGCTCACCTCCCTTTTCACGGAACATCGCCAGAAGAGGTACGCGTCCGTGAGGCCGCCATGGTCGCCGTTCTTCGCGTCGCTGCCGTCGCATGGAGCCGAATCTTGATGTCTGGACCGCGTCATCATCTCCACCTCGTCGTTTCCTTTCCGTTTTACCCCTTCGCCGCTGCTGCGTTGCCTTCGGCCGCCGGCCACCGTGCGCACTGTTTATGCATGTACTGTAGCGTTTCATGCTCTGTACGTGTGTTCGGTTCTAAGTGTCCGTCTACGCGCGTGATGAAACCAGCTCTGGTTCTTGGCTTTGCTGGCCCATTCCCTTTTTCTTTCTGCGCGTGAGACCAGCCCAAGCCAGTGGCCTTTCCCCTGTTTATCTTCCTCAGTGCCCTTTGTAGTGCCGAACCAAATGCAAGGCGCAAGGCCCGGCCCACCACATCACCAGCCCCAGTATCTCCTCTTCCCTAGCGCCGACGGCCGGTCCCGCTTGCGCCGCCGCCCAATAAGATGTCTGGGCGTGTCTTATTTGCGCCTGCCGCGTCGCCGCCAAGGAGCCGTAGGCGCCACCGCCGGGGACGTCGTCGTCGGAGCCGCGTGGTTGTCCCCATCCGTCTTCAACCGATGAGCCGCCGCCATTGAAGCCGAATCGGCGCCTCCCCATCTACACCGACGCCACCACCTCGTTTCCCCCATCGCCGTGCCTCCTCCTCGTCTTCACCGTCACGGTGAGGCCCCATTCCCGTGTCCTCTTTCTTCCCCTACCTCACCGGTTTTCACTGCCCAAGACCTCTTTGGAGCCACCGTCGCCGCGTCGTTTTGCTTTGCCGCCCTCTCACCCTTGCCGAGCCGTGCTGCTGCTGGCTGACCACTGGTGCCGCCAAGATCTTGAGCCACCGCTAGCTATTGATCTCACCGTAGCTCCGCCACCCGTCGGCCATCCCGGAGAGGCTACGCCGACAATCCGCCAGTGAGCGGTGCGCCGGTTCCGTCGATCTGCTTCCTCGATGTCGTGTCACCCTTGTGGCGACCCACGTGATCTGCATTGTGACCGCCACCATCTTGCCTCCTACACGCCACGTCACCGTCACCCTTTGCCACCTCGGCATCCATGCACTCATGGCATACACATAACCCTAAACTACCCGAATAGGCGTGGGTCACCATGGGCCTAGTCACTTACGTGTAGACCGCACATTGTCGACACACTATTTCATGGACCCCATCTACCATGCACCTTAAAACCTAGCCGTGGGCTTGGTCTATGGACCAATGGCTCATTTGTCATTCTCTTTACCTTATTTCTAGAAATATTGTAATTCTAGAAATTCAATTATTCGATGGGTCCCACCGTCATCCACTATTCCTTTTGGAAATTAATCCGATTTCGAAATTCAATTATATATCAATTGGTCCCACATGTCAATCGATTGCCTTTGTTCTCTCTTTCACTTACCAAGAGACCCGCTCGTAAGTCTCTAATTCATTTTATTTTAGTTTGTCAGAAGGATATTCTTTGAATATTCTTTTCTCTATCAATTTCATCATTTCATGTGATCTTTCAAAGCTCACATCGTTTGCATCGAACTCCGATTGAGTCCATTCAAATTCCTAAATTCATCTCAATTCATTATCTACCTTTCAGTACCATTCAATTTCATTTTGGGGTTTATTTGATTTGTCTTTTGTCTTTGGTTTGTTTTATGCGTGTGCTCTCTCGTTAGGCGTCGAAGTCCGGAATCGTCCAAGGAGGCTGAAGTTCAAGGAAGTTGAAGATCGAAGTTAATTCAAGATCGTCATTGCTAGCAAGGCAAGTTGTACCTTTGATCATATTGAATCCCGTTTTCAAATGTTACTTTGATTCAAATTATTGCATTTACTTTAAGTATTTATTTAAATGCTTTTGGGTGTAGCTATTATCCCATTTGTTATAACCTCCTTGCCTATTTGATATGTCATAATCTTTTGTCACCCTAGCTTGGTTATTTAATAGTTGGTAAATATTGTAGCACCAACGTGGGTTGGTTAATCTGAGTAGATTGCTTAGCCATGCCACGAATCATTTACTCATGTGAGGCGCAATTATTAATCGACTAAGTGATTATGCAATCTTATAATAATCTGTGTGTACTATGTGTCTTTGTGGCATGTGTTGCACTTAAATCAACTGGGTGGTAAAAAGGATTTGGGTGAGGCAAGTGGTGGATCTTGTGTGAAATGGTGGATATGTGATCTGTGTGGACAATAATCTGTGTGATCTGTGTGGACAATAATCTGTATGATCTGTGTGAATAATAATCTGTGTGGTCGTGTGGTTTAGTTGGCATGTGGAAGTCTTGCCTTGGTCAATTAAGGACCTCGCCATGTGCGCCATTGAATCGGGCCTTAACTGCAGTACAACCACATATGCGGTATGGGACGGACTGGCTAATTAATTAGCGATGTTTTGATTCATTCTGTTTTGGTTGACAATTGAGGCGCAAGAGGGCGGCGGTGAAACCTTAGCGAGCGTAATCGGTCAAAGAGGACTTTGTAAAGGCCTTGTCACGTGCTCTAGGCGCTTACCTAAGGTAGTGGCGGTGGTATCGACGGATGCCAAACAAACTAGAGAATTCGTGTCTTGTGGGTAAAGTCAGACAACCTCTCGCATAGTGTAAAACTATTGAATAGCCGTGTCCGTGGTTATAGGCGTGCTCGGGATTTCACACTAGGGTAGATCTTCATAAAAGCTGTGTGGGAAGGGAGCCGTGTGATCTAAGTCATATGGCTATGTGAATAATCTGTTTAGGTGTGTGTGTCTTTGTGAAATCAAATTGTTAAATTATGATTATCTATTTGTTTTACTTGGTTTTCAATCTATTATTTGTATTCAATTGCAAATGTTGCATTTACGCAAAATAACCACGTAATGCCATTCCTTGGAATAAGCCCGCATCTATAATTGCATTTACGTGGTATGACTTGCGATGCGGTGTGTACTCACGCTTGCTTTGACGAATCAGCGAAGTGAAGGAATCGCCATCAACAAGGTCTACTTCAAGGATCGTGGAGAACTAGGTCGCGACTTGACCCGATTGCTGTGGGCATATGGATGGGCTTCACCGAGTTATCCTTTAGTTCATTCGACTTCATTGAGCTTTTTGCCTTCTAAGGCATTAATTGTAAGCTTTGGCCTTAAGGTCTTTACTCGATGTTTATTGTTATTTGCCTATTTATTAGTTATCTTTGTATATGGAATTGATATTTCACCGATGTTGTCCTTTGTGTGCACTAAGCGTGATCTGGACTAGTGCAAGATATACGAGAGGTCGAGTGTATTTTTGGGTCCCGACACTCATCAAGAAAATAAAGACCTTCATGACGAGTTCCAGTATGCACTAATTTCCCATTGAGCAATATTTTAACTCTTTCTTTTCCAAACAGTATATCATAACCAATAGATTCTAATTGAGCAACGAAGATTAAATTCCTTCTCATGCTAGGTGAATATAAAGTGTCATGTAATAATAATTTTCCTCCATTGAGGAGTTATAGGACATAAGTTCCAATTCCAAGTACATCAGTTTTAGCATCAGTGCCCAAAAAGATATATCTATTTCCCATTGGAATTGTTCGCATAGAAGTAAAAGCTCTATTATCTTTAGTAATATGAGATGTAGCACCAGAATCAATAACCCAACTATTTGGAAAAGTAGTAGTAAATAAAGATTCAGTGCATACAAAAATATTAGACATACCGTTAGGCGATGAATCGCCTTTACACTCAACTAGTTGCTTGTCTTGATTCTTTTGCTCATTCTGTTTCTTCTTTTTCCTGCAATCAGCTCTGAAATACCCATACTGACCACAGTTGTGACACTTGAAATTCTTGTACTTATCATTCCTCTGAACTAAGTTAAAATTTCTATGATCATCCCGATCGTGTTTCTTGTTAAGCTTTTCTCTCAAATCACCATTAGACTTCCTCTTTTGCCAATTCCTTTTATTAGTACATTTTTCCTCTCCAAGGTATAACTCAGAATTATGAGTATTTCTTTCTTTTCCCTGAGAGAGTTTTCTATCTTCTTCCATAAGCAAATGATGCCTCAGAGTGCGCATATTGAGTATCCTTTCAGAATGACAGAAAGATATCTTAAATTATTCCCAAGAATTTGGCAAAGAGTTTAGAACAACCATGACCTGCACTTCTTCAGAAAAAGGATAGCCAGCATTTTTTAATTCCTTTGCTAAAATACAGAGTTTATTGAGATGCTCATTAATTGAAGTACCATCATACATCTTGGTGGAGAGAAAACGATTAACAAGACTAAGCACTTTAATAAGAGATACCTCACCAAAATCTTTTTCCAGATTACGCATTATCTTCCGCGCATTTCGTTCACCTTCATACTCAGCAGCTAAAGAATCAGTCATTGATCCCAACATAAAAATATGTGCCCTTTTATTATCTCATGTCCAATTTTCATATTCTTCTGCATAATTCTCTTTTTCCTCAACAGTGGCATTTTTTCTGGCTCTTTCGGTTCGTTTTTGTCTATTACATAATCAATGTTTTCAGCAGAAAGCAAAAACGTGATTTTTCTTTTCCAAACCGTGAAATTTGAGCCATCCAACTTGCAAGATCTAAGTAGTTAAAAAAACGCTATTGGTTGCCATTGGGAGATACCTTGACGTTGCAGTGCTTCAGATCAAAGAAAAAAATGAGTTCACTGTCTTCAGGTTTCTTTCCGCGTTGCGGACAGCAGCAAGGACACTTGGCGATCACCGTGCGTCGGACGAATAGTAGCAAGGCGGGCGCAGCACACCCAGCACACCTCCACGTCGTGCTGTGGTGTGACCGTGTGTAGCACACGTAGCAACACCAACGTTGTGCACACGTAGGAGCACAAATTTGGAGAGATTAAACAAGCTTCCTTCTTGCATGCACACATAGCAACACCAACGACATGCAAATCAATGATGAAGAAAAACAAACTTGGCTTCCTAACAGTCAATGACGAGACGATCACGAGACAATGTCGTCTGAACAAGATCGAGCCAGGCGATGTCTTCGATGAACAGAAAGTGACTGTTTCTTGACGGCGACGTCGGCTGCATCCGAGACGAACACGTCTTCGCTTGTGATGCGATGTCCTTTTTCCTTCGGCTGCGTGACGCCTCCGAGCATGCAGTGGGCATGAAAAAAACAGAGACGAGATAGCGACGTCGCCACGAACAAGACGACTTGGACTCGGACGCAAATGTGCGCCGTGCGTGCCGCTGCCTCCGAACTTAGCTATGATACCAATGTTGGGTTTGGAGCAAACCCTAGATTGATTTTGTGGTGTCTATTCGGTCTACCCTCTATTCCTTTACCTTTTCCGTGGTGCTGCTCACAATTGCATTATGAGGCTAGAGGGTAGGGACCTATTTATAGACTCCACTTCCAGGTGTTATAATTAACCCACCTGTTTTCGGTACACCGTGAGACTCCTAAACCATGTCACCAACCACGATCAGACAGGCCAGTTTAATGAGTCTAAAATATATATTAGTCCCTAGCACACATCTATGAGTCATGTGCCATGATCAGATTGTTTATGAGATCAATTCCAATCTGATCATGTGGGTCAATAGCCTGCAGAGCTGATCCTGCAAAACAAACCCAACTATTCCACCCTGTGCTGTATCCGAATTTATCATACGCATGCATATTAAATTCCAGTAGACTCGATCTCAATAAATATGTCTACCTATTCCAGCACAACCGTCCTCAGCACCTCGAGTATTAATTCATCGAGTTAGATTCCGCATCAAATAATTCTCTGTCACATATATCTATATTCCACATTGAGTTAAAGCAGATAATAACCACAATAAATGTTGAAAGCCACATAAAAACCCAACATCTGCCACGATCCCCACCAACCGCATCGCTTCTAGCACCGGCTTCCGCTCCATCCCGTTTGATGATGAGGACGACGACCAAAGCAGCAAGCGGGTGCTCCTGTCGGAGGACATCGTGCATAGCTTGCTCCACCTGATCAGCAACACCGGCCCTGCCATTGAGTGCAAGCTCCTCAACGTCCTCGTCGGGCTCACCAGCTCCCTGGACACCGTCGTTGACATCGTGTCGACGATCAAGAGCCCCGTCGCGACCATCAACCTAATCCAATTCATGGACGCCGCGCACCGGGAGATCTGCTTGGAGTCTCTGTAACGTCTCAAAATTTTGGGTTTTCAAAAAAAAAATTGTGTAGTTTAGGTCCCTGAAAAACTTCACCAATTTTATTTGAATTAATAAAGCTTCATTGGTAATTTCTAAAATTAAAAGTATTTAATTTGACTAATGTGAACATCAATTAAAAGAAAAACAGAGTTAGTTGGGTTCCTCGCGTTGTAAGGAATTTCCCTGTATTTTCTTGGGTTTTTTTAATTTATTTGCTATTTATTTGAGCTCATTTGGATTTTCAGTTTTTCTTTAATTCAAAAATCAAATCCCTAATTCTAAATTTCAGTGGGCCAAAATCGAGCCTATTTCCTTTTCTTCCTTCCCTGGCCCATTCCTTTTCTCTCCCACTTTCCACCAGCCCAACCTACCTTTGCGTCGGCCAGACCCACTGCCAAGCACCTCGGTGCATGATCGTGCGAATCTGGACATTGAGTCGCCTCGCGCCGCCGCCGTCTGTTCCACATGACTCCCCGCCTATATAAGCTGCCACCCCCCACACGCCCTTGATTCGCTTAGCTCCGCCGCCCTTGGAACCCTAGTCGCCTTTGCCGAGGTCCATGAAGAGCCATCGCCCCAAGCTTCTTCTCCGCAGCCGGCGCCACACCTTCCTCGCTGTTCTGCCACCATCGAAGCTTCTTCTTTCGCACCGTCGCACCGTTGGATGTGCCTTGTCACGTTCTACGTCGAGCTTCCGTCGCCATCGCCCGAAGATCACCGAGTCACCACCGACCTTGCCGAGCTACGACACCCGAAACCGTTTCTTCATGTTCCTCGTGGCCTCGATGAGTCCCCCTCGATTTTACCCACGTCACCGTGTGTCCCATCTTCCGATCTATCCATCCCATGTTTTGATTTTGAGTTTGATCCATTGAGCGCGGAGCTCTCTCCCTTCTCTCTCCTCTCCGGCTGCCGCCCTTCGTCGGTCGATTATGTCACCACCGTTGAGCTCCTGCCTTCATCGACCCCATCATATTACTCCTTGCATCGTGTTCTACGCCATGCTTCCCTCCTTTTCCCCAGAGCTTCGCCATAACGCGTCGTCGCCGTGCAAGCCGTGGTCACCACCTTTCTTTCTCGCCGCCGGTGATTGTCGTCATTCCTCGCCCCCGCAACCGTGTCATCACCTTCGCCTTATCGCTCTTGTTCCATTTTTGCCATCACCGGAGTCCCGCTGGCCACCGCTCGCCGTCGACGGCATTGACCTGAGAGGCCATGGCTGCGCCCTCGCCCTGTGTCTCTCTTGCGTGTGGGCCCTGCTCCCTCTCTCTCTCTCTTGTCTCTATGATGGCCGGATCCCACGGTCAAGGCCAAGCCATCTCCTGCCACCTCAGCACACGTGGCATGCTTAGTCATCGCTTGCGTGTCAGCCACCTAACCTAAACCCTAATTCCTAAACCGTGTGGATGTGGTTCACTATGAATCTAGTCTATGAATTGTGACCCCACCTTGTCAATGCACTGTTTTATAAACCCAATCCACCATGAACCCGAGATCAACTTTGTGGACCTAGTGCATGGACTAGAGGCCCACATGTCACCCTCTTTGTCTTTTTCTGGGATTCTTTTAATTCTAGAAATTCATAAATATCAGTAGGTCACACATGTCATACACTCAACCATTTTTCAATATTCCCAAAATAAAATATTATGAGAATATTATGTGGACCCCATCTGTCAGTTTCTCTCTTCCTTTTCCTTTTTCCTAATTTTCTTTCCGATCAAACTTCCGATAGCTCGTTTTTCCTCATACGAACTCCGATTGAACCCATTCAAGTTTCTAAATTCATATAAATTCAAGATCTACCTTCCAGTACCATTCAATTTCAATTTTGAGTTTTTTTTGTCTTTTGTTTGTTTGTACGCTTTCTTTCTCGTTAGACGTTGAAAACTCAGAATCGTCCGAAGGAGCTGAAGGTCAAGGAAGTAGAAGATCGAGGATAAAATAAGAAAATCATTACTATAGCAAGGCAAGTTGCACCTTTAACCATGTTGAACCGTTTTCCAAAATTACCTTGATTCAAATTCTTGCATTTTACTTTAAGTATTTATTTAAATATTTTGGGATTAGTTATACACACATTTGATTATATCCACCTTGCCTATTGTATTATCACGATCTTATCACCCTAACTTGGTTAATTACTAGTTGGTATTATCATAGCACCAACGTGGGTTGGTTATATACGAATAGTCTACTTAGCCACGCAACGAGTCATTAATATCATTTGAGTTGCAAATATAAACTTGACTAAGTGATTATGGAACTTGCGTAAAACTGTGTGCAGTATGCTGTTACTCGTTGATGGCATGTATTTCATTTAACCAATAAGGTGAGAAAAGATTTAGACTAAGGCGAGTGGATGGAACTGTGTGGTATAGTGGAATTGTGGATTGGAAAAGAATATGAAATCTTGGTAATATAGTTAGAAATTGGCAGTCTCGCCTTGGTCAATTAAGGACTTAACTTTATGCGCCATTGAACTAAGCCACTACTGTACAACCACATGACTGATGGGACGGACCAAACCTAGTAAGCTATGGAGTCTTGATGTTGATTACTTAGGCAGATAGTTTAGACTGTGTGCCAAGGAGGAGATGTGTTTCTGTCTGTGTGGTGATTCACATTTATGAGCGATTCATCATCTTCAGGTCCAACGGTGTGTGACAAGCTAACCACCTGTGTAGGGGTTGGTGCCGGCAGTAAGCACAATGAGAGTGTCAATAATTGAGATAAAGTTTCGGAAAGGTTTTGTTGTGGTCAGCTCCGATCAAGTTGATTGCATCTTATGGGTAAAGTGTACAACCTCTGCAGAGTGTTAACAATCTATTCGAATAGCCACGTCCGCAGTCATGGACATGCTCAGAGATTTCACACGAGGGGTAGATTTTCGTAATAACAATTAGGAGGGACAGCTGTGTGGGATAACTTATGCAGCTGTGTGAAAGAAATTGATTAGGTTATAGAAGCTTTGTGAAAATACTTGTTAAAATTATTATTGTTTATTTGTTTTAAATTACGCTTTCTATCTATTATTTGTATTTAACTGCAACTGTTGTTTTTATGCAAAAGAACTATAGATGTCATATCCTTTGGAACAAGCCATCATCTATAATTGCATTATGTGGTGCGATTTGCTGAGTACTCTATGTACTCATTCTTGCTATAAACAATGTTGTTCAGTTGAGAAGGCTACAACAGTCCATCGTCGGTCAACAATGTCTACTTCAAGGATCGTGGAGAACTAGATCGCGCTACCCCAGTCGATGGCATGTGGGCATATGGATGGGCTTCACTGAAGTTATTCTGTTACCTTCCGTTGTAGCTTATTTGAGTTACTCGTCTTCTGAAGCATTAATTGTAAGCTTTGACCTTAAGGTCGTTACTCTGATAATTATTCTTATTTGCCTATTTATTAATCATCTTTGCTTATGGAATGATATTTCATCGATGTTGTCCTTTGTGTGCACTAAGCGTGATCTGGACTAGTCACGATACACGAGGGTCGGATTTGCATATTTGGGTCCCGACAGTCCCTGAAGCTCCTGCGCAACGTCTTGCCGTACATGGTCGCACCGTTGTGGGCTACCTTGATTAGTGCCGCCACCGTATATAGGGTCTTCAGGACCGCAGCATCCCGTTTTGCTACTCGTTGGTCGCCGCTGAGGTCCCACTCACCAGCGTCGAACTCGGCAGAGCGTGTCTATGGCGCAGCTCCCCTGTTTTGAGTCTAGTCGGATCCGACTCAGCTAACCACGTGGGTCAAAGCGGTCAAAACCATCGTTTTCTAGCCACATGGACTTAAGTTACATGCTATTGCCAGTTGGGGGACTAGTTTTACCCGGCTTTGTACTTTAGGGATGAAAAGTGAATGAATTAAAGAGTTGAGAGATCACGGATGTACTTATTCTTTAAAAAAATTAATAGAAAACAAAAAAATATGCTAGAAATTCTTAAAAAATGAAAACATCTAACCCCAATTATAAAAATAAAATATATTATATCTACAACATATTTAAACTCAAAATATAAGAAAGAGTTCTAACTATTAAAAGAACTCTAACAAGGACGGTCCAATGACTTAGTGGTGAAAGTGAGGGTGTTCATTCCCATCCACCTAGGTTCGATCCTTAGGATCGACACGGTGTGTCTTATTTAATCAAAGTACACGTACACTTGTGAATTTACTGGGAAAACGTGTGTCCACGTTCCGTGAGTCCTTTGTGCATTTGCAAAACAGTATACTTTATTGGAGCACAAGTACTATTACAACTTGCAGCAAAAGAGCAAACGCTCTTTTCATGGCTATCCTATCTCACTCGCACCCTACTTTCTTCTATCTTCTCTTAATATTAGCACGACAGAGGGGCACGCTCCAGTCTATATAACTTAATAGCCCTTATGTTTTTTACTTGCATCAAAATCGTAGCCCATCAGCTAAATTATGAAACTCTCTACACGCTTCTAATAAAATATCTTAACTCTAGAAGATTTGCTAACTTCTTTTAACTTTCTATCATGTAATTGGAATTTGATTTCCCTATAAAGTTGTGTTGCTTCCTTACACTTCCCTCTGCAAACCTCTCTCTACAGCGCTGGCTGGGAACTTTTAGGCCTCATTTAGAACGCTGGAACTTCCCAATTTCTATGAGGAAATTCGTGCGTTCCAACAACCCTTAAACTTTGGTACGTTCATTTGCTGCTTGCTCATCTGTTTTCATTGGCATCATCTTGATCTACCCTTCAAGAACCCTTTCTCCGAGGCAGTGCTAGTGAACTGCTATATGTTCTGCCCTCACAAGAAAGATTGCAAAAAAGAAGAAGAAAGACTGAATATAGAGAAGCTTAAAAGTCCTTTTTTTCCTCGTAGAAATGTGTGAGCTCTTGGCAACAAAAATTACGCAAAAGTGACTTCAGTTTGTGGGTCCCTTCTTTCTGCTTTTTAGATGTTGTGGGTCCCTTCTTGATGACACACACTAATCAGCCTGCATGTTTTCGGAGGAATTTTTTATAATAATATTTTTTTAAAAAGATAATTACAAAAATATATAGGCTCCCTAAAAAATTACAAAAATGTGTCCCTGTCGATAATTCAACTGGCGACAGGAACCTATCACCAATTGAACTGGCGACAGGAACCTTCTCCCCCTCCTGTCGCTGGTCCAGCTACCTGTCGCCAGTTGAACTGGCGATAGGTTCCCGTCGCTAGTTCAACTGGTGACAGGAAGACTAACCCTATAAAACCCCCTAAAATTCAGCACAAGACTCATTCTTATTCAGAAAAAAGAGAAGGGGAGAAGAGTAGAGGGGGGAGAGAAGCTAGCGAAGCGTTGCCCGTCCGATTGCCTACCTCTCGGGTATTTTTTTTTAACCGAATGGATTACATAGTTTTAGATGTACGGTTACGCAATGCAGTATAGTTTTACATAATACTTTTCGGTGGGTAGTATAATTTTAGATATGCGGTTAATCGTGGAAATGTTCTTTATGGTGCAGTGCGTCAAATATGTCCGATGTCGTCAATTTCAAAATTTACTATGGTCAAGGGACTATTATGGAGGGTCCCGAGGGGATTGATTTGCGTTATTTCCAATCGGAGATCGTACCCCTAGCAAGACTAGAGCAGCGTACATGGGGCGCTGTGATGCGGTGGTTGTACCACACATTCCAAGTGGATCGCGATGTGTATGATCTAAGATTGAGTTGTCTTTCCCCACGGAGAGGACAGCTCACATATTGGGAGTTAGTGCAGCTTAAGGGACCAAATTCATGGTAGTAATATGTATGCATCGCGAGGGAGGTAGGGTGGAAATTGGTCCTTCTGGTCCAAGCATATGCCAAACCCACTCTTCCACCCACGTCTGAACAAGAAGGGGGGGGCTGAGGCCGAAGAAGAAGTCGGGGACTGCAGCCACGGCGCGGCGCACACAATGGCTGAAGCTCCCGAAGTTGCTGATGATGTCGATGAAGACCCTACGGAAGTAGCTCTTACGGTCAAACAAGCTAGTGGTCTTGCTAACGAGGGTGAGGAGGTGGAAGCCGTAGTGCAAAGAATGAATCTCAAAGACCGAGACTACATAGCATTGTCTGAAGATGAAGGTTCTGACGACGAGGATGGCGTGGACCAGCAAGCGGTTCCATCCGACTGGAACACATACCAGTTCGACAACCTTGTTGTCAACGAAGGCTCCCGTGTGCCATGGGAGTACGACCAGAGTGAGGTCAGGCTAGGAGCTATGTACAAATGCAAGGAGGCCGTGCAAGACGCGGTCAAATTCTGGGCCTTGTCGGTGCGGTGCACATTTAAAGTCGTCAAGTTTACCCCAAAATTCTACGACGTGAAGTGCGGCATAGAGGGATGCCCTTGGCGAGTGCACGCATTTCAGCCAAAGTGGGACATCTACTGGAAGTGCTCTATAGTGGTCCCTCACACATGCGTCGTTTCTGAGTCAGTGCAGTCCCACTGGAACCTATCATCAGGCTTCATCGCCAACCTTATGTACAATGAGATCGTGGATAATATAGATTTTGAGCCACGATCCATCATTCAGGCGATTGAGGCAAAGTTCCAATACACAATCAGCTATGCCAAGGCTTGGAGGGCAAAACAGAAGGCATTGGAATCAAGGTGGGGCACGTTCGAGGATTCCTACCTCAGACTGGATTGAGCACGAGCCTAAGGAGAAGTGGTCGCTGCTCCATGACAGGGGTGGTGCTCGATATGGTGTCATGACAACTAATCTAACCAAGGTGTACAACTGGGTCATGGGCGGCGCAAGGCGCCTCCCTTTGGTCGGTATTATGGAGGCAATTCTCCGCGGTACGACGAAGTACTTTGTTGATAGAAGCAGCAGCGCGTCACTCGCCATGGCAAATGACAAAATACTCTACTCCGCCATGATCACCAAGTACATGGAGGAGAAGAGCAAGAAGGGTGAGATGCACCGGGCATTCAAGATGGGCAAAGGGAGCTTCGCTTTGAGGTAATGTGCAGGGATAAAGGACACCACGGGACGAACCGCGAGAGGGTTACCCACGATTGCACGCTACGTCGCGGTAGTTGCACATGCACTTGCAACAAGCCTCTTCTTCTGCATAGGTCCTGCTCTCATGTCATAGCTGCATGTTCGACGGTGGCGCAGCATCCCGGTTAGTACCTCTCTGTCTATTTCACCAAGGAGGCGGTGGTGTAAACCTAGACTACGGTGATGTATGGTTATGCTGTGGTTGGCCATTTCACTGGCCATCCGACCTGGGAGCAACTAATCTGGGCCGCAGACATTGATAGGCTCAAGGGAAAGGTTGGCCGGCGATAGGTGCAGCGCATCGAGAACGACATGGACGGCGAAGCGGCGGGCGTCGTCTGAAGAAGTGCTCTATTTGTAGGAGTGCAGGCACACCTTCAAGAAATGTCCCACGAGAAATCCTCAGAACGAAGGAGACATCGGCACTCCGGACGTCGCCGCAGGGATCTCATCCGGTCACCCAACTCGAGACAATCCACATGGGGGACGTTGAGGCTGCGACCAATGTTATTGCCAATGTTCTGAATTATGTTATTGCACAGACAATAGTAATATGTTATTGCTAATGTTCTAAATTATCATTTTGATTAAGTGTTATGATGTTTTGCTGAATGTTATGTAATATCAGTGTGATTTAACAAGTTCACATTTGTTTCCTTACATAATATGCAGTGCATGTACATTAGCAAGTGTATGAATTCCCAAGCGCATCGCAATATCACTTACCTTCCTACTTACGAATAATTCATACCTCAATCTTTCTCGTAAAATTCTTCAGAAATTCACCGTACTAGAACAACATACGACGATCACAAAATGTTATTGCGAGTCTAACAGATTTTGTACCATTCAAAATGTATGAAAACCAGAAGGCGGCAAACTTGATTAGGGTTTTAGGTACCTGTCGCCAGTTCAACTGGCGACAGGTGGCTGGACCGGCGACAAGATACTTGTAAGTGAATTGTTGGTTGATGTGTCAGCGAACCTTGTGTCTTTGATTATCCATGATTCATTCATCAAGCACAACCTGTTGACCATAATAATTACGCTATTGTTGGATTGGGTGGTTGAAACATGCTGTTGAAGAGATTGAAAATGGTATGCTCAATTTAGTACATCAACTTGAGGCCTGCGTTGTTATGAGATTATCATCAACCAATAAGTGCTACCGTCAGTTGCAAGAAATCATACAGGCTGTTGTGCGTAGATCAATTTTGGCTTTTCGGTATTGTAATTGATAGATAATGGTTTCAATTTCGTTGTTGATTATAGTTTTCTATTTTGTAGCTATTTTCTTGATATAAGTATTGCATAGGCCTCATTTGGAGCTTTAACTTAGCTATTCTTATACTAAACAGAGTCTATGAAGGCTATTCATTCGCATTGTTTGGGTGAGATTTTTTATGCTGCTGTATTGCTTCATGCAATTTCTCTTAACAAGGTTCTTTTTCTTTATTTTTTATGAGATTTAACTTTCTTATCTAAATAGGCAAAAACTTGCTTCTCTAGACAGTTATCGGGGTACATTTCGATGGCACATATGCTTCAATTTTGGTATGTCTCTCCTTATGGTGTCTCGGTTTGATTGAAATCATATTTAGATATGAAGCTATTGATGCTTAGTGTATATAAATTTATACCGTTGTAAATTAGTTTCTCTTCAGATTTCTGGATGTTCATGAAAGTACTTATATTCTGGAGCATTTCTATGTTGAGTTACAACTTACAACCTTGAACCAAAAAGAAAGAAAATTAGTGCCTTGAGATCTTTTTGAAGACATGGTGTCAGACTTGTTGGTCCACAAATTATTTGTTGTATCAAGCTGTGATGATTATAATCGATCTTTAAAAGCAGGTTTCAAAAATTTTGTAACACCATGATTGCATTAAAAGGTTAAAACCAATGAGGTAACAAAGCTGAGATTCTTGAAATTCACTCTCCTTTGCCAAGTCGATAAGCCTTGTTTCATTACGCTTCTTCTTTGTGAGGTCAAATGCCTTAGCATAGGCGCCCTTGCAACATGTCAAATGTTCAGACTTCAGATGTAGTGCATTGTTTAATGTTGCAGTAGGCTTGATCCGATTATCACAAGAGTTTATTCACATACCATTAGTTCATCCATGACGATGTCTTTTGTATTCTTAGATATATCCATTATTTTTCTCATACACTTAGCAAATGCTTGATTTGCACAAAAGGATAATACATCTATAGTTTTATTTGTATCTTTCTTCATAAGGTTGAAAGATATTTCATTTTTGTAAAAAAAATATCGATTATTCAAATATTCCATTAGAAACAGTTATTTTTAGGCTATTGAGATGTAGTGGCCAAAGATGTCACTTGCCTAATTATGTGGTCTTTTTTGAAATATTGTTACTTCTCAACTATTACCGGGTTGGTCGGTCGTTATCAGTTAAATGTTGTATTATTTGATCAATAACACCGCGAATTTACAGTCGTTCATGTTTACATGTGTCCTGATGAAAATGCATTTTTGGCAGAATCCGTCATATATAGGTCTAAGTGCTTATTCTTTACTGTCTTTCATCAAATAGAATGATTCTCTACGGTTTCTCAAGAGTTGGTAATTTCTCTTCCTTTTGTAGTAAGGTCTCACCTTGATGAGGATCCAAAAAACTTCAAAGTTTTGCCAATTCCGATGCATGATTCAAAAGGTTCTATTTGCCACTATGATCACATGAAAATCTCTCCTGATGACAAAGTTTTGGCTCCAACAAGTGGATCAGCGTTGTAATGGTTATCTGCAGAAATTGGTGCAGTTTTGGATACAGCTGAGAAAGCACATGAAGGTGTGTAATGTTCCTGTTTACTAGGGTGAATCCTCTTCAAGTTCTTTTGAAGTAGAGGGCTTTAAAAACCATATGGGTAGTGATTATGGATGGGATTAGTCTGTTTAGACAAATGCCACTCAAAGTGATCTTGATATATAATTAAATATTTTCTTCTCCATGTTGATATGTTATTATAACTAAAGCTTCAGAATAGATGGCCTCAGCTTTGTATTGTCTTCAGAAGATTGATCATATTATTTCCTTAGAATTCCGGTCACTTTTCAATTGAAAAAGTTGTTCAAGGCTGGTATATTGAGCAATTGCTTGCACCTTTTCTGGATGTGATATTTGCCACTTTGGTAAATGTACTTGGAATGACATGTTTTCTGCATATACTCAGGTGATATAGCTGGCACCGCTTAGGCTCCACGGACAATTCCAAATGGTAATTTTAATTTACAGTGCTTTGAAATTCGAGTCTTTATTGGTTTGATTTATTTAATTCCATGAACCTGTTTGAGTTAGTGGTGTAAACAAAATGGCATATACTGTATATTGTATCTCTGTATTATGTCAATCTTTGGCACACTACAGTAGTGATCTGATAAACATTGGATGTTCTATGTAGCCATATGCAAACACAATTTCTCTTTGGAGCTGATGCATGTCATGTCTCATGCTGACCCATATTCTTGTCACCTTTTAGAAAATGAAGATTTATATTATGTTGTTTTTTTGCTGGAAGAATTCCAGCTTCAAGGTACTGCTAGTCTAGGTAAACACGTGTTTATGATTTCTGAATCACAGTAAGATTTATATTATGTTGCTTTTTTTGCTTGAAGAATTCCAGCTTCAAGGTACTGTTGGTCTAGGTAAACACGTGTTTATGATTTCTAAATCACGGTACTGTTGATTTCTTCATATAGCGTTCCTGCGTTTGTTTTAGCGACTGCTAGAGTGGACAAAAAGGTGAAGCTGTGGTTAGCTCTAGAGGTTATTTCAACATGAGAGATTGATCGGATCCTAGTCATCCTCTATAAGGAAGCTTCCCTGGGAGATCGAATGTTTGAGAATGTCGAGTAAAGCTCCACACCAACCTCTAAACCATACACTTTCCACATCATACTATATGAGCATGAATCCCAAAAGAGTAACAAGAACATATATAGACTCATAGAGCGTATTCCTCTTCCTCCTCTTCTTCTTTATATATTTTGCATTTCTGTGACATTATCTAGACTATTATTAGATTCTATGTGTAGCGTTTCTTGACCGAAGAAACCTGCCAATTAACAACTGTTTTGCTTTAAATATATGGGCAGAAAGCAGATAACATATTTTACAGTACATTTTACATATTTTTTATTAGTTTTAATACGTTCTTTCCCTTTCACGTTCATGCAGATTTGCAACAGTGGATGGCAATTTGTTTTAGCCCTTGCAGCATTGCTAGGTACATGAACATCAATTTCGCACAACATACACTCAGATCAGTGGAGCTCTATCGTCATCTTCATATGTCTGTGGCTATATGATAACATTTTCCTGTTAATGTATACTTCCTTATTATCTACACGGTGCAATCACATAGCCATAGTCATATTGTTGATTAGGGCATACAGCAGCAGATGTATGCATGGTTCATAACCTAAGAGGTAAAAAACTAAATGATTGTTTGCTTCTGTGTGTGCTCATTGTCATGTTGTCACTAATATACAGTTTCTTACCTATCTGTCTAAAACTACCTATGCTCTATCCTCACAACCTCCGCAATATCTTTCAACACATAATATGCGCCATCTGAAGATATTCTTGCTTCTAAACTTGTAAAAAAAAGGTCGCTGGGATGCAAAAGGAAGCAACTAACTCTAGGTACGTTACCTATACCATCATATATAAACATCCTTATTAAATTACCTATCCTCTTCACAAAACAACTGTTCTAATTTAAGCCATTCATATTTTTCTGCAAGCACTCTGACAAAACATGAGGCCACAGCATAGCTTGCATTTTGCTTCGACCCTACAAATCTGTCTTTTTAACTCTCTACTACATTGCCTGCTGCTCTTTCTTAAATGTAACTGCCTCTTTAGAACATATGTTGTATTCTATGTTTGTCCTAGAGTATTATGAATTTCCTCTATATGTTGTTAAATTGTACGAGATCTATGTTCTCTATGCTTCTTTAATAGAACTGGTTTTCAATTTCAGTACAATCGTTTTGCCTTTGATCTTCAATAGAACTGCAAATGAAGACTGTCAATTTTTTCACGTGTTTATTGTTGCATATAAATTAACCCGACTCTGTATACTTGTATTAAAAGCATCTTAGTTTCTATTTGTTTGCTCCGTACATCGTATATCACACTATATGTATACGTCCTGCTTCGAAATTCCATTTATTCACGCATCTGCCCTATCACCATTCTTATATGTTTTGGTACCTTAAATTAGCTCCGTTGTATAAGTCCACACGCAGCGTACAAATATATATATATATATATATATATGTGTGTGTGTGTGTGTGTGTGTGTGTGTGTGTGTGTGTGTAAGGGCCGTTTCTTACACGCGCGCCGGGCTCTAGTCTGTTATGACGCTATGCCGCTATGGGCAGCTGCGGCAGGACACCCTAGCTCTTGTTAGTTTTTCTTTATTATCTATCAGTTTATTCGCTTTTCGTGCAGCACTGAAGTATAATAAAAAGTAACGGGCCAACGTGAATAAGTGCACCTACAATAGTATAGATAACTGTTGTTTATACTATTTTTCTATATCATCTATAAATAGTATTAAAAGACAGTTTCTACAATAAATTATATTTTTATAACTTCCTTACGTATAATATGTCTCGTTTCTTGACATCTGTAGGACCGGAAAGGCGTCTAAGGGGGGGTGAGTAGACACTTTCTCTATTTTTCACCTCGATCGAACTCAACGCTACTTTCACTCCAATAGCTATAAAAGCTATGAAGATAAGTATACAAGCACAGTGGATGACCTGTGTTGAATCTGATCAAACCTTGAAGCAAAAGACCCAAAAACACATAGAACAAACTCTCAGGTCCGGACTAACTGACGTCTATCGCGTGGTCAGACCGGCGGGCGGTCTGACCGGCGACTTACGTGCGGTTTGACCGTACCTGACCAGAAACAGTGCGACAACCCAAAAACCCAAACGAAAATCGGTTTCAACCTTTTTTATGATTTTTTATGAGGTGGAAGGAATAGAAAGACAAGATAGAAAGAATATTGGTTCACGTCAAAGTTTCAACCTTTTTCAATTTGAACGAATATTGGTTCAAAACCGGGCAAGAATGAAAACTAGATCCAAACACTTGCTCATGGGAGATTGATGATCTAGATGATCCTAGATGTATTCTCTCACGTCACAGCAAGGTAGATGAGGGCAAGAAACCAACCAAAAACCAAAGGATCAAAGATGGACTCAAAATCACCAAATAAGGAGGAAGAACACAAAGAGAACTCATTTTTGAGAAATCATGCATAGATTGATTTGAGATTGAGAGGGTTTACAGCCACTCCATCCAGGGAAGACAAGAACTCAATCCATGAGCACTCACTCAACTCATCTCTCTAAAACCCTAAGCCTCTCTTTTCCTTTCTAAGCCTTAAGACAAACTAGGGTTTTTCAAATGAAGTGCTTAGGGGTTGCTTGACAGCACCCCCTCCTATTTATAGAGAGACCTAGCTTGTAGAAGAGTTAACCCTAATGGGCTCCCGTTAAGGCCCAACACAAACGGGTTACACACGCACGTATTTTAAAACGCCGTCTTCATCTTCTCTTGACCTAAACCACTTCTCCATACGTCGTCTCACGCCGTGGTTTAGCCAAAAGGGTCATCAAGGCGGTATTTGGTGAAATTACCAAAATACCCCTTCTCGGTCCTTCTCCGAAGATCGAGTCCAATCTTGGTGAAGTAATCGCCTGCTTCGCCACGTGTAGGTAGATCAACGGTTCTCATCATGTCAGCAAGTCTCTCCCGTCCGGCTCTCGCCGAAGCCACCATGGCACTTGCACCGACCCCCGCGCCGCTTGATCCAACTAGTCGCACCGAACTGCCCGTTCGGTCACCTTTGTCCATTCCGCGCCATGCTTGAGTCCATTGACCTCACGGCATCCTTGATCGTTACGGACCTCGGCTCTCCAAGCTTAGTCCGATCATCCTCGTCGTTGACCGTCGTTGACCTCAAGCGTCCTGCACAACAATAGACAAAGAAATCGATTCCGGGAACAAGTTCTTCACAACTTGACCCACGTTAGTGAAAACATGCATCATGCAACACATATGCACTATAGCCCATGAACATTACATATCCCAAAGCCAAATTTCCAAGATGGCAGAAGAATCAGCACAAGTCCGGTCAGACCACAGTTCACTGGTCGGTCAGACTGAACCAGGCCGGTCTGACCGCTCTCAACACGCCGGTCTGACCACACCAATTCTGACAGCTTTTCAACTTCACCGAAAACGCGTGTTGACAAACCATCAATGTCATTGCCAATTATATCATCATCCTAAGATCATGCATATATCCCTATGATATCCACAACATCTTTCTATCTTGTCTTTCTATTCCTTCCACCTCATAAAAAATCATAAGTGATATCACTTATAGACGTTTCATGATGTACCATTGTATATGACCAAAGAAAATTCTAAACATGCGTCCATTTGTACACACAATTCATGTCGTCCATCATAATCTAGATATCTATGCACTATGAAATATTCCCTCTGTTTCGCTATATTTGTTCACGGTCTCGAGAGTACCTGTTTCAATATATGTCTATTGAATGAATCTATTGTATAATTATTGCGATTTTTAGTCTCTCTGCCCCTATTTAAATGTTTTAGAAGTGGCTAGGTGGTTATAGTATGTCATTTAATAGGGTTGTGTGAGGTTATTTCTCATTAAGTATTTTTAGATTTAGTGTTTTCCTAGTCTATCTTGCATGCAGAGATTTGAGCCAACCACCGGCCCAAGCCTCGAGCCAGCCCAATATGTGTTACCTGTACTTGGTCACCAAGGTGTGAAGGAAAAGTGCGATCAGGATCCTACCAGGCCTCGGGCCTACCTGTTATTCAATACCAGCCCAATGTTGTCTCCAACTTATAGCTGACAATTTTTTGTTGGGCCTCGGACCATTGCCCGGAAAGTTGAGGCCCAGCTTCGCCCCTGTACGTAAAATAGATAGTAATATAAACAGTGTTAATAGTCCCGTACAGACAGTGGCCCAGCAGTACTTGAAGGCATTGTTAAGTGTGCTGTCAAGAGCGTACTTGGGCGGGATAAATCGGTTTTGAAACTAATTAATGCCATCCACTACGACTTGGCCGACCGGAGGGTAAGGGAAATAGTTGAAGCTCTCCTCCCTGCTCCACACATCCAGCTTTTTTCCATTCTCACATCTTGTGCTGGTCTGCCATGGCGTCCTGAGGAGGTGTAGCTGCTGAGAAGCACGGCGAGCGATTCAAGGGACTAGGGAGGTTGAAGACGTGCGCGGGAACTGGACCAAGAATGGTTCCCGCCGGCGCGCGGCAACAGGCCAACTCGAGCTCAAGTTCAGGGGATGTACGCAAGGGCACACGGTAGAGGAAGTAACTCGGAGTCATCTGGACCATTGTGGAAGAGAAGGTAAGTTTTTCCATGATCTTTCTTGCTTTTGTTTGCTGCACATCTCGTGACAGCTCTGGCTAATATCCGTTTGTGTTGTTAGTTGATCCTCGTTGAGTTTGAGAATGATACGAATTTTATTTTCTACTCTAACACGTAATTTTACTTTTATACGAAGTTTTTCATGTATCGCTATAAATATATCTCTGTAATCCATACGAAATAGCAATAGCTTCATTTTAAACATCTTCTCGTATAGTGGTATTGCTTTCGTGCACCTGTAATTTTCCCAAAAGGTTTTTCCACGTAAAATTCGTCTCTCCTATTTTTCTATACATTATTTACAACAAGTGGTATCAGAGCACATGAGATCCGATCAAAAAACATTGTCGCATCAACTCAGGTTCCGTCGTTTCGACGACTGCAGCCAGAAACACCGATCATTATTTAAACATCCATGTAGTCCATACGGAATAGCAATAGCTTCATTTTAAACATCTTCTCATACAATGGTATTGCTTTCGTGCGCCCGTAGATTTTTTGAAAGGTTTTTCCACGTAAAATTTGTCTCTCCTATTTTTCCGTACATTATTTACAACAAGTGGTATCAGAGCACATGGGATCCGATCGAAAAACATTGTCACATCGGCTCAGGGTCCGTCGCTTCGACGACTGCAGCTAGAAACACCGAGTTGCCAAAAAAATGGAAGTTTATAAGCAAGCTATTAAGATCTTCATTGCTTTGAGTACACGGAAGTGTACCAAGGAATTCACAATTTATTGCTAGGTACACACACATTTTTACCAACAAATTCATAATTTCTTCCGCATGGCGACTTTGAAGTATGATCTTCCTCTGTTGTATCGAGAAAAAGGGGCTTTTCTCTACGGCAAGTCAACATGAGAGTTGTTCTCGTGCAACTCGATTTGGATGACGCTTTATTGGGGATCGACAAGATGCCCGTAGCATGATCTCTTGATGAGAAGCAAAGAAAAATATCATAAGACGATATCTCAAATTCATCTTCATCTATCAAATAATATTCTGTAAGAGATTTTAAAGGAGAAGACTGTCGTTATATTATGGTTGAAACTATAGCAGATTTGCATGACCAAAGATTTGATCAGTAAGATGCATTTGAAGCAGAAGCTTTATTCGCACAAAATGGCAGAAGGTGCATCATTATTAAACCACTTGACAGTGTTCAAATAAGTAGTCTCGGATCTCGAGTCTATAGAGGTAAAACATGATGATGAAGATTTGTGTCATATTCTTTTATGCTTGTTTCCTACTTTACACTCTACGTTCAGAGATAATATTCTATATAGTTGAGATACTCTTACATTTAATGATGCCTATAAAGCATTGCATGCGAAGAAAAATATGAAACTCATGGTTCCAAACAAAAGTTCAATTTCACATATAGAAAGTTCAATTTCGCATATAGAATACCTGATTGTTCGTGGCAGACAACAAGAGAGGAGTTCAAACGGCGATTCAAGAGACAAAAGCCTAAGCAGAAATTACAAAGACAGATCAAAATTTAGAGGCAGGTACAAGTTTTGCAAGTATTGCAAGAATGATAGACACGACATATCTGAGTGCTGGTGGGTAAAGAAAAAAGAGAAAATGGATAACAATTTCAAGAATGATCAACAAGAGGATGATGCTAAGGCCACCATTATTACTAAACAGGATTCTGATGAAGATGTTCTCGTTGCCTTTGCCGATAATTCTAAAACCGGTGATGAGTAAATTCTTGATACGATCTGCACTTTCCACACGAGTCCAAAACAAGATTGGTTCATGAATTATGAAGCTGCGCCAAGTGGTTCTGTGTGATGGGTTATAATTCACCATGTATGATAGCATGCATTGGTTCTATCTAGATCAAGATGTTTGATGGCAGCATCAGAACTTTTGCTGGATGTTCGACACATTTTGGGTTTTAAGAGAAATTTTATTTCATTGAATACTCTTGATGCTAAATAGTACAAGTATTTAGGTGGAGGTGGAGGTGGAGTTCGGAAGATCTCCAAAGGTTCTCTTGTTGTGATGAAAGGTGATATGAAACCTGCCAACTTATATCATCCATAAGGTACTACAATTTTAGGTAATGCTACTATTGTCTCAAATAAATCATCTGATTCTGATGCTACTAATTTTTGGCATATGCGTCTGAGGCATATGAGTGAAATTGACCTGATGGAGTTATGCAAAAGAGGACTCCTTGATGTTCAAAGCATCGACAAGTTGAAGTTTTATAAAGACTGTGTCTCCGACAAGCAAAAGAGAGTGAAGTTCAGCACAGTAATTCACTCTATGACGACGATCTATTAATCCACAATTAATTAAAAAATCTATCTATAATACTTATTATAGATAATGGTATCCTTAACTATGATCAGAGGTACCCGTCGTCGTTAGATTCTATAATGACAAGGGAAGATTACGACTACTTAATGGTCGTAAGATCTGCTACGACCATCTTATGGTCGTAAAGTCTGCTACGAGCATCTTATAGTCGTAAAGTTTGCTCAGTGTTGTGAAAAACGGAATACAGTCGTCAGACGGGCGAGGTACCGTCAAGCGACTAATCGGAATACAAACGATTAATCGGAATTATGCAGGCAATTTGGCGTTCTGCTTATATACATATGTATGTGATGATAATACTAGCCCTAAATGTATTTAAATACATAATATAGCCAGAATTAATAAACATACATGCACCACACTCCAGTTATGGCATGGTTTCATTCTGGAAATTCAAGTTTGTAGTTGACCTAGTTCTTCTTCAGTAATGTAGGAAACTCAACAACAACAAAGTATCGATGTAAAGTCATAAAATTGTTGTGACGAAATAATACAAGTACCTAATTTACTTAACTTTCTTGTTAAGGTACTAGAATCATCGAAGAAAAACCGCTATTAAGATACAAAAAACTAAATTACTCTAGGATGTAGTTTGCATTTGCTTCAAATAAAGACTCATACTATGTCACGACCCGGCCAAAGGCACACCCGAGAGGTCCCTCAGGACCTCCTGGGAGGTCCAAAAAGGGACCCCCAGGACGTCCTGAGAGGTCCCTCAGGACCCCCTGGGAGGTCCGTAAAGGACTTCCCAGGACGTCCCGAGAGGACATCCCGGTAGGACCTCCAAACCTCCCGAGAGGTCCGATAGACCACCCGGAGGTCTGGGGTCCCGACCCGAGGAGGTCGTTGGACCTCAGACCTCCCCAAGCTCCACACGCTACTCGAGGGAGGTCTGAGAGGAGCCAACCCGAGGAGGTTGTGAGGCTTGAGGACGAGCCTAAAGTCCACTGCGATCTAAACCAGGCCCTAGAGATCAATGACTGGTCCTCACAGCAAGCAAGTGATAACATAGACATCCACAACAGCTTTATTAACAACAAAAGGAGGTTTGATTACAAGGGTTGCTTACAAGCTCCAGCAACCGAGAGCACACAAACGCAGTGGAAAAACAAAAACAGCGTCCACCCATTACACCACAGGTGATTGGCTGGAGGGCGCGACCTAATTGAGTTGATCGTCTTCATCGTCATAGGAATCTTCATCTGCTCAATTCATGAATCAAGCGAGAGTGAACACAACAACCGTGCTCGCAAGTTACACCCGTCAATTAACAGAATGACATGCATAGGGATATATCAAGGGAAAGCATATTAGGGTTGATTTGCATAAAGCCAATTTTATTTCAAATACAAGTATTAAGTTTCAAGGCAGGTTACAATAATTAAAATTCATTTTGTAAAATCCATTTTCAGGTTGGATAGCATTCATCATCAAGATGGTGAAGGATACCCTCCTGTCACATGGCTTCCCGCCCAAACCCAATTTGGTTAAACCACCAAAACCAATTTCATATGTCTTTTGAAAACCAAAACCAAGAGCTAACTTTAAGTGACATTGCCAGCATGTCCATGACCGCGAACACGGCTATTCGAATAGATTTACACTTTTGCAGAGGTTGTACACTTTACCCACATGACATGAATTCTCTAGTTTGCTTGGCATCCGTCGATACCACCTCACACTTCCTTTAGTGAGAGGTCTAGAGCACATGACAAGGCTTTTACAATACATCGCTCCACCGATCGCCCACATTAAGGTTTATAAATCCCCTTTGGATAGAAACCCGCCGGGTTAATGGGGTGCCCCCCTCTTATGCCAGGTGGGACTACAACAGTCGTAACATGACAACCCACCGCATCAACGGGACAAACCATGATAGAGCCTTGCAAATTAATTAGCCAGGTCCCACGCCCCACACTAGAGACATGTGGTTGCACAATTTTGGCATAGCCCATTATAGGCTTAGCAAGTGGTGTCTCAAAGACTGGTCCTTAACTGACTTGGGCGACAAACCTCAACCTTGGGGCATCGTATCACACGACCCCCGTGCATAGACATGCACCAACCAAACAACCAACTTCGCCCAAGTCCAAATCCATTTTCCATTATTTTGCTTTTCAAACCTCCATGGCACACCAATGCCATGGCCATTTGTAAAACCTCCATGACACACCAATGTTATGGCCGAAATCTCCATGACACACCAATGTCACGGCCCAAATCATTTGAATAAGCGATATTTTTGGTCAAAACTCTCCAAATCAAGATTTTGGTCTAAACAATACTGAGCATTCCATTTTCTTTAACAGCTTCGGGTCCTCACTATTGCAAGAACCAGATTTATCTAAGGTGACAATGAGGTTGATTGAACATGGACAGTGGTCATACCAAGCAGTAGACAAAACTATGAATTGAAAGATAGGCATTGAAATAACTTAGTAAAGTAAGCATGCATACATTCTTGAAATCGACATAAGTAATTTGAAGTATTGGGTGCAATATGATCAAGAGTGTAACTTGCCTTGCTCAAAGTCTTGAGCTTCTTCCTCTCCTTCACAGAACTCCGGTTCCACACAATCTTGACAATCTACACGTGAAAACCAAATGACTCAAATAAAGCTCCAACAAAATCCAAAGGAAATCTTAATAAAATTCCAAGGTAAACCAACAGAAAGACTGGGAGGTCGGGAGGAGGTCCAATGAGCTTGTCGGAGGAGGTCCAGAGAGTCAAGAGAGGAGGTCCAAGAACTGGGAGGAAGGTCTAAGGTATGCTCGGTTGAGATAGAGAGGAGAAATGGAGAAGAAAGTGAGAAAGGAGGACTTCCCAAGCTATATATAGTGGAAGCCAATGCACATGACCTAGGATAGGGGTCATCAGGAGTTGGTAAAGAGGACAATGGGAGTAGGCAAGAAATGTGCCAATGGTATGACATGCGTACTGTAAAAGTGAGAGCATTTAATGTGATACGACCTGCATTAAATGCGGTGAAGACTTCCTTGTACCAGGACATAGTCAAAGGTAAAGAAAACTGGTGGTGACTACCTAGTGGGGGCAGCCAAGACCCGCAGAGGAGGTCTTGTAGAGATCAGGGGGAGATCCTCACCCACAAGGGAGGTCCTGACGGTTGGATCTCCAAAAAGGAGGTCCAACAATCAAGAGCAAGCGCAAAAGAGGAGGTCCGCAGGGGCTAGGAGGAGGTCCTTTCCCGCAAAGGAGGTCTAGACGGTTGGATCTCCGGTAGGGGAGGTCCAACGGTCAAGATCAATTACGATCGAGGAGGTCTACAAAGGTAAAAGGAGAACCTCACCCGCAATGGAGGTCTAGACGGTTGGATCCCCGGAAGGGAGGTCCAACGGTCAAGATCAATTACCAACGGGGAGGTCTTCAAAGGTAAAAGGAGAACCTCACCCGCAAGGGAGGTCTAGACGGTTGGATTCCTGGAAGGGAGGTCCAACGGTTAAGATCAATTACCAACGGGGAGGTCTGGGTGGCCAAGATCTCCAAGGGAGGGGGTCTTGATGGCCAGATCTTCAAGGGAGGAGGTCCTAGACGATTAAGATCTCAGGGGAGGTCTTAGCAGTGCAATTCTGAGGGAGTGCAGACGGCTAAGATCTCTAAGGGGGAGGTCTTAACGATCCAGATTTACAAGGAGGAGGTCTGAACGGTTAAGATCTCCAAGGGGGGTCTTAACGATCCAGATTTACAAGGAGGAGGTCTAGACGGTTAAGATCTCCAAGGGGGAGGTCTTCACGGTCCAGATTTACAAGGAGGAGGTCCAATCAAGGTAAGGGGAGGTCCTAGAGGACATGGAGAGGTCCGGTAGGATACAGGGAGGTCCAATAAAGGTAAGGGGAGGTCCTAGAGGACATGGAGAGGTCCTGAAGGACACAAGGAGGTCCAATAAAGGTAAAGAGAGGTCCTAGAGGACATGGAGAAGTCCGGTAGGACACATGGAGGTCCAATAAAGGTAAGGGGAGGTCCTAGAGGACATGGAGAGGTCCTGAAGGACACAGGGAGGTCCAATAAAGGTAAGGGGAGGTCCTAGAGGACATGGAGAAGTCCGGTAGGACACAGGGAGGTCCAATAAAGGTAAGGGGAGGTCCAAAGAAGCGATAGTACCGCAAGATGTGGGTGGTACTACCAGGCTGGTACGGAAGGGAACCTCCAGAGAAGGTTTCAAGGCTACAAGCAGCGAAGGAAGGTCCAAGTAAATACGGAAAGCTTCAGCAGGGTTCCAAAGGAGCTCAGATGCACATGAGGGTGGCGTAAACTTGGGAGGGTTGTAGGTCAGAGAGAACCCGAGAGTGAAAGTTGGACCCAGGGAGGTCCAAGCGCTTGGGAGGTCTAGACCCAAAGAGGTCTGGACCAGAGGAGGACAACACAAAGGAGGCCCAGACTTTTGGATCCAACGGAGGAGATCCACGGGAAGTGGTCCAAAGAAGGTCTGGGCGGTCAGGATGAACCCGGGGAGGTCCTGACTGTTAGGATGAAGGACCAAGGAGGTCCTAAGGAACACACGAGAAGTTTAGGTGAACACAGGAGGTCTATGTGAACAGGAGGGAAGTTTAAGTGGACACAGGGAGGTTCAAATGAACACGAGGGAGGTTTGGGCATAAAGGAGTGTCTAAGCAAGGGAGGGGTCTGGACATAAAAGAAATGCCCAAGCAGCAAGAAGGTTTAATCTTTGAAGAGATTCAAACCAATAAAAAGGTGGTCCAAATACACGGGTAGTCTAGACACACAAGAGATCTGGACTCTCAAAAGGGTTCAAGAGGATCTGGGCATAATGGAATGCCCAAACCAGAGAGAGGTCCAGAAGGGGAGCTTAATCCAAAATTTAGATTTCAGAGATCAAAGATATTTGAAACACAAACCGGAGCTTAGGGCATCTCAAGGGTAGTTGTGACCCGAAGGGGAGGTCAAAACCGAAGAGAAACTAGAGAGGAGGTCTAGACCTAAGGGGTCTAAACCAAGGAGATTCGAGTCAACAAAAATGTGATGCGAAATAAAGGGATCCGAACACAATGCGAGGGAGATCGACAAGGTCAAACAAGAGGAGGTCTGAAAAGAAAAGAAAATGAGCTTAAGAGGAGGGAAGAACTAACGAGAGAAAGGAAGGATAGCTCGGAGAGCTCAAGTAACACCAAAAGAACCAAACTATAGGGTTAGTTGAAGTTCGGTTTAATCATTTTAAACACCCAGATTCTGAAAATCTCAAGTTAAGCTTTGAATTCTCATTAAAACAAAATGGTTCTTTTTATTTTGAAAATTTTTCAAAAAGGCTCTGAAAATCAGGGTGTCACGAACCTACCCCCCTTAAGGGAATCTCGACCCCGAGATTCGGAGAGGCTAGAAAGAAGAGGTGGGCAGTAAGGGGTCTTTGACTGGAGTTGCTGCTTGATGGTTGAATTCCTTGCCTGCTGTTTCTTTGGACATTTGCTGGCGTAATACCCCATCTCCTTGCAGTAGAAGCACGTGACATAAGTGGCACGAGGTGGCTTCATGCGGGGCTGACCTTGAATTGGTGACTTGAGGGTGCTGAAGCTGGTTGGGTGATTTACTGCCACTTCTTGGGGCAATGGCAAGCCCAACCTTCTGAACTTTTGTACTTGTGACAACATTCTCTTATTATTCTTGCTCCCTGCTGTTGGTGTTATTATGGCTAAAAGGGTAGCTTCTGGAATAGAGTCCGGGAGGAGTGTTGCCCGCCTTTCTGGGCACCCATTGGCGTGATGCCGCCTATCCCAGCAATGGGAGCCCTGTACCCTAACCTGACGCCTTGTTCCGGAGACTAGGTCCAACAGTCACACAAGTCTTAGAAATCTTCACAGTGTCTTGCATTTGGTCTTCCATTTCTCTCTTGTGACCACTGTCCTGGTGCCGACAAGGGGCTAAAAGGTGGAGCACCTTGGGGCTGGCCTTGCTGAGTTCCAGGTCTTCTAATTTTTGGGATGACCTGATAGGTGAAATTATGGTCCCTTCTTCTTGGGCTTGGACGTGGGCGGCTTGACAGCCTTTACAGGCGACTGGGATGCAGGGATTAATGGTGTCCTCACATAATCCTTGCCTTCAGAGGTGAAGCAGTTAATTGCTACGTGAGGGCGTGTCCCTAATTCGCCAGATCTGCCTTCCAGTGCTAAGGTGGCCCGAGGTGCTAAGTTTGCTTACACAGGGTAGTGCTTGACAAAGTGCCCTTCCTCGCCACAGTAATAGCAGCCATGATATTGGGTTTCTTTTCTTCTGGAACACTTGATAAAATAGTGTCCGATGTGGCCACAGCTAGCACAGAGAATTTCCTGCTCTGGCTTCCCTTTCTGGGGACATCCATAAGCAAAGTGTCCTTGATCACCACATCTATAACAGTGCACAAACTTCCATGGGTGGTGGCCTTCAGGGAGAGGGCAGCTCACAACTTTACTATGGGGGACTTCTAGTGGCTTTTCCTCGATTAATTCTCTGCTAGGGCGCTCTTCAGGTGTTGTAGGAACAGAGACTGAGTAAACATTGTTGCCATCCAATTGTTGTATTAACCGCTGCATCAGCTGAGTTTAGGTGACCAGAAATTGATTCAAATTCCGAAGTGCCTCTGCTGTTAGACCTTGGTCCTCTTCGGTACTGACATCCTGGGGGCACTACGGCTTCCATCTTTAGAGTGATGAGACTTCACCATTCTGCTAGGTGTTCCAAAGAGTTAGACCAGGAGACCAAGGATAGGTAAGAGTCAAAAGACCAGGGAGGGAAAGAGATAGCGCAAACAGCAACTCACCAAGGAACCAATTAAAAACTTGCTCGAAAGAGCTCAACAATGGTCAATGTTCTAACAATCAGCACAATAATCTAGCTAAGGGGGCACAATTCCCTAAAGAGGTCTAGCAGTTAAAGCTATGGGGTTGGGCTGACGACATGCCCTTCGATCCTTAGTCTTCAATAAGCCGTGCAGATTGTCCTTGAAGAATAGAGACGACGAGGCTTCCTGTCTTTCTCTTGGCTCTCTTCAGGAGCTATTTGTCATAACCAGTGGCTGGGCACTAGCCGGGATGGTGATGTCTTTCATGTGCCACTATGAATATATTCATGTAGTACATAAGAAGAGCAAGAGTTTTATTGTAAATATCTCTTCGTGTAGTAATATTACTTTTGTGCACCCGTAGTATTTTCCAAAATGATTTTTCATGTAAAATTTATGTCTCTCGTTTCTATTTTCTGTGCATTTTGTACACCAGAAATGCAGCTAAGTAAGCACAGATCTCGGAGATCAAAGAACGGCAGAGATAGCGCGTCGTGGACGCGCGTTCAAATGGGCATTTCCGGTCATGTTCCCTCATGGTATCGTCGGTTCTACGGTTTAAATGCACGAGAGCTACACATGATTCACTGTTCACTAACACAAGAAACTGAACAGCTTTGTGAACAAGGCATTGAACCACTGGATAACATCTCATTTGTAGAGCCAGATCTCGGAGCTCGGAAGCACGAGGTATATGAAAATTTTGGCATCTTTGATGCGATTGATCACAAGAGGAATCAAGCGCCTTATCACTTAAATAGAATTGACTACTGACCGCGCACTTACTTTGGCATCAGAGCGAATTTGTACAGAAGGTCATCCCGGACGTGCTAGTCAGTTCCGTGCAAGGGGACGGCTGCACGTCGAGCGCGCCGCCGCTGACAGCCTCGCATTTCCATGGCCGTACCGCCGCGCCGCCGTTGAGCTTAACGTTCGACAGGCAGATCCGGGAGAACGCCGAGTTTGCAATGCCCTTGATCAGCCCAGCCTCCCTGATGTTCTGGCCCTGAACATTCTTTATCGTCAGGGTGTCGACGACCGGAAGCGCATTCCGGTTGTAGCGGTCATCAGGGTGGCCTCCGACGTCGCCGGCGATCCGCAGACCGTAACGGACATTGTCCAAGGTCACGTCGGAGATGGTGATGTTTTGGATGAACCCTCCCCTGCCGGAGTTGGTCTTAATGTGGATCCCAAATCCTGAGCTGAAGAAATTCAGGTGCTCAGCGAAGACGTTCTCCACACCGCCGGAGGTCTCGCTTCCGACAGCAAAGCCGGCAAAAGGGGAGGAGCCCGTTATCCGCCGGATGGTGATGTCCGAGCTGGGGCGCCCATAGGCTATGCCATACTCATCCCAGCCACTCTTGATGGCGATCAGATCATCTCCCGTCGAAATGTAGCAATCCTCAATGCAGACATTGTTGCTCGAATCTGCAAGACCATAGATAGCTCTAGCTTCAAAATCAAAGAGCACATTTTTTTGCAAGCATATATTTGTGAGGACAGAAGAATATTTGTACCTGGATCAATTCCATCAGTGTTGGGAGAGTCATGTGGAGCCAGTAGAGTCACATTTCTTATCACCACATTGCTGCACACACGAGATAGATGATCCAGACATTTATTTCTCAACTGGAACAATAATGAATGCAGATTTTGGACCACGATTGTTCGCTAGAAACAATTAAACCAAACAAAAAAAGGAGCCTACATCAATGTGCTGATCTTGTTTGGTATTGTCTAGCAATTTCTGTACTTTCGTTATGGTTCACTGGTTTCTCCAAACAGTTTAATGCGATTATTATGAGTTTATCACGGGATAGGAACCCAGCCTGGAGTTCATGTGCAATTTGTGAATGGAGCAAATGGACTGGCGGTACAAACGTGAATCATTATCCGGTTGTAGAACTGCAGTACGCCTGATATCAAGTCTGTGGCCAAAAAGGCTAAAGCAATTGGACTGCAAGATGAAGGTGCAGTATCCAATTCTGCTTAATTGGTTGGATTCATAAGGAGCAAACAAAGAATTCTGGGGATTTTCAGATTCTTGTCTAAGGAAACAATCTGGGTCTCCTCACCTGCAATAAACCGGATGGATGTTCCAAAACGGCGAATCCTGGAAGACCACGTTGGAGACAATAACATCAGAAGAGTTCATCAGCTCGAGTAGATGCGGCCTTGTGAAGGGCAATGTGCCCTTCTTCCACATGTCCCACCACACACTGCCTTGGCCGTCGATAGTTCCATTCTCACCTGCACATATCAGTTCCAATCACAAAACCATCGACACCCTGAAGAAAGCAAGTGCGGATTTATATGAAGGAAGGTGAATCTACAAGTTTACACAGAGTGGCGTATTCTTTTGTTCTGTGCTTATACATGCAATTAATAGTACGATGCAAGCTTGAACCTTGTAACTTCTGATTTTCTGAACTAAAATATGACAGGCAGGAAATCCAGTATTGCATATTTGCATCCATCTTGGGAAAAGTTCCTTAGGCAGTAGCCAATTAACCAAATCAAGTATGAGAAATCGAAGAATGCAAAGCAAGAACCTGTGATGACAACGTCCTGAAGGCCATTGCCATGGATCAAACTTATGTATCTTCCGCCTGGCAGCTCGCGCCCTCTCCCGTACGACGGCAACGGCTCGATCAGCGGCCAGCTCGACGTGTCCTGCTCCAAAAGCACACAAATTTTACGCAGAAACCCAACTTTCTTTTACCTCTACATCACCCATAATTCCAAGAGCTCAACATTAACAGAAGACAAAGACCAATTAAGTTTCCATGGCAGCAAAGGATCTAGCAAATAACATCACCAAGATCTATGCATTCTAGTTCCACTCCAAGAAACTACCATGAACATAGCTAAAGAACACTATAAATAGCACTTCAATTTTTTTTCTTTCTTCTCAGCATTCCCCAGCAAGTCTGCAACTCAAGAGATCTCAAATTCTCAAGTCTAAACAAAAAAACCTCAAATGTGAAACCATTATTACCGTAACATAACAAGGGCACTGAAAAGAACAATCCTTGTACCATCTCTTGAGGATCCAAGAAGAGACCACCGTGAGTTGAGCAGAGGAACCCTAGACTAATGGCAGGCGGGAGCAGGGAGGTAGCTCGAATCGCTCACCTGGGTGGCGCGGATAACGGCGCCGCGCGCGAGAAAGAGCGTCATGTGGGAGGTGAGATTGAAGGGCCCCGTGAGCCACACCCCAGGCGGCACGTACAGCAGCGCCCCGCCCGACTCGCGGCGGCGCTCGATGCTCGCCACGGCGGCCGCGAACGCCGCTGTGCTCAGCGTCCGGCCGTCCCCGGCGCCGCCGAAGCTGGCCACCGACACCCACGCCCCGCGCCTCGGCGGCGCCGGCACCAGCCCCGAGCACGTCTCCTGCTCCCCGGCACCGCCCGCCGCCGCCGACAGCACCGCGGCCACGGCCAGCAGCCATCGCCACCGCAGCCGCCCCATATCCCTCCCCCCTGTCTGTCCCCTCCTTCTAGAAGGTTCTGGAAGCCCGGGCCACAGGTTACTACAAGAAGTGGATGCCAACGAAAGAAAGGAACAAGAATCCGCCCAAAAAAGCTCTTGCGAGCTCTTTTGCGCGTGGATTTACGTGGGAGCTGGATATATTACCGTCGCTAGTGATGTGGAAGCCGTTCTAATTAGTTGGTACTTGGTAGGAAGCCAGCCAAGGGGAAGAGTACAACGGAGAGAGAAGATTTGCAAGCATCTTTTTGTGGAAGCTTGCAAGCTACAACTCCATGGATGGACTGCCTTTTGGTGTGTTGCCTTTGGCCTTTTTTGTGCTTGCAGTGCGGCATGCAAGTGCAGCAGGGCACACCGGCACAGCTTAGTGGGGGAGCGCGTGGGAAAAGTGGTGACGACGCCTCGAGCCTTGATTTGTCTTTACCGTTATAAAAGAAATAATTAGTGACGGTGATGAGGAGTCTCTCATCTAACATCTTTCATTTCTATCTTTTGAGTTGGTATGATTTTTTCATGGATAATTAAATTATATGTGTTTATGAATTATGATAAGATTATAAGTGGCTTGGTGATTAGATGCGGATTATATATGAACTTTCATTCTATGATAGTTACCTTATGGATATGGAATATTTGATTATTTACCACTCTAAAGATGGGCAATTCATAATTTGTCACTCCATGTGCCTATGATACGTGTGTTTCGAGACCACATGTTATAGACACATGAGTGACAGATCCTGAATTGCACATATTTAGCAGTGGCAAATAATCAGATCTTTGCGATGCGTTATTATGAAAGTAGCGTCCATCGCAACAAAATAGCAAATTTGAAGCTTCGTCCGCACTGTCACCGGTCGGACGCGATGTCCATGCGATACATCGCCTCATCTGGCTGGTCACGAGTTGGACGCCACTCCACGTCCCTCGTCCGGCCGGTCACAAGTCGAGCGTCGCTCCCGTCCCGTCCGGCCGTCCGAGACGAGCGTCGCCACGTCCCTCCAATGTCGCCTCCACGTCCCTCGCCGTGGGACGGCGCTTTGTCGTAGCGAAATTAATTAGCAACGCGCTAATTAGCGTAGAAATTTAGCCGCGTCCGGCCCCTGGCCGGTCGGACGCGCCTCTTCCCCCGACCGTAGCACACGCCCATCCCTCAACCCTCTAACCCGTCACTTCCATCGCATCTTTGTCTATATGCATGTGCATGCATGCAAGAGATTGGCGCGGGAGGGAATCTGATTCCCTCCGCAACACCCTCTCGACGTCTATTTAATCGCATGAGAGTGCGATTTCACTTCGCTACTCTCGCTCTCTCTCTCACCACTCTTGCTCGCTTTCTCGTTCTTTCGATTTCGGTTTTCCAGTGACTTATTATTATTTGTCACCGTCATTAGCAGTCATTTGTCAGGTATGTCTCTCCTCATACGTTATTTATTTTAAAATTTTGTGGTTAGTAAATTATTCATAGCGAAATTGATCCTACTTACTTTGTGTGCTGAAACACTTGTTATCTTTTAGAAGTGGGATAAAAAGGCAGCGGTACTGTATGAAGCTTATACAAAATATGATTGAAGGGACTGAGAACGCTCGTTGTGATTATGAAGATGCCCTAAAACATGGAGTCTCTCATCGATGAAGTCGTCTGAACATATACGCGTATATAGGCAGGTAGTCGATGGCGTACTTTATGAAGCTTATCTGAGAATATGATTGAAGAGTGAAACGCTCGTTGTGATTATGAAGATGCCTAAAACATGGAGGATTCGATGTCGGTGCGAATGGTTCTTTCGGAATTCCACTAGAAGAGCATACTTGCAATATAGGCTTGCTTTGATGGCTTAGCGGAGACCGCGGAACGAGAACTACATTAGAGTCATGTGACGAAAGCACGTTACGTAGTCACATGGCATAATGGTTCGGGTAATTGCTTTAGTCATCCTCGCTACTACTACGGTACACTGCGACACAAGCATCTGGACCATATAAGTATGCATGCCTTTAGGGGATAGTAAAAAATATGGGGGGTAAGACGGGGGACTACTACGTAATGACCTGACCTACTGCGTGGACCGGGGCCATTTTCCCTTCCTTGCTAGCTCGGTGTTGGACTCCTCGCCGGCCTTCCCTTCCCTTATCGCGGGGCATTTGTCCCACGTCGGTTGGTATGTGAAGTCATCCATGTCCTGCGATTCCATGATGTAAGTGCACCGTATAGTGAGAATCGTAAGAAGGATGTAAATTCTTCATAACTCACGTCGTGGATCTGGATTACTCCTAAGCGGCCGGATCTGTTGTGGCGCAAGACTCGGTAAGCAGCCTTTCCCTTGCCCTTGTCGCGGGACTATCCACGTCGGTTTGGTATGTTGAAGTCGTCCATGTCTGCGATTTCATGATGTAAGTGCATCGTATAGTGAAAATCGTAAAAAGGATGTAAATTCTTGAAACTCACGTCGTCGTCTGGATTATGCGGGCATTTGGATATCTTTGTGGCGGTAGGCCGAGCCGCATGAGCCTTTCCTTGCCCTTGTCACGGAATTTGTCACGTCGGTTTGGTATGTGAAGTCATCCATGTCCTGCGATTCTAAGATGTAAGTACACAGTACAGTGAAAAACGTAATAAGGATGTGAATTCTTCATAACTCACGTTGTCGATATGGATTACGCCCAGGCGAGTACTGGGCTCCTTCGATGCCTCCTCAACAGGGTCCGGTAGGTAAGGTTTCCACCGCACAAAGTTCTCGGCCCGCACCAAATAGTTCAGCATGTACTTCTGCTGGATGAATGCCCTGTCGTACATCTCGGGGCCGTCGATCCACTAGAAGAAGTGGCAGCGCATCTCGGGCTGCCATTACGTGGGGATGAAGTTAAAAATTTAAGGAATTCAACGTTGGGAGAGGAAAATCGTCGTCTTGAAAAGAAATGCTTACGAGTGGTGCCGCATGTGTAATGCGCTTTGGCCGGCGGTGTCTGGGTGTGTGGTGAATGATCTCTGCGGTTAGCCACACACACACTCTGGGATCGGAAAGCGTGGTGGCTTGGAGCATCTTTCATTGATTTATCTGGGTATTGTGGTTGTTTTTCTCTTACTTAAGCCACTTTTGTTTACGCAACATCCTCGCGTAGAAGTTTGCGAAGAGTCCATAGTTGGGTATCTGTTGTGTAGTGTTGTATAGAGTTGGGTTTGGTTCAACCCCTTTTATAAGCTCTATGGTTGGCATGGTGTGGTTAATTTCATGCGAGTAGAGAGTCACTGTGTGGTGTAGTCCTTGCACAAAGGCGCCCGTGTGGTCTTGTCATCTTTATGCGAAAATTTGTCTCCTTTGGTCTTATCCTTTGCGCAAAAGCTGCCCCATGTGGTCTTGTCAACTGCGCGCAAAGCTGCCCGTGTGGTCTTGTCACTCTGAAATCTCCTTTGGTCTTATCAACTGCGCCGTCTGCCCGTGTAGTCTTGTCAACTTTGCATAAAGGCGCACAGTGTGGTCTTGTCCTGCAGAAAATTTGTCTCCTTTGGTTTTATCAACTGCGCAAAAGCTGCCACTGTGTGGTCTTGTCCTTTGCATAAAGCTACCCGTGTGGTCTTGTCCTTTGCGGAAAGTATCTCCTTTGGTCTTATCAACTTTGCGCAAAATTGCCCGTGTGGTCTTGTCCTTTGCATAAAGGCGCCTCGTCTGGTCTTGTCCTTTGCGTAAAGTTGTATCCTTTAGTCTTGTCCTTTGCGCAAAGCGCCTCGTTTGGTTTTATCTCTGCGCCATGACCGACCTGTCTGGTCTCGTCATCTGCAAGCTAATACATTACCCACTTTGTTAGTCTCCCCCCGCGGGCTATAAAATGCTGCATACGCTCTAAAGTAGGACCACTCGACCCTTGAAACCGTGGGAAGGCGAACCTTCTCCGTCTTATAGTAACATCGATGGCGAGGCGCCTAGGGACCCGGTCGAGCAAAATCGCCAAGTCAGACCTTCTCCTAGAAAGGAGGAGGACTTGACCCTAACTATCGATTGATGCCGAACAAGCGTGCTCAACCGGTATGGCGAAATCTGGAACACGGGGAGGGCGCTATCGTGCGAGTCATAAAGCGCCTTTTCGATGGCGGGCGGCGTTTCTTCCGATATCCATACTCTGGGATAAATAGTTTTGTTTATGTTCTTGCTAATACATCCTCCATACTAACCGTCCTTGTAGCGGTGGCGAAATACAACTTTACATTGGATCGATCCTCCCCGAGCGACATGTTTCAATGCGCGTGGATACATTGTGGAACCAAATCTTTGATTTGGAGCGCAAATCAGCGATCTCAAGGAGCAAAATGATGAACTCCATGTGATCTTGTATAAGAGGAGAACGAGGAGTCGTGAACATAGGAAGTTCCTATGATCCCACATCTTCTTTGTGCCAACCCTAATTGCATATGTGCGTGCCACTACGACTGACCCACGTCAGGGTGCCCAAGCGAGAACACTCTATGTGGGTAGCGAGAGGCACCTTCTACAATTAGGCGCAGGCGGGCTTGTGCGTCGGTAGTGTCATACATGCGCACTTATGTTCAATCTCCTAAAGCATGTAACTAAATGGTGGATCGTTATTGCGGTTGCCTTTTATCGAGTTGACATGTTGCATCGATGTGTCACGTGCTTTAAGTTATAGGCGTCGATATGCATTGAACAAACTCATTAGTGTAATGCAAGGATCTGTGGCGATTGATCCATTCATGAAGGACTGCGATGTATAGGTAAATAGTGGATATTACAATCTCATTACAACTGAAATTCTAATTGGTAGGAACAAGAAATAATAGTAGAACACACTAAAACTCATGGTCCACCCCTCATGCTTTGCCAAGCAGCGTATGCATGCTCAGAAGGAATGTGAACCTGTCAGGAGAGTGGCGTGCCTCTCGAAAGTCGTAGTGGGACTGCTGCGTGGGAGGCTGCGTGGGAGGTAGTGTCACATAGAACTCATTGTAGGGAGCCGGGTAAGACTGGAGCATATCGCCCACCCACTCGCCCTGCAGAAACGGCACTACTGTGTTAGGGTAGATGTTATGACCTTTGCAATTGTAGTCATGTTGGAAAGGATGTATCTCCGGAGTCGGAAGTGCGGACTGCGATCCTTGGCCTTCATGTCCCAATTGGTCACTCCAGACCTACAAAGTCGGTGGGCTACGTGAGTTTACCGTAGCATGTAATGGGAAGATTGAATTAAATGCGTTCTGATGTACTGTGTATGTGGTTATCTGGGCGATGATGCTCGGTCTGTCGGTCTTTGAAATAGTGCAGTGCTTGCTCGACATTTGCCGGACCACGGGTTGCCCTCATGCTTTCACGATCTTGAGCGTGGGAAGCGCCTCGTCTCGGTCTTTGAAATTTGGCGTAGTCGAGTCGTATCTGAAGTCCGATCTTGTGCGGCCCGTGATGAAGGCGGTACAGAAATCTTAATCACGTCGCAAGTCTTTGAAGAACAAGCGGAGTGAGATATACATTACAAATAAGACGCGTGCAAGCAGTTAGGACAACAAATCGTAATTGACATACCGCTTGCGAAATTTGGTAGCGTGGAGGAAGAAGCGCGACGGTAGCTAGGTCGACTCCCCGACGTCTGAGCCAGACGTCGCGAGCGGTGGTGCGGAGGCGGTCTTGAGGCGGTGCCGACCACAAGTCATGTTCTGATTGCCCTTGCCGGAGTCATCATAGGCGTGTCTCGGCATACCTAAGGCGAGAGGAGGTGCTAGTCCTCCCGTCGTGAACCTTAGGCGACCTCATTGTTGATACTCTGAAGCGGTCTAGCGCAAGGAAACTAAGAATAAGTTAGACGTGTTTCCCGTGCAAAAAAACTGCGAAGAATATTATACCGTCTCGTCTTGGTGTGCCGCCCGATGAGTGTCGGGACACCTTTCGTCTGTGGCGTCGTGCGTGACCTCCGTAGGAAATGAGGCGGCGCACGATAAAATTTTGCTCTGGTGCGCGGAGCGTACCATGTCAAGTCTGCGATGTGTGTGTCTCGATGTAAATGCGGTCGTGCCTCCTGCGACATCGATCACCGCCCTCTCGGCCTGGCGTCGTCCACGATGGTTGTGTCTCCCTCAATGGTCGCTCTTCCACCCTTGCCTCGTTTGCCTGTAGGTGAATTTGGACATTAGGCAATCGAAAAAAAGAGATGCAGCCAACAGGAAAAACCAAGTAACAACATATATGTGGGCCTTAGCTACAAGAATTAGATCCGGGGCGGTGGCACTATTTGGTAAAGCCAGAGCGTCTCATGACCATTTGTGGTGAGTCTGGCTCGACCATATGGGAGAACACTAGATGGCAGGTCGTCATCCAGTATGTGTAGTCCTGACTGCACTAAGAGGACAAGCCGTACGGGGCCGTATCCACAATGATCTGTGTAGACCATGGGAAGCATATGACCTCCACCTCATGCAGAGTCTCGGCTGGTTGTGGAACTCAGGGTAGAGCGCACCTCGGCCTCTCCTAGCCCACCCTAACCGAGCACGTGTCAGCGAGTGCCCATTGTGGGCCCCTCAACAGGGTCGGCGGCATCTCCCGCACTATAAAACTTCGGGGATGTGTTCATACGGGTGCACTGCTGTCTTGGAAATGCTGGCTGACCAGCAGGAAGTGCTCCCACGACCACATTGCAAGAGGATGTAGCATCTGCGAGGTGGCTCCCGGCCGTCTTCTTGTTGTGAGGCATCACACAAGCTTCGATGCGTGGCGCAAAGCACCCGCGAGCCCTAAGCATCTTCTGGCACCTCGTCGGGCGGGCGTCATAGCATTGATAAGATGGATGTAGCTAGGGTGCACCCAATCTCCTTGAGTCGTAGGAAGCAGGACCCACCCAAAGAGGAAGAAGCAGTGCATAGGGAAGTGTGTCCGTCACGACACCGCTAGGTCGGCGTGTATGGGGCGGACCATGTCTGCGTCGTAGCCACGAATGTAGCACACGATATGTTCTGCGGGATCGGGTGGCCGAACCTCTCGACCATCGCACCTTCCGGTCTAGTCGCTGGGAGGTGGCACTCTTTCATGACCCGGTGGTAGTCACTGTAAGCATAGCGGCGTCTGCGAGTAATGGTCATCTCCCCCAGGAAGTGGAAGTTGTGTGTCTCCGGTCTCCAACGGTCCTGGCGCGAACAACGATGGCGCGTCAAAGCTGAAGCAGCGTGGTCGAGGTCCAGCAGGCGAGCAATGGGCAAAAGCCCGGTGTCCGTAGTAGTGGGGCGTCTGCGTGGTCAAAAGGCGATGCTCTGCAGGACTCTTGAGGACAAAGCTCGGAGGGCCCGTCGGATGACCACGTGTGGCATCGGTGTCTCGATCCCACTGGGTCGGCGGCTTCGTCGTGGCGTCGTCTGCGGTGCGCCATCTCTGAGATACGTGCAAGAACAAGTTAGTGTGTAAATAAAAAGTGCGCACAAATAAGCAAAAGCAGCGAAACATATAGCATACATACACAATAGACAAATGACAAGAACCATTCTCAGACACATTCCAACATATAGAACACGATTACACTTGGCGGAGTGCGTACGAGCATTACAACAAACATCTGACATACATAGGCAACAAACATATGACAACGACCATTGTCAGACACATTCCAACACGTACAACATGATAACGCCTAACGCATTGCAACAAACATATAGCATACATATATAGGCAATGAAACTACGGTGCATTGCTTGACCCGGGCCTGTTCGGGTGGGTGGCGAACAGTGGCCAATCATCTTCTGAGTCGCATCTCGGCGCCTAGTCCGTTTCCCCACGGCTATCATCCATGTCGATTCTGGATGCGGTGGGGTATGTCGTCTTCCACGGCCGACCTGCTTGAGTCGTCGTTCGGCACCACTTCATGTGCCCGGGCGAAGGTCCTGTAATGCATGTCCGGCCCTTACGAATGGAACTCGACACTCCAAGTGCGTCTGGTGGTGAATGTCGTAGAACTTCGAGGCGTATTGCGTCGGGGTAGCGCCACACCGCGCCGCGCGTATACATGGGAGCAGGGCTTGTGAAGAAGCTGCGGCTTATTGCAAGTGCAAGGCCTTCCCCATCGATCGGCAGACTTATTTGCGATCACCCCTAGCATGACCCGTGACATACTTACGCCTCGAGACGGATCTCAAACTTCTTCTGATGCCATCCATGGTCCTAGCGGTGTCTTGAACGAGCCTTTTCGATCTTCTTGTCCATGTAGGCTGTGCCACCTCGAATCTTGCTTGCCTTCGTCCATATGCTTCTTCGCCATCATGGCTCTGTTGTGAAAGTACCCAGCGGTGCGGTTCCAGCTCTCCTCAACAATTGCGTTGATCGGGAGGGATCGGACACCCTTCAGGACACCGTTGTACACCTCCGACATGTTAGTCGTCATGATTCCGTACCGTGTACCACCGGTGTCATGCAGTAGAGACCATTTCTCTAAGTCGAGTGCGTGCGAGTTTACCCACTGTGTGAATTCCACAACTCTAAGGGAGCCTCCTGCCGCTGCCCCTCCCTCCGTGTCCTGGGAATTCCTTATATGTTTGCTAGTATCCTCGTCCAACTGTCTCCACACTGCGTCGAACTTTCACCTTTGGTTCTGCATGCAAAGCTTCTTGAAGGTCTTCATCAGGTCCTTGTTTTGGAACCTTGTGTGGAAGTTCACCGTGAGATGCCTCATGCATCATCGATTCGTTAGGTCGTTCCACTGGAAGGGAGGTTGTGTCCCGTTTTGCATCGTGGTAAACGCGGACAGCAACCCAGCATTGTGGTCGGAGATGATGCACACACCTAGGCGGTCTTGAACCACCGCCCGCTTCATGTTTACAAGGAACCACAGCCAACTATCTGTGTTCTCGCTCTCAACAATCGCGAAGGCCACGAAGGATGGCAGTGCGTTCGCGTTGGTTTCCATCATGATGAGGATGGTGCCCTTGTACTTGCGAGTGAGGAAGGTGTTGTCCATCAATAGCACAGACAGCGATGCTTTTGAACCCTCCGCTACGCTGAGGAAGGCCGAATATCCTATCAAGGATAAAATAATTCGGCCCATTCGTATGATGCACCCGGTCCAGCTTGTCAATGTATGTTCCGGGATTCGACTCTGCAATCTGTTGGAGCATTCTTGGGACAAAGTCATAGGCCTCTTCGTATGTGCCGAACATACGCTCTAGGACCTTCTCATTTACGTCGCCATACCTTCTTTGTGGTATTTGGGAAGCCCACCATATTGACAACATCTCGCCAAAAGTAACCGGCGAGACAGATACATCAACTTCTGACGAGGTGGCTTATCGACTCGCATAATATATGAGGGCGTCGGTTGTGGTGCCTATGAAGTGGCTCTGCCCGGATCGCATGTGTGATCCTTCACAGCCGTTATCACGGAAGTCCGTGGCGGCACTCTGAACCGTTAGCGCCGAACCTTGCGGCACAAGATCCATCCACACACTTCACGACGTGGGTGTCAGGGTTGGACTTGTGCACCCGATACGTCCGGCTAATGTTGACGGCGTATCTGACAATGGCCTTCTGGGCAGCGCTCTTGTTGGGGAAGAGCTGCCCTAAGAGTAGAGTATCTTCATTGAAACCCCACTCCGCCTCCTCTGGCTGCGGTAGAACCAGGGATGTCGCTGCGATGTCGTCCAATCTAGACGAGACATAGGCAACGTCGGTGGTCACAACACCACCAAATACACCTCCCGTAGCAACTTCTTCATCAGGCTCCTCTCCAGAACTAGCTGTATCCACATCCTCCTTCTCGCTTTCAACCTACTCGGCAAGGTATTCGTGGCAATCAATGGTGCCGCCCACCACCTTTCCACGCCTTCGTTCGGCTCGAAAGCCTCCGCACGCCTCCTCAAGTCTCTATCACCCACTACCTCGCCCACATCTCCGCCAACAGCAGTGTCGGCATCAACTCCACTGAACCACCCATGGCGGATGATTACATCCTCTCCTGGCGGACATACACCATCGGCTGGCGTATATTGTGGCGGGGTTGCACACAACCTCCATGTAGTTGGTCCATGAAGCGTCACTTGCTCACCTTGATAAGTTGCCAAAAGTCGACCTTCACCACCCACCGAGGCATACAATGCCTCGATCATCTTTCTTCCTTCCGGTGTCCCGATCGAGCGTGGAGCGTACACACCTCCTTAGCTCGCATAGACTCATGTCCTTGAGCCTTGGTGCGGATCTGGGTCGGTCACAATTTGTGGTCCGCTCCGACGGCCCATCAGCGTCTGAGACCATCGCTATAGAACACGAACAAGTCTTGAATCGGCGTGTTCGGGAAAGGCGGCGTTGGGTTCTCTGGCATAAAATGACAAAATAAATGAATAAATACACTTGACTACGTGAGTATCAAATACCAGATTTGATTAATTTTGCTCCTACCAATTCACATTTAGTTGAGTATTACAGGATTCAATTCTATATATGGAGTTGAAAATAAAAACACAGGACTTAAATGGGTAATCAGGTAACAAAAATTATTAATAGATTCTGCAGTTTGGCTATCTAACTTCTTCTGCTCTTCATTAATCTTTCCTAAATGTATTTCATACTTCTATTTCAATACTAAATAATATCCCACTAGGTCGAATGGTTTGCATAACTACACAATGTTATTTTATTTTTTTAAAAAAACAATTCAAATAATTTGTATATTTACATAGTTTCAAAATATAGATTTTTACTGCTTGAAGGACTACCATATTAATCCCTACGTGCTAAATTCATCAAATCATAATATAGACAGAGATGCATGCATACAACGAAAGTACAACATACTACCCGAGTACCATAGTTAATTACCTCAATAAATGTACTACTTAACCGAGTTAATTACCTCAACAAATGTACTACTTAACCGCGCTAAAGTAACGATCAAATAACATCAAGCACATTATTTTCGTGACTAAGACGGCATTAACACGACTAATTAAACAATGATATCCACATTAACTAAATATTTACATTAACTGAGCATGGCTACCTAACACTCTCAAGAAACTAGTATGATAATAACAAATTCACTATGCTCATTGCATGTGTATTTACGTAATTATTACGAGACCACTAAACTAATTACATGCTAATCACCTAGCTAAAACTATAGTCGCATGTACATAAAAATTACCTTTTCTTGATGCTCACAAGCCGACCAACAACTTATGCACTTGAAAACCACCCAAAATGCAACTGAAAACCAGTGAAAATCCAACCGATAACCACCAATCCTTCTTGCCTTCTTTGCCTCTCTCTCGCTCTCTTCTCTGGCTGTCTTGCTCTCTTCTCTGCCTCTCTCGCTTAGGGTGAAGAAATGGAAATGCGAACGAGTGAAGTTTTTCACTCACTCGGCCTGTTTTAAAGCCATCAGAAATCAGAATCGAAAAAATAAATTTGGTAGCGTGGCACATGCAACTGTGTATTTTACATAGGGGGCCAAGGCGGTCTGACCTCTGGCGTGGTGGCCGAGCGCAGTGTGCGGCGAGCGGAGGCGGGCGCGCCTGTATGTGAACGAGGGCCGCCTCATCCACGCTCCGCCACCATGAAAGCGCTACGACAAAGGGCCGATTGCAGTGCTTGCTCTGCTCGCCACCCATGCAGAAGGCGCCAGTCCGCGCTCGGCGGCGCATGAGAATGTCGCCGGGCCCGCCACCTCCCACGCCCATTGCTCGGTTCCGCTCTCGGCCGGTTTTCCGCGATGGCTTGTTGCTTTCCGCGCTCGGTGAGCATGGAAGAGGACACGCATCAGCCTCTCAGCGATTCCGCCCTCGTATAGGGTCTACTTTTGCAAATACGGTGGAAGGATGATCATTTTTGCAATTATGTGACGTTACAGGGCCAAATCAAAAAAAAATTCCGTTCCTACCACGGACTAAAAGGACAATAGATGGCCCACTACGAACCGAGAGTACGGTATGATATATATCGTTTGTCTAATATATCGTAATACTAATTTTATCATTTCGAACACGGGTTATATTTATATTTGCTATTTGGTAAAAAAAAAAAGGCTAAATGAGAGAGAGAGAGAGAGACTCCGACACCGCTGCGTCTAGTGCGAAGACCGACAGGCGTGCTGCTTTCAGCTTCCAAGGCGTATGTCGGTGCGGTGATGGGTCTCGCTCGGAGGACAGTAAGATGTGCCTCATCCCGGATCGGATCACGTGCTCGGTGTCGCGGTGCATGTTAGGTCGCTCGTTCCTCGCTCGAGCTACTAGCGCTAGTACTACAAGCCCACAACCGCCGCAGCTGTCGGCGCCGCTCATGTTGGCAAGCATCGGCGCGCGTGCCCATTTCACCTCGACTGGTCCGAGGTTTCGTCTAGAATGGCACCCGATCGAACACGGCATTTTATTATACCGGAGGCTGGACCATGGAGGATACAACACCTATTTGCTCGGCTTATTCATCCCAGTGTCATAGCCAGCGGCGAATCTAGGATAAAAATTGAGAAGGAGTTCTACTGTTGAGGCTATAGCACAGCATAACCATACCAAAGCTATATCTACTAATCTTTTGTCATTGGAATATTAAATTCATACATAAATAAGAAGAGAACAAATTGAAAATGTACAATACAATAAATTTAGTACCTTACTAATAGATAATGTGCCCCCTAAATGTTCATAAATATGCAAGTACCGATCTGTAGATAAGAAATATCATATTTAGTGGTATGCTTGTAAATATATCATCGGACGAGACGATGAATCGGAAGGGAGACCATTCACTTTGGTTAGAGTGGGCGAAGGGTCTCGGATGTGGAGCTTCACTAGAAATGCCCTTACTTTTATTACCCTAAAAAGCCGCTTTTACGGTGAGGGAGGAGGCTACTTATAGCCTCCTACCTTGGTCTGAATTACACTTGTACCCCTAGTGAAGTACACGAGCGTAGGGGCGTGGGGAGTTTCAAGCCTAGGAGTAGGTCTGGGAGCACGTGGTCCTCACTGGACCTAGCCTACCCGTGGTGGACCCAGTCTACCTCCGCTGTTCCCCGGCTGGCTAGTGACGGGGACCTCAGAGTCCTCAGGGTGTCTCGACTCATGCTCGGGGGACGGGGACCCTCCGTGGTCCCGGGGCGCTCAAGGCCTTGGGACACCTCCGGGGTGCCTCGGGTTCACCTCCGGGGCTTTGGATGCTCCTCGGGGGGCCTCGGGGCGATCCGGAGGCCCTTCGTCGTGATCCCTGCAGGGCCTCTCGGCATCGAGCCCTTGAGTTCGCTTTGTCTTGCGTGAGGCGGTGGGCCGCCCTCAGCAGTACAATATTAAATTATGAATATTCATAAACATTAAAAATGTAATGAAAACATACCACTAAGTCACTAAATCTGATTACGATGCAATTTCACTCTACGAGTTTTCATGTCTTGAAAGCGTTGAACGATTCTTTTATTATCGAGGCTTCTAAATACCTCTCGCTCAGTGTAGCACACATCAAGTCATTGAGCCATTCATCTGATACTTTGTTGCACAAATCTGTTTTAATAATCTTCATTGCTGAGAAAATTCTTTCAACTAATGCTGTTGCCACTGGAAGGATCAATGTAAGCTCGATGAGGCGATACACCAATGCGAAAGTTATATTTTTTCCGGTTTCAACCATCTTTGGAGCAACCTTTGTAAGATCACGACATTCACAAATTAAACAAATTGGCTAATCGGCTAATAGCTACTATCAATTAAACAATAATTTGCATTAATTCATCAATCACAAATTAAACAACAACAACTAATCAAAATTTGCATCAATAATCTGACAAAACAAAATAGGGATTCACAAATCACAAATTCACAATCACATATTCATTGCCTCACCAGATCACCTGATGAGTGATCACCTCACTCTCCTCAGTCCTCACAAATCACACCAAGACAAAGACAAGTAGTCGGTAGTAGTCTTTGCCTGACCACAAAAATATCGCCCCTTTTTCCGCTCTTCACTCCCCTCTGGCCTCCGCCTCTTGGCCCTCTGCGGCTCTGCCCCTCTTCGCTCGCTGCTTCGGCCAGGCCAGGCCCGAGTCACCGCGATGGCGCGACGCGATGTGCTACTGCCGACCGCCTCACACTGGTGGGCGACCTGGACCCCCTCCGCTCTGCACCGCCCTCCGCCGAAGGCCGATCATGAACACCTCCGGCCTCCTCCTCCACGCCGAAGTCGCCGATCGCTTTTGCCTCCCCTCCGCTCGGCGCTGGTCTGCCGCCAAGCAGACGCCCGACCACAGCGGCGTGCCCGACCGAAGTGCCGAGTGGTCGACGACCGCCTCCTCTTCATGCCAAGACACCGAGTGCCGAATCGCCGACCGCCTCCGCCCTCCAGCCTGACCCCTAGCTAATCTGCAGCTCCTTACCGTCAGCGATGGCCTCGCGTGCCACTTAGTAGGCGTCGGCCGATCCGAGTCACCGCATGTGCCGCTAAACAACCAGCCAAAGAGCCAAAGCAGGTACGCCTCGAGGTGCTGCGACACCAAGTTGGCGGTGGGCTGCGAGACCATCCGCTCGACCTACGCACAAACGAATAATTAGTAAGCCCGTCATATGGCTAGGATATTGTATCACTAAACATGGAAAATAGGTAGCACATGTACCCAGAACTGCGAAAGCCACCGCAAGGGTGGGCCATGCTGCTGTCACTCCGAGAAGTCGTAGTACGGTGGCGCGGCCTCCACCGCAAGAACCCCCTTTAACCTGCCTAGCAAGGCGTCGCGCCCGATTAAGGTAGCGTCGACGGAGATCTGAGGGCTCCGCGATAAGCGTGTCGGCGGCATCGCGACATTCTGTAGAGTAGGGGCCATCTCCCCGAATGGGAGGTGGAAGGTGTGTGTCTCGGGCCGCCACCGGTCCACCAGGGTTGTCAGGAGCAACCGGTCGAACGGGAACCACCGTGACCACTCCGGACCGGCCTGGACCTCCCCGTTGTCCTCGACCGAAGTGCCGTCCTCTTCGGTGGCCTCCACCATCCGCGCGAGAGGTAGAAGGCCGACACGGCTTAGCCTGCAAAGCATGAAGAAGTAACTACATAGTGGGCATATGACACAAAACAAGTGGCACAGCTTGCGGACGAACATGTCTACCCAACGTGGGTCCAGTTCCAAGCCCATCGGGGTGTCCGCGTACGAACCACCCCCAAGTCAGCCGTGTTGTCCCCGCGAACCGGATGCAGGACACGATGGCTCGCGCGGTACTACGTGTCGACCAACCGGTCCAGTAGACCGAAATGCCAGTCCGAACCACCAGGGCCGTGAGTCATACCTGCAAATCAAGAAATTAAAAGCATTAATGTCAATTGAGCATTTAAATTATATTCCAATGGCAAATAAATCATATTTGGTATGTTCTTAGTGGCACCAAAACACTTTGCTCGAACACAATGGTAATAAATATACAATTTGATAAAACCCAAGTGGCAAACACACAATTTTCCCTACAAAAGGCTATATAACTTTAACACCTGTATAGGCTGCTATGGATTGCGAAATACTTAAAACATCATCGTTACTATGCATATTTATAATGGGTGAATCTTTCAGGGAAAAAAATCAAAATTTCACATGTTTTGGAATCCTATGGGTTTGGAACCATGTATCTATGATTTTGTCTTAGTATTTTATAATTCCTTAATCCAATCAAAACTATAAATAAAATGTTATCAATTCTTTATTGTGCAAATAAATACATGTATTTAACATTCTGTACACTAGTATTTGTGAATGCATGGGTTATTGACATGTTTATATAATAGAAAAGTAACATGTTATCGTTCATCAAGCCCGGGCGCAATTAGCGCAGCACGCGAAATAGTACAACTAAATTAATTTTCATCGACAAATTTTTCCTCCATACGAACTTCCAAACTAATTGTATTAATCATGCTATCTCAAAACCAAGATTTTTTAAATTAACCTGCTATTATTTCATTTGCTAACAATATGTCAATACACATGATGTTGCTTGCTAACCTACCATGGTTTCAAAAATACACGCATACAAAATAATGCTAGAAACTCACCGTCATCATCGTCGATGCGAAGAAACTTTTTTTCCTCCTCTCCCTCTCCCTCTCCTCTCTTTCCCTCTCCCTCTCATCTCTTTCTCTTCTTTCTTCCTCTCGGACGCCGCTCTCTCAAATGGCGATTGTTCACGGCTGGCCGCATGCGCGGTACATAAAGACCCCAAGTCGCCCAATGGTTAGGCGACTAGGGTCCAGCGGTGGAGCGACAGGTGTCCTAGTCACTCCACCGTATGGCGACTAGAAGCGAGTCGCCCATCCGTTCGGCGACTAGGAGGCGAACGGTCCAGTCGCTTCACGGTTAAGCAACTTGGACATCTGTCGCTCACCCGTTGGGCGACTAGCCCAAGTCGCCCAACTGTGGAGCGGTGCGTGATTATTTCTGACAAAAAAAATTAAGCAGTATTATTTCTGTAATTCTGAATAAAAAATAGATTATTAAAAAAATTCCTTTGTAGTTAGTGGCCAATTTGTTATGTAACCACTGGTTACAGAAACCAGAAACTCTCGCACGCCTTGGCACGCGGAATTGAACACACGAGGCTGTGATTTGGACCAATGGACCGTTAGTGATAGAAGGCACGGAGATGCAGGCGATAGTTATAATCATAGAGGCAAAACTGTTACGATGATGTTTACTACACCTTTTAGAGTATTAAGAGTATTCATGTACATAATTTCTTATCAATAATCATTTTTTGTGAGATCCTGAAAATTGTTATAGATCAAATAGTACAATGGTCAGAAATTCGTACGGGCAGAACGTGGAACCTATGCAACGATAGGTTAAAAAGGGCAGGAGAGTATACTTGACCAAGTCACACCCACGGAACTAAAGCTATACATCACTTAACATCTTTTTACTAAATACAACTTGAGTTTAGCCTGCAGCATCTTTGCTGTTGTTATATACTTATATTAATTAAACATGTAAGTGATAAATCAGAACAATCGTTCTACTCTCTATCAAAATATTTTCATATGAATACAGCGTAAGCAGTTGTATACAGTCCAAGCACCAGCAAATGATGTAGCGTAAGAATGACTTAAGATTGAATTGCTGACCTGTTCTGTAGTTGTTGATGCCTAAAAAGCCTTTTTTGGAGTAGAAGGAAGTGAGGCTTGTGGTTCCTTGATTACAATAATATGAGATAATAGCAATGGCATACAAAACACGAGAAACAAAAATCTAAAACATTACAGCAATAATAGACAAAGCAAGATGAAGGAAATATACCGTGGATGCTATTCTGCTCCCGCGGTAGATAGCTGACACAGAGAAAGACAGCCGAGGAAGGCAAGGCGGCAATAAGAAATCAACACCTTTAAGACTCATCTGTTAACGACAATAGCTGAAAACCAACAGCAGGAAGGTCAACTCCTATAAATTTGCGAGAATTGCCTCTGAATCAGGTTCTCACCATTTAACAGCAAGAGGATGATGAGCGAAACTAATTCCATCTTCAGCACAGCTCAACACCTAATCTAATGGAAGCACTAAAATGTAGGTGAACTGAGCCTTGCTAGATAAGCCAAGTTGTACTGTAAAAAATAGGATAAAAGGGTAAACGATGATAGAACATCTTTGCTTTTTAAGAGTGACAACTGACATCCACAACAACTCGAAGAATTAGCTATCTAAATTACTTCCTGAACTCGAAACGACGACATGGTATTACGATTATGAGTTTTTGCAATCATACATCATGAGAGACATAAAGAGGTAGCTAAGGCAGTGACACACAAATCTAATCATTTTGTTGGTAATCACATATGTACTCTTTTGAAGACAGTAAGGACCATAATTTATGGATAGAAGAGTCCAAGTTAGGTGAAAGAAGATCAGACACTAGATAGAGCTATTGCACAATAAAAGAGGTCATTTGTATGCCTGTCGCAGGAACCCTTTTAAAGTTTTTAACCCAACAATTGCTATAGATGGTGTGGAACAAAACATTTTCATGTAGGATGACTGGGGAAAAGCTCCTTATAGCTCTGATATGCAAGATAGAATTATACGAAAATATCAATTCAAAAATTATACAACACCAACTGTTGTATTATTGTGAGGACCCGGGGTATTTACCTTGTAATGCTTAGCCATCCACTTGACCCTAGCATCACAGACCAAATATCCCGCGCCTCGGCGCACATGTACTTCCCAGAATTGCAGTACATATACCCCATACAAAAATTATGCATCAATTCTATCCACAAGTCATTATACTACCGAGTCTTCAATTTTACAACACAAAGACATACAAGTTTAGAAAACAACAGTAGGGCCGACCAGCCAAATGATAAGGTAATTAAACAAAATAGCAGCGGAAACAAAAGCCATAAGATGGCGATAAACAAAAGCCAACCGGTTTGCCATTACCCACAAGGCAACCAACCAGGCCACCAAGCTAGTTGTCCTACACGAAGTCGGTCTCACAATAGTTGATCCCTTGGGAATCAACCTGCTCTGCAACAATTAAGCAATGCATTTGAGTACAAAAATGTACTTGCAAGACTTACATATAACAAACCTATACATAGCTACATGCAAGCTGAAACAAAGGAGGAAGCCATAGGGTTCATTTTCAGCACAAAGTAATATTTCGTTTGCAATAATGTAATAGATTGAAGGCAACTTTATCAAATCTGTTTTTATTTGTTTAAGTAACAGCGAGACAACAATTATAAACATAAATAACATCCTGGAGGTGACTTCCCAATAGCCACCACAATATAGCACGAATTACCCATTCGTACCACCCAAATTCAAGTTTTATCGAAAATGTTGAGTCTAACTCTTGTAGAGACCTAACCAAGCGTGTCCATAACCTAGGACGAGGCTATTCGAATAGATTAAACCCTACAGGGGTGTACCAATGTACCCACACGCCAGACCACCTTTTTTCCATGCAATAGAGCACACTTCCTTAGGTATGCTAGCAAGGTTAAGTCCTACGAGACATTTCCAATATTGTGTATTAACTACGAGCCACCTGTATGATGGAAACCATACGTTGTGTCGGAGTCATCGGTAGAGAGAGAACTTACCGATGCTCCTCGGGGTAGGGGAACCTAGATAGGAACCCACCCCCGCACACCCAAAAACACAACACAGATCATTTTCTTTTTAGTCACAACACACACAACCTCCTGCGACTCGGAGCTAACACACACCAAAGTACTAAGTCAAGAGAGGTCCCATATCCCTCTCATGTGGTTAGCACACAAAAGTGCTTAGGTCAGTGTCCAAGATGTTCGGTCCTTATTGACCCGGGCACCATCCATACACACCCGACAATCACACCATCCAACCAATGTGCCCAAGTCCAAAATATTTTGTTTTCAGTTTTAGTTTTTCCTTATACGGATTTTCCTTATAAACCTTGAGCTGAAAATGTTTTGGTCCGTTGAGATCTAATCGGACAGTCCAAAAGAGATGGATGATCGGACAGTCCGAACGTTCAAAATGATCTGGACCGTTGAATCAAAATCGGACGGTCCAAACGAAGGATACGTTCGAACTCTAAGTCACGCGAATTGACAGGTGGGTCCTACACGTCAGTGTCTCTACGTGAAAATCAGGGCACAAGGACTGGGATTTTTGTGCATGGGCTCGCATGTAAGAGACTCATCAATCCTTTAAGACAGCCATTAAAATACTAAGCAATCATTAGCTTTAATGGGCCGGATTAATGTCCTAATGACTTGCTCTGATGGCGGTGAATTCGACAAAGGAACACGCCTCGTAGTGAGCTACGCCTCGCATATTGTCATGAGGAAATCCATGGCGGTGCGAGTTAAGAGCTAAAATGGGACCTCTATCCTATTGCACATCTGATGGTGGCTGGAGCATCGCTGGAGATGAACTCCAGCGGCGGCGCGATGAGCTAAGGCGACGAAGGGGCCACGGCGAAAACAACAACGGCGATACGGTAATGTATTGAGCTATCCAAGGCGCGCACTAGCACCAGAGGAGGGCTAGGAGCATACCAGAGCTAAGAGGGAGTACTGGGGTGGCCGGAGAAGGTTTGTCGCCGTTGAACCGAAGCGGTGGAGGAGGCTTCACCGAGGAGAGGGGTAGCCTAAGCAAAAACAGGAGAAATGAGGGGTAGGAGAAGCTTGAGGGGGTTAAGTACATGGTGCTGGAGCAAGGAATCGGAAGATGGAGCATCTTACCAGAGTTGGACATGATGAAGGCTGCTTTCGGCCAAAATTGATAAGGGGGAAATACTACTAGATGTCCAGAACACGATATGACATGCAAGAACTAGAAGATATCTCAGCGGAATCAATGTTTGCACGGTGGTGTCCTTCAGTTCTGTGGCGAGCACGCTTTGGAGATGTTGAGGGCACAAAGGTGTTCTTGGAGCTACGGTCAACCAGAGAGATTGGCATTAGCACACAAGAACACGGTGATGAATGGAGGTAACGAAGGACCAAGAGAGAGGATTCTCACTTGAGACTGGAGCTCAAACGAGTGCCTCCCTCCTTAGCCACCGAGAGGAGGAATGACCTCTACCGGGCGAGAGAGGGGGGTATTATCCTTGGGTTGAAGACGGAGCGGAGGCGGTGTTAAGCAGCGAAGCTCCAGGAGTGGTCGCAATGGGCAGTGGCTCACGGCGTTGATAGAGCAGTTTTAGAGCATGGCGGCCCCGTGTCGCTCAGTGCCTGAGCGCAAGCCACCGAGAGGAGGGAGATGGGTCTGACAGCCTGGGCCCACCTCGTCAACGACACAAGCGAATGGGCCGGGTTGGTTTAAACGAGCGGGATTGTTTCTGTCCATTAGATCAAGATTGGACGGTCCAAGTGACGGGGATGTTCGGACGGTCCGAACGTCCCATTCAATCTTGATCGTTGATTTCCAATCGGATGGTTCACGCAAGGGGGTGCGTTCGGACAGTCCGAACGTTCCCTTCAATCCAGACCGTTGATTTTCAAATCGGACGGTTCACAATGCGCAAGGATGGTTAGGTTGAGTTGAGTGCGCTGGTGCAGTTAGGCGGTTCGACCAAAACAAGTGGCTCGAGCCGGGGTTGGGTCTAAGCCCGAGGAACAATGAAAACTGGTTTTTGGAAAGATAAGGCTAAGATGGTTAGCGAATTTTTAGAGGGAGTTTCATAGCTCCAAAAATTTTGTAATTTTTATGAAAGGTTACTGGATCTAAGAACAACCTTTTGCAATTGTTCTAGAATTTTCATACACTGCATTTCTTCTTAGAAAAATCACAAGATGCTTGCCCTAGGGGTTTGACTAAGGGACCAACTGGTTTGATTGGCCTCTTAGAAATAGTAAATAATTTCTAAAAATTTTGAAATTTTTCAGATGAGTCACTGGGATGATCTAGGAGCTAGGAAAAATATTTCCAGAGGATGATCACAAGATTTTCTTATGAAGTTTTCAAGGACCATGCTTCCATTAATTGAAACATTGGTCTTTGAAATTAGGAAATCCTTGGAGAAATTTCCAGAAAATTTCAAATGACATCACGAGGCATCAAAAGTTCTAATTTCTCCTCATTTTTATATATTTGAAACACAAACCATTGTTTGGGGATGTTACAATTATGTATAGTATTGCAAGTGTTCGTAACTAAAAATCCTCAAATAGCCTCTGCTATATATACCTCTCAAGGTCAAGAACTACAGTTAATTTGATGAAGCATTGTTGCTCCATGTTCGACGACACAACAAGCATCCTACACATGCTTCTTTTTCCTTTTGAGAAGTAAACCTCAGATAAATCCTTGAAAAAGGTTAATAATATTTTCGACAGCCCCAAATCTTGTAGTATTGTACTATCTTTGGAAGAAAATCCTTTAGGATTTTTTTGGAAGAGATTGGGTATAAGCCTTACCTTCATATTAGAAATGTCGCCGGTCAAGCGCATCTCTTGCTGCTCTTGACCTGCATCTCGAGCGGATTGTAGACACATAGGTTCTTAAATATGGGAATCCTCCGCCCCTCCGTGACTGATCTGTCACCGCAAAGGCGGCACTACCTCTACGCTGCCAGGGTTAGGACTAGGCCGAGGCTTAGGATGAGGTTGTGGCTGTCGGCCAGCGCTCGGAGTGGGCAGCACCGCGCGATAGGCAAAAGCTAAGTCGAGGAAGGCAAACTGGTGAGAAAGAGAGTGCAAAAAAAAAGACACAAGGCGGACAAACATGACTAAAATGGGAGTCAGAGCATATTAAGGAAGCAAGAAGACAACAATCCATAGCAACCCAACCAAAGGAAGAGGAGGAAAAAACCGATGAACAGGACATCAGCGAGAAACAAGAGAAATGTGAGGACAAAGACCTAGTGGAAATCAAATATGCGTAGATCCATGGAGAAAAACTCCCCCCACCTCACACCAAAAAAACAGATGAAACAAACATAAGTCAATCAAGAACCATCCCCAAGAACAGGCGAAATCTACAAAAACATGCGTAACCGATGGGGGAAAACGGGAGAGGGGCAGTGTAGAGGGGCATTAGGGGAGAGGGAGGGATGGAGAGGGGAGGCGGAGGAGTGGGAGGAGGAGGGAAGAGTAGGAAGGAGGCAGCGAGGGAGCGGTGACGCTAGTAGAGGCAGAGGAACGGGGAGGGGCGGACATGGGCAGAGCAGGGAGGAGGCAGCGATGGGGTGGGAGGTGGGGAGGGAGTAGCGGCGCCAGTGGATAGGGACGGTAGGGAAGGCAGAGGCGGAGGAATGGGGAGGGGAGGCAGAGGAGGGGAGGAGCAGGGCCGAGTAGGGAGGAGGCAGTCATTGTGGGAGGCGAGTGAGGGGAACGGGAAGAGCGGAATGAAGATGGCATGGGGTGCAGGGAGAGTAGGCAGAATGGAAGAGCCGTGTGGACCGAAACGACCACGGCATGACCGCGTGTGGCAAGCGGAGCCAGGGCGGGTTGAACGACGTCCAAATCCCATCGACAGACACGGACGAGTCGAGCTAAAATCTGACAACCTAAAAAAGGTGGGACGTGGCCACCCTTGCTGGAGCCCAACCCAGCCCCCTTTTATATAGAAGGATATTTATTAACCCTAACAAGAATATGCCTTTATGACTCGAAGAATGATGCTTTCAGTTAGGTAATATTTCCAAAAGTAGTAAAACAAAATTACTATGCAACACTAAATATAGGCGTAAGAGCAACAACTAGTGATGAGGATTAAAATCTCAATGTATTACTTTAATACATAACTAAAAGACCATATGTCTTCGTGGCCGTAACCCCTAAGGCTAACGACCCACGTGGTCGTAAGGATTCGAAGGTTACATAATGGGAACCACAGTGGGATGAGGTTCTCAGACCTAGTCTTGACGGATATTTGTCGTAGAAGCAATGAACTGGCATCTAGATCTAACTCCAAGTATATTCCTTACCGTGTGATGAATGGAACACATGTCATATTTGCTCCATACCACGTGACGTTTCGTGGTCCCAAGACACTGACAACAATCACTATACGGTTTAGTGTCTCACAGATACTAACCGACGGTCGCCATCTTGTTTAAGCTAGCTAGAATCGACCCTCAAACGACCAGCTGCCGCTTCAACCTCGCCTTTCTAGAAGTAACTGCCAACCCTTCGATAGTTATTTAAAGATGGTGTGCACAGAGGGACAAAGGCATCAGATTGAAGCATCACAATCGACATTAGATTCATGTTTCAAGTCTAATTCAAATAGCATAACAAGCATTACACTCAGAGTAATTAGGATTAGTCTGTTGCCTTGTCAAGGACACTCCCTGTAAAGGATCCAGATCATAGCAATAAAAAGCAATCACATTCTCTCCCAAGAACTTTTTGCCATTTTCATTTGTTTATTTGGTAAGATCGGCGACTCGATCGTCGACAGCTGGTGTCGTCCGTGGGGAATTGGGTGTTGAGTTTTTGAAGATCACTTCGCTCAAGCATTCCTCATCCATTTCCTTTGCCCCATCATCGCTCATGCGAATATGGCAGGTACATGGGATGAGGAAAACTGGATCGACCTAGCAAACTACTCCCACCTCGACATGGATGCATGCATCCGTGCCATGGAAGAAAACGGGATGTCATCATCCTCCCCCTACGCCGACTCGCCATTCACAAAGATTAGCAAAATCGACCGGATAGAAGAGGATTCACCGCCACCAACAATGGCGCTTTCAGAGGAACTGCTCGTTCCAACTAGTCTAAAACATCTGAACGCCTCTACAAGCCCGGTCGATCTGACTGACAAAAGTGGCAACGGAAGCCCAGCGCTGCAATCAGAGAGTCCATGTACTCTCGATATTGTCATGGCTAACCGATATCTGGTAAGGTTATCAATGAAGTTATCACCGATCGTAGGCCAAGTGGGCATGGTGAAACTCAGCATATGATCGGCAATCTGCCGGACCAGGCTGAGTCCACCATAAAGCCCACCAGAGGCGGTAATCTCCAACCGCTCCCCGTCATGGAGGCTCCTTACTAAACCTCTGTAAGGCTCTCGTTTGGCTACAATAGGAGCTTATCGGAAGATCACTGTTGGTACCATGAAGTTAACACAATCGGAGATACCAGTCTGGATGCCATGCACGATCCTCCACAGGTTAACTAGCCACCACTTGCTGGTGGAAATGGTACGGGCGCTCAAGCACCAACTACCAGGGGTAACCGAGCTGATGGACGTACATCAGCTAATTCACCTGTTCCTACCCCAGCATGAGTAAGGGGTCAAACAGGGCCAACTGGAAGGTCAAGGGAAAACTCAACTCATCGAACACCCATTGCAAGCGGGAATCTTCCACGACCTTCGGTAACTGTACAAAACCTGCAACGAGTCTGAGATATTCTGAATAATCCAGATCCTATTTTAGCAGGAACTTTAGGTTATGCTTAGCTTCCAGGTCAGGTGTGGGAGATCCTCTAATAAACCATGAAATGTACAAAAATGTACCGGAACTAAAGGAACTCGCAAAGTCATACGATGACTTCGTCCCAGCTCTCCTCTCTCAGTAGGGGACAACATGGTCGAGTGAAGGACCGATCGACACTAAGACACCCTCGTAGGTTCCGACTAGGAAATCACGAGGGAAGACGGCTCTTCACAATAGCCACTCCTCGTCGTCGTCAAGAGGAACGTCCACTTGATTCAGGTGATCTCAGGCATCATCTGAACCAAGCACGTGGTCAAAGACGTTATCATAGTGTCCACGACCGGATTGGGACACTGGATCCTACGTATGCAAATATGAGGAACTGATCCCCAACTGACCATAATCTGGCTCTTTTTCAAAGAAGGCGCCATGACTACATTATGGGCTATCGAGCGTTTTCAACGAGTCTCCAAGCTGTCCGTTGGCCGAACAGGTTTTGACCAGCCAACATAGAGAAGTTCAACGGGACACAGAACCCATTAGAATTTCTTCAAATTTATTCTATCGCCATCAAGGCCGCTGATGGAAATGACAATGTGATGGCAAATTACTTGCCCATGGTCCTTGAAGGGTCTGTCCGGTCATGGTTGCTCAACCTACTGGTCGAATCTATCTATACTTAGGAGTAGCTCTGCGATACTCTGATCGCCAACTTTCAAGGGACGTACGACCGCCCCGGGAAGGAGGATGATCTTCATCGGATGAAGTAGAAAACCAATGAAACTCTTTGACAATATATCAAGAGATTCAGTCAGGTTCAAAACTCTATCCCAAAGATAACAGAGTCTTATGTCATCCAGGCTTTTAAAGCAGGCTGAGGAATCGCAGGTTTATGGAGGAAATTGCAAAAAAATCCTCCACGAATGACCGTCGAACTTTTCGACATGACAGATGTCAGGACCCCGGATCACTGGACCCGAGCCCTCTGTGCATTCTGAACTAGTCCTAATGAAGCAGACAAATTAATATTACTTAGTAGCAAAGGACCTTATGGTCAAATTTTACAGAGTTTGCCACACAGGGCTTAACGACAACAGAGTAAACTTGTAGCGGAGAATAAAAAAACTCGTGGTAACCATCCGACATGCCCACAGGAAATCGAATAGAGAACGCATCCTAATTCGTATAGCCTTCAAAGTATTCATAAAAAATCTCTGTATTCCCTGGTTCTTCCTCTGTAACTGTTCAACAATGGCGCAAAGCCATGAGTACTTTAAAGTACTCAGCAAGTCGTAGGAAAATGTACGCAAATAGTATTCATGCAAGGCTTGACAATGATATCTTTATGCCTATTTTGCAGGAAGCAATATTGACAGTAAATACAATAATTAGATTGAAAATCATAATTTAAAAGATTAATACATAAGTAAACAAGTTTCTTTGAAGCAACTAGTGAACACCCTGTTTACTTCCCAACCAACAAGCTGCGAATACCCGTTCACTTCTCAACCATTCCAATCAAACCACCATTCCAACAATTTTTATGAAAATGTACCCCTCGTGTGAAATCACTAGGCATTGTCCATAACCGGGGACATGGCTATTCAAATAGTTTTACACTCTGCAGAGGTTGTACAACTTGACCCACAAGAGATAATCATCTTATACTGTCCACCCACACACTTCCGAGGTGTGCGACTAAGAGATTATCACAGGGCCTTTACAAAGCTCCATTTTGACTTGGTTCTCCCCGCTAAGGTTTCGTCATTCTGGACCCCCACTTGCTCCTTATGAATCCCTCCGTAAACTCGGAGATCACACCACCACGACAGAACCAACCCAAAACATTGCTAATTAGTTAGTCAAGTCCACCCCATCCTGGACATGTGGTTGTACGATATGGCCCAGATCAATCGCACACAAAGTTAAGTCCTTACAGACTCCTTAGGCGAGGCAACCACATTCCAAAATGTTCCCCCTTTACTGCACGATCATTCTCCTGAGTATAAATCATTTTTGGTTCAACCCGAAAAAATGACAATCCTTGCTATGGCACAACATCTTTTAATAACAGTGGCTCCGCCACAATTCCATATATCACTAAGTCAAGATTAACCATTATAAATAGGGGGAATTCATTATTTGCCCTCTACTTAGATCCGTTTTCAGAATTTACCCCTATTCCCGACGTAATACATTTTTTGCCCCTCACTTAGTCTGTTTCTTCGCTTTTTGCCCTCTTTGCATTATTTTAATAATATCTATCTGTTTTTCCGTTACAAGACACGCGAAAAGACATTTTACCCTTCTTTCTTATCTCCTCACGGTTACACACAAGCGGGGCTTCTTGAGCCGTGTTTGCCTCGGCCTTGCTCATTGCTGCAGCTCAGCCTCCCTCCCTCTGGCGCACCTCCGCTTCACCGGCTCTCGGTAATGAATTCCGCCATCTAAGTCTCGATCATCCGATGACTTTGATCTATCACTCATAGCTCGAGTCGCAGATCTCACGCCTTCATCCCGGCTTGCACCAAACAAGCGCTGTCATAAAGCACAAGTGCAAATGGCGTCGAGAACCCTTGCCACCGCCACCGCCTCCTGCTCCCTCCCGATGGGCCTCCCGGCTCCTGCGGCAAGCATCGCTGGGGACCCTCTCCCGGCGGCGGGCGATGGCGATGGTCGTTCCTCGGCGTCGTCTGGCGGTCTTCCTCCTCGCCGTGGTCATATTCCTTGCGCTGTCTTCACCCGCTCGCTGAGACCCCTGCTTCGCCCAGCGCCCGCCATGGTGCCCTGTGCGCCGCCTGAGGTGGACCTCCTCCCTGCGAGGACCCTGCCAGCTCCGCCTCGGCCACGAGATGAACTACTACGATCTTTGCGGGCGAGCCTGGTCGAGCCGGGAGGCGTGGGAGGCCGGGAGGCGGGGCTTGTGGCGGGTCGGTGCATGTCTTGGCCGAACAAAGAAGTCGGGCGCGCGGGGTGGGAGTGGCGGCGGCGACACCATGGAGGCGAGGAGGCGAGAGCGCAGGGAGGAGCCAGGCATTGGCCTTGAGGGCGGCAGGGCTTGGCCGAGCCAAGGGCAGGCAAGGCAAGCATTTGGCCACTCCTCCGGAGAGAAGAAAAATGGGAGAAGAACCAAGAGAATGGGGAAAAGAATGAGCAAGAACAAAGTTGTATTTTCAAGATGGTCAAAATGGGAAAACGGTTGGATATTAGTAAAATAACGTGAAGAGGGCAAAAACGAAGAAACAGACTAAGTGAGGGGCAAAAAATGTATTACGTCGGGAATAAGGGTAAATTCTGAAAACGGATCTAAGTAGAGGGCAAATAATGAATTCCCCCTTATAAATATGTGATCAAGAATCCCACACGACTAAGCTTGACTAAGCATAATACAACCCATCTTTGTAGTACAATAATGTCTAACTAATAATTAGCCATCCTATGGTGTCAAAGGATTTATATCATCCAAGGGTACATATCAATAGCAATTATACAAGGAGGCATAATGACAATTATGCATTTAACTATTCCCAAAAGCATTTATTATAAACTTAGCAATGCATGTTGATATAGTTTTATAAAATACGTACGACATGATCAAAGGTCTACGACTTGCCTCCGTTGAAGGCTTGAGATGCTTTGGCGAGCGGTTCCCAGAATTCTTGGGAACATAAAATCTACACGCGCGAAAAGAGCCAAATAAATACAACAATTTCAAATAAAATCCAAAAATTACAAAATTAGAAGCAAAAGAAAGAGGTTGAATTTATATGAATTTAGAACCAAGAATCGATTGAATCGGATTTCGTATGAAGGAGAACGAATATCTGGAAATTTGCGCTCACATGAAATATCGAAAATCAGCAAACATGAATAGTGCAGGTTCGGGCACAAATGATGGCGCCAGTGAGGGAAAGGGAGGGGCAGTTGACAAACTACCAAAATGGAATCCCAGGAGTGAGACGGACCCAATGGTGGTGGTCGCATCACCGGCGGAGGTCCGACGCGATGGCAACGCGACAAACAGCGTCGGGGCTCAAGGAAGCGACGGTGCTCCGGCGATGCTCCGGTGAAGGTGAAGGGATCACAGCGTAGAACGTCATGAGGTGAAGCTAACAGCAACGACGATGTCGCCAGGGGATGATCGACAGCGCCGGAAACGACAATGGAAGGCAGTTCGGCCGGCAATGGTAAAAACTCGATTGCGGAGAAAAGAAAGCGAGAGAGAGGGGCGAATTCTGGGGATAGGAAAAGGAAGCCGAGGGGCATGTCGTGACACGGTCAGCACAGCAAAAGAGTCACCGGAGAGGGAGAATGGGGAGGGGTTGCTCACGGCCGAACTGGAGAAGAAATGGAGCTCACTGTTTGGGGCTATCGGACATAGTCTTGACAACTTCATGAAGTATTGGATGAGTGGCATGCAAATACGAAAGAATTAGTTGCATGAAGAGACATGTGCAGTGCTAGCAATTGTATTGGCCTGCATGCTGAGCGGTAGTAGCGTTAGAATAGCTGGAGTGGCGAGAGCTTCGAGCACCAGCGACAGCCGAGTCCTGCGGATCGCCAGTGCATGTTGCTCATGGGTGACTGGTTCCTGCGCATGTAGTTCAATAGTTGCATGAGCAACTTCACTCTCTCTTGTACATGTATATATACACAACTCAGTGAGTGAAGAATGTGAGAACACTAGCAGAGAAAAGATGCAAGGCTGTTGCAACGTCACCGAGCTCTCTCGACTCGGCTACTCTCGACCACGGGCCACGCTTGTAACATCCAGTTTTTCAGTGCCTTTTTGAAAATTTTCAAAAAAAAAGGAACCATTTGGTTTTGACGAGAGTTCTAAAGCTTAACTTGAGATTTTTGGAATTTAGAGTGTTTAAAATGACTAATTCCAACTTCAACTAATCCAAAAGTTGGTTCATTTTGAGTTCATTGGAGTTCTCTGGTGTTGTTATCCCCTTCTCTGCTCGCTCCATGCTCCCCTCTGCCCAGCCTTTTCTTCCTCAGACCTCCCTTGCATTTGGACCTCTCCCTCAGTCCAGACCTTCCTTGCGTTTGGACCTCTCCCTCAGTGTAGACCTCCCTTGCGTTTAGACCTCTCCCTCGGTCTAGACCTCCCCTTTGACCGCGACCTCCCCATGGTCATGTGATATCCCTTGGGTCACGACCTCCCTTGGTCACGTGACATCTTTTGGGTCACGACCTCCCCTTGGTCACGTGACACCTCTTTGGTCACGACCTCTCCTTGGTCACGTGACATCCCTTGGGTCACGACCACCCCATTGGTCACAACCTCTCCTTAGTCACGTGACACCCCTTTGATCACGACCTCCCCCTTGGTCACGTGACATCCCTTGGGTCATGACCTCCCATTTGGTCATGACCTCCACTTGGTCATGTGACACCCCTTTGGTCATGACCTCCCTTTTTGTTTGACCACCCTCCCGAGTGTTGACTGGCTCCACCTGTCAGCCCTGCTCACCTTCTCCTTCCTCCAACCGCGTCACTGCTGGCTCAATTGTCTCCTCGCATTAAATGCTGTTGTGTCGCATTAAATGCTATCGCTTCAGCAGTACCCTGTTCCCCTCTCTTGTCTCTTCCCCTACCTGCCCCCATCTCCTCCTTCACCTACCTTTGACCTTGTGTGTACTTTTGAGTCTTTCAGTGCCTCTCTCTGGCTTCCCTGGCTATAAAAGCCTGAGCAGCCCTCCTTCGTCACCTTTTTCTCGCACCCAATTCCCTTGACTTTCTCAGGACCTCCCTTGACCTCTCTCTCTTAGTTGGACCTCCTCCCGACCTTGTTGTTGGTTTTAGTTTGTTTTTTTGGAGTTCATTTGGATTTCTTATTTGTTTTTATTTGATTTTGCATCGTTCTCACGTGTAGATTTCGACATCTCGGGACAGCCCGAGTACTTCGAAGAAGAAGACCCTCAAGCTTTCGAGCAAGACAAGTTACACCCTTGATCATGTTGATCCCAGTATCTCAAATTATTTAAGTTCTATTTCAAATTATTATCGCATGCTTATTTAAACTTAAGTAATTTAAATTCTTGTTTTAACTTTATAGTTATTCCTAATGCCTTTGTACATCCAAACTTGATTATTGATTCGACCACCCCTTGTCACTACAGTAAAGCGCTAGTTGGTACATTAGTATGAATTGGCATGTTTCAAAACTCTATGCTCAGTCGAAGCTTAGACCTAAAACTCTTAATTTGAGAAGGTTTACTGCCAAAAGACCAATGTTGTCAAAATGTTTTAACAATGGCATTGAGTTGCCGCCGAAGTTTGCAAATGTTTTTGAAAAGTAACGTAAAAGGAAAATTGGTTTGGACTTGGGCGAACTGGTTGTTTGGATGGGTGCATGTTCATGCACGGGATCGAGTCATTTCTGTGATCGAGGCCCAGGGTTCTATGGAAGTTGCCCAAGTCGATTAAGAACCGGTTTTCGAGTGTATTTTGCCATGCCTCACTGTGCAACCACATGTCCTGAATGGGCAGGACCTGGCTGATTAATTTGCAATGTTCCATCATGGTCGTTCCATCTGGTTGTGTGGGTGTCTTGACAACCTACTTTTATTCATTCCCACATGGCGCAAGAGGGGGCTAGGAACTCTGCGGGTTTCTATCTGCAGAGGGCGAAACCTTAGCGAGGGGGGACTGCGGTGGAATGGCGCATTGTAAAGGCCTTGTCACATGCTCTAGACCACTTACCTTCGGTAGTGAGCGGTGGTATCGATGGATGCCAAATAAACTAGAGAAGTCGTGTCATGTGGGTAAAGTTGTACACCTCTGCAGAGTGTAAAACTATTCGAATAACCGTGTCCACGATCATAGACAAGCTAGCAAAGCTGCTCCAAGTTAGATCTTGGTTTTATTTTCAAAAGACCCCTTTGAAATGGTTTTGGATATCTATCCAATGGGAATTCGGGCAGGAAGCCTTGTGATAGGAGGGTATCCTTCACCACTTGTTGATGAATGTTATCCAACTATAAAATTGAGATTTGAAAAATGAAGTTTAGTTATTGTATACCTGCTTTGGAACTTAGTACATGTATTTGAAAAAAAACATGGCTTTATGCAATGACAACCCTATAAGATCTCCTTGAGATATCCTTGTATGCATTGCATTCTGTTACTTGATGGGTGTGACTTGCGAGCACGGTTATTGTGCTCACTCTTGCTTGACTCTGTTGAGCAGGAGAGGATGTCTACGAGGAGGACGAGGACCAGGACGTCTAGGCTGCGACATCCAGTCGATTGCCTGTGGCGAATCGAGTAGTCTATTGCTTTTGGTCTTCTGTTGTATTTGTTTTAGTCGGCCCTTAAGCCGCTTTTGTAATCAACCCTATTGTTAATTAATAAAGTTGTGTTGATAGATGTTACCACCTTTGTTACTGTGTGAGCTAGCTGTTGATCCTTGGGACTAGCTTGGTTGTGCACAGGGGACTTCGGGACCTCCCGGTTCCGGTCTCCCGGACCACCTGGTGGTCCTGGGAGACCTCTCGGGGAGGTCCGGTCCGTCACAAAAGTGGTATCAGAGCCGTCTTGACTACAGGTCGTAACCTAGTAGAACAGATTTCAAAACTTATTTTGTATAACAAGAAATAAATAATTTGTTCTTTCCTCATCTTGGTCATCTTTCTATCCTTACCTCCTTCTTGATATTCTTCCTTACCTTATTCCTCCTCACCATTTTACAATGTCAATTGGATCCTTTTTCCCTCGAAATTTCTATAGGTGGTCTCTTGTTTAGCTCCTGGTGTCCAAGACCTCCGGGTGGTCCTGGCGACCTCCGGGTGGTCTTGGTGGACCTCCCAGGTGGTCTTGGGAGTTCCCGCGTGTGTCGAGTAGAACGTGGTAGCTATTATAGTTTTTGGCAAGCTTTTTGTTTTGGTTGTTTTGCTTGGGTGGGTTGTTTCGCCCTGTCCCCCTTAGTTTCTCCTTTCCTTTCCTCAGTCTGTGGAGTCCGAGCAAGATGGTGACAACTTCTTAGCAAGGGCAAGATGCAAGAACCCAACAGAGAGAATGTGCAAGAGAACCCGGTTCTACCGCCGCCACCTCCTCCAGCTGAAGGACCCGACTAGAACCAGATGATGGCCAACCAAGCACAGCTGATCAACCTGCTTGCTCAGTCAATCAACAACACCTAGACCTTGCAAGCAGCAGCAGTAGCTCAACCTCAAGCTTATGCCCTACCTCCTCTAAGGGCCAACATAGCAGAGTTCATGAGGTTGTGTCCACCGACCTTCTCCAGTAGCACTGAGCCAATGGAGGCTGATGATTGGCTTAGGGCAGTTGGCAGGAAACTGGACATGATCCAGTGCACTGATCGTGAGAGGGTTTTGTTTGCCTCTCACCAGTTGAATGGACCGGTGTCAGAGTGGTGGGACAACTTCACCCGGTCCCACGCTGATGCTCAGACCATCACTTGGGATGAATTCGTGTAGGGTTTCCGCCGTGCCCACATTCCTCCGGGCATGATGTCTCTAAAGAAAAAAGAGTTCCGCACCTTGCACCAAGGCAACCACTCAGTTAGTGAGTACTTGCACAAGTTCAATCAGTTAGCCCGCTATGCACCCGAAGGCGTGGCAATAGATGACACCAAGTAAAAGCGTTTCTTGGAAGGGCTTAATGATGACCTTGCAGTCCTCCTCATTGCCCAAGATTACTCAGACTTCCAGCAGCTTGTAAGCAAGGCTATCCGACAAGAGGGCAAGCACATAGAAAATGGAGGACCGTAAGAGAAAGAAGGCAGCCCAGAAGTTCAGCCCTGGGGGTTTTCCCAAGCCCTGGACCTCTCAGTCGCAGGCATCTCAGCACAGGACCTTCTAGACCTCCCAGACCTCTTCATCCAAGGCACCAGCGCCAGTTCAACGCCCAGTCAGCCCAAGTTTCCGCAAGACCTCCCTTGGAGGCTAGTTCCAGAAGAGGGCACCTACGACCTCCACCTCAGGAGTCACGTGCTTTTACTGCAATGAAGTGGGGCACTACGCCAATAAGTGCCCGAAGAAGCAGCCCTCAGTGCCCTCAACCCAACCACCTCAGGGAGCTCCAGCGCCTGGCAGCACCTCCTCTGTGAAGCCCTCAGTTCAATACATGAAAGGACGTGTGAAGCACGTCACAGTGGAAGAAGCTCAGGCTGCACCAGACATGGTCCTTGGTATGTTCCTTGTCAATTCAGTACCGGCATCAATTTTATTTGACTCTAGAGCTTCGCATTCTTTTGTTTCAAGAAAGTTTGTGGGGGAAATATGGGTTATCTATCTCTCACTTAGTTAACCCTATGTTAATCCATGCTCTGGGCTCGGAAATGAGGAGTAGTTCCCTATGCTCAAAGCTTACCTTGGAAATCTCAGGAGTACCCTTCTTGGCAGACTTAATAGTCTTGCACTCCCAAGGACTAGATGTGATTCTCAGAATGGATTGGCTAGCCAAGAATCAAGGCCAGATAGACTATGCCAGTAGGTCTATCACTCTTACCAATGAGCAAGGAGTCCAAGTAGAATTCAGACCCGAGACCTCTCTTAGAGGAGGTCCTATCTTGACAAGTCTGAAAGAAGTAAAGCTAGAAGACCTCTGGGTGGTTCTGGAGACCTCCCGGGTGGTCCTAGAAGACCTCCCAGTGGTCAATGAGCACCCAGATATGTTCCCTGAGGAACTACCCGGTATACCACCCGATAGGGACATCCTGTTCCTAATCGACCTAGTCCGAGGGACTGCTCCAATTTCGAAGAGACCCTACAGAATGCCAGCAAATGAGCTAGTGGAATTGAAGAAGCAAATTGAAGAGTTGCAAGGCAAATGTTTTATTCAACCAAGCTCATCACATTGGGGAGCTCCAGTGCTATTTGTCAGAAAGAAGGATAACAGTTTGAAGATATGTGTAGACTAAAGATCACTCAATGAAGTCACAATCAAGAACAAATATCCTTTGCCCAGGATCGATGACCTCTTCGACCAATTTAAAGGAGCAAGCGTTTTCTCCAAGATTGATTTGAGATCTGGTTACCATCAGTTGAAGATCAGACCGGAAGACATCCCCAAGACTGCTTTCACCACAAGATATGGACTGTATGAGTTTACAATGATGTCTTTCAGGTTGACAAATGCACTAGCTTATTTCATGAACATGATGAACAAAGTATTCATGGAGTTCTTGGATAAGTTTGTGGTCGTGTTTATTGACGACATTCTCATCTACTCGAAGGATGAAGAAGAACATGAGAAACATCTCAGGGTAGTTTTGGAAAGACTCAAGGAGCACCAACTCTATACCAAATTCAGTAAAAGTGAATTTTGGCTAAGCCAAGTAGCTTTCCTTGGTTATATAGTGTTAGCAGGAGGAGTTGCAGTGGATCCCGCAAAGATTGAAGCCATGTTGGATTGGAGGCAACCCAAGTCGGTCACAGAAGTCAGGAGTTTTCTTGGATTAGCTGGGTACTATCGAAGGTTCATTGAAGGTTTCTCCAAGATCGCCAGACCTCTGACTCAGCTTTTGAAGAAAGAGAAGAGGTTTGAATGGACTGAAGCTTGTGAGCAAAGTTTCCAAGAATTGAAAAAGAGACTAGTTTTGGCACCAGTGCTGGTCCTACCAGACATCCATAAGGATTTTGAAGTGTTCTGTGATGCTTGTCGACAAGGTCTTGGTTGTGTATTAATGCAAGAAGGAAGAGTAGTGGCTTATGCTTCTCGGCAGTTGAAGCCTCATGAAGGGAACTACCTGACCCATGACTTGGAGCTAGCAGCAATTGGGCACGCCTTGAAAATTTGGCGGCATTATCTCATCGGTAATCGCTGTGAGATTTTCACGGATCATAAAAGTTTGAAGTATATCTTCACCCAGTCCAAGCTCAATCTCAGGCAGAGGAGATGGCTAGAGCTGATAAAGGACTACAACCTTGGAATCCATTACCATCCAAGTAAGGCTAATGTAGTGGCTGATGCTCTATGTCGAAAAGGGTATTGCAACACTATGATGGTCCAGGAGAGTCAGCCAAGCTTGTATCAAGAATTAAGACGTCTAAATTTGGAGATTGTTGACCAAGGTTGTGTTAACACCTTGGAGGTCCAGCTAACCATTCAGAGCCAAATCAAAGGGAAGCAGAAAGAAGATGAAGACATCAAGGAGATCAAGAAGAACATGAGAAGAGGCAAAGCCCCCGGCTTTTTCGAAGATGAACAAGGATCAGTTTGGTTCGGTAGCCGCATTTGTGTGCCGGATCACCAAGAGATCAAATAGTTGATTTTGAAGGAAGCCCATGAATCACCATACTCCATTCATCCAGGCAGTACCAAGATGTACCAGGACCTAAAGGAAAAGTATTGATGGGTCAGTATGAGGCGAGAGATTGCCAAGTTTGTTGCTCACTGTGATGTATGCCAAAGAGTCAAGGCCGAACACCAAAGACCCCAGCTGGTCTGTTACAGCCTTTACCTATTCTCGAGTGGAAGTAGGAACAAGTGGGCATGGACTTTATCACTGGATTGCCTAGGACCCAAGCAGGCTATGATTCCATCTGGGTTGTGATCGACCGTTTGACAAAGGTGGCACACTTCATACCAGTCAAGACCACTTATCAAAGTAGTAAGTTGGCAGAGCCATACATGGCCAGGATTGTTTGTCTACATGGGGTACCCAAAAAGATAGTGTCCGACAGAGGTTCTCAGTTCACCTCTAGATTTTGGAAGAGCTTGCATAAAGCCTTGGGGACCCGACTCAACTTCAGTACAGCATATCACCCCCAAACCGATGAACAAACAGAAAGAGTAAGTCGGATTCTTGAAGACATGCTTCGAGCTTGTGCTTTAGACTTTGGGAAGAGTTGGGATCAGAACCTCTCTTATGTAGAATTCTCTTACAATAACAGTTATCAAGCTAGCTTGCAAATGTCTCCCTTTGAAGCATTGTATGGCAGACCTTGTAGAACACCCTCTCCTTTGGGATCAAGTTGGAGAATATAAGTTCTTTGGACCTGATTTGATCAAGGAGGATGAAATTAAGGTGAGGCTGATAAGAGAACGATTGAGAGTGGCTCAATCCCGACAAAAGAGCTATGCCAACAACCGTCGCAGAGATTTGTCCTTTGAGGTAGAAGATTTTGTCTACCTCAGAGTAACTCCACTCAGAGGAGTAAGAAGATTTCAGATCAGAGGAAAGCTCGCACCAAGGTTTGTTGGACCATACAAGATTGTGGAAAGAAAAGGCGAGGTTGCCTATCAGCTAGAGCTATCGGTATCGTTATCTGTAGTTCATGACGTCTTCCACGTATCACAGCAGAAGAAGTGTCTTCGAGTTCCAATAGAGCAAACACCGCTGGAGAGCATCAACCTATAAGAAGACCTCACCTATATGGAGCAGCCGATCAAGATTTTGGATGTTGCAGAGCGTGTCACAGAAGCAGGATTATCCGTTCGTGCAAGGTCCAGTGGAGTCACCACTCAGAGGAAGAAGCCACCTGGGAACAAGAAGAAGATCTGAAGGCCGAGTATCCCCACCTTTTTGCTAGCCCAGTCTGAATCTCGGGGTCGAGATTCCCTTAAGGGGGTAGGTTTGTAACATCCCGTTTTTCAGTGCCTTTTTGAAGATTTTCAAAACAAAAAGAACCATTTGGTTTTGATGAGAGTTCTAAAGCTTAACATGAGATTTTGGAATTTAGAGTGTTTAAAACAACTAATTCCAACTTCAACTAATCCAAAAGTTGGTTCGTTTCGAGTTCGTTGGAGTTCTATGGTGTTGTTATCCCCTCCTCTACTCTCTCCGTGCTCCCCTCGGCCTAGCTTTTTCTTCCTCAGACCTCCCTTGTGTTTGGACCTCTTCCTCAGTCCAGACCTCCCTTGCGTTTGGACCTCTTCCTCAGTCCAGACCTCCCTTGCATTTGGACCACTCCCTCAGTCCAGACCTCCCTTGCGTTTGGACCTCTTCCTCAGTCCAGACCTTCCTTTTCGTTTGGACCTCTCCCTCGGTCCAGACCTCCCCTTTGACCGCGACCTCCCCATGGTCACGTGACGTCCCTTGGGTCACGACCTCCCCTTGGTCATGACCTCCCCTTGGTCACTTGACACCCCTTGGTCACGACCTCCCCTTAGTCACGTGATATCCCTTGGGTCACAACCTCCCCTTGGTCACGTGATACCCCTTTGGTCACGACCTCCTCTTTTGTTTGACCACCCTCTTGAGTGTTGACTGGCCCCACCTGTCAGCCATGCTCACCTTCTCCTTCCTCCAGCCGCGTCACTGTTGACTCAATTGTCTCCTCGTATTAAACGCTGTTGTGTCGCATTAAATGCTGTCGTTTCAGCAGTACCCTGTTCCCATCTCTTGTCTCTTCCCCTACCTGCCCCCATCTCCTCCTTCACCTATCTTTGACCTTGTGTGTACCTCTGAGTCTTTCAGTGCCTCTCTCTAGCTTCCCTGGCTATAAAAGCCTGAGCAGCCCTCTTTCGTCACCTTTTTCCGTACCCAATTCCCTTGACTTCCTCAGGACCTCCCTTGACCTCTCTCTCTCTCAGTCGGACCTCCTCCCGACCTTGCTGTTGGTTTTAGTTTGTTTTGTTTTAGAGTTCATTTGGATTTCTTATTTGTTCATTATTTGATTTTGCTTCATTCTCACGTGTAGATTTCGATGTCTCGGGAGAGCCCGAGTACTTCAAAGAAGAAGACCCTCAAGCTTTCGAGCAAGCCAAGTTACACCCTTGATCATGTTGATCCCAATATCTCATATTATTTAAGTTATGTTTCAAATTATTATCGCATGCTTATTTAAATTTAAGTAATTTAAATCCCTGTTTTAACTTTATAGTTATTCTTAATGCCTTTGTACATCCGAACTTGATTATTGATTCAACAACCCTTTGTCACCATAGTAAAGCGCTAGTTGGTACATTAGTATGAACTAGCATGTTTGAAAACTCTATGCTCAATCAAAGCTTAGACCTAAAACTCTTGATTTGGGAAGTTTTATTGCCAAAAGACCAATATTGTCAAAATGTTTTAACCATAGCATTGGGTTGCCGTGGAAATTTGCAAATGTTTTTGAAAAGCAAAGAAAAAGAAAAATTGGTTTGGACTTAGGCGAACTGGTTGTTTGGATGGGTGCATGTTCATGCACGGGATCGAGTCATTTCTATGATTGAGACCCAGGGTTCTGTGAAAGTCGCCCAAGTCGGTTAAGGACCAGTCTTCGAGTGTATTTTGTTATGCCTCACCGTGCAACCACATGTCCTAGATGGGCAGGACCTGGCTGACTAATTTGCAATGTTCCACCGTGGTCATTCCATCCGGTTGTATGGGTGTCTTGACGACCTACTTTTATTTATTCCCACCTAGCGCAAGAGGGGGCTAGAACTCCGCGAGTTTCTATCCGTAGGGGGCGAAACCTTAGCGAGGGGGGACTGTGGTGGAATAGCGCATTGTACAGGCCTTGTCACGTGCTCTAGACTGCTTACCTTTGGTAGTGAGCGGTGGTATCGATGGATGCTAAACAAACTAGAGAAGTCATGTCATGTGGGTAAAGTTGTACACCTCTACAGAGTGTAAAACTATTCGAATAGCCGTGTCCACAGTCATGGACCAGCTAGCAAAGCTGCTCCAAGTTAGATCCAAAACCATTTCAAAAGACCCCTTTGAAATGGTTTTGGATGTCTATCCAATGGGAATTCGAGCAGGGAGCCTTGTGATAGGAGGGTATCCTTCACCACTTGTTGACGAATGTTATCCAACTATAAAATTGAGATTTGGAAAATGAATTTTAGTTATTGTATACCTGCTTTGGAACTTAGTACATGTATTTGGAAAGAAATATGGCTTTATGCAAAGACAACCCTATAAGATCTCCTTGAGATATCCTTGTATGCATTGTATTCTGTTACTTGATGGGTGTGACTTGCGAGCACGGTTGTTGTGCTCACTCTTGCTTGACTCTGTTGAGCATGAGAGGACGTCTACGAGGAGGACGAGGACCAGGACGTCTAGGCTGCAACCTCCGGTTGATTGCCTATGGCGAATCGAGTGGTCTATTGCTTTTGGTCTTTCGCTGTATTTGTTTTTAGTTGGCCCTTAAGCCACTTTTGTAATCAACTCTATTGTTAATTAATAAAGTTGCGTTGATGGATGTTACCACCTTTGTTACTGTGTGAGCTAGCCGCTGATCCTTGGGACTAGCTCGGTTGTGCATAGGGGACTTCGGGACCTCCCGGTTCCGGTCTCACGGACCACCCGGTGGTCCTGGGAGACCTCTCCGGGAGGTCCAGTCCATTGCAAAACATTCAAACCAACTCGCATGCGAAAACCAAATGTATGGATGGGAAGCTTAGGTGATGGGGATCACAACTGAATGACAAGCAACAGATGTTTTTTTGGTTTTGGATGGTGATTGTGAAGAGATAAGTGAGGAAAGATGAACTAGTACAAAACTTTGGGAGATGACTAGAAGTGAGGAGGGAGGCTGTTCGGTTGGCAATAAAGGGTGGCAAGGGGAAGATGGAGGCAGCATGGGGCAAGGAAGCGGGAGGAGAAGGATGCCTACCAGTTTTTATAAAGAAGGAGGGGAGGAAGACCAGCACGGGAAGGAGGACATGGGGAGGCGCAGCAGAACCTGAAAGTAAGCCCGTGGTGAGGCGGAGGAGGAGGAGGGCAACTCTGTGGTATGGGGAAGCAAGCAGAATCTCGGGTTCTAGGGCATGAGACATGGCGTGGGCAACCAAAGATGGCAGGGCACGGGAGGTAAGAAAAAGAAGAAAGCAGGAGGAGAGAGAAAAGAAAAAGGAGGGAAAGAAAGAAATCCGAAAAATCCAAAAATCCACAAATTTGAAGAAAATTTTATAAAATACCTTAGAGCCTGAATAGATCAAATAAAATAGTTTTGGATTTTTCTGAAGTTTATTTTAATCAATTAAAATGTTTTTCCTTCAGAAATTCAATTTAAGCTTTAAATTAAACCGATAAAACCCAAACGATTATTTTATTTTTAAAGTTTCAAAAGAAATACCCACTTTAAATTAAATAACTTAAATGAAATTTTACAACAAATAAAATAATTTTTGGGAAGACAAAGAAGAAATAAAACAGACCGGGTTGTAAGAAACAGCACCGACTTGAATAAAATCCAAGAAAACACAGAAAATCCACCAAACTCATTTTAGAATTTAATTAAAGTTTGATTTAATCATTTAAATGTTTTTCACTTTAGAATTGCAATTTAAGCTTTACATTCATTCAATGAAATGCAAATGGTTTGTTTTATTTCTAAAGCTTTAAAAGAACTATGAAATACGGGCAAGCTAAAAAGAAATAAAAAGAACTCAATGGAAAAACAACCGGGTCTTGAAAAAAGGAATTCCAAGATAAAACCATAAAATCAAATAAGACAATTTTTATTTAATTAAAGTTTGATTTACTCACATTAAATTTGTTTTTAATTTCTAAAATTTCAAATTAAGCTTTAACAATTCAGGAAAAATAAAATGGATATTTTTATTTTGAAAATTTCAAAATCTTCCAAAAATTGGGATGTTCCAAACCTACCCCACTTAAACGAAATCTCGACCCTGAGATTCGGAGAGACTAGAAAGAAAGGTCGGGAAACTCGGCTCTTGGTTTCTAGGTTGCTTCCTTCTTTGACCGATTGCTTCATTGCTCTTTGCAGACAGTATGGTCTTGCTCCATGTATGGCATTCAACTTCTTCAGAATTCTTGTTTGGATATCCCTGGTTGGCGAGATCCTTCTTTCATTTAGCTTTCTTCATATGCAACTGTTCTTCTGGTATCCCGAGGCATTCTTTCTATTGCGGCACAAAGCAACATGTTGCGCACCTTTGATAGTTGCAGTGGTAGCTCTATCTTGGTAAGCTGATGACCAAACTGCTGGCTCATAATCATGTACTGGAATACCAGCTAAGAGCTACAAATCTGTCTTCCAATTTTTGCTGGATCCAAATCTTGTTATTATTGAAATCCATCAATCCACATAACTTAAAGTCACCCAATTAAAAATCCAATCATTCAATCAATCTCACATTCTATCGATAAGACAACATAATTCACAATCTCTCTTGGACAAAAGCTCGAATAATCCAACAAATTCACCACTTTGATCGCATGATTCCTTCACTACATAAATCCACAAAAATCTAGTAGCAATAATCACCTCTTCCAATCCGATAAACTCCAAGATCATGCTAAAATTCACTATATCCATTTTGGAACGAAATTCTCCAAAATTATAGTCGCACAATTGCTTTCTCCAAAATTCTTAACTAAATCCACGACATCATTCACTTAATTTCTCAAGCACATATATCAATCGCAATCCTCCGGAATTTCTTATATAAATCCAATGCTTTCATTATAGAGCTTTCCAAACGGCTACTTGTAATCCATAAGTTCAAATTTAATCTGCCAAATTATTTTATCACTATCTATTCAACGATTATTTTGACCAACTCCAATATCGGTAAGATATCCCTCAATCATATATTCCAATATCCAACAATTATATAATTCTATAATCTGATCAATACATATCTCTATAATCCAACCAAGATTTCTTTTAACTCCAACTTCTTTATTCAATCATATCCAATTAAGTCCAATATGACCAGCGCACCAAATTAATTCCATACTTCTTGATTCAACCTAAGCCACCAAAATCAACATCATGAAATGGTAATCTTATAATCCAATCTTCAACAATCATGTAATTCTTTAATAAAAATCCAACCATAATATATTTCTATAATACAACATCTAACAATTATATTTCTATAATCCAATCAAGATCTATTTCTATAATTCATCTAGGATATATTTCTATAATCCAATATCAACAATAATTTATTTCTATAATCCAACCAAGATTCAACCAACTCTACCAAAAATTAATATCATGAATCGATATGAAAATCCAATTCTCTTCGTATTCTACTATCTGCCTTTACTGCACACATTTCTCAATTTCAAGTTTCCAACCAACATCATAATCAACTTAAGATTCGATGAAAATCCAATTTCTCCTAATAATCAAATTAGTACTTCAGATTCATATATCCTTCATGATCAATCAAAATTTTCCATTAAAACCATTTTCTTTCTCCATAATCTATATAATCCACCAATCTGCTATTCTTTAAACCATTCATAATCAAACAATACCATCACTGTACTCTAGTACCCACAAGAACTTCTTATAACCTCGGCAAATCTTAAAATTTTTAATTCTGAAAATTAGTCTTATCAATGATTCTCCAAAGCTATCTAGCTTGGCATCCAAACACACTAGTTAATCCCAACAAGAATAGCTTCCTAGCAACTTACCTATTTGAATAATCTTCAACAATTCTTCACAGGTTTCATAGATGAGAGGGAGAAAGCACAATAGGACCTCCTCTATAGGTTCCTTCGGACCACTCCAGGACCTCTCCCCCACAGAGGAGGTCCTAGACAGCGGTTACCCACGTGTGGTTAATTACAGCTACACATGGAGATATTGGCGATAACGGTCATCACGAAGAGACGCGACTCTTGGCTTGAAGAGACGCAACCATTGGCACGAAGAGGCACCACTGCAACCAATTGCTGACACTTGTAAAACTATAAATAGTCCAGTCTATGTGCCTTTGTAATATAGATTCACAACTAAGCCCTAATCCACGTGTATTCATAGCCACTTTTCTTGTAACCAAAGCATACTATTTGCAGTACACATTCACCATTCTGAGTCCTCTGGCGAATAGATAGTAATCTCCATTTTTCCTTTATATTCTTGTTTGTCCGCTCTGTGATGAGAGTTCCAAACATCGACAATTGGCGCCGTCCGTGGGGAGCATTGCCATCATATTTGCCTACTCAATTCTGGTAATGTGTCCTACGCTTTGCTGATGAATCACAATTTGCCTGCTTAGAGAGAAGAAAGCATCCTCGACATTTCCGACTATGATGACGACATGGAAGAAAACTTCATCCTCGTATTCAGCAACACCCATGGTTCCTCCGAGGCCATTGCTAAGGCACTGTCACCCACCGAGTCCACATCCGCTGGCTCCACGCCGGCCGTGCCTTCGTACACAAGTGCCACGGTGGACGAGTACTATCTCGAGCCTGTCTCCCTTGGAGCAGGAAATTCGAAAGGTTCTTGGAGCCTAGCTTTCCATGATGATCTCGCTAGCGGCCTCCACACTGAAGTCCTAGAGAGAACATCTAGGGGGAATCTTCTATTCACCCTACAATATAACTCGTCCTCTTCCTCAGAGGACAATGGCATGTTCACCCCTTTCGCTTATTCCGGCGATCGTCAGGCCGCCGCCGTCGGTGACAATCAACCCAATCCCAGTGATAATTCCGAAACATCAAGGCAACAACAGGAGCGGGAGGAATGGGAACGCCTCCAACGAGAGGAAGAGGCCCAACAAGCTGAGATACGTGCCGCCACACAAGCGCACATATCGTAGGTTTGCAACCACTACTACTGAGATGCCCCTGGATCCTCAGCGAGGGCGCCGCCGCAGGCGATGCATACACCATCGCCGCGGCAACGACAGTAAGATATTCAAATGCCTTACCAACCCCCATGCAGGGGGATTCCCCTGTAGAGCGCGTTCGCTACTTAGCAAGCGCCATCGCACACCCTCCAGAAGGATTAACTCCGGAGCAAGGAGTGCAAGTAATGCGTGCTATTGCACAAAAGCTATAGGATGCGGCGGAGAACATTTCCACTCGATCGCCCACTATGCTTTTCCAAATGAACTCACACCTAGAAGGGTCCTTAATTGGACGCCAAAGGCAAGACCAAAATTATGGTGCTCCTGGCCGTCGCGTTCAATGCCGAGGCAAGCACGACACCCATTTTTTAGGATGTAGTAGATGTCCTAGATCTCCTGCTGGTCATAATAATCATCGTAATACTCGACAATGTGTTGAATCTTATGCAGGTTGCAACGCTTTTTCTCCCGTACTGAGAAATGTTACCTAGCCGGAGAAGTTCAAGCCAGGGAGTATGGAGACTTTTGACAAGATGCAAAATCTGTTAAAATTCCTCCAAGTCTACACTACCGCCATTCAGGCTGCTGGAGATGATGATAAGGTAATGGCTAATTATATGCCCACAGTTCTAAAGGGTTCCGCCAGGACCTGGTTATTCAACCAGCCTGAGAGATCCATATATATCTGGGAGATGTTTTGTAATGCATTGTAAAAACAACTTCAAAAGTTGTTATGCAAAACCGGGGAAGGAGGATGATTTGCATCAGCTCTGCCAAACCCCCGAGGAAAATTTACGACAATCCGTAACACTATCCCAAATGTTTCTGATGACTCTATGATTCGAGCTTTTAAACAGGTGGTGAGATATCAAAGGTTCACAGAATACCTCAACATCAATCTGCCCAGGTCCGTGTCAGAACTCTTCGACATGGCCGATCGGTACTCTGATGCCCATGAGGTAGTACAGTGGAAACGAATGGTGGATAAGGGAACCACCCATCCTCAGCCAGGCCTTGAGGACATCAAAGAAAAGAAGTCCAAGAGGTCCGAAGGCTCCACGAACAGCAGAGAAAAACCCAAGAAGAAGGAGAAGGGGAGGTCCAAACAGTCCACTAGGGAGGTCGCAGCAGTTGACCAGCGACTACCCTACAACAAGAACTAAGGTCCTTGGACCAAAAGGAGGCTAGGAGGTCGTTCAAATGACCAAACTGCCCCATGATCTGCAAGTACGTCCAGGAGTAATGAGCGTTGGTGCCCATTGCATAAAGTCCCTGGTCAAGACCTCTGCAACCACCGTACTTGGCGGAAGCATATTGAGGATTATTACGATGGAAAAGGTCCAATGCCTGTCCCACCAGAAGATAGCGGACCACCGGTGGTCCAAAGTAATGACAAGGACACGGAAATATCGTTTCAAAGAACGGATGACCACGTCAATGCATTTACGGGGGTTCGGCCATCTACACCTCCAAGCGACAGTACAAGGCGGCATGGAGAGACGTCAATAGCGTTGAAATCCCACCTGGTCGTCCGAAATACCCCAAGTGATCAGAGACCTCCCTGACCTTCGCAAAGGTGGATGTCCCTAAAGGTACATCCACTTCTCGTAAATTTCCATTAGTAGTTTCTCCTACCATAAGTAATTACAAAGTAGGGAGAATATTAATAGATAGCGGTAGTTCTTTAGACCTGTTATTTATTAATACCTTAGATGAGATGCAAATTCCTCGTTCTAAGATTAAACCAATGACAAGTCCCTATATCGGATAGTGTTGGTCATATGCCCTAGAGGCAATCATAGAGAATAAATGTTATCATGTTCCTTGAATGAATCATTGGTTATAAAGATTAACAAGTATATGACTTGTTGGTGAAACTCTTTAACTTATATGATGTCGTTCTAAATAAATCCTGGTGGGATGTCCTTTGGTGGAACACGGTTACTCTACGACCAGCACATGTATTGATTGATGACCATGTTTCACCGGTCATGGATATAGGGATATCGAATCAATAATGTGAGCACATGTTGGAGAACATGGTGTTGGATTGACCCACCTTGAGACACTATATTGAAATTGTTATGACTCTAAGTGTCATTAGTTGGTCTCAAGTAATGATGATGTATAATCCTTAGACTTGAGATCAGCATGGTTCCCTACATGTGTAATAACACTCTTAGGGGTTGCCAAATGCTACTTGTAACTGGGTAGTTATAAAGGTAGCTTTCGGGTATGTTATAAAACATGCGGAGGGATATGACTGGTCGGATATAGGATTTGACCCTCCTAACATAACATGAGAGATGTCTTTGGGCCCCTTGAAGTGGTCGGATAAAGAAAGTGCATGGACATGCCACTAGTGGTTGAAGAGTTTGACCACATAAGGTTATCCGACACTCAATCGAGAAAGTACTGAACAGTCCATGGATGACATGATATCTCACCTAGAGTTCAACCAGACATCATGAGGCAAAGGGAGAATACACGACTAGGTCACTTAGTTCGATCAGTTATGGACTGGTCGTATGGAGATACGAGTTGGTCGTAGACTAATCGAACGTAATCATAGAGTGGTCGAAACTTGGTCGTGAGGAGTCACAAACTGGTTGTGATCAAATACGAACTGGTTGTATAGAGATATGACCTGGTCGTAAGTGATGAGGACCTGGTCGTAGATCGTATTGAATTAAGGTTCGTCCGATATAATTTGTGAGTATTCAGAAATCGTTATGTCCTACTAGGAACCGCTAATGACTCTTGATCGGAAGGGGTTTCCGAGTCACAACCGACTACACATAAACCTAACGAGTCACACACTTAACGGGTTGGAACAAAATGTGTTTGGATAGGATCCATCATGGACAATATATAAGGAGATGCTTGAGGCTATCGGGATAGAGATAGACGTGAGTTGCTCCACTGAAACCCTAGCCGCCATCTTCCTAAGAGCTCTGCCGTGCGACTTGGTGCTAGCACACTGGTGTATGGTTGTTCCTTCCCTAGATGTATGGATATCGTAGAGGCGCTACTGTGGTTGTTATTGCGGTTGAGGACGATCCGCGATTTTCATAAGGAACTGCAGAAGTTGCTTGAGGAGACGATTGACTCGCGAGGATGTTGGATGATCAACTACGACCACTACATCGACGCGCTCCACGTTGGACCAGGCTGCTCCAACTCTTCTTCCGCTGCTCTGTGCATCTAGTTGTAACGATCTGTGATCATCTTCTTGCTTGGCTTCCTGGTTTACGTGGTAGATTTTTTGAATTGTTGATATCGTAGCCTACCCGTATCCATTCAGTGGTATCAGAGCCATCCTGCGTAGTTTTTGATCTGGATCAGTCGCATATACCTGATATGTGGTAGTAGTAGATTGGATCTATTACTAGTTGGGTCTAGTAACATAGATTGGTTCATGTCGATGGAACGATCTAGACACCGGTCAATAAGATCGATCGGTTTTTGGTGGTAGTAGATGGGTTTACGAGGAGGTATAAGCTAAAAGGACCAGATGGTTTACTGCGCTCATTCACAACCACACTGCATAATACTCCTACCGGTCAGAATTCGCCATCGAGTATCTTAGTAGTCGTGGTCGTATCAAGGTAGTGATCAGATTGGTTCAGAATAGGATTAATATGATTAATCTGATGATTTCCAAGGCTTAGTTACGTGAATAAGATTCATGTCCTAAAAAATTTCTCGTCGTTGCCCTCGACCGTGAGGGCTCTGCTTGCTTCGAACCACGCCGCTTAACCGCTAGCGGAGACGGCCGTGTTGGGTATTTCGTACTGAGTGTTATAGATAGTATGTGTTCATGTCGCCCGATAGAATTGGATTCTATGCATAACTCGTTTTTGCAGGGTTTGATGTGAATAGTATGGCCCATTGTGTATGTGATGCATGAATGGATTTTCACGGCCTGCGTGTCATGCTGTGAGATAGCCATCGAGCTAGACATTATTATATAACGGTCTGCGTACCGACATGTGATGCCTGAAATTATTCTATGTAATTCATCACTAGTTCTTAGGAGTAATTGCTTAGTAGATGAATGCAGTCGGAGACGTCAAGCATAGTGGTCGGAGAACAGGAAGCATGCTGATGGAGATTGACATGTTGAGGGCCATACTATTTCACAGTTTAATATGATTATCTGTGAATTTTTGTGTTTATTCCTGTTATGCTATTTGATCATATTTTATTATTAGATGTTTTAACATGATAGAGTAGTATCTCTTAAGAAAAATTAAGTAAAATTAATGCATTTCCAATTGCTGCACCTATCACGATTTTGATCATTAATTGGCAGGTCTACCAAAGTAGGGTGCCATTAACTATCCTAATAAGATGGAGTGGGTGTCGGACACCCACATGCGTAGTGTTAGTTTAACTTGACAGGGCTATCGAAATAGTTTTGGGCCTTTGGGGCATAGTGCTGGTCGTCGGGGCATAAAGATGTCACCCAACAAACAAGAATCATATGTGATATGATTGGCAAAGGGTTTCTTACCTTAAATCACTAGGTTTCTAGCAGTGATGTTAAAGCTCACTAGGACTTAATGATTTTTGGATCTTGAGCTCACTATATGATGTTAGAGGGAAACATGGTTTAGAACATATAGTGGGAGTATCTTTTTATTGACTGTTAATGATTAAGCTCGACCAGGTTTGGACTGGTCGTATAGAAATACGACCAGATACAGACTAGTCGTATAGAGATATGACCAGGTCCGGACTAGTTGTATGGAGATACGAGCTGGTCGTAAACTAGTCAAACATAACCACCAACATAAGTGTCTAATAGAAGATCTTACATAAACATAGTGCTGAATCTTTGCATATTTTTCTGCTGTAGATCATGGCACCTACTACTTCTTCTGCACCCACCTTTAATTTGCGATCTATTCTTGAAAAGGAAAAGTTGAATGGTTCAAATATCATTGGTGGTTTAAATGTCGAGAATTGTTCTCAAGCAAGAAAAGAAGGAATATATTCTAGAGGTCCCTATCCCGAGGAACCGAAAGTGATGCACCTCGTCTTTGAAAAGAATGCTTATGAGAAGCATTGCAATGCCTTGATCGATGTGCACTGCCTAATGCTTGCAACCATGAACTCTGAGCTTCAGAAGCAATATGAGACCACAAATGCTTACAATATGATTGTAAGTCTGAAGGGTATGTTTTAGGATCAAGTAAGGGCAGAGAGGTTTAACACCTCTAAGGCATTGTTTTCTTGTAGGCTGTTAGAAGGTAACCTGGTCAGTCCTTATGTGATCAAAATGATTAGTCTCATTGAGAGCTTGGAAAAGCTTGGTTTTCCCCTTAGCCAAGAGTTGGCTACTGATGTGATTCTTCAATAGTTCCCTACGAGCTTTGAGTCTGTCATATTGAATTTTTATATGAATGGCATGGAGAAGTCAATGACCGAGTTGCATGGCATGCTTAAGGGTGCTGAGGAGAGCATCAAGAAAAGTTCTAATCATGTGATGATGGTTCAAAAGACTACTAGCTTCAAGAAGAAGAGTAAGTCGGGAAAGGGTAAAGGTAGAGGAAAGACTCGAGATGAGATCGAAAGTCTCAAAGCTAAGCTTAAGAAGCTCAAGCTGGGTCCTAAGCCTGACACAGAATGTTACCATTGTCATAAGACTGGGCATTGGAAGAGAAATTGCAAGAAGTACTTGGCAGAGACGAAAAAGAACAAATGAAGTAAGACTTCCAGTTCAGGTATAAATGTCATACAAATTAATCTTGCCACTTCTCTGACCAGTTCTTGGGTATTTTTATACAGGATCGGTTGCTCATATTTACAATTCGATGCAGGGACTGATAAGGAGTAGAAGTTTGGCAAGAGGAGATGTTGATCTTCGGGTGGGCAATGGAGCAAGAGTTGTAGCATTAGCTATTGATACTTTACCATTAGCTTTATCTTCAGGATTGGTTATGGAATTAAATAATTGTTATTATGTTCCATCCTTAAGCAAAAACATTATTTCTGCTTCATGTTTAGGAGTAGAAGGCTATGAGTTCAGAATAAAGAACAATTGTTGTTCAATTTATTTTGAAGATATGCTTTATGGCCATGCTCCATTAGTGAATGGATTGTATGTTTTGAATCTTGAGGATATGCCTATCTATAGCGTTAATGCTAAGAGACTTCGACCTAATGAAATGAATCCCGCTTTTATTTGGCATTGTCATCTATGTCATATAAATGAGAAGCGCATGATGAAGCTCCATAAAGATGGTCTTCTAAACTCATTTGATTTTGAATCATTTGAAACATGTGAATCCTGTTTACTTGACAAGATGACAAAGACGCATTTCACGACCAGAGGTGAAAGGGCGAGTGACCTGTTGGCCCTTGTACATACGGATGTATGTGGACCAATGAGCACTTTGGCTAGAGGTGGTTTTCAGTACTTCATAACCTTTACTAATGACTTTAGCAGATATGGCTATATCTACTTAATGAGGCACAAGTCTGAATCCTTTGAAAAGTTCAAAGAATTTCATAATGAAGTACCGAATCAACTTGGCAAGACAATCAAATGTCTATGATCTGATCGTGGAGGTGAATATTTGAGCCATGAGTTTGGTGATCATCTAAAGAAATGTGGAATTGTTCCACAACTCACTCCGTCGGGAACGCCTCAATGGAATGGGGTGTCTGAACGACGAAACTGAACATTGTTGGACATGGTTCGGTCAATGATGAGCCAATATGATCTTCCATTGCAATTCTGGGGATACGCTATAGAAACAGCAGCACAGTAGGTCATGTTTGTAGATAGATACAATATTAGCAAATACTTGACAGAACACTGGACGCGGGAGAGAGCAGCAGCTCTCAAAATCAATCAGCTTGATGAAGATCAAAATGCATACCTGTTGTGCATCATGAGCAGCTCCAGCTCAGTGACATGGTGCACCACAAACTTCTTGAACTTGTTGGGCAAGTAACGTCTGGTCTTATTGTCAGAACCATATCCAATGTCGCCTATAACATTCAGAGTGATGATTCCTCATCTCTCGGGCCCTCAAACCAAAGGGCAAACCCAAGAAGTGAAAGTTAACCGAGGGAAGTACCAACACTATTGTTGTAAGAATAATTCATCCATCATCCTGGAGGGGCCCGCTTCATAGAAGACTCACGTACAGGTCTGAGGAATGTAGTGATGCTTTTAAAAGACTGTAATACCCCTTGCTTATACTCATAGGCAAGCCACCCCCAAGGGGTATTCTCGTCATTTGTACAGGCTTGGGAGCCTATAAATACTCCATGTATCCCTCATTTAAGGAGAGATCTCTTGAGCAATAAAGAAGCATACTAAAACTGGTGAGCCCTCGGGGGCTCCCTCCCCGGAAGTAACTCCCCGTTAGCTCAACGACAGGAGTAGGGCGGTCCTCTCAGACCCCCGAACTTGTATAAATCCTCATGTCATTTTTTTACTCTCGTGGACGAGGGCCTGTTAGACAGCCGACGTCCACCTCCTCACTTGTGTTTGGTTTTTACACCTACAACATTGGCGCCGACCGTGGAGATGTAGCTAATCGACGAAAGGCTATGTCTCCTACCAAAAAATACTCTGAGTCCACGAAACCTGCTCTGGCTCCGGAGGGCAATGATCTCATGGACGATCCATCCGCTCTTTGAAGGAGCCCCAGCCGAGCACCCTCATCGGAGATCAGGGCCATCCACCTCAGGATGGCAATGTCCTACATGCCCTAGGGCTCCCACGCGCGTCCTCCTCCCTTGTGAGGGTTGATGCGAGGCCCAGCCAAGGGCGAGCAATTCAAGGCACCCTCGCAGCCAGAAGGCTAAGGATTATGAGGCCAACCATCACCCCTGAGACGCATGATGTCCATGCGGCACGAGCGATGAAGGCTTGCTACGAGGGCTGCCTCCTAATGCACTACTCTTAGAGGACAGTCCCGACATATAAATTTCGTATGGGCTCTCAAGACACTTTCCCTCCAAGGGATTTCACCCTCGTGGTGCGTAGGGCGTACAACCTCCGCAGTCTCCCCTAGCAAAAGTCCATAGTGGCTTGGGCGTCCGTCGCCTCCACCATGGCAACTCGTGTCCTACTGGACCTAGGGCATGAGCGACCACCCTCGTGGTGCGTAGGGCGTACGACCTCCGCGGTCTCCCCTAGCAAAAGTCCATGGTGGCTTGGGCGTCCGTTGCCTCCACTAGGCGGCTCGTGTCCTACTTGACCTAGGGCATGAGCGATCACCCTCGTGATGCGTAGGGCGTACGACCTCCGCGGTCTCCCCTAGCAAAAGTTCATGGTGGCTTGGGCGTCCGTCGCCTCCACCATGGCAGCTCGTGTCCTACTAGACCTAGGGCATGAGCGACAACTTTGGCCTAGTACGAAGTTGATGGATGTGTTGAGGACGCGTCCCCCTTAGACTCCAGGCCACGCGTCGAACGACCTCCGGGTCCTCGCATGCCTAGCTCCATTGCTTCGCAAGGGTTAACCATTCTCATGCATTCCCGATCATCATAAGAAAAACCCACCTACAGAGTAAAAGGGCTCCATCGCCCTCATAGTTCGGTGCCCACGATTTAGCCTCGTGGACGACCGGTGTGCCCGTGACTTACTGTCGAGGGCACACATCCAAGGTGCCCATGAGTTAGCCTCATGGGCACCTCCAAGTCCACTGGGGGCTACAACTCCTAGTGGCCATTCGGTGCCCCATGACTTAGCCTCGTGGGCACCACAGGTGCGCCCGTGACTTACTGTCAGGGGTGCACGTCCAAGGTGCCTATGAATTAGCCGCATGGGCACCTCTAAGACCGCTAGGGGTGATAGGCCATTCGGTGCCCCACGACTTAGCCTCGTGGGCGCCATAGGTGCGCCCGTGACTTACTGTCGGGGGCACACGTCCAAGGTGCCCATGAGTTAGCCTCATGGGCACCTCTAAGTCCATTGGGGGCTACCACCCCTAGTGGCCATTCGGTGCCCCACGACTTAGCCTCGTGGACGCCCCTCCGGTGTGCCTATGACTTAGTGTTGTGAGCACACCTTCAAGATACACATGAGTTAGCCTCATGAGTACCTCCAAGTCCACTGGGGGCTACCACCCCTGTGGGCCATTTGGTGCCCCACGACTTAGCCTCGTGGCCACCCCTCTGATATGTCCATGACTCAGTCTCATAGCTCGAATGATCTGCCATCGACCTAGCTCGAATATTGATCAAGGACTATCATGCTCGCATAAGGCTATCACCTCGGAGATCTTAGTATCTAAAGTGATGGGACTACTTGTCCCATGGCAATAGTTTTGGTTATCTGTCATGTCGAGCAAATGTTACCTTGCTATAAGAAACAAGCGTTGACCATTCTTTTTTTTCATGTAGAGACGCTCGTGTTATCTACCTGTCCCCGCAACGTTTCTAGCTCAAACTAAGACAATTCTAAGGGGTTCTACTTCGACGACCTTCATCAAACCGCGGAGCAAGAAGAGGACGACTTCAACCACAGGCTTCGCTCCAACGCACAGCCCGCCTCGAAGCATATGCCTCAGCTCGGCGGTCTCGCGTCCAAGACTTCACCTACATAGGCCTCACTTCGACGTGCCGCCCGCCTCGAAGGCTATACCTCGGCTCGGTGGCCTCGCGTGTAAGGCTTCGCCTACATAGGCCTCACTCCGACGTGCCGCTCGCCTCGAAGGCTATGCCTCGGCTCGGCGGCCTCACGCGCAAGACTTTGCCTACATTGACTTCACTTCGACGCGTCGCCCGCCTCGAAGGCTATGCCTCGGCTCGGCGGTCTTGCCTCGAAGGCTATGCCTTGATAGGACGGCTCCACGTCCACGACTTTGCCCACATAGGCTTTGCGCCGATGCGCCGTCCGCCTAGAATGCTGTGCTTCGGTGACCTGGCCTCACGTCCATGACTTTGCTTGCACAGGCTTTGTTCGAACGCACCCCCTACCTTGAAGGTTGTGCCTCGGTGGGGTGGCTCTACATCCAGTACTTCGCCTTTAGGAATGGAGCAACAAAAAACCACCCGACACGAAGGGCCAACGAGAAACGGCAATCTAGTACCCGCCCTCGCGTGAAGTACTCATGCTATATGAAGCACAAAATGAAGATAGCCCAGTGGACATAGCACTATGTCTCTAGTCCTGAAGACTGAAGATCTGCAAGGCTGGGATTCGAGCACAAGTCTTCAGGACGTATTCCTCAGCCCCCGTCCTCGTGCTGCGTCGAGCCAGAATTTGGCTAAATCTCGAGCATCTACATTCCCATCAAGCCGGAATTTGGCCAAGTCTTTGGTGCCCTGGAAAAACGCCCTGCTAAGTGCACATCAAAAAGGATATTCAACAGGATACAAGACCTCAACACTCTTATTTGTCCCTTAGGCGCTCTTGCAGACGTCCAAGGGACAGGGGGGCTAGTAGTGTTAAGGAATACTACCACCTCCTGTCTAAAACGCTCTATACTTTGACAAGTCTACACAAGGGGCGTACGTAAGCCCCTTGCCCCAAGCGCTTGGCCACCAGCCCAATGAAAGTGGTTCGGGGCCTGCTGGACCCTGTGCCTCGACACCCCGTGTGTCCTGTCGCCACTCCAAGGCTCACGCCCCGACACCTCACCACTCCAAGTGCCCTGCGCATCTCGACTTCAGAATCGTTTCGTACAAGTTACAATGAGTTGTCAAAGAAGTTCAGAAGAACAGAACAACTCACACACGCTATTCATAAGCACTCATACACCCGAAGAATACCCAAAATAGAGAAGTGTTTTTTGACGCAATATCAAATCACCCCTACCAAAGCCCACCTTCGATAGAAGCACCCTACCGAAGCCCATCCCACATGGCATGGGATGAGTGACACCCTTCGAAGAGAGGCGTGCGGCTCCAATCCCTTCGAAGCAACTCCATGCAGCTGCCGAAGGGCCACCACCTCGCCTGCTCTGCCTCCAGCTCGGCAGAGCCCCCATCCTCGGCACACCTTCGCGCCCCCTCGAGGCACCTCACCTGCTCTGCCTCCGACCTCGCCGACACCCTGCGCCTCGCGGCCCCCTCAGGGCCTCGGGGCCTCATGCCCTCGCACCCTCACACCCTCTGTGCCCTCACGGTGCCCTCGCACCCTCAAGCCTCGAGGCCTCATGCCCTCGCAGCCTCGGAGCCTCGTGTCCTCGCGGTGCCTTCGCACCCTCGCGCCCTCGGGGCCTCGCGCCCTCGCAATGCCTCATCCAGCCCCCGCAGACCTCGTGCCCTCGGGGCCTGCAGTTCCTTATACCTCGGGGCCTCGGGGCCTTGTGCCCTCGCACCCTCGCGCCTTCGGGGCCTCGCACCGTCGCGGTGCCCTCATGCCCTCGGGGCCTAGCGGTGTCCTCGTGCCCTCGGGGCCTCGCGGTGTCCTTGTGCCCTCAGGGCCTCGCGATATCCTCGCGCCCTCAGTGCCTCAGGACCTCGTGCCATCGCACCCTCATGGCACCCTCGTCCCCTCGGGGCCTCGCGGTGCCCTCGCGCCCTCACGGTGTCCTCGCGCCCTCAGGGCCTCGGGGCCTCATGCCCTCGCACCCTCGCGCCCTCGCGGCATCCTCGTGCCCTCGAGGCCTCTCGCTGCCCTCGTGCCCTCGCGGTGCCCTCGGGGCCTCGTGGTGTCCTCGCGCTCTCGCAGTGTCGTCGCACCCTCAGGGCCTCGGGGCCTTTGGGCCTCGCAACCTCGGGGCCTCATGCCCTCATGGCATCGCACCCTCGCGGCGTCGCGCCCTCACTGTGGCCTCGTGGCCTCATGCCCCCGCGGCGTCGCGCCCTTGCGGTGCCCTTGGGCCCTCGAGGCCTCGCTGCGGCCTCACGCCCTCGCTAATATAACAACATGTGAATAGATTCAGCGTGCAGTCTATTCATTCCTCCGGTCAACTCAACCCAAATCCAATATGAATCTCCTTTAGCACAAAGCACAAAACAGTGTGCGCCCTGCAGTTGCCCTGCCAGCTCTAGCGCCCTAGCACCTCCAACGCCTTGGCATAAGAACGCCCTAGCACCAACAACGCATACAGCACAAGAACGCCTGCAGATAGCACCTGCCTGCCGCCAGCCTCTGGCGCCTGCCAAACACCTCACGAGACCGCATACGGCAAAAATGACGAGCTCATACCTGCATCTCTCTTCTCCCACCTCATCTCACACAAGATTTACAATCAACTCACATTCAAATAAAAAATAAAAGAAAAAGAACGACGCCCTCCCTGCCATGGCCCCGAGGGCTCACCGGTGTAGGACGCCGCCGAGGAGCCCAACAATGACAGCGAGGAGCCCGACAACAACGTCCTGCATATAGTGTAGGACGCCGTTGAGGAGCCCGACAACGGCGGTGGCACATGGCGGCGGCGAGCAGGCCATTGAACGGCACGCGGGCTCATGGCGTAGGAGCGGCAGCGCATGGCGGGAGGCGAAGCCACCAAACAATGGCGGGCTCATGGCGTGAGGGGCAGCGGCGAGTCGGGTCAGAGGCGGCGGCGGCACATGGCGACGGGGAGCAGGCCACCGAACGGCGTCGTGGAGCCTCCATGCAGCCAGTGACATGGGAAATGGCACTAGAGAAAGTCTCCAAGGAGAAGAGGAATGTAAAGAAGTGGGGGGAAGAAATGGAGTTGGGATATTTCGACTAAGACATGCGGCTGAGAAGATAAGAAGAGAGAGGCAACATGTGCATTTGGCTGAGAAAAGATGAAGAGAGAGAAAAAGGAAAGGCAAGACGCCTTGGATTCCATGAGACCAGGAAACTGGTCGCTCCTTAGATGCAGCATCAAGCTATAAGGAGCATGAGAAATTACCCTATTTAATAGCCGGAGGATTTCTCCCCTGGCCACGCGGCCATGTCGCGCTCTCCATGCCTGCCGTCCGATCGCACCAGGCGACGCTCATGCTCACCCAATTCGCCAGTTCGCTTCGTGAGCGCAGGCTTCTCTCACGCAGCCGCGCATCCGCTGGTAGGTCCGTTGCCATGCGTGCCTCCACGCCTCTCGCCAGCCAGCGAGTCGTGTTCGCGGTGCCAGTGGGGCTCGCCTTGGCGCTCTGGCGTGTCTTTGAAACAGTCGTGAAAGCGGCTGCCGAAAATCTGCGCTAATAGCGCGGTGTCGCTCAGCGAGATATTGCAGTCTATTTGCCTTGGATCTCCTGAACTGGCGTATCAACATGGGATCCTCTATGTCCCTAGCTACTGTGGCATCGGTTGGCATATCTGTGTACACGCACAAAGGCATAGCGTCACAAGGAACTCACAGTGGAGAAGGGGCAGCCTCATATTTTCAGACACAATCACCATTCAACTCTACCGGAATTCTTCTGAAGTATCGACCTCTGCATAAAAGGCACAATTAAAAACTGCCCCTTTTGGCGTTCCTCCTAAAACGCTAAGGGGTAGGGGGGCTAGTGTTGTAAGAATAATTCATCCATCATCCTGGAGGGGCCCGCTTCACAGAAGACTCGCGTACAGGTCTGAGGAATGCAGTGATGCTTTTAAAAGACTGTAATACCCCTCGCTTATACTCATAGGCTAGCTACTCCCCAAGGGGTATTCCCGTCATTTGTATAGGCTTGGGAGCCTATAAATACCCCATGTATCCCTCATTTAAGGAGAGAGCTCTCTTGAGCAATAAATAAGCATACTAAAATTGGTGAGCCCTCGGGGGCTCCCTCCCCGGAGGTAACCCCCTGTTGGATCATTGACAGGAGTAGGGAGGTCCTCTCGGACCCCCGAACATGTATAAATCCTCATGTCATTCTTTACTCTCATGAACGAGGGCCCGTCAGACGGCCGACGTCCACCCCCTCACTTGTGTTTGGTTTTTACACCTACAACAACTATCTATATAGATAATTCGACATCATACATTCATACTCGGGTACTCAACAGTCAACAATAAACCTCATCACAACATGAAATCTATGAGATAAATCTACATATATTTGCAAAAGTCGGCACATCAATCAAAACCAACAATTAAACCCATAGATCTGCTACAGAATGAGGAGCTACAGGAGAAATAGGCTACAGCTAAAACAAGACTAAATCCAGACCAATTCCATCTTAACACAAACTTCTGGAACCCAAGAAGCCTACCAGATTTTGTCATTCGCGAAGGATAGCAAGAAGCCTACCAGATCCAGGTGCCTCTAGGAAGGACAGCAGCCCCTGGGCCGCACTGTTGCCACTGGCGGCGTTCGCATCATCAAGGAAGAGGTCCTCGGGCATGCAGAATGCGCCATGCGCGACGACAATGGCGCCGCCAACAAGCAGCCTGGAGACGACAAGTGTCGCGAAGGACGTGAAGAAGAAGGCGATGAACAACGCGACAACGAGCCCCATCAGCGTCTCGCGATTTCTGAAGTTCTTGTTTCGATTTCTGGAGTTCTTGTCACGTTGCCGTGTAGGGGAACATCGCCCTCGTCGCGGCTGGGGAGGGGGCCGTCGCCCTCGTTGCGGTTAGGGAGGGGGCACCGCTGCTGCCCTGGATGCCGCCATCCTCTAGGTTTCTCTCGGTTGTGGCCTGTGGGGATTTGGGAATCAGGAGGTGAAATGAAATGAGTGCGAGCCTGCGAGGGGATGGGCGAAGGGGTAGTCGAGTGGCATATTAAGGGTAATTAACCCCAACTTTTAGTGGTATTTTGCTTTGTTGATCCACTGCTCCCCACTAGAGTAAGGTTCCACCTGCTTCCAAAAACTGCACTACGTACTGCTCCGCTTTCGATTACTCCAACTCTAAAAATTATGTGGAGTTACCATGTTTGACACAACTCCATTTACTCCAACTATAAAGTTAAGAGTTTGGACCATACCAAACAGGCTCTACACTAAGGCCACACTTGTATGGATGATTGTGATAGCATTTTCGTGAGAATTGTACTAATTCCTGTAAAATACACGAAATCCCCGCAAAATTTCAACATTTCAAACATCGCCTTGAAACGGAACTAATAAACGAGGCAAGCAGCCACGCATGCATAATCAATCGCTTGGCACATGAAACTAAAGTAACATCCCAATTTATTCGTTTCTTCGTGTCTACCTTCTTTGTGTGCGTGGGAGAGAATCTTATCCCTGGCTTACACCGGTAGTGCCTGTGCTCCAGCACTCAAGCAACCCAGCTCCAACACCGACCCAGAGCCGCAAGAGTCAGGTCGTCCTTTAACCTGAGCCGTCCGTCCACATCACTCGTCGGCGAACCAACGGTCCACGTGAATCCTACCAACCACCAACGCCGCCCTGCGTTGCGTCGTCCCGTCCCGTCGCCTCGCGTCCCGTCCGGCGCTCGCGATAAGGCTAGTCCTCGTGTCCACTAAAAAATAAAAAACCGAGCCCACCAAAAGGTAAAAAATAGGGGAGCCCCTCCTCTCCAACTCACGCGTCTCCCACCTCGCCGGCGCGGGCGCCGGCCGCCTCCGCCATGAGCGCCCTACAGGCGTCCCTTCTCCTACGCCCCCTCCCCTCGCCCCTGCCCCCTCGCCGCCGGTTGCCCCTCTCCCCCGCCTCCGCCTCCGCCACCACCTCCACCTCCACCTCCGTCTCCTTCCCCCGCGCTCCCCACCACCGCCGCATCCCGCTCTCCCTCCGCGCATTGGCCGCCAACGGCACCCAGCCTGCCCCCTCTCCGGCTCCCGAGCAGCCTGCGGATGCTGCTGCGGCGGCCTCACCGGAGGCGGAAGTCGTGACGGCCCCCGACGCGAAGGACGGGAAGAAGGAGCTGGAGGACCTGGTGGAGAAGGCTAGGGCTTGGGCCATGGCGTTCGTGGCCGCGGTGGTGGCGGCGGCCAGGAGTTTTTTCGACTGGGTGGTGTCTGGGGATTGGATGAGCTGGTGGCCGTTCTGGCGTTCCGACCGGCGCCTGCACCGGCTGATCGACGAGGCCGACGCCAACCCCAAGGACGCCGCCAAGCAGAGCGCGCTGCTCCACGAGCTCAACAAGTTCAGGTGCGCTCTGGAAGAATAATTGTTGGTTGTGCTCTCTGATTAGTCAACTCAAATGGGTGTTACTTTGCTGGAATTGGGCAAATGTTATTCGGATTGGCTGGTTATGTGCGGATTGCCTGTTGATTTACACGGTTGGACTATTAACTTACCTAATGGCGCAACCATAGCAAGGTTTTCAGAAAATCTGTGGCTACCAATTCCGTTTTTTTGTGATGTTGAGTGGATCCTGGATCCTAAATACATGTATGCTTTGCATTGATATGATTGAGACTATCAGTTAGAACATAGGAGAAATGCGTGTGGCGGTTGACTCGGTTCATAAGGTTGTATCATTGGCTTGCATCAAAGCTCAAATGTAGGAAAGTCGTGAAATTGCCGGATTTAGTAATATTTGGATTTCTATGTTTCTGCACGACCACTACGTAGTGGTGTTGTTGCTATGTGATGACTGATGAGGAATAAGGTCATTTTCCCTGCCATCTTTTGATGCTATTGAAATAATTAATTAGAATGGCAGAAACGGGTCACTTGCACTTTTGTTTTTGTTTGCACAGTGCATTATGGTCCAATACCCTATTTAGATTTAGATAATGTTATGATACAGTTCTTGCTTTCCCTTTTTTGGGTGTATATGGAAAACAATGGCAGCCCAGAAGATGTCATTAAAAGGTTCGAGCAAAGAAGTCATACTGTGGACAGCAAGGGGGTTGCAGAGTACCTTCGAGCGGTTATTCTCACCAATGCTATAGCTGATTACCTCCCAGATGAACAGTCGGGGAGGTCTGCAAGTCTGCCAGCCCTGGTAAGTTTCTTTCGCAACTCTCTCGTATGGCACTTTGATTTTTTTTCCTGCATCATCCTATTTAATCAATGTGGCTTGAAAACTAATATGGGTAAGATATTTCCAACATTATGGCACATTGGGATAGCAGACAATGTCTATGTCGTTGTACTGAAAAGTTTCATTTATATGCTTCTATCCATGATTTTTTTTATATATTTAAGGAAGTATTGCCTTACTAGAGATACTCTTTTCAATCAACATTTGTTCAGTTCATCATAGAGTTTAACATTGCCACCATTTTGAACAGCATAAGCTTAAAGCTTTTAACCTCCCAATATTGATCTGCTTTTAATGGAGCATCAGTTCCCCTCCTATGTGTAAATTTCAAAATATTAGTCACCATGTTGTAACCCACTATTTCATTCGCTGCAATATACATTTATGTCAGTAGTTGCAAGAATTGAAGCAACGTCTATCTGGGAATGAGGACAAGCCTTTCTTGAACCCTGGGATATCAGACAAGCAACCATTACATGTAGTAATGGTAAGTTCTCTCAACCTTCAAATCATGCTATTTTAGTATTATTCATGACCACTTTCATGCGATGGGGGCCAGTTATTGTTTTTACCTTTGATAATGTTTTCCTGGATTTGTGTTCCATCATTAGGTTGACCCTAAAGCCACAGGTAGATCAACACGGTTTGCTCAAGAGATATTCTCAACTATCTTGTTCACAATTGCTGTTGGACTAATGTGGTATGTTCAACCTTTCATGAATCATGACTCTAGTTAGAGTTTTATTAAATCTATTATCTATCACCACATCATATTTATGTCAAGCTTTTTTGTTTCGTTTTCTTACTTGGCTGAATGACACTTTAATGTTACATAACTAGGTTTTATTTGAGATTGACTGACACAATTAAACTAAAATTTCAGTTTAGTGTTGCAATGTAGATTGAACAGAAATCTGACATACCCCCTAGTGGTTTAAGTCATGCATAAGATTGCTCATGTCATATCTGGAGTTGTATTGCCAATATGTGCTTCCTATGACGATGTATGCCTTTAGAGAACTAGGAGAACTCCAGTGTATTTTCCGTGGACAAACCCCTTTTCGGTCCTTATTCCATGCATAATTTTTTGGATAAGATACTTGATTGAGACAAACTCTTTATATTGAACCTTCAAGTTTATTATTTTGGTGATCGTTCTGTTATATTTTGTCCAGGATTATGGGTGCCGCCGCGCTTCAAAAGTATATTGGTAGCTTAGGTGGAATAGGGGCATCTGGTGTTGGTTCTAGTTCGTCGTATTCTCCGAAAGAGTTGAATAAGGATATCATGCCAGAGAAGGTGAGATACGGCATTTTATAGAATATTTTATATGACAAGGACAATATCTTGGCCCGCTGTCAGTAATCAGACAAACTGCATTTTGCAGTTAGTTATGCAACAATACAATTACTCAAATGCATAAAATCAATATATACATTCCAAATGATCCTCCTATGTTGTTTTATATGCAGAATGTCAAGACATTTAAAGATGTCAAAGGTTGTGATGATGCAAAGAAAGAACTTGAGGAGGTAGTTGAGTATCTGAAAAACCCTTCAAAGTTTACTCGCCTTGGTGGAAAGCTACCAAAGGTAATTTTTCTATATCAGACTGCAAGTTGCATTTTCATTCTGTTTTGTACCTTGCTTCATGGAATCTTAGAGATACACTATTATAGGTCCAAGACTTCTTTCTGTTGATTCAATAGCTGTAAACCGTGATGTTTAATAATGTGTTTTTGTAGGGTATACTTTTGACTGGAGCTCCTGGAACTGGGAAGACACTGCTTGCTAAGGTAAACTTGTTTGGAGGACTCATTTATTGTTTCATGTGTATAAAGTTTTAACTTTCTTAGGGAAAGAAACTCATTCACATAAACAACTAGGTAGCAAGACGTAGCTAGTTTGCTTCCCTTTTTTCTCCAGTGTGAGGGCTCTCCTTTATGCATATCCTTGTATTTTGTACTTATGTTTATTAATACATATAAACATTAGAGTTCTTTCCTCCAGTTTCACCTTACAAAAAAAAACTTCTCTTATTACATTGACTCAAGTAACATTTACTCATGCTTCTGAGCTTACACAGAGAAACTATTTACTTATCCTTTCTTATTACAATCGTTTCTTTGACAAACACATATCTTACTGTAGCTGTCTTTGTGCTTTAGGCTATTGCTGGAGAAGCTGGCGTGCCATTCTTTTATCGAGCAGGTTCTGAATTCGAGGAAATGTAAGATCTCTTGTATGAAGATACTGGGTTTTCTAACTTCCTTGTAGTATTCTGTAACCTTAGATTACTAGATTACTAACTGCAAAATGCAAATGTTGTCTATCTTGACTTGAAGTCAGAAAATATGTCTTTCTAGCATTGTACATGTTTCAATTTGAGTTCATTTTGGAATAGTGTTGAAGTACTACTAAAATGATATCTACTTGGCATTCATGAGGCATGACAAGTGAAGCATCTGTTATTTAATAGAATTGTGCTGATAAAATATATTTTGTCCTACTTTCATTGTTTTCTTGTTTAATCAATAATCAGAACTTACTGTTATCATGTCTTCTCAGGTTTGTTGGTGTTGGTGCTCGGAGAGTGAGGTCCTTGTTTCAAAATGCAAAGAAAAAGGTGATTTACCGTTCTCTAAACTTGTGTTGCCCTGAGCTTAGCTCCTTTAACATTTGCAGTGTGTGTCTATGATTTCTATATCAGACTTTGCTGCCTGCCTTGGCAAATTTTCATGTACTCTCTTTTTCTTCCTTATATAAAAATTGAGGCTGCAGTAGCCGAGCTATTATTATTGCACCTATTTAGCCTACATTGAGGGCATACTTGAGACAATCACTGTGATTATTTTTGGATCTCCTTGTCATTAGGCAAACTAGCTAAACTTTATTTCTTTCATCAGTGAAAATTATACTACGTCTTTAAGGAGAAATGCTCCAGTATGCGGATTTTAATTTTTCTCTTTACAGGCACCATGCATTGTTTTCATTGATGAAATAGATGCCATTGGTTCAACAAGAAAACAGTGGGAAGGGCACACAAAGAAAACATTGCATCAACTTCTTGTCGAGATGGACGGTTTTGAACAAAATGAGGTAACATTATCACATAATTCAACAGAGCGCTGTACTCAGAACTTTATTTAACTCTCTTTTTTAGGAAATTATTTAACTCTTGTTTCCAATTTGATTTTTTTAGGGAATAATAGTAATGGCTGCAACAAACTTGCCAGACATTCTTGATCCAGCACTCACAAGACCTGGTAGATTTGATAGGCATGTAAGTTACCTTAGTAGAATTTGTTTTTAATCTTCTCAAGGAGTATCAGCAATTCCATATTTTATATCAAATTTAGTATAAAAATGCGATGTTAATTAATTCTACTGAGCTTCTTTACTAGATTCTTGTCCCCAGTCCTGATGTGCGTGGTCGCCAAGAGATTCTGGAGCTCTATTTGCAAGACAAGCCAGTTGCTAGTGATGTCAATGTCAATGCGATTGCCCGTAGTACCCCTGGCTTTAATGGGGCTGGTGTGCACCACTTTCCTTCGTTTTATCTCTATGAAACAATTACAGTTGCTTTTCATTTTATAAGCACCGACTATGAGAGGTTTTGCATAGAGATAGGATTAACCCTTTTCATTACCAGCTGTGTTTTCCTGTTCTTTTCACTTAATTATTTCATGAAGTCCTAAGAGTAAATCCAACGTATTCAGCACATTTTCAATTATAAAACAAGAATTAATGTCCAATATTTGAAAGATGCTATAAATTTTTACGCCAATATTGTGGCGGAGATTCATACTGAGTTACTGACTGTTCTTTCTCTTTCTGTTAGACCTTGCAAACCTGGTAAACATTGCAGCAATTAAGGCTGCAGTTGAAGGTGCTGACAAGTTGACTGCTGCACAGTTGGAGTTTGCCAAAGATCGTATCATCATGGGTACTGAGAGGAAATCAATGTTCATATCTGACGAATCGAGAAAGGCATGCTTATTCAAGTTGTTCCTTTTTTTCAAGCAAAGTAGAATTTGTAGTTCTAGCATCTCTGTCTTCCTCACTAACTTTTAAATTGAAGAAACTGTGGGTTCCAGTACACTAATTATTATTATTATTATTTTGTTCCTTAGCTTACTGCCTACCATGAAAGTGGGCATGCTATTGTTGCACTCAACACCAAAGGTGCTCATCCCATTCACAAGGCAACTATCCTTCCTCGGGGATCTGCTCTTGGAATGGTCACACAACTTCCCTCACAAGATGAGACTTCTATTAGCAAGAAACAACTTTTGGCACGTCTTGATGTTTGCATGGGTGGGAGAGTCGCTGAAGAGCTCATCTTTGGGCAAGACAACGTTACAACTGGGGCAACAAATGATCTTCATACTGCAACAGAGCTTGCTCAGTACATGGTGATTATTTCATCTACCTGTAATTTTTTCTTGATAGATGTGTAAAGTGGCTGAACTGACTGGCTGTGTAGGTATCAAACTGTGGGATGAGCAGTGCTATTGGTCCTGTGCATGTTAAAGAACGGCCAAGTATTGAGATGCAATCAAGGATAGATGCAGAGGTACTTCTCATAGATCTTATGCTTACATATGATGGTAGCACTATTTTTAGTTTTGTTATTTCATTTGAAATATGATAACAACACTATTTTTAGTTTTGCTATTTCATTTGCCTAAGCATTTAAGCTGGTCTATTCCTAACGTTTTTCGTTACATGCTATCTCATGTTGCATAGTCCTTTAATCCTGTCTAGCATATGACCAGTATAAGCTGGTGGCCAATGTTTGTTGTGCTTGTGCATAGTCTTTCAATATTCTCGAGTCATTGGATACATCTGTAAACTTAATAAAACTCTACTAGAGAGGATGGTTCCCATTTTTTCTTGCATTCGTTTGATCATCTGGCATTGCAGATGGTCAAACTCCTAAGAGAAGCTTATGAGCGGGTCAAGCGTTTACTGAAGAAGGTTCGTCTACCAGTTTTTGCTCTAGAATGATCAGTTGATTGCTTGAACATAAGTACAGATTGAGGTTTTTGTTCAGTCAGTGCTGACTATCCTTCCGAACTTGTTTTCAGCACGAGAAGCAATTACATGCTTTAGCAAATGCCCTGCTGGAGCGTGAAACACTCACTGCAGATGAGATCAACAAAGTAGTTCATCCCTACCAAGAAGAACCCCAGCTTTCCTTCCGAGAAGAGGACTTCGCGCTAATGTGAAAGGAGTATGTTTTGTTGCATCAAGGTGGTAGTTCCAACTGTAAATCCATGTACAGTATTTGGTGCCTAGATGAAGTGTAAAATTTCTTGTCAGTTCTTCTCGCCCCTTTTGCAAATTGGGGTGCGGGTGCATTTTCTTCTCGGCACCGTTGGGCGAACAGGCAGGAAATCAACATATGAGAAGATCGATGTTGCAAAGGCCGCAGCATGCCCATCTTTTCCCAACATCAAGCTTTTGGTTGAGAAGTCCCTTCATACTCGGTTTAGTTAGGAACGGAATATAAATGTAACATTGCATGTTTTGATTGCTAGGATTCTGGTTAGTGACATGTTTTTACCACTTTCTTTCACTTTCTTTCCACCCTTTTTCCCCCAATCATTGTTGTAACGAAACCGTACATATAACGTTTGTTCTATGCTGAAACAATATACTCCAATGCATAACATAGACCTGAAGGCTTATGTGCTTGCATGTGTCTTTGATTTCCTTTTACGCAAGAAGTGCTTCAAATTCCAACTCTGTATGGAAAAAAAAAGTACGGCACGAAATCGTAAGCCCCATTCTGTTAATCCAATGGTTGGATCAAGTGAATAGCTGTGCATTTGGCCATTTTCAATCCCGGCTCGAGCCCTCCCCGAGCGCTGTGAGACTTTCCGCGTCTCCGCGCCGCGGCCGCATCTCTGCGGAAAAGGGCCCGGGGACTTTCCAGGGCAAACACAGCCCGCTCAGTTCATCATGTGCTGGTTCTTCTGATGCAAGTATGCAACCTAGGGCTAGGGGGCTTGTAAGGGCATGGTCGGTAACAGAAATGGCCGACGTGGGACTATTGGAGGCTTAACTGGTGACTGCCACCACCCCACCATTTTATGATTTGGGAGTTTGGGACTGATCCTTGAACCAGCATTGCTCGGTGTTCTAACTCAGGAGAAATTTTCCTTTTCCAATGAAGCAACAAATTTACAGGAGGGAGTTCATTTGATCACATGAACCCAGGACAAGGATCACTGCCTTATTGAACAGCCTGCACAACTTTACAGGCCACCAGGCGTAACGATATATGCATGCTTACAATTTACATGAACCTACGACACCAAAGAGGCCCGCCTGTACTTTCGTATGTACCATGTGTGGAACAAACCAAAGAACCAAAAGAACCCAAAGAATGTACACTGCTCAACCGAGCAAAGCATAATCCAATGCAGTGCAGTGCAAACCGGCTTAAATTTAGGCCTCGGACACCAGCTCCTTGTTCCGGACCGCCACCGGCATCGAGACGACGACGGTGCTGGCGATCCCCGGCCACCAGTACTGCTGCAGCCGCTCGACGCCCGGCAGCTGCCAGACGATCTCCGGTTGCTTCCGGCGGCGCGGCACCTTGGTGAGCGCGTTGAGCGCCCTGAAGTAGTTGCTGGACTCGTGGTCGCGGAGGATGGCGCCCTCGGAGCCGTACGCCGAGAGGTCGCTCAGCGTCTCGAGCGGGTGCGGCGAGTTGAGGAAGGCGCGCAGGGCGCTGGCCACCACGGGCCTCGGCGGCCGGTCCGCGCGGCCCTCCGGGTCGAGCCGGAACAGCGCCGCGCCCTCCGGCAGGAACGGGTGGTGCGGCGACGCCTTGCTGTCCGGCTGCAGGATGTACGTCGTGCCCATCGGCGTGTACAGCACCTTCTGCTCACACCAAAAAAAACACGCAGCAACGACATCAGTTACCTTACACTATGGCGCGTAAAAACGTAAAAATCTGTGAAATAACCTTAGTAAGGTCTTCTCGTTTGGAACATAGGATTTATTCATGGACCGTTTCCTGTAAAACTCCCGGTTCCAAACGGGCCTAAAGCTATGCAGCGACTCACTTGTTTGTTGAGGCAGGGGTGGGTGCGCAGCACGCCGTTGAGGCGCTTGAGCAGCGCGATGGCGTGGCCGGGGTATCGGCACGAGAAGGCCCTCGGCACGATGTCGCGGTGCATCGCCACGGACCGGACGTGGCCCTCGCCGACGCCGAGCTCCTCCAGCACGCGCTGCCCGCCGCAGAACACGGACGGCGCGCCGAAGGTGACCACCGGGAGCAGCGCCTCCGGGCCGACCACCCCGCGTGCCACCAGCATCAGGCTGACCAACAGCGCGAGGCTGCCACCGAGCAAGTGCCCCGTGAACCGCAGCCGCGCGTGCTCCTTATTCGCCCGCACGTGCGCCTCGATCTCCGGCATCACCTGCTCGTAGATGCCCTTCGCCGCCCCGGTGCACGAGGACGCCGGTGTTCTGATTGATGAGCACAAGAACCGAAACATCACGAGTCAGTCTACTGGATTCGCCATGGATCATTCGCGTGGAGTTCTTGATTTGTTCGAGAAAGGAAATGTGAGCACCTCGAACTTGGTGGGTTCGAAGAGGAGTTGGCCTGCCACGACGCGAGCGAGTCGGAGCCCTGGATGACGAAGCAACGGGTGCGCGCGTCGGCCTCGTCGCAGGCGAACCACTCGCACGGCGAGGACAGCGACGACCGCAGGTCGCGCGCGGCCTCCTGCCGCGCCTCGTCCTCGGCGGCCACCACCGCCGTCACCGTCGACGCGGCCACGTACGCCGCCACCCCCGAGTTGTACAGCCGGCCCTGCCCTCCTTGCCGCCGCGTTACGCCCTCCCCCGCCGGTGGCTGCAGATGCCCGCCGAACGAGAGCAGGCCGCGCGCGCTCGCTTGGACGTAGGACGCGGCCGAGGCGGCCACCTCGTAGGCCAGGTGCGAGCGTATCGGCCGCCGCGGCTGCGGCTCCGAGGCCACCTCGCACACCGGCGCGGCGCGCGGACGGGTGGAGTCGACGTCCTCCTTGGAGCGTATGGCGCCGGCCTCGGCCTTCTTCTCCAGCGACGACGTCACGAACCTCAATCCGTAGTATTTCTTCAGCTCCTCAACCTATAATTCCAACCAAAAACACAATCCATTCTTCTTCAGAAACTACTTGCATGTCCATTAATCTAGCTCGTTTTTCAGATTAACAGGTTGTATCGAAATATTCAGTTAGGCAAATTTTTGTTTGGAGAATGTGACACGAGCTGTGAAATGATCATTGATCAAGGATCGATCCAATGTGAAGATTACCTGCCTCGAATTAAATGCAAGAACAACACTACATAACTACTCCTAACCAAAGATTGCTACCACGAAAGTTTTCAGCCAACCACCTAGGAAAACTCCAGAAAACTACGTGCCGATTTTCTCCTTAATTCCAGAAAACTACTAGCAAATTTAAAGCAAAATAATCAGAAAGAAAAGAAGCACAAGTTGTTCTTGGTGGGGTCGCTAATTATACGATGGTGTTGTGTGTGCATGGACAAATCGGACATGGAGGCCATCAAGCCAATAGGCGAGTGAAATTAAGACCCGGTTGCTTTGCTTGCTACTCCTACCAAAATCTGGTAAACATTAAAGCCATCCTCCATACCAAGAAACATTAATTAGCCCCCACAAATTTCTTCAAGAAATAAATAAAATTCAGCCCCGGGTGGGCCCGAGGCACCTCCCAGGCAGCCTGTACGCGCGAGGATCGCAACAATTAAAAGGAGATGTTTTATTAGGTGAGCTAATCGAGCGGCCAGATCAGCCGATCTTGCGCCATCGGATCCCGATCGGACGGCGCATATTTTATGTTTTCTATTTTGGTCCTGTGCTCGCGCGCTCACCTTGATCTCCCGGATGACGTAGGCCATGTTGCAGAGGAAGGCCAGCTGCGCGAACAGCCGCGCCTCGCCGAGTGGGGCCCGCGCCAGCAGCTTGCTGAAGGACTCCCGGTCCCACCTGTCATCCTCCGCCTCGTCGTCCTCCTCTTCCTCGTAGCTCACGCCGCAGCCGTGCTCGTCGTCGTCATCTTCGCCGTCGAGATGGTAGACGTCGTCGTCGTCGCCGTCGAGGTGGTAGACGTCATCGGAGGAGGAGTGGCGCTTGGTCGGGTCGTGGAAGCGCGACCGGAGCTCGAGGAGCCGGTCGAGCCAGTGGGCCTCGGGCCTCCTGGCGGCCGGCATTTCCGGCTCGGGCTCGGGTTCGCCGGTGACGGTGAGGAGCCGCGAGCCGTCTCCGCCTCCGTCGGGTAGCGGCGGTGGCCGCAGCGGCGCGGCGCCGAACTGGAACGGGAAGACGCCGATGGAGCGGCTGGTGGTGAGCGCGGCGCCGGCCGCCCCGCCGCGCCTGGAGCAGCGGAGGTGCGGCTCGGGCGCGACCGCCGGATGCCGGCGTGCATGGACGCCGGCTCCTCTTGGCCCGCCGCCCGCCGCCGCGTGGGCCGACGAGGACGCGGCCGCCGCAGCAGCGGCGACGCTCGCCACCATGGTGCGGTGGCCGCCGGCCGGCCGGCTCCGCGCCCGCCTCTATCGCGTTCTTGGATCCTCCCGGAGGCGCGCGAACGAATAAATTTAGCAGGCGCCGGTCGCGGCGGTGGAGGTGGAGGAGCTGGTTGGCGTTGGTTAGTTTCTTGGTGGCGATGGGTTGGTTAATCCGTGCGTCCGAGGGAGCACGGAGGAACTCGGCGAATGGCGATGGGGTTTTTAATGGGGAAACAGTAAAGACAGGTCGGCCGCGCGACGAGGTGGAAACCGAGGGATGGGAGGGAAAAAAACAAAGTTCGAGACGCCACGACAGCGCGAGGACCGATGAGTGGGTAATTGACCATACTGCCCTCGGGGCATTTTGCGACGAGTTCAAGGCTTCAAGCACTGCACCGTCGACTGCCGATGCATCGAATGGTATATATCATGCAATGGTGGTGGTTTCCACCCCCACTCACGGTTGCCAAGGTCTCAATTTGTATCTTACGATTGTAAGATTATGTCGTAACAACACATGCTGATCCTGGTAATGTAAAGGACGTTTTGGTCTCGACCCTACATAGCATCTGAATTAGGTAAAATCTGACACAGCTGAAACCACGTAATAGTGATCGAGATGTTATAATCCTCTTATGAACGGTCTTACGGCGATTCTACCATCTCAGTGCCATCCCGCCAGGATCGACGAGCGGTCAAATTTTTAGATGTCTACGGCCCGTAGGCGTCCTCACACACGCGCTGTGGTCTTCGGAGTTTGGATCGGAGAGCAATTTACACTACACCATACACGCGTAACACGCCGACGCCGTAGCTCCAAGGGCATTTCCGGGAACGAGCCACTGGAGGAAAAGAACAAGGTAGGAGTAAATGAAAGTAAGCGCGCGCAACGGGCGGAGCTGCGGGCAGGGTCGCGGTCACAACAAGCGGGCGAGAAAATTCGCGGCAGTCGCCGACGGACGCAGCCGAGCATCGGAGTCTCCGCCACAGGCAGCAGCAGGAAATCAAGGGGGAGCTAGTACGTACTAGGCGAAATTACGCACGGGATAATTCCTTCGCATCTCGTCTAAACCGTGACCTGTGTTGGTAGGTAGCATCGGCGAGTACAGAACGTACGTGTGTATCTGGCTATGTGTTTGGTGCAAACTTATCGATACCATTTCGGTAACGGTCAATTTATACTATTCTACCATCTAAAATAGTATATAATAGGTCTCAATTATACCGGTCATACCGGCTTGATACAAATTTAAATTTATACCGGTCAATACCGGTTTCGATACTGAGCGCTGACCATGCCGGACACACACACACACTCCAGAACAGTGTACCGGTTATGTCCTCCGGAATTGTAGACTAAATTGTACGATGGTATGCACACTCAAATGTCCTTATACAGTTTTGTGCAGAATTTCGCGGTAACCGGGCCGCAGATTAGAAGATCGAATTAGTGCGAATCAATAAGTGCATCTACAATAGTTTATTTCTTAGCTTGTTACTAAGAGGAGAGAGAGTACTCAATCTAATAAAAAGAAATAAGTCTTCCAATAGATTGTTTCTTAAGCTTGTGTCTAAGACTTTAATTGCTACTCCCTCCGTATTTTAATAGTTGACGTCCTCTCTCATTGTTTATCTCTCGTGGACGTCAAGTAAACAGATTCAGGGGGAGTACAAGTGTGCATGATTCTTGATGATCAATAATGAAGTATAACTTTGTAATCTACATGTTTTGGCTCATTTATCATATCAATAATGAAGTTAGGCTGCACAAGTAATCCGGTGGATATTTTGCTTGGAGATAGTGAGACCCACAAAGTGAGTTTTTAAGTAACAAGTAAGTCTCTAATAGAGTATTTGATTGTTTTTTGTGTCTTGGTATTAACAATTTACTGATTTTTTTTTATCTAGAAACAACGTCACCTTCTCTTCTCCACATCACCTAAATGTTGATGTGGCAACCTCTTAGTAACAAGTGACATAGACTGTTGTAGATGCTTTAAGATCATCTTCAATGTTGTATTTTAGCCGGTTCAAATGAGGAGAGAGAAGACATTGAATCGATTCAATATATTGAAGATGTCAATTCCAACAAAAAAAATACATGGAATCGGACCCTACTTAGGAATCGATTCAAAGCATTAAAAAACTCATATGAGCATTAAACAACTACATAGGAGAGGGTGTGATTGAGAAAGAATATTATTATTTTATAGTTTTTTAATAAAACATGGGTCCTAATTATTAATAAAAATCGGTTTAATATATTAGAGAAAAACAAACTCGATCAGACGCAATGATGGTACATAGAAAGCGCTATCTAACGTACATAAATATGAAGTGAAGTGAGCACACCAACACTTAACTTTGTGAACTCCTATGCAACATATATGCATGGGGAGTCTAAAAAATGCGGATGGTTACTCCTAACACCCACTGGTTTGGCTCCATTACGACTACCAAACTGCGCCAATTCGTTTCTTCCGGACAACAATTTAAACAAGCTAGTGTAATACATCTTCCGGTTTACAAAACATAAGTAATTTTGGATATCGATACAGTCTTAAAATACAACTTTGTCTACTAATTACTATTATAATATATCTGTAGAACCTAATAAATTTGTAACATTATGAAAATATTTTTCGAGACAAATATACACATGATTTTCATGTATCAAATCTAAATATTTAAAAAGATATCAATAGCCAAAGTTTTTGAAGTTTTACTGCACGTATTCTAAAATAACTTGTTTTTTGTGAACCGAAGGGCAGTACCTTTGAGTTTAACAAATTAAGTGGTTGGTTTCTTAGGAAAAGAAGACCATTGAAGAGACCAAATGATAGCGAAGCAGGGAGAAAAGACCAAACGCATCGGAGATAAGGCAGAGACGCCGTCCTTTGCGTGGACTCCAACAATGCAAAAACCTAGCTTGTAACTAATGATAATTTGAGACGGATAGTGACCATCGAGTTAAGGCTGTTTTTAATAGGCAGTATCTTAGTGCAGTTTCTTTAGTGTATGAAGAGTGTTAGGATATTATCTTTTTAATACATGGTTTTTTTATGGTGTAGTATCTTAGGCTGTTTCATTTAAGGAATAATTGAGGATTTGCCACTACTAAAGAGTGATATTTAGGATTTGCCACTCCATGTGAGGATGACATGTGGGTCCTAGGCCCACATGTCATCCTCACATGAGTGGCAAATCCTAAATTTCACATGAAAGTACAATGGCAAATCCTCAATTCTCCCTTAATTTAATTACATACATGATCTTTACTAGTATTTAAGCATTGTGGCCTATTTATGGTATGTACTAAAGCAATGCATGTATGATCTTCTTAATGCACGGGATCGATCATAATAAATTTTATGCGTTGGATTTCGAAACCGAACCAGTATCCAGATTAGATACTAAAGCACCCTCTCTCTTCATTAACTATGGTAACATATCATCATTTTGCCTATATGATAGGCTTAAGATACCAACCAAAGTGAGCACTGGAAGCAGCCTAAAGCATCACGCCGTGCTACTGTTCTCATATTGCTAATTGCAAGGAGCGTGCAGCTCTTAGATCTTGTCTTGTGCACTGACCACTGACTAAATTAATCCGTGTGGTTCATTCAGATCGAGCGCCTCCATGTGAGAAGGGAAGATGTTTTATATCGAGATGCTGCGAGCTGCTTAGTAATTTATGTATCGTATGTGTTGCTGCCAAGTGCCAAATGCTTGGTCGGCCCATCTCGATCTATCTAGGAATCCAATTAATCGCCTAGGTAGTGTCATCTCAGAAAAATAAATTAAACGACGGAGAAGATTGATTTGTATAAGACCAAATGCAGTTGAACTGAAGGAAGAAATAAGAGCTTGCATGCTCTCTGTTCGTGTGTACTTATGTTCCATTGTCAGTGGCACATGGGTCTACTTGCGTTATGTACGTACACTACTGATTGATGTAGATGAGATGAGGGCGAAACGGGCAAAGAGAAGAATTTTTTTTTTCAAATAATCCATTTTTTATTATTAATTTCAATATTATATCTGCAATAATATTTTTTACAGAAATATACCCCTGTCGCTCAACCGTTGAGCTACAGAGACACTTGTCGCCCAATGGGCACAACTGGCTAGATGAGTGAACTGCACACTAGATCAACCGCTGAGCGACAAGTGTCCTGGGCCGCTCAGCGGTTGAGCGATCGAACCGATCGCTCAGCGATAGGGGTATATTTCTGTAAAAAATATTATTACAGGTATAATATTAAAATTAATAATAAAAAATGAATTATTGTGAAAAAAAATTCAAGAGAGAAAGGCAGATGGGCAAGGCACATCCAAGGATGAATGCCTTGGAATCTCCAGCGGCCGGGTACCTGCCATCGGCAATGCCACGCCCATCCGAGAGCATGGATGCATAACTGCGTAATCGTTAACCAACCCTGTGGGTAGGTGTACATGAACCAAGCACGAGTGATCACTGGTACGTGCCCTTTCCTTTCCAACGAAAAAAAAGTTAAGAAAGAGAGAGTCACTACCACGCAGAGGGTGATGGTAGATGGTTTTAAGTCTTTATTACAGATGATTTTTGAACCGTCTGATTTATTACATATATGAGAACAAACGATTATCACAGACAGTGAGAACAAACGATTATCACAGACAGTTTTTAAGCTGTCTGTGATAAGTCATAACACAAACGATTCTTGTAAATAACCGTATGTGAATGCCAACTATCACAGACGGTTCTGTGCATCAACCGTCTGTGATATATCGGCCATCACAGACGGTTAGTGCACAGAACCGTTTGTGATAGTAGGCGTTCACAGACGGTTTATACCACAAAACCGTTTATTATAGTTCGCTCTATACATAGAAATTTTTCTGTTTTTCGGCTAGCCTCAAGGAATACTGGCCATGCTCTCTGAAAACAATATACAGATAACAAATACAAGCAAATACACAAATACATGGATATATCACGGATACACATATATCAATCACAGATACACATATATTTCACAAATAAACAAATTTACAGATTGATTATAGATGAATTATCATAATGTTTTTACAACATGTTTACAAAAACAGTACGAAAACATTGTTTATCACTAAAAATTTTATTCAGTCTCGGCCGCATGAAACTCTCCTTTTGGATCAATGACCCCTGTCTTTAAGAAGGTGGCGAGTCGTCCTCGAATTTTGGAGAGTTCATTCATTTGAACTGTACTTAAACGAATGTTGATGGCTTGTCGCTAGGAAGAGTAAAGTCGTAAACACTTATATATATTTAATTGATAAGTGGGAAGTAATTATTATGAGATTGATAAACCTCTGGATCCTTGGGTCTACCACCCATGATTTCTTGCATATGGCACCAAACATAGAATCCACATACGTTGCCCTGTAGCTGCTGGTGGCACTGTAAAAATAGAATTACATACATAGGTTTGTTCAGCTTGAGAAGCATCAGTATGAAGTGTGATATATGATTATTGTGTACTAGCGGGTACCGGAAATTGTGTCACATGTCGCAGTGTGGTGTGATTCGAAAAAGTTAGCCTCAACCATTGCAAACAAAGGGTACATAGAGTTATTTATGGATGAAATGAATTTACTTGTCGATTAATTGTTACACAAGTGTGAAGTCGTGCTGGCTCTTGATTAGGGAATCAAGGTATATTACCTTGTTCTACTTTGGTACAATGACAATTAGAATCCAGTGCCACCTACACATGTATGCCGCCATAGTCCTTAAAACTAAGTTCAAGTTGCATATGAAGTACAAATCAATGAGTATAGCAATGAGTGAAGCACTTACCCCTGGTTGTAGGGTACAAATATGTACTCCTTGTCATTGTGAGCATGTAGCCCCGTTGTTACGTGATCCTCGGCGTAGGATGCATTAGCGTTGATGCATTGCTCAAAGATCTAGTGCGGGTTGAGAAAATCGATCGGTTCTTTTCTTCGTTTGGCTTCTAGGATCATGTGTCTATACATAAGTAAGGAATTATGGCATTTGTCGGTATTACATGAATGTACACCGTAATTATACACACTTACAGTGTCCAGCATCTTAAAAGTGAGGCGTCGAGGGCATTGAGGTTGAAGAGATCGAACAAGTCGTCAAAGCCCACCACGAAGAAGTCGGGCTCGTGGAGAAAATACCTCGCCGTGTACTTGACGGTGAAACCCGTAGTGCGTTGTGTCCTTGTCTCATTGGTCTTTCCCATGTACCACGCATGCAACCAAGTGGCACCCATTCCAAGGCTGACTAAGAGCGTATCCGAGACCAACGACTTTCGTAGCGAGGATGTCCAGCGCTTTTGAGGCACCTTGATTTCCTTCGATTTGGTCTTGCTGACACGCTAGTATGTGTTCTTCACGGGAGATGAATGGGCACACTGTTCGTATATGCTCGGTGTGGTCTTCATGGGAGATGATACGGAGACGAATGAACATGGATCAGGTGCACGTGGGGACATCGAAGGGAGGGTCGGAGAGGCTGCATGCTGTAGATGGTCGTATGGAGAGGCTAGCTGTTCATGCTAGGTAGATGCCGGCACGAAAGGGTACAGGGAGAAGTCCCTCTTGGGCCACTAGATGAATTTGTGGATGACATCCCCTAGTGTCATGATCTCGTCGTTTGGGGGCATCTCCAGTGGAACGGCCCTGAAAACGTCATGTACCATGTCCACCTGGACCTTCACGAAACTAGTCCCTAGCTGGGCACCGTGCACCAGCGTCCCTAGCGGGCATGGATACTGTAGGACCGGAAACAGGCGACTAAAGGGGGGTGAATAGGAGCACCAAATCTTTTTTTACAAAGGATGGATTCTACTTGCAAATCACTCCAATAGCTATGAGAGCTATGAAGATGAATGCTTAAGCATAGAGGAAGACTTGTATTGAATCCACTCCTAACCCCTAAAGGCACAGCAAGCAAAACCGAGGAAGTGCTGCGATATCAGGACAATCGGAACTACCACAGGGTAACCAGCGGTACTACCTTTAATAGGTACTACCGCAGTGCATAGAGAGGTACTACCTCAAGTCGGTACTACATGAGTAAATGAAAGGTACTACCGATTGTCCTGGAGTTCGTCCCGATAGCTGAAAAACCAAAACTAAAATTGGCACAACTTATGATCTACTCAGGCAAACTCGATGAAACTTGAAACACAGCTTCTCTATGAGGTTAGGAACCTATTCCAAATAAGGATCGAATAGATCCACACAAAAGTTTCAACCTTTAACGACTTGAACGAAGGCTGTTTCAAGAACTGCGCCAAATCCGAAAACTGAGATTCATATGATTTGGGACTTGCTCGTGGGTGGATGATCAACAATATGGTCTCACATATATACCCACTTGTCACAGCAAGCCAAAGCACAACAGGAGCACAAGAGAAAACTCACAGATCGAAGAAAGCCCCAAAAACAATAAATAAACAATAAGAACACAAAGGACTGATCTTGAGCAATCTAGTTGGATTGATTGAGATAGATAGATGATTGTTGTTTACAACCACTCCAATCTAGGAGGACAAAGCTCAACTCGTGAGCACTCACTCTCAATCCAAACCCTAGCACCTAGCTCTCCCCTCTATTCTCCTCGAAACCCGAAATCCAAAAAAGGGCAGCACAAATGGGGTTGGCTCTAGCGGCTCCTCTCCAACGGAGGCAGCAGCAGCAACACAGCCAGCAGCCACACCCCTCTATTTATATGGAGACTAGCATCTAGGAAATATTCCATTAGGGCACCCATTAAACCCTAACACACAATGGGTTAACACAACGCACGCATCTCAAAGCACCGTCTTCATCGTCGATCGATCTAAACAGCTTCACCATGCGCCGACCCGCGCCACGGTTTAGCCAAAAGGTCACCAAGGTGGTATTTGGTGAAATTACCAAAATACCCCTTCTCGATCCTTCTCCAAAAGACCGAGTCCACAGATCGTGAAGCAATCCCATGCTTCGCCACGTGTAGGTTGATCAACGGCTCCATGTCGTCAAGTCTCTCCCGTCTGGATCTTACCGGCACCACTGAGCACTTGCAACGACTCCCGTGCCGCTTGATCCAACTAGCTGCACCGAACCGCCCATTCGGTCATCCATGTCCATTCTGCGCCCCGCTTGAGTCTTTTGACCTCACCCGGCATCCTCGATCGTTTTGGACCTCAGCTCTCCAAGCTTAGTCCCAATTCACCTCACCGCTGACCGTCATAGACTTGCAAGCCACCTGCACAGCAATAAACCAAGAAATCATTTTCGAGAACAAGTTCTTCACAACTTGACCCACGTTAGCCAAAACATGCATCATGCAACACATATGCACTAATGAACATGAACTTGACCAATCCTAAAATCAATTCTCCAATTGAAACACAATTCAGCACAAATCAATTCAAAAAACGGTACTACCACCACACAATCCCCGGTATTACCGCCATGCGGTCATACCGCTCAAAGCACTGTGGTCATACCGCCACTTGGAGAATCCCAAAATCTCCAAAAACAGCTCCTCTGGAAAATCCATGCCGCTCTCAAGCGGTCTTACCGAAATGCGATACTACCGCCGTACAAAACACGGTATTACCGCTCTCCAAGAAATCCAAACACAAAAGACACCTTCTTTGGAAAAAGTGTACCGCCATTTACCTTGCGGTACTACCAGGTCGCGGTACTACCGCCACTTCCCTAACGGTACTACCACTCCACAAAAATCCGCAAAGTCCTCAAAACAACGTCCTTTGCCACGTGGACGCTCCAGATCAACTGGGCCGTTCGAACCGCGCCTTTAAACCGTTGGATTAGAAGCATTGTTCAAAGTCCGAACGTCTCAATCAGTTTGGGCCATTCGATTTCAATCGGACGCCTCTCAAAGCCCAAGCCGTTCGGACGGTCCGAACATTCACGTGATCTGGGCCGTCCGATCTCGATCGGACACCACAAGGAATCCAACGCGGCCAAGTGAAACGCGGTAATACCGCACCTCACAAGCAGTCATACCACACACCGGTAGTACCGTAGCTTCAAAGCCGGTACTACCGCTTCCCGAGAAGATCCAAGATTCCAAACAAGAACTCGGGAAATTTCATACCGCTAACACCCTTGCGGTTGAACCGACCTACGGTAGTACCGTAGCTTCAACGACGGTACTACCGATATTCCTGACACTTGCTGAAAACTCCAGATTTCAACAAACTCTCAAAGCAATTGCCAATTGTTTCATCACCTAAGATCATGAGCATGTCCCCATGACATCCACAATGTCCTCATGACATCCACAGATACGCCATCCCTCACCCAGCCTCAATGGGAATAGAGTCAACAAGCCTGACTCTGAGGTTGCGCAGCGTAGTCTCCTACATAACGATACATGATTAGCTAAGGCATCCCAGAGATGTACATTACTTGGATGTCGTCGATAGGTAATTGGACGTCGCTATGTTCAGAAAGTGGTGTGGATGCACAGCTACTCCGACGTTGAGGGGTACTGGCTCCCAAAATAATGGGAGCGGCTTGCGACTGGTTGAGGACTTGATTCAGTTTTTCCTCCAATGATGTTATATGTCCTTGAAATTCTGTACGAATCTCCTCTTTCAACCGTTCCTCGCGCTCGGCCTTGGATCTTTTCCTACTTCTATACGCCTCGGAGTCGTGTGGGAATCCCTGCCCCCAAGGTACATAAACCCTAAAACCTCGCGTGCGACCCAGGTGCTCCTTGTTTCCCAGGGCCGTGGATAGTATATCCCTCTCCCTAACTACTTCAAAGGAGCCATGGGAAGATTCAGTATTCAATGTTTGCTGCAAGAGGTCATCATATCATTTTAGACCTGTCGGTGATCTAGAACCGATCTTATGTATGATTGTTTAATTCGGGGGACTCCTGAATATAAAACCACGTAGAGAATGACACAGGGATTTTATACAGATTCAGGCCTTATCCGGGGAGAATAACAATACTACTATTGTGCTAGTGTATTGAGTGTGATGATTACAATCAAGAAGAAGGCTAATACTTAATGTCTTGTGCTCCTGATCGATCCGTCCCTCTGTCTTCTGACTTCGGCCTTTATATAGTGTATGAAGGAGTGGCAGTTTCTCTAAGTGAAGAGGTGCATCAACGTTCCAAATGATGAACCGTTTGATGGCAGTTGTCATTAAGGACGTGACACCCCCATATTGTCAAGCAGTTGTCGTCAGAGACAGAAGTGATTCATGCGGTTACTCACAGAAAGTAACAACGTATATTAAATACCCCATATGTTAAACACGGCGTATAATATTCCCTAACTGATTAGGCCCACAGGTCAGCAAGCCTTATCAATAAGGTTGTCGAAGCCAGGCTGGTCGAAGTTGAGCGAGTCGTAAAAGATCTTACAACTACACGATAATCGTAGATAAGCTTACAACTATACTATGGTCGTAGAAAGACTTACAACCATAGGGGTGGTTTACGACCAGACAGCTTGGCTTCTCCCTTATAAGTATTTAAGGGGTATACTTAAGATCAATATGGGAATATTAATATCTATAATAAGAATTACAGATAAATAAATAAATGGGGATTATTAGATCCTCGTCATCTAGCCCCCAGCTTCAAGTAAAAGTAACTTAAAAAAAATGAGTCATAGAGGATCTTACAACCATTAGGTGGTCGTAGAATGATGGTCGAAGGAAAGGTTTTCGACTAGTATTTTATTTGATCAGAAATAGATTTGGTCAAGAAAGTAATTTCGCTTGAGGTGTAAAGACCGATTTGGTTCTCTTGGACAGACAAATTAAAGAATCTCAATCGACTCTCACAAATCTGTCCGTTGGAGCGGTTCCTGAAGAGGTGATAACTGTTGAGTTCCCATGATCTCTTAATTCAAGGGAACGGTTATAAAAAGGCACCGCAGGAGCAACTTAGGGTTTTTACTTTTCCCCATTTGCTTCCACTGTTCATCGAGCTCTTGCGTTCTCCGTCGCCAACCAAATCGTACGCTCTCTTGAAATCTTTTCAAATCCAAATCACCCAAACTTAGAGAAGATCGCCGGAGTCGTTCTAAGTGGGTGAAATCAGAGATGGATTCGGCCAAGATAAAGGCTTTGGTTGCCGCCGAGAAGATCCCGAAGGAAGAATTTGTGAAGTGGATTAAAGCTGCTGGACAACATTGGACGTTAGGAGAAATCGGTTAGATCCACGTCTTCGAGGCGTACTGCGAATGTGGCCTTCGACTGCCCGCTCATCCCTTTTTTACACTCGTACTCAAGCACTTTGGGGTGGAGTTGGTGAACCTTATTCCCAATTCCATCATCATGTTAAGTGTATTCGTATACCTGTGTGAAGCTTACCTTGGGATCCTCCCAGACCTGGAGCTCCTCCAATACTACTATGGAATGAGCAGACAGTCTGGAATCACCGGGAGCTGCGGTCTGAAGCTCTATGACGGGAAAACCAAGGAGTTTCTAGGAAACGAATGTATGTAAAAAGACAAAAGTATAAGAACAGTATTTACCTTTTGCTTTCTACAAATTTGACATATTTTTCTTTCTATGATCTTAGCCCGACTCCTCCAGCCCCCAAGGATGCCTCCCTCGAGAAGCCTATCGCCACTTCTTCTACAGTCGAAGAGACGACAACGGAGGCAGTCGAGGGATCGGCCCCTGTCCCCATGGTGGAAGAAGTCGTTGCCACTGAGGCTACTACGACCACTGAGGTGGTCGTAGAGGCAGGTGCAAAGACGGCTAACGAAGTGGTGGAAGCATCTAATAGAGGTGGTGATGGAGCCTCCGACCACCACACCTGGAAAGAAATCATTGAAGACGTTCCTCCCGGTCCTCAAGGAGAAGCTACCATCACCGAAGAAGAAGAAGAAGAGTATTTCAACTTCTTCTCTGAGTTCTTTGGCCCAACAACCATTGTAGAGTCTTTTTCATTCAGATCTCGCAACCGAGTCCCTCACCCTAAGGACATTCCTAACACGAGGGATGTCTTTGATGATGAGCGCCTTCAAAAGGTGTGGTGGGACAAGGTTGAAGATATTGATGAACTCAGGGACCCCCAGAGGGTATTCACCAAGTTTGCTTGATCGGCCATCTTTGTAAGCACCTCATGCCAAATATTTTCATATTTGGTATTTCTAGTCTCTCATTGTCCTTCTTTATGCAGATATCTTTGGAGCAAATCGCCACTGTTGGTGAATACAACGGATAGCTTGTGATGCTAAGACAGCAAAAAGGCGAACTCTGTGAGCAGACAGAGAGATGGTAAGCTACTGCCATTCGTAATCGTTTTTTGCTCGACTGCTTGTGCAATTCTCATGTCTATCTTTAACCTTTGTCGGTGTAGTAGTCCTCGAGTTTTCTTTTAAAAACCCGACAGTTGCGAATGTCATGTCCTTCCTTTTTATGGAATGACAAAAACGACAAGAAGAATTCGGGGTCGAATTCTGTTTAAGGGGGCTAGAATATAATATCCCAAATATATTTAAGAGATTAAAAGTGCTTTAGAAAGGAGAAGGTAATTAGAGAATGGATTTCACCAGCTTTCGAGGGGGGGGGATTTTTGCTTAATTCTAAGAACTTGGGCTATGGGCCGAAAGCCCACAACATTTTTTTTGGCCCAAGGGGGCAGCCAACCCTACCTCTCTCTTTCCCTCTTGAACCCCCTCTCCCTCATTCCCCCTAGCAGCCGTAACCCCCTTCCTCCCTGTGCCTCCTCCCCTCCTTGCACCAAATTTCACCATCAGAGAATGACGTGGTCATCAGAGCACCGTGGTCTCAGAGCGCCAAAGAAAAGAAAGAAGATGGAAAAGGGAGAAGAGGGGGGAAGGGAGAAGGAAGAGGAAAAGAAGAAGGAAGTGAGATATCGTGGTTGTTCATGCAACCATCAGCGTGTTCTTCAAGGATAACTCTCAGATTCCGTTCCCTTAGTCTTTTAGTTTTGTGATTTGGCGACATTGGGTAATAGATCGAGTATTGGCAATCTGTACTGCGTCGTAGATTAAGGGTTGTTAACTGCGAAATTTGATCTGGCCATCTCCTAGAGATTTATGGGTAACATCTTTAGCTTTCCGTAGAGTCCTGGATCAAGTCATTTGGATGAACAGATCTTTAGTTATGGATTTTACAACGTTGCTGTCAAGAGGCCCTATCAGGATTCGGGCAGCTTGTATTAACTGGATAATAGAAATTAGTTAAAAAATAATTAGAGGATATCACCAACATGAAAATTGTAGGTGATTTAATAAGGTTTTCAGATTGCTAAAAAACATAATTTTTGGATGAACATACAGAAAGTTATGAACATTTTAGTTCTGCTATCCAGAACATCTGCCAGATTCTAGTAGTTTTAATTATTTGTTTAGTAGAGATAGTAAAAGACAAAATGAAGGAATTTGACCAACTAGACTAATGTGGTTAATTTAGTAAGATTTTCATAAAATCAAAAAACGCCATTTTTGAGTAAAAGGAAGAAAAAAAATATGATTTTTAGAAGAGGATTGCCCTGTTTTGGGACAGAATGATGCTCATGGGAGACGCAGTTTTGGGTTACACTAGGGAGCGTAGATAATTATATGAATTTTTTATATAATGTTGTATGATCTGAAATGTCCCCTTAGAATGTTTATTAAATGTTCAGGTTGTGGTGTGAATCCGGGAGCAACACCCCTTTTCGTATCGTCAAGCTTCACACGATTGAGGCAAGTGCAATTAGTGGGTAGAACCTAAAGAGGTTATGCATGAATGTTATGAATTATGTTTATGATCCTTAATCATGTTTTTGGTTGCTGGTCTTTATGTTCCCATGATGAATACATAGATAGGCTCATTTGCATCATGTCATTCTCCTTGAGTCTTGGCTACGTGGTGGCCAAGTATTGATATTTGAGGTCCCCGTCGTGTATTAGACGGGCAAGAGGTCCTCACACTCATGGAGTATGGGCTTATGGTCCCTGTGCTAGAAGTCATAGGTATGGGTATGTATCGACGGATGTATACTCCGCATTTCTAGTAAATGCAAAGAGTAAAGAAAAAGTGCATTTGTGGCATTTGCATTACATGATCATGAGAGCTGCTTCGATATGGAGCATTGTGAATGGATTATTGTGTCAAAGATGAATTTTGGATTACTGTCTTATTTGTACTTTGCTGAGTCGTGGACTCACGCTTGTTGTTTTGTTTATCTTTTAGGTACCTTTTACACGGATGTCATGCATGGGAAGAGCTAGTAATAAGGATTGATGCACTCTACCACGAACAACTCCATGAATGCTAATTCTAAAACAAGATTTAATAATTGAGCAAACTGCTATAAGATGATATTTATGGTTATGACTTTGTGCAACTGTTACTTTGTAATAGAGTCGACTAGTGTTTCATGGAAGTTTCTATAGTCATGATTTAAATTGGTTACTTGATATATTTGTTTATGATATTGTTAGATGTTAGAATCCTGGTATGGTAATTATTCAAATGAGACTCTGCCGAAATTTAGGATAATGTCTTAGACTCTCATTTTGCTATCATGTTGTTTAGTAACATTACAGGCTCACGTTGGGCTGGGGTGTTACAGTTGGTATCAGAGTGAGCTTTAGGTCTATGGTGAATGGATTAACAATTTAGGTAACTTAATTTGCTAAAATTTGCTAATGGTTAATTAACTTAAAAACTTGACACACTAGTGCACAGTAGGATGGGATGGGTCAAGCATTGCATTTACGCTTCCATTATGTTGTATTGATGATTCCTATTATGAGATGATCTTATATACTTATAATATGATTCTATGATTGTTATGAGTTATGGTAGCGGTTGTCGAGGGGTAGAGATTGGTTGTAATCATGGTCATGGCCAACTTGTACCACTGTTCGTGGTATGGGGATAGTGATGGTTTTTCTTAAGTAATTTAGTTACCGAGGTTGGAGATGAGTTATTTGGGGACGTCGTTGTCTTCTTTGAGTTTGTATTTGGTTTTCTGGTTGTAGTTTCTTGCGGTTGATGAACTTTCCTTGAATGGTGGTTACAATATAGTTGATGGGTTTCGATTGGTATTTATTTGTTCTTTGAAACAATTATTGTTCTTCCGACTATTGAGATACTTTTTCTACTTGTGAACGTTGTTGATTTGCATGGTTGGTCCCTTCATGGGAGTTTTGTCTTCTTGTTGTGAAGCGTGACTCATTTGTTCGCTTGGCATTTTGGATAATAGAAATTATCTTTTGCAAGTTCTTTATCATGTGGAGTTTTGGCCCATGTACTTCTTTTGGGATTAATTTGAGTGATGAAGTTCAATGCTTCTTCTTTAGGAAAGAAAGTGTCAAAACTCTTTTGCGATGTTTTGTTGTGTTAACAGAGAGTTTGTAAGCATGGAAGATAATTGATATGGTATGGGTACCAAGTTGGTTCAATGGCATAGTACGTGATTAATCTTAACTAGTATCCTTGGAAGTGAAATCGATCAAGTTGATGTTGTCTTCTAGTACTTCTTAATGAACTGTGATTAAAGGTATGTTTATATCTATTAGGAATCCGAGATTTATTAAGAAGTGTGAGATATTGATGAATTGGTCTGATCATTAAGATTGTGAAATCTGGTAAATTTTTTAGAAGATTTGGAGTAATGGGTCTCAATGGATTAATCTAACCATTAATGATGGTTGTGTTAAGGGTATATTTGAACGTTGCCTTAGTGGATATTAATCCGGAAATTATCGTAAATTGGCTACTTGTTGATCATATATGGTTGCTGGATTTATATATTCCTTAGTATGATTAATTGTTGGAATTGTGTACAAAAGGTTGAAGGGATTGAATATCGGTGGATCTAGAATTTATGGGAGAAGTTCTGGATAGTTCGTCTATATAGAATGACGCGATGAATTTGGTTGCAGTGTTGTTGAGACTTTTGATCGAGGGAAGATTTCGATTTTTAAAGTTTTAGTGTGATTTCGCTGAAAACTAAACATGAGGAGGAACAGTTGAATATGTGTTTGTAAATATTCATGTGATTCGGAAAGAAAAATAGGTGGCAACTAGACTTCATAATGAAGCCAGTTGATAACAACGATAGTTGGAGTGCTATTGTTGTGTGTTAAGGTTTGGTATTCATCATCACTAAGAGTTGAGTTTACGTGATTTAATAGGTGGCCTATGCCTACATGATTATAGAATAGTTGGATGATAGCATGTCCTTGATGAAAGGGTTTTGGTAAAACCTTTTATTTGTGTAGTAGACCACCTCTAGGATAAAGTGGTTGTTATAGTGAGGTTGTAAAGTTTTGGTTGACTCTCAATTTGAGGATGGAATAATAAAGTAGTATAGAACAATTTGGTGAGTTTTAGAGAGCTTTATAATGAAAGAGTAGACGATGACGATTCATGTTAAGGGTATATCATTATGAATGTTAGTAAAGTCTTCAGTAATGGATTGTGAGTATGTTGTTGATTCTTATAGGAAGAAAGTAATTTGAACGTCTTTCGTAGTATCACTCAAATGAAATGTTTCACGTTTCACATTTGTAATCTTTTGGAGTTCGTGATTTATGTGGTAGCTGAAATTGTTGAGCAAAGCGACGTGATGGAAGGTTATATTTGGTTCTTTAGTGATTAGTGTCATCTGGTTTTTAAAAGCACTTCTTGTTAGAGGTGGCAAGTGATGTGGTAATCAAATAAAAAATGGTTTTCGTTGTTAAAGAAAAGAGTGTGGTAGAGGTATTTGGAGTTGGAGTCAGGTTTTATAGTTTGCAGCTTATTGAAGTGTGCCTAACCTTGTTGATTGGCCGCATAAGAGTTCCTCGAGATTCAAAAGCAATGCTTTATTCTTGTTAGTTAAGGTTTGAAGTATTCTCCAAATGAGGGATATGTGCCCTCAACTTGATCTCATCTCTTGTTTTTCCTGTGATCGTTGTTATTTGACTATTTCTTTTGGTCCCGTGCTCACTGCGAGGAGTAATATTTTCCTGGGTGCTGAAATTTGTTTTTGTCTGCCTCTTCCTTGTGAGAGAGGATTAACCGACTCGTTTTACAAGGGTCTTTTATAGTGTATAGTGGCAACTGGTTGGTGGTGGTCAAGTGAGTGATTCTGTGAGACGTTGGATGTCAAGTTGTTTGACATGCATTGAGTGATAAATTGATTTTTGGAAAAAAAAATCCTTAGAAAGGATTTGATTTAAATAGAATGGTCTTCTTCGGAGCTAACTGATTACATTGTTGAAACTAGTAGAACATAGAGTAATTTATTGTCCAAGATCTTTTGTTCATTTTGATGAAACATTAGAATTATCGAAGGTATGGAAATCTTAATCAATTTATTAGATTGTCGTGATTTTGGTACTTTGCCAAGTTGTGTAGGAGAATTATGATGGTGTAGTTAATGAGAGTAGAATTTCGAAGAAATCTAATCGATATGACAGTTATGGGGATAGTAGGGATTGTTGGGTTATTGTCAGGTATGACTTGGCTTCAGTGAGTAACCCTTTGGTAGTTAGAATCTTTATAAAGATAATTTGTTCGAGGTTATGTTTACATGTTGATGTTTAAGATTGAGCATGTTTGGATTGTGGAAATTTTAGACAATCAAATTTAAGGATTTCCCATCATTTATACTAGGAGTTCATTGTAGGAGTCTTAGAGGTTGAAATGGGGCTTGTGGTTTATGCTAGAACCTTGATCGCTTCTTGATTGTGTGTAGAAGAAGAAGAACAAAAGTGGATTCTGAATACCTTGTTGATCATAGATAGAATCCTTTTGATATAATAAATAAGAATGTGCGATGTGAATTTGAAGTTGATTATCCTTAACAGATTGACGTGATGTGTTTGTAGGTGAAATCCAGGCTGAGATGCATTGGAAATTATTTATCAAAGTAGCTCCATTGGTAGAGGAGTTGGCTAGAGTATGTTTTGTGGGGTCAGTAGAGTCTTTCTACAAGAGGTGAATGATGTATTCGGTTTGAGCATAGCGTGAGGTTGCCAATTTAAGAGAAACGAGTTAGTGTGTTATGCAATAATTTGAAAACTTATGGTTTAATGGAAGTTAAATTCTTCAAAGAAAGGATGGAGAAGAGAATGTTTTCTCGAGTAGTGAGATGCTCTCTTGATTATTGTTTGAGCTGTGTGTTTATGACAGAGGCAATTTGCAACTTGCGTTGGCTTTATGTTGGTATGGTGGTTCTTTCTGGTTAAGGAGAATAAGGGAAGTGTTTGATTTGGACATTCGAGTGGTTTCTCTTTTAGCTGACGTGGTGTTTATTTGCAAACTGCCTAACTGAAAAGTGGAAGGGTTTTCGTGATGAATCTTCAATTTTGGATTTAACCCTCTTGGTGGGAAGTTGGCATTGCGTGGTTGCGATGAGAATTCTTTAATTTTCAGTTGGGTTCTATTTGTAAAAGAGTTTGTTTAAAGCAAGTTCTTTTGTGCATTCCGGGATAAAGTTGGCGCTCCTTGGTAAGCGAAAGAGTTCGACTGAGAGATGGAACAATAGTTCCGTGTGTATTGTGCAGTTTGCATGGTTGGTACTAATAGGGAAGGTTGTCCCAAGGTACTTTGTTTGTTTCTGGAAATTGCGGGAACTTTGGAAGATGGTATATCGCTAGGACCGTCTCGAGTCCTGGCGCGGGGTGCACAACGTTTTGTTGACCCGGTGTCGAGAGAGCTCTGGAGTGTGAGGTTCGTTAGGGTCGATGACCAACGAGTAAGACCGTGCCCTCGATTCCTGTCCGCTGAGTGCCTTTGGAAAGGTCAAGTCGAGTGATGAGGCGTGATACGTCAATTACGCCAAGGTGCTTTGGTCACAACAGTTTGAGAGAGAAGCGACTAGGGAGTCGAAGTCTCGCATGGCGAGCAATACCCAGAGTGGTTCACGTCGGGTACGTGTTATCCGTTATTAATTTCAGTTGTGGTGTTCTTGCGAATAGAACGACAAGAAGAATTCGGGGTCGAATTATATTTTAAGGGGGGGAGGGGGGTAGTGAAGGGATACGGGGTAGGCTACGATAGCAACATTTCAAAATTTCTACCACGTAAACCAAGAAGCCAAGCAAGAAGATGATCACAGATCGTTACCACTAGACGCGCAGAGCAGCGGAAGAAGTGTCGGAGCAGCCTGGTCCGATGAAGAGTGCGTCGATGTACTGATCGTAGTCGATCGTCCAGCGTCCAGCACGTTGATGCAGTGGTCGTGGTCGATCGTCCAGCGTCCTCGTGAGTTTATCGTCTCCTCCAGTACCTCTGCAGTTCCTTACGAAGATCGTGGATCGTCCTTAAGCGCAACAACGTAGAAGCGCCTCTATGGTATCCACACGTCCAGGGAAGGAACAACCGTACGCCGGTGTGCTAGCATCAAATCGCACGGCAAGGCTCTCAAGAAGATGGCGGCTAGGGTTTTAGTAGAGCAACTCGTGTCAACTCGTTTCTCCCAACAGCCTCATGCATCTCCTTATATAGTGCCCCGTGACGGATCCTATCCAAACACGTTTACGAATCGCATTCGTACTGATTTGTTCCAACCCGTTAAGTGTGTGACCCGTTAGGTTCATGTGTAGTTCGGTTGTGACTCGGAAACCCTTTTCGGCCACGAGTCGTAGCGGTTCCTAGCAGGACATAACGATTCCCGAATACACACAAATTATATGGGACGAACCTTAATGCAATATGATCTACGACCAGGTCCTCATCACTTACGACCAAGTCTTATCTCTATACGACCAGTTAGATTCGATCACGACCAACTCAGTAACTCCTTACGACTTGGTTTCACCACTGCGGATTACGCTCGACCGCCCACGACTTGCTTGTATCTCCATACGACCAAATCAGTAGTCGGTCGAACTAAGTTTACCCATGATGTATTCTCCTTTGCCTCACGATATCTAGTTGAACCTGTGAGATGTTGTGTCATCCATGGATCGCTCAATGCTTTCGACGAGTATCGGATAACCTCATGTGGTCGAACTCTTCGACCACCAAAGGGTATGGCCATGCACTTTCTTTATCCGACCACTTCGAGGGCCCAGAGATATCTCTCATGTTATGTTAGGAGGGCAAATCCATATCCCACTCAAATCACATCCTCTCGCATGTTTCATAGCATACCCGAAAGCTATCTTTATAACCACCCGATTCTGAGCGCGTTTGGCAACCCCTAAGAGTGCTATTACACATGTACGAAACCATGCCGATCTCGTGTCTAAGGATTATACATCATCATTGCTTGAGACCAACTAACGACACATAGAATCATAACAATCTCAATAGTATCTCAAGGTGGGTCTTATCCAACACCATGTTCTCTAACACGTGTCCACATTATTGATTCGATATCCCTATATCCATGACCGGTGAAACGTGGTCATCAATCAATACATGTGTTTGGTCGAGAGTCACTAGTGTTCACCAAAGGACTTTCGACTAGGGATATTTTTAGAACGACATCATCATAAGTTAAAAAAGAGCTTCACCAACAAGTCACATACTCGTTAATCTTCATGACTGATGATTCATTCAAGGAACAAGATAACATATTATCAAATATTGTGAACATAATGAAATATAATCATCTCTATGATTGCCTCTAGGGCATATTTCCAACAGGTAGAATGTAATATCCCAAAATATATTTAAGAGATGAAAAGTGCTTTAGAAAGGATAAGGTAATTAGAGAATGAATTTCACTGGTTTTCCGGGGGGGGGATTTTTGCTTAATTCTGAGAACCTGGGCCATAGGCCGAAAGGCCACAACTTTCTTTTTTGGCCCAGGGGGGCAGCCAACCCTAGCTCCCTCTTTCCCCCTTGAACCCCCTCCCCCTCATTCCCCCTAGCAGCCGCCACCCCTTCCTCCCTGCGCCTCCTCCCCTCCTTGCACCAGCCTAGCTACTGTAGCACCAACGCGATACTGTAGCGCCGTGGTACTGGAGCGCCCAGTAGAAGAAAGAAGACGGAAGAGGGAGAAGAAAGGAGGACGAGAATAGGGGAAAAGGGAGAAGGAAGAGGAAAAGAAGAAGGGAGGGAGATCTCATGGTTGTTCTTGTAACCATCAACATGTTCTTCAAGGGTAACTCTCAGATTCCGTTCGCTTAGTCTTTTAGTTTTGTGATTTGGCAACATCGGGTAATAGATCGAGTATTAGCAGTTTGTACCGCATTGTAGTTTTAGGGTTGTTAACTACGAAATGTGATCTGGCCATCTCCTAGAGATTTGTGGGTAACGTCTTTATCTTTCCGTAGAATTCTGGATCAAGTCATTTGGATGAACAGATCGTTAGTTATGGATTTTACAACGCTGCGGTTCAGCGGCTTTGTCAGGATTCGGGCAGGTTGTATTAACTAGATAATAGAAATTAGTTAACAAAATAATTAGAGGATATCACCCACATGAAAATTGTAGGTTATTTAATAAGGTTTCTAGATTGCTAAAGAATGTAATTTTTGGATGAACGTACTGAACGTTATGAATATTTTAGTTCTGCTATCCAGAACATATGCCAGGTTCTAGCAGTTTTTATAATCTGTTTAGTAGAGATAGTAAATGGCAAAATGAAGGAATTTGGCCAGCTAGATTAATGTGGGTAATTTAATAAGATTTCCAGAAAATCAAAGAACACCATTTTTTAGTAAACAAAAGAAAATAAATGATTTTTAGAACAGGACTACCCTGTTTTGGGACAGAATGATGCTCATGGGAGACACAGTTTTGGGTTGCACTAGGGAGCGTAGATAATTATATTAATTTTTTATATAATGTTGTATGCTCTGAAATGTCCCCTTAGAATGTTTATTAAAGGTTTGGGTTGTCTTTGTGAATCAGGCAAAGACCCTCTTCGCATCGTCAAGTTTCACACGGTTGAGGCAAGTGCAATTAGTGGGTAGAACCTAAAGAGGTTATGCATGAATGTTATGAATTATGTTTATGATCCTTATTCATGTTTTTGGTTGCTGGTCGTTATGTTCCCATGGTGAATACAAAGATAGGCTCATTTGCATCATCTCATTCTCCTTGAGTCTTGGCTACGTGGTAGCCATGTTTTGATATTTGAGGTCTCTGTCATGTATTAGACGAGCAAGAGGTCCCCACACTCGTGGAGTGTGGGCTTATGGTGTCGCGTCCCCGGGGTAGACCACCCCTGGGACCTCCTGTGCACACTGGACTAGTCCCAAGATTAATAGCTGGTCCACAGAGGTTCAACAACGATGTCATCACGACCATACCACAAACGATAGAAGAAGCAGGCAAAATAATATTATCAACAAAAGACCTTATGGTCAAGCTTGTTTACAGAGGCTGCCCCGCAGGGCTACAAACTCAGCGGAAAACAAAATAACACGTGGAGACCGCCCGACATGCCCACAGGCAATCGAGTGGAGGACGTCCTAGCATGCCTAGTCTTCAAAGACCTCCGCTACAAAGAGGTCGGAGCACCCGGGGAGGTCTTCTTCAGTTGCTGATCAACCAGAGGGCACAAGCTGTGAGTACTTTTGAATGTACTCAGCAAGCCATAGGGAAATGTATGCAATTATTATTCATGCAAGGCTTGACAAGGAGGTCTTTATGGTTAGTTTGTAGAAAGCAAAATTGACTAGAAATACAATAAGTAGATTGCAAAGCACAAGTTGAAAGATTAATACATAAGTAAACAAGTTTTTCTTTGAAACCACTCGAGGACCACCCAATCCACGACCCAGACCACACGCGACCACCCTGGTCACGACCCAGACCACTCAGAACCAACCAAGATCAACATTTTGAGAAAGTCTACCCCTTGCTTGAAATCACCAAGCATGTCCATAACCGAGGACACGGCTATTCGAATAGTTTTACACTCTGTAGAGGTTGTACAGTTTTACCCACAAGACACGAATTCTCTAGTTTGTTTGGCATCCATCGATACCACTGCTCACTACCTATGGTAAGCAGTCTAGAGCACGTGACAAGGCCTTTACAAAGCTCTGTTTTGGCTTGGCTTTGCCCGCTAAGGTTTCGCCATGCTGGGCCATCTCTTGCGCCATGTGATTCCATCCGGTACTCGGGGATCACGCCACCATGACAGAACCAAACCAAAACTTCTGCTAATTATTCGGCCAGGTCCACCCCACCCTGGACATGTGGTTGCGCGGTATAGTCTGGATCAATGGCTTACAAGGTTAAGTCCTTAGGGACTACTCAGCCGAGACATCCGCATCCCAATGTGCTTCAAACACCCCCTTTACTGCACGATCACTCGCCCGAGTAAAAACATTTTTGGGTTCAACCCGGCCAAAAGACCACCCTGGTCATGGCACAACAACTTTTAACAACAGTGGCCGCGCCACAATTTCATATATGATTAAGTCAAGTTCATTATTATTGAATCATGTGATCGAGAGACGTCGCAACTAAAAGCAGGACTAAGCAATACACACACCCGTGTTGGTTATCTCAATAAGAATGTCCAACTAAGATTACCCACCTAAGGTGTCCAAGGTACATGCCAACATGTCGAACACAAGTATTCAAGCAGTCATACTAACGAGTAGGTGTTTAGTTGATTCCTAAACCATTTTTATACAAATAGCCATGCATGTTGGTATAAAACAAAGTAATTTTGCAAACTAGGGACAACATGATCAAAGGGCTACAACTTGCCTTCGGTGAAGAGCTGGGGTTCTTCGATAGAGGTCGTCGGGTCCAAGAACTCTTCTGAGAGACGGGAATCTACACGAATGAAAAGAACCAAATAAATACAACGAATTCAAATAAAAACTAAAACTACCAAACAAGAACCAAAAGAAAGGCACAGAATTAAAAGAGGGCTGCTCAGACTTTTATAGCATGCACGAACACAAGGATAGGTGAAGGAGGTGATGGGAGCAAGTCGGGGAGGAGACAAGAGGGGATTAGGTACTGCAAAAAGCAGCAGCATTTAATGCGACACAACAGTATTTAATGCTCAAGGACCTTTGCGTCAGCAGTGATGCGACGAGAGGAAGAAGAAGGTGAGCAGGACTGACAAATGGGGCCAGTCAAAAGGGAGCTCGTGACCCAGGAGAAGGTCATGACCAACGAGGAGGTCACGGTGAGGGGGGAGGTCTTTGCAAAAAGACAGAGGGTGGTCTTTGCAAAAAGGCCAAGAGGGGTGGTCGTGACCAAAGGTGTGTCACGACAAAAGAGGGGGAGGTCGCGGCAAAACGACAAAAAGGGGGAGGTCGCGGCCAAAGAGGAGGTCGCGGCAAAACGACAAAAAGGGGGAGGTCGTGGCCAAAGGGGAGGTCGCGGCAAAATGACAAAAAAAGAGGGAGGTTGCGGCAAAAGGGGAGTTCGCGGCAATACGACAAAAAGGGAGAGGTCACGGCCAAAGGGGAGGTCGCGGCAAAATGACAAAAAAGGGGGAGGTCACAGCTAAAGGGGAGGTCGCGGCAAAATGACAAAACAAAGGGGAGGTCACGGCCAAAGGGGAGGTCGCGGCCCAAGAGGGTGGTCTTTGCAAAAAAAAACCAAGAGGGTGGTCGCGGCAAGACTCCAGGACCACCCGGAGGTCGCCAGGACAACCCGGAGGTCCAAACGAAAGGGAAGGTCTGGACTAAGGGGAGGTCTAAACCAACAAGGAGGTCTAAACCAACTGGGAGGTCTAGATGGAAGGGAATTGGAGAAGAAGGAGCTGAGTCGAGGGAAACACGGAGCGAACAGAGAAAGGGGAAAAACAACACCAGAGAACTCCAAAGAACCCCAACAAGCTCAAAAGAAACCAACTTTGGATTAGTTTGAAGTTTGATTTAGTCATCTTAAACACCTTAATTCTGAAATATCAAGTTAAGCTTTAAAATTCTCATCAAAACCAAATGGTTCTTTTTATTTTGAAAATCTTTAAGAAGGCTCAGAAAATTGGGACCTTACAAACCTACACCCATTAAAGGGAATCTCGACCCTGAGATTCTGGCTGACTAGAGAATAGGTTCAGAAACTCGGCCTTTAGGTCTTCTTCACGCTCCCAAGTGGCTTCCTCTTCGGTGTGGTGGCTCCATGGACCTTACAGAAACGGATGACTTGATTGATAACTGTTGTTGTAAGAAACTCAGCATAAGGCAACAGGTGATCCCAGCTGGTCTGGTTCTCCAGGGCACAGGCTCTCAACATGTCTTCTAGGATTTGATTCACTCCTTCTGTTTGCCCATCGATCTGAGGGTGGTAGGCTGTACTGAAGTCCAGATTAGTGTCCAGAGCACTGTGCAGCTTCTCCCAAAATCTTGAGGTGAACTAAGGTCCTCGATCTGACACTATCCTCTTTGGTACCCTATGCTGACAAACTATCTTGGCCATATACAACTCTGTCAGTTTGTCTCCTGAGTAGGTGATCTTGACTGGGAGGAAGTGTGCAACTTTTGTCAGGCGATCTACAATTACCCAGATAGAGTCATATATGGCTTGGGTTCTTGGCAAACCAGTGATAAAATCCGTGTCGATTTCTTCTCACTTCCATTCAGGTATGCTCAATGGTTGTAAGAGTCCCGCAGGTCTTTCATGCTCGGCTTTAACTCACTGGAAAATGTCACATTGGGCTACATACTCAGTGATCTCACGCTTCATGCTAGGCCACCAGTATATTTTCTTGAGGTCTTGATACATCTTAGTGCTCCCGGGATGAATGGAGTACAAGGTCTTGTGAGCTTCCTTGAGTATCAACTGCTTGAGCTCTTTCTGGTCTGGCACACAAATTCTTTTGTCAAACCACAAGGTTCCTTACTTATCTTCAGAAAATCTTAGAGATTTGCCCCTCTTCATGCTTCTTTTGATCTCCTGGATGTCTGCATCTTCCTCTTGAGCTCTCCTGATTTGACTTGGGAGAGTCGGCTGCACCTCCAGAGCAGCTAGGTAACTTTCTTCAACCAATTCAAGCTTGAGCTTCTGAAACTCTTCATGCAAGGCCGGCTGGTTTTCCTTGATCATTAGAGTGTTGCAGTAGACCTTCTTACTCAAAGCGTCGGCCACCACATTGGCCTTTCCTGGGTGGTAATGGATTCCCATATTGTAGTCTTTGATCAACTCCAACCATGTTCTTTGCCTCATATGAAGATCGGCTTGAGTGAAGATGTACTTTAAACTTTTATGGTCAGTATAGACCTCACAGTAGTTGCTGATAAGGTAATAGTGCCATATCTTCAAAGCATGCACTACGGCTGCCAATTCCAAGTCATGAGTGGGGTAATTGACCTCATGAGGCTTTAGCTGACGGGAAACATAGCCACTACCTTCCTTTCTTGCATCAGGACACAGCCGAGACCTTGATGTGAGGCATCGCAGAAGATCTCAAAGTCCTTTCGAACATCCGGCAAAATCAGCACTAGAGCGGTGGCCAATCGCTTCTTCAACTCTTGAAAACTCTGCTCACACTCAGACGTCCAAGCATACTTCTTTTCCTTCTTCAGCAACTGGGCGAGATATCTTTCTATCTTGGAGAACCCTTCTATAAACCTTCGGTAGTAGCCTGCCATTCCAAGAAAGCTTCGGATCTAAGGTACTGACTTGGGAGACTCCCAATTGAGCACATCTTGGACCTTGCTAGGATTGACGGCAACTCCTTTGGCAAACAAGACGTGTCCCAAAAAGGTGACTTCCTTCAACCAAAACTCATACTTGCCGAATTTTGCATAGAGTTGATGATCTCTAAGCTTTCTCAAGACTAAGCGAAGGTGCTCTTCATGCTCTTCTTCACTTCTGGAGTATATCAGAATATCGTCAATAAAGACAATGACGAACTTATCCAAATACTCTATGAACACTTTATTCATCAAGTTCATAAAGTAGGCAGGGGCATTGGTCAATCCAAAAGACATAATCGTGTACTCATATAGTCCATAACGGGTTGCAAAAGCTGTCTTAGGGATGTCCTCTTGGCGAATCTTCAATTGATGGTATCATGACCTCAAATCTATCTTAGAGAACACTCCGGCTCCCTTCAACTGGTCGAACAGATCATCAATTCTGGGCAGAGGGTACTTGTTCTTGATGGTGACCTCGTTGAGTGCATGATAATCCACACACATCCGCTGGGTGCCATCCTTCTTTGCAACAAAGATCACTGGAGCTCCCCAAGGTGAAGAGCTTGGCCTAACAAAATCTTTAGCTTGCATCTCCTCAATTTGCTTCTTCAACTCAACCAGGTCGTCCACAGGCAAACGGTAAGGTCTCTTGGAAATCGGTGTAGTTCCAGGGACCAAGTTAATGATGAACTCCAAGTCTCGGTCGGGTGGCATTCCGGGTAACTCATCCGGGAAGACATCTAGAAACTCGTAGACCACTGGGACGTCTTCTAAAGACATTGCCTTTACACTGCAGACCACTGCTTCTTCATGCTTCTCCGAGGAGGCTTCAAACCTTACTTTAGTCCCAACTGAGCTGACCAAGGTGATGCTTCTTCCACCACAATCCAAAATTGCTTGGTGACCAGTAAGCCAATCCATTCCCAAGATCACATCTAAGGACTTGGTGTCGAGGAGGATCAGATTGGCTAGAAATTCTACCCCTCCTATGGTCACTTTAACTTGTGGACATCCCTGGTTCGTACTTAACTCCGAACTAGGGGATTGGACCAACAAGGAGGTCTTAAGGGGCAAAACCTTCAACTGATGCTTTACAACAAAAATCCGAGAAACAAACGAATGCGAAGCTCCAAAATCAAACAAAACAGTGGCAGGTGCTGAACTTACTAGGAACTTACCTAGCACGACGTCCGAGGCTATCTGGGCCTCCCCCACTATGACATGGTTCACACGACCTCTCCCAAAAGGCGAGGAGGTCTTGGCTAGTGCAGCGGAGGTCGGAGGAGTTCCACGTCCTGCTCCTGGCAGGGAGGTCCTGGGCGGAGTAGCTCCCATGCTGAACTTGACCTGAGGAGGTCCTTTCTTCAAGGGACATCTGCTGGCGTAATGTCCCAATTGGTGGCAGTTGAAACAGGTGATCCCCGCGGCTTGATCGGTGGTCCTTGGCTGCTGGTTGTTGTTGCCGGGGCTACACAAACCTGGAGTGACAGGGCGGGATACTGCTGGGGAGGTCCTGGGGGCAACCGGAGGAGCAAACCGGGCAGGAGGTGGTGCACCCGTCCTGGCCCTCTACGGAAGTCCTTGATGAGCTCTATGTTGTACCGACTTCCTCTTATGAAACTCTGCAAGCTCTTAGCGAGACTCTTCTATCAGCATGGCTCTGTTCACCAGATGCTGGAAATCTGTATAGTCGTTGCCAACGACTTGAACCTTCAGGCTAGGGTGGAGTCCTCTTTTAAAACGCTTCTGACGGGCATCATCTGTGGCGACGTCCTCTGGAGCATATCGAGAGAGTCGAGTGAACTTGTTGAGGTATTCACCCACTGACATGTTCCCTTAGTGTAGCTCACGAAACTCATTCTTCTTGATCTCCACCTTTCCATCCGGGATGTGAGAGTGGCGGAAAGCTTCTGAGAACTTAGCCCAAGTAATGCTCTGGTGTTCTTCATGGATAGCACAATAACTCTCCCACCATTTCGCGGCAGGACCTTCCAGCTGGTGTGCCGCATACAAGACCTTTTCACGGTCGTCACACCGGGTGATTGCAAGCTTCTTCTTAACAAAGCACAACTAGTCATCTGCGTCCAATGGCTCGGAGGAGCTAGAGAACGTAGGTGGTCGAGTCCTCATGAACTCTGCCAACCTTGACTGGGGAGCAAATGGTGGTGGCGGTGGTGGTACGGCAACTGCTTGGTTGCTCTGGTTCAACATGGCAAGAAGAGCAGCAGATATCTGATTCTGTTGATTCATCATCTGATTCATGTTTTGCATCATGACATTCATCAGCTGTGTCTGGGCTGCCATAAACTGTCCCAAGCCTTGATCTGAGGGAGCTGCCGGAGGAGGAGGTGGTAGCTTAACAAAAGGATCCATTGGTTCAACTTGACTTGTTGAGCTGCGGGTGTGGTCCATCTATACAAAGCTTCCCAGACTTAATAGATGAGGAGAAGAAAGCACAATAGATAAGAGGGAAAAGCACAGGGGTGAGCGAGAACAAGGGAGAAGGATGGAACAACCTAACTGGAGAAAGTAGGTTTAACCCAAAGAGCAAATAGCCAGAGATCTATTAAGAGGCAACAAAACTCAAGCAGGAGGTCCTATACACGAACTAAATGGTACTAAGCTGAGGAGGGTACTCTACTGGAGCACTTCTAACTTAACTTATCTGGGTGGTCAAATTAAAACAAGGCTCGATCCTATTGGGATCACTGAGGTGAGAGGGATCAATTTAAATTTGAAAACAACGTTCCAGAGGGGATAAGATGCAAGAATCTAAGAATGAGGCGAGAAAAGAATAGATTGAGACGAGAAAAGATTGAAATAAGATGAGAGAAGAATAGAATATGATGAGAGAAGAATACTACTCATGTTACTCTGTTGGTTTGATTTAGAAAATAAATTTTGATACTCTTGACTAAATGACCATGCTAACTAAGGTTACCACCTTGTCGCGTCCCCGGGGTAGACCACCCCTGGGACCTCCTGTGCACACTAGACCAGTCCTAAGATCAATAGCTGGTCCGCACAGGTTCAACAACGATGTCATCACGACCATACCACAAACGATAGAAGAAGCAGGCAAAATAATATTATCAACAAAAGACCTTATGGTCAAGCTTGTTTACAGAGGTTGCCCCACAGGGCTACAACTCAGCGGAAAACAAAATAACATGTGGAGGACGTCCTAGCACGCCTGGTCTTCAAAGACCTCCGCTACAAAGAGTTCAGAGCACCCGGGGAGGTCTTCTTCAGCTACTGATCAACCAGAGGACACAAGCCGTGAGTACTTTTGAATGTACTCAGCAAGCCGTAGGGAAATGTATGCAATTATTATTCATGCAAGGCTTGACAAGGAGGTCTTTATGGTTAGTTTGTAGAAAGCAAAATTGACTAGAAATACAATAAGTAGATTGTAAAGCACAAGTTGAAAGATTAATACATAAGTAAACAAGTTTTTCTTTGAAACCACTCGTGGACCACCCAGTCCACGACCCAGACCACACGTGACCACCCTAGTCAAGACCCAGACCACTCGGAACCAACCAAGATCAACATTTTGAGAAAGTCTACCCCTTGCTTGAAATCACCAGGCATGTCCATAACTGAGGACACGGTTATTCGAATAGTTTTACACTCTGCAAAGGTTGTACAACTTTACCCACAAGATACGAATTCTCTAGTTTGTTTGGCATCCGTCGATACCACTGCTCACTACCTTTGATAAGCAGTCTAGAGCATGTGACAAGGCCTTTACAAAGCTCCATTTTGGCTTGGCTCTGCCCGCTAAGGTTTCACCATGCTGGGCCCCCTCTTGCGCCGTGTGATTCCATCCGGTACTCGGGGATCACGCCACCATGACAGAACCAAACCAAAACTTCTGCTAATTAGTCAGCCAGGTCCACCCCACCCTGGACATGTGGTTGTACGGCATGGCCCGGATCAATGGCTTACAAGGTTAAGTCCTTAGGGACTACTCAGGCGAGACATCCACATCCCAATGTGCTTCAAGCACCCCCTTTATTGCATGATCACTCGCCCGAGTGAAAACATTTTTGGGTTCAACCCAGCCAAAATACCACCCTGGTCATGGCACAACAACTTTTAACAATAGTAGTCATGCTACAATTCCATATATCATTAAGTCAAGTTCATTATTATTGAATCATGTGATCGAGAGACGTCGCAACTAAAAGCAGGACTAAGCAATACACGCACCCGTGTTGGTTATCTCAATAAGAATGTCCAACTAAGATTACCCACCTAAGGTGTCCAAGGTACATGCCAACATGTCGAACACAAGTATTCAAGGAGTCATACTAACGAGTAGGTGTTTAGCTGATTCCCAAACCATTTTTATACAAATAGTCATGCATGTTGGTATAAAACAAAGTAATTTTGCAAACTAGGGGCAACATGATCAAAGGGCTACGACTTGCCTTCGGTGAAGAGTTGGGGTTCTTCGGTAGAGGTCACCGGGTCCAAGAACTCTTCTGAGAGACCGAAATCTACATGAACGAAAAGAACCAAATAAATACAACGAATTCAAATAAAAATCAAAACTACCAAACAAGAACCAAAAGAAAGGCACAAAATTAAAACGAGCTCTCGGGAGGAGGTCCAACTGAGAGAGAGAGGTCGAGGAGGAGGTCCTGAGGAAGAAGTCTTGAGGAGGTCCTGAGCAGAGCAAGAAAGTTGGGGAAGGCTAAAGGAGATAAAAGAAGGCTGCTCAGGCTTTTATAGCATGCACGAATACAAGGATAGGTGAAGGAGGTGATGAGAGCAGGTCGGGGAGAAGACAAGAGGGGGATTACGTACTGCAAGAAGCAGCAGCATTTAATGCGACACAACAGCATTTAATGCTCAAGGACCTTTGCGTTAGCAGTGATGAGACGAGAGGAAGAAGAAGGTGAGTAGGACTGACAAATAGGGCCAGTCAAAACGGAGGTCGTGACCAACGAGGAGGTCACGGTCAGGGGGGGAAGGTCTTTGCAAAAAGACATAGGATGGTCTTTGCAAAAAGACCAAGAGGGGTGGTCGTGACCAAAGGAGTGTCATAACAAAAGAGGGGAGGTCGCGGCCAAAGGGATGGTCACGGCAAAACGACAAAAAAGGGGAGGTCACAGCAAAACGACAAAAAGTGAGAGGTCGCGGCCAAAGGGGAGGTCACGGCAAAACGACAAAAAAGGGGGTGGTCATGGCCAAAGGGGAGGTCGCGGCCAAAGGGGAGGTCGCGGTAAAACGACAAAAAGGGGGAGGTCACGGTAAAATGACAAAAAAGGGGGAGGCCGCGGCCAAAGGGGAGGGCGCGGCAAAACGACAAAAAGGGGGAGGTCGCGGCCAAAGGGGAGCTCGCGGTAAAACGACAAAAAGGGGGAGGTCACGGCCAAAGGGGAGGTCACGGCAAAATGACAAAAAAGGGGGAGCTCGTGGTCAAAGGGGAGGTCACGACAAAACGATAGAAAAAAGGGGAGGTCGCGGCCCAAGAGGGTGGTCTTTGCAAAAAGACCAAAATGGTGGTCGTGGCAAGACTCCAGGACCACCCAGAGGTCGCCAGGACAACCCAGAGGTCCAAACGATAGGGAAGGTCTGGACCGAGGGGAGGTCTAAACTAACAAGGAGGTCTAAACCAACAGGGAGGTCTAGACGGAAGAGATCTGGAGAAGAAGGAGCTGAGCCGAGGGAAACACGGAGTGAACAGAGAAAGGGGAAAAACAACACCAAAGAACTCCAATAAGCTCAAAAGAAACCAACTTTGGATTAGTTTGAAGTTTAATTTAGTCATCTTAAACACCTTAATTCCGAAATCTCAAGTCAAGCTTTAAAATTCTCATCAAAACCAAATGCTTCTTTTTATTTTGAAAATCTTCAAAAAGGCTCAGAAAATTGGGACGTTACAAACCTACAGCCCTTAAAGGGAATCTCGACCACGATATTCAGGCTGACTAGAGAATAGGTTCAGGAACTCGGCCTTCAGGTCTTCTTCACGCTCCCAAGTGGCTTCCTCTTCGGTGTGGTGGCTCCATTGGACCTTGCAGAAACAAAGGATCTTGCTTCTTGTCACACGCTCGGATACTTCCAAGATCTTGAGGGGTTGCTCCTTGTAAGTGAGGTCTTGCTGCAGGTCAATGGCTTCTACGGACATCTGCTCCTCCGGTACATGCAAACATTTCTTCAACTGTGACACGTGGAAGACATCATGCACGTCCGACAACTAGGGCGGAAGCTCCAATTGGTAAGCAACTTCTCCTTGTGTTAAACACGGTGTATAATACTTCCTAACTGATTAGACCCACAGGTTAGCAAGCCTTATCAATAGGGTTGTCGAAGCGTGGCTGGTCGGAGCCGAGCGAGTCGTAGAAGATCTTACAACTACATGATAGTCGTAGACAAGCTGACAACTATATCATGGTCATAGAAAGACTTACGACCATAGAGTGGTTTATGACCAGACAACTTGACTTCTCCCTTATAAGTATTTAAGGGGTATACTTAAGATCAATATGGGAATATTAATATCTATAATAAGAATTACAGATAAATAAATAAATAAATAAGGATTATTATATCCACGTCAAGACCCTTTGAAGTTATGGACTTATTAACAACTAGGTAGTTCGACATATCTTACCAGACGTTGGGACACTTCCTCGTCTGCTGGGTTTATGAAAGAGATGGTGCCCAAAGACGTGGTTGATGATCTCACTCTTAACCATTTTCGGGCGCGCTCATCTGTGATCCCAGAACATAGTGGGGAGGCCTCTGACTAGATTGTCTCTCCATCCTCTCTCCTCCATTGTGGGATTTTACCTACGTATCCAGTGGTGCTGAGTCTGTGGGAGTGGGTATTTTGTGCCTGGATAGCCTTGTGCGCCGCACTTTGCTCCTGAAATTCAGCCGTCGTGTTCATCTGCACAAAGGCATCCCATGTATCTGGCGATACAGAAGGATACTTAGTGAAGGATGTCCAATCCTTGTTCACGTACTCCATGATAAGCGTGCTCTTGAAGGTCTTTCACGCTTTTCCCATTGCGAGGAACGTCTGTCGTCGCATGAGTCCCTAGACTTCTGCTAGGATCTCGAACGACCTTAAAATTTCATCCCACAGCTGCTTTTTCTCTTCTTTTGTTAAAAACTTCTAGCTTGGTGTGGTCATGGGGACCCGTTTCCTTGCAACTATCCTGCAGGTGGTCTAGAATGTCGTCGCTGCTTTCTTGGGATGTAGAGGGACCCCAACGGGAGTGACCTCCATGATGGTCATTCGGCCCTCAAGCCTTTTCGATATCACTTTACCATCTCGCTTAGGTACCCCTTTCATCGGAGCGCCAGATGCATTCGACGACATCGATGACAGCGACGAAGACTGTGCGGACGCCATCTCGCTTACTTGCTATCTATGGAAACTTTTCAGCAAAATACAAAAGAAAATTTTCTTGATTGAAAATTCTCTTGTCTAAAACTTGTAATGTAATGCAACTCAACATAGGAAGAAATCAACAGATGTCCTCTCCACAATAAACTTTGTAACATAAAGAAACATGAATGAAGGAGATATGAACATTTGATAGCCTTGATTTGATGAGTTTAATTAATTAACACAAGACCTTGGCCCAAGCCCCCATAATTAAATAATTAACACTAGCCCTTGGCCCAACTTTTAAGGATTGTGACACATCAATTTTGTAAGTGCTATGAAGGGTTTGTGCGGATCAAGGGTTTTACTTTTACACCACAAGTGTGATCTATGCTACGAAGAAAAATTAGGTTCAAAGGTGACATTTTTCTCAGCCTCCTAACACCCATCTCAAAATTGTATTTAGAATCTCCCAATTATGAGACTAACGTAATGATTAGCGACTAATATTTACTGGTAACAAATTTAGCGGCAGGAAGACCTCCCAATTATCTATATTCATATGCAACAGATGGCATCCATAAAATGAAATGAGCATTAGGTTTGAGCTACTGCATGTTTGTGACACCAAGACATTTTTTCTTTAGCTGTACCAGGAGATGATAGGGTCTATATATAAACTTATGTATATCTCTGCTTGCAAGGGTGAATGTGAGGTATTGGTTGTGGGTTCAGAACATGCATTTAGTGTTAATTCGATGTCATTTCCTTTTTAAAAATGTTCTATATAGCAAGGTGAAAGGCTTGCTTCACCAATTGAAATCCCAAGTTAGTGTTTTTCTTCTGATTCATCAAGTGTTGCTGACATCACAGTTAATTTACTACCAAGGTGATTATGTGAGATGCATACCGTTTTGACACCACTTTCCTGGTAAGCATACCACTAGTAAGTAAACTACCCTGTGCATTATGCTTTCTTGTAGAAAACAATTATATGCTTAGCAGGTAACTATTTTCCTAGCAGGCATTGTAATGACTATCAATTTTTTTCCTCTTTTATAGGAACTGTTGAAGAACACCTGTAGGTTGCAGCCTCTAGGTGCAGAAACCAACTCGGTAACTTGCACGGTGGGCAAAAGAAAGTACAACATGTAAAAGAGTATAAATAATTCAAGTCTCACCCAAGGTGAAGCCTCACCCAAGGTTTGGGGGACGAATACTCACCTAAGGTGAAGCCAGGGAGGGCGGGGGCGGCGGCGTGGAGGACGGGGCGGCGGCATCGAGGTCGGGGGTGGTGGCATCGAGGTCGGGGGCGCTCACAAACGGTTCCATAATATAACCGTCTGTGATATGCGACCATATAACAGACGATTCTATTTTAAAAACAGTATGTGATATGCGACCATATCACAGACAGTTCTATTTTAGAACTGTCTGTGATACATATCACAGACGGTTTGTTCCACTAAACTGCCTGTGATAGTTCCTTCTATAGCTAAAAATATTCTGTTTTTCGGTTAGCCTCAGGAAATACTAGCCATGCCCTCTGAAAACAAGAAAGTAGATACAATCACAGATGGAATAATTTATTAATTTCTAAATCAGTTACAACGGAATAATTTCTTAATTACATGCCGAGTTTCTTAATTACAATCTAACAATTTTTCAAATAGGTGTTCACAGTGTGGGATCATTCCACTTGGCTATTTCCTTTAAAAAATAACCCTCCACGATGATTGACGCGCATATAGCTAGCTTTCTCACTGGGTTCTTCCTTGAGCCTGATGCTGTCTCTAAAAGGAGGCAACCCATCAAATTGATTGTACTCTTCCTAATCCACGATATTTTTAACTCTAACAATCATTCTTTTTCCATGAAGAACTACGTGACAGTTCTTATTCCGGGCCCATTACATAAAAAACTTGAACAACTTGCTTAGCGAGTACGAATGGTTCGTCCTTGTATCTGACACGTTCAAGGTCAACAGTAGTGATGCCATACTTGTCAACCTTCACACCCTATGGAAGTTTGACCCAATAGCACCAAATCATAGGGATCTTGGAAAATGCGTAGTCGAGCTCTCAAATATCCTTTACGAACCCATAGTAGGAGCTCAACCCACATATCATTATGTTTGGCATAGCGGTATTGAACTGCTCGTGAAACGCATCTATGCAGACACCACTATTCTGGACTGTGCTCTTTCTATTCTGAGATGTCGTATCCTTGCCATGTCACAATTGTAAATTTTGGCCCTTTTGCCAACCAACGCAGCATATAATCACTTGATGACCTACCAGTGAATCGCACCTCTAACCATTCATTGAACCGACAGTTGTGCTCTCTCGTGATCTAAATCTCCGACCGGCCTGGATTCTGTTGGCGTACCATGTCTTTGTGCTCGTCGATGTACAAGGACACTTCGATCATGTGTTGCAAGACCATTAAATGGGCTTGAGCGTATGTATCTAGATTGGGAGTGATTGTTTTCCTTCTGATGGTCCCGATACCCTCCAGCCTCCACTCATAACGAGATAGAGGCACACCTATCGGTTCCACCCGAGCCATGTAGTCGACGTAGAAATCAATGACCTCTTCAGTTGCATAACCTTTGCTGATGCTACCCTCCGGTTGAGATCGATTCCGTACATAGGACTTGAGAATTCCCATGTACCTCTCGAACGAGTATATATGACGTAGGAAAACAGGGCCACATATCTTTATCTCTTTCACAAGGTGAACAATGAGATGACCATGATATCGAAAAATGCTGGAGGGAAATACATCTCAAGATGACATAGATTCGTCACCACCTCGGTCTGCAGAGCATCTAGTCCATCGGGATCGTTGACCTTTTGAGCAATTGAGTTAAAGAAATAACATAGCCTCATGATTGCCACTCGACACAGCCTCATGATTGCCACTCGAAGCTTGTTCGATAAAATACTTCTAATTGCAATATGAAGCATCTGTGTCATCAGCACATGACAATCATGAGACTTCATATCAATTAATTTCAAATATTCCATAGAAACAAGTTTCTTCATGCTGGCGGAGTAACCGGACGGAACTTTCACACCATGCAAGCTCTGGCACAGTTCATTTCTCTTAGCCTTGGACAGAGTGTAGCAAGCTGGGGGAAGGTACGTTCGACCTTTATCGGTCTCTTTTGATGCTAACTCGGTCCTTCTGTTCATATCAACCAAGTCACGCTGTGTGTTGACATCATCCTTTGTTTTGTCATGAATGTTCAGTATGAGACCAATCAAGCTATCACATACATTCTTCTCTACGTGCATGACGTCGATCTAATGACGAACTTTTAAGTGCTCCCAATAAGGTAAGTCCCAAAAAATTGATCGCTTCTTCCAGATGTTCTTCCGACTGGTCCTCAATTTACGTCTCTTTCCAAGCACAACATGGATATTCTTAACCATATCATAGACCTCTTTCCCTCTAAAAGCTCTTGGAGCTGAACCGTCATCCTTATTTTCGTCAAATTATTTCCTCATCTTGCGGTATGGGTGATACTTGGGAAGGAACCTACGGTGACACATGTAAATAGTTTTACGTGAGTTGTTCAGTTACACACTCTCGGTATCATCTAAGTAGTGTGGACATGCTTTGTCTCCTTTTGTACTCAACCCCAACAAGTTACTAAGGGCAGGAAAATCATTGATGGTGCAGAACAACAGGGCGCGTAAAGTGAAGTTCTCTCATTTGTACGTATCCCATACCTGTACCCCTTCATTCCACAGTGTCACAAGATCTTCCAACAATGGTGCTAGGTACACATCAATATCGTTCTCAGGTTGCTTCGGCTCTTAGATAAGTAGTGACATCAAAATGTACTTCCGCTTCATACACAGCCAAGGAGGAAGGTTGTGCATACATAGATTCACGGGCCAGGTGCTATGTCGGCTGCTCATGTTACTGAAAGGATTCATTTCATCTGTACTCAACCCAAACCTTATACTCCTCGGTTCCGTATTGAAATCTTCGAAGCTCCTATCAAAGTTTCTCCACTGGGCAGAACCAGTAGGGTGTCTCAGCTTTCCATCTTTCTTGCGTTCCTCCAAGTGCCAACGCAGCAATCTTGCTTCCTTTTGGTCCGCAAATAAACGCTTCAAACAGGGAATTACAGACTGATACCACAACACCTTAGCAGGAGGTCCTTGTTTCACCTTAATGCCCTCGTCGTCATTGGAGTGATTCTTACGCTTGTATCGGGATTCTTTCCACACCGGACATACATGCATGTTTGCATACTCTTTACGGTAGAGAATACAATCGTTCAGACCCACATGTATTCTTTCTACTTCCATTCCCAATGGACAAAGAACCTTCTTGGCATGGTAGGTGGTTCTAAGCAACATGTTTCCTTCCGAAAAGATGTTCGCTAGGAGACCTAACAATGCCGTGAAACTCTTGTCGGGCCAACCATTACTTGCCTTCGATTTCAGCAGTTCAAGCACGGGTGACAACCTTGTGTATTCCGGCATGCAGCTTGGAAACAAAGGTTTCTCCTAGTCCTCCATCAAGCCCTCAAATTTACCAAATTCTCTCTCTCACTATAGTTCCCTTTTGCATCGCATAGCATCTGATCCAGATTGTCATCGTGCGACCTATCCTTATCAAAAGCACAGTCCACATCCGGCATATAGTTGTCTCTCTCTACGATGTTACTACCTTTCTGTATAATATACTCTTCACCGTGACTGGTCTAACATGGATACCCCTTTTTAAAACCCCCTCGACTCAAGTGCGTTTCGATCTGCGCTGAGTTGGTAAACATCTTTATATTATCGTAATCAATGCATGGACAGTACATAAATTTCATCCCCTTCTTTAACATATCCTGCTCGGCAGCTTTTCTAAAAACAGACACGCCGTCAATGTACTATTCACTCACACAGTTCTCAACGTACATCCAACTTCGGTCCATCTACGCTACACATGTAACAAATTAATGTTAAATTATATTAATACTCCTATAGCTAGCTAGCCCTTACACTTACCCATATCATTCACTTTAAATTGTCCATCTAAAGTAGCTAGAGTGCGTACTATTTATGAAGTAATATATATATATATATATATATATATATATATATATATATATATATATATATATATATATATATATATATATATATATATATATATATATATATATAAAAAATACTTTCTACTCCTAGGTGTAGTTACTCCCACTTTTGATATACCACCAAAAAGAACTTGACATACTCTTTTATCACTTTGGGTATACTCATATACTAATTATAAGATACTCCAATGTGAACCACACGAAAAAATTGCAAGAGAGTCTATAGTTTTTAGCATATTTTGTAAATACCTTCATATTAGCACATAAAAAGGAGTATGTCACATAAAAGGAGTATGTCTAAAAATTGTACATACCACCCCTGAAAAGTTGTGAATACCACCTAGGTGGTCTTATATACTAAGTATACTACACATACATACTCTCGGTTGTGCAAAATACTCCTATGTTGTGAGATACGGAATAGGAGTAACTACACCCTAGGAGTAGGAAAAAACTTCCTTATATATATATATATATATATATATATATATATATATATATATATATATATATATATATATATATATATATATATATATATATATATATATATAGCAAGGATATATTGAAGTAGACTAGAAGTAGTGAGACCAATTCTTAAATTGGAGCAAACTACCAAGCTTGATCTAAACCTAGATATCATCTCTCTTAATTATAATGCATATAATTAGAAGCAAATACTAATATTAGATCACCAAGAATAAATAGATCTACAAGCACACTTGCAAATCTGCAGTATGCTTTCGCCAAACGCCTCAAATCATTCTTTTCAAATGAATATCATAAAATAGGACTTAGCCAATAGCAGCTAGGCTAGGTACGATGAGTGAGCGACGAAAGTCATGAAAATTGGTAAGTTGGTCAATGAAATCGGGTCAAAAGATCAAGAAAGCAAAGCATAAGAAGGAGAGAAGATATCCTACATATGTGATTTTATTGAGTCATCTTTCATACTCTTTTCCGCAGGAAGATTCAAAATTGGAATTGCTTTGAATGACCTAGCGTCCTCGTCTTGTCCCGAAGAAGGCTTTCTTAGTGTGGTATCGCTCTGCAGACACAGACAGATCTGTCAGAATGGGCTAGGTATTTAATAACAGAGTACATATCATAGATACTTTCAACTACAAACCGTTTATTCTGTGGTACAAAATTATCACAGACGGTTCTTGTTAAGAATTGTCTGTGAATTATCACAGACGGTTCGGATTAAAAACCACCTGTGATGTCTGCAATTATCACAGACGGTATTAACAGCCGTTTGTGATAATAATGTATTATAGACGGTTCTAACCGTCGCTAGTAATATAAACAGTCATATTTATAAAATCGTCTATAATAATTACAACACTGAGACAGCACGCTTCTGTGCGCTAGTATGATGCATCGATGGTATGTACATCGAGATGTGCAGTAGTAACAGTTCGATATATGGTGCCCTCTCTCCCGTCTAGACTCATCTCGTGCGTGCGTGCGTGCGTTCACGCTCACGTACGTCCATTCACTTGACTGCACCGATGCTTCCAGCAAAAAAAGCAGGCAGCGACGGCGTGCGGGTAAAAAACGTTGGTAGGCGCGTCCGGCAGGGGGGAATCAGCAGGGCGGCAGGTGGCGCGCGGCATCTGCACGCAGCTCGCGCGCTCCCGTCGCACCACCTCGATCGCCCGAACCACTTGGCGTCCGCGCGTTTGGTTGGCCTCTTGGCGTGATTGCGCTGCGCTTGCTAGCATGCCGCCCGCCACTTGCCGTTGCATGTTGGCTGTGGCAACCCATCGTCGCTACAAAGATTCTGGGGTTCTGCAGTGAGCAAACTGCCACTTGCGCACCCGCTGTCGTACTGTTCGAGGATGGTTGGTTTCTCTAGCTACATAGGCAATTATAGGAGCTGGGAGGTGCGGGTGTACACCCTCATCGCTGAAGTTTAAGTTCTCTTTGATACGAATTTAAAGAGTAAAATCTTAGGGGCTGATTTCATTGCAAACAGGAGATATTACATAAGTTCATGGCACATTCATGGTTACAAAGAGCTGTCAAGACCAGTGAAAAACTTCTCGGTTGCATTTTTTTATTGGGGGGACCGGTAAGGCCGGTAACCACCGAAAATCGGAAATTTCAGCCGAAAATCGGAAATTTCGGTCAAGACTAGTGAAAAACTTCTCAGTTGCATTTTTTTATCGGGGGACCGGTAAGGCCGGTAACCGCCGAAAATCAAAAATTTTGGCCGAAATTTTCAATAAAATTTTGAGATTTTGGGAACTTAAATTTTAAAAAATCAAATTCGAACAAAATCAAGAAAATTCAATTTTTTTGGACAAAATTCATCAAAACCAAATTTTTTTAACCAGTTTGAATTCCTACAGGCTACCACCGGTTATCGGCGGTAACCGACGAAATCTTACCGAGAAATTTTTCCCTGGTCAAGACCGGACAGCTACTGTGGTGAGCAGCACTACTGCAGATTCGGTCTTTCGTGCTATAATGAATCCTTAGTGCATGTTTAGCTGATACACTGTTTCGCGTTACATTCCTACCTTCCAAAGATTAGTTGTAGATTTACGAGCTACAACTACAATGGGAGATTGAACTGTGCACTCTTCCAAAATAAAGGATTTCGGTAAAAATCCTAAGAGGATTGTTTTGTTTCCTACAAAATTATTGGCTTCGAGCCAGCCCTAAATCTTGTTCGAAATTTTGCCGAAGATCTCTAATCGGAGGGTGTAGATCAGGGACCAGCGGATATGTTCGTGATGGTTAATTAATAGAGTATCTGGACGATACATCAGTCTCTCTGATTTAGTTCGTTGGTCTTTCTGAATCCTTGCTCCAACACAAATGTTGTGGTGTTGACCATGACGCGCCCACGACACCTGCATGGCTCCCAAAGCCTCTCACCAACTTGACCAGGCACGCCCTGTATTCCTGCATCTACCAATCTTTCCTACCATCTCTGCGCTCCCAGCTCTCAGATCCCTTCCTACTGTTCCTCATCACGAAAACGTGATCTCAGAAAGCATCTTACAAATAATAAATGAATGGCACCGTTGTACAATTCGTACCATGCAACATTGGCCCTCGAAAAACAATGGCCGGTTCTTCTGTGGTAATCTCCTACATCATGTAATCTATCTATTTGCCATGTCACACAGGACACGGCATGATGTGGAGGAGAGAGAGAGGAGAGCTTGGAGAAACTACCTTAACTCGTGAGCCATGAACCAAGAAGAAATAAACAACACAGTTGAATGATCGTGGTCGTTGCAGTAATTCCACCAAGCCAATCATCACATAATCAATAGACAGGATAGGGACAAAGTGTAATGGGGACTGATTTCTTTATTACTATCCATGCTTTTCATGTGTACAAAAAAAGGTCATATTTAAAGACTAAGCCCATTAGGGGCAATTTAGGTATTTGCCCATTAAAGTCCTTGTTCAAGGGTTTCGTAACACTCCCCCTTCGGCGAATACCGTGTCATGCACATGCCTCATTAAAAACTCCTCCCAAAAACCCAATGGAAAAAAAAGGATGGAGAAAAGAGTGTATTGCATCCGCAAGTTGTATTGTATTGTTGCCTCATTAAAAACCTTTATGTGAGAAACCTTTAGGAAAAACTCACTAAGAGAAAAATAGTGCAACATCTCTACCTTCTGGATTTAATCTTCAGGTTTAAGGTAAAATTTCAGGACCTTAAGTAGGTTATGATTTAGAGATTTCTCCCCTCATCCCCGCAACTCTCTGAATCGCCTCACTCCAATGCCACAAATGCATTGTTGGAAGTTGGACGCAGACAGAGACTTAGTGAATAGACCAGCCATATTTTCACGAGACTTAGTTTGCAAGATTTTAACCTCACCATTCTTTTGGAGTTCATGAGGATAGAAGAATTTGGGAGCAATACGCTTCGTGATATTACTCTTGATATAACCTATTTGCATTTGTGCAATACAAACAACATTATCTCCATAGATAAGTGTGGGGGTATCAACGGTGTTAATGTCACAAGACTTCTAGATATAGCTAATCACTTGTCTGAGCCAAACACATTCACTTGAGGTTTCATATAGTGCGATAATTTCTGAGTGGTTGGTACAAGTAGCTACCAAGGTCTGCTTAAGTAACCGCCAAGTGATGGTTGTACCACCACAAAGAAAAATAAACCCAGTCTAAGATTTGACGTTGTGGGGATTAGACAGATAGCCAGCATCCGTATATCTTGTGTACCTTGGAGGTATCTAAGAAGAGTTTTAACGCCAGCCCAGTGCCTTCTGGTTGGGGCTGCACTGTGTCTAGCCAATAAGTTGACCGCGAACGCAATATCAGATCTGGTGCAGTTCGCAAGGTACATCAGTGTTCCTATGACGTTTAAGTATGGAACCTCTGGTCCTAAAACTTCTTCATTTTCCATCCTCGGTCCGAATGGATCTTTATCCACATCTAGGGATCTCACTACCATGCTTTTTTTAAGGATGAAATTTATCCATGTTAAATTTCTCTAATACCTTCTTGGTATAGGTAGACTGGTATACTGGCATTCCTTCAGGGATGTGCTCTAGCTGCAGGCCTAAGCAATACTTGGTTTTACTCAAATCTTTCATCTCAAACTATGTCACAAGGTAAGAACTTGCTTCCTTTATGTCCTCCGCGGTTCCGATGATATTAAGATCATCGACATAAACTGAGATGATACAGAATCCATTATGGGACTTCTTTATAAATACGCACGGACAGCCATCATTATTTGAGTAACCTCTCTTTAGGAAAATCGGTTGTACCATATTCTTCCCGACTGTTTCAATCCGTACAACGACCTCTGTAGTTTGACGCTATACATGTTGCGGTTAGTTTTATTAGGATCTGTAATTTTAACTCCTTCAGGGACTCTCATATAGATATCTTTATCCAACAACCTATAAAAATATGTAGTCACTACATCCATCAACTGCATTGTTAAATTCATGCTAGCTGTCATTGATATTAAGTATTGGAATGTGGTTCCACTCATCACGGGAGAGTAAGTTTCATCGTAATCAATGTCGAGTCCCTGCGTGAACCCTTTTGCTACAAGCCTTGCTTTATATCTCACCACCTAGTTGTTCTTATTTCTCTTCCATGTGAAAACCCATTTGGATCCTACAGGTGAAGAATCTAGGCCCTATTTTAGTGTTTTGGTAATTAATGACAATTATGATTATTGGACTAACATGTTTGATCAAGTAATTGAAAGGTTTAGTCCCGAATGTAAGAAAAAGAGCACAAAAGCACCCGGTGAATTGACATCAAGATGAACTAGCTCCAGACAAAGGTAACTAGTTGAATACAAACATTTTTCATGGTTTTACCGGTCTAGGTGTTTGATGGATTAAACGATCGGATTGCTAGTATAGATAGCCGTACTATAAAGAGGATCATCGGCTAGTAACTTGATATCTAATTGTGCCACTCTGCTAAAACTCAGATGGATGCTCAATTGATCTCATCATTTGATATCACGGTCATGTAATTCCTTGACATGAACTTGTGGCCGAACTGATCGCAGGCATTTGGCCAGTCTGACCGGACCTCCGGTTGGACAGTTGCGGTTAGCTTTTTCCAGAGAGTTACCATTTTCCCTGTTGCTCCTCTGTTTTGCCTCCCAGACTAAACGCAGGATTCAGGCCGGTCTAATCGTCGTGGTCAGCTTTTTCCAGTAGCATACTTCGCCGTTTTGTGGATTTCTTGAACCCGGTCTGACCGGACCTTGAGTGGGCAGTCTGACCAGACCCAGCGTAATAGATATATTCTGTAGCAATCATTACTGCAGATTTTACCATTATATTGTAGACCGGTCTGACCGGGCATACTAGTTCTGCACAGTTTCATGTCCTAACGGTTAGTGGAGGGGATTGGGGCTATAAATACCCCTCCACCTGCATCAAGGGAGACTTTAGAACCTCTATTAAATACACTTGAACCCTTGCTTCTTCTTCTACTACTCCTTGAGAGAAAAATTTCTATCTTCTAAAGGTTTTAGAGTGCTTTCAAGTGCTTTGAGTTGAGTTTGATCTTTGTGGCACTTAAGCATCAAGCGAAGCATTGTTGGTTTGTTACTCTTGGAGGTTGACGCCTCCTGAACGGCTTGAAAGAGGTGCATCGGTGATCTTCCCAAGAAGTTTGTGAGAAGATCTGGTTGATTATGAAGGTTGGAGCATGTCTATCCGGAGTGGAGAAGAGCTACCACTACTGATCAAGAGGTGTGCTCGTGTGGAGCCAGCTTGATTCGTTCAAGTTTTCTCAATGTGGATTAGGGGAGACCGGCAAGTCTTCGAGACCACGGGAATACGCTGATTGTCTTCATATTATGGTTTATTCCAATTGCACTTCTCTTGGTGCATTTACTTTCTTAGCAATTATTTGTCTCTTGATTAGGTTGTTTAGTTTAGTATAGAGAGGTTGGTGCACTTAGAAAAACTTAGATTATTTAGGCCTTGAATTGCAAAAACAAATTTCATTTCATTACATGCTAAAATTTGTCAAAAGTTTTACAAATCGTCTATTCACCACCCCCCCCCCCCCTCTAGTTAGTTATCCTTGATCCTACAATAGGGAACACTTTTAGAGGTGTTTGGGCGACAAGACCAAATACCTTCCTTTTATTAAGCGAGCGCAATTCTGCCTCAATTACCTCCTTCCATTTGACCCGATCTGAGCGCTTCTAACACTCTGCCATGGACTTAGGTTCTGAATCCAGTTTAAGAGTTTTAGCAATTTTAGAGGCAAAATATATGTCGACAACTGTAGTCTTTCTTTTATACGTTCTTCCGAGTCCACATAATTTGTGAAAATTTCTTCATTTATTTCTTTCAGCTCCTCGTGATTTCTCACAACAATGGAGTCTGGGTGTTTCGATTTCCTAGCGTCAGATTCTACACGCAAAGTTTCACTGGGGTTACCATCCTTATGATGGCTCACTTCAGGGATTTTCTCAACTTCTGCTGTCTTATGAAGCAATTTGTCTTGTTCGCTTCTTTGTTTCCGCAGACGTCTCCGCATGAATTAAGTCCCGTGTGCCCGAAGGTCTTCCCCTCTTCTAGCTGGGGTACTTCCACTCTCTCCGGTGCGTTCCACTCCCTCTGGTGCGTTTACTATAGGTATTTATGATTTTATCGCCCCCTTAAGATTAGTGAAATCATCTTGCAGATTATTAGCTATTTGTTGCAAGTACATTATTCTTCGAACTTCGACTTATGTGTCTTTATTGCGTGGGTCTAAGGAGTAAGGACAGAATGCCAGTGATGTTCCAATCTATTTATTTGCATTCTTTAGTGTGGTATTCCCACCCCCCCCCCACCCCCACCCCCCTAATGACAGGAAATTGTCCTTGTCAAAAATACAATCAGCATACCGAGCCGTGTGCAGATCCTCTATCATAGGCTCGAGATATTTAATAATTGATGAAGATACAAAACCTACATAGTGATACGAAACCCTTGACCAAGGGTTTTTATGGGCAAATACCTAAACTACCCCTGGTGGGCTTAGTCTTCAAATAGGACCTCTTTTCTACATGGCATTGATAGCAATGAAAAAATAAGTCCCACTAGTGCGTGATTGGCTTGGTGGAATTGCGCAACAACTACAATTATTCAACACGACATCAGCCCGATTTGCTCTACATGGCCGAATCGGTACGTTGTTGGGACTCCCTCCTTTCCAATCCGCATGTTTCCATCAGATTAATCTGGTAGAATAATTATTGCTGGTTCCCAAGATTAGATCCGTTAATAGCTAATTAGGGTTCTAGATCGGGATTAAAGTTCACATTTAACCCAGTAGATTAGAGATAGGATTGGGTAGAGACCGCACACGCGCACCTCTGGTAGAACCGATGGCCATGGTGGCCGGTACACAGTGAACTTTAAATCTACATATGTAAAGACTATGCCGACGAGAGACGGTTTAGGTATTTGCCTATAAAAGCCTTTGGTCAATGGTTTCGTAGCAAACACAATTGTTTGTGGAGGCCAAGCCGTGAGAAAAAAGAGAGGGGCTGACTGGTGGGCCCTGTGTCCATGTGAGTAAAATTATATACAATGCTGATGTGTAGACTGGAATACTAGAGACAATGCATCGGAGATGTTGTCTTTCTAGAGAGACGTAGAGGTTTTTAGACACAATCAGGCACCGGCTACAAGCAGGCACAAGTTACCATGGCCTGATCTTCGCCATTCAATACGGAAAAAGAATACACAATAAGGCAAGCCAGGTTGTGAGGATAGAACTATAAGCTAGTAATGAATAATGACAGAAATATACTCATTCCATACGAATGGCAGAAAATCATACTACAAGTTGATGGATAATGTAGCAACGTGAGCGTATTATGTCATGACTATCTGGTGCCCTGAGTAGCAGCGAGCAAATAGCCAAATACATATCTTTTTGTTTTCTTTCTCAAAATGGCTCAGGACCGAGTGTAGTTAAGTTTCAGAAATAGTGGGCATAAATAACTAGCCTTCTGAAAGCATGCTATATGAAGGATCATTGGGTTGTGTTTGAACCTGACTGCTGTGGATAGTGAACCGGTCAAGAGTTGGCTTCAAAAAGAATGCACCAGTCATGCCGAAACTGCGGAATACTGAACTCGGGTGGGGAGTGAAGATAGTGTTGTGGATCTCTAATATCCTCAGAACTGCGGTACAAAAGGGTGAACTATTACCGTTTACGACGCTGTGGCCTGTGAGCACTATGGTTGGTCAAATGCCCGTAGTCTGTAGTAGCACAAGTCCTGCTTGACCTTGAAGCATCAGGGTTTACGTAGATCGCAGCCCAGGAACATTGCTAAGGCCCATCTTTCGAAGAATGAGTTTGGGTATGGCTGGCGGAACTGCAAGCCCCATGCTCTGGCTGAACTCTTCTGCGAGCTTAACAAGTCTGGACTTGTCTCGACTAATGGTCTTGTTTGAGTTGTAGTATCCTAACCATGCTTGATAGGCTGATTCCATGCTCTTCATCTCTACTTTTCTGAGTGCATCTTTGACCTATCAAGTCAAGCAGAAATAGGAAAATGTAAAGTACGTGATCTTTACAAGCCAAAATTGACTTGAGATTTCTTGAGCAGCCAAGAATAGACTCTCTGCTAAATTTGCAAAACACTTGACCTACTTTCATAGCGAACTAGATGACAAGTAAATTATATACTACTTACTTCCGTCTGAATGCTTGAATCAATTGAAGGCACGGCAGCCTCTGATATTGACAAATCTTTAACGGTGCTAAGAAAATACATTTCCCAGGGAGCCAACAGTAAGACGCCTTGCCCTTCCTTGCCTTTCCGTCCAGTCCTACCCAGTCTATGTATGTACTGTTCTCTATCAGAAGGCAGCCCAACCTACAAGAGGAAATAAATTTCTCCATGAATGCACACAATTTATTTATTTATTTTGTTAAGAGATACAAGCATAGAACCCACCTGTACGACGAGGGTGACATCAGGATAATCAACACCACGGGCAGATACATCAGAACTAACTAATATCAGACCCTTTGACTTCCGAAATTCATCCGAGACCTTAGTTCTTGCAGATTGCGACTTTCTAGAATGAATCTCTCTTATATTCAGTTTCAGCTGGGAGAGAACTTCAGCAACAAGTTTGGTCACCATTGCAGTAGTACAGAATACAATCACCTGCAAAATTGTATGGGCGATGACACATCGCAAAACCCCAAAGATATAAGCTGGGAACTAAGTGAGGTAACATCCTCGTGAAAACAAAAGGAAAATTTTGGTGAGGTAACATACTTTGTACTCTTCATCTTCTGCGACATGCTTCTTCAATACATCGTATAATATAGCGAAGTGCAAGTCTAGTGGTGTAACCATATACATCTGGCTTACCTGATGCAGCAGCAATAAAGTAAGGTACTTATGAGTAGGCAAACTTTAAAATTTTACCATAACAGCTAATGAAAATGACTAATCAGCCATAAAAAAAAATGACAGATCTAAACCTGTGAATGTGTCTCCTCGTCACCCTCTTCAACAGTGTTAATGAACTTGGAATCCTTCTTCATTGCTACATTTGAAATATGACGGACCTAACAGTAAACATTCAAAAAATTAGATTGCTACAGGTACAAAGAGTTCATAATGACAAAAGGAGATACCTCTTCTGGAACAGTAGCAGAAAATAGCAGTGTCTGTCGTTCTTTAGGAATGGAAGCAATTATTTTCTCAATGTCTCTTCTGAATCCCATATCCAATAGGCGGTCAGCTTCATCAAGAACAAGAACCTTCACGCCTTTAATCCTGGTAGAAAAACCGGGCGTGTTCTCAAGATGATCCTTAAGCCTTCCAGGTGTGGCAACAAGAATCTGTTTGATCAGAACTAAGTATTAGCGCATAAATCGCACCAAGATATGAACACACTGTAGTTGATGGGTACAACCTGACATGGGTTAGCTTGCATGCTTCGTTGCTCTTGAGTTAATCGTGTGCCACCAATTACAACCTGCACACCCAGTGAGCGATGATACTTGAGAAGCTTCCTGGCCTCAGCAGCCACTTGGTTTGCGAGCTCCCTAGTAGGGCACATGACCAGCAAATTTATTGATGAAGAACGAGGTAATGTAGAGAGAAGCTCAATGGCAGGAAGCTAAAAATAAGAAATTAAAACTCAGTCAGATTGGTTAATCCCATAGCAGTATCACTTCAACGGTTCAGAAACAGCTAATGCCTTTCAATTTGATTAGTTGGGCTGGAGGGTAAGGAATACCAAAAAGGCGACAGTTTTTCCTGTTCCTGTCTTTGCTTTTGCAAGAACGTCTTTGCCTGCAGGCAATAAGATATTGAAATATTATCTTCAGCGCTCTCAAGATATTGCTATCACTCATTCACACTGTGGAGCATAATATTTTGCATTTTTGCTGACCTTGGAGGATTACTGGCAGAGTTGCCTCCTGCACCCGGGTCATCCGTTCATATCCAGCATATTTGATGCCATTCAATGACAATGGAGAAATAGCACATTGGTCAAACCTGCAACATGCATAACATTATTAAACCACAACAGCAGTAAAGCTGCAGGAAGCTAAGACAATTCCCCAATAATCACAAACTGCAAGTTACAACCACTAGCCCGCCAATTCCAGATGATACCCATAACTCGTAAAGCTGAGGAATGCTAATAACTTTTTTTTTTAAAAAAAAAGATAGTAGCAGTTGATTTGTAGTACTAGAGATCTATACGAACACCGAACAGTGAACACTACCAGAACATAGTCAGAATCGATTGATGCTAGCAGAACAATCTATCATAATTTGAAGGATCAGACCAATGCCCACAGCCCCAGTAAAAAGCTATGATTTCGTTCTTTCTAACACTATATGCTTTAGCTATACTCGTAGAATCACACAAGCACTAGACTACATCATACTGGGTTTCTACAATTTGAGAAGACTTGAAAGGCGCACGCCATTACCGTGTCTCGCTGAGGTACGATCCATCCACGCCTCCCATCTCGCCAGCACTCCTCCCCGCATCCAATTCCATGGCCTCCCCTTCCACCATATCCTCCTCGGCGGCAACTCCTCCCCTGCCCGTGACAACCCTAGGGAATGCGGGGCCCACCTCCGCGTCCCTCTGCTGCCGCCTTCGCCGCCGCTTCCGGTTGGCCGCATCGCTGGGGTTGCCAGACATGATCCGGCTGAAAACGTCGGCTGTGTAGATCTTGGCGCTTGGCGGCGGCGCCCGGGGGATGGGGCGCGGAGATGGCAGTCAAAACAAAACAGGGGAGAGGAAACAAGAGAGGATTTGCGATGACATTTTATGAGTTTCCCATGGCAACACGGCATAATTCCTTAATTTCAAACAAAAAAGAAAAAAAAATGGCATATCTACCGCTAGTGTTTCCTGGTTTTTTTTACTTTTGCCACTTAGACCGGTAGAGCTCATGCTTCTTGATTCTCAACCGGAGCAATAAGAGTTGAGTCAAACGCACAGCTCCTTATTTTTTAGAATCAAGAGCAACCCAAAATTGGAATTATATCAGAATAAAAAACTGGGAGCGGCCTTAGGCCAACTCCCCGTAAAAATCAGCCTTTTGGTTACCAAAATACCCCTCAAGTTAATGATTATTTACCCACCTTTTTCCACTGCGTATAAAAACCAAATTTCCCCCTCTCGTCGCCCCTCTGTTCCCCGAAATTTTTGCATTTATGGCCCCCTGATTTTCTCTATTTTCAAAACTAGCCCTCTCCCACCGTAATTTACACATTTAGCCTCTATCTGATTACTTTCGTCTTGAGTGGTTCACTTGGGCGGCAGGCACTTGCCCGGCCATGGCGCAGAGGTGGCTCGCCCCAGTGGCGCGCGTGAAGTGGCTCTTTGCCTCGTCCCTAAGCGCGGTGGTGGCTGCCTGCCCCCGGCCTTGTGTTGCCTCCCACACGCCAAAGCAATTTTGGCTACATGTGATTTCCTTTTTTTTTCTTCCTTTACATCACATTGTCGTCGCGTATCATCGAGTCATTCGTTGTCTACGTCTCTCATGCCTATTTAAGGAACTCGCACGGCCGACGTTTTCATAAGTGCTCTCATTCCGATTAGATTAGCTAAACAAATTTCGATCGTTCGTTCGCTCGCCCGTGGTATTTAATATTTTTGTTATTGCAATTTGTAGCGTTAAGTACTTACTTAATAATGCACGTGCATTATATCAGTCGCAACTGTTACATACATAATTACTGTCAATCTGCCATGTAATGAATTCGCTAATTATGAGTTGTTCTCTATTTGCCGCAATGGCATGTAATCTACCACCCCTACTTGAGGAGGCATGGGACATCCAGCATCGCTGTCACGCTTGGATCGGTGGTGATAGGCCGCCAACCCTGGTCACACGGGGACCGAGGGAGACCTGGTCGTTGGACGACCGGTATGTTGGAAGGCTTCGTTAGTCTAGGATGATTGCGTTCGCCCGCATGCTGAACATGAGGCAGAACCTCCTGATTAACGCCTCTCTTCTTTCCACCCTGGTTGATCGTTGGCGGCCGGAGGCCCATACGCTCCGCTTCTGGTGGGGGGAGATGACTGTGACAGTGCAGGATGTCAGCTTCATTACCGGCCTACCGTTGCGAGGCCTTGCAGTTGTTCCCCCACCGAGGCCACTAGACTGGAAGGCGCGTCTCGGCCATCGCTTCGGGTAGCCTATCCCCGAGAGGTGTAAGGGCGTTCCACACGCCTGGCTGCGATGATTCATGCATTGCCCAAATGACGCAACGGAGGAGGTGGTTCGATGCCACCTAATTGCATATTTGTTGTTTATATTCGGGTGGGTCATGTTCCCTAGCACGCAGGGGGACATGGTGTATCCTAGTTACATTCACCTTGCGGAGTCCATCGTGGACTCCGACGATGAGGACGTCTTGCAAGATGCTTGAGGTTCACCAGATCGTGCTACGCATCATGACTTTGCGACACTTCGCGCATCGTCAAGACGGAACAGAGCCGTGCTCTCCGGTTTGCCACCACATTTATTATACCGTGGTCGTGGGAGCACTTCCCGGTCGGACGGCCGTACTTCCGCTCCGCAGTCCACCCTTACCTGCGCACAGAGCATTTCTACGGTGGGGTGGACGACGAGGATCCTGTGGAAGGCCCGACCATGGGATCCCGATGGACTATGGTAGTACTGGGCTGGGCTAGGGAGAGAGCGCGTCGCATATACCCTAAGTTCCGCAACGAATTCGAGGCCCAGCACGAGGCCGACATAATATGGGATCCTTGGACGGATGCCTTCGTGTAGGACACGGCGACCAACGGCTTGAGTTTGCTATGCCACCAGGATGCATCGTACTAGAGGACAACTTGTCATCTGGTGTTCTCCCACATGGTTGAGCCCTACAGCCCGCAACGGGTGATGAGGCAGTTCCAGCTGCACTAGGAGATCCCACCTGCTCCAGGGCGACCGCTTGCGAGGCGTAGCCACTTGTAAGTTCATGCAAGGCGTAATGTCCTAGGTTGGACCGGTGCACTCGGTACACACGGCTGATGGACAAGACGTACCGTGCTATAGCTTGTTGCATGGCTGCCTTGCTAGGGAAGCGCTGCCCAACTAAGAGTGTGTCGGTATCAAACCTGTAACATCCCAATTTTCAAGGATTTTTGAAATTTTCAAAATAAAAATAACCATTTGATTTTTTGTTGAAGTTTCTAAAGCTTAACTTGGAATTTTAGAAAAACAAAAACAATTTAATATGAGTTAATCAGACTTTAATTAATTCGAAATTTGGTTTACTCAAATTTTCTTGGGCTTTATTGGATTTAAAGTCAAAAAAAGTATTTTAAGTATTTTCTTGAATTTTTGGACTCGATTTACTATTTTCTAAAAGCCTTTTTGGATTAGTGTATTATCTATAAATCAAAAATCTTGTTTCCTTCCTGCGCCCGTTCCCCGCGTGACCACCCTCTCGGTGTCGACCACCTCTCGGTATCGACCACCCTCTCGGTTTCAACCACCCTCTCGGTGTCGAGCACCTGTCGGTATCGAGCACCTCTCGGTATCGATCACCCTCTCGGTATTGACCAGTGCCACTCGGTTTTGACTAGACCCTCCGACCAGACCCGCCTGTCAGCCTCCCCTGTTCACCGTCGCCTCCCTCCCGTTGCTCGTCCATACCGCCAGCGCTCGCGTGCATCACCACCACGACGAAAGTCTTCGCCCCGGCGCGAATCCCGCCCCCTTTTCCCTCGGCGACGTGCGCATTAATTGCCCATCTGTCCCCGCACATGCTCCCCTTGACTCCAGCACTTTCTCCTTTCGCCTCGTCCCATCACCGTTGTGTCCCAGATGCGCCAGCACCGCACGCCTCCGAGTCTCTCAACGGCTCTCCCCTCCTCTCCTTCAGGCTATAAAGAGCCCGAGCAGCACCCCTTCATCTCTTTTCCCCACCCAACTCTCCCTATCTCGCTCTTGTTGCTGTGGTTTGCCCAAAGTTTCGAGCTCCGAGTTTCTGGCCGCCGCGCCTCATCGTCATTCCGACCGCCACCATGAAGCTCCTTCCTCTCTACCCGTGTCGTTTCGTGTTCCAGGACACAAGCAACTTATCCCCTAAACCGGATTTGATTTTGGTCCTCAGGAGCTTTCGGATTTGAGCTTCGTCTTCATCTCCAGCCGAAAGGGGCATTTCCACCACCACATCACCTTCGGTGAGATATTTCCAAATTACTCCCTCTCTGAGCATCTCAAACTCTCACTGGTGCTCCTCGACCTTCCATTGTCTCTCTTTTCTCTCAGGCAACCTCCTCCGCGTTGAAGCTCCACCGCTGCCTCGGGTTCACGTCGTCGGACCATCACCGACGAGCTCCTTGAGCACCCACTCCGGTGTGGCCCTAGTCACCTCCAGTAGCTTGTGCACTCACTTTTTGGTCGAAAGCGTCACCGGAACGTGGTTGCCGTTATCACCGTAGCTTCCACTCCGCTTCACTTCGCCGCGCTGCCGCTTCAGGCTGTAGTCAAACCTCCCTCCGACCAGTTGAACCTCTTTCAATCAGGCAGTCGAATCTCCCTCCGACCAGTCGAACATCTTTCGACCATATAGTCGAAACCTTCCAACTAGTCAAACCTCCGTTCGACCAAGTGATTTCAAAACTTCCGAGAGTCTGTTCTCCTTCGTTCGAGCTCCGATTCGAGTTATTCAAATTTCTAAAATCATCTAAATTCAAGATCTAGCTATCTATATTGGAAGTACTCAATTTAGAGTCCATTTGGATTTTATTTGGAATTTATTTGAATTTAGTTTATTTTCACGTGTAGATTTCGACGACTTCGGACAACCAGATTTCGACGTCGTTTTCAAACAACTAATTGAGCAAGACAAGTTACATCATTTGATCATATTTGAGCCTAGTATTTAAAATTATCCAAATTCTGTTTTAAACTATTATTGCATGCTTATTTATATTCAAGTAATTTAAATTCCTATTTTAAATTACTAGTTAATTTTGTTACCGTTGTACAGCCAATGTTGAAATTGAAGTTGCCATTCCCTTGTCACCTTAGTTGAAAAATCTAGTCGATACACTAGTACAACTAGAACATGTTGAAAAACTATGCTTAGTCAAAGCTTAAACCAAAAATCTTGATTTGGGGAACTTTAGCCAAAAGTTCAACTGTGATTTGAAAATGATTCTATGGTATTGTCTTTACCATAGAAATTTATAAAATGATTTGACTTGTTAAACAAAATAAAAATTGGTTTGGACTTGGGTGAAATTGATGTTGGATGGGTGCATGTTCATGCACGGGATCGATTCATTTATATGATCGAGGCCTAGGGTTTTATTGGAAGTCGTCCAAGTTAATTAAGGACTGGTCTTCGAGCTGCATCTTGCTAAACCTAATCGTACTACCACATGTCCTGTGTGGACAGAACTTGGCTAAATAATTTGTATCATCTCACCGTTATTGTGCCATCCGGTTGCGTGGGTGTTTTTATGACCTACTTTTATGTATTCACACATGGCGTAAGAGGGGGCTTAAATCCAATGGGTTTCTATCCAAAGGAAGCAAAACCTTAGCGAGGCGGGACTACGGTGGGGATGGTGCATTATAAAGGCCTTGTGATAATCTCTTAGTCGCACATCTTCGGAAGTGTGTGAGCGGACATTACGAGTGATTATCTCTTGTGGGTAAGGCTGTACAACCTCTACAGAGTGTAAAACTATTCGAATAGCCGTGTCCACGGTCATGGACATGCTAGCAAAGCCACTCAAAGTTAGACTTTGGTTTTTGATTTCAAAAATGCTTTATCAAATGGTTTTGGATGGTTTATCCAAATGGAAATTGTGCAGGTAGCCATGTGATAGGAGGGTATCATTCATCACTCTTGTGTGAATGTTATCTGACTACAAAACTTGAGATTTAGAAAATAAATTTTAGTTATAGAGTAAACTGCTTTGGAACTTAGTATGAATATTTAATTGGAAAATGTCGTTTTATGCAAAACAGCCATATAAGCCTACCTTTGATATACCCCTGCATGCATTATAATTCTGTTATTGGGTGTAACTTGCGGGGCACGGTTGTTTGTGCTCACTCTTGCTTAACAAAATGTTGTTTAGAGGAGAAGGACTTTGCAACTGCTGAAGATCTCGACGACCAGACCGCTACCCCAGTCGATTGCCTATGGCGGATTAGCTATGCTCTACTTAAGGGTGAAAAAAAAGCCTGAAACTCGTGAGCCAGCTCGGCTCGTTAAGAACTCGGCTCGAACTCGGTCCCTTAACGAGCCAAGCCGAGCCAACAATTTAGCTCGTTTTCTTAACGAACCGAGTTCGAGCTGGCTCGCAAGTTGCTCGTTTAGCTCGTTAAGAAAACCAGGCCCAGCCCACTGTGCACATTGCCGAGTTAACGAGTTTGTTAGTAACAAGTTTAGCTTCAATTGTTATTAACGAGCCTAATGAGCTGAGTTAACGAGTTCGAACGAGTCGAGCCGAGTTTTTGTTCTGCTCGTTAGCTTAACAAGCTGAGCCAAGCTCGTTTCCTTAACGAGCCTTAACGAGACAAGCCGAGCCGAGCCGAGCCAGCTCGTTATCTACCCCTAGCTCTACTACGCCTTCTTTATCTTTCGCTGTGTTCTTATTTGTGGGCTTGTAAGCCTTTCTGGTAATCAATTTCATTATTTATTAATAAAGCTTTGCGATTATAGATGTTACCATATTTGTTTACTATATGAGCTAGTCACTGATCATGGGACTAGTTCAATAATACACAGAGGATTTAGGAGTGTTAATCCCGAGTGCTTACAAAACCCCCTGTGGGAGCCTTCTTCTTGCGGCAGTACGAGCGAACGCACTGCGACATCAAGTCTCGATGCCACGTAAGGCACCTCCGATGACACAACTCCCCCGGTTGGACCACCGGGTTGGTGTGCGTCCTCGTCGCTACCAACAGATCTTGGGTCAGCCTCCTCGTCGGACTCCAACCCGAGAGCCTGGTCCGGTAAATACTCGTAGAAGTCAATGCGGGCCGACCACCACGATTCCGCCCCCTCATTTCGCACAAAATTATGCGCAGGACAATGCTCCGAGGCAGCACATTCCATGCTACCGTCTTCAGGCTTGGGCTGCGCTTGCCCGCTTGTAGAGGCCCCAGCATCATCAAGGTGGACCGACACCCTGGGTACGAAATTCACGTACACCATCGGCTTCCCGTAAATGGTCGCCTTGGGCTGGGAGGCAATCTATATGTACTGGCTCCATGCTACACTTCCAGCCACCTTGATGAGCTCCCACACATCATTCGTGCAGGTGCAGGTGATCCCCTCGATCACAACTTTTTACTTCATTGTCTCCGTGACGAATTCCCTCCTAATGCAACTCTGAAGTTCATGAATATTCATCGCGTCGAGCCCCTCCACCCGAACCACCTTGTACTGGCATCTCCACAGGTCCAACCTGCCGGGTCCGGCCCGTATGAGACCATCGCCATAAAACACATACAAGTCTTGCATGTTTTACATTACCTAACGCCACAATAACCCCATCCGCGGTACATATGTATAATTAAATACGACAAATTGCATGTAAGTGATTGATTACATATGTGTAATTAGATACGACTAATTATTTACCACTAAACTAATTAACAGAGACTAAACTAACTAATTACGACTATTTAAGTACCACTAAACTAACTAATTACAACTGATTAATTACCACTAAATAAATTACGAGTAGATAATTCACACCAATTCAATATGCAGGACTCATAACCACTAAACAATTGCGACTAATTAATTAATTATCAGCAAACTAGCTAATTACCTGTAAACTAATTAATTACCAGTAAACTAACTAATTCATAACTAATTAATAACCAGTACATTAACTAATTACAGTAATAACGACAAAAGCATTCGACAAATTACCTGCCCTTCGGGGTAAGCTATCAAAAAAAAAGCCAAGCGACGTGCGATAAGCAAATACTTGATCTCCAAAAAAATTAATTATGTTAAGTTCTTTGAGTTCTCGGCGACGAGTGCCAGAGCGAGAAGTGAAATGCAATTGGGATGAGCGAAGAGCGACTGCGAGATTTCAGCATTTGTAGCCGCGTTGACGCCTGAAATTTCGGATGCGTTGTCTATACACAAAGACTACAGCAAAGAGGGACACCATGAGTCGTCGAGACAAAGGAAGGAGAGAGGATAGACGGTTCAAAATATGGCCACTAGAGGGGGGGCCGTGCAAGAGAGGGTAGGGGTGAAAACAGATCGGATAGTTTCCATCCGATCCGGACGAAAACGGATTCGGATAGTCCCGGATCGGATTTTTCTCGGATAATTTTTGGGTCGGAAACGAATATAGATATTTTTTTCGAAAACGGAAACGAATACGGTAGCACTGATATCCGTCGAATACGAATACGGATTATCCGGATAAAAAAGATTCGGACATCCGTCATGCAGCCCACTACGTTTGTCATCGCCCATCGCCCACCGCCCATCAAGATCGACCATCACCCAAAGAAGAGAGCCATAGGGCTGCCAAGCGCAGAACGCGGCGGCACCGGGAGAGGTGGTGGCCGGTAGGGAGCCGACGGCAATGGGTGGCGCCTGAGGAGGTATCAGAGGGGTCAAGCAGAGAAGGGCTCAGAGCGGCAAGACGCCGCATAGGAGCACCCGGCGAGTGGAGGAAGAAGCGCCATGGGCCGAGCTAGGAGGCGGCGCCCGAGTCCACTCGGCCAAGGCAAAGAATGAAGAGGAGCAAGAATCGAGATAGAGAATGGGAAGAAGCAATGCTTTTGGTGCCTTCACGGTAGGGGGCTCACAAAGGCTGGCGAGCAGCGAGCGGCGCCATGGACCGAGCCGGGGTTGCACCATGGTGCCATGCACATTTTCTTGGCCGGAGCAGCAAGTTCCAGAGAGAAGCAAGAGAAACAATGGAAGAAATGGAGAAAGTAACGAGGAAGAAGAAGCTCCGGAGCTTCTTTTGGCTGTCGGCGTGAGGAGATAATTGAGGAGAGAGATTAGGGAAAGCAAGTAGGCAAGCAATAAGTGGCCAGGGGCTCAACCGCATAATTGAGATTAGAAGTTAGTTAATGAACTGTTTTCGTGCTATTTAGTTCTAAACCATCTTAAGACGTCATTTTTTGACTTTATATTTTTTTCAGACCCAGGTCTTCAACCAAACACCATATTCTCAGGCTTGCCTGGCCAGACAAAAAATATCTACTTTTCAGGCTACCTCTAGGTACCAATTTTTTCCAGGCATGAAGCTTAGGTCTCAATCCAAACAAGCTCCTCGTAAATGAAGTGAGATAAGAAAGAAATTAGGGAAAGAGAAGATTAGGTAAGAAAGGAAAATTAGGAAATTGTAAAATCTATTAAAAGATTAGTAGTAACAAATTTAGTTGGACACCAGTAAAATTAAATATCGGTTCTGCGTAATTTTGGATTAAACGCATTTTATTAAGCCATGTACGAATAATTAGTTATAGACCAGACCGTTAAATAGTAAAATAGAACAATGTTATGTGTGATTCTTGAAAATATGAACAATTCATGAATGTTTGTATCAAACAAACTAGTTATATGTTTTTGTTAATTTATGGCATGCAATTTAAAGGGTTTTTATGTTCCGAAAAAAATATCTGTGACCATATTCGTTTCGATTCGTATTCGCTCTGTATTCGTATTCAATATTATTTGCATCCGTATTCGTATCCGGAGTATCCGTATTCGTATCCGCATCCGGAAAAAAAATATGAAAAAAATATAGCAAAGCCATTATCCGTCCATATCCGATCCGTTTTCACCCCTAGAGAAGGGGAAGGGGTGACACATGACGGGATAAAATGAGTACACTTAAATGAAATTGTGATATAAAATCAGAACGAGTAAAATTATGAAAAAAAATTACACAAGAAAATACGCCATATTAGGAACATTCACATAGAATTTCATAATTTTTTGAACTAATTTGCTATATTTTAAAAATATTACGTAATCCACGGATTAGATCAACCAAAACCCTAACCCTAATCGGGAAGAGACACGTGACAGGCGGCGGGGTCACCGCACGGTGGCCGTACGACAGCGGCGACATGGTAGGCGCGGAGCGCCTCCGCATGGTGACCGTACGAATAGGGTGTTATTTTTGCCAAAAAAAAATCGAGCACAACCATTTCTCTAAATACGATGCCAAAAAGTGTTAACACTACCAAAAATTCAACGCAAACTCAAAATGACGTGCTCGTCGACTGGGGGAAAGGAGACCGGAGAAAACAGCATGGCAAGCCACTGTAACTATGAACGAAAAATATATATAAACAACCAATGAAGAGGCCGTAGTTCGAGCTGCATCATGATAGGTGATGCAAGGATCAAGTTAAAAGGAAACAAGAAAATAGAAAAGATGAAATCAACTTTGGTCGATTGATGAGGGAGAATCATTGCCCATCTTATCATGGTGAAATTCTACAACAATGCATGTTATATTGTCGGTGCTCCCACGGGCAAAAGCGATCTCTGTCAGCTTCCGGGCTGCGGCCTCAGGGCCCTCCTCGGCCTTCACAAATGCAACGGCGTGCTGGAACGACCACATCGATTAGATCAGCACAAACTTGGAAATGAACAGGGAACGAAGCAGTATTCCATTAATTCTTAATTTAAGTGTAAGCAAAATAAGTTGTTGGCAAAAACATCACCGCATGGAACACTTCTTGTCACTTAAGAGAAAGTACCTTGAGAGTTGAGACGCACAACACATGGAGATTGTCAATCATGAAATGGCATGCATTTTTAAGAGTTTTTGGTGGCCTTAGAAGCAATAGCCTGAGGCACTGCCAACAAATTTTCCCTAAATATTTTTCGTGTGAGTTTCCTAACTGGGTTTTGAGAAAAATTCCTGGGTAGCAAAAATCCAATGTGAATGCTATTGATGGCAAATAACTTGAAATATTATTATTTCAAAACTTATATATCCAGCAAGTGATCCTTCTTTTAGTCAAGTTACAATCTTACCAAATGTGCCTATTCATTTCAATGTTCCCCTAGGCGCCCGTCTGGACCGCCTAGACGCCGCCTAGGCGCAGCCCTCCTGTCTAGACCGCCTAGCCGATTTATCCCGCCTAGACGGCCGCCTAACCCCGCCTAGGCGGCGATTAGGTGCTAGGCGCTGGTCAGCCGCCTAGCGCCTAAGGGAACACTAATTAATTTACTTATACGGCCACAACAAAATTTTGTAAATGACTACTTCCAATCTAAAATCTGCAACAGGAAAAGTTTTGAATTTGAGTTCCACCTACAAATCAAAAGTTGACTCTGAAATCATAAAAGTTTTTGGAAATTTTCATGTTGGTTTGGTGCTCAAAGTAAACTAGTTTGCATGATTACACCTAAACAATTATTTGCACTAGAATACTAGATACGTCCCCTTTAAAGAATCGCAATAGTTAGTATGCCATACACAAGTCCCTATTTGATTGTCATAAACAATATGACAGTGCCACACATACAACTATTAAATATAGTTTGCCCAAGAAAGCACATTGGAGATTTTACTCCTGGTAGACATATGCTCATAAAAAGAAAGAAAAGCATGTATGTGTATCAAATTTGGTATATGTCAGACTAACCTCATTTGGCACCACGTCCCACAGCCCATCACTGGCCAAAATTAGGAACTCCAATTCACCATCTATTTCTTGTTCCTGACAAAATAGTTTGCAAGTGATTAAGTAAACTGCTTTCATTTGCGATCAAGATCAAATATCGTGGTCCAGGGCAGTATTGTATTATTTTATCTTTAAATTTATACAATAAAAAGTTCCTGAGCATTGCAAGATAACCTGAATCTCAGGCTCTGCAACAACAAACCGCTTCAACAAACGATCGCCAAATGCCCGAGACATTGCAAGTACACCACCAACCCTCCATGTTCCTGAAAGAACCCATTTGGCGTTATCAGCTAAAAGATCTTTTGAAGAACCACTTACAACACACGTGACTGATTTACAACAAAGTAGATAGAAACAATAATAACTTCGGTGGAAACATAAACACACTACAGCCAACCAGCAGTATAATCAATGTCGGACTTACCAGCCCACATAACAACTCCTCCGGCATTCTCAATCCGTTTCCGCTCGTCACTTCTGTTTGGTTTGTGATCATCAGAGAGTGCAATAACTGCAAACAAGAGAGATGAAAATGCTATACCAACATATTATAGGATCCATATACGTTCCAATAGGACAACAAATACTGGTGGATAACCTGTCTTATGCAACATGATCTTGCTTTCTTGCAGAAATTTAGTTTGCAAGTCAACCAGAATGTTAAGGAAACCGGGAAATGATGGCATGCATAATTCAAACACATCAGTAATACACTAATGCTGTATATTTGCTCGAGGAAACAGCCTCCGAAACCACCTCAGGGGGTCAAGTGCACTGGTTTTGCAACATGAGAGTGTCAAAGGGCTGGTTTTTTAAGGTCAGAGGGTTTAATGTCCGGAGCGCGAAACTTCAGGTGGTCAAATGGACATTTTCTTAAATAAATAGACTAACAGCGAACAAATGGTAGCCAAAACAGTATCGATTCAATTGCAGTGTTTCCTCGAGCAAGTATACAGCATTAGCGCATTACAGTACAATTCAAGGAAGGCAAGTAGGCAACCAACTATAAGTAAACCCGCAACTCCACCATGGCTTACATCTCACCAATCCACCTTATATTGTATGTATTTAACCTAGTATTTGTCCAGTAACCCCCTTGATATAGATAAGTGTCTTGCCCTTTCAATAAAGCGATAATCTATCCAATCAAAGGAATTCATATTGTTTATTTTTCAAGGAAAATATAGTAAAACTACATTGCTGCATTTACTGACATAATAAAAACTAAATCCTAATTCATCTGAACTCTAAAATAGCATTTAACTGTGCCATGGTACTGATTAGTGATAAAAATCCGGTCACAAATTTGAAGAGAGAAAAAAACAAATCAGGAATCATGAAAATTGTAATCTAACCAAAGTCCAAACATGTATCCATTACCAATTAGTTAGCATCAGTATACTCAGAACTCAGAAGTCCAAGAAAGTTAAGAAGTGATTTGTTACGATATAATCCATGGTGAAGACTTTGATGTTGCTGTCATGAATGAACACAACATTGATGATATACAACACTAATTGAGCGACAAAATTCATGAAAAAATTTGCACCTTTGCCCGCCTTTGATACTACAGCCCGTGAATCACCAACATTTGCCACATAGAGATGGTTGCCAACCAAAACTGCCGTTGATGCAGTTGACCCATCCTCTCTATGAATATTGGTTTCAGCATTCAAGAAATCTGAGTCGGTTTTTTTATAGGTCTCACCTGGGAATTACCATTAGTTAGATCTGTTGCAGCTACTAGATGCACTACATGATCTTGAAATGATGCTCTATTAGCTAACATCATACTTATTGCCGATTTTGTATCAGTAATGAAAGCTGGGTGTTTCAGGAGGTTTTCAAATAAGTGCTCCTTCAGATACTCAGCAGCACGTGAACCACCATGACCTGTGGTGATAGAATTTTAGATTGAATAAAAAATGAGACAAGATAATGTGTTTAAAAGGTGAATCTCTGACCATCAAATATTCCAAAGAGGTTTATTTGTTTATCATCAATTTTAGATGATTTTATGTCGTAGAAGTCTTCCATGCTTGCTCTTCTCCCTCTAAAGCTAGAATATCCACAATTCAGACTTTCGTCCTCACTGCAACCACAGATGTTCACAAGGGCAAGAATTAAGAAATGTTATAGATGAAGTAGACTCACTGCTGCCATGCATTCTCAAGGTTAAACAATTCATATGGTCTGGTAATGGATAGCAAGAACATCTCCAGGTGATGGTTTGCAGGTGCCACATCACCAAGACCCTCACAAGCACAAATATAATGCAAGCATCCCCTATGTATATGCAATTGTTATGAAGGACACTCTGCATAAACTATACAAGAAAAACTATGCATTGTATGTCTGCTTAATAAATGGTTTCTATAAAATAAATTGACACGTGCCGGCATTTGACACAGGAAGGCTTAGAGAGGAGAAAAATAAAGACATGAATTAGAATTATTGATATTCCACCTGTCACGGCCCGAATTGGTCGACAAGAAATATCACAAGAAATATGAATGCGAGGGTAGCGGACGAGGAACCGCATGCCTGCGCTTTGGCGGAGCCGTGATGTCGGTGCGCTAGGAGCACAGGGTGCGGCAGTTTGGGTAAAACCCTTTTGATATATTTCTTGCTTAATCAAATGCTGAATTTGGCAGGCTACTAAGTAGCCGCCCCTAACACTTCATCTCTAATCTTATCTCGTATTCAAATAGCTAATCTTATCTCGTATTCAAATAGCTAATCTTATCTCTTATTTAAATAACTAATCTCATCTCTAATCTAAATAAGATATCTGATCTTTGAACTAATGAGAGGATAAGGAAATTAAGAATTATCCTATTCGGCTGCTGCCGAACTGGATGGAGCCGTGGTGTGCGCCGGTTGGGGCTGATCCTGCCGGCGGCGTCGCTGATAATAACGTCTCCACATGACACCACCAGTCCCACCTCCCAATTAACAGGACACCCTTATGGATCTTATTAAGATGGTGCTCACACGCGCAAGCTACTTGCACATGACAAGTCATAAACACCATGTATTTTAAATTATATATGACATGAGAAGAAACTCTTTTTAGTAATGTTTACCTGCAATTCTGAATTGTACATCAACCTATTTCTTTCGCCTAAGCCACTTATTGCCACTTGAAAATAACTTGAGTACTAGATTGGACTACACTAGAATATCATTAAATTGTTTGCTTAATAATAATATCATTCAAAGTCCAGCTAGTACAGGCTAGAGTAGGAATGCTAACGGGCTTAAGCCCAGCCATGCTAGTCTTTCTTAATGTGACCCATGTCCAATTCCAACCTATTCCTAAAGGGGAAAGGCTTAAGCCTAGCCTAAGCACAAAGTTACACTAGGTTTTTATATTCTATCTATCTATGAGCTGTAGCTTAGTAGATGGCAGCAGGCCACCATAATCTCAAGCCAATTGTGTTTTTGCACTCGTGCAAAATGGAATACTTGTTTGTTCCATGTGTATGACAACTAGCCAAGCCAACCAAAACCCAGTAAACTCATTTTAATTTTTCTTCAAGTAATATTACATGTAGAAAGCATAAAAGTGTGGCAGGTAAAGGACCGTTCCTGATATATCCTGGTGTTATGATGTTTTATCATTCGCATCAAGTTTAATGATTTTTGGGACAGTGATAATTGACAGATATGACTTCAGCTAGTGACCTTTAATTAATTTTGTAATTTTATTCTGATTGTAATTCCCATGATGACGATATTACTATAGATATCCACAATATCCATTATGGCAACTGGCACTCTGGCAGTTAGTGGAACTACATGGTTATGTGAGTGACTGCGGTTCAAACATGCACTAGAGATTGATGTGTCCATGTGGGATTGGTCTACTAGGAATTATATATGCCCCTCTTCGTGAACAATTACATCATTCGCTAACTTTTAATGAAGTTCTAAAGGCATAAGGCAGTTTGTAGTTTTAAATTCCATTCGAGAGTTAAAAATTACACAAGATTAATACTTAAGCTAACAACCCAGATACATGAGGAGATTAAGGAATGAAGAGTTACTCTGTACTCATCCCCATGAAGAATTATATACACATACACATATGATCTTCTTGCGCTCAAACATCCCCACATTACAAGTTACTACTACAACAGTAAGCGGCAAGGACCCAAGCTATGGATTTCGCTAGTAACCATCTTACTTTACAGTACCAATGTGCTTATGCGCAACTGCATATATTATCTAGAAATTAATATAGCAATGCAATTGTTTGACATTGATTGCCTCACTGCACAAACTGCAGTTCCAATTAACAAAAATCTCAATCAAATCTAAGTGTCTCATAACAAAAGCTCCAAGTTGCTAGCCAACTCGCACAGATTTAGACCCAATTTATCAATCAAAACGAAGAGTAGGACTAACCATGCATGAGCTAGAGAGTAGAGCACCACGAAGCACGGGTTACCTCTTCCACCCGCCGCACATGTACCCCACCTCGTCCACCCGCTCGCTCTCCCCCTTGCTTTCCGTCGGCGCCCCGACGGGCGTCGCCGTTGCCGCCGCCACCGCAGTCGCCTCCCCCGCATCCCTGGCCTCCGGCACCGCCTGCCCCGACGACGAGGCGCCCCCGGCCTCCACCATCACCTCGGTGCCCCCCGTGCGGAACCGGCGGTGCTTCAGCGGATGCCGCACGCCGAGCCTCTTGTTGCTCCCCGGCCTCGGTGGCCGCCCCGCCCTCGCTGTCGCCGCAGCGGCCGCAGATGCTGGAGACGCCGAGCTCAAGCCCTCCTGGTCCTTCACGCCGCCATCGTACAGCATTTAAATCGCCTCCAACCCAAACCCTAGAATCAGCAACAGACGAAACCAAACCTCTCAGATCAAAAAACTCGAGACGGGAATCGATCAGTGCGATCTCGGCGTGGGCAATGCGGGCCGCGTGTACCTTCCGGATCCGATCGGGTGGGGCGGGAGGAGGGGCGCGCGATGCGATCGGATCGGGAGGGGCGGATCTAGAAGGTTCTAGATTCGACGGCGGTGGCCGGTGGGCGTGGGTGAGCTGGACTTGGGGGGCTTCGGGGTGGGAGCGAGACGAAGCGATGGGCGAGGGGAGAGCGAGAGAGAGAATATTTTGTATTTTACGGGTGAATTTTTTTTATTTAATCTTTTTTAAATTATATTTTAAAGTTAACCTCTCGTCAACTTTATTTCTAAATCTAACCCTTTTGGTCACGCCACCTCCCATGATGTGACCAAATCAAACTGTCACGCCACCTCCTGTAGCGTGACTAGTGCTAGCCAAATGGTCGCCTTTACCAAGACGCAAGACGGTTCGACTTAGGCACGGCCCATTCCTATCTGGTAATCGTTAGGTGAACAGGCCGGGCGCCCATGGGCCGGGTGGCGATCAGCACGCCCGACGGGCATTCGTGGCTGCGTCTTGCCGACACGAGCCCGCTTGGTCGTCGAGCTAGATGCGTCCTGCTTGGCCCATCGTAACAAAAAAATCCAAAAAAAAATCCAAAAAAATTATAAAAATATGTAGAATTCAGAAGTAGACATGAAATTTTAAAAAATTGAGACAATTATATTAAAAATGTAATAAAAAGCTTTATTGATGTCCAACTGGCGGCCTCATTAAAACCTTTGCCAAGTAAAAACTCAAAATGAGAAAACCTTGGCAAAGGAAAAAGAGTACAGCCTATAGCTCTACAATTCTACATACATGATACATCTTTGTTCTATGTGTCGGTGTCATTGTCTAAGTACAAGACTTTCGAACACCTCCGACAACTCGGATTTTCCACAGAGTGTTGTGTTCGCGGAATCGCTTGTTCCCAGTCCTTCACAGTTAGAAGGATTTCCACCATCTCACTTGTGAGACTTGTTCTTCTTTCCTCTAATATTCTTCCGTAAAGACCGAAAGCGCACTTTGAGGAAACCGTAGAGATAGAATGATTAACACATCACGTGCAAGTATGGATAGCACGGATATGTTAACTTATGGGCTTGCCACCATTGCAAGATGTCGAAGTCTTCTGCGTTGAAATCCACCGTATCGCCGTCCGGATAGGTGGATAGTTCCCGCTCCTTGTGGCTCTTGGTCGAAAGCAAAGGCCAAAAGTGCGAAGAAGAAGAGGACGAAGACCTTGACCTAGACTCGGAGGAAGAGGCATCAAGATCGTGCCCCACATACTTGTCTTCCCACTCGAGGTGGGGCTATCGGAGGTCGCTATGAGCGACTTTTAACTTATTTTCATACCTTTGGTAAACCTCGCTTAACCGAGAACGAACTTCGCAAAATAGTTAGTATAGTCTAGCCCCAGTAGCATCACTAAGAAGATCAAGTCTGAGACCAAATGCACCCATTTTAGCCCTAGGATCTAAAACAAATGAAAATGCATATAGGTAAGGGATTTCTCTCAATATTTAAGGTATTTAGATTTCATGGAAACAACAAATTCACGTAAAACTAAGTCATTTTCATACATTTTCAATTGAGTAGCAATCAGAAGATAGTATGCACAATGATAGGAGATGTTGGATAGTAGACAACGGACAAAGCAACAGCTTGCCTCGTAAAAATTTCTAAAATGACAAGACCTTCTCAAAGAACGAACCAATGTTGCTCGCTTAATAGCAAATTACCGTCGATGCTAGGATAGTGTGTTTGAATAAAAAGCAAAAAAGTGCTCTTGTATGGTAAAAGATGCTTAAGCATGAGGTAAGTAGAGTTCCACCTTACCGGCATGTCCAAACCGAACTTTCTTGGACGTACACCCATCGCCCTGCAGAAGTTCTTATATTGTGCTATTCTTACGTTAGAATTATTCAAGAAAGAAATCGCATCGCGAAAAGCTCTAATATACGGACTCAACCTCTTCAGACCACATTTGACTATAAGGTTGATAATATGACAAGCGCATCGTTGATGTAGCAAGAACGAATCGGCATATGTACTCAACACTAGAGTAAGAATGTCCATGGCCCTAGAGTTTGAAGCGGCGTTGTCTAAGGTAATTGCGAATATTTTATCTCAGTAAGACCAAAGTCTTCCACGACTTTGATAATACAGTTTGCAATATTCTCCCCCGTGTGTGCTACATCAATTAATTTCAAACCTATAATCCTTTTCTCCATTACCCAGTCGTCATTAACATAATGCGTAACTACACTAAGATAATCCTCCCTAGCCCGACCACTCCATATGTCCGAGGTCAAGGCCACCAAAATGTGCACGCATTAAATAGTTCCTTTATTTTATTACGACGCTCATTATAGTATTTCACTAGATCCCTTGTTGTTGTCTGTCTAGAAACTAAGAAAATCTAGGATTATGCGCAATCCTAATGTAATTTTGGAAAGAAGCAGACTACCAAAGCCTAACGGTAAATCCTCGAAGCAATTAAACGACAGCGAGAGATTGGCGGGCTACCCGAGGATCGTAGTCCCACTAGATACCGCATCGTCGGGGTTGTATTGCACTGCGTCGCCTCATCGCCAATCCTTGCTTGGTTCGACACCTTGTAGCATGTCTAAGCAAGTGCCCTGCTCCACCAGAGACTTTGCGAGACAATTCATTGCGACAAATTTTACAAATAGCATATGGTACCTCATTTCATTGCGTCTTGTCGGGTTGTCTGTCGAAATTCTCCCACACTCGATGTAGACGGTCTCGATCTCTTTGCTCCGGTTGCCGTTGAGCCTGATGCTGATGTCGAGCCTGATGACGGAGCTCCAGCAGCTTGCTCCTCCGGTGAAACCTCCGGTTCGTTTGAGGCAGCCGCAGCGGCCTCCATAGACGCAATTTCGTCCGATGAAAGTCCGAACTCACTAAGAGCAAAGCTATCGTAAGGACTGTCCATAACGAAAACTGCAAAATCGAAACTAACATTATTACTACTTTAATCTTAGCATAACAATAATTGACAATAAAAGTATTACAAAAATAGTATTGCACCTCTTTCACGACTTGTTTATTTAAAATTGAATTTCCAAATTTTGGCACAAATTTTTTGAATTTTGCCAAATTAGCTCAATATGGATTTGAATTTGCACAACACAATTTCAAAGAGATATTAGAGAATGAAGGGGTGCTGAATGAGGGGGGGTATGATGCCTATTTATAGAAAAAATTTCAGAATTTTTGCAATTTTTTTGCTATTTTTTAAGCCCCTAACGGTAAAAAATATGCACTCAACGGTCAAAAATTCGTCCAACGGTAAAAAAAAACGGTTTTTTTTGTGTCGTCTTAAAATCTCGAACCTGACCTGACACGACCCTGACGGCCGAAACAACCCGCCCGCCCGCCCTATTCTTCTACCCTGTCGCCCTCGCCTCTTGGCTTGCCTCCTCGTATCGTCCGATCCTTGCCTCCGGCCTCATGGCTGCTCGGCTCCCATGAGGTCAGCGACCTGCTGCCCACGCCTCCTCGCCTCCCACTCCCGGTGGCGGCGCGACCCGCCGCCTCCTCGCCTCCTCATGGCCTTGACCACCTCCTCGCCTCGCCCGCATGGCCTGACCTCGTCGACCCGCCCTCCTGGCCTCCATCTTGGCCGCCTCGGCGCCTCGTCGACCACAGCCCCCGCCTCCTCGCCTCCCGAGGCCCCGTCTCCTCGGTCGCCTCGGCGACCCCGCCGTCTCCTCCGTCCATTCATGGCCGTGGACTGCCGTCTTGCATTGCTGCCCGCATCTTCCTCCCTCCGCTCCGGCGCAGCAACGGGCATCACGGGCCCCCTCGGCCCTCCTGGCCTCCTCGGCTCCTCCTCCTCCATGACGGCAAAGACCAAAGACACCTCCTCCTCCCTCCTCCTCCGCGACGGCAAGAAGAAAAGACTCTCCTCCTCCGACCAGACCCTTGACGGCAAGAAGACTGCGCGCCGCCGCTTCGCCTCCGCCTGTCGTTGCTGCCCACGCCACGGCGTGCGCCGTGTCGCGTCTTGCAGTCAGGTGCACTGCACGCGCCCGACATCGTTGCAGTTGCGTCTGCGGTCGCCCACTGTAGCCGAGTGGCGGCCCAGCACGCCGGGCCTCGTCTTGCGGCGCAGCCTGACCATGAACGATCGCGTCTTGGGCGTGCTCGTGCAAGAACCTCTGATGGCGGCTTCGTGCGGCCCATTTGACCCGGCCCATTTGGACAGCACTAGGCGTGACCAAATCAAACTGTCACGCTACCAATGGCGGCATGGCCAAAGGTGCCACGCAAGCCCTCAGCCGCGCGCCGCGCCAGCGTGGAGGACTTGCGTGACACTTGTCACACCTTTTTGTTTGGCGTGACAGAGCCTAATTGTCATGCCTTCTTGCTTGGCGTGATAGATCCCAATTGTCACGTCATTTATCACGGCGTGACATGGGCTATTCCAGTTTGTTTGGATTCCATTTGGATTTATATATTTGTAGCCAACAAGTACTTCGTTTTGAAATATCAAAAACAATTGAAGATACGGTGATACATAACGCCATGTACATATAACATTTAACAATTCACAACTTGAAAATAGAGACCTCTTTACGTAACCAAATATAACATCATCCTTTTTAAATGAGAGTAAATAGATATATGGACCTGTAATTTTTTTGTGCTTTGAAAACCTTAGACACTTTACAATATTTTCGTATGCGTGTCGTATGATACATAATGCATTCTGGAAAAAATGAGTAATATGTGGATTGTGTGGTACAACATGAGACACAATTATGCACATATGCTAGACAAGATCACGATAAAAGATGCGTGGACATTCTAGCGGAATGATAGGTAGTGCGTAGACATCCTACTGGAATCATAGATTTGTGGTCGTAGACCAAACCGTGAATTTCCAGAACTCGTTTTTGTCATGTTGTTGGATGCCTTACTACGCGAAGAATGGAAAGCGAAAAGACGACGAGATTTAAAGTTGCGAATTAAAATAGACTTCATAACAAAGCTTGGAATAACATGGCACACAGGGTTTGGTTACATGCATAAGAAACAACATCATGCACGATGCAATAAACCGAAGTTCTCCTATGATACATATGCGTCTTTTTTGAATGGAAATAAATTAGACCTTCTGGGAACTAGTACGGAAAGGTGCCTCGTACTACCCACATAGAGTGTTCTCCAGCTGGGCGCCTCGGACGTGGCTGGTCGTCGTTGTAGTGGCACGCACATATGCAGCTAGGGTTGGCGCAGCAGCATGTGGGATCATAGGGACTTCCTATATTCACGACCTCCTCGTTGCCCCTCTCGCGCTGCATCTGTTGGCGGAGGTCATCATTTTGCTCCTTGAGATCTTCAATTTGCACCTCCAAATCAAAGATTCAGTTCCACAATATATCCACGTGCATCACAACATGTCGTTCATGCGGAGGATCGATCCAGCGGGTAAAGTTGTATTTTGCCATCTGCTGTAAGGGACGGTTAGTATGGAGGATGTATTAGCAGTAAGTAACATGAACAAAATTATTTACCCCAGAGTATGGGCATCGGAAGAAACGCCGTCCGCCATCGAAAGGGCCGTCTATGACCTGCACGATAGCGTCCTTCCCGTGTCCGTATTTCGGCCACTTAGGTTGGGCACGCTTGTTCGGCACCAACCGGTAGTTAGGGCCGAAGTCCTCCCTCCTTTCCAAGAGAAAGTCTTGCTTCGGCGACCCCGGTTGGACTGGTCCCTGTGCGTCTGCCATGGTATGTTAGTGTATAACGGAGAAGGTTCTTCTTCCTACGGTTTGAAGGATCGAGTGGTCCTTCCGGAGCGTGGGGCGCACATTTTATAGCCCACGGGGGGAGACCAAGACCTGACAGGGTAATGTGTTAGGTTGTAGATGATAAGATCTGACGGAGTTGTCTGCTTTGCGCAGAGATAAGACCAAACGGGGCAGCTTTGCGCAGTGACAACACCAAAAGAGATAGTCTTGCGCAGTGAGAAGACCGGACGGGGCAGCTTTTGCGCAGTGACAAGACCACATGGTGCAGCATTGCAGTGACAAGGCCAAAGGAGACAGCCTTGCGCAGTGACAAGACAAGACGGGATAGCTTTGCGTAGTGACAACTCTGATCGCCTCGTCAGCTTTTCAGAACGAAAAGACATTACTTTGCAAAGAAAGACGTAGAGTGTTATCACGTCGATTTGAAAACCTGGCGAGGGTCAGGGTTGTCCAGTCGATCTGTAATGAGTTGTAAGTAGAAAGGTAAATGATATTCGTTCAGAGAAAGGATGATTGATAAGCCTCTCGTCGTAGTGTTGTTGCTTATATAATTTTTGTATAATTTTATTCGTTCAGAGAAAGGATGATTGATAAGCATATCAGACGAGCTATAACCTTGAGGATGTCGTCCAAGCAAACTCGCAAGGGGCTGAGAACGCTCGTTGTGATTATGAAGATGCCCTAAAACATGGAGGATTCGATGTCGGTGCGAATGGTTCTTTCTGGGATTCCACTAGAAGAGGCATACTTGCAATATAGGCTTGCTTTGATGGCTTAGCAGAGATACGGAACCAGAACTACATTAGAGTCCGCGGACAGAAGCACGTTACACGTAGTCACATGGCATGATGGTTCGACAAATTGCTTTAGTCATCCTTACTACTACTACGGTACACTGCGACACAAGTATCCGGACCATATAAGTATACATGCCTTTAGGGGATAGTAAAAAACATGGCGAGTAGGACGGGGGACTAGTACGAAATGACCTGTCGTACAATACAGATCATGCACGACAAACTGATAATTTGACAAAGAGTGTCCTATTTAACGATGTCGGCCGGTCTCGGTCGAAGGAGCCTTCCCCTTCCCCTTGTCGCTATACTCTCCACGTCGGGCTGGTGTGTCGAAGTCGTCCATGTCCTACGATTCCATGATGTAAGTGCAACGTATAGTGAATATCATAAGAAGGATGTAAATTTTTCATAACTCACGTCGTCGATATGGATTATGCCCGGGCGACCAGATACGCTGTGGCGGCTGGGCTCAGCCGCGTGAGCCTTTCCCTTGCCCTTGTCGCGGGACTATCCACGTCAGGCTGGTATGTCGAAGTCATCCATGTCCTGCGATTCCATGATGTAAGTGCACCGTGTAGTAAAAATCGTAAGAAGGATGTAAATTCTTCATAACTCACGCCGTCGACACGGATTCGCCGGGCGACGGATCAGATAATGCTAGGCGGGCTCTCACCACGTTAGCCTTTTTCTTGCCCTTGTCGCGGATCGCCCACGTTGAATCGGTATGTCAAGTCGTCCATGTCCCGCGATTCCATGATGTATGTGCACCGTATAGTGAAAATCGTAAGAAGGATGTAAATTCTTCATAACTCACGCCGTTGATACGGATTACGCCGCGACGAGATCAGATACGCTGCCAGGCGGCGGCTCACCAAGATGAGCCTTTCCCTTGCCCTTGTCGCGAGTACTGGGCTCCTTCTGTCTCCTCAACAGGGTTTGGTACGTAAGGTTTCCACCGCACGAAGTTCTCACCAAGACCGAGTAGTTCAAAGATGTATTTGCCGATAAATGCCCCGTCAGACATCTCCCGCCGCCGATCCATCGAAGAAGTGGCGGCGATCTCGGCCGCCATTACGGGGATGAAGTTAAAAATTTAAGGAATTCAACGTTGGGAGAGGAAAATCGATGCGCGTGAAACAAACGCTTACGAGGTGGTGCTCGCACGTGTAGTACGCCTGGGTGGCAGTGTTTGGGTGTGTGGACTGAATGATCTTTGCTGGTTCGCCACACACACACTGCGAGATCGGAAAGCGTGGTGGTACTGGAGGATCTTTCATTGATTTATCTGGGTATTGTAGCTGTTTTCTCTTCTTTTTAAGCCACTTTTGCTTCTGCAACATCCTCGCGTAGAAGTTTGCTAAAGAGTCCATAGCTGGGTATCTATTGTGTAGTGTTGGGTTTAGTTCAACCCCCTTTTATAAGCCCCATGGTTGGCATGGTGTGGTTAATTTCATATAGAGTCCTGTATTGCTTTGCGGAGTGCTGTCTTATCGGTCTGAAAAGTCTAACCCTAAACCTAAACCCTAAGTCGCAGCAAAGTCGACTCTTTTGGTCTTATCATCGCGCAAAGTCGCCCGTAAGTCGCTCCTTTGGTCTTATCACTACGCAAAGTCGCTCGTGTGGTCTTGTCACCGTAAAGTCACTCCTTTGGTCTTATCACTCGCAAAGCCGCCCGTGGTCTTGTCATCGCGCAAAAGTCGCATCGCTCGTTTTGTCATCGCAAAGGTCGCTCCTCTGGTCTTATCTCCGCGAAAAGTCGCCCTGTGGTCTTGTCACTCACGCAGTCACTCCTTTGGTCTTTGTCATCACAAGATGGTGTGGTTAATTTCATGCAGAGTCATGTCTTGCTACAATAGTTGATATTCCAGAGGCGTTGCGAAGAAAGACCATAGCCGCCGGTGCTAAGTCCTGTCACGCCCTTTACACTGGCTTGGCAGGACTGACTTGTCACGCCACTACGAACGGCGTGATAGTATTGAATCAACCAAACACTGAGATCAAACACTGAGACCAAACACTGAGATTAAACCAACCAAACCTGGGCCTCATACTTGATTCAGAAATTATCGACACAACCAAACAAATACATCTCTAAATACATAATAATCCAAACAAATCTCGGTTCTTTCTCGAGATCAATGTCAATAGATCGCCTTGGAGTTAAAATGCGAAGAAGAGCCTCCTCCATAGCTATTTGCAGTAGTGACCATCAAATGACGTGTATTAGGAAGGTATATACAATGTATGCGTGAAGTTATAATGTGCAAGAAATTTGGAGAGGGTGTGCCGCAAACCCCAACGAAGAGATGATATTCTTGTGAAGGATCCTAGCTTTTTCCCTCAAGGCTAGTGCTCATCGATTCACAAAGCTTTTCTCGCAATTTCTTCACTTTTGATAAACATGGCAAATCTTCTTTACCCGAGCAGATAAAGAACCAAAAGACAAAAGAGCCGGTCTAGTAAGCTTATCAAATATCAAATAGGTAATTTGAATAAATGCATACCACATTCTTTGTCATTAGCCTATCTTTAAGAGCTTTGAGTGCAAAGTTGCGATCGATTTCCTAAGTACACTTGTTACTCGCAATGCTGAGCACAGGAAAAATACAAAGTACTGACATTAAGTGAGATGTTTGTGGATTGAGAAATTGCAAGAGAAATCTACAAAGCTGGTATTTGCCCCTTGAAGCTACCATTTGCCAAACCGTGTTCCTTCCCAGAGTCACCGTTAGGGTCATCCTTCCTAGACCCACCCTTCTTCTTACCACCACCCTGAGAACCACCCTGAGCACCTGGAGCAAGCTTCTTGGTGGCAATTGAAGTTGGACGATGATTTCATTAAAACAACAATAAAAATCAATCATCAACCATCAGGCATCTCGGTTCATTACAATGATTTCATTCAAACAACAATAAGAAGCAACCATCATTCATCTCATTTCATTCAACTTTCAAAATGGCCATAGAAAGTTCCATTCGATATGAACTGTACAAAATGCAAGCACACATTCATTCATCCCATCGATTCTATGCTTTTCGGTGCAAGACCAATTTCGCAAGTGAACCTCGCCATCGGGTGTTGGCCTTGCGTGCCCTCGACGACGTTTACGGAACTAATGTCCACGTGATCATGCTGTTTACGGCGGCGTGGTGGGGTGTAATGAGTCGGCTATGTGGGGGCGGTGCACTAACCAGGTCCTTAAGTAGCATCTCGTCGGGAATCCTAGCAGCGATGTCGTCCTCAGCCTCGTCCTCCTCGGCCTCGTCTGCGCTACCCTCCTCTTCGTCCTCGCCGGCCTCCTCCTCGTCCTCGTCTGCGCCACCCTCCTCGTCCTCGCCAAACCTCCTCGGCCAGATGAGCCACTCCGAGCCGGGCAGGTTGCACGACCTCTCCGCCACCGCCACACAACTCATGTTTATGGTCAATCGCAAGATTGGCGGCGAACCAACTACAAGGTTAAACAACAAAAGGTAGTGAAGTTTAATGCAACAAAATAAATAACAAGGATAACATGTTATTTTAACGTAGTGTGTGTTACCTCGTGAAGTCTCTAAGCGTTGAAGCTCCTCCTAACCCTCTTGTAGCATGAGAACCTTCCCGCCTTGTTGCTTATGCGGCGAGCCGCTTCCTCGCGAACGGGTCAACACATTAAATTAGCTTACGCATGGTGACATTGCTAATTAGTGGTGTGATACAATGTACTCACGTAGTAAGCGTTGATGAGGGCCCTCTTCGGCTGAGTGCCCGTCCGTGTGAACTCGTCGTAGTCGTCCACGATATCCTCCTCGTCATTGTCACCATCATCTATATCCGCATCGGTCATCGCCGGTCGAAGCTGGAGACGCATGACACCGTATAGCCACTCTAGGTATCTGATGAAGTTATGCCTCCGATGGATCTGGGTCACGTCCCTGGACCGATTTGTTCGGTCCAGCCACTCCAACACATAGGCTCGGTGATGATGTGACCACGGCGGTGTCTGCGGTACCTCGCTTTCGCTCATCATCTGCGACGGCGACAATCTAACAGTTAGCACGAAAAGCGCTATCGAAGCTGCACATACACGATGACGAGGACTTACCCATGAAGGTTTATGTCTGTCGAGAACACCGCTGGTGGACATGCCTGAAACTTCCCAAACTGCCTCATCACCCGATGGAGCAAATGGTACTCCACCGCATGGAAGTAGATCAATGGCTAGAGGGTCAACCACGAGTCCTCGCCCTGCTCGCACATCGGGTTTAGCGCAATTCCATCGACCTCGTCGCCGACGTATGGCAGCCACGTGACCTGCAGCAAGTAGGTTTAGCTCAATAGGTGAATGCAGCAAGTAAAATAACTTATGAAACAGTACCTGGTCCTGCGTGATGACGTCGAGCTCGTTTGTATACGCGAGGTACCGTGACCTCGGACGCCCAGTAGGTGCCTATCACCCCACAATAACTGCATCGCTCTCTGCTTTGCCCTCCATGCTTTCCCGTACTTTACACGGTACTTAATGAACCCGTAGATAACCTCGATGAGGGTGGCGACGGACACATCAGGATCGATAGACACAACCGCCATAATACGCCTAGCAATGAAATTTGCGTACGCCGAGGTGCTCCCTGACACTTATGCGGTCCCACAAGTGTGAGGTCGCTTCACATTCGCTATTTTCCATTGGTTGTCCCTTGTTTTATGCCCCATACCTTCCATCCGCACTCTCTTCGCACCTCACTTGTACCTTTTGTTCACATCGAGTGTTGCACTATGAACAGACGATGGTGCCGCCCGAGTATTCTTGCGTACCAAACCTTCATGTCCTCCATGGTTGGAAACAACAAGTTCTTCCAGATATGTCATTTTCCGGTCCGCAATGCCATCCCTACTCCTCAACCCATTAGCACAAACCGCCTTATCAACCATACTAACATCATCGAAAGAATGCGCCGACGGACCTCACCCATTACATCGCGAAGAACCCCGCCTTCCTCGAGGAGAAAAGAGGTGCGGAGCCTCATCTTTGGTCGAGCTCCATCCTTCGCCGACTCCACTTCACGGGTTGTTCCATCGCTAAACAACTCCTCCTCAAGCTCGTTGTTCATTACAATACCGTTGAAATCACCACGAGGTCAATAACACGCTATGGGAAGATACAAGCGATCCACCGGCTGTGGGGCTATGGTTGGTACGACTCACGCTAACGAACTCTTCAGAATGTCGCTCTTCCATTGGGGGGCCTCACAAATGATGGGCAGCGGGGTCTTGTTCCTCCGTGTTGCCATTCACCACATCCAAATTGTCTAGCAAATCCTCAACAACGATTGTCCTTTCCACCGCCACCTCCAACGCCCGGACCTGAGATGCTTGCACAATTTCCTTATATATGTCCCAATCATCGGCGGACAGGATTGGCACAAAAAAGGCGTGCATTTTAGAACCCAGCCCTGCGTCATATCGTCCTTGCATTCCGACAACGACCACGGGCTCATCCCATCCAAATTTTGACTTAATCCTAGTCACAAGAGTTTTAAAGTCCGACGATTCGCGAAAGAAAAGGACGGTCGCTTCCATGCCGCCGAAGTCGACAGAACTTCCAGTTTGGCTAATGGCTCCACCAGTAAATACACGTACAACCTTGTCCATCTACATCCAACAAAATATTGCAAACTCAGTACTGCATGCCATATGAACAAAATACCGCAAGTACGAAATATCACAATCAACATTGGACATAACAAAAGCTCAGTTTCCTGAGACATGCTAGCAGTTTGACGGTACAAACATATGCATAATTGACGGGTCGTTTCACAATGACTTGAGGTGTGTTAGGCCATACACAGTGGACGAATAACACCAAGAAACAAGGAGATGCAAAAAGATCCAAAACCTACACTACTTGAGTCTTTCGTGCTCAGTCACACTCGAGATCCCGTTCTCGAGACCGCCCAAACCACGTGTTTGAGACCGCTCAGAGCTTGCCTCTGAGTGCGACCTACACTACCCTGGATCCACGTGCCCAGGTACGCTCGAGATCCCATTCTCGAGACCACCCAAACCACATGTTTGGGACCGCTCAGGGCTCATTCATGAGTACGCTCAGGACTTCGCTCCTGGGTACGCTAGAGCTACACGCTCAGAGTGCCACGAACCACTCGTTTGGGAAATCTTATATGCAGAAAGGAGGTAAGTCAACCTTTATTGTAGAATGTTTAACTGGGACTTCACAGTTTTTGTTCATGCATGTAGAATCAAGTTCTAGATTGTTTACTGTATGGGATTTATTTCCTGTTTGAAAATCCATTACATGGAGTAATAGCTTACACTATGCAGATATTTTAGAGAATAAGACTATGACAGTTGATAGACATACATATTCTAGAGCATCCATGCTTATAAACAAGGATGTCCTCTAATGGCCATGCATACATTCACTAACAATATATCATTACAACATTCAGGCGTGCAAAAAAAAACCCGAGACATGTCATATGAACAGTTCACAATCACTGCTACATCCTTCGAATCTTACCAATATAGCATAAACTCAACTAGATTGCAGCATGCAACATAGCAACAATAGGTACGGTAAATAGTATGTTGGGGTATAAACTGTTGACCATTACGCTCGACCATTCCACCCTTCACACCTCAGACATCACAAGTTCACATGATTGTGGATTGCAGTTGTCGCGCACTCGTGCTACTTCTCACCAGAAATAGAAATTGCGCAACCTAGAATCTAGATAGATAACCCATATGTCCATAACCCACTCTAACCTAAACAGTGCGAGACAAATTGAACTAACCAATCACACTACACAGCTAAATAATGTAACAACAATCACAGTTATAAGCATTCACCACACAAGTATTTAAGACCTTAGGGGCGGTAGGAGGCGCTTGAGAGGAAGCTGTGTCAAGCAGCCGGACGAGCTGACGGTGTCGGGCCGGGGAGGCGAGGCCTGGGCTCTGCCATGAGGCGAGCATGCCCAAGGCCGTGGGCTTGCCATGAGAGGCAGAGTGAGAGGCCACGTCGAGAGGGCTTGAGGAGAGCGCAGAAAAGCGGCGGTGGAGCGCAATGGCCTTGGTGGAGCGCAGCGGCGGAGGAGCCAAGACGGGAGAAGAGAGGCGGGCATGCCGTGGGGGTTGAACAGCCAGTCATGAGGCTGCATGGCACAGGGCAAGCAAGCAGAGTATTAGAAGACATGAAAAAATGAGGAACGGGCCAGGCCGCCCGAGTATAAGTCCCCACTGTCACGCCAAATTTCACGACGTGACAGATGCTACGCAAGCTCCACGCTGACAGTGTTGTTTTGTCACGACACGGGTGATGGCGTGACCAAAGAGGTCAGAATTAAAAATAATGTTTGCGAAGGATTAACTTTAAGATATTAATAAAAAAATGATTAAATAAAAAAAATTCTTTACGGGTTGTTGTTTGGTTTAGGTTTCGTCTTCTTTGCTTTTTTTTGGGGTGGGTTTTAGCTGTTTGTGGGTTGCTGGCTCGGGACTCGGGACTTGGGACTTGGGACTTGGGAAGGGTTGGATGAATGACTTGTGGGACCATGTAATTTCGGGCCCGTTTGTCAGTGATGTGGTCTGCGAGTCCCCGGTGCGGAGTTCGACCAGGTGAGGCAGCAGGTGTGATTGCTCGTGTAATCGGTGTTTAGTCACTGCAAGGTGGGGCCAGATTGCTCACGGCGTTAGCCCAGTTGGTCGGGCCCACGGGCTTAATGGCCCTTGGGCCTAAACAAGCGCACAAGCAGAACCCGGAACAAAGCACTTCACAGACGAGTTAAGTAGAGAAAACAATGTTTCCATGGTTCTCGATATGCACAGAAAAGCACGCGTCTGCCGTGCAAGGTCACGGAATTATTATTTACCTCCACAATTCCAGTCGTGTGTCAAAGGCACACTCGTGTGTGCACGATGCGCACCTATAGTGGTGTGTACGTCTATCATGTTGTAATCAAATAAAAGGAGATGAGCAAACCGCAGAATGACTAAGAGGTAAAATAATAATACGGCTTGCAATAATTTCACAATATGCCTCGCTAAAATTCTACAATTCCACAAAACCAAATTAAAACCACAGTGTACACTAGTACACTTTTTGATCCACAAGAAATTTAACAATGGCCTGTCTGGCCCCAAATACGACAAGCGTACTTCACTACAATATGGGCAGCCACAACCTGCGTGTATCATTGGATGTACATAGGGGTGTTAATGGGTTGGGTTGAAATAGGTTGAACGGGTTGGGTTTTAATTTGGGTTGGGTTTGGATGGGTTGAAATGGGTTATTGTAGTTAACGGGTTGGGTTGGGTTGGGTTTGTAGTAGAAACGGGTTGGATTGGGTTGGTGTGGGTCCAAAAAATTCGGGTTGAAATGGGTTCAACTCATGGGTTTGATGGGTGGGTTGGTTTTGGGTGGAGTTTTCGGGTTGAACAGAGAAGGGGAGAGGAGGGAGAGAGGGGCCCTGTGGCGTGGACCGCATACTTCGCTAGATCCAGATTTAGCCCGATGCACGGATTCCTTTGGTCAATGCTGATCGATCGAGAGACCAACACCACTTGAGGGATCTCAACGCTGGCGCCAGATTCTCAAGAAGGCTTCCGCTTGAAGCCGCAGAACGACGAGAACGTCTTTACCGACGCTCAATGTCAAGACCACACCGCCGCCACCACGGACTCGACGCGGCGGCCTCTCGGCCTCCTCTTTCATCCATCCGGCCGTCGGCGTCGGGGTTGAAGCGGAAGACGGAGTCGCCGTCTTAAGACGCCTCAGCTCCTGCCCGGACTCGAGAAGGCGGCGGCCGGTTGGTGGGTTCACCATGGCGAGGACTCTCTGCCGTGGGTGGGGCGACCTCGTGCAAGCAGTGATGACCACTCCCATGCTCATTGCGCGCTTCGCCTCTCTCGATCATCTTGGGCGCCGTGGCCGCCTTGGTGTGGATGCGAGGGCATTGGCTCGCCGACACCTTCACCGCGACTTTCATGCTAGGGTTCTGCAGGGCGGCATCCTCACCGCCGCCGCGGGTGTTTGTGCAGATGCCACACAAGGGCGCCTACCACGATGCATTCTCTCCTCAAAGATCTGATCCAAGGTCGTCTTATTTGTGGGAGTGTGGACGACGACGCCCGCAGGGTGTTCGATGAAATGTCGAAGAGCTGGTGCTGGGTTGGGCTGTAGGGTAACTGAGCAACTGGGTTGGGCTGGATGGATGGGATGGGTTGGAAATGGGTGAGAAATGGGTTGAACCCATATTGAGGAATTGGGTTGGGTTGGGTTGGGTTGGAGTTGCATATGGGTTGGGTTGGGTTGGGTTTTGAAGGTGGAACAATGGGTTGGTCTGGGTTGGGTTGATATACTACATTGAAGTGGGTTGGGGTGGGTTTGGGTTGGATTTCAACCCATTATCACCCCTAGATGTACACTGACCAACGATGAACCAGAAGAGGATCAGATCATTTCATGCATGGTTGCCCGGTTGAGCTGTCGGCGTTGCAGCGTCGACTAGCTCTTTTGCTTTGGTCAGGGGCGGATCCAGGCCTCGAGCTGGGGCGGATTCAGGCCTCGGGCTGGTGGACTATAGCCCGAGGCCTGTAAATTTTGCCAGTGTTAAAGCCCATAAAAATCTCTTAAAAAAACACAAAACATTCGAGTTCGACCAAAGAACAGTTGGCATAGCTCGAGGCTTGGGCCGTGGCAGGCTCCGCCCTTGGCTCTGGCCACAAGAGCGAACAGAGATAAGTCGCGCTCCAAGGCCACCTCTGTGTTGCCGAAGAAGGGACTTGTAATATCCCAAAACGCAGTAGAGAAGAAATTAAAATATTTAATGGAGTTTTTCCGCAACGGTTGAAAAAACTAGGCTAATAGCTCTCGGCCCACGTCACCTTAGCCCAAGGCTACAACAGTCCACGTCAGCTGTTACTAAGGGGTTGCCACATCAGCATTTAGGTGATGTGGAGGAGAGAAGGTGATGTTGTTTCTAGATGAAGAAACTAGCAAATTGTTAATACCAAGACACAAGAAACAACCAAATACTCTATTGGAGATTTACTTGTTACCTAAAAACGCGTTTTGTGAGTCCCACTGTCTTAAAGCAAAATATCCACCAGATCATTTGTGCAGCCCGACTTCATTATTGATATGGTAAATGGGCTAAAACACATAGGGCACAAAGTTGTACTTCATTATTGATCATCAAAAATCATGCACACTTGTAGCAATTAAAGTCTTAGACACAAGCTCAAGAAACAATCCATTGGAAGACTTGTTTCTTTTTATTAGATTAAGTACTCTCTCTCTCTCCTCTTAGTAACAAGCTAAGAAACAAACTATTGTAGATGCTTTAAGGGCATCTCTAATAGCTAGAGATAACCTTGTCTCTAACATATACTACATCATCTTTAGAGACAACATCTCCAATAGATAGTCTCTAGTACACTCTCCAATATTTATATTTTATAATTTTTCTTTGAAACAGGCCTATATGTCAACTAGAGTAGATTAATGTATCATGTCTTGTTTCGCGTGTACGACAGTCTCTTTAGGAAGAGACGACATGTGCTCTCTCACCTCCTCCTTTCTCCTCCACGTAGGATTTTATTGACATGTCATAGCTAAGAGACGACAATAAATGCACTATTAGAGATACCCTAAAGGAGCCAGGCAGGCGGCAGCCCCAATCCCTAGCCGCCCCTGCTTGCTTGCCTTGTGTCGTCTCCTGCGTATGTTGCATTAGCGCTTCCCTGCCGCTGCTAATTGCTAGCATTAGGGCTGACACTGCATGCATCTAGCTAGTTGCATGCACGTGTTGCGTGTATTGTGGCTGCAACTAGCTAGCTCGTCATTGTATCGTTCTCATCTCAGATAGGTGGGCAAGGATCAGCAAGGAAGAGGAAGGAGGAAAAGGGAAAAAGAAGGGAAGGAAGGAAAAGAGAGGAAATTCGTGGGGCCTTGTGATCGACGTCGTGATCTTCAAGGGTAATCCCTGATAATCTCTATGTATTGACATGGATTAGTCGCTGTTAATTTTGTATGTCATTTTGATTAGGGGAAAGTTACTTTTCAATCTGCCCTAGTTCATCAAGGTTAGGTATAGAACCTTGTGATGGTGATTAGGGATATTTAGAATCGGATTCAGAGGTCGATCTAATTATAGAAAATTTAGATAATCTCGTTAGATTTACATGAAGGTCTAGATCATTAAAATCAGCGTAGCTACTGAAAAGTTATAGCCTCGGGAAGATCAATGTCCAGATTTTGGACGTAGCTACCAGACGTCATGAAGAAGGGTCGGTTTCATATAGTAGATGGTAAAATTAAATTATGGTGACAACTTGAATAATGTAAAAAAAATTATGTAGTTTCCAGAACTGGTGTAGTTCATATATTTTTCAAGTTTTAGAATTAAAGATATAAAATTGTGAAATGGACTGTTCTGACAGATTCTGGAACGGTCTTCGGGTAAAGAAATGGGGTAGAAAATGGTAGAATTAGAGGTTCGTCATAACTAGGAAATTGTAGGTTTTTTTTGTGAGGATTCCAGAAAGTTTTGGATGGTTGAATTTGAAGTTCGAATAAATACGTTAGAGCCGTTTTACTACTGAGACAGCGGGTAGTGCATCCAGTAGTTCTGTGTTAAATGGGTCGGTTTGGCATAGAAGTGCATTGACGGTTAAAATAAAGTGTCGATGTTGTGATTTTATGATTTTTATATGTGTTTTGAATTGTTTGTCTAGGGAGTGTGGTCTATTGTGCTTTGCCGTCGCTTCGCTATACAACTTCACAAGTATAAAGAGGCAAGTGCGTGGTAGACAGTGTTTATTGGTTTATCACTGTATTCTTTACCACCCATTACTATTATATTATTTGTGCTTTTACTTTATTTAATTGCAAGTAATGTGAATGGTCATGATTTTATTCATATTGATGGGGTATGAGAATGTTGGATAATGTTAATAATGATGAATCTATGAATAATTGTTCATTCATAAACATAATTGCATATGAGAAGGTGATCATGGTGATCACAACTCCACGGGAGTGGAGGAGGTCCCCGATCCTTGAGGAGGACGGACTTGAGAGTGAACATTGTCGTGTGTGTTCACTCACGCTATACCGGTATACGCAAAAGAAGTGCATGTGGATATGTAGCATAGGGATGCACAGAATGAACAGAGAATTGAATGATTGAGTATGAGAATTAAAAAAAGAGGTACAATTGATGTTGATGGTCATATTGTTTATCGTTGATTACACACTGCTCATTATTTATTATTGTGTTTGCTAAGTCGTGGACTCACCCTTGTTTTATTGTTGTTTTTATGTGACCGTTGACGGCGTTGCTCATGGGAAGAGCTAGTACACACTTGGAATCACGTCATTCACTCAATTACAAGAACTATTGATCATGAGACAGTTTATTAGTGTGATAAGTTATAATTAGGAATGGATATTATTACTTAGCCTTAGATGATTATTCATTAAATAGACTTGATTGGTTTGGTTTTGCATTGATCTTGGTTTATTATTTTGGCATACTTCCTATAAATTAATTATCCATGATTTCTTAATTGTTATTGTGACCTGTGGACGAGTTTTATGCGGATATCATGGGGATGTGCTCACGATCTTAGGATGATGATACAATTGGCAATGGCGTTGAAGGTTTGTCGAAACACTCGTTTTCAGTGAAGTTCGATGTTTGTCAAGCCAGCGGTCGACCGCCAAGGTGGCGATCTGACCGCCACCTCTAGCTATCGACCGCCAAGCCGGGTCCATATTAGCGGTCGACCGCCAATGGGCGGCGGTCTGATCGGCTATTAAATGTTTTTGAGTTTAGAGCTGGGCCAAAAATAGAGGGTGTATGCAAGAGAGGGGATTCTTCTACACGTCTCATAATTTTTGGAGCTTCGAGTCAAAAAATCTATTCGTTTGAAATTTCCAGAGAGTTTCAGATTTCTAGGGAGGAAATTTTAGCTAAGTCCCTTGCTGGGCGGTCAGAGCGGCCAATGGGTGGCAGTCTGACCGGTTTTGACTTGTTCGTCGGCCATCTTGGCAGCAATGATTGTTTGGTTAGGTCAAGTTCATGGGTTTCAGTTAGGGGTGGAAACGAGCCGAGCTGAGCCGGCTCGAGCTGGGCTCGGATGAACAGTGAGCTCGGCTTAGCTCGTTTCAGTATCGAGTTGGGAGAGGGGCTTGACTCGGCTCGGAACTGAGCTCGAGCCAGCTCGAACAGGCTCGCGAGCTTGGTGCTCCTCCCTCCCGGTTCTCAGACAACAAAAAAATACAATGCATAATTCTCATCAAAAGTTCATGGCGATACAATCACGCATCAAAATTGCACATCAGAGATTCACAGCTAGGACAAGGAAGCATCAAAATTGCACATCAGATATTCACAGCCAAGACCAGGAGGGCCTCCACCGCCGGTTCGCCGCGCCCTCCCACTTGGCATCTTCCGCATCGACGTCGTCGCCGGCACCGGGAGCGGAGTAGAGGGCCACCACGTTCTCCACCGCCTCGGCCTGCACCATCGATGAGAACAGTAGCGCCGCCGCCGCCATGGCTTCCGCCCTGACGCTGCGAAGAAGCAAGCAAGCACCTCTCTGGATCCAGATCTGGATCCTCCGCGAGGGCGGGTGAGGAGGGAGGACATGGCGGTGCAGCGGTGGGGGAGGAGGGAGGTGGTGGGCCACTGCTGGGGAGGAAGAGGGGCGTAGCTGGGGGAGGAAGATGGGGGTGGAGGAGAGGCAGCGGCAGCACGTGGGGAGGAGGAGAGGCGGCGGCGCGTGGGGAGGAGGAGGGGCCGATGTGGGAGGAGGAAGGGCGCTGGAGGAAGAGGGAGGGAGGAGGCGGGCAAGGCCGAGGGCGGGGCGAGGGGTGGCGAGGGCAGGGCGAGGGGAGGTGGCGAGCGGGGTCATGGGCCGGAGGTGGAGTTGGGCGAGGGGCAAGGAGGGCGAGGGGAGACAATGAGTAGGGGCGGCGAGGGCGAGGGAGGAGGAGGCGGCGGGAGTTTGTGGGGAGGAGGAGGCCATGGGGGAAGGAGGAAGGAAAAGGAAGCAGAGACCGAAAGGGTTAATAGCAGAAGGGGATAAGGCAGTCAAAGGCCGGCCTTGACAAAGGGAACGAGTGGCTCGTGAGCTGGCTCGAGCTCGGCTCGAAATTTGATCGAGCCAAAAGTTAGGCTCGGCTTGGCTTGAAAATTGATCGAGCCGAGCCAGCTCGAGCCTTATACGAGCTGAGTCGGCTCGCAAGCCTCGAGCTATTTTTCCAGCCCTAGTTTCAGTGCATATATGTTGCATGATGCATGTTTTGACTAACGTGGGTCAAGTTGCGAAGAACTTGTTCCCGGAATCGATTTCTTTGTCTATTGTTGTGCAGGAAGCTTGGATGTCAACGACGGTTAACGGCGAGGATGATCGGGACTAGGCATGGAGAGCTGAGGTTCAGAACGATCGACGATGCCGGGTGAAGTCAGTGGATTCAAGTATGACGCAAAATGGACAAAGATAACCGAACGGGAAGTTCGGTGCGACGGGTTGCATCAAGCGGCGCGGGGGTCGGTGCAAGTGCCATGGTGGTTTCGGTGGGAGCCAGATGGGAGAGACTTGCCGACATGGAGAGAGCCGTTGATCAACCTATATGTGGCGAAGCATGGGATTGCTTCATGAAGATTGGACTTGGTCTTCGGAGAAGGATCGAGAAGGGGTATTTTGGTAACTTCACCTAAATACCGCCTTGATGACCTTTTGCTAACTCACGGCGCAAGACGGTGCAAGGAGAAGCGGTTTAGGTCAAGAGGAGATGAAGACAACGCTTTAAAATACGTGCGTAAGTGAAACCCGTTTGTGTATGTGGGCTTAACAAGTGCCCATTAGGAATATCCTTCTAGAAGCTAGCCTCCACTATAAATAGGGGAGAGTGTTGGTTGTGCACCTCCTAACCATCATATCTAAAACCCTAGTTTGTGATTTAGGGTTAGGAGAGAGTAGTAGAGAGGTTAGGGTTCTAGGGAGTTAGATTGATTGTGTGCTCAAGTGTTGAGCCTTTGTCCTCCTAGATGGAGTGGCTGTAAACCAACATCAATCTCAAATCAATCCAAGCAAGATTCATCAAGATGAGTTTCTTCTTGTTCTTGCTCTCTATTTTGTGATTTTGGGGCTTTCTTTGATCTATTGGTTTTTCTTTGGTTTCTAGCTTGGATCTTGCTTGCTGTGACATGTGGGAATGCATCTAAGATCATCTTGATCATCTATTACATACGAGCAAGTTTTTAGATCACGTTTTGGTTTTGACTCAGTTTTGAAACAACCTTCACTCAAACGAATAGGTTCCTGACATCCTAAAGAAGGTATGTCTCAAGTTTCGTGAAGTTTGGAGTTGTGGATCAAAAGTTATACCAATTTGTGATTTTGAGTTTGGGCTGATTTTACTGTTCATTGGCCTGGAGGTCAGATCGCCATGTACCTAGAGGTCAGACCGCCCATGGTGAGAGGTCAGACCACCTTTGGTGAGAGGTCTGATTGCCCAACTCATTTGGATTTGAGTTTTTGGTGATTTTGGTCTATTTGTTTTGGGGTTTTGATTGGATTCAGTACAAGTCTTCCGCTATGCTTGTATATTGATCTTCATAGCTTTCATAGCTATTTGAGTGAAAATCTTGTTGAATCCGATCAAGGAGAAAAAAGAGATCGTGCTCCTATTCACCCCACCTCTAGCCGCCTTTTTGGTCCAACAAGTGGTATCAGAGCCCGGTTAGTTCAATCTTGATCTTAACTGGTCACTGAACTTGGCGATGGAGAAGTATTCCACCAAGCTGTATATCTTTGATGGGCTCGACTATACCTATTGGAAGAATCACATGCATGTCTTCCTTCAAAGCGAATGTCAAGCCATATGGGAGGTTGTTCGAGCTCCGCTCATTTTGCCCGGGGTTGCTACGCCAGCTTCAGCAGCCCTCTTGGCTAACAACCATAAAGCAAAGAACCTTCTATATACCAGGCTTGGTAGACAGGAGTATGATAGGATTTGTAATCTTAAGACCGCGCACGAGATTTAGCACACCCTCGAAACCTACCATGAGGGTTCGTCCCAAATTAAGCAAGTACGCCAAACGGTCTTCAAGCGAGAATACAACAAGTTCGAGATGCGTCCTGGAGAGAGCATCGATGATGTATTCACTCGCTTTAACAAGGTGATTAATCAGATGAGAGCAGTAGACATCGAGTATTCTCAGTCTGAGAATGCCACCTACCTCTTGGCTACAATCAACACCAAGAAGTGAGAGATGAAGGCTACTGCCATTGAGGAGAATATCGATCTCTCTAATCTCTCTTTGGAGCTGCTCTATAGCAAGCTCAAGACTCATGAGATCAAAAGAGTTAGTTATACTAAGATGGAGAACATGGCTTTGGTGACTGACCCTCTTAAAAGAACTTATGATATTTTTTCTGAGTCTTCATTTGGATTTTCATTTGCCTGTTTATTTGCAATCCATGAAGAGAAACTTGAGAGCATTCCTGAGGCTGAATTAGCCCTTCTAGCAAAAAAATTCACACAGGCCTATAACAATGTGAGAAACAAGAAGAGAGGCGGCCCTGTGACATGCTATGTGTGTGGAGAGCTCTACCATATCCGGGCAAACTGCACCAAGCTAAAAGGGAGGGGCAACCACAAGGAGGAGAAGGCAGCTTGGAGGAAGCCTAAAGGGAACAAGTCTAAGTTTGATGCTGCCAAGCTTATGAAGGCTGCTAACTGGGTCCTTGTCGCTTTTGGAGAGCAATTCATGAGCGATGTGGATTTCGGGAGCGAGGAGGACAAGGAGGAGGAGCTCCCTCAAGAGAAGAAGAAAGGGAAGGCAAAAGACTTCACCAGCATGTGCTTCATGGCCGACTCCATCGACATCGATGACATCAATGAGGTACCTCTATCCTATGATGTTCTCTCTACTAGATGTGATACCATCTTTGAGCAACTGCTTAGCCATGATAAGGCATTAGAATTCACCATGGCTAGAAATAAGGACTTAGAGTCACAAGTTGATAATCTCACACTAGAACTTATAAATGCTAAGAATCTTGATGCTGATGAATGTTCATCCTACCATGTTTTACACTCTGAACTTGCTAAATTACAAACTGCTCATGATGTTGCCTTGCACCAACTAGAAAATGCTAGAACTGAGTTAATTGAAGTTAAATTTGCTCCACATGAAAAATCCTTAGAATCTAGCAAGTGGTCGTTTCTGATAAGGCTGAGTCAAGCACTTGCTCCTTCTGCTTAGTACGTGAACATAAAGTTAAAGACATATTAGAAGCAATTAGAGCTAAGTATGCCAAGCTTAAGGACAAAATTGATTCTGCTCCTTGTGCTTTATGTGAAGCCCTTAAGCTTGAAGTTGCTATTCATAAGGAGAAGCATGCTAGAGCCATTAAGGCCAAAACTTGTTAATCATGTTTTAACCTTGGAAAAGATAATACTTATCTTAAGAATACATTAGAAAAATTCTCTAAGGGTAAGAAACAGTTAAACATGATTCTTGACAAGTCAAAAACTCCTTATAAGAAGTAAGAGTTAAGATACAACTTTTCCCAAGACAAGTCCAAGCCAAATGTTATTTAAGTCTTGAAAAATAGCTTAGTTGAGTTCAAAACCCAACATGCAAAAACTATTTTCAAATCTGCAGGTTTTGTCCAACCTTCTTTTGAGCCAAAATGTGCTTTTCCCGGCGGTACCAAGTACCATTGCACCTATTGCAAGAAGGATGGCCATTTGCTTGAGTTCTGTTGGCGTAGGTTGAAAAATATTAGGAGAAATCTTGCTAGAATTTTATCTTATCAACCTAGAGCCTTCATGAGACATGGTCATCTACAAAAGAAATCTGGACTAGGATTTGTTCCACATGCTCATCATCATCATGTTCCTAGACAGGATACTTCTCATGTTCGTGTAACCATTGCTCATGATAGAACCTCAATTAGGATCAAGGATAGCAATTATGCTTTGTATACTACTCGCAGACATGTGTCTCAGTACTGGGTTCTCAAGTCATGTTTAACTAACCCCAGTATTGAGACACATCGATCTTTTGTGCCTTGATTTCCAGGATCGCCGCGGAAGGGAGAAGAACACATAGTTCGTCGACTATGGCTGTTCACGTCACATGACCGGAGACTCAAGATGGTTCACCTCCTTCACGCGGTCAACAGGTGATGACTTCATCACCTTTGGAGACGATACACAAGGGCGAATTAAAGAAACGGGATCGATCAGGGTGAATGACAAATTCATCCTGAAGGATATCGCTCTTGTGGACAAGCTAAGGTACAACCTGCTTTCTGTCTCGCAGCTTCTTGATGATGGCTATGAGACTAGATTTAAGAAAAATGTTTATCGTGTACTTGATTCAGTTGGTGAGCTTGTTTTTGGGATTTCTAGAGTTGGTAGGATTTTTGGAGCTGACTTTTCTGAATCTCTTGCTGGATCTCTCAAGTGTTTGATTGCATCTTCTTCTGAGTTTTGGTTTTGGCACCATCATTTGGGGCACATTGGTTTTGATCATCTGACGCTAGTCAGCAGCCTTGATCTCATGAGAGGTTTGTTCAAACTCAAAGCCGTTAAGGATGTTGTATGTGCGCCCTGCAGGCATGGCAAGCAAGTTACCGCCTCACACCCTTCATTGACTATGGTCATGACTGACAGACCAGGACAATTGCTTCACATAGATACTGTTGGTCCTGTTAGGGTTTGGTCAGTCCGTGGCAAATGGTATATTCTTGTCATAGTCGATGATTTTTCGAAATACTCTTAGGTATTCTTTCTTGCTTCGAAGGATGAATCTTTTGATCATTTTTATGATCTTGTTCTTTGCTTGTCTTCTGAATTTCCTGGTGCCTTGAGAGCAGTTCGCAGTGATAATGGCACGGAGTTCAAAAATACCTCATTTGCCTTTTTCTGTGCTGAGCGTGGTATTGAGCATCAGTTCTCTTCTCCACACATCCCTCAACAAAATGGTGTGGTGGAAAAGAAGAACAGAATCTTAGTCGAGATGGTTAGGACGATGCTAGATGAGTATAGCACTCTGAGGAGGTTTTGAGCCGAAGCTATTGCTACGCTTGCCATATTGCCAATCGTGTCTTCTTAAGACCGTCTTTAGGCAAGACATCATATGAGCTTCGGTTTAGTAGAAAACACTCTGTTTCTCATTTTTGAGTTTTTAGAGCTAAGTGTTTCATTCTCAAGACATGAAACCTAGATAAATTTGAGTCAAGAACTTCTAATGGTTTATTTCTGGGTTATCCTGCACATTCGAGGGGTTTTCGGGTTTTTAATGTTGAGACTGACGTTGTCCAGGAGACATGCAATGTCACTTTTGATGAGACTAGCCTTAGTGCTAGATCATACATTTCAGGTGATACACAGGCGACAGAGAGCATTTTTGTAGAGGAAGATGATGATGGAGTCGATGATGCTCTCACACCTATTGCTGATGCTCCTATTCCAGCTCAACAACCTGTCTCGACTACTTCACCTCCAATTGAGGCTCCTGCTACATCCTCATCATCAGCAGTACCTACGGATGTTGAAGAGATGCTATCTCCCTCGGGCGCTCTATCTCACATTCAGAGGCACCATCCTCCGGATCAGATCATTGGTCATCTTCATGAGTGAGTCACTTACTTTAGGTATCACGATCCGAGTCTCTACTCCCATTCTGCATTTGTTGCTTCTTTCGAACCCCGCGATATATCACATGCTTTATCTTATTCTAGCTAGATTAATGACATGCATGAGGAGTTAGAGAACTTTGAGAGGAACAAGGTTTGGAACCTAGTTGAGCCTCCTAGTGGTCATAATATGATAGGAACCCATTGGGTGTTCAAAAACAAACAAAGTGAGGATGGTTCTGTAGTTAGAAACAAGGCTAGGCTGGTAGCTCAGGGTTTTAGTCAAGTTGAGGGGTTAGACTTTGGTGAAACATTTGCTCCTATTGCTTGATTAGAAGTCATTCGCATTCTGCTTGCATTTGCTGCATCTAAGGGTTTTAGGCTGCAACAGATGGATGTCAAGAGTGCTTTTCTGAATGGTTACATACAGGAGGAAGTGTATGTTAGGCAACCCCCAAGGTTTGAGAATCCCAAGCATCCACATCATGTTTTCAAGCTATCCAAAGTCTTGTATGGTCTTAAGCAAGACCCTAGAGGCTGGTATGATAGACTTAAGACCTTCTTGCTTAAGAACAATTTTGAGATAGGTAAGGTAGGCAAGACTTCTTTCGTTCTTAGGCATCGCAATGACTTCTTACTTGTTCAGATTTACATAGATGACATTATCTTCGGTGGTTCTTCTTATGCTCTTGTTTCTAGTTTTTCTGAGACCATGTCTAGGGAATTTGAGATAAGTATGATGGGAGAACTCAACTACTTTCTGGGGCTTCAAATCAAGCAATGTAAGGAAGGGATCTTCATCTATCAGACGAAGTACACGAAGGATCTGCTCAAGCGCTTCGAGATAGGTGACTACAAGCCGATCGCTACTCCCATGGCGACTTCGACTGTTTTGGATCCAGACGACACAGGAGAAGCCGTGGATCAACGCGAGTACCGCAGCATGATTGGCTCCCTCCTTTACCTAACGGCCTCAAGACTGGACATCCACTTCGCGGTCTGCCTTCGTGCGAGGTCTCAAGCGTCTCTGAGGACTTCCCGTCGTCAAGCGTCAAGCACATTTTCAGGTATCTTCACTTACCCTCCAGTATGGCATTTGGTATTCCTACTCTTCTTCCTTGTCCATTCGGGGGTTTTCTGATTCGGATTTTGCGGTCTGTCGGCTAGATAGGAAGAGTACCTCAGGCACTTGTCACTTCTTAGGCACTTCTCTCGTCTCTTGGTCTTCTAGGAAGCAGTCCTCTGTTGCACAATCCACTGCAGAAGCTGAATATATAGCTGCCGCTAGTTGTTGTAGTCAGATTCTGTGGATGATGTCCACCTTTAAGGACTTTGGGTTAAATTTTGCTAGTGTTCCTCTTCTCTGTGATAATACTTCTGCCATTAATATTGCTAAGAACCCTGAGCAACATTCTAGGACCAAGCACATAGACATTCGTTATCACTTCCTTAGAGACCATGTAGAGAAGGGTGATATTGTGCTAGAATTTGTGGAGTCCAAGGCTTGGTTAGCTAATATCCTCACCAAGCCTTTAGACCCAACTAGGTTTGCCACCTTGAGAAGTGAGTTAGGGGAATTTATCCCTATGGGTTGGTTTGAGGGGGAATTGGTTCTTTTCTGAGCTTTCCTTGTTCATCTGATATTTCCTTGATCTTTTTCTGAACTTGTTGATCTTTTTGATCTTCTTCGGCTTTTTGAGCTTTTCTTGCATCTCCTTGTATCATATTGCATTCATATGAAAATCACAAAAAAAATGCATTGTAATATAAGCTTTACTGCTTGTCTTTTAAATTGATGAAGCTTTGCTTATTACCCTTTTGAGCTTTAGTGTTTTAATTTTTGTTCAGTTTCATGTCTAGTTCTTTGACTTGCTAGAATTATCATGCTTTCACATGTGTAGCTAAGTCTTTGCTAAATGAGCTAGAACTTTAAGACAACCTGAACTAAAAATTGTAATTTATAGATCTTTTAGCTAGTTACACAATTAGTGATCCTTTTGTGATATTGGCCCTGTCAAAATTGCTTTGTTAGCTCTTGAATCTAGGATTGAACATTTCTTGAGCTTCTTGTTTCTTTATGAATCTAAAATTGCTCTTGTGCAAAATGAAAAATCAAATTTCAAGATTCTCGTGTAGTTAAATTGTGCCAAACTACTCTCACGAGGCTGCATATCAAAGACATGAACTTGAAGATAGTTTGATGATCCAGACGATCTCATGGGGACTACTTGTCAAAATTGACATGAACCTCAAGATTTATCGCCTTGGTTGAAGCTTAGGAAGAGTTTGTGGATGGCTCCTAGTGTAAGGTTTTCTTCACTAAGATAGACCTTTAATCAACTTCAATATTCATTGCAAATAAAAAAACTGTTGTAAAAATTGGGTGATTAAGGTTCTTTGAGCAAAATGATTCAATTTAGGACTTTTTGTCTCTAGGATGGTCGTTGTTAGCTTCTTGATCTCACATTGACATTTTGACATGGCCATTATCACTTTAGGATCTCTGTTGATGAACTTGCTAATTTTGAAGCTTTGCTTAAACTGTTACAATTCATCGTTTTATCTTGAGCCTTCTAGCTTAGCTTTGATATATATGTCTTAACATGATCTTGCTAGCGCTTTCAGGCTTGATATGTATTGAGTAACAGTAGAAATGCTAGCTTGTTCTTTTGGGTAATCTCCAAAGCTTCTTGTACTAAAAATTGAAAATTTTAAAATGAAGCCACTTCATTGCATTTCATGCATGTTCTTTCTTATGCTTTTTCCTCATTTCTGCATTTGTTATCTCTGGATAAGAGGAAGGTGTGATTCCTTGATGACTCCATTGTCAAAGAGGGAGAAGATGTAACAAAAAATGTTAAAAAGGAGGAGCTATTTGGAGAAAAAGGGAGAAAATGAAATTTTCTGAAAAATTATGATCATAGTGAGGGGGAGCATTTAATTTGCATTCTTATGATTATGTTGTCATTTCTGAACTTGAATTGCAATTCTTGGAACCTCACAATGATTAAAGGTCAAATTGAACAACTATTCTTTCATATGGACCTTAAGTGAGATTTTTGACTCTTCTCTGGAAATTGAAGCTTTCTTGTCTTCTTTTGACTGACCTCACTTGCCTATACTAATCTGAAGCAAACTTGGTCATTTCCATTGCGTTCTCTTGCTTTTGGACCAAGTTGTGTCTTTGCGCGAAAACGTGAGTATTTTCATTTTCAAATATCAAACTTGCATTTTTTGGAAATTGCCAATATGCTCATCAAGGGGGAGATTGTGGATATCATGGGGATATGCTTACGATCTTAGGATGATGATACAATTGATAATAGCGTTGAAGGTTTGTCGAAACACTCGTTTTCGTGAAGTTCAGATCTTTGTCGAGCTTCAGTTTGTCGACCGGCTGTGGTGGCGGTCTGACCGCCACCTTGGCGGTCGACCGCCAAGCTTCGGGTCAAGTGGCTAGCGGTCAGACCGGCCAATGGGCGGCGGTCTGATCGACCATTAAATGTGTTTGAGTATGGAGTTGGGCCAAAAATAGAGGGTGTAGGCAAGAGATGAGATTCTTCTACACTTGGTCTCATAATTTTTGAAGCTTTGAGTCAAAAGATCTATTCATTTGAAATTTTCAAGGAGTTTCGGATTTCCAGGGAGGAAATTTTGGCTAAGTCCCTTGCTGAGCAGTCAGACCGACCAGTGGGCGGTTAGACCGGCCAATGGGTGGCGGTCTGGCTAGTTTTGATTTGTTCATCGGTCATCTTGGCAGCAATGATTGTTTGATTAGGTCAAGTTCATGGGTTTCAGTGCATATGTGTTGCGTGATGCATGTTTTGACTAACGTGGGTCAAGTTGCGAAGAACTTGTTCCCGGAATCGATTTCTTTGTCTATTGTTGTGCAGGAAGCTTGGAGGTCAACGATGGTCAACGGCGAGGATAATCCGGACTAGGCTTGGAGAGCTGAGGTTTAGAACGATCGAGGATGCCGGGTGAAGTCAGTAGATTCAAGCATGGCGCAAAATAGACAAGGATGACCGAACGGAAAGTTCGGTACGACGGGTTGCATCAAGCGGCACGGGGTCAATGCAAGTGCCATGGTGGTTTCGGTGGGAGCCGGATGGGAGAGACTTGCCGACATGGAGAGAGCCGTTGATCAACTTACACATGGCGAAGCATGGGATTGCTTCATGAAGATTGGACTCGGTTTTCGGAGAATGATCGAGAAGGGGTATTTTGGTAACTTCACCTAAATACCGCCTTGGTGACCTTTTGCTAACCTGCGGCGCAAGACGGCGCAAGGAGAAGCGGTTTAGGTCAAGAGGAGATGAAGACGTCGTTTTAAAATACGTGCGTAAGTGAAACCCATTTGTGTGTGTGGGCTTAACAGGTGCCCATTAGGGATATCCTTCTAGAAGCTAGCCTCCACTATAAATAGGGGAGGGTGCTGGTTGTGCACCTCCTAACCCTCATATCTAAAATCCTAGTTTGTGTTTTAGGGTTATGAGAGAGTAGCGGAGAGGTTAGGGTTCTAAGGAGTTGGATTGATTGTATGCTCAAGTGTTGAGCCTTTGTCCTTCTAGATGGAGTGGCTATAAACCAACATCAATCTCAAATCAATTCAAGCAAGATTCCTCAAGATGAGTTTCTTCTTATTTTTGCTCTTTATTTTGTGATTTTGGGGCTTTCTTGGATTCGCTGGTTTTTCTTTGGTTTCTGGTCTGGATCTTACTTGCTGTGACATGTGGGAATGCATATAAGATCATCTATTACCCACGAGCAAGTTTTTAGATCACATTTTGGTTTTGACTCGGTTTTGAAACAACCTTCACTCAAACAGAAAAAGATCAGAACTTTAGCAATGATCTTCACGATCATTGATTGAAATATGTTCCTGACATCCTAAAGAAGGTATGTCTCAAGTTTCGTAAAGTTTGAAGTTGTGGATCAAAGTTAGACCAATTTGTGATTTTGAGTACGGACTGATTTTACTGTTCATTGGCCTAGAGATCAGACCGCCCATGGTGAGAGGTCAGATCGTCTAACTCATTTGGATTTGAGTTTTTGATTATTTTGGTCTTGACAAGGATATAATAATCTTCATTTTATTATTTATCTATAATTCATATTATGGGTAATAATGACGTCATATAACTCTTGAGTATAATACCCCTTAATAGCCATAAGGGAGAAGCTGGAGGTTGTAAGTTTCTATACAACCACCTAGTAGTCGTAAGCCCCCTTACGACTACCCCATAGTCGTAAGTTCTTCTACGACTATCTTATGATCGTAAGCTCTTCTACGATCAGTCCGTGGTCGTAAGGTCTTCTACGACCACCACCTGGTTGTAAGCTTTCCTACGACCAGTCCCTAATCGACAGGGTTTACAGATATATGGGCCTAATCGATAAGGGAATCTTACGCACTATATTCAAGATATGGGCAGTAAACTACGCAATTATTCTCTTGAATAATGGCACGATTTTAACTCCCTGTTATGGTGATAATTGCTTAGCGACATGGGAACATTACAACTCCCGTAATAACCTCCAGTAACAGCTCCATGATCTGGAACGTTAAGGTGACCTTTATACTGGAGATCCAACGACGCACCTTGGGGACTGTATAAAAGGCATAATCATCAGGACAATCGGGGTGATCCGAAGAGGATTAGAAGCACATTACTCTAGTCTTTGGTTTCATCTTGTAATCTAGCATACTCAATACATACACATAGGAGTAGAGTTGTTATTCTCCCAGGAGAAGGCCCGAACCTATATAAAAATCCTCGTGTCTCCATCTCTGTGTGATTTTGAGCCTAGAGGAACCCCTGAATCAAACAATTTTTACGTAAGTTCGGTCCTAAAACACCGACAAGTCTATTTGCTTCGGGGTTTTGATTGGATTCAGTACAAGTCTTTCGCTATATTTGTATATTGATCTTCATAGCTTTCATAGCTATTGGAGTGGAAATCTTGTTCAATCCGATCAAGGAGAAAAAGATATCGTGCTCCTATTTACCCCCTCTAGTCGTCTTTTTGGTCTAACATTTTATCTTTATATGCTTGTTGTAATTTAGTGTTAATTATTGTTAAAATTGATAGCTGGATTAGCTTAGTGGTATTCTGAGCTCCGTATTGAGCCGGGACGTTACAGTACTGTATTTTTCCACCCTGGAATGGACGGTTTCTTCTCTACCTTGGACAGTGCTTCCCTCAACCCTCGTTCTCTGAAGACGGTGGCGTAGGGAGCGCACAATTCCACCATGGATATTGCTGGCTCAAGTATTTACCCTTCTTATCCCTTATCCTTGGGGATTCAGGCGTTGAGTTCGTACCCCTGCTTCTGAATAAACGTTGCTACATCAAGTCGTGATTCCAGAGCTTGTACAGAGGATTCAGGATGACAATACAGATTCCTGAATCGAGGCCGATTAGGCCCTCAAGTTGTTTGCCCTCCTCAGCCATCGACTTTTCCATCAAAGTGCTTGTTCGTTGCAACGGATTTCAAATAAAATATAACATAAATTATAGACATATAAAACAGTATGTTTTATATACCTAAGGTAATTATCCATATAAATGAAAGTTTCATACAAAATTTATATCCAATCAACAAGCCACATAGAATCTTATCACAAACAACAAAGACAGATAATCTAATTATACACAGACGATCCTTCAACTATTTTATACATATGTGCATATATTTATCCGCAAAAGATCCCACCAACTCGAAAGGGTAGATGATAGACTCACCGCCACCACGAAGTCTTTCTTTTATAATAGTGAATAAAAGATAAAAGAATGACTTTGTGATGGTGGTTAGTCTGTCATCTACCACCTCTCCTCCCAATTTTTTGAGTTAGTATGATCTTTTGTAGATAGATATGTATATATGCATAAGTTACTTAAATGATCTTTTGTGGATAATTAAATTATATGTGTTTGTGGCTTATTGATTAAATGCAAATTATGTATGCAATTTTCATTTGTAGGATAATTACCTTATGGGTACTGGTTTTTCGGATAATTACCTTATGGATATTGGTTTTTCTAAGTTAATAACTTATATTATGTATATTTGAAAACCGTTGTAATACACGGGCGCTCGGTTAGTACTAATTAAATCCTAGTCATCCATCGTAGAAGGTTAGAAGTGGAATTATATGTCATGACTTGCTAATAGAAATTATGAGGTCACATCTAAATTAAGAAAGTTCAAAATGGGATGTGCAATGCATGATTCTTTCCTTCTTTCCTGCATATCATCCGTAAATAAAAGACTATGTATCCACTGATTTGGTACATTGAGTGGACAGAGTTTATGTTGTGCTATTTTTATCTCAACCAAAATAAATTTTGACGTGCAAAGCACATTGAACATACCAGCCATGCTATGTGCCACAAAAAAATTTAAAATAAAAATAACTGACCATCCTTTTGGTTCTTTTGCCATGAATTGGTCATGAATCTTTTACCTGCCGGGGTTCATTGCTGTATAAAAAGACTAATGTTCTGATTTCATGGAATCATGATAGTTGGAAGAAAAAAAACAAGTGAAGCTATTCGGAACATGCATCGATAGGAGGAAAAACAATTAGTTGGCGTAATTATTGCTTTCCTTGTATATGGATGCGCTTTAAATGATAACGATTTATGTTATTATTTGCTTCCTTACTTTCCTTACTTATATGCAGCAGAACTCCCTATTAACCTTGGAAAGGCCAGGGTATAACTAGCGTCCAGATATACGACGTAACATTCCACAAAAATATATACAACAATTTAATTTAATATCTATAGCAAATTGCAGTGAGACACAACATCGATCAAATGGACATGCAACAAAATTCCCTACGGATCCAACAACCCATTACAACAAAAATGATGCAACATCTAGCAAACCCACTATAACAGGAACAAAAATTCTTGTGCAACAAATTTGGAATCCAACTGCAACAAAAAAAATCTTGTGCAACAAAAATAGAAACCAAATGCAACAAAAAAAAATCTTGTGCAATAAATCCGCAACAAATACAGTGTTGGTGATATGCCCTAAAGGCAATCATAAAGATGATTGCGTCATGTCTATGTTTTATGAGTTATAGAATAAATGTTATTATATTCCTTAGATGAATAATCATTTATAAAGATTAACAAGTTTGTGACATGTTGGTGAAGCTCTTTAACTTATATGATGTTATTCTAAATGTATCCCTGGTCGAATGTCACTGGTCGGAACACTAGTGTGACTTATCGACCAACACATGTATTAATTGATGACCATATTTCACCGGTCATAGATATAAGGATATCGAATCAATAATGTGAATACATGTTAGAGAACATGGTGTTGGATTGACCCACCTTGAGACACTATTGAGATTATTATGATTTTATGTGTCATCAGTTGGTCTCAAGCAATGATTATGTATAATCCTTAGACCTAAGCTTAGCATGGTTCCCTACATGTGTAATAGTACACTTAGGGGTTGTCAAACGATACTCCGTAATTGGGTAGTTATAAAAGTAGCTTTCAGGTATGCTATGAAACATACAGAGATGTGACTGGTCGGATATAGGATTTGCCTCTTCTAACATAACAGGAGAGATATCTCTAGGCCCCTCAATGTGGTCGGATAAAGAAAGTGCATCATCGTGCTACTAGTGGTCGAAGAGTCGACCACATGAAGTTATCCGTCACTTCATCGAGAAAGTATTGAATAATCCATGGATAACAAATTATCTCACCTAAAGTTCAACCAAATATCGTGAGGCAAAGAGAGAATACGCAAGCAGGTCGTTCAGTTCAACCAGATATGAATTAGTCGTATGGAGATACGCATTGGTCGTAAACTGGTCGAACATGATTACTAACTAGTCGTATGAAGTTACGAACTGGTTGTAATTAAATAAGAACTGATTGTATAGAGATACGAGCTGATCATAAGTGATAAAGATCTGGTCGCAGATCATATTGCATAAGGTTCGTCTGATATATATATTGTAGGACGCCTGTTTCGTACTCCCAGGAGTACATACTCCCACTTTGAATATACCACTTAAACGAATGTATTATACTTCTTTATCATTTTCAATATACTTAAATACCAATTATAAGATACTCCAATTTTTTATTGGAGTCCTTTATTTTGCTATATACCCTTTTTTATATATAAAAGAAGTATGTATACAAATTTTGCTATAAAAAGTGGACTTCAATGAATTTTTTCATAGAACTCACTTTGGAGTATCTTATAATCATTATTAGAGTATACTCAAATAGATAAAGAGGTATCATCATACGATTTAAGTGGTATATGAGAAGTGGGAGTACGTACTCTATATATATCCTGCTAGGAACTGCTAACGGCTCGTGGTTGGAAAGGTGTTTCTAAGACACAACTAATTACGCATGAACCTATAGGGTCGCACACTTAACGAGTTAGAACAAACGAGTTCGGATAGAATCCGTTATGAGTTTTTTTATAAGAGGATGTATGAGGCTCATGGGATATATGTGAGCTGCTCCATCAAAACTCTAGCAGTCATTTTCTCGAGTGCAGGTGGCCACCGAGTTCGGGGTCCGACGGGGACGTGTGAACCCCCCCCCCCCCCCAAAGCTGGTGGAGGAGGGGAAGGTCAAGTACATTGGGTTATCGGAGGCGAGCCCCAACACAATCAGGCGTGCTCACACCGTGCACCCCATCTGCGCGGTGCAGATGGAGTGGTCTCTCTGGGATCGAGACCACGAGCCCGAGATTGTGCCACTCTGCAGGTGAATTGTACATTGCATATTCTACTTACATGACCACATGATAATCCTGACTAATTGATCATGTAACAAAAAATTAGTTCTACTCTCTGGAATGGATTTCAGAGAACTGGGGATTGGAATTGTTCCTTACAGCCCTATTGCCCGTGGGTTTTTCGGTGGAAGAGTAGTGATACGACAAGTGTCTGCTGAATCTAGTCAGGTACTGAATACGGATACAATCCGCCTCGAAGTGTCATTTCTTGATATGCAACAGTCAATTCTTTTCAGTTTACTTAGGCATGAACCTTATTTTTCTAGCAAGGGCATCACGGTTTTCGGCAGAAAAATTGGAGACGAACAAGCATCCCTATCTGAAAATGGAGGAATTAACCAAGTAGCTCAAGTGCAGGCCTGCTCAGCTCGCTTTAGCTTGGGTTCTGCATCAAGGGGATGACGTGGTTCCAATACCAGGTGAATGTTGTGATGCCATTCCCATGTCATTGATGGCATGCGTTGTTAACCTGTAGGGGTGATTTCAGAGTTTTTCATTCACGCAGCAGGTGAAAATTTGAAGATCGTCTTGCCTGTGTTTTCAGATGAGTGAAATGTGTAGTTTTTAGAAATCATAGAGGAGAGACAGAGATAATATAACTGAAAAAAAAACATACATTTTCAATTGTGATCTAGCTTTCTTTGGCAGAGAAACAAGGTAGAACATATCATGATAAAATAAACACCCTCTTTCAAATGTGGATTTTTGCCTTCACAGTTTGGTGCTATATGATGCTAGCTTTAAACTGGCATTAAACTAAATCGCGCAAAATGTTTTGGTGGCTCCAAACATGGCCTAATTGTACGCACACAAAAAAAACCTCTTGTGTTTGTTTCCATTTCCAAGTTCCAAACAAGTATATCAGTAGGCAAGCCCATTGCGGTGTCTCCCATACATAGCCCGACATTTGATCACCGACAAATATGCTCTGCAATTTCTCAGGGACAACTAAGATCAAGAATCTAGATGCCAACATTGATTCCTTAAGGACTTGTTTGGATAGAGAGGGATTAGAGCCAATTCCTTCGGATTGGAAGGGATTTTAGTTCAAATTCTGATTCAATCCGAAGGGATTGAGTTGGATCATAATGTATCCAAACAACCTCTAAAGGTGAACCTAACAGATGACGACCTGAAAGAAATTACCAGCTAGATACCCGAAGAAGATGTGGCCGGTGGAAGACAATATACTTCCTTTGCGCATACCACCTAGATGTATACAGACACACCAAGGAAGTGAAGTATAAAACATTCTAGCGACATTGCAACAGCAATCCTGTGCGACAGTCGTGTCGTTCACCCTGCTGTTGTGCTAAATGGTGCTGCCTGTATCTTGCGAGTGCTCTGTGCTAAATAATGTTCTACGAAGAATAATAAGCGCACTCTCTTCAGGAACCATATAAAGCATATGTTTGAGCAGAAAGTTCATTCTTGTCTGTGCTTGTATGTATAACAGAAGACTGAAGTGACGTGCTTGTTTGGACTATCTAGTCATAGAAAATTTCTGAGACTAACAACAGTGGTGGAAAATGTGTGTGCTCAAACAGAAATTCAGAAGCGTATCAGGAAAATGTGCTGCATAAACACTCCTATCTAACTTGGGAGCAGAGATCACATGCACAAACCAAAACACAATTCTCTGAGCCTATTCTGATCAACATGTTCCAGCAAGTCATGAAAGCAATAGGTAATTTTCATAAAAGAGACTGCTGTAGTTTCCATACTTGCTCCTAAAAAGACCATTCTACCACAAAGAACAGGGGCATGGTTCTCAAGAAACAGCCATGGCCAGTCACTGAAGTTGGATGCGAAGAAACCTGGACATGTTCGCCGCAAGTTCTTCTGCCGGCACGAGGAGTCATGCGGTTTACAAAGCTCCGGGGCCATTGGTCCTGTGGACACACCAGAGCCCTGCCGGCACGAGGAGTCGTGCGGTTTACAAAGCTCTGGGGCCATTGGTCCTGTGGACACACCAGAGCCCTGTAAACCGCACCAACTCCTCGTGCCGATGAAGAGCTCAACCTTCAGAATAATGCATCTGCCAGAAGAAGCAAAGTAGCATAACCATGGATCTCCATGTTATTGCTCCTCTCTCTCACACACAAGAGAGTATTTACAGGGAACGATGGAGCCTAACAACTAATGGCAACAATCTTATAGAACCATAAAGGTGGTTATGGTGAGGGGCTATCTGAGGAAGGTATTAGTAGCAGTTGCTCTTAGCTGTGGTTAGGTGGCCAAACTAGTACTTGGAGATGATATAATAAACCAACTTGTTGGCTTGTAGCCATGATCAGACTGAGGTCTTTACTAAGATGTTACCATCTGGGGATGGTTGCAACCAAGGATAAGATTGATGTTGTTGTTCTATTTATTACTTGAGCTTAGCATTTGCTCATTATCACTCAAAAAGATGCGTCTTGATGTCTCATTTGGTGGATGCAATGGCCAGCAAAGACGGCAGACTATTTGCCTGGGTTAGTAAACTATGGTTTCTTGTGGAAAACCTAGCAGACTTATCCAGGATGGAAGGAAGTCAGGAAGATAGGAGGAAGTCAAGAAAGATTGGGGGTATAAACCACCGTGCCATTGGTGTTAGAATACAAAGAACTCCATGATGACAATGGACAAATGAATAAGAGGGAAGATTGGTGGGTCAAGAGAGAAAAATGGAAACAAAATTACTGGGAATTGCATTGTTTATTGTCGTACGATACACTTGACACATTTAGCATTTAATTACTCAAAACAGCCAATTCAAAGTTGATTGGCAAAAGCAAACCAAGTCCCTATACTTTATTTGTGGAACTGAAAGTTCACATACTAAAACACCTATTACAAGTAATATGGTCTAAAACTTGAAGCTGCAAGATCACCTAAAAAGCAAAAATGTAAAAAGCAAATATACACTAATGATGTATATTTGCTCGATGAAACTGCCTCCGAAACCACCTCGGGGGATTAAGTGCACTAGTTTTACAACGTGAGGGTGTCAAAGGACCGGTTTTTTAGGTCAGAGAGATAAGTGTCCGGAGCGCGAAACTTCAGACGGCATTTTCTTAAATAAATAGACTAACAACAAACAAATGGTAGCCAAAACAGTATCGATTCAATTGCAGTGTTTCCTCGAGCAAGTATACAACAGTAGTGCATTACAGTACAATTCAAGGAAGGCAAGTAGGCAACCAACTATAAGTAAACCCGCAACTCCGCCATGGCTTACATCTCACCAATCCACCTTATATTGTATGTATTTAACCTAGTATTTGTCCAGTAACCCCCTTGATATAGATAAGAAAATATAGTAAAACTACATTGCTGCATTTACTGACATAATAAAAACTAAATCCTAATTCATCTGAACTCTAAAATAGCATTTAATTGTGCCATGGTACTGATTAGTGATAAAAATCCGGTCACAAATTTGAAGAGACAAAAAAATCAGGAATCGTGATAATTGTAATCTATCATTGAGCGAAAAAAATTATGAAAAAGTTTGCACCTTTGCCCGCCTTTGATACTACAGCCTGTGAATCACCAACATTTGCCACATAGAGATGGTTGCCAACCAAAACTGCCGTTGATGCAGTTGACACATCCTCTCTATGAATATTGGTAAAGACATGAATTAGAATTATTGATGTCCACCTGTCACGACCCGAATTGGTCGACAAGAAAGATCACAAGAAATATGAATGGGTGGGTAGCAGACGAGGAACCGCACGCCTGCGCTTTGGCGGAACCATGATGTCAGCGCGCCAGGAGCGCAGGGTGTGGCAGTTTGGGTAAAACCCTTTTGATATATTCTTGCTTAATCAAATGCTGAATTCGGCAGGGTATTAAGTAGCCGCCCCTAAAACTTCATCTCTAATTTATCTCTTATTCAAATAGCTAATCTAATCTCTTATTTAAATAACTAATCTTATCTCTAATCTAAATAAGATATTTGATCTTTAAACTAATGAGGGGATAAGGAAATTAAGAGATATCATATTCGGCTGCTGACAAACTGGATGGAGCCGTGGTGTGCTCCGGTTGGGGCTGATCCTGCCGGCGGCGGCGCTGATAATAACGTCTCCACATGACATCACCACTCCCACCTCCCAATTAACAGGACACCCTTATGGATCTTATTAAGATGGTGCTCACACGCGCAAGCTACTTGCACATGACAAGTCATAAACACCATGTACTTTAAATTATATATGACATGAGAAGGAACTCTTTTTAGTAATGTTTACCTGCAATTCTGAATTGTACATCTACCTATTTCTTTCGCCTAAGCCACTTATTGCCACTTGCAAATAACTTGAGCACTAGATTGGACTACACTAGAATATCATTAAATTGTTTGCTTAATAATAATATGATTCAAAGTCCAGCTAGCACAAGCTAGAGTAGGGATGCTATTGGGCTTAAGCCCAGCCATGCTAGTTTTTGTTTAATGTGACCCATGTCCAATTCCAACCTATTCCTAAAGGGGAAAGGCTTAAGCATAGCCTAAGCACAAAGTTACACCAGGTTTTTATATTCTATCTATTACACCATGTTTTTATATTCTATCTATCTATGAGCTGTTGCTTAGTTGATGGCAGCAGCAAGGATTAAAGAACCGTTACCGGGCCAAATCCCGCTTAGGGCCCGGTAATGGTAACCGACCGTAACCGAAAACCCGCTAAAACCGCCAAAATTATGGCCTTGATTTGAATTCGAAATTTTCCCGACCGGTAACCGGGAAAACCGGCTGAAAAACCGGAAATGGAAGGAAATTTGGTAAAATCCGGACAAGAGGGAGGGGGGTCACATGCTGTCCAAAGCATCCAATGCAGCAAGAGGGGGCAGGGGGGGGGAGGGAATCTGTTGTCTGCACCAAGGGGGTGCTAAATCAAGGCAAAAAAACAAAATCCAAATTCAAACTAATTTCGGCCGGGTTTTTTCTCCCACCCGCGCCCCGGTATCCGGTTACCGGCCGGGATTTTGATCCCTGGGCAGCAGGCCACCATAATCTCAAGCCAATTGTACTTTTGCACTCGTGCAAAATGGAATACTTGTTTGTTCCATGTGTATGACAACTGGCCAAGCCAACCAAAACCCAGCAAACGCATTTTAATTTTTCTTCAAGTATTATTGCATGTAGAAAGCATAAAAGTGTGGCAGGTAAAGGACCGTTCCTGATATATCCTGGTGTTATGATGTTTTATCATTCGCATCAAGTTTAATGATTTTTGGGACAGTGATAATTGACAGATATGACTTCAACTAGTGACATTTAAGTAATTTTTGTCATTTTATTCTGATTGTAATTCCCATGACGACGATATTACTATAGATATCCACAATATCCATTATGACAACTGGCACTCTGGAAGTTAGTGGAACTACATGGTTATGTGAGTGACTGCGGTTCAAACATGCACTAGAGATTGATGTGTCCATGTGGGATTGGTCTACTAGGAATTATATATGCCCCTCTTCGTGAGCAATTACATCATTCACTAACTTTTAATGAAGTTCTAAAGGCACAAGGCAGTTTGTAGTTTTAAATTCCATTCGAGAGTTAAAAATTACACAAGATTAATACTTAAGCCAACAACCTAGATACATGAGGAGATTGAGGAATGAAGAGTTACTCTATACTCATCCCCATGAAGAATTATATACACATACACATATGATCTTCTTGCGCTCAAACATCCCCACATTACAAGTTACTACTTAGGGATCAAAATCGTGCCCAGAATCGATCTGGCGCGTGAGCGGAGAAAAACCGGCGAAATCAGTTTGAATTTGGATTTCGTTTTTTTGCCTTGATTTAGCACCCCCTTTGTGCAGACAACAGATTCCCTCCCCCCCTGCCCCCTCTTGCTGCATTGGATGCTTTGGACAGCATGTGACCCCCCTCCCTCTTGTCCAGATTTTACCAAATTTCCTTCCATTTCGGTTTCTTGGTTTTTTCACCGGTTTTCCCGGTTACCGGCCGGGAAAATTTCGAATTCAAATCGGGCGTTGCGAATTTTGGCCGGTTTTTAGCCGGGTTTTCTTTACCGTTACCGGGCCCTGAGCGGGATTTGGCCCGGTAACGGTTCTTTGATCCTTGTTACTACTACAACCGTAAGCGACAAGGACCCAAGCTATGGATTTCGCTAGTAACCATCTTACTTTACAGTACCAATGTGCTTATGCACAACTGCATATATTATCTAGAATTTAATATAGCAATGCAACTGTTTGACATTGATTGCCTCACTGCACAAACTGCAGTTCCAATTAACAAAAATCTCGATCAAACCTAAGTGTCTCATAACAAAAGCTCCAAGTTGCTAGCCAACTCGCACAGATTTAGACCCAATTTATCAATCAAAACGAACAGTAGGATTAACCATGCATGAGCTAGAGAGTAGAACACCACGAAGCACAGGTTACCTCTTCCACCCGCCGCACATGTATCCCACCACCTCGTCCACCCGGTCGCTTTCCTTCGGCGCCCCGACGGCCGTTGCCGTTGCCGCCGCCGCGGCGGTCGCCTCCCCGACATACCTGGCCTCCGCCACCGCCTGCCCCGACGACGAGGCGCCCCCGGCCTCCACCATCACCTCGGTGCCCCCCGCGCGGAACCGGCGGTGCTTCAGCGGATGCCGCACGCCGAGCCTCTTGTCGCTCCCCGGCCTCAGTGGCCGCCCCGCCCTCGCTGTCAACGCAGCGGCCGGCGCCGATGCTGGAGACGCCGAGCTCGAGCCCTCCTGGTCCTTCAAGCTGCCATCGTACACCAACTAAATCGCCTCCAACCCAAACCCTAGAATCAGCAAAAGATGGAACTAAACCTCTCAGACAAAAAAAAAACTCCAGACGGGAATCGATCAGTGCGATCTCGGCGTGGGCAATGCGGGGCGCGCGTCCCTTCCGATCCAATCGGGTGGGGCGGGAGGAGGGGCGCGCGATGCGATCGGATCGGGAGGGGCAGATCTAGAAGGTTCTAGATTCGCGTGGAGGTGGCGGTCGAGGGCGGTGGCCGGTGAGCGTGGGTGAGCTGGACTTGGGGGTTTCGGGGTGGGAGCGAGACGAAGCGAGAGAGAGAAGATTTTGTATTTTACGGGTTGTTGTTTGGTTTAGGTTTCGTCTTCTTTGCTTTTTTGGGGGTGGGTTTTAGCTGTTTGGGGGGTGGCTGGCTCGGGACTCGGGCCTTGGGAGGGTTTGCTTCAATGACTTGTGGGACCAAGTAATGTCGGGCCCGTTTGTCAGTGACCGCGGAGTTCGACCAGGTGGGGCAGCAGGTGTGATTGCTCGTGTAATCGGTGTTTAGTCACTGCAAGGTGGGGCCAGATTGCTCACGGCGTTAGCCCAGTTGGTCGGGCCCACGGCCTGTGTGTCACACATGACAGGCTTAATGTCCCTTGGGCCTAAACAAGCGCAGAAGCAGAACCCGGAACAAAGCACGACAATGGTTCTCGATATGCATTGAAAAATGAAAAGCACACGCGTCCGCCACGCAATTATAGACTTGTGTCAAAGGGCACACTCGCACGTGTGCATCATGCGCACCTCACGTTGTAATCAAAGAAAAAAAGGTTAGCAAATGGCAGAATGACTAGGAGGTAGAATAATGATGTGGCTTGCAATAATTTCACGTTATGCCGCGCTAAAATTGTACAATTCCACAAAACCAAATTAAAAACCATAGTATGTAGTGGTACGCTTTCTGGTCCACAAGAAATTTAATAATGGTCTGCCTAGCCCCAAATACGGCAAGCGTACTTCTCTACAATATGGGCGGCCACAGCCTGCGTGTATCAATGGATGTACACCAACGATGAACTAGAAGATGATCAGATCATTTCATGCATGGTCGCCCGTTTGAGCTGTCGAATTAGCTGAAAATCTTACCAGTGTTAAAGCTTATAAAAATCTCTTCAAAAATTACAAAACACTCGAGTTTGACCAAAGAACAGTTGACCTGGCTCTGGCCACAAGAGCAGACAGAGGTTGACCTGGCTCTGGCCGAATCACGCTGCCTTGTCTATGCGAAATGTGTTCGCACGCCTAAAAAACCAGCACCGTGATTGCTCTCACTCTCATTCTACAATTGGTTCTCGTTTTCGCGCTCGTCGCTGAGAAGAAAGAGAACTAAACTAATGTTGTGTTCAAAATACGATGGGAAATAAATACTCTGTTCGACATTAAGGCAAGGTAAAATTTCTTTATGTGGTTTAGTTGTAATTATTTTAGTAGTAGTCAATTTGCGATAACCTATTAGTCATAGTTAGTTACTAGTAGTTGACCCGTAATTGGTAATTAAATTAGTGGTAAGGAGTCGCAATTAATTACTCGTAGTTAGTTAGTCGTAATTAATTAGTAGGCATGAAGTAGTAATTAATTAATTAGTCATAATTTCTTATTTGTGATTAAATTCCGCGCAGTTCATTAGTGCTAATTACGTTAGTGTAAAATAAGTGGTCGTATTTAAGTGACCATAATTATTTTGTTGGTAAGTAATGACTCGTACGTAATTGGTGGTAACTAATTAATCGTAATTAATTAAGTGTAAATTACATGGACGCAATTAATTACTCGTTAGTAATTTATTGCTAAGTAATCAAATTGTCGCTAATTAATTATTTATTCGGATTCGCTTACTTGCATTTATTTGCTTATTTGTTTGTAATATGTCGTAATTATCTGTGTGTTGGGTAATTAGTGGCATAAACATTACGAGCAGCAAACCGCTCACGGCATGTCATTGGCAAATCAGAATGCGCATTCGGAAATGTCGTCAATTTTATTTATCTATAACCCGCCATATATATTTTCTGGCTCATGACCTTAAAATAACAAGCCCTGCGGATTTTCCAATGAGCATACTTTGTACCATCAAATAGAGATGCTTCACCGTGGAGCACTATATCACTAGTGGTCATCATTTACTCTCTAGACGGTTAAGTCTAATAAGTAAGAGATCAAGCTCTAATATCACTTGTAAGATCGAGGAGGCCGACTAGAGGGGATGAATAGTCTTTTCTAAAAATCTCTAAGGCTAAAACCGATTTCTAATGCGGAAGCGAAAGTCAATTCGGTTTTACACAATTAAAACCTAAAAATTCTAATTTCTCTTAAGTGCACCAACACCCTAAGTCTAAGTCAAGGTTTGCAATCCTATTTTGACATGCAATCAATTTAATTCTAGGAATGTAAATTGCACAAAGTAAATCACAAGAGAGCAAACCACAATGGCACAAGGATGTTTTACCGTGGTGTTCGAAGACTTGCCGATCTCCCCTAATCCACGAATTGAACTGGCTCCATGAATTAAGCCAACACCTCCGAAGTAAGCCCAAACGAATTGGACCAGCTCACAACTTGAACCAACACCTCGATCCACTCGGGGTTGCTCTTCCTCCACTTCGGAGATGGCGAGCACCAAACCACTCACAACACGTCGGGCCTTCTCACAAGCTTCTTGAGAAGATCACCAGAACACAACGTCTCCATGCCGTCTAGGTATCGGCAAACACCAAGAGTAATAAGCCAAACCTCTTGCTTGACTCTCACCAAGTGCAACGTACGCACAATTGGATGTTCAATCCAATTCTAGCTGCAACACATGCAACTAGAACCACTCCCTTTGCTCACAAGGTGCAACACATGCACAATTGAGAGCAGAAGCTCACACTAGCTCAAGAGAGTGAAATGGGATGTCAAATGTTGTCTCCCAACCAGCCAAGGTGGGTATTTATAGCCCACACACCAAAACTTGCTGTTGAACAAGAAACTGCAGAAAAGAAGGGAAACTTGGTCTAACCACCAACCAACAGCTGATCAGACCGCCCTAGCTCCAACAGCTATAAAAACTAGTCATTGGACACTCAACCGAACTGACCTCCCTCACAAGGGTCGGTCAGACCGGACCAAGGCCGGTCAGACAGCCAAGGGGCCAGTCAGACCGCTCCATAAAGGAGCCAACCAAACCCAGAAAACACCACCTCTTGAAAAAGCTGACTGGGGAGGCTGACCGTGGGGCCGGTCAGACGAGCCAACACATGGCAATCAGACCGCCAAGACCAAAGAACCGGCACTCAGCCCAGTCAACCTCCTCAAGGGCTGGTCAGACTGCCAAAGGGCCTCGGTTAGAAAGCCACATACTTAGAAAGCTAAAAAATAGACTTTGTATTTCGCTTCAACTCAATTTGCAAAACACATTTGTCAATTGATGCGCGATGCAACAAGGTATGAAGGCATGATTCTCAACAAGTTGCAAAATACATTTGTCAACTTTTAGAATTACGCCATAAGGAATTTGGTACATGGACTTAAACCATTTGCGAAACACATTCGCAAACTAAAGTCATATGTTGTGTGAGGACCCCGGTTTATTAGGCTTGTAATGCTTAACCATCCACTTGGTCCTAGCATCACAAAACAATTAAACCAAGCCTCGAGATATATGTACTTCCCAAGATGCAGTACATACACCCCTTTACAAAAGCATGCATCAATTCCATTCAAACACATAGAACAGAAGCAAAGCAACAAACCAAAAGTTAATATAAATAGAGATAGAGTTATTACAAACGAGAGGCCGACCGGCCAAATAACAAATACAAAACTAAATAAACAGCGGAAGCAAAAGTGCCATAAGATGGCCATAAACAAAAGCCAATTAGTGTGCCTTTACCCACAAGGCAACTAACCGGACTGCCAAGCTAGTCGTCGAACCCGAAGCACAACTCACAATAGTGAAGCCCTTGGGGCTCACCTTCTTCCCCTGCAACAAGGTTATTAAGCAAAGCAAATGAGTACAAAAATGTACTCGCAAGACTGACGTGTAGTATAACAGAACTATAGATAGCTACATGCAAGCTTTATTTGAGTGGAAGGCTTTAGGCTCATTTTAGCATAAAGCAAGTTTTCATTTGCAATAATTAAATAGATTCAAAGCAGTTTTGCAATTCATTTTTAGTTTGCAAGTAACAACGAGACAAGTAACAATAATAACAATAGATAGATGACAACAACAATCCTGGAAGTGACTAACCCAATAGTCACCACAACAATAGCATGAATCACCCAATTCATACCACCCAACAAGTTTTAATTAAATGGTTGAGTCTAGTTCTTGCACGACCTTACCAAGCATGTCCATAACCTAGGGCGAGGCTATTGAATAGTTTTAACCTGCAGGGTGTACCAATGTACCCACACGAATCGCCTTTTAGCCACTAGATTAAGCACACTTCCTTTGGTATGCTTGCACGCGGCTAAGTCCTCGAGGCATTTTCAATGAATGATGCTAATTATGAGTCGCGACAACCGAAGGATAGGAGACACCGGCCAAGTCTAACAAACTGTGGTGCTCTTCCCCTTATAAAAACAGTTTTAACCACCTACGACCCACAATTAACACCTCCCAAAGTACTTAGCCAAGAGAGGTCCCATATCCCCCTCGTGTGGTTAGCACGCAAGAGCGCTTGGCTTAGTGACACAAGTAACTCGGTCCTTGGGGACTTAGGCACCATTCCATTCACACCCAACATATCACACCAACATCCATTGTGCCCAAGTCAATAACAAATTTTGTTTTCATTTTTATTTTATTTGTTTACAAAGTAACAAAGCACAAGATAGACATAATGGAATAATAATTTTTGTGTGATCAAGGTCATCGACATAATGCCGACAACCGCCCATTTCTACCGTTATATAAGCATTTCTAAGCATCATCAACGCAACTACTAAGTGATAAAAGTCCATCCATCGAACTCTACATCACAGCGAGATAATCCTAGGCTTAGTAGTAGAGAATGAACATTTACCTACAGGATATGCATCTATAGGATCACTAAACGATATCATTTAACAACAAAATAGCAATGCATACATACAAGTTAAACAACATATTAGACTTTTAAAGTAATGGGACATAAGGGATATGATAAAACTGCTTGCCTTGCTGGTTATGCTCAGTTTGCTGCAGAGTATCGCTCACGGGATCAACACACTCATCGACACCTAATCGAAAAGGCGAAAAGAATCGATAAGAACGACGAAAACCAAGAAGACAGCACAGCAAACAAACTCCAAATGCTCTGAAATTTCTACAGCAGCAAGAGGATGATTTTTAGAGAATTTAGCAATAAGAACCAATTGATTTGGATTCTCAATGCAAAAGATATGAGCAAAACAATTCTGCTCAGCCTCTAAAAATGCAAACTGCTACTATTCACATAATTAAATTGTTTAGCGAAAATTTCTAGAAAGGTGGTGCAATTGAAATTTTTACAGTAAAACAAGCTCCTCATAAGATGAACAATCCAATTGGATTCATCTCATTTGGAGCTATAATGCACTTTCTATAATTTTTCAAAGACATGAAAATGAGCACAACTAAATTGCACCCACAAATCTTTTGAAAATAGTGACATGCCTAAATCCTATTCTAACATTTAGTGCACTAACAGAGGAAGCCAACAAAGTTGGATTCACTCAAAAATAATTTACAGAGATTCACTTATGCATTTCACAAGTTTTGGAGCAATATTTAAAGTTAATTTTGAAACCTATTCATCAAATCATTTTTTTGGAGCTGAACTGAGCTCACAACCATTTTTAGATTAAAGCTCAGCTCAAACCAGAGCTGCAGAAATTTGAATCAACTCGTTTGGATTTAAAATGAATTAGTTATGCATTTTACAAGTTCATTACCTTTTTCAGTTCACAAATAAGTCCTCTCGGGATTTTCTAACAACCAAAAAGACAGGGGAGGACATGAGCCGTTGATGCTAAATCGGACGGCCCAAGACCTCTCAGGGAAAACGCGCACGCACCTGCGCAGGTCCAGAGAACATGGGCCGTTGATCTTGGATCCAACGGTCCATGTCCTCCCGGCAACGCGCGCGTGAACGGGGGAGGATGTCGTGGCCGTTGATGCTGCATCCAACGGACCAAAACCATAGAGGGAGGACCGGGACGGTCCAGATTGACACGGGGAGGACCTTAACGGCTGAGATGACCTCAAGGAGGTCCTAAGCGGCTAAGATCAACACAGGGAGGATCTCAATGGTTGAGATCAACACGGGGAGGTCCTACACGGTTAAGATCAACCCGGGGAGGACCTGCGCGATTGAGATCTTAAGAGGGAGGTCCTTAACGGCTGAGATCTACACTGGGAGGACCTCAACGGCTATGATGACCTCGAAGAGGTCCACAATAGTTAAGAGGACCTCGAGGTCCTACACGGTTGAGATCAACACAGGGAGGACCTTGACGGTCAAGATTAACACGGGGAGGTCCTGTACGACAACGCACAGAGACATCCCCGTCCGACAACAACCCAAGAGTGTCCCAAGACTTGTCGCCAGCGACGTGGACCTCGCCGGCGCCAACCAAGGGCACCAACATGTGCGCAATAGTGTTGCGCACACACTGGGACCATTCCCAGCGGCGGGGGTGGCCCTAAACGGTGACAAGCCGGAGATGAACAAGAGGACCAACACGGCCCAAAAGCAAAACTTGAAAGGAAAGCTCCGCAACAACATACAAGCAGGTGCCCAGCATCTAAGGGACTACCAGGAGGTTACCTGGAGGTCTTGAAGGTGCCGGGGAGGTTGGAGGAGAGGAGGACCGGCGCTGGTGAAGACGATGAGCTCCACAACCAAAGCTCCAAGCTCCAACTTAGGCCACCTCTGAAAATATCCCAACTAAACAAGTTAGGACTTTGGTCACAGAGTGGAATGGCACAAATTGAAGTAAGGAATGGAGAGGAAAAGCCCCAGGGACCCTGTGTCACCGAGGAGCTCCAAGCTCCAACAATGGCGGCCAAGAGAGCTTCGGGTGGTTTGAGCTCACAAGCACAGTGGCGCAAGCAAGGACTCAAAGGTGTGTAAAGGAAGCCAAGAAGGACAAGGGGAGGTCTTATACCCCAGGACATAGAGGTCATGAGCCAAGGGTTAAGCTCATGGTGAGCTTAGCCCATGGCGCGGTCCATGGCCTTGACAGGGACGTGGAGGTGATGGGGGTAGGTCAGAGCAGGACTAGGGGGCGGAAAGCACTGACACGCATTAAATACACGCAGCACAGAGCCGTTGGGGACAAGACAGGACCTGCACACCCACTGCCATGGCTCACGCACGCGTGACAGAGGAAGGAGAAGAACAGGAGCTGCTCTCCACCGCTGGATAAGAAGGATTGGGAGGTCACAGTCCTTAGATTTGAAACGGTAGGATTTAAAGAGAAAGGAGGAGGTCCCAGCCATTGGATCAGGACTGGGGAGGTCGTGACCACAAGATCTCCATCGCGCGGAGGCGCAAAGGAAAAAGGAGGTCACAGCCACACGATCCCCATCGCACGGCTACGAAAAGAACAGGGAGGTCGCGCACGATAAAGAGATAGGAGGTCCTGGCCGTTGGATCTGAATCCAAGGGCGTGGACTTGATGGAGAGGACTTAATGATGCGCGCGATACAGATTAAGGTGATGTGGAGGTCGTGGCCTTTGGATCTTCATCCAATGGCACACAATGGAGCGAGGAGGTCGTGGCCTTTGGATTTTAATCCAAGGCACACAATGGAGCGAGGAGGTCGTGGCCTTTGGATTTTAATCCAAGGGCACACAACACCAAAAGGAGGTCATGGCTGTTGCGCACAGCAGAGAAGGAGGTCATGGCCATTAGATCTTAATCCAAGGGCACACAACATCATGGAGAGGTCGTGGCCTTTGGATATCAATCCAAGGGCACACAACAATGAAAGGAGGTCCTGGCTGTTGCGCGCAGCACCCATGGAGGTCATGGCGGTTGGATCTTTATCCAACAGCTACGAGATGAGCAAGGAGGTCATGGTCGTGAGATCTCCATCTGACGGCTACGACCTCGCGCGGGTGGGGAGATCTGATGCGCACAATGCAAAGGGGAGGTCGTGGCCGTGGATTTTAATCCAACGGCGCACAATGATACGCGCGGGGAGGACAGGGGCGCTTGATAACGAGGGGAGGTCGTGGCTGTTGGATTTTGATCCAACGGCGCAAGACCTCACGAGGTGGGAGGACCTCGCGGTGTTTGACCGTGGCGGAGGTCGTGACCATCGGATTTTGATCCAACGGTTTCGTCCTCACGCGGGTGGAAAGGAGGTCTGTTGAGCCAGAGGAGTGGGTTGGGTTCAACCCATTTGGAATGAGGCTCAAGCCCAAGGAACAGTCTTGATCCATTGAGTTTGAAATGAAAAGTGAGACTTTAGGGATTTAAATAAGATAGCAAATCAACTCCAAAATTTATGAAATTTTAACTGGAGCTTCTTGACTTTAGGATTAACCTTACATAAAAATTTCGAGAGGTTTTTGCGACTGCATTTTTCTCCGAAATTCCCAAAGGTCGTTACAGGGTTTGATTTACCTCCAAAAATTATCAAACAAGTTTTAAAACTTATGATATTTTTCAGAGGGTGACACAACATCTCTAGAACCAAGGGAGAATATTTCCAAGGGATTGGCACAAGATTTGTGACAAGTTGAATAAGGGTTGGACTTTAGCCATCAAGAGCTTTGTGTTTTTGGAAACCACAACTCTTGGACAAGAATTACAGGTGAGTTCAAGAGTTTCAAGATGTGAGAAAAAGTTTTAATTTCTACACATTTTCTTACATTTGAGACACACACCTGTTTAAACATTTGGGATGTTACATGTTGCAAGGATTAGCATGTGCCTCAACTATTTGCAAAACATATTCGCAAACTTTAGTACCATGCCACAAGGAGTAGGTGCATAGACTTCAACCATTTGCAAAACACATTTGTAAATTATAGTCTCATGCTACAAAGAGTTAATGCATAAGCTTCAACTATTTGCAAAACACATTCGCAAATAATAACATCATGCCTAGAAGAGCTAGAATAAGTGGAATTGAGCTATCAACACATGATACGACTCAAGCTACTCGACAAGACCCCTCTTAATAGTACGACAACTTATACTAGCAATCTGGTCTTCCAACCAAATATCGAGATAGGTAAAAAACTAGGAACACATCTATAGCCTATACTAGTTATACCTTTGCCTTGAGCATCCATCTTGGAGTGATCACTTGATGACGAACATCTCACTCCAAGTTCAGGTTCTTGACTTGAATATCATCAACACATGATAATCTTCTTCACTTCAGGATCTTGTCTCGAATATTATCGACACATGATGATTTTATTTACTTTGGGATCTTGTCTTGATGCTTATCAACACATGATGACATCCTTTATCCCGAATCATAACTTGATAATCATCAATACATGATGATTTTTGAAGGGATACGAGTAGGCTACACTAGCTGACAATTCAAAAATTCTGCCATGTAAACCAGGATGCCATGCAAGCAAGAGATCATAGATCGTTACCACTAGACGCTTAGTGCAGCGGAAGAAGAGTTGGAGTAGCCTGATCCAACGTAGAGTGCATTGATGAAGCGGTCGTAGTCGATTGTCTAGCGTAGTCGATCGTCCAGCATCCTAGGTGTCGATCGTCTCATCCAACAACCAATTGTGTTCCTTGCGAAGTCGTGGATCATCCTTGAGTGCAACAGCAACTACAGTAGCACCTCTACGGTATCCATACGTCCAGGGATGGAACACCGTACGTCGGTGTGCTAGCACCAACTCGCACGGTAAGGTTCTCTCAAGAAGATGGCGGTTAGGGTTTTGGGGGAGCAACTCACGTTGCTTGTCTGTCTCTCGTATGGCCCAACAGCCTCATGTATCTCCTTATATAAAGCTCATGATGGATCCTATCTGAACACGTTCGTTCCAACCCATTAAGTGTGTGACCCTGTAGGTTCATGCGTAATCGGTTGTGACGCATAAACTCTTTTTCGACCACTAGTCGTTAGCGGTTCCTAGCAGGACATAACAATTCTCGAATACACATAAATTATTTCAAACGAACCTTAATGCAATATAATCTACGAGTAAGTCCTTATCACTTACAACATGTTCATATTTAGTCATGACCAGTTCGTAACACCTTATGACCAGTTCACAACCAGTTAGTAATCACGTTCAACCAGTCTACGACTAGCTCACATCTCCATACGACTAGTCCATATCTAATCGAACTGAACGACATGCTCGTGTATTCTCCATTTGCCTCACGATATCTGGTTGAACTCCAGGTGAGATATTTGTCATCCATGGACTGTTCAATACTTTCTCGATCAAGTATCGGATAACATCATGTGGTCGACTCTTCGACTACTAGTGGCATGGCCATGCACTTTCTTTATCCGACCACATCGAGGGGCCCAGAGATATCTCTCCTGTTATGTTAGGAGGGGCAAATCCCATATTCGATGTTGGACCCGGGAGTAACACCCCAAATCTTCTGTGCATTTCTGAACTAGTCCCATGATCAGTAGCTAGTTCACACAGTAAACATATATGATAGCATCCATAAATCGCACAACTTAATTAATAATCAACAGAGTTTATTACAAGAAAGACTTACAAGCCAACAATAAACAAACACAGCGGAAGACGAAGCAGATGTAGTAGAGTCCAAATGATCTGCCACAGGCAATCGACTGGGGTAGCAGCCTAGTCGTCGAGATCCACACCGGTAGCAACGTCCTTCTCCTCTGAAATTTATTTGCATTAAGTAAGGATGAGCACAACTTCCGTGCTCGCAAGTTACACCCTATAACAGATTATAATGCATGCAAGGATATATCAAAGGAAGGCTTATTGGTTAAATTTGCATAAAACAATGTTTTCTTTAAATATTTGTACTAAATTCCAAATCAGTTATTCTATAACTAAAATTCATTTTATAAATTCAAGTTTTATAGTCAGATAACATTCACACAAGAGTGGTGAAGGATACCCTCCTATCATATAGCTTCTTGCCCAACTTCCCATTTAGATAGAAATCCAAAACCATTGGTCAGAAATCATTTTGAAATCAAAACCAAAGTCTAACTTTGAGTGGCTTTGCTAAGCATGTCCATGACCGTGGACACGGCTATTCGAACAGTTCTTAATACTCTGCAGAGGTGGTACAATTTTACCCACAAGACATGAATTCTCTAGTTTGTTTGGCATCCGTCGATACCGTCGCTCACTACCTTAGGTAAGCAGTCTAGAGCAAGTGTCAAGGCCTTTACAATGTGTCATCCTACTGTAGTCCCGCCTCGCTAAGGATTCACCCCCTTTGGACTGACCATCCACCGGGTTCAGGCCCCCTCTTGCGCCAGGTGAGAATACATAAAAGTAGGTCATACAAGACACCCACGCAACCAGATGGCACGACCATAGTGAAACGTTGCAAATTAGTTAGCCAGGTCCCGCCCACTCAGGACATGTGGTACTACGATGTGGCTTAGCAAGATGCAGCTCGAAGACCGGTCCTTAACTGACTTGGGCGACTTCCAAAATAACCCCTAGGCTTCAACCCATACCCGGATTGAGCCCGTGCATAAACCTACACCCACCAATCATCCATTTCGCCTAAGTACAAACCAACTTTTCCTTTATTTCAGTTTTTTAAATATTTTGCAAAACTTCCATGACACAACAATGCCATGGATGTCATTTAAACAATATTTGATTTTTGGCTGAAAATTCCCAGATTCAATAATTTTGGGTCTAAGCATTGCTAAGCATAATTTTCTCAAAATGTTCTAGTTCATACTATTGCATAAACTAGATTTTTATCTAAGGTGTCAAGGTAGGTTTATTTAAATGTCAAGATTGGCAGTACAAAGGATTTAGGCATAACTATAAATTTAAAACAGGGATTTAAATTACTGAATCTAAATAAGTATGCAATAATTTAAAATAGAATTTAAATAATTTTAAATAATGGGATCAAATATGATCAAAGGTATAACTTGCCTTGCTTAATTAGTCGATGTTCTCAAACGGTGTCGAAATCCGGTTGTCCGAAGTCGTCGAAATCTATACGCGTAAACGATCCAAATTCAAATAACATTCAAATAAAATCCAAAAATATAAAATAAACACTACTAGGAAGGTATCGACTTTATATGAATTTAGGAATTTGAATCGATAGAATCAGAGTTCATGTGAGGGAGAACGAAATTCCGGAAGAATGAAAATCACATGCAATAATAGAATTGTACTATTCATGCGGTAGACAATTCCAGTTTCTGATTTTAGAATAGAAATAGAAAGAGATTTATGTGTAAGAAATGGAGGATCCACTTGAGAGAGAAATATCTGAAGGAAATGGAGGATGACAAGTGGGGCCATGATGGTACAGACACAAGAGTTCAATTCATGTTTATGAAAATAACAGGGAAGAGCTTTATGGCCAAGGCAATAGCGACGGAAGTATGGAGTAGAACACGTCGAGGCGAACTCAACGGTGTCGACGGCTTGGCGAGAGGATCTTCGATGGCGACGCAGTCCGACGGAGAAGACCTTCGGCGGGCGACGGGCTGACGTCGGCGTTCCGGGCAAACGGAGAGCAGTTAGTTGGTGAGGTTTGCGGTGAAACGAAGAGGGAGCCGTGGGGAACACAATGCTCTCCTTGGTTAGGGTGGAACGTGCACGGTCGGTCGGTGGCGGCAACAACGCGCAAAATGGACAGAATAATTAAGAGAAAATAAATAAAATCTAAAAATTACAAAATAAATACTGAAAATTAGCGGATGAATTTAGGAGGAAGAATTAATGGATTTGGAGCTTGCATGTGAGAGAACAATTTTTTTGGAAGATTAAAAATGTATGTACTAACCATGAAGCATCAACTAGATAATTGAGTTACTGTTCTTCGTTTTTGCATAGCCGAACAGGAAGCTTGGAGAAAAATGGGTGGCCAGCAGTGAGAGAAAGGGAGGGGTGGCCGGTGAATGGCATAAATGGGTTGCTCACCTTGCGACGAGGCCGTAGGAGGTGGCGGTGCGGCGAGGGACAGTCGGTGGTGGCGACGGCGCACGGGCAGTGTACTGGCGGCGGCCATGGAGCAAGGTGTTGTTCCGGCGGTGCTATAGCAAGGAGACAGTGAGCACCATGTAGATCACGGTCGTGCGAAGCAGGCAGTGGTGACTAGGGGGGCGGAGACCCACCGGAGGCGGCGCTAGAGGCGACGGAGGAGCTTTCGGTCGGTGACGAAGAATCATTGATTCCGGCGAGGAGGGAGCGAGGGAGGAGGGGTGACTGAGGGGGAAGGGATGAGGAGGAACGGGGAACTCGGTGCTCCCTTTTATAGGGCCGAAGAGGAGCCGAGGAGGGAGAACGGTGTGCGTGGTTAACGGCCGATCATGGCGTGATTGGTGGGATTGGATTGAGTAGGGAAAGGTTTAATGGCCGGTAATGGAGGAGGTGATGACCAGGGGTTTAAATGCCATCAATTTCGCGAGAAAACGGGGAGGAAATCCCGGGTTTTGAGAGCTCCATGATGGCCTCTAATGGCGACGACTTCATGGACGACAAAGAAGCGAAGCGTAGGGATGAGAGGGCAAGGGAGGAGGAGAGGCGGCGGTGCGTGGTGGAGGTGGGGCGGCCTTGACGAGTCTTGTGATGGCGGAGCAGCGAGGGTGGCGACCATGGAGCGGCTCGGCCATGCTTGCTGCACAGTTACAACAGAGAAGAAAAGGAATGGCGGGAGGAAGAAGAAAACATTTGGGAAAAAAGGAAAGAGAAGGAGAAATAAAGGAATTAAATGAGGTATATGGTTGATTGAGACAAAAGCAGGAAAGTGGCAATGCATGGCATGTTAAGTGAGCACGTTACGGGAGTAGGAATGGGAAGGGGGCGCCCACACAGGAAGAATAAAATATTTTTTTATTTTTTAATTCGAAATTCAGATTTTAAGCAATAAACAAATACAATTTTAGAAGATAGCAAATAGAGTCCAAAAATTCTAGAAAAATTCACAAAAATTCCTAAAATTATTTTGAACTTAATAAAATAATTCCAACTTATAATTAGTAATAGTTTTTTGCACATAATTTATTTTGGCTTTAAAATAATTAGGGAAAAGCTTTTAAAATTCTAGAAAATAATTAAAATTTTACTTTTCACTTTAAATCAATAAAATCCCAAAAACTCCATAAATTTTATTTTGACCAAGAAATTAAATAATTGATTTTTCTTCTTCTTTTAACAAAGAAAACTCTTTTTAAATTGCAGAAAATCAAGGAAAATCTTCGACAGCCAGAAAATCCAATAATATAATATCTTTATTTATTTTTATTTTGGTAACAGAACTTTGGGATGTTACATTCGTCCAGTCACATCCCTTCGCATATTTCATAGAATACCTGAAAGCTACCTTTATAACTACCCAATTACGGAGTAGCGTTTGGCAACCCCAAAGTGTACTATTACACATGTAGGAAACCATACCAATCTCAGGTCTAAGGATTATACATCATCATTGCTAGAGACCAACTGATGACACATGAAATCATAACAATCTCAACAGTGTCTCAAGGTGGGTCAATCCAACACCATGTTCTCTAACATGTGTTCACATTTTTGATTCGATATCCCTATATCCATGACCGGTGAAACATGGTCATCAATCAATACATGTGCTGGACGATAAGTCACTAGCATTCCGACCAGTGACATCTGACCAGGGATACATTTAGAACGACATCATATAAGTTAAAGAGCTTCACCAACAAGTCACGTACTTGTTAATATTTATAACCGATGATTCATTCAATGAACATAATAACATTTATTCCATAACTCATAAATATAGTCGTGATACAATCATCTCTATGATTTCCTCCAGGACATATCACCAACAGTCTCCACTACTACAAAACAGGATATATTGGACGCCTCATCATAGATGGTTCACGTGGAACCATCTGTGTTGTAATTATCACAGACAATTTTTAATAAGAACTGTCTGTGATATGTAACGATGGCTAGAACCGGTTAGAACTTTCTGTGATACGTAATTATCACAGACGGTTTTTAATTAGAACTGTCTGTGATAATTCACAGCCGGCTATTAACAAGAACTGTGTGTGATAATTCAAGACATCACATATGGTGTTTAATTAGAACCGTCTGTAATAACTCACAGATGGTTCTTCACAATAACCGCCTATGATAATTGTAGACGTCACAGACGGTGATTAATTAGAACCATCTGTGATAATTCACAAACACTTCCAACTACAAACCGTATGTGATATATTCAATGCCCCTCGCGGTTTTCACGTGATGCGTCTCTTCATCTCACGCGCCGGCAGTTTTATAAGAATGATTATCCGCCACTGAAGATAAATCCCCACATCGCTCTCTTTCGCACCCTCCACAACAACTAGTAGAGTTAAGAAAAAACAATGGCTCCCTACTCTTCTCCCCTCATGTCAGCGTTGACGGCCTACCTGGCCATCCTGTACGAGCACCTCGTCGGTCGTATGCTGGCGGAAGCTGCTGAATAACATTGTGCTAATAGTGTTGTCCGTCCTCCAGCGGAGGTTATGCCTAGGGGTAAAACGGATCAGATACGGACGGATAATGGCTTTGCCATATTTGTTTTCATTTTTTTCCCAGATGCGGATACGAATACGGAGCGAATACGAATCGAAACGAATACGGTCATGTATATTTTTTTCGGAACATAAAAACCCCTTAAATTGCATGCCAGAAATTAACGAAAACATATTACTAGTTTGTTTGATGCAAACATTCATGAATTGTTCATATTTTCAGCATCCAGAGTTACTTCATCTCTTCATAGTCCTTGTAAACTACTTCTGAGCAAGTTTTATTGATCCTCTAGATATCAAGTACACATAACCAACCTCAATTAGGTCATAAAACTGATCAAGCACCAAATTGTAACATGTTGCACGAATTTTTCCACCATGTGAATCAAGGATTAGTGTATTTAATGACAATTATTATAATAAACATTTATTACCACAAATAATTATTACATAAATAATTATTACAAACAGTTCATGCCCCCTCTACTTTTTTCCGGGCTTGGGACCGGCATCGGCAGTGGCGTCGGGCACAAGGGAAGAGGGAGGACAGCAGCGTCAGGTGCGGGGAAGAGGGAGAGATTGTGTCGTGGCTGGTGGTGGAGGCGGTGAGGTGGAAGGGTGAGAGAGATGGGACTTGGGAGTCAGGTGGCTACTGCAGAAGAGAGGGTGGGGTGGGGGGTTGAGTCATCGGTGGGTGAGAAGGGACGATCGTGCCCGTTGCTGATCCGACCGCTGATCAAACGGACGCAAAAGATGGTTGGAGAACGGACGACTACCAACTTCAATATTTAAGTAGTAGAGATTTTGTAAAAGGTGCGTGATTTTGAGAAAATTATTCTAGTTCTTGTATCAAATCTTGGGGAAAATATCAGTCCACCTAGCCCAATCAACGGCCTCCCCTCATCCACAGACCACAGCAACCTCCTCCCCCGCTCCACCACCGTCGTTCTCCCAACCGTCTCCCGAATCCCTAACACCACCTGCCCATGGCCTCCTCCGCCTCAGTCTCCCTGCTCCCGCGTCGCTTTGCCCGCCAAGCGCCGCCTCGCCTCGCCTCGTCACCTGCCACACTGACACCCTCCTATGCTCCTCTGGGGCCCACACGCCGCCCTGCGGCGTGCTGTCCGCCTCCTCGGTGGGTGGGTTCTTGTTGGTCAGCGTGCAGTGCCGTCGGCCAAGGTGGCCATCTGGAGTGCTCGGTGTCACCTACGTGAGGGGCAAGGACCGGCTACTACACTCGCCGCCGGCTAGGGACCTCAGTCTGAGATTAATCGGGGTTGCTAAGCGATTCGGTGGTAAAGATCACGATGTTGATGTTGATTTGGTGGTTGGTTTCTGTTTTGGTAGGCGGGGATGTGGCATTTGAGGTGCCCATGTCACTCGTCGTCCTGTTGGAGCGGGTGCTCGGGGATGAGTCCGTCGGTGAGATGGCCGCTTGCTCCTGTACCATTGAATTCTGTCATTTGGTCGATGAGTGGGGGTTGTTAAGAAAATTCCGGATATCCCGATGTGTTCTTATCCGGATAATCTGAATATGTATTCGTATCCGCTGGATATCATGGCTACCGTATTCGTTTCCGTTTCCGAGAAAAAAAATCCGAATCCATTTTCAATCCGAAAATTATCCGAAAAAAAACCGATTCGAGACCATCCGAATCCGTTTTCGTCCGGATCGGATGGAAACTATCCGATCCGTTTTCACCCCTAGTTATGCCGGTGCACGGGGCAGCGACGTTCCGCTGTCTTGAGATCCTCCTCTGCCGTGTCTTCTGGGTGGTCTGCATCTTCCGGCAAGCTAACCTCGCCATCGACCTAGTCCACCACAACGAGCTTGAACATCTCCAGGAGGATTACCCTTGCTTGGAATGCGACATCGAGGCTGCGGGCGATCAAGTCGACCAAGCCAAGACCCCTCAAGTTAGAGAAGAGAGCCTATGGGCGCATTTATTCTTGGTTCTTAAGGGGGAGCGTCTTTGGGCGACTATCGAACGATCGAGTCAATGGTTGGAAGTGTTTCAGGCTACCTACGCGGATCTTGAACCCTCCGATGCCGACAACATCGTCTACGAAGTTTTGATAATGGAGATAGCAGGCTACTTGGGTCGCTAGAAAAACCTGAACTTTTATTGTTTCTACTTTTTTAATCTTTTGTAAGAAGTGACTGGCCATGCTGTTAATTTGGCCATATGTAAATACCAAAAATGATTAAAAAAACAGAACATTTTTTTTAACATGAACCGTCTGTGATATATAATTATCAGAAACAGTTATTAACAAGAACCGTCTATGATATATATCTATCACAGATTGTTTTTAAATATAACCGTCTATGATATGTATCACAGACGGTTTGTGGTTGGAACTGTCTATGATATGTTCAAGCCGCTTCGGCTCCCGCGCAATGCAAATCTCTTCATCTCTTGCGTTGACATTACGATGTGTCTCTTCGTCTTAGTTTGTGATATGTTTTAAAAATATATGATCATGTCTTTCGCAGCCTCCATCAACAACCAGTAGAGTGAAAAAAACTCGATCACTACGGTATTAAAAACTCACAGACCGTACGTCGCACGTCATCGTGAGCACACGGAGCATGACGAAGAGGACCAAGAAGAGGTCGGCGATCACCGTCAGTATTCCTCATGATGTCGTCGTCAACATCGTCGGCCTCATGGCCGTGAGCTCTCCTCAGCCCATGGATGACCTCTGCAACCTACGAGCCACGTACGTATTTATATACCTACAAAAATATGTACTACTATTTGTGGCGGCAACTAATCCATGCATGCATACATGTTAGCCTTTTAATTTTACTAGAGAAACATGTCACTAGTCTGACTAGCAACAACGCCCTTAATTTGGTTTTTTAATTTTCTCTTATGGAGTATGGCGAGGATTAAAACCTCTATGTATTATTTTAATACATAATAAAAGACCATCGTCTACATGGTGCGTGACCCTAAGACTAACGACCTCCTGGTCGTTAGTATTCGAAGGTTACTTAATGGGTACCACAGTGGGATGAGGCTTTGTGCCTAATCCCGACCGGATAACCGCTAGAAAAATTCTTGGATGGTATTTCTTATCGTATGATAAATGGAACACGTGCTATCGTTCCAAACCATGCGATGGTACAACCACGAGACAACGACTATTAACCACCCTATGGTTAAGCTCTTCACAGAACAGCAAGGAAGTTATACGTTGCTAAGCTGCTCCACCGTTCGACCGGTCGTAACGTTTCACGAGGGCGTCTTCTCCGAGTAATGCGCCACCTCTTCGAAGTTATTTAAAGGTGAAGCGCGAGAAGACGAAGGACACAACACATACGGACACGGAGAGACAACAAGACCAAGACCAACAAAGACAAGAACAACGGCAGGTTCAACAGAATACACATAAGCCTAAGCGGTGGAATTAGAGGCTAGATAATCGGACTTAGACTCATATTCTAAGTCGATTACCGATTAGACATTCCCCATTCGATGTAATTCGAGGTAGTACTTAGCCACATCTTGTAAAACCAGTTCATATCAATAAAGAGTGACCCCATTCCATTCCGGGATATTCCACGTCATTTTCCTCGTTCATTTTCGTAAGATCGTGACTTGATCGCCGACGGCGGTTTGCGCCGTCCGTGGGGAAGAAGGCGTAAGTTTCTGAAGAAAATTCTTCGCTCAAGAAAATCCTCGCCCAAAATCTCGCAATCGCTCATGCGACTATGCGGAGTTTGGGATGAGGAAAATCGGTTCGATTTGGCGGACTACACCGACCTCGACATGGAAGGATGTATCCGCGCCATGGAAGAAAATGGTAGGTCATCCTCCTCTTCCTCCTCCGCCGGCTCGCCGTCGCCGGCGTTAGCGAGGTCGGCCGGATGGATGAAGATCGCCGCCACTCTTGGTGGCGCAACCAGAGAACCGGCCGTTCGACCCGATTCGAATGGCGGAGGATCTCTTCAAGCCGGTCTTCTCGGCCGTGAAGCAGTGAAGAAATTTCAGCCCCATCACGGGAAAACTCTATACCATTGATGAAATCATGGTGAAAGATACTCTCCTTGACCACGGCAATTCGAGAGTCAGCGAGTCACCGTAGCGGTGTCGATGAAACCTCCACCGTCGTAGGCCATGTGGGGATGATCACACTCGACATCTGATCGGCGGTTCGTCGGATCGGTGAAGACCTCGAGAAGTGCTCATCTCCGACCGATCTCCATCGTGGAAGATTACGGCGAAGCATCGACAAGCTCTCCATTAGTTATGATGGAAGCTCATCGGAAGATCAATCTTTGGAAGCACGAAGTCAGCGATCGGAGATGAAGATCAAGATGCCTGCGGTCCTACACTCTCTACCACGCCATCACGTGTTGTTAGAGATGATCCGGCCGCAAGCACCAACTTCCGGAGGTATGAGAACTAATCGGCGTCAATCGGTTAACTACTTTGCACCGCCCCACCCAGAGTGGTGATGGGACCAACAAATCCGAAGGTCGGGGAAGGTTGACGAGGCATACACCTCGACCAAGATGAACCCCCGAGACCTTGGTAACTATACAAAACTTGCGGCGTATTCAAAACATGTTAAATAATTCGATCCTGCTCTAGCGAGAACGCCTAATTTTGTACAACTCGTGGGTCGGTATCAAAATTCTCCAGCAGACCATGCAAATGAGCAGGCGTATCGGGAGCAGAGGGTTTCAAGAAGTCGGACTATGACTTCATCCCAACGCCTCCTCGGCGAGGGACAACACGGTCATACCAGAGAAGCGATCGATCGAGACCTCCTCGGCGATTCCGACCAAGGAGTCACGAGGGAGAAGGTTATTCAAGCTACTCTCCCATCAGTGTCGAGAGGAACCACCACTAGGACCTAACGATCTCCGACATCGTTTGAACCAAGTGGTGATCGGAGGCATCATATCGGTGTCCACGACCGGATCGGTACCGGAGTTCCAGCGTCCCAATCCTAGGGATCGGTCTCCGGCCGATTACAATCCGCACCTTCGGAGAAGACACCATGAATCAATCACGGGTTGTCGAGCCTTCTCTGCGGGGCTCCAAGGCGTGCGTTAGCCTAACCGGTTCCGATCGGCCAACTTGGACAAATTCAATGGAACTCAAAACCCATTGGAATTTCTCCAAATATATACCACCGCCATCGAAATTTCTTTGGTGGCGATGAGAATGTAATGGCCAACTATTTACCCACCGTGCTCGAAGGTGCGCGTGCGTGGTTGTTAAACTTACGGTCGGATCAATATATACTTGGGAACAACTCTGTGATCTTGATTGCCAACTTCGAGTGCGTCTGACCATACACAGGGCGGAGGACGATCTCCACGAGAATCCGGCGAGGATCGATGAGACTTTACGTCAATATATCAAGAGGTTCACCAGTTAAGTAACTCTATACCCGAAGTCGCAGAATCCTCTGTTATTCAGGCTTTTAAAACAGGATTGAGGAATCGGTGGTTTACGGAGGACATAGCAATGAACCCTCCAAGAACAACCGTTGAGCTTTTTGATATGGCGGACAAGTATGCCACCGCTAGCGAAGCAATCGAGTGGTGTGAAGCCATTGATCGGAAAGACAAGATTCCCCAGCCCGGCCTGGACAAACAGAAGAAAAAGAACAAGAAGTCTCTCAAGAAGAAAAAGAACCGCAGACCCGACGACAAAGAAGTCCTCGCCGTTCGAGAAAAGTTCAGAAGGGCAAGAAGGACTATCTTGGTCGAAGCAAGGCAAAAGCTCCGACAAAGGATTCAGACGAACAAGAAGTGGTGTCCACTTCACCAAAGACGAGGGCATGATCTACGCACTGTCGTGGTCCGCAAAAAAAATCGGAGGATTATTATGCGGGTAAAGGACAATTTCCATAATCTGAGGAACATGGAGAAACAAGCTCCAAAAGGACAAGGATGGCGATGAAGAGATGGAGTACCGGGATCCCCAACACACATCAACATCATTTTGGAGGATCTTCTTCATACGAGTCGGGCGTCATCTGAAGGCCATGGGCGAGAGGTCAACCTAGTCGAATCTCCGATTGTAATCAAGCACTTTCGAAGTGGTCGGACACCGCAATTTCCTTCAAAGAACGGCGAACGCCCCATCCATCGACTCGACCAGGTAGGTACCCTATCGTTGTTGAACCAACCATTAATAATTGTCGGGTTAATCGGGTCTTAGTAGATAGGGGTAGTTCTTTGAATATATTATTTGTGGGAGCTTTAGAAGAAATGCAGGTCCCCATGTCAAGGGTGAAACTTGTGAAATATGCTTTTCATGGCATAGTTAGGGTTCTACCGCTAAACCGATAGGACAAGTTTCCTTACGATTCGTTAGGAAAGCGACAACTTCGAGCGAGAGGATTCCGTTTGATGTAGTAAACTTGAATCCGCGATACAACGGAATTCTCGATCGACCGGCATTAGCAAAATTCTTGATAGCCACGCATTATGGTTATCAAAGTTTGAAAATCTGGGGCGAAGGAGTCATCACTATTTGAGGAGATCGAAAATGGCTTATGTATGCGATCGAAATCCTTTGCCTTTGGTTGATGAACTTCCGACCGGAGAGGTTAACCCGACTCCCATGCGTGTCAAGCACTCGAGGCCAAAGATGACACCCAAACCATCCGACCGGACAAAGGAGGTACCACTCGACAAAAGCGCTTCTCGGACAACGTCAAGTCTTCACATGGGTCGGGACATCTAGACCCAACCGCCCATAAGATTACGGTGGGGCAAGACTCGACCCTAAATAGGAAGAGTCACTCGTGTCCTTCCTCCGAGCGAATCGGGGCGTGTTTGCACAGCAAGCGTCCGATATGCTGGAGTCCCGGGAGGTGATCGAGCACGGCTTGCTCTCGGCGACAAAAAACCGATCAAGCGAAACTACTGACGTTTACTTTTGATCGGAAGGAAGCAATCGATCGGAGATTGACAAGCTTCTCAAAGCTGGATTTATTAAGTGAAGTCGACCACCCGGTGGGCTTGCCAATCTGTAATGGTTAGAAAAAACAATGGGAAATGGCGAATGTGTATCGACTTCTGAGATCTTAATAAGGCTTGTCAGAAGGATGACTTTCCTTCCTCGCATTGATCAAGTGGTAGACTCTACTTACGGGTGCGAGTTACTAAGTTTTTATATGCGTATTCGGTACCACCAGTTAGTATGTGTAAAGAAGATGAGGAAAAACTTTCTTCATCACCCATATAGCACTTCTTGTTATATTAAGATGCCATTTGGTCTCAAAAATCTTTGGTGCAACTTTTCAAAGGTTGATGCAAAAACCTTTAGTCCACAAATCGGTTCTAATCTAGAAGCTTACGTTGGCGATCGGTCGTAAAGACCTGTAACGGCGACCACATTCGACTTACAAGAAACTTTAAATAACTTGAGAAGACATAACCTCAAGTTAAATCCGGAAAAGTGTGTGTTGGAGTTTACTGAAAAGCGCTTTCGGTTTCCTAGTTTACTAGAGGTATTGAAGCAAATCCGGCGAAAATTGCGGCCATCGACGGATCGCCCTCAGACCACGAAGAAGGAAGTCAAAAACTAACCTAAGTGTATGGCGGCGTTAAGTCGTTTCATAGCAAGGTTAGGGAAAAAGGATTACCTTTCTTTAAACTTCTTGGAAACATGGGAGTTTTGAGTGGACTAAAGAGGCAAACGATGCCTTTGAGGAACTTAAAAAGTACCTTACAAGTACCCGGTTTTAGTTTCTCCGAGATCGGAGAAACATTGCTAATTTACGTGGCGACAACACCACGAGACGATTAGCGGTGTCTTGGTTGTAGAAAGGATAATATCCAACGACCGGTCTATTACGTGGCGAAGTCTTACATGGACCAAAGGAAAGATACCCACAGTACAAAAGTTGCTCTATGGCCTCCTTATGTCTTCAAGAAAGCTAAGGCACTATTTTCGAGGCCCACAAAGTGGTCGTACCTCTACCGGATATCCTCTTGGTCAAGTCCTTGAAGCGAGGAATCATCGGGACGAATAGCCAAATGGGCGGTCGAGCTAGGGCGTTCGATCTCCATTTTATTTCACGAGCAATGATAAAGTCGAGCAATAGCGAAATTCATTGCGAATGGACAAACCACGAACCCACGCAAGGACGAGTACGAACACCACGACAGTGGACATTGTATTCGGCGGTTCCTTGATGTTACAAGGATCGGGGTGGAGTGGTCTTGATATCCCTCTTGGCGAACACATCAAGTCGCCATCGGTTAAATTTTCTTGCCACCAATAATGTGGCGAGAATATGAAGGTTCTTGGCGGGACTCGAAGCTTCGTTAAGCTCGGGATTATGATTACTAGTGGCGATTCTCAACTAGTAGCGAATCAAGTGGGAAAAAGTATCAATGCTTGAGTACCAAGATGTCATCTTATCTGGCGGAATCTGAAAACTTCAAAAGCACTTCTTGGTTTCGGATCCAACATATTCCTAGAAAGGAAAACTTTCTGGCGGAACCGGTTAGCACGGATGGCCTCCACGAGGTCGGCCAGTCCCGCCCGGAGTTTTTCTCGAGCAACTCAATTCACCCTCGGTAGTTGAGCCTTAGAGAACATACATGATTCTTTGCAAGTTGAACAAACTAATCAAGGAAACATGGATGCTCCACAATCGTTGACGGTTGGCGTTTATCACGATCATGGTAGAGGCTGGATGACATCGATCTACAATTATCTTGACATGACACAATTCGAGAAGATGGTGTAGAGGCGATCGTATATACGAAAAGCCAAATCATACACTCTAATCGAGCGTATCTTGTATAAGCGAGGATCTCATGGAGTGTTGATGATATGCATATCTCAAGCGGATGGCATTAGATTGCTAATCGAAATCCATGAAGGCGTCATGGAGCACACCATTCCTCTGAGAACCACAGTCGGTAAAAGCCTTCCTAAGCAAGGCTATTCTTGCCAAGCGCCCTTCATGATGCAAAAGAGCTTGTGATGAAGTGTGTACAATGTCGGTTTCATAGCCGACAAGTACACCGGCAAAGACAAGCCTTACAAACAATTCCTCTTTCTTGGCCTTTTGCAACACAGGGATTGGACATTACGGGACCTTTCCCAAAAGCACCGGGGCTTGAATTCCTTTTCGTCATGATTGACACGTTTACAAAATGGATTGAAGCCGAGCGATCGTTAAAATAACAAGCGAGGCCGCTAAGAGATTTCTCTTGAAAAATGTGATCACGCGATTTGGTGTACCCGATCGTATCATCACGAGACAATGGTTCCCGATTCTCCGGCGATCAATTCCGAGAATTTGCGATGAACTTGGTGTCAAAGTTCATTTTGCTACATTGCTCATCCACGAACAGCGGACGATTAAGCGGGCTAATGGTATCCTTATGCGAGGATCAAGCGCCGAGTATTCGACGATTAATCAAGCGGTCGGGAGCTTGGGTTAAAGAACTTCCCTACGTGTTATGGGCGTTCGAACCCACGACCGATCGTCGACCGGTGAAACTCCATTCTTTTTGTTTATGGTCTTTGAAGCCATGCTTCCTCGAGAACTCAAAATTGGCTCTGCTTTCGGCGATCGTTTTGGCGAAAATGATCGAGAATGAGCAACGACTTCGGCGACGTCGATTTCCTTGAAAACGATGAAACCAAGCCCTTATACGATCGGCGGTCTACCAACAAGCCATGCGAAGGTACCATAGTCGTAAGGTGCGACCTCGCTGACCTTCTTTGTAGGTGATCTGGTTCTCGAAAAATTGAGCCAAACAAATGCAATAAACTTTCTCCTAAATGAGAAGGTCCTTACATGCGTGGTCGAAGTCACCCGACTAGGTTCCGTCGACTAGCTATGTCGATGGGCAAATTTTGTCAAATTCTTGGAACATCGATCAATTCGTAAGTTCTATGTTTAATTTTCATTCTTTCATTTCTTTCAATTTCAATTTCATTAAATTCATTCATTAATTAAGAAGTGCAACCTTGCTTATATATATACACCTACATTACGGTGGTTTATTATTGTTAGTGCAGTGGGAGAAGACATTTTTCTCTCGATATCCTTTTAAGGATCTCGATACTCTATGGTCCTAGTCGTGAGCATTTTCTTCAAATGATTCCCACGCGACTACACTCTTTTCTCAAAAGAAAATGAGTAATCGGGCGCCACACAACTAACTATCTCATGAATGATATGCTTACGATTACGAAGATTATGCTTCATTATTTCAAGATTACGGTCTATTCTTGTCAGCTCTTTGGTGGGACACGGAAAGCCTCCTAGTCGAAGTCTCTCCTTTTTTGCGTGGTCACCTTGCTGGAAGGAGCTTCCTAGCGACGGTTCTTTTCTTCGATCCTCGCTACATCGGATATAGAATTTGAACACGTTTCAAAAAATATATGTCGTATGCCTTGAGTTTTAGCATTAGTTCCACCGGACTATGGGACAATAGATATAAACAAAGTTCTCTTATAATCTGTTGCATACATATTTGTATTTCTTCTTATGTCAAGTTTGACAAAGTCTTTTTCCGACCATATATAGTGTTTTTGATTGGTATTTCCATTATGACAAACAAAGATCTATAACTAGTCGAAATCGTCTGTTAGTCTGACCACATTTGATTTCCTAATCTTTAGAACGATCAGTTTTGTCTTACATGTCCAAACATACCTTCAAAAACTCACATACATGGTTATGACCTCTTTTTATTCTCTTTCTTGGCTCACTTTGCTTGCGATGCGTTCTTCTACTATAAAGCGTTCGGGGCTAGGAAATATCGAGAATTTTAAAAAGTCAAGCAGGATAAACAAAAGCTTTGTCAATGACATAAAAGGTAAGTTTTCATAGATATTCAAATATTTTTACACTTGCGAGAACCTACTCTAAGAAATATTCCCAACTAACTCTTTTTGTCGGAGATTAGACCTCCATCTCCTCTACAACTATATCTCAAAGTGGCACGAGTTCTTCCATGAACTTGGTAGCCTCTTCAGTGGGCGATTGAAGTCATCTTTAACAGACTTGGAGATCTATGGAGGGTCGGAAGCTTTCGGTTTGCCAAAGCAAAACTAACTCCACTTGCAACGCCTTTGTTTTTAGGGCACAGGCATAATTCATCAGAGTAGTTTTGAGCGAACTTTAAGGTCCTCTAGAAGTTGACCCAAATAGTTCATTTTCTCTATTGGATCTCCTAAGGAAGGCAGGCTTGATCCCGATCCCATATCAAAGATCATCTTGTTCAAAGCACTAATCTTTTCATCAATATTTTGAGCAAGAGCCGCCTCCTTATCTGCTCAAATTTGAGTTTTCTTTACTCAAAGGCATTTGCGTTTGCTCTGCAAAAAGCAAATCGAGTTAATGAACACAAGCATAATTGAAGGAACAATCAAGTTGGCGACATATTACCTTCATTTGTTTTGCTAAGTGTTTCATATTTGGTCGTTGCTTGACGATCAACAGGTCTTTAATTGAACTTGCTTTAGCAAATGGTAGTCTTTAGCTTTATTTCTTCTTCAAGAAGAGCCGTCTTGGCTTTCTCCACAACCTCCTCTTTTATTTTCTCCGGATCTATCGAATACGATAAGGAGAATAATTGTAGAGGAGCAAAGTGATGAAGAAGAAACAAAAGTTCAAAAGGAAAAAGTTCTTACTTTCCAACTCGGTGCTTTTGCTCCAAGTCCTTAACTTCATTTGGAGTCGATCCTCGATCACAACAAAGTTCTCGACCAAATGCTACACAAATAGCATTCTTTTCTTAAGTTTCTTATAAACTTTTAAATAAGAGCTATGAAGTGGTCGTAGAATACTTACGAATTGCTGGTCATTATAACCGGCAAAAATCAAATCGGGGTGCATCTTGAGTTGAGTATCCGATACTTTCGCCACGCCTCATCAACCTCCTTATCCTCGATAAATCGGGGCGAAAAGGAACTTGTTAGGTTGGGAAGGGTTATCAACGATGATCGAACTGTTGAGACCTCTCGAGGCATCTACCTCCTGAAGGGTTTCAATCACTAAAGGATCCAACTCAACCGTTGCCCTTGTCACTGCTCGGGGGCTTCTTGACCACTACTTCCTCGGGAACTTTGTCACGAGAAGTGCTCTGATCGAGAACTTCCACAGTGCGGGTCCTCAAGAAGAACACAGTGGAAGCGACCGGAACACCGAAGACCTATGCAAACCGAAGATGGGAAGTTCAAAGTATCAAATCATCAAGGAATTATTAAAGGTACATACTTATCGACCATTTTCATTTGTACATACCTTGTTAATCTCAGGATTTGACTCAAACGCAAAGAGAGAAATCGTGCCGCTAGCCTTCCTTTTCTTCTCCTCCAATTTTCTTTGGTTACGGACCCGCAAGGTTTGTTGGAACCCTCATCCTCCAACAAGATGTCGGAAGCTATGTCCTCGACCGGTTCATCAAGGTCCACATTCGACTATACGGTGGGAGGAGTGGTTTCATCAATCTCGGATCGATTGTTTGATAACAACCAGAAAGGTCGTGCCGCGACCACTCTGGAGTCTCTGACCTCCGTAGTTACATTCTGCGGGCCCTCGGGCTTATCCACCTAAATCAAAGAACAAATTTGATTGGGTGAAGAAATCCTTTATCCAAAAAAATCATACATATATGATTCGAAATGTTCTATTACCTCGAGGATTCATCTCCTTCAAGTGCCTCGAGGCACGACTCGGTCGGAACTAAGGTGGGGCGTTGATCCTCACCAGATTGTATGATTCGCAATCCGGCCAATTTGCAAATGTAGAACACGATTGGAAATCTGGTGGAATATATGTATATACATGGTAAAAGGAATTTTGATTAAATTACCTTAAGCCTTGCAGATCTCCTTCAATAGGAGTTACGGCTAAGATCTTGGGGCATTGACCTTTTCTCCGAGCTCCCACTTACAGATCATCTGACTCGCTCTCTAATTTCCCGGGAAAGAGCTTTAATAGAAGGAAGAATAGACAGATTTTAAGGTAATATATTAATCAAATCAAAATACCGATCGAATTTATCTCAAAGACTTACCACCTTACGAGGTAGCTTCATCACGATCAAGGCACGGGCGGGGAATGAGTCGGAGCTTCAATGGGCTAATTTGTGAAAGGTGAAATCCTCACCACATGCCACGAAGTCGGGCCCACGACTCGCAAGTCATAGATGGCATCCGCCCATCTTTTGACTATCCTGTCTTCTTCTGGTCTCCTTCCATTTGGGGTTTTCACTTGCTCTAGTTCGTGAAGTAGAGGCCATCGTCTTCAGAATCAGTCATGTAATACGGTACTTTTTCATGACGACCACGAAGATTTCACGTACATGAGGATGTACTCATCGGCCTTCCGTCATGAAGGCGCAATGTGCATTCCCGGAGGCGCTTCAGATTTTACCGCAGATTTTCCCATCACCATGCGGTAGAAATAACTAAAGAGCTTCAAGTTCGGTTGTATTCCCGGATATGCCTCGCATAAATATCTGAAAATCTTGATATTTGCGATCGAATTTGGGGCCAAATTCACTAATTCCACCCGTAATGTTCAAGAGCGCGAGAAGGAATTTGTGTACCGGTAATCTCAGCCCACATTCGATGTAGGCAAGAAAAACAGGGATTTCCTCATCTTCACGGCTCGGAAAATGCTCTCCAGTCGCCGGTCTCCAATTAATCAGATTCCTATCTGGGAGCATTCCCATCTTCGCCAAAGCCTCAAGCTTTTTCTTGCCCAATTCCGAAGGCAACCACTTCGTGTCTGCTCAGACATGGCGAAAATCCTCAAGGATGAGTAGTGAAAGTTGGAGACTTCGTGGTCGGAAGAACAGGAAAAAACTCTGGAGGATTTCTCGGCGAGAAGCTAAAGGGAATCGAAAGGGGATTTTGGAAGCATAAAAATTCTAAGAGCCCAGCGAGAGGAGATTTTATAAACTTCCGATACTTTCGAAGGATTCCCACAAAAGTCCAACTGACAAAAAGCTTCTTTTTGTTCAAGCGACGAAGAACTCTTCGTTTCCCAAGGCAAGTTCTCAACTTTAAAGTGAACCGAGACCGCCGTATACCACGACATTAAATGGGAGTGCCTGATCACGATTTCATCGGGAAAAGGTATATACACGACCGTTCATTTAAAGTTCGGGGCTAGGTGATGAGGATTAAAACCTCTATGTATTATTTTAATACATAATAAAAGACCATCGTCTACATGGTGCGTGACCCTAAGACTAACGACCTCCACAGTCGTTAGTATTCGAAGGTTACTTAATGGGTACCCTAGTCGGATGAGGCTTTGTGCCTAATCCCGACCGAGATAACCTCGTAAAATTCTTTGGTGGTATTTCTTATCGTATGATAAATGAAACACGTGCTATCGTTCCAAACCATGCGATGGTACAACCACGAGACAGCGACTATTAACCACCCTACGGTTAAGCTCTTCACGAGCAACCGCAAGGAAGTTATGCGTTGCTAAGCGCTCCACCGTTCCGACCCGATCGTAACGTTTCACCAGGGACGTCTTCTCCAGGAGTAACTGCCACCTCTTCGGAAGTTATTTAAAGGTGAAGCGCAGAAGACGAAGGGACACAACACATACACGGACACAGAGAGACAACAAGACCAAGACCAACAAAGACAAGAACAACGACAGTTCAACAGAATACACAGAAGCCTAAGCGGTGGAATTAGAGGCTAGATAATGAGACTTAGACTCATATTCTAAGTCTGATTACCCGATTAGACATTCCCCATTCAGTGTAATTCAGGGTAGTACTTAGCCACATCTTGTAAAACCCAGTTCATATCAATAAAGAGCGACCCCCATTCCATTCCAGGATATTCCACGTCATTTTCCTCGTTCATTTTCGTAAGATCGACGACTTGATCGTCGACAGAGTAATTCTAACATTTTGAATTGTGTACGTATATTGGAGTTGCAACGCCATGTACAAGGCGTCCAAGGAGCATGCCATGGGGGAGGCACGTGGCGCTGGAGCAGGAGGAAGCGATGAAGTGGCTGGACAAGAAGCGCTAACTAGCCGTTGTCAACCACCTGGCCAGCGCCAGCAACCCGGAGGCCTACTTCATCGTCAGCCTTGTGCTCGTCTTCGCGCACCTGGACATGTAGTGCGGCCTCATGTTCCTCGAACGGGGGGCCATCGCCGGCCATAAGGCCACGGCCTACGTGCTCAACCTCTTCCTCTACACGGCCGGTGATGTGCGCGACTTTTGGAAGCAATACATCAGACAGGTCGAGGGCAAGCCGGCCGGCGGGTGCGAGACGGCCAAGAGGACCAACCGGGAGTGCAAGCAGTGCCGAAGGCTTGATACAGACGTGGTCCTGGTGGTGATGTGGAAGATGGCCGGGACGCCGAGCTGGGTGTGGGCACTGTCTGAGGACGGCCACCGATGCACGAGCACCGGCAACGGCGTGACGGAAGGGTGGGACAACTACGTCATCTTCTGCAGCAACAACTGTAGGTTAGGCATGAGTACGCCAAGTTCTTTGCATAGGTGTTGAACTACTTGTGATCGTAAAATTAGCGGTTTTATAATAGTTTTAGCAAATATTTATATATAAGTCTTTTCTAATATGTGAATGTGTCATATGTTCTGAATTTGCATTTATTTCTAGTGTGTAAATCTTTTGTAAGAAGCGACTGGCCACGCTGTTAATTTGGCCAAAAATGTAAATACAAAAAATGATATAAAAAATTCAGTTTGAAGTTAGTTGCTATCTATGTTGAATATTTTTTAGCTGTAGAAAACTATCATAGGCAGTTTAGTAGAACAAACCGTCTGTGATATGTATCATAGACGGTTTGTGGTTGGAATCGTCTGGGATATTTGTCACAAACGGTTTGTGGTTTGCATACAACTACAGGAACCCAGTTACTTCACAAATATACAATAAATTACAACAATGTTACACATATACACAATCTTCTCCAGCCACTTGATATGGTCCAGAATGCGCTCCATCTTCAACTCCAGCATGTTTAGCCTCTACTCTAGCACAACTTCCATTCTCTACTCCAGCCCAGAATCCATCCTTTGCCCTGTATTGCTGCGCTCCCTTGCTCTATCCATGGTGTCTGCCCATTGGAAATATTGACATCCTCCAGCCTACAGAACCGTACAAACGCCAAAACAACACACATATTTCATACCTACTGGAGAAACATCCAAACCGCAGGAAATCAGACTCAAGTTTACTTACTGAGAAATAAGGACATTTGTAAAACATCCGACCAGTATTTCCCTCAGTGTTGGTGTAGAACACATTTGCTTGCACACGACAGTTAGGGCAATCCACCCGCCTAGCAGTGGCCAGCGCTAGGGTCCTCCGATTCGGTGAGCTCAACGCCTCAGACATGGCCCTCACTCAAGAGGAGATATGGTGAGGTGAGACCAAAGGAGATGAGAGGTGAAAGAGCTGAGCTCAAGTACTAGAAGAAGATGAGAAAGCTCAGGATTGGCCCTACTTATGCTGGCGTGCGAACATTTTTTGGCTACAGAACTATCATAGGCTGTTTAGTGGAACAAACCGTTTGTGATATGTATCACAAACAGTTATAAAATATAACCGTCTGTGATATAGAATTGCCACAGACGTTTATTGATAAGAACCGTCTGTGATGTGTATTTATCACAAATAGATCTTTTTAAAACCTGTCTGTGATACGTATCACAGACGGTTATTAACAAGAACCATCTGTGATATGTCTATAGTGAGATCTGGCTGATATGCGACTGCTTTCTAGAAGAGACGAGTACGCCTAAGAAAACAACCAAGCCAACCACGAAGCATGAGTTTTTTCGAGAATCGTCCACATGACATGAGGAGGATGAGGCAGCGATCACGACCTACTTCATCGAACACCGCAATTTCAAGAAGCATGGTCGCCTAGGCGTATGATTACTGGCGCTCTCGACAAACCATGCTTCTTGACTTGCGCAAGATGAAGTAGATCGCCTCATTGCCTCATCACCTCATCTCAGCGTGACTTCAACCCCGAATAAAAATCATGCTTCATGGTGGGCTTGGTTGCTTTCTTAGGTGTACTCGCTGATGAGGATATAATAATCCTCATGTAACTATTTATCTGTAATTCATATTATAGATAATAATGACGTCATATGGTTCTTGAGTATACCCCTCAAATTCATGAGGGAGAAGCTGGAGGTCGTAAGTTCTTCCACGACCACCCTATAGTTGTAAGTCTTTCTACGACTATGTCTTGATCGTAAGCTCTTCTACGATCAATATATGGTTGTAAGCTATTCTACGACCATCACCTGGTCGTAAGCTCTTCTATGACCAGTCTCTAACTGATGTGGCTTACAAACATGTGGGCCTAATCCACCAAGGAATCTTCCGCACCATATTTAAAGATATGGGCAGTAAACTACGCTGTTATTCTCTGGAATAATGGCACGAATCAACTCCCTGTCATGGTGATAACTGCCTTGCGATGTGGGAATGTTACGACTTCCACAATAATCTCCAGTAACGGCTCCATTATCTGAAGCATTAAGGCGCCTCTTGGATTGGAAGAACAGCAGCACACTCTAAGTACTGTATAAAAGGCAGAATCATCAGGGAAGGAAGGAGAGGAATCAGGAGTACAAGACGCCTCATTCTAGTCTTTCTCTTGATCTTGTAATCCCGCATACTCAATACATACACACAGGAGTAGGGTTGTTATTCTCCCTGGGAGAAGGCCCGAACCTGTATAAAAACCCCTGTGTCGCCCCTCTTTGCATGGTTTTGAGTCTTAGAGATCCCCCGAATCAAACAATCTTTACGTAAGTTTGGTTCTAAAACACCGACAGTTAGCGCCGACCGTGGGGATCTTTGAGTCACCAGCTTTCTTTGCTCTTTTCCAACTCTAATTCTCTCATGGCAGGAGAGTGGAACGAGGAGAACAAATTCGACTTGGCCGAGTACGCAGATAACGACATGGATGCCGGTTTCGACTATGAGCCGAGTATTGCATCATCCGATGGTGATGTCGCCTTCGGATATCATTCTCTAGGAGACCATATTGCCGATGGAGTTGAGGAGGGATCCTTATCCCCCACAACATTATGTCCGGATGAGGAACCAACTTCCTTAGAGGGCAAAGGTCAGTCCGACCACAATCAGGACTGTACCAAGATCGATTCAAAGCACGGCAAGGGATCCTCCTCCAAGTGTTCAAGTCCATCTGAGACAGTCTGACCTGGCATGACAAGTCCTGGAGGCAATCATTCCGGAGCTTCATCAGCACCTGGTGGTCGTTTGTCTCAGGTTAGCCCCACAAAGGATGGGATCAAACATGCTTTCCCTGCGGGTTCGATCATCCCATCGCAGGGCTTACTTGCGGACGGAGACAGTTATAACCCGAAATTCCCCTTCCTGGAGGGGTTTGCTCCAAGTCGCTAGACGGTGTCTCTCGACTACTCCTCAAGCGAGGAGGCCTCAAGCGCAGGAGGAGATCATCAACGGGAGGTCTTCGTACTTCCCTCGGGTGACGATTGCTCTCCTAGAGACAGGATTGAGGATGCTCCCCAACGATCACGCGTTGCGACCCCTCGTGGCAATAACGAGGATACCTTCGGTGATGAACAGAATTAACACTCTAATGAGTGTGAAGGAGCTACAACCTCTTTGCTGAAGTGATCGCGCAAAGGCTTCGAAGCACGGTGGCCAAGCTTGAGCACCCTCGCCAACATCAGCCTAGAAGTCATGGTGGTATGACCTCATCTGCTTCCAGTCGTTCGAAAAACTCACCGCATGGAGATCACCGTGATGACCGATCACCTGATCCTTGTCCTAGCCGAAGGAGAGTTTCTCGAACGCTTGAAGACCAGCGGGTTCCCAGGAGAGGTGATCATTCACTACTCCAACCCAAAAATCTACGACAGCAGACAGAATACGAGGAGTATTTCCCTCGTAGGGTTGAGACCCACCACAGGTCGGGTCCACCTATGACCGGGTATCGTCGTGTACGATCACCTGGTGACATCAATCCTTCTTTTCTCACCCGACCTCCGAGTAGTTCGCTGGCCGCCTCGGTTTTGACCAGTGAACATGGAAAAGTTTGATAGATCTCAAAACCCTATCGAATTTCTTCAGATCTACACAACTGCTGTTCGAGCTGTAGGAGGAGGAGAGCATGTAATGGCAAATTACCTTTCTACTATGCTTGAAGGATCCGCTCGATCGTGGTTGTTAATTCAGCCACTCGAGTTGATTTATTCATGGCAGCATCTCTCTGACCTCCTACTGGCGAATTTTCAAGGCACCTACCATTGCCCTGGAAAGGAGGACAACCTGCACAGGATGAAACAGAACGACCACGAAACTCTGCACCAGTTCATTCGACGCTTCGGTCAGGTTCAAAATTCCATTCCTAAGGTTTCTGATTCTTCTGTCATCAGAGTTTTCAAGCAGGGAGTCCGTAGCAGAAGGATCACGGAGGATATCACCTTAAATCCTCCTGCCACTATCGTCGAACTCTTTGAGATGGCCGATCGATATGCTACTGCTGCGGAAGCGGTTGAGTGGAACAACACCATTGATCGAGAAGAAAAAGTTCCTTAAGCGGTGGGCGAAAGTGATAAGAAGAAGAATAAAAGGCCAAGAAATCCAAGAACAAGGTAAAGGGTCAAAAGCTTCAAGCCAACAGTTCCAAGGAGGTCTTGGCCGTAAGCGATAAAAAGCCTCAAGACTCTAAGCCATACTCTGATCGAGGCAAAGGTAAGCGCCCCGAGCGGAAGAACGACAAGCCTAGGTGGTGTCCTTTCCATAAAAAGGAAGGCCATGACCTTCACAACTGTCGAGTTTTCCAATGAAAACTCGAGGACTACTACAACGGTAAGAGACCACTTCCTACCCTCGAAGAGGTAGGGCAAGCCAGTGGTCGTACGCAGTTTGACGACAACGAAGAGATGCCATTCCAAGATCTCGAACACACCATCGAGCACATCTATGGGGGATCGTCGGCATACGAGTCAAAACGACAGCTTAAGGTTGTCGAACACGAGGTAAACTCTATTGACCCTCCTCTTGTCAATAAACTGCCGAAATGGTCGGAAGTCACCATCTCCTTCGAGAAGGGTGACTATCCGATTCCTTCCACTCGACCAGGTTGTTTTCGATCGTGATCGAGCCCACCATCAACAACTGTCAAGTAAATCGAGTGTTGATTCATGGTGGCATCTCGTTAAACATTTTGTTTACGAGTACCCTGGACAAGATGCAAGTACCCAGGACCAAGGTAAGACTGGTACGATACATTTTTCATGGTATTGTACCAGGGTCCTCGGCCAAACCTATTGGCCAAGTTTCTCCTCCTTTAACATTTGGTTCTCCAAGTAATTTCAAGACAGAGAAGATTTCCTTTGATGTGGTCGATTTCGATACGGCATATAACGCCATACTCGAATGACCAACTTTGGCAAAATTCTTAATCGCTACTCATTATGGGTATCAATGTCTTAAGATGTCAGGTCCCAAAGGAGTGATCATAATTCATTGTGACAAAAATATGGCGCACATGTGTGACCGTCGATCCCTCGAGATGGTTGGCCAGATACCAGCTCGAGAAGAAAACAAAGGGCAGCCTTCGACCAAGCAGTCGAAGCCTAAAGTTGCACCTAAGCCGAACGATTAAGTCAAGAAGGTTCCTTTGAATCCAGAGGAGCCCTCAAAGATTATTCGCATCGGGGATACTTCCGATCCCAAATAGGAAGACACCCTCATCGCTTTCCTCTGGGCAAACACAGATGTCTTCGCGTGGCAAGCATCCGACATGCCCGGAGTCCCTAGGGAAGTGATCGAGCACAGGCTAGCTCTACGGCCTGACAAAGTACCCGTAAAATAAAAATTACGGAGATTTTCCCCTGATCAACGAGATGCTATAAGGTCAGAATTGGACAAGCTACTTAAAGCAGGCTTTATAAGAAAAGTCGACCACCCAGAGTGGTTGGCCAACCCTGTAATGGTTAGGAAGTCTAACGGCAAGTGGCGAATGTGTGTAGACTTCACTAATCTTAATAAAGCTTGTCCAAAAGATGATTTCCCTTTACCTCGTAACGATCAGTTGGTTGATTCTACTGTTGGTTGTGAAACATTAAGTTTTCTATACGCATATTCTGGCTACCATCAGATTAATATGTGTCTAGAAGATGAAGAGAAGACCGTATTTATTACTCTATTTGGAACATTTTGTTATGTCAAAATGCCATTTGGTCTAAAAAATGCTGGCCTAATTGACCAGGGAATTTTTTGCACTATATTTAAAGATATGGACAGTAAACTACACTGTTATTCTCTGAAATAATGGCATGAATCAACTCCCTGTCATGGTGATAACTGCCTCACGACGTAGGAACGTTACTACTCCCACAATAATCTCCAGTAACGGCTCCATTATATGAAGCATTAAGGCGCCCCTTGGATTTGAAGAACAACAGCACACTCCGAGTACTGCATAAAAGACAGAATCATCAGGAAAGGAAAGAGAGGAATCAGAAGCACAAGACGCCTCATTCTAATATTTCTCTTGATCATGTAATCCCGCATACTCAATACATACACATAGGAGTAGGGTTGTTATTCTCCCTGGGAGATGACCCGAACCTGTATAAAAATCCCTGTGTCGCCTCTCTCTACATGGTTTTGAGTCTTGGAGACCCCCCGAATCAAACAATCTTTACGTAAGTTCGGTTCTAAAACACCAACACTCGCTGTCTTCTTCAAAGTAGCCGCATATCAGAGACAGATCTCACTACAGACGGATCTATCAGGACGACCAGATATTTAATGGCCCATATCACAAACGATTGTTGTTAAGAACCATCTATGCTACGTATCACAAACGGTTTTAAATACCAACTGTCTGTGATAGTTTAATATCATAGATGGGTTTTATTGTAAACCGGTTGTGGTACGTATCCCAGACGGTTCTTAACAACCATTTGTGATATGCGCAATTAAATATCTTATTGTCCCGACAGATCTGTTTGTAGTGAGATCTGTCTCTGGTATGCAGCTGCTTTGAAGAAGGCAGCCGACTCTGGGGCATTTGGTGAAAGAAATTAATGCCGTGGATTTGGATGTGTGCTTGTAGATCTATTTGTTCTTGGTGATCTAAGGTTAGTATTTGCTTCTAATTATATGCATTATAATCTAGAGAGATCGATGACAGCTAGGTTTATCATCCAATGAGGTTATTGGCAGTTAAGATTTACAACAGAACAATGAGCGGCGTGTATATATACATTGACTTATCATGTATTGTGTAAAATTATAGTGTTTACAACATAGTGAGCCTCAGTTGTGACTATGTCAAATCAAGGATGAAGGGAGGAGAAGGAAAGGAGGAAGAAAGAGAGGAGGATCTCGCGGGATATTTGGGATCTTCGCTGTGCGCTCCAAGGGTAACGATTGGTAATCCATTATATTTGCCCTAGGTTAATCGCTATTCAATTTGTAGTATGTTTGGTCAATAGGAAGAGTAGTTGCGTGTGTTAATCTAATTTGACACTAATTTGTTACATGCGACTCGTAGATGGACCGAAACTGGATGTATATTAAGAACTATGTGAGTGAAGAGTACATTGATGGTGTATCTTCTTTTAGAAGAGCTGTCGAGCAGGATATGTTAAAAAAGGGGATAAAATTTATGTACTGTCCATGCATTGATTGCGATAATCTAAAGATATTTTCTAACCCAGCGTAGACCAAAGCGCACTTAATTCGAAGGGGTTTCAAAGAGGAGTATACATGTTGGACCAATCACGGCAAAGAGCATATTATACTGGAAGGTAGTAACATCATCGAGGGAGAAAATGATATGCCGGATGTGCATTGTGCTTTCGATGAGGGTAGGTTGCACGATGACAATCTGGATCAGATGCTACATGAGGCAGAAGGGAACTATAGTGAGAGAGAGTTTGGTAAATTCAAGGGCTTAATGAAGGACTCGGGGAAACCTTTGTTCCCAGGCTACAAGCCAGAATACACAAGGTTATCATCCGTACTTGAACTTCTGAAATTGAAGGCAAGCAATGGTTGGTCCGACAAGAGTTTCACAGCGTTACTAGGTCTCCTAGCGGACATCCTTCCAGAGAAAAACGTGTTGCCCAGAACCATCTACCAAGCCAAGAAGGTTCTTTGTCCATTAGGAATGGAAGTAGAAAGAATATATGCATGTCCGAACGATTGTATCCTCTACCGTAAAGAGTATGCAAACATACATGTATGTCCGGTATGCAACGCATCCTAATATAAGCGTAAGAATCAATAAGATGATAGCGAGGGAATCGAGTTGAAGAAAGGACCTTCTATTAAGGTGGTGTGGTATCTGCTTGTAATTCCCCTTTTGAAGCGGTTTTTTGGGAACCGAAAGGAGGCAAGATTGTTGTGTTGGCATTCGGAGGAGCGTAAGAAGGATGGAAAGATAAGACACACTACTGATTATTCCCAGTGGAGAAACTTCGATTGAAGCTTCGGAGACTTCAGTGCGGAACCGAGGAACATAAGGTTTGGGCTGAGTACAGATGGAATAAATCCTTTCGGTAACATGAGCAGCCGACATAGCACCTGGCCTGTGAATCTAGGTATGTACAACCTTCCTCCTTAGTTGTGTATGAAGCGGAAGTATATTTTGATGTCACTACTTATCCAAGGGCAGAAGTAACTTGGGAACAATATTGATGTGTACCTAGCACCATTGTTGGAAGATCTTATGACACTGTGGAATGAAAGGGTACAAGTATGGAATGCGTACAAACGAGAGAACTTCACTTTATGTGTCATGTTGTTCTACACCATCAATGATTTTTCTGCCCTTGGTAACCTGTCGGGGTTCAATACAAAAGGAGCCAAAGCCAGTCTGCACTGTTTAGATGGTACCGAAAGTGTATGGCTGAATAACTCGCACAAAACTGTATACATGCGTCACCGTAGGTTCCTTCCCAAGTATCACCCATGCCGCAAGATGAAGAAACAATTCGACGGAAATAAGGACGACGGTTCAGCTCCAAGGGCTTTTATAGGGAAAGAGGTCTATGATATGGTTAAGGATATCGATGTTGTGCTTGGAAATGGACGTAAATTGAGGACCCGTCAGAAGAACATCTGGAAGAAGCGATCAATTTTTTTAGACTTACCTTTTTGGGAGCACTTAGAAGTTCGCCATTGCATCGACGTCATGCACGAAGAGAAGAATGTATGTGATAGCTTGATTGGTCTCTTATTGAACGTTCGTGACAAAACAAAGGATGGTGTCAACGCACGGCGTGACTTAGTTGATACGAACATAAGGACCGAGGGAGTGTCCCAATGCCTGGTAAGATATGTCGAACTACCTAGTTGTTAATAAGTCCATAACTTCATTGGGTCTAAAATTACATGATGGCCTCTTGTAGCAAACATTGAGTATATAATCTTTCCAAGGCTCCTTCGAAGCAGTCAGGGAGAAGGATATACTATCCACATCCCTAGAAAACAAGGAGCACCCGGGTCGAACGCGAGACCTTAGGGTTTACGTACCTTGGAGGCAGGGATTCCCACACGACTCTGAGGCGTATAGGAGTAGGAAGAGGTCCAAGACCGAGCGCAAGGAACAGTTGTAAGAGAAGATTAGTGCACAGATTAATGCACAATTTCAAGGACAGATAACAACATTACAAGAACAAATGAATCAACTCATCAACCAGTCGCAAGCCGCCCTCGTGATTTTGGGAGCCAGTCCCCCTCAACGTCAGAGTAGTGTCGCGTCCACGCCTGTACTTTCTGAACTTGGCGACGTCCAATTACCTATCGACGTCATCTAGGTAATGTACATCTTTGGAATGCTCCAAAGATAGACCTGTAGGATGCCTTGGCTAATTGTGTATCATTTTATAGGAGCCCATGCCCTGCAGGCTCCAAGTGAGGCTAGTTAGGTCCATTTCTGTTGAGGCTGGGTAGAGGGTGGTGTTTCCATGCCAAGAAGGGACAGTAGTGCATGGTGCCCAACTGGCGCAGGGTGATGCCAAGGTCCAGGTGGATATGATACATGATAATTTCATGGTCTTCCCGCTGGAGAAGCGCCTAAGCGGAGACATCATAACGCTAGGGGATGCCTTGTACACTTATGTCTAGTGGCCCAACAGGGACATCGCCCTTGACCCTGCAGTGTCGCAATCTCCACACGATGACCATGCCTCTCCAATAGTACTCTCGATGACTCTACCTCAACCCTCGCTTTAGAAGGCCTCTATATCGGCTCCCATGGAGACGACGTCGAAGAAACAAGAAAAGCCTGTCGAGTCGTCCCCCCAAATGTATACCACGCGAGGTGCTAAGGTTAAATCAAAGAAGATTAAGACGCCTGTAGTGCCCAATCTCCACACCACCATGCCTCTTCAACAGAACCCTCGATGGCTCCACCTCAACCCCTACTTAAGAAGGCCTCTGTATCGGCTAACGTGGAGACGGCGCCGAAGAAACAAGAAAAGCATGCTGAGTCGTCTTCTGGGAAGACATGTAGCGGGCTAGGCGCTAAGGCCAAATCAAATAAGATTAAGATGCCTCACAAGCCCGGGACATTCTCCCTCGGAATGTCGTTGGTCTCCGACACAATGTTACGCCACACTGGTTTGGCTTGCGGGACTTTGCATGCCAAGTACATGCAGCAGACCAACGAGGCGAGGGAAGACCGGCCTACTAGATTCACCGTTTGATCTCTGAGCAATGCATCAACCTAGACGCATCCTACGTCGAGAAATACATAACGAAGGGGTGGCTTGCTCACCGCGATAAGGACTACATACTGGTGTCCTACAACCAGGGGTAAGTGCTTCACTACTTGCTATACAAATTCTATTTGTACTTTATACGCAACACAAACTTAGGTTTAATGACTACAGCGACATACTTAGGTGGCACTAGATCATTTTAGTCATTGTACCAAAGTGGAACAAGGTAATATACCTTGATTCCCTAGTCGACAAAAACTACGACTTCAACCTTGTGCAAAAAGTACTCAGCGGGTATGCTCATTTCCTTCATACGTAACTCTATTGTAGTCTTCCTTCATTTGAAATGGTCAAGAATAACTTTTTGGAATCACGTAGGTCGTTTAGCGCCTATGTTACCGGGGGAGGGATACAAAATGAACGGAGAGCCACACTGCGACATAGGACACGGTTTCTGGTACTGGCTACAGCACAATAATCCTATATCATACTTCGTAACCTGACCTCTCGAACTGACTATGTAATTCTATTTTTGCAGTACCACCGGCAACTACAAGGCAACGTATGTGCATTCTACGTTTGTCATCATATGTAGAAAATCATGCGTGCTAAGACGAAGGATCCAGAGATTTGTCAATCAATCTCGCAATAATTATTTCCTATATATATATATATATATGCTTACTACTTTACTCCTAGCGACAGGGCATGACAATCGAAGAAAGTGCCTTCGATGTGAACAAACTCTCGGACGTTCGAGAACAGCTCACCTTCTTCATCACGACAGAGATCATTAACCAGAATGGAGAGTTTCACCCCAGCAACACTAATTTATTGTAATTCAATTGTAACTCTAGCTATAATACATGGATTTTCTTTTGTAATTGATTTTTAGCTGTGAATCATTGAGTTGTATATCTGTGATTTATCTGTTTTCTGCTTGGTTATTTTCAGAGGGCATGGCTAGCATTTCTTGAGGCTAGCCAAAAAACCGAATGTTTTTTTAGCTATAAAAGGATTTATCACAGACGATTTTGTAGTATAAACCGTTTGTGCAGGCCTACTATCACAAACATTTTTCTGGTATAAACCGTCTGTGAAGGCCTACTGTCACAGACGGCTTTAAACCGTCTATGATAGTAGGCCTTCACAGACGGCTAAAACCAACAACCATATGTGATAAGTCGGATATTACAGACGGTTCTTTTTACTAACCGTCCGTGATATGTTTGATATCACATACAGTTATTTTTACTAATCGTCTGTGATATGTATCCAATCATAGAAGGTTGGTACATTTAACCATCTGTGATGGCCGACATATCACAGACAGTTCTTGTTACTAACCGTTTGTGATATGTCATCAATCACAGACGATTAGTTCATATAACCGTCTATGATGGCCTAAGTATCACATACGGTTTTTTGGAGACTTCGTCTATGATAGTATGACTTCACAGATGGTTTGAACCAAAACCGTCTGTGTTGTGACTTATCACAGACGGCTCACAAACCGCCTGTGAAAACCACCTGTTATCGCAGACATATAAAATCAGACGGTTCAGAAACCATCTGTAATGACGATTTAGAACCGTATGTGATGACCCTTTGTGTAGTAGTGCTCCCACTTGCACTAGAGTCAATCATACAGGTATCTAATACCCATAGCTCTTGTGTGCACCTCATGCTTAGGTTGCGGGAGAGGCTTTGTCAACAGATCAACAATATTCAAATCTGTGTGCACTTTGCATATCTTTACATCACCTTTTTCAACGATCTCATGAATAATGTGATATCGTCAAAGTATGTGTTTGGACTTTTGATGCGATCTAGGCTCCTTAGTTTGTGCAATAGCTCCATTATTATCACAATAGAGATCCATTGGACTGGAAGCACTAGAAACCACACCTAGTTCATTAATGAACTTTCTAATCCACACGGCTTCTTTTGCAACTTTGGAAGCCACAATGTACTCATCCTTTATTGTAGAATCAGCAACCGTTCCTTGCTTGGAACTTTTTCAGCTCACTGCTCCTCCATTAAAATAAAACACAAACCGAAACTGCGATTTGAAATCATCCTTATCGGTTTGGAAGCTAGCATCGGTGTAACTATTTACGGCTAGCTCTTCCTCACCACCATACACAAGGAATGAATCCTTAGTCCTTCTCAAGTACTTAAGGATATTCTTGACTGCTATCTAGTGACCTTCACCTGGATTTGACTGATATCTGCTCGTAACACTTAGAGCATACGACACATTTAGTCATGTACATAGCATGGTGTACATGATAGATCCAATAGCTAAAGCATATGGAATTCTACTCATTTTATCTCGCTCATCAGTGGTCGAAGGACACCGACTCTTGCTGGGATTAATGACATGTGCCATAGGCAAGAAGCCTTTCTTGGAATCTTGCGTGTTGAACCACTTCAACACCTTGTCAATGTACATATCTTGGCTTAATCCAATTAGCCTTTTAGATCTATCCCTATAGATTCTTATGCCTAAAATATATGCTGTATCTCCTAAATCTTTCATTGAGAAACTATTTCTTAATCAAGTTTTAACAGACTCAAGCATTGGAATATCATTTCCGACCAATAAGATATAAGATCAGAAACACAAGCTTGCTCCCACTAACCTTCTTGTAAACATAAGGTTTCTATTCATTCTTAATGAAGTCAAACCCTTTGTCCACATCATCAAAACGAATGTTCCAACTCTGAGATGTTTGCTTTAATCCATAGATGGATTTCTTAAGCTTGCATATCTTTCTAGCTTTCTTTGGATCGACAAAACCCTCAGGTTGTGTCATGTACACATCCTCACTTAGATTTCCATTTAGGAAAGCCGTTTTGACATCCATTTGACATATCTCGTAATCGAAATATGCAGCAATAGCTAGAATAATCCGGATAGACTTGAGCATAGCGACAGGTGAGAAGATTTTATCATAATCAACACCTTGAATTTGTTTGAAACCCTTTGCGACCAGTCGTCCCTTATGAATGTGAACATTTCCATCCATATCTATCTTTTTCTTAAAAATCCATTTGCATTCAATGGTTTTAACACCATCAAGTGCATCAACCAAGTTCCAAACTTGATTGTCATACTTGGATTTTATCTCGGATCTCATAGCTTCAAGCCATGACTCAGAGTCTGAGTCCATCATCGCTTCCGTATAAGTCTTAGGCTCATCATTATTCAATAATAAAATCTCATGCCCATACCTTATAGGCTATTGACGTGGCCTTTTAGATCTACGTGGGGCTGATGCCTCATCTACAGGTTGTACAATATTTTGTTCATCTTGTAGAGGTTCAGTAGGAGTTGAAACATTTTTAGATGTTTCCTGAATTTCTTAGAGTTGCACCTTGCTCCCACTGGCTCCTTTGGAAAGATCAGATTGGCTCATCATTGACCGAACTATGTCCAACACAGTTCGATTCCGTCGTTTAGACACCCTATTCCATTGATGTGTTCCCGACGGAGTAAGTTGTGAAACAATTCCACATCTCTTTAGATGATCATCAAACTCATGGCTCAAATATTCACCTCCACGATCTGACTGTAGATATTTAATTGTCTTGCCAAGTTGATTTTGTACTTCATTCTGAAATTCCTTGACTTTTTCAAAGGTTTCATATTTATGCCTCATTAAGTAAACATAACCATATCTATTAAAGTCATCAGTAAAAGTTATGAAGTACTGAAAACCACCTCTGGTCGGAGTGCTCATTGGTCCACATATTCTATGAATACTTTATTCATCATGTTCATGAAATAGGCAGGGGTATTAGTTAGACCAAAGGACATGACTAAGAACTCATAACGTCCGTACCGCATTGAGAAAGCGGTCATCGGTATATCCTTCGAGCAAATCTTCAACTGACGGTAACCTAATCGTAGATCGATCTTCGAGAACACTCCGGCTCCTTTCATTTGATCAAACAAATCATCAATTTGGGGAAATGGATGCTTGGTCTTGATGGTGACTTCATTGAGAGATCGATAATCAATGCACATTCTCATGCTTCCATCCTTCGTTCGGACAAACAAAATTGGTGCTCCCCATGGCGACGAACTAGGTCTCACAAAATCTTTCTCCAGAAGTTCTTCAATCTGCTTCTTCATTTCTACTAGCTTATCGACTGGCATCTGATAGGGTCTCTTAGAAATTGGAGCTGTCCTTGGCACTAGATCGATGACAAACTCAATGTCACGGTCCGGTGGCATTCATGGTAATTCTTTTGAAAACACATCTGGATATTCTCTGACAATAGGCATATCTTCCAAAGCAATGGTCTTCAGGCTATTGACTAGCAGATGTCCATCACGCACTGAGGTGGCTAGAAACTCCACCTTGTTTCTCTTGGTATCCTCGATTGTTACGGCTCTTCGACCACAATCTAGCACAGCTTTGTGCTGTGATAACCAATTCATGCCAAGAATGATATCTAATGTCTGGGTATCTAGAACAATAAGGTTGGCTAGAACTCAAATCCAGCTGTGAGTAACTTAACTCCTAAATATCCCACTTTAGAACTTAGCTCTGCTCTAGGCGACTGGACTAACAGAGTATGCTTAAGACGCATAACTTCCAAGTTATTCTTAGTTGCAAAAACTCCAGAAACAAACGAATGCGAAGCTCTAGAATCAAACAAAACTGATGTAGGTACCGAGTTTACTAAAAACTCACCCAGTACGACGTCTAGTGATTCCTGAGCTCCTTCTAGAGTGACGTGGTTGACACGACCTCTGACCATAGATTGAGGTGCTCCTCTAGATTGACCGGTAGCTTGAGCAGCTCCTTGATTGTTGTTCTGCGCTGGTGTCTTGGCAGGTGTAGCTCCAAGGTTGAAGCGTACTGGAGTGATTGTTCCCTTCTGAGGACATTGGTTGGCGAAGAGCCATGGCTGACGGCAAGTATAACAAACTCTTGATCCATTCTGTTGGTTGTTCCCTGGATTGGGGTTGGCTGGTGCAGGATTACGAAAGTTCTGAGCAACTGGGCGAGGTGCTGAAGTTGGTGTAGGCGTCCTGAAAGAGTTATGCGGTGGAAAACGATTAAATTGCTGTGGAACCATTCTTGCCTTCTGCTGTGGTTGGTGACTTCCATGCTGAGTCATCCTGCGTTTGCGGTTGTCTTCCAATTCTTTGCGTTTGTCTTCCAGAACCAACGCCTAGTTGACCAGCTCCTGGAAATCTGGAAAGGTATGGGCGATCAAACTGACTTGCAATCCAGTATTCGATCCTTTTAGGAAGTGACTCTAGCGAGCCTTGTCGGTGGCGACATCCTCTGCAGCATAGCGAGCTAGCTAAGAAAACTTATTGAGATAGTCTGTCATTGACATACTTCCCAGTTTGAAGTTTCATAATCACTTAGTCAAGTTTATATTTGCAACTCACATGAGATGATGACTAATGACATGGCTAAGCAGTCTACTCATATCTAACCAACCCACGTTGGTGCTACGATATTACCAACTAAATAATGAACCAATCTAGGGTGACAAAAGATTATGATATAACAATAAACAAGGTGGATATAACAATTAGGATTAATAACTACACCCAAAAGCATTTAAATAAATAATTAAAGTACATGCAATAATTTGGATCAAAGTATTTTGAAAACTAGGTTCAATATGATCAAAGGTATAACTTGCCTTGGAATAGGTCTAGGTACTGGTCTTGCTCTTGGAGCACTCTTTCTTCTTCAAAGTTCCCCAAAGTATCAATGTCTACTCGCAAACGAAGCAAACAAACAAAAAAATAACATAAACAAAACAAACTCGAAAAATTAAATAAAAATGGTAGATAAATAGATATCAAATTTAGATGAATTTAGAAATTTGAATGGGCTCAAACGGAGTTTGGATGAAGAAGATATGGGCTTTGGAAGTTTGAATCTAAAGAATATGCCGTAATTAGGATTTATTGAAATTTCTGAATTATTTTCCAATTGAAAATCTAGATTATGACGTTGGATGACGTTAGCCCTGGGATAATTCGGTCAAAAACAAATAAAAGAATTTGGAATTTGACAAGTGGGGCCCACTGTCAATGAGTTGGTGTACGGTGGACTGGTTTCATGGCTTTTGGTACGGGTGGAGATTTGGATACGCCACGTGGGCTGTGACACGCAGGCGCCATGTAGACCAAAGGGTGATGTGGCCATTGATTTGGCGATGAAGCAGAAGCCACATCAGTAGAGATAGAACCGAAGGGGAGGACAGAGAAGACATGGCCGGCGGTGGAGATGACAACGTCGACGGCGTCCCACGGCGAGAGAAGTCCGTCCGAGGAGCAAAACGGGATGTCGAGAACTTGATGATGCTCTAGGAGGTGATTCTTCGACAAGGGCGGCAATGGATCGATGGCAGCGGCGATCTTGGCGGCGGGGAACTTTCGGCCCACGGCAACTGCGACGATTAAAAGGCGCCTGAAGAGAGATGAGGTGAGCACCGGGACGGCGAAGGCACGAAGATCATAGGGAGCACCTCGAGGAGGCCGGAGGTGGACTGTCGGTGAAGAATTTTGGTGAAGAAGAACTCCGATGGCCGCTCGGATTTTCAACGATTGCGGCTCGATGGAGACAAAATCAGGGCAGACTTTTTAGGGTTTCGAAGGAGAGAAACGAGGCAAGGGATTTGACGTGAGGGCAGCCTTTAAATAATTGCTAGGATGGGGAGATTGAGATGAGGATGCCGGCGCGGCTTCGCGTGAAGCATTCAGACTCAAGAGTCCAGGAGGAAGATGATGTCCAAGCTGACGGCGCAGGGCCACAAGGCAGCGAGTGGAGAAAATGGAAAGGAGGCTGGGGTTGGGTCGTCGCACAAAAGAGAAATGGGCCAAGGGCGGCAGGATTCAGCGCGTGCAAGGAAAGAAGGCAACAGGCCGGCGGAAAATGGAAGCGACCGAGGAGAAAGGAAAGCGCGGGCCGGGCCAAGAAGGACAGAAGTGGGTCGTAAGAGAATTGAACGGGCCCGAGGGTTAGGGAATAGGAATGGGCTTAAGGGAGGGTTCAGCCCAAGAATTAATCTAAGATTTATATTAGTTTTTCCTTTTTAGAAAATAACATAAAATCCAAATGGCAATTAGGAAATAGAAATGAACTTGGAAAAATTCTAGAACAATCTAGAAAATATATCCAAGCTCATCGAATCCAAATAAAATAGTTTTGCAAATGTTGATGTTGACTTTAATCATATTAAATTATTTTCATACTAAAAGTCCAAGTTAAGCTTGTTATTAAATTCCAATAAAATCCAAATGGTGAATTTTCAACTATTAACTAAACAAAAGATTTTTAAAGCTCAGAAAATTAGGATGTTACAGGACCATACTATTCACATCAAACTTTGCAAAAACGAGTTATGCATAGAATCCAATTCTATCGAGTGACATGAACACATACTACTATATCACGCGGTAACGATTACCTTGCACGGCGGTCCTGCTAGCCAATTAGCGGGCGAGGTTTGAAGGGGCATTGCCCTTGGAAAAGTTTTCTGGGACATGAATCTTATTCACGTGATCGAGCCTTGGAAATCATCGGATTAATCATATTAACCCTATTTCCAACCAATCTGATCACTACTTCCACACGACCACGTACTGCGACATACCCCGATGGCAGAATTCCGGCCAGTAGGAGTATCATGAAATGCGATCGTGAAGAAGACGAGTAGATCATCTCGTGTTCTCAAATTATACCTCTTGCAAACCCATCTACTATCGTCGAAACCCGATCGATCTTATCGACCAATGCATAAACCGCTCCATCCATATGAACCGATCTAGGTTACCAGACCCGACCAGTAATAGATCCAATCTACTGCTGCTACATATCAAGTATATGCGATCAATCTAGATCAAAAACTACGCAAGATGGCTCTGATACCACTGAAGGGATACGGGTAGGCTACAATAGCTAGCAATTCAAAAATTCTACCACGTAAACCAGAATGCCATGCAAGCAAGAGATCATAAATCGTTACCACTAGACGCACAGTGCAGTGGAAGAAGAGAGTAGCCTGATCCAACATAGAGTGTGTCAATGAAGTGGTCGTAGTTGATCGTCCAGTGTCCTAAGTGTCGATCGTCTCCTCCAGCAACCAATTGCGTACCTTGCGAAGTCATGAATCGTCCTCGAGCGCAACAGCAAAAGTCCAGGGATGGAACACCGCACGCCGGTGTGCTAGCACCAACTCGCACGATAAGGCTCTCTCGAGAAGATGGCGACTAGGGTTTCGGATGAGCAACTCACGTTGTGTGTCTGTCTCTCATATGACCCAACAGCCTCATGCATCTCCTTATATAGAGCCCATGACGGATCCTATCCGAACATGTTCGTTCCAACCCGTTAAGTGTGTGACTCTGTAGGTTCATGCGTAATCGGTTGTGACTCGGAAACTCTTTTTTGACCACTAGTTGTTAGCGGTTCCTAGCAGAACATAACGATTCTCGAATACACATAAATTATTTTAGACGAACCTTAATGCAATAGGATCTACAAGTAACTCCTTATCACTTACGACTAGTTCATAACGCCTTATGACCAGTTCACAACTAGTTAGTGATCATGTTCAACCAGTCTACGACTAGCTTGTATCTCCATACGACTAGTCTGTATCTGATCGAACTGAATGACATGCTTGTGTATTCCCCCTTTGCCTCACGATATCTGGTTGAACTCTAGGTAAGATATTTGTCATCCATGAACTGTTCAATACTTTCTCGATCAAGTGTCGGATAACATCATGTGGTCGACTCTTCGACCACTAGTGGCATGGCCATGCACTTTCTTTATCTGACCACATCGAGGGCCCTAGAGATATCTCTCCTGTTATGTTACGAGGGACAAATCCCATATCCGACCAGTCACATCCCTTCACGTGTTTCATAGCATACCTGAAAGCTACCTTTATAACTACCCAGTTAGAGAGTAACGTTTGACAATCCCAAAGTGTACTATTACACATATAGGAAACCATGCTGATCTCAGGTCTAAGGATTATTGAAAGCATCTAGGCCCCTAAAAATTGTTTTGGTAATTAATGACAATATGTGAATATGGAACTAACATGTTTATTGAGTATTTACAGGGTAAAGTCCCAGTGATGAGAATGACAACCTGGAGATGCCTGCTAAAGGTCAACATGAAGATCAATATGGTTCAAAGACAAGGTACAAGTAGTCTAGGATCCTTTTTGTATTTACCGGTCTTAGGAGAAAATGATGGAAGACCGGATTTTAGGTTAAATACCGTACTATTAAGAGGGATCATGACTAGTAGCTTGATAGCATGTTCTTGTGCCATTTGGATCAATATAGGATCATGCATGCACTTAGAATTTGTTTTGAAAGCCAACTTTGCGCTTCTCAGGAAAATCGGTAGTACCGACGTTTTGTCGGCGGTACTACCACACAACGGTGTGACCGAGAATGTGCTGCGGTACTACCGCAACCCGGTCGGACCTATTTTTAGTTGGCAGTACATTTTTTACAGAGTAACCCTTTTTGGAGCTCAAGAACTCCCATGGAAAAGGGTAGTACCGGAGCCTATATGGCGGAACTACCGCATGGCGGTATGACCGTATATCTTTTGGCGATACTACCGGTGAACGTTCAGACCATCCGAACACATGATCAAATCGTGCTGTTAAGACCTGTGGTCCGAACGTCCAATCGAATATGAGCCATCCACGTAATCAATTCGATTAGGACTAAGTGGTCTGATCGCTCTCTTGGCAGCGGTAGTACCAGAGTTATGTGGCGAAACTACCGCGTCGCGGTAGTGCCACTTGGCGGAACTACCACATCCCGATAAGACCAAAAAATCAGTGGTACGTTATTTCCAGTGAGTGCCCCTTTTGGACTCAAAGAGAAGCGGTAGTACCGCTCGTGTTTTTCGGTATGACCATTCAGCGGAACTACCGCATGATCAATGGCGGTAGTACCGTGCCGAATTTCCAACAACTATTTCAGAGGCAGTTAATGCCTCTGAGCTAGCTGTTGTTGTGCATTTTGGGAAGGTGCGGTAGTACCAGCCAATGAACGACGGTACTACCGCATGTGCTGAAAAGTTTGGGGGTTTGCCCCTAATGGTCGTATTTGTTTGTGAAGGGTATAAATACCCCTCCACCTGCTCAAGGACATAGAGAGAGGCTTCATTTAACATTCTTTGAGCCTTGAGCATTCTCTCCACACCTCCAATACACTTGTTGCATTCATTGTGAGGTGGTTGAGCCAAATTCAAGTGCATTCATTCTAGATTGATACTTAGCACTTGATTGTCGTCAAGCGAAGATTGTGTTTCATTAATCTTGGTGTTTGCCAACACCTAGACGGCTTGGCAGGAGTTCGCGTGGTGATCTCTTCAAGGAGATTGTGAAGAGGCCCGGATTGCTTAGCTAGAATTGTATCTAGTTTACACTTAGTCCATAATTGTCTTAAATTGTTAATTAGTCAAAAAGTTTTAAAACCTCCTATTCACCCCTATAGTCGGTTATCCTTGATCCTACAATTATACATCATTATTGCTAGACACCTAAATGTGAACTCCCCCTAAATGTGTGCATACAAATATATGGAATGAAACTAAATGCACATATTCATGTTTGACTCTTGGTGGAGTTCAATCTAAATTTTGGTTCCAAAGAATGCAACAATTTAAGGATATGACTATTTAGCTCATGCTCATGAAACAACATGCATTCACAAAAACCCATAAACCATTTTGGGCAAATTGCAAATTCGTTTTCTCATATAATAGTTTACCCATTTTAAACAAAGCCCAAAACTTTTTTTCATTTTCGCTAAGAAAAACCTTTTTTTAGGAAAACTCCCCCTTACACAAAGGTTGTACTCCTTTGACACATAAAGGCTTTCTCCATCCAACCAATATCTCTCTCTTTGTCATCTCTTTGAAATATATCCATCTAAAACTCATGATGACCTCAAACTCTCTCTTTTGACCATTATTTGCAACCAAATTCTCCCCCTTTGACATTAAGCACCAAAAATGTCTATATGTGCATCACACTTTAAAGATAGTCCTTAAACATCAGTTGTGGATACCATATGTCGACAAGACTTGAAATTGAAACATGCTTAAACTTCTCTCGCAAAGAACCTCAAAGAAAGTATCCAAAGAGAAGAGGAAAAGAGAGAATCCACTCGTATAGGGAGAGTACTTGAGCTTGGTCAAGAGAAGTATGCTCGGTAAGGAATATGATAGTCGGAGCAGTTGCCGAGGTCAAGATGATCAAAAGAAGCTACCACTTGAAGAATAAAATTGCATTTGTAATCAAGAAAAACACTAGATGGTAGCTTTCAAATATAGCAATAAACAACTTGACCAAAGGAAGAAATCGACAAATAGGTCATCTACTGTTGCTAACAATAGCGACCGATTAGACTGGCGTTCAAGGGATCGTTAGACCAGAGAAACAACAGAGGTCAGACCGGGGATACACAACGGTCAGACCGGTTACGCCTGACAGGAATTCAACAAATTTTGATTTTGAGAAATTTGAGCAAGGGGGATTCTACACAACTCCAAATCTTATCTAATTGAAATAGAAACATGATTGGGGAGCTTTGAAACAATAATCAAGATTTGAAAACATTTTAAACTCATTTCGGCAAAATAAACTCATTTTCATTTAAATTGTCTCCATAATTGCCAAAATGAGCATATGAGGGTATTTTGAGCATTCTTTCGCATGAATAAGTTTCAAATGGCCTTATAAACAATTTTTCATGAAGATTCCGGGCTCAGATTTTCAACCGCTTGAAAGTATGCAAGATGAATGTCCAATTTTCTCAAAATAGACAAAGTAAAAAAACTCTTTTATTTGTTTAAAAACTTGAGCCATACATGCTCCAACAAATCTAATAAAAATCATAGAGCTGGTAAACGCAAACACTCGCAAGTTTGGTTTTAAGAGGCTCACCAAATCTCAATCATTGTGAAGATATGAAAATCATAAAGATTCATAAAACTAAACGTTTCAGGTTTTTCAGATTTTGACATACTAATTGAGCTTTGAAAGAGGGATGAAAAATTGGACAAACAAGGTTCAATAAATCTGACAAAATTAGACAACAAATGTCAACTATGTAGGATCAAATATTATTATATTAAGTTCCTCAAATTATGAACCCGTTGAGAGATACAAAAATCACAAATCAGATCAAAACCATGCAAAAGTATGAAGTTTCAGCACGTTGATCAAAGAGAGAAAAAGTCAAAAAAAATTCAAATCAAGTCTAAATGCTTTGAAATTTTGCAGAAAAAACCTTTAGACTCCTAGGAAGCTTTTCCAAAAAGAAGTTTCGAAAAACAAGTCTCCATTCAAAAGATATGCCAAAATGTATCCCTGGTCTGATGTCACTGATCGAAACACTAGTGTGACTTATCAACCAGCACATGTATTGATTAATGGCCATGTTTCACTGGTCATGGATATGGAGATATCAAATTAATAATGTGAACACATGTTATAGAACATGGTGTTGGATTGACCTACCTTGAGACACTATTGAGATTGTTATGATTTTATGTGTCATCAGTTGGTCTCAAGCAATGATTATGTATAATCCTTAGACCTGAGCTTAGCATGGTTTTCTACATGTGTAATAATACACTTAGGGGTTGTCAAACGTTACTCCGTAATTGGGTAGTTATAAAGGTAGCTTTCGAGTATGCTATGAAACATGTAGAGGGATGTAACTGGTCGGATATGTGATTTGCCCCTTCTAACATAATAGGAGAGATATCTCTGGGGCCCTCGATGTGGTCCGATAAATAAAGTGTATGGCCGTAACACTAGTGGTTGAAGAGTCCACCACATGAAGTTATCCGTCACTTGATCGAGAAAGTATTGAACAGTCGATGTGTCGACGATCGAGTCACCGATCTTACGAAATAAACAGAAGAAAATAGCAAAGAGTTCTTGGGAGAGAATGAGACTAATCTTTATTGCTATGAACTGGATATTACAGGGGGTGCCTTCGATAAGACAGTGGACCAATCCTAATTACACTGAGTGTACTGCTTGCTTTGGTATTGAATCAGACTTGAAGCATGAATCTAATGCTGATTATAATACTTCAATCTAATGGAATGCGATTGGATCTCATGAAATGTGATTGGATCTCATCCTCCTTTCTATCGTTTGCAGTCTCCTTTAAGTAGTCGATGAAGTGGTGGCAGTTACTTCTTGAAGAGACGCATGTTGGAAGTGTCACGACTGGTCGGAGCGAGACAGCAGTTGGTAAAGTATCAACTATTCGGCGGTTGAGTGTCTGTGAGACACTCAACCATATGGTAGTTGTTGCCAGTGTCTTAAGACCATGAAATGTCACGTGGTATGGAGTAAATATGACATGTGTTCTATTCATCACACGGTACGGAATATGTTTGGAGTTAAATCCAGATGCCAGTTCATTGCTTCTATGAGCAGTCACCTGGTCGGGGACTAGGTACAGGACATCATCTGACTAGAGTACCCATTATGTAACCTCTGGAATTCTTACGACCTCGGAGGTCATTAGCCTTAGGGTTTACGACCACGAAGACATATGGTCTTTTATTATGTATTAAAGTAATACATAAAGATTTTAATCCTCGTCAGCTAGCCCCTGAACTTTAAATGAATTGGTCGTATGCAAACTTTCTCCCGACGAAGTTATATCGGGCAGACCCTCATTTAATCCCGTGACATACGAGATGGTTTGTATTCACTTTAAAATTGAGAAACTGTATCGGGAACTGAAGAGTTTTTCTGTCTATTGGAAAAAAGATTGTTTCCGTTGGACTTTTGGGTAACTCCCGATTGTAGTTAACAAACTGCGGCTATAAAATCTCGCCAGCACAGGGCTTTAGGGTTTTACGCTTTCATATTTTCCTCCAATCCTTTCCATCTTCTTGTGAAGAATCTTCTCCGACCTCCCCTCACTTTTCTGTCAAAAGCTTCCTCTGACCTCCGCTTATCAACTCAAAGATCTCGTCATGTCGGACTCGATCACCAAGTGGTTGGCTTCAGATCTGAGTGGAAAGAAACTCAAGGCACTGGAGGAGGTCGAGATGCTCCCCTACAAGGATATTATCAAGTGGAGGTCCGCGATCGAAGAACACTTTCTGAGCCGCGAAGAAGGGAAATCCCTATTTTTCTTACCTACGTTGAGTGTGGATTCAAATTACTAGTGCATCTGTTTCTTCCAAGAGTCTTGGAGTATTAAGGAGTTGATCTGGTGAATCTGGCCCCCAATTCATCTACCTTTGTGAGGCGTACCTAGGGATCCGACCAAATCTGAAGATCTTCAAATATTTTTACCGGATGGCGAAGTCTGGGAAGTCAGCGGTCGGACTTGGGGAGTGTTCGTTGCGCCTTCACGATGGGAAGGCTGATGAGTACATCCATATGTACTCAAAATCTTTGCGGTCTTCATGGAAGAAGAATTGGTTCTGCATGACGGTCATGAAGGACGACGGCCTCTACCTCATCGGTAAGAGAGCGAGCGAGAATATAAAGTGGAGATCGATCATGGAGAATACAGGGACGGTCGGAAGATGGATTGAAGCCATCCAAGACCTAAATAGGAAGGGTTTGACTTCTTGGCACGTGGTGGGGGATTTTACCATGCGCCGAATTAGTCCCCTAAAGCTCCGAGAACATTTCCTGCTTTGGTATATTGGTCGTGATGAAGCGATCAAGGAATCAAAAGAAGGTAAGTCTTGAAAAACTATGACTAGTATGGCCTACTTAGTTGATTATCTTATAACCTTTAAATCTCTTTGTCTTTTTGAAGTCCTTTCCTCTGATGAAGTCAGAGAGCGGATCAAAATAATCTGCACTGGGGAGCCTGATATCAAGGCCTCATTCCTGGGTATTTTGGCCATCGTCTGTAAAGAAGAGAGACTTAGAAGACTCAAGGTAAATAACCACTTTTTCTTCATATTTTATATATCCTCCAATCTGTATATGATTTTGCTCTAATATGTAGGCGGTCAGGATGAGGATTATCAAATCCGGCGAGGATTCTACTTCTACCGTCGCTCCGACCGATTCCTACTCAGAAACCGCACAAGACGATGGTCTCCTAGACGTAAAAAAAGAGAATTTGTAGAAAGGAATATATAATTTAGATGGAAAATTACATTGCCTGATTAAACTTGAGTTGTAATTCAGACAGGAGAGAAAGAAGATCCGTAGGGCGGAGCTGCGGAGGTTGTTAGCCCTAGGGCAATCGTTCATGACTTGACAGATGTTGCCAAAGCAACTTTCTGGAAACCAACGAAGACACCATCTCTGACCAGCTGGTCAGGGCCCTCGGCCAACTAGTTGAGGATATCACTTTCGACCAGAGCTCGGGGGATGTCATGGGTGCAACCAACCCGACAAGTTCAGAACCGGTGAAATCGGTTGACAAGAAAAGGAAGGCTAGAGCTACGGACTTTGCTCCAGCGCACTTCAAGGTCAAGACAAAGAAGAAGACCATGTATTCATACATGAAAGAGAATTATGTAAATACATACCTTTAATACTTTTGATGTCCTTAAGATCTTGAATTTCCTTTCTTGAATTTTCAAAGGTCCTCTGGTGTTCCAGTCGCCTGCAACCAGAGCACTCCTCAGGAGAAGGTTACTAAAGAAAAGGAGGTTGATCCAGCCCCTGAGCAGGTGGCAGCGCTAGCGCCTACTAAGAAACCTGCGGCGGCACCAACTCCATCTAAGGAGGCAGAAGCTCCAGAAGGGTCCCAGCAGGTTCTGACCACTGCTGGAGTCCTTTAGTGAATTTCTCCGAATGCCCCTCATCCTACCGGCTTCCCGCTTGGTCATCGAATCTTCTACGATGAAGAACTCGATGAGGCCTGAGGTAGAATATCAGACCGTCAAGTAGAGACGAATCCTGATACTATTTTTTACCGAGTATAATGATATGGCAATCTGGGTAAGTATCCACGACCACTTCTATAGCCTTTTCCCCTAAAGTTTTTTTAAAAAAAACTAAAAGAGTTTGTCATATCTGTAGCATATCGTGGAGAATTTCGTTGTGATCGGAGGACTGACCCAGTGAATAAAACTCTTGGAGAAAAGAAACTCTGAATTAGAAAGTAAGAACTTTCCTCTTGTCTTCTCCTTTCCTTCTTTGCTATCTTGTTTCTCTTCTAATAATTAACTTCTTCCCTTATCATATTTAGTAGATTCTAAGAAATTAAAAGAGGAGGTCGTGGCCAAGGAAGCTGTAATAACAAAGCTTGAAGGTGAATGCCAGGTTAAGGACCAGTCAATCAAATTCTTAACGACTAGGAACAAGGAGACTATCAACACTTGTGAGAAGAAGAGTCAAAGTAATTGGTCGTAAGATTAACCAGGGTACTATCTGTTTTGATTATTATTATTTATCATTGGTTCACTCGTGCAGAGCAAACTCAAGAATTAACCAGAATGAAGAAAGCTCTTGAGTTCGAGCACGGCCAGGGGGTCAGAACTTGATTGGGGCCTTGACGAAAAAGGTAAAGCTCTGAACAAGGTGCTTTTCGATATGGGATTAAGATTGCAACTGCCTCTCTTGAAGGATCCTGTAGAGAAAATTAACTTCCTAAGCCAACAACTCGAAGATCTCCGAGGTCTTCTTAAAGCTACTTGGGACAACTATGCACAGACGATAAGGAAAGCTGTCACTAGTGGAGTCAGCTTTGCTCTGGCAAAACTGAAGGCTTCCGACCCCTTCGTGCATCTCTAAGCTGTTGAAGAAGATTTCAACTACTCGAGAGATGAAGCGACCAAGCTTATCGAGGAAATGGCGCCTCTTGGAAGCAAGGTTGTGGAGAAAATGGAAGTCGGAGCTTCAGCACGCAGCGACCAGTCTGATGATCCTAAGGAGTGGGATTTTGTAATATAAGAAGTATGAATGTAAAAACTTACCTTTCTTTCATCAATAAGTCTTCCGTTCATCAATATTTCCTAGCCCCCGACTGCTTTATAGTAGAAGATCTTTACTAAAGAAGAAGTAAGTCAAGAATAAGAGTAAAAGTCACGATCACTGTGTATAAAGTAAGTGTTGATTATGTGATACAATTGATCGTATTAATACTAGGAAATCAATGTTGGTCGGGACTAGTGTATGACTTTAACTAGTTGTAGATCTGCTTTCCATAACCGAAATACTAAACAATACATTGTATGGTCATAAAAAAAAAGACTTGCCTTGATGAGAAAGAAATTATGCAAGGATGTATGCAATAAACGATAAGTGGCATTATTTATATATAGTATCCAAACTGGTCGTAATTATTGTTAAGAACTGAAGGCATGAAAAACACCTCGCAAAACGTGCTCATGCTCAAGTTCGACTGGCAGCGAAGATCGTAGAAAAAGGACTGTTGCTAGAAAACTCCTTCCAGTGGACAGGACCACATGCAGAGAGGAGAGATTTCAACTAGGAGGCTTTCTGTGTCTTCACCAGTAGCCAAACGAGAGTAGAACAAAATGTTGAAGTGAAGAAATGTAGTCTCTAAAATCTTAAGCATGTAAATCACTATATGTAGTCGTTTGTGTTATGCTCTTTTTACTCATATGTTTCTTTGAGAAAAGAGTGTGATCGCGTGTGAGAACTATTGACTTAATGGTCACGACTAGGACCCTTATTGCGTTTGACTTATATGTCTTAGTCAAAGAGTAACAGAGATCCTTTAAAAGGATATCAGAGATAATTTTGTCTTCTCCGACCAATTAGACAATAATAGTAGGAAACCAGAGTATGGGTACAATCGTATAAACAATATCACTCGTCGAAGAAAGTAAAGAAATGATAAATCTTTATTAAAAAATCACAAAATGTAAAATATATTTATACAAAGAACTTACGCAATTGGTCAATATTCCAAGAGTTTAACAAAACATGCCCATCTGACATAGCTAATTGTACCGAACCAGGTCCGATGACTTCGACCACAGTGTATGGACCTTCCCATTTGGGATAAAGTTTATTGCGATTAGCTTGGTTCTGATTTTTTTGTAGAACCAAATCACCTACAGCTAGGCTGCAAGGTTGCACCTTACGACTGTGGTACCTTCGCATGGCTTGTTGATAAACTATTGATCGTATAAGGGCTTGGTTTCGTCATTCTTCAAGAAAATTGATGTCGTCGAGTTTTCGTTCTATCTAATCGTTCTCATTGAAACAATCAGTTTGAGCAGAGCCAATTTTCAGTTCCGGAGGAAGCATGGCTTCAACACCGTAAACCTGAAAAAATGGTGTTTCACCGGTTGCACGATTGGTCGTGGTTCGAACGGCCCATAATACAGAAGGAAGTTCTTGAACCTAAGCTCCTAGCGGTTTTGTCAACTGGTCGAATACTTGGCGTTTCACCCCTTGCATTATGATACCATTGGCTCGCTCGACTGTTCCATTGCTCTGTGGATGAGCGACAGAAGCAAAATGTATCTTGATACCTAGATCCTCGTAGAATTCCTGAAAATTTCTGCTAGAGAACTGGGTACCGTTATCTGTGATTATTCGACTAGGTATACCAAATCGTGTGATCACATTTTTTTGTGAGGAACCTCTTAGCAGCTTCAGTTTCTTTCTAGGAATGAGTTGGATCTAGAAACCGAAGAAGTGCTTTTTGAGTTTCTGTACTTCCGCCAGATAAGATGACATCTTGGTACTTGAGCATTGATACTCTTTCCCGACTTGATTCGCTACTAGTTGAGAATCGCCTTTCACTAGTAATCTGCTAATCCCGAGCGCACTATCTGCTCGGAGTCCTACCAGTAAACCTTTGTATTCTGCCACATTATTTGTAGCAGAAAAGTTTAGCTGAATGACGTATTTGATGTGTTCTCCAATAAGAGATATCAAGACGACTCCAGCCCCCAAGCCTTTGAGCATCAAGGAACCGTCAAAGTACATTGTCCACTCGTCGTGGTGTTCATACTCAGGCCCTTGGGTGGGTTCAGGGTTTGTCCATTCGGCAATGAATTTTGCTATTGCATGGGACTTTATTGTTGTACGTGAGATGAAATGGAGGTCGAACGCCCCAAGCTCGACCACCCATTTTTCTATTCGTCCTGATGATTCCTTGTTTCCAAGAACTTGACCTAGGGGATATCCGGTTGGCACGACCACTTTGTGGGGCTAAAAGTAATGATTTAGTTTCCTTGAAGCCATAAGGAGACCATAGAGCAACTTTTGTATCTGTGAATATCATTCCTTTGGTACATGCAAGACTTCGCTTACATAATATACCGGTCGTTGAACGCTGTCACGCTCTACGACCAGTACACCACTGACTATTTGTGGCATTGCAGCCACGTAAATCAGCAATGTTTCTCCCAATCTTGGAGATACTAAGATCGGGGTACTCGTAAGGTACTTTTTAAGCTCTTCAAAGGCATCGTTTGCCTCTTTAGTCCACTCAAAACTTTCATGTTTCCGAAGAAGTTTGAAGAAAGGGAGACCTTTCTCACCTAACTGTGCTATGAAACGACTTAGCGCTGCCATACAGCCGGTTAGTTTTTGGACTTCCTTTTTTGTGGTCGGAGGGCGCATCTGATCGATGGTCGTAATCTTTGCTGGGTTTGATTCAATCCCTCTAGCCGAAACTAGGAATCTAAGAAGCTTTTCCAAAAAAAAAAAAAATCCAAGCACACACTTCTCTAGATTTAACTTAAGGTTATGGCTTCTTAAGTTATTGAAAGTCTCGTGTAGGACGGAGATATGATCACCAACATTAATGTTTTTTACAACTAAGTCATCAATGTAGGCTTCTAGATTTTGACCTATCTAAGGATTAAATATTTTTTGCATCAACATTTTTTAGACCAGATGGCATCTTAACATAGCAGTAAGTGTCATATGGAGTGATGAAGTAAGTTTTATCCTCATCATCTTTACTTATATTAATCCGGTGGTACTATGAGTACGCATCTAAAAAAACTTAACAACTCACACCTAGAAGTAGAGTCTACAAGTTGATTAATGCGTGGAAGGGAAAAGTAGTCATTCGGACAAGCTTTATTAAGATCTGTGAAGTCAATACACATTTGCCATTTCCCATTGCCTTTTCTAACCATTACAGGGTTGGCGAGCCAATTTGGGTGGTCGACTTCACGAATAAATCCAGCCTTGAAGAACTTGTCGATCTCCGACTGGATTGCCTCCTTCCAGACAGGTGTGAAATGTCTTAGCTTCTGCTTGACTGGTTTTTTGTTAGGCTGGAGAGCTAGCCTGTGCTCGATCACCTCCCTAGGGACTCCAGACATGTCGGACGTCTGCCAGGTGAATATGCCTTGTTTTGCTCAGAGGAAGGAGACGAGCGACTCTTCCTATTTGGGGTCGAATCCTGCCCCGACCAGTACCTTTTGGGTAGACGCATTAGTGTTTCCTGACCCATACGGTGTGTTGGCGCTTTCCAGAGGAGCGTCTTTGCCGAGTGGAACCTCCTTGGCTTGGTCGAAAGGTTTTGGCGCCATCTTTGGCCTCGATTGCTTGACCTGCATGGTAGGCAGATTAGTTTCCCTGGTCGGAAGCTCATCGACCAATTCTAAGGACTTCCGATCACATGCATAAGTCATTTTTCGATCTCCTCGAACCGTGATGACTCCTTTCGGTCCTGGCATTTTTAAACTCTGATAACCGTAATGCGTGGCTATCAAAATTTTTGTTAAAGCCGGACGACCGAGGATTCCATTGTATGCGGTTTCGAAATCCACCACATCAAATGGAACTTTTTCTGTTTGGAAGTTGTCGGGTCTTCCGAACGTAACCGGTAGGGACAACTGTCCTATCGGTTTAGCAGTAGAACCAGGAATTACGCCGTGGAAGGCATATTTCACGGGTTTTACCTTAGACTTGGGAATCTGCATCTCTTCTAATGCTCCCGTAAATAAAATGTTTAAAGAACTACCTCCATCTATTAAGACTTGATTAACTTTACAATTGTTAATAGTAGGTTCAACTACGATAGGAAACCTACCTGGTTGAGTCGACAGGATGGGGCAGTCTTCTTTGCCGAAGGAGATTACAATTTTTGACCATCTGGATGGCTTGACGGTGATCGGAGACTCGGTAAGGTTCACCTCCCGTTCCATGGCCTTCAGATGACGTCTTGACTCGTACGAGGAGGATCATCAAAAATCATATCGATTGTGTGCTGCAGCTCCTGATACTCTATCTCTTCGTCGCCATCTTTGTCCTTCTTGGAGCTTGGTTCTCCGAGTTCTATTATGGAGGGGAAGGGATCTTTACCTAAGTAGTAATCCTTCAATTGCTTTTGCTAGGCTCGGCAGGTGCGTAAATCGTGCCCTACTGCCTGGTGAAGTGGACACCACTTCTTTTTTTTCCTTGTAATCATCGGTTGGAGCTTTTGCCTTGTTCTGACTGGAAAAGTTTTTCTTGCCCTTGGTAAATTTTTCTAGAATTGCAATGACTACTTTGTTGTCGGGATTGCGATTCTTCTTATTCTTGAGAGACTTCTTGCTTTTCTTTTCTTGCTTCTCCAGACCTGACTGGGGATTTTTATCTTTTTTATTAATAGCTTCGCACCATTCGACCACTTCACTAACGGCTGCAAACTTGTCTGCCATGTCGAAAAGTTCGACGGTCATTCGTGGAGAATTTATTGCAATATCCTCTGTAAACCGGCAATTCCTTAGCCCTACTTTAAAAGACTAGATGACAGAAGACTCTACGATCTCTGGGATAGAGTTTCGAACCTAATTGAATCTCTTGATATATTGTCAAAGAGTTTCATTGGTTTTCTGCTTCATCCAATGAAGATCATCCTGCTTCCCGGGACGGTCGTACGTTCCTTGAAAGTTGGCGATCAGAGTATTGCAAAGTTGCTCCCAAGTATAGATAGATCCGACTGGTAGGTTAAGCTACCACGACCAAACGGACCCTTGAAGGACCGTGGGCAAATAATTTGTCATCACGTTGTCATTATCACCAGCAGTCTTGATGGTGGTAGTATAAATTTAAAGAAATTCTACTAGGTTCTGAGTCCCGTTGAACTTCTCTATGTTGGCTGGTCGAAACCTGTCTATCCAACGAACAGCTTGGAGACCTATCGAAAACACTCGGCAGCCCGTAATGGAGTCATGACGCCTTCTCTGAAAAGGAGCCGGATTATAGTCAGTTGGGGATCGATTCCTCATATTTGCATACCTAGGATCCGATGTCTCAATTTGGTTGTGGACGTTATGATAACATCTTTGACCACCTGCTTGGTTCAGATGATACCTGAGATCGCCTAAATCAAGTGGTTGTTCCTCTTGATGAGGAGGAGGAGTGGCTTCTGCGAAGAGCTGTCTTCTGCGAAGAGTCGTCTTCCCTCGTGATTTCCTGGTCGGAACCTACGAGGGGATCTTGGTGTCAATCGGTCCTCCACTCGACCATGTTGTCCCCTACTAAGAGAGAAGCGCTGGGACGAAGTCATCATGTGACTTTGCGAGCTCCTTTGCTCTCAGTATATTTCTATACACTACATAGTTTGTTGGAGGATCTTCGACACCTGACCTGCAAGCTGAGCATAACCTGGAGTTCCTGCTAAAGCAGGATCTGAATTATACAAAATATCACGGACTCGTTGTAGGTTTTGTATTGTTACCGAAGGTCATGGATGATTCCCGCTTGCAGTGGGCGTTCAATGACTTGAGTTTTCCCTCGACCTTCCGGTTGGCCCTATCTGACCCCTTACTCGTGGTGGGGTAGGGACAGGTGAATTAACTGATGCACATCTATCAGCTCGGTTGCCTCCGGTAGTTGGTGCTTGAGCGCTCTTACCATTTCCACCAGCAAGTGGTGGCGAATTAACCCTTGGAGGATCATGCATGGCATCCGGACTGGTATCTCTGATTGCGTTAACTTTGTGGCACCAACAGTGATCTTTCGAGGAGCTCCCGTCGTAGCTAAGGGAAAGCCTTCCAGAGCTTCGGCAAGGAGCCTCCGCGACGGGGAGCGGTTGGAGATTACCGCCTCTGGTGGGCTTTGTGGTGGACTCAGCCTGATCCAGCGGATTGCCGATCGTATGCTGACTTTTACCATGCCCACTTGGCTTACGATCGGGCATAACTTCATTGATACCCTTACCAGATGTCTGTTGGCCCCCGGAATACGTAGGAGCAGTTGGCGAATACTGGTCACCCATGACAGTATAGAGAGTACACGGACTCTCTGATGGCAGCGCTAGGCTCCCGTTGCCGCTTTTGTCGGTTAGATCGACCGGGCTTGTAGAGGCGTTCCGACGTTCTGAACTGGTCAGAACAAGCGATTCCTCTGAGAGTGCCATTGTTGGTGGCGGTGAATCCCCATCCATCCAGTCGACTTCGCTAATCTCTGCGAATGGCGAGCCGGCGGAGGAGGAGGATGATAACATTCTGTTTTCTTCTATGGCATGGATGCATGCGTCTATGTCGAGGTTGGAGTAGTCCGTCAGGTCGAACCAGTTTTTCTCATCCCAAGTTCCTGCCATGTTCATATGAACGATGATGGGGCAAAGGAAGTGGATGAGGAATGCTTGAGCGAAGTAATCTTCAAGAACTCAACGCCTTCTTCCCCACGGACGGCGCCAGCTGTTGACGATCGAGTCGCCGATCTTACAAAATAAACAGAGGAAAATGCAAAGAGTTCTTGGGACAGAATAAAATTGCTCTTTATTGCTATGAACTGGATATTACAGTGGGTGTCTTCGACAAGGCAATGGACTAATCCTAATTACACTGAGCGTAGTGCTTAATTTGCAATTGAATCAGACTTGAAGTACAAATCTAATGCTGATTATAATGCTTCACTCTGATGGAATGCAATTGGATCTCATAGAATGCGATTGAATCTTATCCTCCTTTCTACCGTTTGCAGTCTCCTTCAAGTAGTCAATGAAGTGGTGGCAGTTACTTCTTGAAGAGACGCATGTTGGAAGTGTCGTGACTGGTCAGAGCGAGGCAACAGTTGGTAAAGTATCAACTATTCGGTGGTTGAGTGTCTGTGAGACACTCAACTGTATGGTGGTTGTTGCCAGTGTCTTAGAACCATGAAACGTCGCGTGGTATGGAGCAAATATGACATGTGTTCCATTCATCATACGGTAAGGAATATGCTTGGAATTAAATCCAGATGTCAGTTCATTGCTTCTACGAGCAGTCACCTAGTCGGGGACTAGGTACAGGACCTCATCCGACCAGGGTACCCATTATGTAACCTCTAAAATCCTTATGACCTCAGAGGTCATTAGCCTTAGGGGTTACGACCACGAAGACATATGGTCTTTTATTATGTATTAAAGTAATACATAGATATTTTAATCCTCGTCACCATGGATAACAAATTATTTCACCTGGAGTTCAAGCAGATATCGTGAAGCAAAGGGACAATACACAAATAGGTCGTTCAGTTCAACCAGACACGAACTGATCGTATGGAGATAAGCATTAGTCGTAAACTGGTCGGACATGATCACTAACTGGTCGTATGATGTTATGAACTGGTCGTAACTAAATATGAACTGGTCGTATGAAGTTACGAACTAGCCGTAACTAAATAAGAACTAGTCGTATAGAGATACGAGTTAGTCGTAAGTGATAAGGACTTGGTCGTAGATCATATTGCATAAGGTTCGTCCGATATAATATTTATATATATTCAGGAACCGTTATGTCCTGCTAGGAACCGCTAACGACTCATGGTTGAAAATGTGTTTCCGAGTCACAACCGATTACGCATGAACCTATAGGGTCGCACACTTAACAGGTTGGAACAAACGAGTTCGGATAGGATCCGTTATGAGTTTTTTTATAAGGGGGTGCATGGGGCTGTTAGGATGTATGTGAGTTGCTCTACCAAAACCCTAGCTGACATCTTCTTGAGGGCCCTACCGTGCTCGTTGGTGCTAGCACACCGGCGTATGGTGTTCCATCCCTGGACATGTGCATACCGTGGAGGACATTACCGTTAGATTCCTCGGTCGTACCCGTTGATCACCTCCCACCCACAAGGCCATGTCCAACGTAGGAAAAAAATCAGATGGATCCTCCAGCACTCGATCCCTCCGCCACACCAAAAGATGAACACTTTCGCATTCCTATTTTTCCCCTCTCTGTATCTCAACTCCTCCATGAGTTCTGCGCGCGAGTTTCATCGCCTTTGGACCCCTGAAATCACCGTTGTTCTTGCTGATAGCGGTTGACTTCTTTGTGGCAAATATTGGGATTGTCGTAGTGGTGTGTTGTAGTGACCAAACAGTTCAGACAAGAATGCCTTGTTGAACTCGAAATCAGCACATCAACATGCGCATACAAATGCACTATGCCTTCTTATTGCTGTTGGTAACCTCCTACGCTCTTGGTGTTTGACGATTTGCCTCATTGAGATTATGGTGGCCCGCTGCTCTGAATTGAGCAGGAGGAGTGCAATGGTCGGTGGTGGCAAAGAATGCCAAGATCCCGACGCAGATGGTGAGGAGAAAGAGTTCAACGAGGAGGCCATCGGGCGCATGTCAAGGAAGTGCAAGAATCTGCGAGTCTTGACTCGACGAGGCCTCCGACGTCTGGGACTACCTCCTCGACAATGTCAAGATCGAGCGCCGAAGTCGCGCGCGTGGTCACCAAGTGCCCCAAGGTCCTGACCTTGTCCATCGACAACAAGCTCGTCCCCACGGTTCAGTGCCTCACCACACTGCAGGCCAAGCCCGGGGAGGTTGCGCAGACCATCATCAAGTTCCCCCAGATACTGTTCCACAGTGTGGAGGAGAAGCTTTGCCCTCTTCTCGCCTTCTTCCAGATACTGGGCATCTCCACAATATGGAGAAACAAATGATATTTGGTGAAACTCCATGAGACTTAGAATGAAACTCCATAAGACTTGATGAAACACAATGATACTGCATGTGACTTGATGAAACACGATGAAACTCCATGAGACCTGGGATGAAACAATGGTACTTTGGGATGAAACTTCATGAAACACTTCAAAAATTAGCATGAACCTGAGTGAAAATTGATGAAACACGGTGACACTCCATGAGACTTGGGATGAAACACGATGAAACTCCATGAGACTTGGGTTGAAACACGATGATACTCCGTGAGACTTGATGAAACACGATGAAACTCCATAAGATTTGGGATGAAACGATGGTACTTTGGGATGAAACAATATGAAACTTGATGAAACACGGTGATACTCCATGAGACTTGATGAAACACGATGAAACTCCATGAGATTTGGGATGAAACAATGGTACTTTGGGATGAAACTTGATGAAACACAATAAAACTCGATGAGACTTGGAATGAAACTTCATGAAACACTTCAAAAATCAGCATAAATCTGAGTGAAAATTGATGAAACACGGTGACACTCCATGAGACTTGGGATGAAACACAATGAAACTCTATGAAATTTGGGATGAAACAATGGTACTTTGGGATCAAACTATATGAAACATGATGAAATTCTATAAAACTTGATGAAACACAATGATACTGCATGAGACTTGATAAACTCCATGAGATTTGGGATGAAGCCCCATGAACTGTTTGAAACTAGGTGAAACTTACTCTACAAAATATATAGAAACAATGGTAATTAATGAAACTCCGTGAAACTTAATAAAACTGTATGAAACTGGGTGAAACTTGCTCTACACAATATAGAAAAATAATGATACCTGGTGAAACTCCATAGAGACTTCCATTGGAATTTTTGGCTAATCTAGCGCGTTTGCGTCCCGTATTTGCAAATCTAATCATGCGAAAATCGTATTTGCAAAAATGGCACCGTTGGCGCACGGTCACCACCCCCTCACGCCGTCACGTGGCGCGTTTGCGCACAATGGCAACGTGCCAACGCGTGTCGTTGGAAAATGAATTTTGAGTTGAAAAAATGAATTAATTGAATTTGAGTGGACACGTGTCGGTGCACGGGGCATTGGCGCGTTGCCACCGTGCGCCAACGCGTCACGAGGCGGCGTGAGGGGCGTTGGCACGCGGTGACCGTACGCCAACGCTACATGTCGGCACGGTAGCCGGTGACTATACGCCAACGGTGCCATTTTTGCAAATACGATTTTCGTGTGGTTAGATTTGTAAATACGAGGCGCAAACGCACTAGATTAGCCAAAAACTCCTTCCATTGTGGTGGATGGCTGGATACTATTATACCATTAAAAAGGGTTTCCAACGGTATAGGATGCTCTAGTTGCTCTCAAACTTTACTTGCTTATACCGGAGGAAAAAAATCAAACTCAATTGAGAAGCTTGAAAAGAAAGAGAGAGCGGCGTACTTTTGGCAGTGTAGCTGGAACTGGAAGTATCCCACGTAATTTTGAAGCACGGCATTTGGTTGTCTTGTACTGCTCCCGGTTATCTCGCTACTAGCCTACTACAAATATCAAGAGGCAGAGTTGATAGGGCCAGTCACTGCTGCTGCAATCCACACCTGAGATTCCGTTTCCAGTGCCCGTTCATTCTGCTTCCCTTCCCTAGTTCCCTTCCCCTCCCCTGCGAGCTGCGAGACCATGGAGCAAGGCCCCCTGATTCCTCGCGTCAAGCTCGGCACCCAGGGACTGGAGGTGATTCTCTGTTGCCCTCTCGCTCGATTAATCCGCGTCTTCTCTTCTCCTCCTCCTTTGTTCGGCTGCGGCTGCGCTGAATGAATCGGATGGTTCCAACGAAGGTGTCCAAGCTGGGGTTCGGGTGCATGGGGCTGACGGGCGCGTACAACTCCCCGCTCGACGACGAGGCCGGCGTCGCCGTCATCGCGCACGCCTTCCGCCGCGGCGTCACCTTCTTCGACACCTCCGACGTGTACGGCCCCCACACCAACGAGACCCTCCTCGGAAAGGTCTGCCTCCATCGGTGAATCTCTTGGTTTTCTTTCCTTCTTTCTTCCTTTCCCGAGGAGAGCTCACCACTGTGTTGGTTCAGGCGCTGAAGCAGCTGCCGCGGGAGCAGGTGCAGGTGGCCACCAAGTTCGGGATCCGGCGGGACGATGACGGCGCGCGCGTCGTGTGCGGCCGGCCGGAGTACGTGCGCGCCTGCTGCGAGGCCAGCCTGCGCCGCCTCGGCGTCGACCACATCGACCTCTACTACCAGCACCGCGTCGACACAACCATCCCCATCGAGGACACGGTCTCTCGCATTCTTCTCCCCCCCCCCCCTGATTTCTTCCTCATGTCCTGCATACACGATCATTCCTATGCTGCCGTCCGCATCGGTGCAATGGTGCGGCTGCTCATGAGACAACAATTCTTGTGCTGAAATTGCTGCAGACTGCTCATGAGACGACAATTCTTGTGCTGAAATTGCTGCAGATTGGTGAGCTCAAGAAGCTGGTGGAGGAGGGGAAGGTCAAGTACATTGGGTTATCGGAGGCGAGCCCCGACACGATCAGGCGTGCTCACACTGTGCACCCCATCTCCGCGGTGCAGATGGAGTGGTCTCTCTGGGCTCGTGACATCGAACCCGAGATTGTGCCGCTCTGCAGGTGAATTGTACATTGCAAATTCTACTTACATGACCACATGATAGTCCTGATTAATTGATCATGTAACAAAAAATTAGTTCTACTCTCTGGAATGGATTTCAGAGAATTGGGGATTGGAATTGTTCCTTACAGCCCTATTGCCCGTGGGTTTTTCGGTGGAAGAGGAGTGATACAACAAGTGTCTGCTGAATCTAGTCTGGTACTGAATACTGATACAATCCGCCTCGAAGTGTCATTTCTTGATCTGCAACAGTCAATTCTTTTCAGTTTACTTAGGCATGAACTTTATTTTTTTTCAGCAAGGGCATCCACGGTTTTCGGCAGAAAATTTGGAGACAAACAAGCATCTCTATCTGAAAATGGAGGAATTAGCCAAGAAGCACCAGTGCAGCCCTGCTCAGCTCGCTTTAGCTTGGGTTCTGCATCAAGGGGATGACGTGGTTCCAATACCAGGTGAATGTTGTGATCCCATTCCCATGTCATTGATGGCATACATTGTTAACCTGTAGGGGTGATTTCAGAGTTTTTCATTCACGCGGCAAGTGAAAATTTGAAGATCATCTTGCCTGTGTTTTCAGATAAGAGTGAAATGTGTAGTTTTCAAAAATCGTAGAGAAGTAGGAGAGATAGAGATAATATAACTGAAAAAAAAACATACATTTTCAATTGTGATCTAGCTTTCTTTGGCAGAGAAACAAGGTAGAACAAATCATAATAAAATAAACACCCTCTTTCAAATGTGGATTTTTGCTACACAGTTTGGTGCTATATGATGCTAGCTTTAAACTGGCATTAAACTAAATTGCAAAATGTTTTGGTGGCTCCAAACTTGGCCTAATTGTACGCACACAAAAAAACCTCTTGTGTTTGTTTTGATTTCCAAGTTCCAAACAAGCACATCAGTAGGCAAGCCCATTGCGGAGTGTCTCCCCATACATAGCCCGACATTTGATCACTGACCAATATGCTCTGCAATTTCTCAGGGACAACTAAGATCAAGAATCTAGATGCCAACATTGACTCCTTAAAGGTGAAGCTGACAGATGACGACCTGAAAGAAATTACCAGCCAGATACGCGAAGAAGATGTGGCCGGTGGAAGACAATATACTTCCTTTGCGCATACCACCTGGACGTATGCAGACACACCAAGGAAGTGAGGTATAAAACATTCTAGCGACATTGCAACAGCGATCCTGCGCGACAGTCATGTCGTTCACCCTGCTGTTGTGCTAAATGGTGCTGCCTGTATCTTGTGAGTGCTCTGTGCTAAATAATGTTCTACGAAGAATAATAAGCGCACTCTCTTCAGGAACCATATAAAGCATATGTTTGAGCAGAAAGTTCATTCTTGTCGGTGCTTGTATATATAACAGAAGACTGAAGTGACGTGCTTGGTTGGGCTATCTAGTCATAGAAAATTTCCGAGACTAACAACAGTAGTGAAAAATGTGTGTGCTCAAACAGAAATTCAGGAAAGTGTGCTGTATAAACACTCCTCTCTAACTTGGGAGCAGAGAACACAAGCACAAACCAAAACATGTTCAAGCAAGTCATGAAAGCAAGTTCAACATGTTCAAGCAAGTCGTGAAAGCAACGGGTAATTTTCATAAAAGAGACTGCTGCTGTTTCCATACTCGCTCCTAAAAAGACATTTCTACCACAAAGAACAGGGGCATGGTTCTCAAGAAATAGCCATGGCCAGTCACTGAAGTTGGATGCGAAGAAACCTGGACATGTTCGCCGCAAGTTGCCCTGCCGGCACTAGGAGTCGTGCGGTTTACAAAGCTCTGGGGCTGTTGGTCCTGTGGACACACCAGAGCCATGTAAACCGCACCAACTCTTCGTGCCGATGAAGAGCTCATCCTTCAGAATAATGCATCTGCCAGAAGAAGCAAAGTAGCATAACCATGGATCTCCATGTTGTTGCTCCTCTCTCTCTCACACGAGAGTATTTACAGGGAACTATGGAACCTAACAACTAATGGCAACAATCTTTATAGAACCATAAAGGGGGTTATGGTGAGGGGCTATGTGAGGAAGGTATTAGTAGCAGTTCTCCAGCACAGCTCTTAGCTGTTGTAAGGTGGCCAACCTAGTACTTGGAGATGATATAATAAACCAACTTGTAGGCTTGTAGCCATGAGCAGACTGAGGTCTTTACTAAGATGTTACCATCTGGGGATGGTTGCAAGCAAGGATAAGATTGATGGTTGTTGTTCTATTTATTACTTGAGCTTAGCATTTGCTCATTATCACTCAAAAAGATTCGTCTTGATGTCTCATTTGGTGGATGCAATGGCCAGCAAAGATGGCAGACTATTTGCCTGGGTTAGTAAACTATGGTTTCTTGTGGAAAACCTAGCAGACTTATCCAGGATGGAATGAAGATAGGAAGGAAGTCAAGAAAGATTGGGGGTATAAACCACCATGCCATTGGTGTTAGAATACAAAGAACTCAATGATGACAATGAACAAATAAATAAGAGGGAAGATTGGTGGGTCAAGAGAGAAAAATGGAAACAAAATTATTGGAAATTGCATTGTTTATTGTCGTACGATACACTTGACACATTTAGCATTTAATTACTCAAAATAGCCAATTCAAAGTTGATTGGCAAAAGCAAACTAAGTCCCTATACTTTATTTGTGGAACTGAAAGTTCACATGCTAAATCATCTATTACAAGTAACATGGTCTAGAACTTGAAGCTGCAAGATCACCTAAAAAGCAAAAATGTAAAAAGCAAATATACACTAAGACTATTTGCTCGATGAAACTGCCTCTGAAACCACCTCGAAGGTTTAAGTGCACTGTTTTACAACGTGAGGGTGTCAAACGGCTGGTTTTTTAGGTCAGGGAGTTAAATGTCCGCCTGTCCGGAGCACGATACTTCAGGAGATTAAATGGACATTTTCTTAAATAAATAGACTAACAGCGAACAAATGGTAGCCAAAACAGTATCGATTCAATTGCAGTGTTTCCTCGAGCAAGTATACAGCATTGGTGCATTACAGTACAATTCAACGAAGGCAAGTAGGAAACCAACTATAAGTAAACCCGCAACTCCGCCATGGCTTACATCTCGCCAATCCACCTTATATTGTATGTATTTAACCTAGTATTTGTCCAGTAACCCCCTTGATATAGATAAGTGTTTCCCCCTTTCAATAAAGAGATAAACTATCCAATCAAAGGAATTCAGATTGTTTATTTTTCAAGGAAAAATATAGTAAAACTGCATTGCTGCATTTACTGACATAATAAAAACTAAATCCTAATTCATCTGAACTCAAGCCGGCTTCACACAAGCACTTCCCTCGATCACTAATGGTAGTTCTTCTCCACTCCGGATAGGCGAGCTCCAACTTCACAAATACCCGGGTCTTCTCACAATCTCCTTTAAGAAGATCACCGACACAACTATAAACCGTCTAGGAGACGGCAATCTCCGAGAGTAATAGAACAAAGATTCTTCACTTGAAGATGCTCAAATGTCACAATGATCAAACCCTAGTCAATGCTCTTAGAAGAAACCTCAACAACCTTTGCAAAAGGATTTAAATGCTCTCAAAGAGTAGAAGACAATGCAAAGGGCTCAAGTGTATTCAATGAGGTTCATCAAGACCCCCTAGCTACAGTGGGTGAGGTATTTATTGTTGGGTCACGGGTAGGCTACGATAGCTACAAACAAAAATTCTACCACGCAAACCAGGAAGCCAAGCAAGTAGATGATCATAGATCGTTACCACCAGACGCGCAGAGCAGCGGAAGAAGGGTTGGAGCAGCCTGGTCCAACGAAGAGCACGTTGATGTAGTGGTCGTAGTCGATCGTCCAACATCCAGCAAGTCGATGCGGTGGTCGTAGTCGATCGTCCCCTCCAGCAACCTCTACAGTTCTTCGTGAAGATCGCGGATCGTCCTCAAGCGCAATAATCGTAGTAGCGCCTCTACGGTATCCACACGTCTAGGGTGGGAACAACCATACGCCGGTGTGCTAGCACCAAGTCGCATGGCAGAGCTCTCAGGAGGATGGCGGCTAGGGTTTTGGTGGTGTTTTCTCACGCACCTCCCAACAGCCTCATGCATCTCCTTATATAGTGCTCGTGACGGATCCTATCCGAACACATTTACGAATCGTATTCGTACTAGTTTGTTCCAACCCGTTAAGTGTGTAACCCTGTAGGTTCATGCGTAATCGGTTGTGACTCGGAAACCCTTTCCGATCACTAGTCGTAGCGGCTCCTAGCAGAACATAGCGATTCCCGAATACACACAAATTATATCGGACGAACCTTAATGCAATATGATCTACGACCAGGTCCTCATCACTTACGACCAGGGTCCTATCTCTATATGACCATTCGTTTGTGGTCACGACCAGTTCGTAACTCCTTACGACTAGGTTACGACCACTCTGTGATTACGTTCGACCGATCTACAACCACCAGTATCTCCATACGATCACCAGAATCGATCAAACCGAGTGACCTACTCGTGTATACTCCTTTGCCTCACGATGTCCGGTTGAACTCGGTGAGATGTTGTGTCATCCATGGATCTGCTCAATTCTTTCTCGATCGAGTGTCGGATAACTTCACGTGGTCGAACACTTCGACTACTAGTGGCATGGATATGCACTTTCTTTATCCGATCACAACGAGGGGCCCAAAGACATCTCTCTGTTATGTTAGGAGGGCAAATCCATATCCGACCAAATACATTCCTCTCCATGTTTCACAAAGATACCCAAAGCTACCTTTATAACTACCCGATTCACGGTGTAGCGTTTGGCAACCCCTAAGAGTGCTATTACACATGTAGGAAACCATACTTGATCTCGGGTCTAAGGATTATACATCATCATTGCTTGAGACCAACTAACGACACATAGAATCATAACAATCTCAATAGTGTCTCAAGGTGGGTCTAATCCAACATCATGTTCTCCAACATGTGTCCATATTATTGGTTTGATATCTCCATATCTATGACTCGTGAAACATAGTCATCAACCAATACATATGCTAGTCTATTCATATGTGTCCTCATATGTTTCCGACCAGGGAACGTATAAGAATAACTATCGCAGAAATATATAGTTTCACAACCAAGTCACATACTTGATAATAAATATTAACAATATTATTCTAGGAACAAGATAACACATTATCCAATGTTATGAATATAATGAAATATAATCATCTCTATGATTGCCTCTAGGGCATATTTCCAACATTTATAGCCTCCACCCACTTTACTAGCCGTTGGGGCACGAAATCCCCAATTTACCGGTGGGTCCGGTCAGACCGCAGGCAAGTGGCCGGTTAGTCCGGCCTGGGATAAACGGTCGACTGTCACTCTCTACTGCGCATTAATTGCACAAGAAAAATAGCCGTTATAGAGAGCTCGGTCAGACCGCAGTTGTAATCCCGGTCAGACCGGCCTTCCAAAAAATCCAAACCAGAGAAAAGATTGCTATTGGAAAAACTTGACCGCAATTCCGACCTGGGGGTGCGGTCAGTCCGGGACTGAGCCTCCGGTCAGTCCAGCTTAAGAAAAATAGTAGCATCTCTCTGAAAAAAGCTGACCGGGTATTTGACCCGGGAGGCCAGTCAGTCCAGACCCAAATCGGCGGTCAGTCCGGCCTTGAAATTTTTCAACAAATCAAGAAAAACTCCCTCTGGAAAAAGATGACCACTCCTTTGGTCCAGGAGGCCGGTCAGTCCAGCCAAACAACGTCGGTTAGTCCGGCCAACAGGATAAAGCATATTTAAATAAAGGCCAGACAATTCAAATGAATCCAAAAGATTTAAACCAAGTAAGATTGAGCATTAGTGGCATCATTCGCTTTCAAACTACTAGATTTTTTATCTCTCTTCATAGTACGGCTTTCTACGCTAACAATTTGGTTTTTTATCCTTCATTCTCCTAGACCGGTAATACTAAGAAAATGTCCTATCAACTAGATACCTATATCTTTAGTAAGATGAGATCCTTTAGCGCTCTTCCGTCTTAGTCCAAGAATAAACCTAGTAACTTCTTGATAAAACGAGTTAGTATAAAACATACGGTTGTCTATAATTACCAAAACACCGCAATTTGAGCCTAGATTCTTCAGTGGGCTACAGCTCTGAGCCTGAAAATCTTACCAGTGTTAAAGCTCATGAAAATCTCTTGAAAAATCACTAAACATTCGAGTTCGATCAAAAAAACAGTTAGCCCAGTCCAAGGTTTGAACTGTGGCTAGCTCCGCCCCTGAGTCTGACCACAAGAGCGGACAGAGGTAAGCCACGCACCAAGGCCACCCCTGCGTTGCCGAAGAAGGGACTGTACTTTTCCACCCTGGAATGGATGGTGTCTTCTCTACCTTGGACAGTGCTTCCCTTGGCCCTCGTTCTCTGAAGAGACGGTGGCGTAGGAAGGGCACAATTCCACCATGGATATTGATGGCTCAAGTATTTACCCTTCTTATCCTTGGGAATTCAGGCGTTGAGTTCGTTCACAGGCTTCTGAATAAACATTACTACATCAAGGCGTGATTCCATAGGTTGGACACAGGATTCGGGGATGACATTACAGATTCCTGAAGCGAGGCCGATTAGCGCCTCAAGTTGTTTGCCCTCCTCAGCCATTAACTTTGCCATCACCTGCATGGTGCACTAACAATGTCAGCCTAAACCCGAGATCTTTCAAGGTGCACCACTTACCTCTTATGACACATAAGAGGCAAGACTAATCTTTACTACTACTAGCCGGATGCTCGTACGTTGTAACGGATTTCAAATAAAACACAATATAAGTTATAAACATAGAAAACCAATATATATAAGGCAATTATCCTTACAAATGAAAGTTTCATACATAGTTTGCATCAAATCAACAAGCCACATAGAATCTTATCACAAACCACAAACAAAGATAATCTAATTATCCACGGAAGACCATTCATGTATCTTATACATATGTGCACATAATTATCCGCAAAAGATCTCACCAACTCAAAAGGGATAGATGACAGGCCCATCCCCACCACGAAGTCTTTCTTTTATAATAGTAAAGAAAAGATAAAAGAATGACTTTGTGATCGTGGTGAGTATGTCATCTATCACCTCTTCTCCCCATTTTTGAGTCGGTAGGATCTTTTGTGGATATATATATATATATATATATATATATATATATATATATATATATATATATATATATACACACACACACATAAGTTATTTGAATGATCTTCTGTGAATAATTAAATTATTTGTGCGTGTGGCCAGTGGCGTACGTAGGACAAAAATGGAGGAGGTGCTAGTGGAATAAAGTTATCATGAGGTGAGTTAGCAAATACACATTTAAATATCGCGGACGCAAGACGAAAATGAAGGGAGTGCTAGTGGAATAAAGTTATCATGAGGTAAGTTAGCAAATACACATTTAAATATCACGTGCAATCCAAATTGATACATAAATTATGAGAAACAAAGTTAAAATAGGATAAATGTAGTGTCTTAATAACGCATAGTGTGTTTCAAAAGCTCAAAAATGTGCACAAGTAGCAATCTTAACAACAAAATCAACTAGATTTGTATCACAAATAATGACAGAGATACTAAAAGATATCAAGGGTCTTTGAAAGCGGTAGGTCTTGAAAGACGAGCCGGTGCTTGACCTCTCGCCTCTTGGTGGATCCGCCCCTGCTTGTGGCTTGTTGATTAGATACAAATTATGTATGAAACTTTCATTTGTAGGATAATTATCCTATGGATATTGGTTTTTCGGATAATTACCTTATAAATATTGTTCTTCTAAGATAATAGCATATATTATGTTTTTCTGAAAACCGCTGTAATGCACGGAGGCTCGGTTAATACTAATTAAATCCTAGTCATCCATCGTAGAAAGTTAGAAGTGGAATTATATGTCATGACTTGCTAATGGAAGTTATGAGGTCACATCTAAATTAAGAAAGTTCAAAATGGGATGTGCAATGCATGATTCTTTCCTTCCTTCCTGCATATCGTCCGTAAATAAAAGACTATGTATCCACTGATTTGGAACATTGAGTGGACAGAGTTTATTATCTCAACCAAAATAAAATTTGACGTGCAAAGCACATTGAACATACCAGCCATGCGTTGTGCCACAAAAATATAAATATAAAAATAAATAATCATCCTTTTGGTTCTTTTACCATGAATTGATCATGAATCTTTTACCTACCGGAGTTCATTGCTGTATAAAATGACTAATGTTCTAATTTCATGGAATCATGATAGTTGGAAGAAAAAAAAACAAGTGAAGTTATTTGGAACATACATCAATAGGAGGAAAAACAATTAGTTGGCGTAATTATTGCTTTCTTTGTATATGGATGCGCTTTAACTGATAACGATTTATGTTATTATTTGCTTCGTTACTTTCCTTACTTATATGCAGCAAAAAGTCGCTAATAACCTTGGTAAGGCTGGATACAACTAGCGTCAAGTCGTACGATGTAACATTCCATAAAAATATATACAACAATTTAATTTAACATTCGCAACAAATTACAGTGAGACATAACATCGACAAAATGAACAAACAACAAAATTCTCCCGAGATCCAACAACCAATTACAAGGAAAAATGATGCAACATCTAGCTAACCCACTACAACATAACAACTGCAAAAAAAAACAAAACAAATCCGCAGCAATACAGATCGTGGTTGACGAGTTCGTGCCACTGGTGCAGCGGCTCACCGGCCCGGAGGCCCCGCTTGGCAAGCGCTCACCCTCGTCGGCCAGAGGCACGGCCGAAAAGACGGCGGTCGTCCCGGTACGCGTCAAGGCCTCCCCCACTCCACTGAATTTTTTTCCTCAAGAGGGAGAGTTGATAGGGCCAGTCACTGCTGCTGCAGCCTGCAGTCCACACCTGAGCTTCCGCTTCCAGTGCCCGTTCCTTCTGCTTCCCTTCCCTAGTTCCCTTCCCCTCCCCTCCGATCTGCGAGACCATGGAACAAGGCCCCCTGATTCCTCGCGTCAAGCTCGGCACCCAGGGACTGGAGGTGATTCTCTCTTGCCCTCTCGCTCGATTAATCCGCGTCTTCTCTTCTCCTCCTCCTTTGTTCGGCTGCGGCTGCGCTGAATGAATCGGATGGTTCCAACGAAGGTGTCCAAGCTGGGGTTCGGGTGCATGGGGCTGACGGGCGCGTACAACTCCCCGCTCGACGACGAGGCCGGCGTCGCCATCATCGCGCACGCCTTCCGCCGCGGCGTCACCTTCTTCGACACCTCCGACGTGTACGGCCCCCACACCAACGAGACCCTCCTCGGAAAGGTCTGCCTCCATCGGTGAATCTCTTGGTTTTCTTTCCTTCTTTCTTCCTTTCCCGAGGAGAGCTCACCACTGTGTTGGTTCAGGCGCTGAAGCAGCTGCCGCGGGAACAGATGCAGGTGGCCACCAAGTTCGGTTTCCGGCGGGACGCCGACGGCGCGAGCGTCGTGTGCGGCCGGCCGGAGTACGTGCGCGCCTGCTGCGAGGCCAGCCTGCGCCGCCTCGGCGTTGACCACATCGACCTCTACTACCAGCACCGCGTCGACACAGCCACCCCCATCGAGGACACGGTCTCTCGCATTCTTCTTCTTCTTGCGCCGCCCCCCAGGCTGCTCATGAGACGAGAACTATTGTGCTGAAATTGCTGCAGATTGGTGAGCTCAAGAAGCTGGTGGAGGAGGGGAAGGTCAAGTACATTGGGTTATCGGAGGCGAGCCCTGACACGATCAGGCGTGCTCACACCGTGCACCCCATCTCCGCGGTGCAGATGGAGTGGTCTCTCTGGGCTCGTGACATCGAGCCCGAGATTGTGCCGCTCTGCAGGTGAATTGTACATTGCAAATTCTACTTACATGACCACATGATAGTCCTGATTAATTGATCATGTAACAAAAAATTAGTTCAACTCTCTGGAATGGATTTCAGAGAATTGGGGATTGGAATTGTTCCTTACAGCCCTATTGCCCGTGGGTTTTTCGGTGGAAGAGGAGTGATACAACAAGTGTCTGCTGAATCTAGTCTGGTACTGAATACTGATACAACCCGCTTCGAAGTATCGTCTCTTGATCTGCAACAGTCAATTCTTTTCAGTTTACTTAGGCATGAACCTTGTTTTTTCCAGCAAGGGCATCCACGGTTTTCGGCAGAAAATTTGGAGACGAACAAGCATCTCTATCTGAAATTGGAGGAATTAGCCAAGAAGCACCAGTGCAGCCCTGCTCAGCTCGCTTTAGCTTGGGTTCTACATCAAGGGGATGACGTGGTTCCAATACCAGGTGAATGTTGTGATCCCATTCCCATGTCATTGATGGCATGCATTGTTAACCTGTAGGGGTGATTTCAGAGTTTTTCATTCACGCGGCAGGTGAAAAATTGAAGATCGTCTTGCCTGTGTTTTCAGATAAGAGTGAAATGTGTAGTTTTCAGAAATCGTAGAGAAGTAGGAGAGATAGAGATAATATAACTGAAAAAAAAAACATACATTTTCAATTGTGATCTAGCTTTCTTTGGCAGAGAAACAAGGTAGAACATATCATGGTTAAATAAACCCCCTCTTTCAAATGTGGATTTTTGCTACACAGTTTGGTGCTATATGATGCTAGCTTTAAACTGGCATTAAACTAAATTGCAAAATGTTTTGGTGGCTCCAAACATGGCCTAATTGAACGCGCACAAAAAAAAAATCCCGCTTGCGTTTGTTTTCATTTCGAAGTTCCAAACAAGTACATCAGTAGGCAAGCCCATCGCAGTGTATCTCCCATACATAGCCCGACATTTGATCACTGACCAATATGCTCTACAATTTATCAGGGACAACTAAGATCAAGAATCTAGATGCCAACATTGACTCCTTAAAGGTGAAGCTGACAGATGACGACCTGAAAGAAATTACTAGCCAGATACGCGAAGAAGATGTGGCCGGTGGAAGACAATATACCTCCCTTGCGCATATCACATGGACGTATGCAGACACACCAAGGAAGTGAAGTATAAAACATTCTAGCGACATTGCAACAGTGATCCTGTGCGACAGTCGTGTCGTTCACCCTACTGCTGTGCTAGATAGTGCTGCTTGTATCTTGTGAGTGCTCTGTGCTAAATAATGTTCTACGAAGAATAATAAGCGCACTCTCCTCAGGAACCATATAAAGCATATGTTTGAGCAGAAAGTTCATTGTTGTCTGTGCTTGTATATATAACAGAAGACTGAAGTGATATGCTTGGTTGGGCTACCTAGTCATAGAAAATTTCTGAGACTAACAATAGTGGTGGAAAATGCGTGTGCTCAAACAGAAATTCTCCTCAGGAACCATATAAAGCATATGTTTGAGCAGAAAGTTCATTGTTGTCTGTGCTTGTATATATAACACAAGACTGAAGTGACATGCTTGGTTGGGCTATCTAGTCATAGAAAATTTCCGAGACTAACAACAGTGGTGGAAAATGCGTGTGCTCAAACAGAAATTCAGAAGCGTATCAGCAAAGTGTGCTGCATAAACACTCCTCTCTAACTTGGGAGCAGAGATCACAGGCACAAACCAAAACACAATTCTCTGAGCCTATTTTGATCAACATGTTCAAGCAAGTCATGAAAGCAACACGTAATTTTCATAAAAGAGACTGCTGTAGTTTCCATACTTGCTCCTAAAAAGACCATTCTACCACAAAGTACAGGGCATGGTTCTCAAGAAATGACCATGGCGATCATCGGGTTGGATGCGAAGAAACTGGACATGTTTGCATAAGTTCTTCCGCAAGACGAGGAGTTGTGCGGTTTACAAAGCTCCGGGGTTGTTGGTCCTGTGGACACACCAGAGCCCTGCCAGCACGAGGAGTCGTGCGGTTTACAAAGCTCCAGGGCCATTGGTCCTGTGGACACACCAGAGCCCTGTAAACCGCCCCAACTCTTCATGCCAATGAAGAGCTCATCCTTCAGAATAATGCATCTGCCAGAAGAAGCAAAGTAGCATAACCATGGATCTCCATGTTGTTGCTCCTCTTTCTCACACACAAGAGAGTATTTACAGGGAACTATGGAACCTAACAACTAATGGCAACAATCTTATAGAACCATAAAGGGGGTTATGGTGAGGGGCTATGTGAGGAAGGTACTAGTAGCAGTTCTCCAAAGATGACTCTTAGTCATTGTAAGGTGGCCAACCTAGTACTTGGAGATGATATAATAAACCAACTTGTAGGCTTGTAGCCATGAGCGGTCGAGGTCTTTACTAAGATGTTACCATCTGGGGATGGTTGCAAGCAAGGATAAGATTGATGGTTGTTGTTCTATTTATTACTTGAGCTTAGCATTTGCTCATTATCGCTCAAAAGATTGTCTTGATGTCTCATTTGGTGGATGCAATGGCCAAAGAAAGATGGCAGATTATTTGCTCGGTTAGTAAACTATGGTTTCTTATGGAAAACCTAGCATACTTATCCGTGATGGAAGGAAGATAGGAAGGAAGTCAAGAAAGATTGGGGGTATAAACCACCATGCCATTGGTGTTAGAATACAAAGAACGCAATGATGACAATGGACAAATAAATAAGAGGGAAGATTGGTGGGTGAGAGAAAAATGGAAACAAAATTACTGGGAATTGCATTGTTTATTGTCGTACGATACACTTGACACATTTAGCATTTAATTACTCAAAATAGCCAATTCAAAGTTGATTGGTCAAAGCAAACTAAGTCCCTATACTTTATTTGTGGAACTGAAAGTTCACATACTAAAACATCTATTACAAGTAATATGGTCTAAAACTTGAAGCTACAAGATCACCTAAAAAGCAAAAATGTAAAATGTAAAAAGAATTATCATGTCACCAAAACCTCCAATGATCCTTGTAAGGAGGAACATAATTTTCTGTAGTGGGGAGAAGGTGAAAGGATGCCAGAGTCTTTTGTAGAAAAGGTCCCATCTGCGTTGCAAAAAATCAAATCATTGATTAGAAGCTGAAAATTATAAAAGATATATTTAGAAATACATAGCGAAAGTGGAATCAAACACCAAAGCATACTGTTTTTTATTGTGATAATTAAAACTAATTATTAGCATTAGTAGGCAACAATTGGACATGTAGAGCTTACAGATTCCCACAGCCTGCTGAGAGTGGAAGCATTCAATGTGTACAGAACTACAGATAACCTAGCCAAAAAAGGGGAGTGAACAAAGCTATCCTGTAAATCTAAGGGAGTGAATGACCAAAACTACAAAGACGACGTCTCAAAAAAAAACTACAAAGATGAAGTAATACCATCTCGTTCAGCAGTGCTTGATACATTGTGTCGAAACATATTTGGTTCTGGTGCCTGAAGAATTAAAGATAATCATTAAGAACATTAAGTTGCCTTACAGTCTTGCACAACGTCACTAATGATTAATACAATGCATGAGAAAGTGTTAATGCAAACATTTGTCTCTTTATCTTTGTGCATGTAATTATGTTTATTGCAAAATGTATGTGGCGGAAAACTAACAAATTATGTTGGTGATTTCTGAACTATATACTCATAATACCAGTATGGTTCTCCGTCAACCTACAAATAAATTTTGATATGTGCCAATTCATGTCAACTCCAGAAAACAATTTTTTTAGAGAATGACTACAATCAGCATTAGGTGAGGTGACTGGCAAAAGTGATCGAAGCTTACATCTGTAGTGTGCATCAAGGACAGAATTCTCCGTCATTCGCTGGCCTGTCGTTACCTTCTGCAAAGGGATGTAAATTGTTGCAGAATAAATATTCACCAACTGTGGATGTTAAAAGGTCACATTCAAATAACTTAGCAACTTCATCAACATGTCAAAATTGCTGATTATTTATGTGAAGTATCAAATTATGTGTTGCTGATCAATTATCACTGCTTCACTCCATGGTAATGGTGTGTGTTTCTTAGGATATACAGGGAGACAAATAAGGAGAATCTGAATTGTAAATCTGCTTTCAGTTTAACTTTGCATTTTAGATATACCAATATGTAAAATCACAATAAACATTCAAGCAGAACCTTTTTCTTCTTAAATTAATATGGCCTGTGACTGCTACAAACAAAGACATTGACATCATTTTTCATTGAATTTTTAAAAAAATAATATTTTTTAAAACAAAATTACAAAAATATATAATCGCCCCAAAAAATTACAGAATGAGTTCACATGCCATTGAAATGGCGATAGGTTCCTATCGCCATTTCAATCGGGCGATAGGAACCCCGACCGCTCTCTCGCCGGTCCAACTACCTATTGCCATTTCAAATGGCGACAGAACCTATCGCCATTTCAAATGGCGACGATGCCATGTATAAAATGTTGAGAAAATCCTTCCAAACCTCATTTTAATTCCGAAGAAAAAACAGAATCAAGAAGGAGAGGAAGAGAAAGAAAGGTAGCGGCTACCGCTTCGTTCGTCATGGAGGAGATAGATTCAGAGAGCAAGTGGATCTAGTAGACCGGTCATCTAGCGCCTCGGACATGTGGCGACCGACCTCCTAGCGAGGTTCCACGATGTCTTTGCCGGTGCAAAGAACTACACCGAAGTTCAAGACACAAGCAGGCGACATTGAAGTGGATCTGCCGGTTCTCGTAAGTATTTGTAATTATTGTCATCTCGCTTAAATTCAGATGTGAACCTTGTCTTTGAATTCTACATTTCTTCTTGCGACCGAGCGTATGGCGCTGGCGCAGGGGTCGTGGTTGTTAGGAGGCACTTTGAGGCCTACCGCTATGGTTGTTCGGGTGGGTCATGTTTCTAGGGTCCCACGGAGACAAATCGACAAGCATTACGTCCGAGACGCACACGAGGTGGCCAACATGGAGATTGATGACATCCCTCCTCGCTGGGTCCGACCGTACTTTATGCGTGGCGTCACAAGACCGCGTCGCGCGCGTGCCACCGTGCCAGACAACTCCATCCTCTCCGGATGTCCACTACTTCGCAGCTATGGTCCTTCGGCGTTTCGGATCGACGACCAGTGCGGCGTTTCAGAGCGGGTCATGCGCCAGATTCGATCTGACAGAGATCCCACCTTGGGGGATACGGGTCTTGGCGACGCCTATGTGTAAGTTCACATGTTTACTTCTTTCACACAATGTAATTATGTCTTTGAATAAATAATTGTGTTGGTGTCCACAGTACACTAGGAAGGAGCACGAGCTCGATGTCCCGGTTGGATAGGATGCGGCCTTGGGTCGAGGTTTGGAGTCACGCGCTCGACGATATCATCCAAAGGGGAGGATCCCTCGACATCGAGACGTCTGCGGATTACATGGATTGGTACTCTAGTCGGACGAGGCTTCATTGCGTCCGGGTCGTGGTCGACCCATCACGACATGAGGTCGCGACGTCCGACACGCACCCTACTCACCGGACTCCACTTTCCACCTCTCGATGCGTATTGAACTATCCTTAATTCATATTTATCTTGCGATTATGTTTCCAACTTGTGCACGGATCTACACCGGAGATTCTCGAGGTAGCAACCACCGTGCACCGAGGACGCAGGGGACACGAGAGGGCTTGTGCGGCGGATCATCGACGCGGCGAGACGAGGCATCCAGTTGCGACTTGTCGCGACGCCGAGGACTCGGTGGACCGACCGATCTTGGGATTTAGGGTCACCTCGGGGCGAGGTGGTTCACGCCCACGGGCTCTGCCGGGCGTGGCGGGCGTGTCATCGTGGCACCATGGTGGGGCAAAGATCGATGGGGCTCATCGGGCACGCCGTGCCACCGGTATGACCACCTTGCTTGCTTGCGGAACGTAATGCTTGTTTCTTTTAAACCCGATAGTTACTAACAAAGAATCTTCTCTCAGTCCCGAGCTCCACCATCACGCAAGGGGGTACGTAGTCGTCGGCGCATGTCTCCGGGGCGGCGGTATGACCGCCTTTGGGATGATTACGTTTTTTCGTGTTTTCGGCATGATTACGTTTGTAACATAATACTTCACAGGAACACCTTGGGCGGACGGTTCATTTCCAGACGACGAGGCAAACCTATCGGTACCCCTCGATTTCTTCTTCGATGACCTGCGTGACGCCTCGTTCAACTTGGAGGCTTCTCAGCTGCAAAGTGCTCCGCCACCGACACAACACACACAGGAGGAGGAGGCCCCCCTCGCGACACCACCTCGGACTACTCGTCTCGGTCGGCCAGTCATCCCGCCTGAACCTCTCACATACTCGGGCCGTCGCAGGCAGAGGCCAGGGGCGACACGGGGAGTGTGCCCCAAGAGGGGCCGCCAGTAGATATTTGGTCCTTCAAATATCAGTCATACCATGTAAATATTAATATATGAACAACTCTTATTATGCTAGTCTCATGTTTCGAAATCTCTTTTTAGTAGCATGTTTCAGATTCCATTCTTCCGTGTTATTCGTGATCATCGTAATATCACTTAGCTTCAGACTACGAATAATTAATATCTCAAACGTCCTCATAAAATTCTCTGAAATTCACGCACTAGAACAACATACGATCATTATAAATTGTTATTGCGAGATTAATAGATTTTGTACCGTTAAAATTTATAAAAATCATAAGTATGTAAAGTGGACTTGCAAATTAGGGTTGGAGAGGAACTCATCGCCATTTTAATCGGCGACAAGAACCTATCGCCGATTGAAATGGCGGCGAAACCTATCGCCAGATTGAAATGGCGGCAGGACCTATCGCCATTTCAATCTGGCGATAGGTAGTTGGACCGGCGACGAGGCGGACAGGTTTCTATCGCCATTGAAATGGCGATAGGTTCCTGTCGCCATTTCAATTGGCGACAAGAACTCATTTCTGTAATTTTTTGGGGCGATTATATATTTTTGTAATTTTGTTTTAAAAAAATATTATTTAAAAAAATCATTTTTCATTTACATAAACACATGAAATAAGTACCAAGGAAGATTTGTCAGACAAAATGCAATCAGCAACATCTTTTGCATCCCACGTGCTCGTCTTTTGAAGGTAGAAAGCGTGAATTTGGAAGCCCAATCTGCACCAGAAAAATGATGAGCATTACTGTGCTTTATTTCTTGACATGATTCTCATCTACAGAATCTAGATACATGACAATTTGCACCAAGCCACCAATTAATAACATATTAAAACCAAATTGCTAGCAGAATCCAATTGTATTAATACAACCCAGCACATTGCAAAATTGTGCATTTCCTAGTAGGCTAGTACCAAATAGTATTTGAGGAATTACCGAGACTGAGATGACAACATTGTGTATCATGTCAACTCGCTCCGATACAATGCGTTGACGTGCATCAGCTGCATAGAGTTCCAATCAGTTTTGCTTTCCATTAGATCCATACAGGAAGACTCTGAAAAGTGGAAGCTCTTATGCTGAACAAAGTAATTAAGAACAGTGCTCATCATTGCTATACCGGAGGCTACTCGCGAGATAGTGGCACTGCAGAGGAATATCGCTCTGGTTTTCTGGACACTACCCTAGAAATCAGAACCGGATAGTAAGTTCTGTCCTGATGCTCATGGAGAAGACAACAGGTAAACAAAATATGTCTCACAAGAAGAACTAAAGACTGCAAAATTACAGACAGGGATCTGAAATACCATTTGAATGAGAATTTCTTTCCCGGCAGTTCCACTGAGTAAAGAAAAGAATTGTCATGATCAGGGATCCGGCAAGACGCAAGGAAGCAGAAGAGGGAACTCTGAAGAAGCCTGACGGGGAATAGTGGATTAGCTGATAACAGATTACTTGGGCCGATTGGGCCGCGGTTGGTTTGTTTGCAGCCCATAGCTGTTGTAAGATACTATATAAGTAACTGGTATCGCTTGGAATCGGATACGAAAAGAGATATGAGATATACCTAAATCCTCCATCTCTCTCCTTCTCCTATTCTGGTTCCTGTTCCATTCATTCTTCTCTGCTATTCTCTCCTGATCTCGACGACAATACGTGAAATCGATTGAGGGTCATCACATTTGGTACCAGAGCTTTGTGCGGTCAAATCTGGCAAAGAAGAAGCAGCCGAATTTAACCCAAAGAATGGAATCATCGGAGGAAGAGGCAAAGACCATGAAGGCGCAGGTGGCGGCTGTAACCACCAGCATCAATGAGATATTGGGAACTATGAAGGGACTAGAGTTTTGGATGCCGGCCGTGAGCAGCAAAATGGAGGCGTTGCACCAGTCGGTGGAATCGGTGAGCGCTCGAGTTGCTACATTGGAGACAACACCACCACCATCGCATCTACAGCCATCAGCCGAGATGATGTGGCCTAATGGGCGTTGCGTGGAAGAACATTGCCAAGGTTCCACCATTGGAGTAGGCACCGCTCCGGTGCATAACCAGGCTAAGGCTGAGCAGTCATATCTCCAATCTTCTATGTGGTTTGGTGAACAATCTGGAAAGGGGGCAGATGGAGGCGTTAACAGATTCAACAGTTGGGGTGCTAGGATGCCTAAAACGGATTTCCCTAAATTCAATGGGGATAATCCAAAATGGTGGAAAGCTAGTTGTGAGAAATATTTCCACATGTATTCAGTTCCTGTGGAGGTGTGGGCTAGTTTTGATACTCTACATTGCACTAGAAATGCTGCATTATGGTTACAAACTTATGAGGCAATGCATAATATTGATAGTTGGGCTGAGCTCTATGTAGCTGTGCATGTCAAGTTCAGTAGAGACAAGTATCAACAACATTTAGAAGAATTGGAAGTCTGTAGGCAAACTGGTACAGTTGCAAAGTATCACTGTAAATTTGAGGAGTTGATGCATAGAGTTCTCATTCACAATAACTCTTATGATGAAACATTTTTTGTCACTAAGTTTGTGGGTGGTTTGAAAAGTGAAATCAGAACAACCATCAAGTTACATAAACCAATAACTGTTGATATGGCTCTATCATTGGCCCTTACACAAGAGGAGATGTTAGAAGAAATACAGAAGAAACCACTCCCAAACAAATACAGAAATGACATGAAGGACCAATATCGACATCCCTTCAAACCAAATTACCAAAACAAAGGCATCCTTGGGCCTAGCCCTAAGAAGAAGGACAAATCTGAAGATCAACCAAAATGGGAGGATAGATATGCTTCATTGAAGGCCTTGCGCAGAGCTCGTGGGGAATGTTTCAAATGTGGTGAAAATTTTGGACCTGGACATAAATACCCAAAAGCAATACAATTACATGTCATGGAAGAATTGCTAGAAGTGTTGCAGCTTCAGTGTCAATCAGATGGGGAGAGTGATCAAAAAAGTGAAGGTAGGAAAGAACTCTTGATGAGTCTCTCCAACTATGCTATGGCAAGTGTGTGGGGTAAGAAAACCATTCAGTTACTGGGACTGATTCAAAACCAAGAAGTGTTGATACTAGTGGATTCTGGAAGTTCCAGTAATTTCATCAATGACCAGTTGGTGCAAAAACTGGCTTGTACAGTGACCCCTTGTGAGGCGGCTAAAGTGACTATAGCTGATGGAGGAAGTCTACAATGTGATTCTCTGATCAAGAACATGGATTGGTGGGTCCAAGGGCATACTTTCACCACTGATGTGAAGGTACTCAAGTTAGGCTATTATGACATGATACTCGGGATGGACTGGCTTGATAAGTTCAGTCCCATGTGGGTACACTAGAGAAAGAAGCAAATCAAATTCACACACAAAGGCAAGAAGATCACCTTACAAGGCATCAAGGATTCAATCAATCAATGTTCAATGATTTCAGGCACACAGCTGTCAAGCCTGGTAAAACAAGGTGCTTTAGCTCAAATGGTGCAGCTATGTCCAGTGACACAAACAACTCAGGCAGAAGGTCTACCGGCTGCGGTCCAACAATTGCTCCAACAGAACCATCAATTGTTTCAAGAGCCAACAGAGCTTCCACCGCATCGATCATTTGACCATCAGATTCCTTTGCTATCTGGGGTAAAACCAGTTAACATGCGGCCCTATAGATATTCACCTCAACAAAAAGACGAAATTGAAAAGCAAATATCTGAAATGTTAAGGACAGGACTCATACAGCATAGCACTAGTCCTTTTGCATCCCCAGTCTTACTAGTTAAGAAAAAAGATGGATCCTGGCGATTTTGTGTAGACTACAGACAATTGAATACAGTGACAGTCAAAAACAAATACCCAATGCCAATTGTGGAGGAGCTTATTGATGAATTGGCAGGAGCACATTGGTTTACAAAACTGGATTTGAGGTCTGGCTATCACCAAATTCGATTGGTTGAGACTGATGAAGCAAAAACTGCTTTCAAGACTCATAGCGGGCACTTTGAATTCAAAGTAATGCCTTTCGGCCTTACTAATGCACCTGCAACTTTTCAATCAGCAATGAACACTATTTTTGCCCCATTATTGAGGAAATGTGTCCTGCTATTTGTGGATGACATTCTCATATACAGTCAAGGTCTGGAAGATCATCTACATCACCAAAAACTTGTGTTTGAGATGTTACAACAGAATCAGCTCTTTCTTAAAGCAAGTAGGTGTTCCTTTGCTCAACAAAAGTTGGAGTACTTAGGACACATAATTAGTGGAAAAGGTGTATCTACTGACGAACACAAGATTCAAGTAGTTAAAGAGTGGCCGATTCCTAAGAATGTCAAACAGGTAAGAGGATTTCTAGGGCTAGCTGGCTATTACAGGAAATTCATTAAACACTATGGCATGATCAGCAGGCCCCTCACAGATCTATTGAAGAAGAACACACTTTATCATTGGACAATCATAAAACAAGACTCCTTTGAGGCCATCAAGCAAGCCCTGATCAGTGCACCGGTTTTAGCACTACCTGATTTTGCAAAACCTTTTATCATTGAGACGGATGCTTGTGACAAGGGGATTGGGGCTGTATTAATGCAACAAGCACATCCCATTGCATTTCTGAGTAAAGCACTTGGACCAAGAAATCAGATCGTCTCCACTTATGAGAAAGAGTGCTTAGCAATTTTCATGGCAGTTGACAAGTGGAGATCATATTTACAGCATCAAGAATTCACAATCCGCACTGACAGAAAACTCTTATACACTTGGGGGATCATAAATTGACAACAGGTGTTCAACATAAAGCATTCCTCAAATTAATGGGCCTTCAATACAAGATTCTCTACAAGAAAGGAGTAACCAACAGAGCAGCAGATGCTCTATCTCGGCGACCGGCCGAAGGTGACGAGTTAGCATCGGTGTCTGTCAGCAAGCCTAGATGGTTGGAGATTATCGCTGAAGGCTACCCGCAGAATGACCAAGCACAGTAGTTACTCACAGAGTTAGCTCTCACTGGACACAATGAACAAGGGTATACATTAAAGGATGGCGTTATTCGTTTTAAAGGCCACATTTGGGTAGGAGATCATTCTGAAGCTCAACAAGCTATTCTGTTGGCTTTACACTCCAGTGGCATTGGTGATCATTCGGGAGTGTTGGCAACATATCACAAAATCAAAGCTTTGTTCTTTTGGCCAAATATGAAAACCACAGTGCAAGAATATGTGAAGCAGTGTACTGTTTGCCAACAAGCAAAGATTGAACATACCAAGCTTCCAGGCCTTCTGCAACCTCTCCCAATTCCAGAGCAAGCTTGGAGCACTGTAAGTCTGGATTTTATTGAAGGTTTGCCAAAATCCAAAGCTTATGATACTATTCTGGTGGTAGTTGATAAATTTTCGAAATATGGACATTTTCATCCCCTTGAGACACCCTTTCACAGCTAGACATGTTCAAAAGTGGTAGGGCCGGCTTGAAAAGCCCCGCTAAAATGGACAGTTCGAGCCCTACTAAAAAATTATTTTTTGATTTAAAAATAATATTTTATCTTTTTTTTGGAATAAAAAAGTGATATTTAATTCATTTTCAGAATTTAAAAAAATAGATTTTCACTGTTTTTTCGGGTCTTCAGGCCGAAAAATTAGTCACAGGCCCGCCCCGAACGGGCTCAGGCCGGGCCGCCCATGAATACCTCTATTCACAGCTTTCACAGTAGCACAAGCATGTCTAGACAACATTTATAAACTACATGGTCTTCCTTTGGTGATTATCTCTGATAGGGATCGGGTATTCACAAGTGCTTTGTGGAAAGAATTGTTTCGTCTTACTGACACCACACTTAATATGAGCTCTTCCTACTACCCTCAAACCGATGGTCAAACGGAACGACTTAATCAGTGTTTAGAAACTTATTTACGCTGCATTGTTCATGCTCAACTGAAGAAGTGGTCTGATTGGCTACCACAAGCAGAATTTTGGTATAATACCACTTACCATTCAACACTAGGTACCACACCATTTGAGGTTTTATATGGGAAAAAACCTAGGCATTTTGGTATTGTCAATACTCAACAATGTAAGGTGTTGGATCTTCAACACTGGCTGAATGAGCGCAGGGAACTGACCCATCTGTTGCAGCAACAACTACAGCGAGCTCAGAATCGAATGAAAATGCAAGCAGATAAACATCGAATTGAACGAGAATTTCAAGTGGGTGATTGGGTCTATCTCAAAGTGCAACCTTATGTTCAATCTTCAATTTCCTGTCAGGAGAACCACAAACTGAGTTTCAAGTTCTATGGACCATATCAGATTTTGAAGAAAGTGGGCAAGGTGGCTTATCAATTGCAATTACCTGAGTCAGCCAAAATCCATTCAGTAGTGCACGTATCACAGTTGAAAAAGGCCTTACGACCTGGGGATCAAGTAAGTGATTCACTCACTCTTCATTCATTAGAGATGGCTGATTCTATACCACTCAGTGTTCAAGACACGTGTTTGATCAAACGTGGGCGGAGGGCGGTGCCGCAAGTTCGCGTACAGTGGTCTGGCATGCCAACTTATTTCCTCACTTGGGAAGACCGACGGGCGATCACGCGGAAGTATCCGGCAACACCAGCTTGGGGACAAGCTATTTCTCCAGGAGGGGGATATGTCATGATCAGGGATCCGGCAAGACGCAAGGAAGCATAAGAGGGAACTCTGAAGAAGCCTGACGGGGAATAGTGGATTAGCTGATAACAGATTACTTGGGCCGGTTGGGCCGCGGTTTGTTTGCAGCCCATAGTTGTTGTAAGATACTATATAAGTAACTGGTATCGCTTGGAATCAGATACGAAAAGAGATATGAGATATACCTAAATCCTCATCTCTCTCCTTCTCCTGTTCTGGTTCCTGTTCCATTTATTCTTCTCTGCTATTCTCTCCTGATCTCGACGACAATACATGAAATCGACTTAGGGTCGTCACAAGAGTATGCATTGATCTCATCAACTTGCGTAGTCATCTTCACATCTTCATCCAGCTCGGGAACAGCATACGATTCTATAGAATCATCTTGATCAAATCAAAGCACTTACAAATTGGAAAGGAAAAAATAGAAGATAGCATTGCGTCGCACTCCATGGTATTTTCAAGTCATCAATGATAAAGCTCATGAATTCACCGTAAACATAGCAGTTAGCAATGGCATGTCTTAAAATTAGCATGCCCTTAACAATTCAATTCTGTAGCCGAGATTAAACGTGCCCACAATTTCATCCGCAATTGGCAAGTAAAACTGAGGACAAAGAAACATGAATAGCTATGAGTCGATACAGTTCGTTGATTCCTCCACTTGAAATTGGGAGGGCAATTGCAAAAGACACAAGGCCGGACAGCACAAGGTGCCTCACTGCCACCTTTCCAACCCGCGGTCTCTAGAAGCGCACGTGCAAGAACACGAAACGAGCACACGGGCTCTCCTCGATGATGGAACGCACGCTCCTGCACCAACCGTGTCCTTGCTCCTGCGCAATTTCCAAGAACCAAGAACCAGCACGGCAGCACGCTGTCATGCACGTATAGGCTAAATTGGTCATGGATTGGGACTTTGCGCAGATGAAATGACGCGTACCTGGGGTGGAGTCAGTGGGAGGAGGAGGAAGCGGATCTGGGGAGGGAGGAAGTAGGGGAGAGAAGAGCCACCGCCATGGCTCTCTGTCGCCGGTGACCGGCCTCACTCCCCGCTTCCTACTTCTGGGCAGCGGGGCCTTTTAGCATATGTCACTAACTTATAATGAAATTGAAACCATTTACCCCCTCGTGGATTTTTTTTATAGGTCCTCTCCTCATAGAACTGGTGAAAGGTGTTGGTGAAAGAATTGGATAAAACACGTACATAACTCAAGCAAAAGCACACGACATCATATAACTTGCTTGGCATATTAGCTAGTGATTACACTCCAGATTGTAAACTAGCAGCTGCGAAGTAGGGTGGAAATGGATTGAATATGAATCAAATATCGGTCGTACCATATTCCTGTCCATGTATTTAAGTCGAATACTCGTACAGATATTGATATTTTTTTGTATCTAAGTACGAATATGAATCAAAAATTATTTAATTTGGATTAATTCGATCACCCACTTTTTTTACTCAAATTCGTTCATCCACTTAATTTGTACGCTTGAAGATTAGGCTTATTTGCTGTAGGTGGGATTTGATTCAATGAAGTACTCGTGTAGCGCCAGATGCCGTTGATCGCATCCAGCGAACGGGTTCAAATCATTGGGCCCGACACAACACATTACGACTCCAGCCCTTGCCGTGCCTGACAGGCCCGGCCCGGCCCTTTATTAGCGGGTTCGGCAGCCGCAGCGCCGAGCCCTACCACCGGCCGCCGCTCCATCGTCTATTCATCGAGCGCTCGCGCCGCCCGCCGCCCCGCAAAGCTTGAGAGCTAGGAGGCTCCGTTCGGTTGGGAAGACCGTGCCGCGTGGGTAGACTAGACGCGATGGGGAAGCCTCAGCCGAGCAAGGAGCTCCTGGACCTCCCCTCCGAGCCCAAGCCGCCCTCCTTCATCGGTGCCCGCCTCCCCCCCCCCCCCCCCTCTCTCACCTTTTCTTTGCCCTCGAATCTTTGTCTCCCTCGTGTTTGATTTCCTTTGTAATGTTTGGGTTTGTGCGATTTACAGAGTCGCTTCTCGCGGGCAGAGAGCAGCAGCAGCACAAGGAGGGCAAGCGCAACGCCGGGCCTCCCACCGAACCACTCCCCAAGAGCCAAGGTAGAATACTCTCGTTGGTATTCCGTACAGCTCAGGAAATTACTAGAATCTGTAGAGTTGCGCATGCTTTCTTTCTGGATTGGAATGTGCCGTTTAAGACAAGCTCATCAAAGATCATATGAACTTCATAGTAGGTCGTGTGCAAAGGAATTTCTTGAGTTTGTTTATGTACTTGCTCACTGAATTTTCCGTTGTTTTTGGTGTTGCAAGGTCGCTCAGTTCTCGGAAAAGTGAAGGATTTCTTGGGAGAGATTGCAAAGGCGAACGAGAAATTGCAGCTCGATGCGCAAGTACGCTTCTAATTGATCTTACATTTGATAAGTGTTCCGGCTGTTCATTGAGTCCAATTTACGTATGTGCAGAGTAAGCCTCCTGAAGAGTATGATGTAGAAGCACTTACCGGAAACGAAAAGGAATATATTGAGATGGTAAAGCAAGTCTATCTTAGCAACATGATGGAGAAAACATGGGGCCCAGTGTAACTATACTAACTGATGAGCACAATTCTGTTTGCAGGATTTGCTTCTCGGTGTCGCTGATCTTCATTCAGATCAAGCTGTAGAAGCAGCTGAAGCGACAATGAGCGGCTTCCCACCTTCCAGAATGTCATTTGCTAGCAGTTCATCTGACTCGTACGATGATAACGATGACAGTGATGAAGATGGTGGTGATGAACCAGGCATGTCTAATAAAGATAAATGCAAAGACCCAGATGAACCGGAGGCTCATCCGGCGAAAGGAAAGAAGCCCAATAAAAGACAGAAGATTGTTGTTCTCAACTAGGATCCCTGTCATTCTTGATTGTTGTTCTCAACTAGGATCCCTGTCATTCTTGACAAACAAGGGCAGGATTTGTGCTATTTCATTAAGTGCAGCAGAATGTTCAGTTTAAGTAGGATTGTTTCTGTAGGGGCTAAATGATGTCGTGTAAGGCCCCAATCCGGTTATACAATGAGTAGCAATATTGCCTGTTCTGAAGTAATGTATGATTGCTCGGTTGCTTGGCTCCTTACAACTGATTAAAGATATAGAGAAAAGTTGTAATGTATTTCCCATAGCGTGCTATACATCTTGGTGAAGCGTTTCCAGCGCTTGATGTTCTCCTGTGTGTGCTTGTGCTCTGAAACCGATGTTCTCTCATTGTCTTCGTTGTGTTTTATGATAGTCTGAATCTATATCATTGATCTAATCCATACATCTTCAAGACAGCATTTACAAATCTGTTATTAAAGTTCCCATGGGGAAAACTTCTACCGTGTTTTAAAATTATAAACTGTGGATGTAAAGCAAAACCAGCTTACAAGCAAAAGCCGTAGCTATGTTTAATCGGTACTTATCTAAGCACCTTACACCTGATGCGAGCTTCACACTTGGACAACACATAGTAGCTACACATGCAAAATGGTAGTCCACAGCTGATTCTTAGAATCATAGAAATGAAAATAACGCACCAAAACTACAATTGACAGAGACTAATTATCATCCGGAAAGGACGTCTGTTCTTAACTTTACAAGTCTACAGCATGCTTGCAGTACATTGCGCAACTCCACTGATACAACACTTTTACAAAGTTAGATGATAAAATAGGAGATCTCACATGGCCACACATCAACATAGAACGGAGCTCGTAGATACAAAACAGGTCGCAAAGTTGGGTGAGCCTCTTAGACAAAAAAAAACGACTTGTCCCAAAACAAATAGTGACTTGCCCAGGCCAGGAGCCTCAGTACTTCGCAGATGCAGCTACAATATCTGAATATTGTTCGGTCACGAACGATTTCACTCTCATTTCACTCTCATTGCAGCTTTGCCGTCTTGAGTGGGAGAATATGATTTAACACCGATGACAGTGGCCATTGCTGGAAAAGATTGGAGGTCAAATCAAATGTTGCTTTTCTTACCATTGACATCATATTTTAGTAATTTTACTATCAGTAGCGTGCATGCGTAGCATCATATTTCAGTAATTTTACTAACAGTAGGGCGCATGCGTCAGAGTACCTAGACAGGCAAGTAAAATTCACAACAGAACATAAGCATCATTATATCAGTATTAGGTGCAGACTTAGTGCCCAATTGGGATTCATTTCTTCTTATGCCTCCGACTTCCCTATTGTATTCCACTTCCAGAGCAGAAAGTTCTTTTTTTACTTTCCACAAGTTCAGATGTACTAGGCTGCTAGCAGGATGAAAATGGAGCCGTCAGATGGCATTTTCACATAGGCATGAAAGTTAGCTTTGATATGCTTGGCTTACTTATATTGTGGTGCAAGTGTGACGTACTAATGGTAAGCATGAACCAGGTCTTGGTCGCAGAGAGCCAGAGACACTGGTCAGCACAGATGACAGGCTCACATGCATGCTAATGTTGGGGGGGAAATTACAAAACTGCTTGAGAACTAGTAAATATAGTTAACAAAACTTTCTCAGTAGCAGCATTTTCTGAGTAGAAGCAGTAAACAGAGAAATGCCCAGACAAACAGCTGATCAGTGTACTTACTTCCATGTATACGCCCATATACGAATCTTTCACCAAGCCAATGCTGCAAAGGCCTTGACCGTATTCTTGTGCTTCGTCTCACACCAGACTGCCACATAAGACCTGCATCTGATGATAACGGTCCATGAAAATATAAATGTTACCATCAGTATCCTTTTGATATACTTGTTTGTAATTCTACCAAAAAATCCACTGCATGTTGCAAAGTGCAGAAGTAAGACCTGCAAGGCTCTTTCTTCTATTCGATTCTTGTTTCTTGTTTCTCCTTTGAGCTTCATTTTGCCCCTTACCTTTTTTAGGGGACCGTGAATTGCTTGTACCAACTGTTTGTTGCTGGAAGTCCAAAGGCAAAGATGAAAATTAAGTATCAAAGTTTAAGAAACATGTGCTCAGAAGGTGTAGGCGTTGTGCCCTAAGCTGTGTGCATGTGTCCATATGTCCGCAGGCAGGATTGGGCCATGGGGTGGGTGGGGGGGAGGGGGGGCGCTTTTTTAGGAGGAAAATTTTTATATCAAAAATGAAACAGAACACAAATCATGAGCATGATGGATGATAACTTGAGTTTGGTGGAGTTCGGAGTACATGCACGTTTCACTGAGTCATGGACAGTGCAACAGATGCTAGAGACAAGGAAGAAGTGATTGATCAAGGTCTAAACATGCAGAGAAATGAAATATCATTCTCTTGTGTGGTACAAATTAGACTCAACTAGTTTGAAAATTTAGGAAGAAAATAGAATCTAAATACTACATAAGGTGGGTTCACATACCACAAATTAACTCTTAGGCTTTTTAGCTTCACCTTAACTGTTATTTAATCATATAATTGAATAAGTAGAGGCTTACTCATAGCAAAATTCCAATGATCCTATTTCTTAATGAAAGGTAATCAAAATTCATGAGGGGGGCCAGGCCCCCCTTCTCTCCGCTCCAGTCGGTCCGTGTGTTGCTTGTTCATATCTGTGCATGTAACTTAAAGGCCCTGCACGAGTCATGTAGCTTAACTCATCCCTCGTTCCCTCAATATGTAGCACCTTTATGGGCGGGAATGACATATGCTTGACATGATAAACAAAAAATTGTTCCTACATTTTTTTCTTGGCCGCCTATACGTTATCCACACCACGTTGTACACAAAGAACACACCACATTGTACACAAGACAGAACACGATGCTCGCTGAATTAACTTCTATACAAAATTATTTAGGGGCAACAATTTCAGTCTAGAAACTAAAACGTAAGAATGCTTGATGAAAGAAACCCACCTCAACATTTATATCTTGCATATGAGGATGACTCTCTGGATCAAAATTTGTTGGGGGTATTTCCAACGGATGGCTTGGCTCATCTGTGAATAAAAATGTGCTTCAGAAGTCAGAACCCCGGAGTAAGAATCTTAAAGCCATGAAATGTATCATAAGTAATTTAAAGTAGATAAAAGTATAATGGAATAACATTATGGAAAATGGTATAGTACTCCTATGAGGATTTTTTTAAAATAATATTATTTTAAAAGAAATTTACACAAAAGAAAAAGTCTGAAAAAAAATACAAAACTAGGCTACTGTCGCCGTTTGAAATGACGAAATTATCTTGTCAACAGTAGCCTAGAGAATAGCAATATTAGCCTAGAACAGTATAGAGAGATCCCTGTCGCCAGTTGAAATGGCGATAAGGCCCTGTCGCCATTTCAATTGGCGATATAGACCTCTCTGCACTGTTCTAGGCTACTGTCGACATTTGGAATGGCGACAGGATAATTTCGTCATTTCAAATGGCGACAATAGCCTAATTCTGTAAATAAAAAAATCAACTATTTATTTTTGTAAATTTCTTTTAAAATAATATTATTTCAAAAAAAATCCCCATGTGAGTACATACTCCCACTTCTCATATACTACTTAAATCGTGTGATGATATCACTTTATCAATTTGAGCATACTCCAATAATGATTATAAGATACTCCAAAGTGAGTTCAATAAAAAAATTCATGAAAGTTCACTTTTATAGCAAAAATAAAGGACGTCAATGAAATATTTTCAATTAAGTCACATTGGAGTATCTTATAATTGGTATTTAAGTATACTGAAAGTGATAAAGAAGTATAATATGTTCATTTAAGCGGTATATTGGGAGTGTGAGTATGTACTCCCAAGAGTACAGAGAAGGCTTCCTAACATTATTTACAAAGAAATGTCACCAAAACCACAACATAACAACAAAATAAAGTTTAGATCAGCTGGCAGAGATTTATACAATTCTTTCTAGCATAATATGGAACAATAACAAAAAACATTGAATATATAAATTAGTAATGAACCACATGAAAGCATGATACTGTTTCTTTGGAAACCTATGGTCCTATCTAACGGAGAAGCCAACCCTGGCTAAGAATCCTTGTAGCCAAATAGTAACCGAATACAAACGTAAAGTAGAATAGGCAAAAGTAAGACCTGCCACTTGTTTTCTTCTCTTCGATGGCTGCTTCTTATTTTTTCCTTTTTGACCTGCTTTTTGCTTATTATCTTTGCTCGGGGAGAGTGCATTGCTTATATCAACTGCCAGGTTCTGAAAGTGCAAAGAAGGCAAGCATAAAAACTTTTTTTAGAGCAGACAAACACGCAAGTTTTTTCTATATTTAAGAAAAATATGCACAGGATGTGCAGGCAACATGCTAAAATCACTGCAACTCTGCCTGTTGCTGGCACAAGTATATGCATGTGAAGACAATAAGCAGCGCATTTGTGCTTAAGTGCACAGCAGCTTTAGTGACCTGAACAGACATATCGGTACATGATGACAAAATGGTATGCTATATCAGTAGAATAAAAAGAAGAGAAAGATGCTCACCTAATGTTACTTACTTCCGATTTTACAGCAGCAATTTCAAGGGCTATGACTAAAACACAATATTTTTTAATTAAATAAACCTACCTCAATGTTTCCACCATGCATATGAGATTGATTATGTGGATCAATATCTTCTGGAGGTATTTCCGATGGATGGATGGGCATATCTGTGAAGAAAATATGCTTTAAACCTCAACAAACAGTAAGAAGGGGGAAATTAAAAAAAACACTCCCAATAGTCAGTTTGTCACTCTGGGTCGCCTAAAACTTATTTTGTAGCATTTACACCCCCATAAATTTCTTCCGTTTGCAAACTCCCCCTGATTTTACTTTTTATGTCAATTATAACATAAAAACCTAAAAAAAGGTGAATTAATAGTGTTTGACATATGCATACCCCGCTGTAATATGTCTGCGCAGCTATACCATGCTCGAGGTTGAAGATAGGAGAGATGAAAGAGAGAGCAAGTAGATTAAAGATAAGTGGAATAAAAGAAATTTTATTTAAAATTGTAATCACTAGCATGCGGACCGGTATGCTAGTGACTGTTTCCTAACTTTTCTAATGTTTTTCCTTTAAAATTAGAGAAGAAAGTAATACCAAGGGGACTTGGAGTTGAGGAGGAACTCAGGGTGACATGTAGGGGGTTTATGCAACTTTTCCAGTAAGAAACTACAGGCTATGAGATGGACACATTGTAAATCTGCACGGCTAGTAAGTTAGATAAGCATACCACATACAAACTTTGTACGGAAGGTTCCTATGATTTATACTGTTTATAGTATGTACTGTTCCCAAATTAGCATCATTCTAGGCCACTAATATGCCACAACGCAGTCAATTTCATGATAATAATAATGTACTACCATCTCGTTTCTTTAAATAGCTCAGCAGCCACAAAATAAATAACTGTTTTTTGAGAACTACCATCTTGTTTCTTTAAGCAGTAAAAATTTATATTAATGTTGTGAGGAAAAAAACACTGCTACAACCAGGGAAAAAACCGGCCGGTTACCAAGCTTACCGGTGGGGACCAGGAAAGGAAAAACCGGGTTTTTCCTGGTTTCGCAAATTCAAATTCCAATTTTCGAATTTCAGCTGGTTTTTAAGCAAATTCAAGTGAATTTCGTCCGGATTTTTTCCGGAAAATCCGGTAACCGGTCGGTTACCGGCCGGTTTTTTTTCTGGCCGGCGACTGGGAATTCCACCGGAAACGGGTTTTGGATCCTTGGCTACAACTACACAACAAAGAATGACAATGGACTAGACGACTAGCAAACAGCTTTTGGACTTTGTTTGTTGTTACAACACTAAGCAGGGAGGATTTCACAGGATGGTGCTGAAAGGAAAAGAGATAAGGAACAAAAGTTGCCCAAGAGGTAGAACAAAAGCATCATCCCAAGTGAAGTAGTGAACTATCTTAACTTCATGAAAAATATTCAAATCAAGTCCAATAAATTATGTGCAAAGTTTGTTGGCATGGTTGTGCATTTTGGAAGACAATAAAAATACAATCATTCTCTCACTTTTGCTGAATACTGTGTCTGAGGCCTCAGCACTACTAAGCAAAACGTTGCAACTCTTTTGATGGCATATGTTCAGCTGAAATTTGTGGGGAAAATAGGTACCTTGAAGAACCCCACCCCCTCCAACCACTTCCTGTCACACAAATAGGAACCTAAGTTCAATATATAACACACTGGGATTTATACTTGACAGTAACAGTTTGTGCAGGAACTTGCCTGATGTTCAAAATCGTCATCTTCCTCATGCAATGGAGACACATTTCTACCTGGTGTGCTAGCTAACACTTCTGTTGAGTCACCTTCCAAATGACCAGGAGAAGAAACTTCTGTTTCATGAGTACTCTTCTCAATAATTGGGTAATCCATTGGCACACCATCTTCCTAAAGTACAAAATAAAGCATAATATATGCAGTGAAGTTAATGGTTCAGAAGAAGTTCCATAATAAATAAGTCAAGAACAAGTTCAGTAATAACTACCACCAATGAAACATTGTGCCTGCTAGATGCATCTTTTTCTTTGGCAACTCCACTATCTCTGTACACACCAAGTGGGGAACTTTCTGGTTGCCTTTCATCTGTTGTGACACCATTTAGAATGTTCAGTTCAGGCTCAAGAACATGCTCTGGGGACTTGATGCTCGGACTTGGGGTCTCCCTTGCAGTAGAGGCCTCACCAGTCGGCAAAACCACCGGATCAGAAGAACTGTGCAGCAGCGATTGTTTACCCATCACAGTTTCTGGAGATCCGTCAGATTCATCGTCTTTTGAGAGATCTGCATATGAATCCTTCAGAACATCTCCAACAAAAATTAGTTTCTCCAATTGTGAAATTCGAGCAAGGTGGATCCCTGATACAGGTCTTTCTGGAGTATGACCACCCATTGTATTTTCCCGTACAGTAGTGCTGCATACAGGCCTATCACCAGGAACATTGAAGTCAGGGAGACAAACTTCTCCTATGTTTATTTCTTTAAGCTGCAAGGTCTTCAGAAGTAGATTTTTCTCTTCGGCTTCATCCAATTTTTTGAATGAGGACAGTAAATAATCCAAAGTAGCACCTTCATCATTCTCAGCAAATGAATCTGTGCGGAGGAAATTATATTAAGCAAATCTAGGTTGAAATAATGAGTTAATGACAACAGATTTGAAAAGAGGAGATGTTTAACCTTCTCTCATTGAAACATCCAGTATAGCGCGTTGGCTAGATCTTGAAGGAACAGGCTGTTTGGTTCTTTCAGGAACTGAAGCGTGCACATCATCTTGAGTGAACTGAGATTCTGTTATAGTTCCTATTTGGGAAGCGGCTGCTTCAATGGGATCCGGGATATCAGCGCCCGCACTAAACTTGTAAGAATGGACTGATTTTCTCCTGTCAATTAACAAAAAACAAAACATGGATCAATTCTTTTTTTACTGATGGATGCTTCTAAATACATGACAGCAATCAATACCTTTTGTAGAGTGATGATGAGTTGGCATAAACTAGCTACATAAAGTGCAATTTCTTACACTTTCACTGTTTGCCTCCATCAATGGCAATCATAAGCAAGCGCAAATGATAAGGATGTAAATACATCCAAATTAACTAATTGCATAACACAAGAGGCTATAAGCCTATAACATACAAACGGCTATGATTTTCTACGGTCATATTATAAATACCTTTTCAAAACTGTGTTATAAGTTATAACTTATCATCCATCACACAAAATATGGAAAGAAATAAGCAGCATACCTCGACATTCCAGGCCGCGTCGTGGGTGCATCGATAGCCCGATGTTTATCTGCTGTTTCAGTTGGAACCTCACCTCTTAGCCTTTTTATTTCCTTGTCAGCATCTGCAATGATTAACAGTTGTTAGAGCATTGTTGACAATTACTGCTTCACTTACTACCACAAGGCAGTGATAGGGGTTACTTTCTAGCTGCTCCAAGGTCAAAAAGTATTCCTCCGGATCCTCAATGTTCAGTAACTCAGAGAAGTCAACATTTTGCACCGGGTTGCTGCAAAACAACAGCATCAAAACAAGTTATTTAAGCTCTATTCACAGCTCACTACAACAGAATGCAACTGATTAATGAACATATCCTTCCATAAGCTGCGACCGAAGCTATCTATGAAAGTAACAGCTTAGAATAAGCAAGTGGCTTGCCTTGTGGGGAACTTGATAGTGAACCGAGCCCGCTTGCGGTCCAGCGCCGGCCTTCTCCCATGCTGGTTGTTCTTGCCATTCGCAGCGGCAGCAACTTTCACTCCATCATCCTGATAAAGCTTTCGGATGTCTCCGCGCTCCTTCATCGCCAGTCTAGCCTGTTCCACCAGCTCCTTGGATCCTTTCTGCACCCGAACATTGTGAGATTAGTTCGAGCACTCCACAGAAATATAAAAGAAAATGTAACTTAGTTTCCTCTATGGATTATCCCATGCATTTTTCTCAAGACGTAAAGAAACAAAAACAAAAAAAGGAAATCCCCAAGCAGTAAAAAACACAAAACCCTCGGTCCCCGGCGAGACCGAGCTCCGGATGAGCCCAAGAGCAAGCACAAGCACGCGCGCTGGTTCGAGACTGGGGTGGTCGCGCCTCGCGCGACGGGGGCGTACCAGGGGTCGGGATATGCCGTCGAGCAGAGCCCCGCGGGCCCTGGAGGGGGACGCGGCGGACGCGGCGGGGCCGAGGGTTCGGGGGAGAAGGCGCGTCGGTGAGGAGGCGGCGAGGAGGGGGTCGCCGGCGGCTTCGACGGAGGCCATGCGGCGGCGGCGAGGTGCCGCCGCGTGGGGGTGGCGGCGGGCGGAGTCCCGAGCGAGCGGAGGGGGTTGGGGAATGGGGACGGGACCTGGGAGTTCAAAAATCGAAGCGGGGCCAGGGATTGGGGGGAGGGGGGTTTGGATTTGGGATGCCACCGGGTCTTCCGTCAGGATTAGGTGCTTAGCTAGGAATTTTTTAAAATAATCTATTTCTTATTAGAAATTATAAATTTATTTATGCGACTTTTTTTTTACAGAATTATACTCATGTCGCCTAACGGTTAGGTAACTGGCTCTAGTCGCCCAACAGTAAAGCGATTGAAATGCTGTCGCCGTACCATTCGGTATTTATACTGCAGGCGCCAAACCGTTGGGCGTCGTTATTGCGATCGCCAGCTTGCTTGAACCATCAAAGCATCGATGGCTTATATAAGGACACTGCACGCGTCCCCAAGCAGCGACAGGAGAGAGAAAAGAGAGAGTGAGTGCATGAGGAGGAGAAGAAAGAGGAAGGGAGAGGAGAGGGAGAAGAAGAAGACTTCGTCTGTGAGGTAAGTTTTTTTTATTTTGTAGTTGTTGACGATAGGCGAAGAGCCTTACAAATTTAAATTACAATGTAGCAGTACTTGCATGTTGTGCATTGCGATCTAACTAGTTGTAATATTGAAAATATTTGTAGGCATACAATAAGTCATGCATGTACCCACTACATTGAAAGTGCATTATGGTGTTGGCACCGTTCGTGAAGGTCCGTGCGGTATTGATTTGAGTAGTTTTCGGTAAGCCACTCTGGGACACCCGGACGGCGAGAATGCACGAATCGCAGATGTGATGCACTGGCTCACCCGCAGCTTCTCCTTGGACCCTGAGGTGTATAGCGTCTTCATACAAAGGCTTTAGAGCCGGTCTCCCACAGATATCAGATGGGAGTTGAGAACAACGATGCTTGCACTACGTGTGGAAGGGCTTTATAAAAAATTTGTCGTTGCACGTGGGATATGAGTTTGTGCTGCTTGTGCAACCATGCCCAAAAGAAGTTGTGCAGGGCCCCGCCACCGGATATCATCCGGGTGGTGGGAACAGCTCGGGTGCCCAGCATGTCGGTGAAAAAGAGGGTCCGGAGGGCGGTGTTACGAAGGTTTCGGAGGATGTTGCTTGTGATGAGCCCGACGCGGTAGATACAGGAGAGGAATATCGATCACCGCATGGTGAGCCTACAGGACAGGCTCATGAAGGAGAGCATAGGGAGTACATATTGCGTCAAATGGATAGCGATGACCGGATGGCCTTGGCTGAAGAGAAAGCTTTATAGGAGGACGATGAGGACAGAGCTCCCATCCCCCAGGAATGGAACAGATTTGACGCTGAGAGTGTAACTACGCATGACGAACACGAATCACCGTGGGAGTACCATGCTACAGAGGTTCGGTTGCACTCAATGTTTGCTGATAAGACATCCTTGCATGATGCCATTAAGCTGTGGACTATGTCCATACAGCCGATGTTTCGGGTCGTCAAATCTAGGCAGGAGCAGTATACCATTAAGTGCGAGCAGGCCAGTTGTCCTTGGCGAGTGCACGCACATAAACCGAAGTATGAGACTCATTGGATTGTCTCGAATGTAGAGCCGCACTCCTGCATGCTCAGCAGTATTTTGTCCAGACATCGTAACCTAACGTCGACCTTCATAGCCAATTTAATGTATAGAGAGATAGTGGAGAAGAAGGATGTGGAGGCCAAGCACATTTTGCTGGCTATTGAGAAGAAATTCAAGTACAAGATCAGCTACGCGAAGGCGTGGCGTGCGAAGCAGAAGGCTTTGGAAAGACATCTTTTGAGGCAGCGTACGACAACCTTCCTCGTATGCCTGGGGTGTTGTAGGAGAGAAACTCGAGCACGTACACTGCTGTAAAGGACATGCCATCTAATAAGCCGCGAGGTTTTTCGATATTGCATAGGGCCTTCGTAGCCTTCGGTCCCTGTATCAAGGCTTTTAGACATATGCTGCCCGTGATCTCAGGCGTTCATGGGAACAATCAAATTCTGCCATTGGCCATCGCATTCGTCGAAGGTGAGAATTACGACAGCTGGTTGTGGTTCCTTCGACATTTGAGGGTGAGAGTTGTTTGAGCTCGTCCTGGTGTGTGCGTGATCCATGATAGCCACGCCGGGATGCTGAAGGCCATAAGAAAACTTTAGGAAGACCCCGAGGAGTCGTTCCCTTGGCCGGATATGAGGAGTAGATGGTGCATTCGCCACTTGGGGGCCAACTTATTCAAGAAGTTCCCGAAGCAACCCTTGGTGAAGCTATTCAAGAGGCTGGCTATGCAGAACCAGGAACGCAAATTTGATGCCTTATGGGTGCTACTGGATGAACACAACAGGAAACACGTGGACGAGAGGAACCAGGGACCAGAGTCTGAACCTGCTGGACTGAGGCGGAGGACCTCGAGGAACATTGAGTGCTTCTCCCACTGGATCGAGGCCGAGCCATTGGAGAAGTGGTCTCTGCTGCACGACACGGGCAGGGCAAGGTACGGCATAATGATCACTAACCTTGCGGAGGTGTATAACTGGGTTCTTAGAGGCCTTCGTTCTCAGCCCCTCGTCGCCATCGTGGAAGGTGTTCTGCATAGCACAATCAGATATTTCAGGGAGAGGCATTCAAATGCCGCACTTCATGCCACCAACCCTCAAACACCGTACTGTTCGAAGATTACGACGTATATGCAGGCGAAGACAGAGAAGGGCTAGTCGCACACGTGTATGTGATGGGCAATACGGAGCATCGTTCTCTTGTCACCCACGAGGTATGCCTTGGAGATCATGTGAACGAACCTAGCTGTACGTGCAACAAACAGAAGCTCTTACACAAGCCATGCTCTCAAGTCCTCGCCACATGCGGGACTGTGCGCACGGACCCTTTGAACTTTGTGTCCGAGTACTTCTTGAAGGACAGGGTGGTGCAGGCGTGGACTGGCGAGCTTAGGGGCTTCAGGGTTGTGGGCAACTTCGTCACCTTGGATATTGCAAACAGGATCTGGATTCCGGATATTGACATGCTGAAGGGTGGCAAGGGTTGTCGGCAGAGTCGTCGTATTACCAATGATATGGACGAAGCAGAAACCGGGGCGTTGGGTCGACGCTGCAGGCTCTGCGGCCAAGAGGGCCACACAGCCAGACGATGCAAGGCACTAGCTGAGGAGTAGGCACTGACATGGTTTGCGGTAGTACTTCTTGCAGTGTGCAAAGTGGGACCAAAATTGCAAATCAGTGTACATTGTCATCTGTACTTTGTATTGTTTATATAACTGTTCTGCTACTACCCAATTTTCATTTGATGTACGTACTGCCGTAAGACATGTATCGTATGTTACACGTAATGTTTATGTAAATGTTGTACTACTATCACTTTTTCATTACTTTTGAAAGTATTGTCCTGGTGGCCTAGCACATTTTGGTTTGTTTGTTTACAAGTTAAATTTACTCCTGCTTTACATTCGATGTTATATTTCCACGTATTTGCTACCTTCTAGTTGTTTTGCAGGTATGGCTCGTGACCCTCACGGATCCGACTGGAGTTTCGGCCTCCTGGACGAGCGCATCGACTGGCTACATCGCGCATCGCGTCGTGTCCCTCATCCTGCGGGTGCGGCCGACAAGACCGCGAGATCCTAAAGGAGCGACGCCGCAATGACGAGCATAACGAGTGCATACGTCGGGAGACGCAAGCTCATCTGGAGGCGTGCAGGTGCAGGGAGAGAAAGAGGGAAATTACGGTGAACGCCAAAGCGGTCGGCGAGGAGTTCAACGCCGAGCTAGCAAGGAAGGAAAAATGGTCCTGGTCCACGCAGTAGGTCAGGTCATTACGTAGTAGTCCCCCATCCTACCCGCCATATTTTTTATTATCCCCTAAAGGCATGTATACTTACATGGTCTAGATGCTTGTGTCGCAGTGTACCGTAGTAGTAGCGAGTATGACTAAAGCAATTCGTCAAACCATCATGCCATGTGACTACGTGTAACGTGCTTCTGTCCGTGGACTTTAATGTAGTTCTGGTTCCGTGTCTCTACTAAGCCATCAAAGCAAGCCTACATTGCAAGTATGCCTCTTCTAGTGGAATCCCAGAAAGAACCATTCGCACCGACATCGAATAATTTGTAAAAAAATGATTACAAAATAAAAAAAATGATCACTTACCTTTCTACTTACAACTCATTACTATCTCAATCGTCCTCACAATATATGACGATGACAAAATGTTATTGCGAGTCTAACAAATTTCGTACACTTCATATTCTACGAAAATAACAAACAAACCAACCAACCCCGTCACAACATTTTTTTTCCAAAATAAATAACATCATAAAATCAGATTTGCTAAATGTAATTAACCTACAAAATGTAATATTAATTACAACATAAAACAATAATTAAATATAAAGCTAATCATTTCGCCGCCTAATCATAGGCGATAGGACCTAATCGATAGCGGTTGGGCGACAAAGACTGCCGCCCAACCGCTTAATGGCAAGTATTCACGCCTAACCAGACATCTAGTATATTCCTATTGTCGTTCGGTTGGGTATGCAAACTCAATCGCCAACCGTTAGGCGACAGAGGTATACTTCTGTTAAAAAAAAGCTAGAATAAATTTGTAATTTCTAATAAAAAAATAGATTATTTTTTTAAAAAAAATCCTTAGCTAGTGAGTTGTGTCTTGGGCCTGTTGGGCATATTTAACCCGATTTCGCTTAGGGCGTGTTTGGTTCATGGATGTAAATGAATTGGATGATTATATTTAGGTTTTGGGTGGATAGGACTATTCAGGATCATTCCGGTTACTTGTTTGGTTAGATGGATGGGATGGTACGAGTTGATGTTTGGTTGGTGGGATGAGAGTGAATGGGATGATCCGAGTTTGTGTTTGGTTAGAGGGATTAGGGTGGATAGGATGGGTTGCAATAACATCCACCCTTTCTCTTACGCCCATGCAACATGGTTGACAAGCTCGTTTTGACACACTGCAGAAACTTGTCTACAAGTTCCCCTAGTTCAGCAACTACAAATACATCATTCTGCCAACTGCAATAATAATTTTTACATCGCATAATCAAAACTACAGATCAAAAACAAATAAATGTACTAAAGCTTGTTTCGTTGAAAGAAATCATGTAAAACATACATTAATACTGAACCAGTTGCATCATTGAGTGCCCTCTAGACTATATAGAAGTGGACCAGATGGAAAACTTCCAGTAAATAAGGGAGAAGTACTTGGAGTAGGAAGTGCAGTAGCTGGCTTCACAAACCCAGCAGTGCTATTCATTATAGTAAGCCTATTACCATTCTGGGAGCATAATGTTTCAAGCAAATGGGCATGATTTATTTTCTTCCCAAAATCAGGACTATATGAAGCCTCTACAAGTAAAACCACAAGTCTCCATCCTAAGGTAGGATTACTTTCACTATAACCTGATAGAGAGGGTTAAAAAATGTATCAACCACATATAGAATTAGATTGTCATACAAAGTGCTGAAATCTGGATAACAGAAACTTGAATTTGACGACTTCGATCTTGAAAACACAGGGATTTGGTAATTTCAGATGACTTATCTTCCTCTTGGTATCTTGGAACTAAAAGCTCACAAACATTCTTGAAAGCCTAAAATTTTTTCTGGATGTACTCTTCAGTTGCATCTTCCAACTTAAGCCAGACAGCAGGATCAGTCTCATCTAGCTCTATTATGATTGTGTTTCTATGGCTCAAATTGTATTAACAACTTCCTTGGATGTTAAATTACCTCGAATCTAAAAGTTTCGTTCGCCAATTTCCCCCCAAGACCAGATCCATGGAACACATGCAAACTGCATTTGATTATCAAAAGCACCCTGTCAGTGAGGAAACTTCCAAGCCGCTGTCAGAGCATTAGCAAGAGAAGGCAACCCATTGTTAGTACAAGATTTGTCAGCTGAAGAATCGCAAAAGCAGAATATTGACCTTGGCAACCCACCTCAAAAGAGAAGCAAGCCAGTATCGTCAAGAGGTTATTTCGAGTGTGGTAAGCAAGATCACTATACCAAGAAACGCCACGCAAAGCGACAAGCTTCAACCTTCAAGAAGGATAATCGTTGTGCCATAGTCCCGTCAGAAAAGTCGCAAGATTCGACCCGTGAATGCTACAGTTGTCGTGGAAAAGGTCACTATGTCAGCCAGTGTTATCAGAAGAACCAGTCACTCACTCCAGATGCAAGAATGCCAAAAGTTGTTAAAAGAGTTTATAGAAATAATAGGGCAGATCAGATGTTTTTCTTAGATAAAGGCAGTGTCAAATCAAGTTGATCAGCTTAGCAAGTGTCAGTGTTGATTGTAGAGTAAATTGTTAGCCCATGATGTGCGAGAGTTTCAATCTATCCAAGAGCTAATCTTCAGGACCTTAGAGTCAGTTTGTTTGAGTTTTGAGTAAGAAATTCAGTTTTCCCCGGGATCATCTGTGAACAAGACAGTGTTAGTGGAAGATCAATGAGACAATTGTTTCAAGTTGTTCAGTCAGTTAAAGTTACTTGTGAAAGTCAGAAGTTGAGTCTTGAGTCAGTTTCAAGAGGATAATTGTTGAACCCTAGAGTTCAAACCAATGCTAGAAAATTAGGTTTGACCAGGCAGTTTTGTCAAAGAGATCTGCCGTTTCATTCCTATTAATATCACCGAGTTTGGAGACCGTCTAGCAAAGTGGTATACAATAGAGGTTGTATACGACAGAGAAGGTATTCACTGAAATGGGTATAGTGTCAGATCAACAGAGATGATCAATTTGCACGATGTGCCAGAAAAGTTAGCAGCAGATCGAGGATCCCAGTTTACCTCGTGTCAGCGACAGAGTATCTATGAAGTCTTGGATGTTCATTTCGATTCAAAGATCTGTACCGCCTCAACCAAAGGGATGATTGAAACGGATTAATGAGTTGTGCCTTACTCATGGTACCAAGTCAAGCAAGTAAGTGAATGTGCAGAGTTTCCCTACAGTACCAGATGTTAGCCAGTTTGCAGTTGTCACAAGTCATTGCTCAGCTAGAAGCAAATCAGCTCACAAAGTATGAAGATTTTTAATTATGAAACAGAAGACCAAGTGTCTTTAATCCTAAATGGGTTGTAAGTAACTTAGTCCAAGCAGAAAAGCTACGCGGATTATACAGATTATCACCCTCGCAGCCAAGTTTATCGTCAAGATACCTGTTGAAGGTCTGTGTTAAGGATTGTATGACAGCGGTGATAGAGATGTGTTAGCCAGTTCAGCTTCCGAAGCTCAGAGGAAGAGTTAGTTTGTCAACTTGAGTTGCCAGTCAGTAGCAGAAGTTCCTCAACCCCAGAAGTGTCTTCAAGCACCGATCAAGCAGCCCTGCTAGAAGCAATCAAGTTTCAAGATGCCTTTCCTGCCAAGAGCCTGTTTGTCAAGTTTTCGTTGAAGTAAGAAGCACAGCAAGAAGCAAGGTGTTTGTTTTGTAAGTGTTCAGAAGAGCAGTCCTGTCAAAGTCAGAGCAGTTTGAAAGCAAGTAGAGAACCCGAAGGCTGAGTTATTTAACCTATTCTATAGCTAGTCTGAATCTCGGGGACGAGATTCCTTTAAGGGGGGGAGGTTTGTAACGTCCCAAAATTTGGCTTTTCGAAAATCTTTTGAGTAGTTTAGGTCCCTGGAAAATTTCACCAATTTTATTTGAATTAATAAAGCTTAACTGGGAATTCCCTATATTAAAAATATTTAATTTGACTAATCTAAACATCAATTAAATAAAAACCTGTGTTATTTGGCTTCCTTGTGTTCCAAGAAATTTTCTGGTATTTTCTGAGATTTTTCTGGATTTGTTTGCTATTTATTTGGATCTCTTTGATTTTTGGGATTTGCTTTAATTTCGAAAATCATCTTTTCTCTCTCCTGCCGCACTTCTACAAAGGTCTTGCATAGTTTCGTCCGGATCCTCACGCTACTGATGAATCGCGAGCCACTGTTCATCGTTATCCTCGGAACAAACCGAACAGCCGTGTCGTCGTTCCAAACTCAAAACTCAAAATTCCATATCTTTCTCTACGGTGAATATAAAAGCGAGCCGCTTATACCGACGCCGTCCATCTTGATCTCCTCTTCCAATCCTCGATTTGGTTTTCTCCGAATCAATCTAGTTTCGCCGCAATCTGCGAAAACCGAAGCTTCAACCGAAATTCTTCTCCGACGAACTACGCCGTCGTCCAGACGTCCTCCTACCAACCGTCATGGTGTTGGCTTCGCGTTGTCGTCCTCTACATCATGCTTCCTTCCCTTCGCTCAAGATCGCTAGAGCATCATCGGCCATGTCGAGCCATGACGTTAAATCGAGCTCCTCGCTTCTCGGTGAGTTTTTCCAAAATCCGATCGCGTCATCTCGTGCCCCTCATTCATACCTATTTTTCCCTCTTTAGATTCAAGTTTCATCCACCGCAATTGAGAATCGAGCGTTCTCTCGCCTCTTGTACGTCGTCCTTCTCCGCCAATTACTCCGCAACCGCTGATCCCTACCTTCAACTCCACCACCGCTGGTTCGTGACGCGTTCTACGTTGTGCTCACCTCCCTTTTCGCAGAGCATCGTCGGAAGAGTTATGCGTCCGCGAGGCCGCCGTGGTCGCCGTTCTTCACGTCGCTACCGTCACATGGAGCCGAATCTTGATGTCTGGACCGTGTCATCATCTCCGCCTCGTCGTTTCCTTTCCGTTTTGCCCCTTCGCCGCCGCTGCGTCGCCTCCGGCCACCGGCCATCAGGTGTGCCATAATCGACCTGTATACTGTTCATTCTGTGGTATGTGCAGTTTGTAGCTTCCTCCTCTGTTGCTTCCTTTTTGTTGTTCGTTCATGCCTCTCTGTGATTCCTTCTGCATCCCCTCGTTTAATTCATTACTCTCTACCAGATGATTGTCATCTCCTGGCTGCCAACTCCTTGTGCAGGCGTCTAGGCTGAAGCCCTCTGCATCCTCTCTGACCGATGCAAGCAATATAGGATTACTCTCTGTATTTCTTTTCCTTTCTCTTGTATGGAGCCGATCATCTCTTTGTTGTCTATTGTTTGTTCTAATCCCTGCTTGGCTCAGTGCCAAAAGGCCATGCCGCTACCTTCATGCGCCAGGAGCAGGCCGAGCCCTATTCACTCAGACGTTTATGTTCATTGGCCAAAGCATATAGTAATTCCCTAATGCATGTTTCTTTGTTAACTCTTTCAATCCATGAGGAATAGTGTCCATATGTCATGTAAGGAAAACAAATCTATTACACTTACATGTGGGTCGTCCAGCTCTCCCCCTCTCTTAGTCTCTATGGTGAGCGGGTCCCGCACGTTAGATTAGTGCATGTGCCACATACGCCATGTCATCTGCCTAGTCGTCGCCTATTCAGTAGCCATCAAAGCCTTTGTGCTTGTGTGTCGTCCTATGTGGCATCCCCGTCGTCGATCCCGTGCACGCCACGTCATCGCCATCTTGCCACCTCATCTCCTCCTTGCGCACATGGCCGCATTGCCAGCGCCTATGTGGCATACTCATAACCCTAACCCTCAACCAAATCGTATGGACTTGGTTCATGTGAACCTATTCCATGTCTTGTGGACCCCATACGTCAGCCAGACACCTCAAACCCTAGATTTAAACCTAACCCTAAGCTGTACCCGAGTAGACTTGGCTCACTAAGCCGGGTCATTTACTCGTGGTCCCCATCATGTCAGACCCTATTCTGTGAACTCAGTTCACCATGCACCAAACCCTAGCCCGTGGACTTGGTCTGTGGACCAATGGCCCACTTGTCTTTCGCTTTACCTTATTTCTAGAATTATTGTAATTCTAGAAATTCATTTATCCAGTGGGTCCCCACCCCGTCATCCATCGTTCCTTTTTCGAAATTAATTTAATTTCAAATCCATTTGGTCCCGCATGTCATTCAACGCCTTTGTCCTCTCTCACTTACCAAGATCCAATTCTTTCTATTTTATTTAATCGTATGAATATTGTGCGAATATTCTTTCCTCTCACAATTTCATCATTTCATGTGATCTTCGAAAGCTCATATCTTTTGAATCCGAACTCCGATTGAGTTCGTTCAAATTCCTAAATTCATCTAAATTCAATATCTATTTACCGAGATTGTTATTTAATTTTTGGAGGTTGTTTGTTCTCTGTTAGTTATTTATTTGGTTTATTTGCTCGTTTACGAGTAGACGTTGATACTGCGAGAAGTGTTGATCAAGAAGGAGCTGAAGATCAAGGAAGTAGAAGATTAAAGTTAAATAAGATCATTATTGCTATAGCAAGGCAAGTTGTACCTTTGATCATATTGAATCCCAGTGTTCTAAAAGTATCTTGATTCAAAGTATTGCATTTATTTTATGTATTTATTTAAATGCTTTTGGGTTTAGTTAATAATCCAAATTGTTATAACATCCTTGTCTAATTGATATGCCATAATCTTTTGTCACCCTAGCTTGGTTATTTAATAGTTGGTATTATTGTATTACCAACGTGGGTTGGTTAGATGCGATTAGATTGCTTAGCCATGCCATGAATCATCTGTTCATATAAAGTTGCAATTATTAACTTGACTAAGTGACTATGGAACTATGTGATAAAACTGTGTGTACTGTGTGCTATTATGGCATGTGTTGCACTTAACCAACTGGGTGGGAAAGGATTTCGACTGAGGCAAGTGGTGGAAACCGTGTGGCATGGTGGTCAGGTGAATTGGGAATATGAATCTGTGTGTCAAAATAATCTGTGTGGCTTAGTTAGAAATTGGAAGTCTTGCCTTGGTCAATTAAGGACTGAACTTTGTGCGCCATTGAACTGGGCCTTTCGTACAAGCACATGCCTGTTATGGGACGGGCCTAACTTAGTAAGTTATGAATTCTTGACATTGATTGCTCAGGCAGTAGGTTAGGCTTAGTGATGGGTGGAGGTGTGTGCTACCAAATAGTCGCATCGCGGGACGGTTCGCCGCTTCCCTGTCCAAAGGTGTGTGTTGTACCATCCTCTGTGTATAGTTTGGTATGACGGTTTGTAAGCACACTAGGAGTATCAATGCTTGAGATGAAGTTTTCGAAAGGTTTTGTTGTGATCAACTCTGATCCGGTTGATTGCATCTTGTGGGTAAAGTGTACAAAGCCTGCAGAGTGTTAAACAATCTATTCGAATAGCCGCGTCTGCGGTCATGGACATGCTCGAGGATTTCACACAAGGGGTAGATTTTCATAAAACTGTGTGGGAAGGGAGCTGTGTGATCTAAATCATATGGCGATGTGAATAATTTGTTTAGGCTGTGTGTGTATTTGTGAAATCAAATTGTTAAATTATGATTATCTATTTGTTTTACTTGATTTCAATATATTATTTGTATTCAACTGCAAATGTTGCATTTCTGCAAAATAACCATAGAATGCCATTCCTTTGGAATAAGCCTGCATGTATAATTGCATTTATGTGGTATGACGTGCGAGTACAGTGTGTACTCATGCTTGCTTTGACGAAACAAGCAGAACTTAAGGAGTCGCCAGTCAATAAAGTCTACTTCAAGGATCGTGGAGAACTAGGTCGCGCACCCCAGCCGATTGCCTGTGGGCATATGGATGGGCTTCACTGGAGTTATCCCGTTTCGTTTCGCTGCAGCTTCATTGAGCTTTCTACCTTCTGAGGCATTAATTGTAAGCTTTGACCTTAAGGTCTTTACTCTGATGTTTATTGTATTTACCTATTTATTAGTTATCTTTGTGTATGAATTGATATTTCACTGATGTTGTCACTGTGTGCACTAGCGTGATCCTGGACTAGTGCAGTATACACAGAGGGTCCAGAATTGTATTTTTGGGTCCTGACACCTTCCTACCGTCGTCATCATCGACCCTCCTGACCGCAAGCTTGACGTCGCCGAACTCCCGCAAAGACGCTACCGCCACGCCTCTTGGGGTACAAAGAAGAACAGAACGACTTGGTCTCATTCCTCTCCTTCTGCGCCTCCTCCTCCATCCCCAAGAACCGCACGGTGACGCATAAGTACAAGCGAGAGTCTGCTGCGACGGCCCGGCTTCCAAGACGAAGCACCATCGCCGCCACCGCGCGCGACGAGAGCACTGCCTCGATCATGGCGGCGGCAAGATCTCCCATGAGATCCAACGGTGCTCCAGGGAGGTCAGAGGGGGGCAGAGAGGGCAAGCCATGGAAGGCAAGTGAGGACGAAAATTGGCTCCGAAAGAGAGAGCAGGTGGGCGAGGAGGTTCGGAACCACGTGGTTCAGCATTTTTCATCGAATGGAATGGTGTGGCATCTCGCTGGGATATTCTCTTTCGTGGAACGAGTTGATACGGGACTAGTTAGTTCCATTCAGCGAACCAAATGGGCGAACATCACCTTTTTCGGAACCATCTGGTACATGGACCCCCTGCATTCACTCATCCAAACACAACCTTAAGCTTGTTCGAGGCAAACATTGAAGCCTTAGATATGGTGGGCCAACTATTGAGATAAGTTGTGTCAGAGTAGGAAGGGAAGCAACTAGGGATATAAGGATATTCTCGTGGGTCAACTAGGGAACACTATAGCGTTGCAACGGCGTAGCAGTAAGTTTCGTGATGTTTTAACAAGTTTTGTAGGAACCTTTTAAAAGTTTCAGGTTCCAGTGAGTTTCGCGTGTGTCTATACGTTTCTAAAAGTCCAAAAAAGGTTTCAAACCAAGTTTCAACGATTTTAAGATTTTGGAATACAAGTTTCAACAGGAGAGTTTTGAGAAGTTTCAAAACAAAAGTTTCAATATGTTTCAACGAGTTTTGGCCAACTTGCATTGCTACGACGGTACTATTGCGCTGCCACGTAGCCGCCCGACATCGTATCTCGCCGATGCACCCTCTTCTCCGACTACGGCCCCAACTACCACCGTTGCCCGCCGCTGAATCCCTGCTCAAGCCCCGTGTCGAGCATCCATCTCTCTCTTCCCTAGCTCCGCACCACGCCACACTGGATCTAGCCGTCCTGAGCCGCGTCGCCATTGCCTGTTGACAGATTTAGAGTTGGAGGTGAAGCTTCGCGTCTCCGCCCGCGCCAAATCCGGAGCCGGAGTTGAAGGAGGAGGTGGAGGGGTGGCACTGGAAATGAAGAAGGAGGAGTGGTCGCTTGCCTCTGTCAGCTCGACGGCTGCACTCCTCGGATGTGGGAGAGAGAAATAGATGAGGGAGGGATACAAGAGAGAGATAAAGAGAGATGAGAGAGAGGGCGCGAATGAGACACAACCTTATGATTTGTGTGAGGGTCGGACGACTAGGATCTATACCGTTGCAACGCTATAGTATTCCATAGTATTTCCCTATTATCGTCGGTGTTGAGTGGATATGAGACTTGTTGATTTTCATAAGTAATTTTAGCTATCATGACCATAACAATAACATGTTGTTCGTCTAGAATCTCCAATGTAAAAGTTGGGTACTTGTGTACCTTATCTATGAGTTATTATTATATAGAATGAATGATTTTTGTTTCTCAAAAAATCTGTTGGGATAAGCCAAAAGTTTTTTTGTTGAGTGGCCTTCATGGCTTCTCAATCTCTACCACCTTACTATAAGATTTTTTCTCGATACTTGATTATCCATGCTGTGGATATCATGGAGATATGCTCATGATCTTTGGATGATGTTACAATTGGCAATGTCATTAACGGTTTGTCGAAACACGCGTTTTCGTCGAAGTTTGGAATGTTTGTCGGTCGAGTCTTGTCGACCGGCTTGTAAATGGCGGTCGATCGATCAATGTGATAGACCGCCATTGAATGGCGGTCTGACCGATTTTGCTACTGTTCATTGGCCAAAAGTGGCGACGAGTGTTGGGTTAGGTCAAGTTCATGGGTTTCATTGCATATATATTGCATGATGCATGTTTTGACTAACGTGGGTCAAGTTGTGAAGAACTTGTTCCCGGAATCGATTTATTTGTCTTTTGTTGTGCAAGTTGCTTGGAGGCCAACGATAGTCAACGGCGAGGATAATCGGGACTAAGCTTAGAGAGCTGAGGTCCAGAACAATCGGGGATGCCGGGTGAGGTCAATGGAGTCAAGCATGCCGCAAGAGGGACAAAGGTGACCGAACGGCCAGTTCGGTGCAACGGGTTTGATCAAGCGGCGTGGGGGTCGGTGCAAGTGCCATGGTGGTTTCGGTGGGAGCCGGATGGAAGAGACTTGTCGACATGATGAGAGCCATTGGATCAACCTACACGCGGCGAAGCATAGAAGTGCTTCACGAAGATGGGACTCGGTGTTTGCAAAAACATCAAGAAGTGGTATTTTGGTAATTTTACCAAATATCGTCTTGGTGGCCTTTTGCCAACCTACGGCGCAAGACAGTGCGTGGAGAAACGGATTAGGTCAAAAGGAGATGAAGACAACGCTTTAAAATGTGTGCGTGTGTGACCCGTTTGTGTGTGGGCTTAACGGGGGCCCATTAGGGTTTACTCTTTTAGAAGGTCTAAGCCTCCACTATAAATAGAGGAGGGAGGTGGCTGCACTCCCTTCAACCCTTTCATTTGTTTTGAAACCCTAGTTTGCTTAGGGAGTTCATAGTTGGAGGTTGGGGCTCTAGAGAGTTGGATTTGATTTCGTGCTCATGTATTGAGTCTTGGTCCTCCTTGATGGAGTGGCTGTAAACCAATACCATATCAAAATCAATCCAAGGAAAGATTCCTCGAGATGAGTCTATTTGCTTTCCTTCTCTCTATTTGGTGATTTTGAGTCTTTCCTTGATCCGCGAGTTTTTGCTTGGTTTCTTGCCTTGATCTAACTTGCTGTGACATGTGGGAATCCATCTAGGATCATCTTGATCATCAATCGCCCACGAGCAAGTCTTTAGATCATATTTTGATTTTGACTCGGTTTTTGAGCACCCTTCGATCAAACTGAAAAAGATAGGAACTTTGGCATGGATCTACGCAATCCTTGATTGAAATAGGTTTCCAATATCTTAGAGAATGTGTCTCAAATTTGGTAAGGTTTGGCCTTACAGATCAAAAGTTAGATTGATTTGAGTTTTGGTTTTCGGGCTGATTTCGCTGTTCACTGTACTGGAGGTCAAACCGCCCATTTGAGAGGTCTGACCGCTAAGCAAAAAAGTCGACCCGCCAATTTGAGAGGTCTGACTGCCCATCTATTTTTGTTTCTAGTTTTTTGTGATTTTGGTCTTTTCTCTTCGGGGTTTTGATTGTATTCAATATAAGTCTTCCACTGTGCTTGTATATTGATCTTCATATCTTTCGTATCTATTGAAGTGAAATTAGTATTGAATTCAATTAAGGTGAAAAAATGAGCGTGCTCCTGTTCACCCACCCCCCCTCTAGTCGCCTTTTCGGTCCAATACATGCGAACATTAGGGTTTAGGTCTCATGTTTTGTGTTCTCGGATGTTTTTGTATTAACTTAGTTTTAGGTTTATTAAACTTTTGTTTTGTGTTTGCTTGTGTGTATCTGTCTCTTATACATTCTAACTATTGTTTGGAAGACTATAATATTGATTTAGGTCCTTTTTTAAGAGTAAAATTTACTTTGGACCATGTAATTTTTACCATAGTTTCTCTTTGTACCACCCTACCAAATATTTTCAATTGGCACTACCTCTTCTTACCTTTTATTTTCACTTTGCACCAGGGGAATGCCCAGTCAACGAGAAGGAAACAGGGGAGGCGAGCGGGGAGCTTGACAAAAAATAAAGAGAGCGAGTCATTTGGTCATCGTCACCGTTGCTATGGTCGCCATTGGCGATGCTTTAGCTATTCTTCTCTGCTTTCAACATATTTCCTAGCTCTATCTACCTCGCCTCTCTCTATTCCATGCCTCGCCGTCGTTCACCGTTGCGCGAGCACCAAAGAAGGCGACCAAATCTTTACCCGGTGCAAAGTGCCAACATATGGTAAGATGAGGTGGTGCAAAGTGAAAAACAAATTGCTACGGGTGGTGCAAAGTGGAACCATAGTGAGATTACATGATCCATAGTGAAATTTACTATTTTATTAATCTCAACTCTAGCTCATAAGGGTCCATTCGCAATTCTTGTGCAATGTTTATGTTGTGAAATTTACTTAGTTATGAGTGTCTTTACCTACTATAATGAGATTTATACGTTGCGACAATGAAAACTTTCAGAACATTATTGTATCCACAAATAGGGTCTTTAGAAAAAGAGTATATTTCACTTTGGACTACATAATGTTACCATGGTTTCACTTTCCACAACCTTTGGCAACTCTTTTCAGTTTGCGCCACCTTTTTTTTACCATGTGTTGCACTTTGCACCAGGGTAGGGATTTGACCACTTTCTTTGGTGCTTGCCGACGGTGAATGAAGACATGGGAGGCGTCGGCGAGGCATAGGATGATGAGAGGGGAGGTAGATGGAGCTAGTAAATGGATCAAATCAAAAGCGGAGAATAACAGCCGAAATATCGCTGGCGTGGCCATAGCAAGCTCCCCGCACGTCTCCCATATTTCCCTCTCGTTGACAAGACGTTTCCTTAGTGCAAAGTGAAATAAAAAGTAAGAAGAGGTGGTGCAAAGTAAAAAATATTTGATAAGGATGGTGCAAAGTGAAACAATGGTAAGATGACATGGTCCAAAGTGAAAATGACTCTTCGGCAAACATCAATATACCAAATGGAGCTTAAGTATCTTACTTGTATGTCAAAGTCAGAACTAAACATTGTGGCTTAAAATTTGGACTTCTTTGAAGCTTAAGGGTGTGTTTAGCTCGGTGAATCATGTCATATATGTACAGGATTGTAACACCCCGGCTTATCAAAAGCTCAAGATATCACTTACACCTACCAACCTTTTCTAGATTTTAAATAATATTCAAGTACTACAAGCATCCAGAAATCATGAATAACTTTTAACAAAAACGTAATCATAAATTCCAGCAAGCTTCCCAATCATAAATCAAAGGAAATATAGTTCTAAAACCTCATATTTGAACTTCAATATAAGCAAATTATCAACTAGCAATATTACCCATCAATAAGTAGTAAAGGGAGCACAATTTAACCAATTATTACAAGTTCAAAGTGGACAATTCATGAAATGGAGTGAAGTGCTACACAAACGTGATAACATCACGAGCTACTCCCATCCCAATGTATGCCGCCGTCAACGATCACCTAAAACATCAAAGCAAATAAGAGCGAGTCTAAGACTCAGCAAGCACAAGGAAAAATACATAACAACGAATCCACATATCAACGCAAATCTTTAACATCATTTCATAACACAAGCTCAATTTTCATGAATGCCATGCAAATGTATGCTCAACGCTTTCTTCACTACTGCTTATACCGGTGTAGCGGAGTGTAACACCCGTCGGTGTTCACTCATGCCCACATTCTTTAAATGCGGGGACCCAAAGCCCGTCTTTTTTCAGATGAGGCCCTCATTGCCCATATCGTACATATGGGGACCTCAACCCACTCCCGTGGGTTATATCATTCCAACATGAATGCTTGAAATGAAATGCAATGAATATTTGACATTATCTCATAAAACAACATCAATTTTTTGAGAAACATTACAATCATATCGAATACACGTAATTCACATGAATATGCATAATAAGAGCTCACATAACCAAGTGATTTCGCCAACCATTCAATACCACGTTAATAAGTACTTGCCTTTCAGTTGCGATAAACAGAATTGAGCGAGGGTGATTCAAATCCCTTAGCCACTCCGCCTACATTAAATATCCCACTCAATACTAGCCAAGGTAAGCAAAACAACGATTAATATACAACGCTCTTACCCGGACTAAAAAACCCACAATTCTGTCCCATCACGAAAACTAACATAACTTTTGATTTACCCAACCAAAATTCGTGTTCTTGGATCCTCTGAACTCCTTAAACAATTATCTACATCGGAGATCAAGAACCCTAATGAATCCATTTAGTAAGTTTAATTTGTATTTTACTGAACTGCTGCCAACAGATGACGCCTCTCTGGACAGCAACCTCACAAACATCATAACTCTTAATCTACCCACCCAAAAATTACATTTCTAGTCTCTATGGAAACCTTAAGGAATTATCTTAAATAATCATGTTGGTAAAATGTCCTAATTAAATCATTAGCTATTTTTAATCAATCGATTACTACACTGCCAGATGCTGACAGAATTCTCGCACAACAGGATTGCAATGGCCATAACTTTCTAACTGTTTATCCAAATTACATGCACAAGCACTCTACGGAAAGAACAAATAGAGGAGACGACGTTCCCATATTTTGCATTTATAGTACCTAAAATTACAGTACAACGTAGACAGTAGATTACCCGATTTACTAACGAATCTCTATCGACTGAAAAACTACTAAACAAAAAGGAAGGGAAACGTGTTTGTCACCCTTGGAGATCGTGTTGAGGAACACCGATCCTTCCCGCGAGATTTTTCTCTTTTTCTCCCCCCTTTCTCCTTTCTTCCTTCCTCTTCTACTATTCATTCATACATCTCCGTAAAAAAAGATCAACAAATTATCTAGCAAAGCAGTGTGCATTAGTACACGTAACAATAAATCTACCTCTTTCCTTCTTTCTCTCTCTCGGTAGCAGCATCAATCCAATCCTCATCCATATGCATGCAACACAACTAGTGCAGCACAACAAAGGGCAGCAGCGTCTAGCGTAGCACATCAAGGGTAGCAGCATGCATCATTTTCCTCTCTCTCTCTCTCCAACATGCCGCTCTCTGTCTTGTCTCTCTCGCACAACATGCAAAGCAGTAGCATGCAACACCAGGGGCAAGCAACGCCAAGGGTAGGGGGAAAGGCAAAGAGCTAGCGACTGGTGGCAGTAGGGGGAAGGTTGGTGGCTCTAGGGTTTTGGGCAGTCAGTCCCTCCCCTCTTGCCCTCTTAAAGCCGATCCACCATTGGGTCAAGACGTTGTGGGCTGAAAGCCCATGCCTGAGTTTCACAATTTTTTCTGAATTCTCCCCTTTAACTCTTTTAATTCTCTATCTAATTTGTTAAGTACTCAAATAACACTACTACAAAAAGGCTAATATTGGACGCCTAATCACAAACGGCTGACCAAAACCGTCTGTATCAAATACAATCATAACCGGTTTTGGTTTAACGACCGTTTGTGTTACTGGCTGTGCTAAAAAGCCTGTGAAGAAGTAATATCATTGACGGTTCGTGTTGAAAACCATCTGTGAGATACTTCACAGACGGTTTTCAACACGAACTGTATGTGATCTCCCGTTCTCATCACAAACGGTTTGTATTAAAAATCGTCTGTGATAAGTATCTCTGATTTTACCATGGTTTGAAATTAGAGAGGTATGTGATAAGTATCTCCCGATTTTACCTGACCATGTGACTTGAAATGCCTGTAGGATCAAGGATAACCGACTAGAGGGGGTGAATATGAGGTTTTTAAACTTTTTAGCAAATTAACAATTTAAGCCAATTATAGATTATGTCTAAACTAGATACAATTCTAGCTAAGTAATTTAATACAAGATAAATGCTAGAATTATAAATGCGGAATAAGTAAAGACAAGAAATAACTAAAAATGAGACAAACGATGTTTTCCCGTGGTATCGAAGACTTGCCAATCTTCACTAGTCCACGTTGAGGAAGATTGAACGAATCAAGCCAACTCCACGAATTAAGCCTTCCCTCGATCACTATTGGTTGTTCTTCCTCCACTCCGGAGATGGTGAACACCGAACTACTTACAATCTTGGCACTGAGCCTCTTCACAAGCTTCTTACCGCGTTGCGGTCGTACCGCTCATAATGGTAGTTGTACTGCTCCACAAGTAAGTTGACAGGCACGTTTGAACTGCACACGTGGACGCTCCAGATTAAATGGGTTGTTCGGACCATGCGTTTAAACCACACGATCATGTCACTTTCGAACGGTCCGAACGGCCCACGGTAGTACCACCAAGAGATGTGCGGTCGTACCGCTCTAAGCAGTAGTTCCGCCAGTTAGCCTCCAGTGCTACCGTTCGTGCTGTCAATTCCACAGAGAGCTTTCAAATTCAAATTCAAATGCATGCATGATCCTAAATTGATCCAAATAGCACAAGAACATGCTATCAAGCTACTAGTCATGATCCCTCTTAATAGTATGGCATTTAACCTATAATACGGTCTTCCAACCATTTCTCTTAAGACCGACAAAATATAAAAAGGATCCTAGACTATTTGTACCTTGTCTTTTATCCAAAAGATCTTCATGTTGTCCTTTAGCATGCATCTTCAAGATATCAAACTCACCAATGGGACTTAACCTTGTAAATACTCAATAAACAAGTTAATCACATATTCACATATTATCATTAATTACCAAAACCATTTTTAGGGGCCTAGATGCTTTCAATCTCCCCCTTTTTGTTAATTGATGACAACACAACTAATATGTGAGAAATATTGTTTTGAATATACTCATTGTTGTGCGACAAGTGTATATTATTTTGATGACTTAACAACAAAATAATTCTTGCAATGAGCTCAAATGAATTTAGATAATTATTTTCTTGTTAAAGCTAAAGATAAAGAAAGTTCCCCCTAAACATGTGCATATAAAGGATAAAGAATCTTTGCAAGCACATGTATAGATTTTTAGAAATTTTGGCGGAGTTTATTTTGCTTGTTTTGAACTTGAGGAAAATGCAATAATATGTAATGACCAAAATAAAGATTGCATTTTCAAGAGAATAACATAAGCATAATATTGATCAAGTTCAACAAGATAATAACCATAACAAGGTTTAAACTATTACAAGCATTCAATCAAAACAAGTTCAACATCAATTCAACATCGACACACAAGACACATAGAGTATATTATAATATGTCTAGTTCCCCCAGAATCTTTCTACTCTTCTTTTACTTCTCCCCCTTTGGCATCAAGGTACCAAAAATATCTCAAACTGCTGGATCTTGAGGAGAAAGAGGAGCTGGATCTTGAGGAGCTGAAGCTTGGGCTTGAGGAGATGGAGCTTGAGGAGCATGGGCTGGATCAGCTGGGGCTAAAGGAGCAGCAGCAAGAGCCAAAGAAGGACTAGCTGGAGTAGAGGAAGCCCTTGGAGGTGGAGGACGACGGGTGTACCGCTGAGGAGTAAACATCGGGCCTGTTTGGATTGGAACCTAAATGAACCTTACCCAATTTTGGTAATGCCTATAAAATTTGGCTAGCAATTGGATTGGTTCCAATATGTGGCATTCCCTTGAAAAATTTGGCAACGCCAAATATTGGTAATGCCCATGAAATTTGGCTACAATTTGGTTTGTTGCCAAATTTTGGTACTACCAACGAAAATTTGGTAAAGCCAATTTTGTCTTCACAATTCTTAGGTAAAGTTTGGGTGGCCAAAAAGCTAACCAAATAATTGGTAGGGCAACTAGCCCATGAGTTTGCTAGGTGGCATCATTTCGTTGGATGTGAATAAGGACATATTAGTCAATATCGGTATTGCCCGTGGGTCCCACATAACATCAATTTTCTTTTACCCCAAAATATGTCAACTTGGGTCTTGTTTTGTTGATAAAATGATGAGGAACACAATGGTTCAAATGGATCGCAAATCGGATACTTGATTTACGAAATATGATCGTTTCAAACAGATAAATCAATCTAACCATGCAATTAATATCAATCTTACCAAATTTTGGTAATACCAAAATCTGGGCAATGCCAAACCAAACACTACCAACTACTTTTTTTGCCCATATTTTGGCATTGCCCAGATATTGGTGCCAAACCAAACACTAGCCAACTACTTTTTTTGCCTATATTTTGGCATTGCCCAGATTTTGGTATTACCAAAATTTGATTTGGCTCACTAGGACATCAATCCAAACTGCCCCATCATCTTCTCCATGGCATCAACACTTCCTAACAGAGCTACTAGCTTGTTGTGAGTTTCATTCTGAAACTCAAGCTGTGCTGTCCTCATCTCTTGTTGAGTGACCTTAACTTGTAGCAGATTATTTAGGATCAACTGTTGATTTTGAAGAATCTGAGCAAGTGTCACTTGACCTTGAGCACCACCTATAGCTGCCTCCTCTGGAGCGTCTTCTTCTTGCTCACCTCTCTGAATTGGAGGACCTTTCCGATGATTGTATGGCTTGTGGGGAGAACCCAAACCACCATGATACTGAAACTTTCTAAGTATCAAAGCCATAATGTAGGGAGCATGATAAATCTTTTTGATTCTATCATTCTTTGAGTTAACTATGCCCCTTAGAATTACTTCCACCACATCAAATTTCCTGCCATTCATGATGTTGTCAATGATATTCGAAGCTGCATCAAAGTTTTCACTCTTTGGAAAGAAAGTATGATTAATAATTATATTAATTAAACTTGGAATGGGCTTGAGACCATGGATCTTTCATAAGGTATATCTGACTGCTGGATCATAGAAATCAATCCAAGCAGGAGCAAGTAATGCTGGACTGTCATAGAGCTTATCCCAAGTGCCGGATTGTGTCCTCAAAACACGCTCAAAGTCTTCTTTAGTGCACTCCAAACACTTGGTCACTGTCATCCATTTCATTGTTGAAAGATCTGGAGGCACATGGACAGTGGCATAGAATTGTCTTATGATCTCATCATCGTAGTTATTCCTTAAAGATACGAGATCATGAAGACGGACTCGCTGAAACATCTAGTACACTCTATTATATTTGTCCAATGAGTTGATGTGCTTCCACTTGATCTATTTATGATCTGCAAACTTCCTGTAAGGACCATATAGTTGTTGATAGACTTGCTCTTGAAACTTTGTGTGGAATCTCGGATTGATGGAGTTTGAAGAGAAGAGATATTGATTTATATGTCGTTTGATGGCAAACTGATCAGCTAAAATCATTCTCAAATCATCTTGAGGCTCTTCTTGCTCTCCCATTTCATCATCTGATAGAGCTTGACTTTCTGATTCAGATTCTGACTCATTATTTGATGGGTTGTCCTCAGGTTCAGGATCATTTGCTGCAGGTCTTTTGCTCTTGTCTTGTGCTTCCTTTTGGCGAACTTCTCGAGTTCTTTGAGCCGGTGCTGCAGGAGGTTGAGAGGACGAAGAGGATTGACCTCTACCGGCGCCAACAGACTTGCGAGAAGTACCTCTGGTTCTTGGCATCTTCAAGTAGAGATGATAGGTCACAAGGAGTTCAAAAGATCAAACAAAATAGAATTAATTTGAATGGAATGTTATTTTTGATATGCCAGGATAATCGGTAATAACGCCGTTCTTGGTCTAGTACGACCGCATCACGGTAGTACGGCGCTCAAGACAGCGGTAGAACCGTGTTTCCAGACTAAGTTCTAGGGCATTAATTTCAATGAAATTTGTGATGTTTCTTTTGGATTGAATCCATGGAATAGATGTATGAACATCATAAAACATCACATTTGTCTATTTGCCCAACTAAAACTTCAAATAAACATCTACATTCTAAATCAACCCTAAAATGTGGCCTAGGGTTCAAAAACTAGGTAAAACAAAGATTGAAAGAGGTTTTACCTTGAGGATTGAGGCAGATGAACCCTAGAGATGCAAGGAATCAATTGGAATGAAGAATCACCAAAGAAATTTGTGGAATTTGCAAAGGGGATTTGAGGTTCTTCGGGTCAGAGAGAGAGAAGCCAAGAGAAAGAGATGAAGCGGTGAGAAGTGTGGTTGGACCGTTTCGGGAGTAAAACGGGCTCAAAGAAGTAACTGCACTGCAGTTAATTCCCAAAAACCAACCGACGCGGTAGTACCGCTACTTTGCCGCCGGTAGTACCGCACTGCGGTCATACCGTGATTATAATGCCGGTTGTACCACACTGCAGTCAGACCGCACTTAATCCGCCGGTAGTTCCAATTTTCCTGGAACTTTAGGATTTGACTCTGGATTTTGAGAATTATGCAAATGATCATTAGTTTTGCACTCAAACAAATATCATTTAAGATCATTATGCATTGAATAGACTAAATGTCTATTTAAGGACATAATTTTTTATGAACATAATAAACTTTAATAATTGTTTTGAAAATATTTTCATAAAAGGCTTCAAATAACACCAAATGAAGCAAAATGCATGAGGTAAGAGTTCAACCCACATTTGAGTAGTCTATGACATTTAATTCATTCCTTAATTTGCAAAAGCGGCATTCATCTAATGGTTTGGTGAAAATATCCGCTAATTGATCTTCGGTTCGGATGTGGCTAATTTCAATATCTCCCTTGTTCATATGATCTCTCAAGAAATGGTGGTGAATATCTATATGTTTGGTTCTTGAGTGTTGGACGGGATTATTGGCTATTTTCACAGCACTATCATTATCACACAAAAGATATATTTTATCAAATTTAATTCCATAATCCATCAAAGTTTGCATCATCCATAGCAATTGAGCACAACAACTAGCCGCGGAAACATATTCGGCTTCGGCGGTGGATAATGCTACGGAGTTTTATTTCTTGGATGACCATGATACTAAAGATCTTTCTAAGAAATGACAACTACCTGAGGTGTTTTTTTATCCACTTTACAATCCGTATAATTGGAATTCGAATATCCAATTAAATCAAATTTAGCACCTTTGGGAAACCATAGGCCAATGCTAGAGGAATGCTTTAAATATATTAGTATTCTTTTTACGGCCATTAAATGACACTCTTTTGGAGTTGCTTGAAAACGTGCACACATGCAAACACTAAACATAATATCAGGCCTAGATGCGGTAAGATAAAGCAAGCTACCAATCATAGGCCTATAAAGCTTTAAATCTACCGGTTTACCTCCCTCATTTAGGTCGAGATGACCGTTGGTTGCCATGGGAGTCTTGATGGGTTTTGCATCCTCCATACCAAATTTCTTGATCAAATCTTTTGCATACTTTGTTTGGCTCACGAAGGTTCCATCTTTGAGTTGCTTAACTTGAAGTCCAAGAAAATAGCCTATTTCTCCGATAATGCACATTTCAAATTCCATAGACATCATATCACCAAATTCTTTGTAAAAGTCTTAGTTAGTAGACCCAAAAATGATACCATCAACATAAATTTGACAAATAAAGAAATCATCATCTCAAACTTTAGTTAATAAAGTTGAATCAATTTTCCCGATTTTGAATCCTTTTAAGACTAGAAAATCTCTAAGGCATTCATACCATGATCTAGGAGCTTGTTTAAGACCATAGAACGCCTTGGAGAGTTTATAGACATGATTTGGGTTTTTAAGATATTCAAAATCGGGAGGTTGTTCAACAAAGACAAGTTCGGATATTTTACCATTTAAGAAAGAATTTTTAACATCCATTTAAAATAATTTAATATCAAAGCATGATGCAAAAGCAAGCAATATCTGAATTGACTCAAGTCTAGCTACGGGAGCAAATGTTTCACCAAAATCCAAACCTTCGACTTGTGAATAACCTTGAGCGACCAACCTTGCTTTGTTTCTTACAACCAAACCGTTCTCATCTTGCTTGTTCCTAAAGACCCATTTAGTACCAATGACGTTGTGTTCTTTAGATCTTTCCACTAATGTCCAAACTTCATTCTACGTGAAGTTGTTGAGTTCTTCATGCATAGCATTCACCCAATCCGGATCATCAAGTGCTTCTTCTACATGCTTTGGCTCAATAGAGGAGGCAAATGAGTAATGTTCACAAAAATAAGCAATACGAGATCGAGTTTGAACACCCTTACTTACATCACCCAATATTTGATCTATTGGATGATCTTTTGCAATTGCATTGTGAATTCTTGGTGGTAGATTGGATGGTTAATCATCTTCTTTATTGTCCTCTTCATCAATTTGAATTTGATTTGTGAAAGAGGTAGGAGGTTCAACTTAGGTGGAAGATGATTGATCATCCTTAGGCTTGATGTCGCCAATTTTCATGTTCTCCTTAGTTTTTCTTAAAGCTTCATCACCTATATCATCCAAATTCTCATGCTCTTCTTGAGAGCCATTAGTTTCATCAAATTACACATCGTATATTTCTTCAGCTAAACCGGAGTTTTGGTTAAAGACACGATAAGCTTTGCTATTTGAAGTGTAACCAAGCAAGAAACTAACATCACAACGACTAGCAAAATTTGAAAGACGAACACCCTTTTTCAAAATATAACACTTGCAACCAAAAACACGAAAGTAAGAGATGTTCGGTTTTCTTCCTACAAGAAGCTCATAGGAAGTCTTTTTCAAAAGCCGATGCAAAGAAAGACGATATATGGTATGACAAGCGGTGTTAATAGCTTCCGCCCAAAAACTATCGGAAGTATTGTACTCATTAAGCATTGTCTTGGCCATTTCAATTAATGTACGATTTTTCCTTTCTACAACACCATTTTGCTCCGGAGTGTATGTTGTGCAAAGTTCGTGCTTTATTCCAAGTTCATCACAAAAGTCTTCAACTTTAGTATTATTGAACTCGGAACCATTATCACTACGTATTTTCTTAATTTTGAAATCAAATTCATTTTGAGCCCTTTTTGCAAAACTCTTGAAAATGTCGGAGATTTCACTTTTGTCATCTAGGAAGAATACCCATGTGTATCTAGAGTAATCATCCACAATGACTAGACGATAGCTATTACCCCTAATACTCTTATAGGTTGTTGGCCCAAACAAATCCATATGTAAGAGTTCAAATGGTCTAGAAGTTGACATGATACTCTTGGAATGATGAGAATTAGCGACTTCTTTACCGGCTTGACAAGCACTACAAAGTCTATTTTTCTCAAATTTCACATCTTTCAAGCCAACAACTAAATCATGTTTGAAAAGCTTTTTAAGTTGAATCATTCCAACATGAGCTAGCATTCTATGCCAAAGCCAACATAATGAGATTTTTACAATTAAACAAGTTTTTAAGCAAGATTCATTTGAAGTAAAATCAACCAAATAAAGATTTCTAAATCTAAAACATTTGAAAACAAAAGTGCTATCTTTTGCATTTGAAATCGTAACACCTTCATCGGAGAATGAGCAAATTAAGCCAAGATCATAAATTTGAGCTACCAATAGCAAATTAAAATTTAATGATTCTACCAAAGATACATTGGAAATAGAAAGGTCATTTGAGATAGCAATTTTACCCAATCCTATTACCTTTCCTTTGCTATTGCCACCAAATGTGATCTTGTCAACTTCTTTACCATTCTCGAATGTGGTGAACATCTTTCTATCACTGGTCATGTGCTGAGTGCATCCGCTATCAAGCACCCAATGTTTTCCACCGGTTTTATAGTTCACATACAAAAGAAGAATATAATTCTTTTAGGTACCCAAATTTGTTTGGGTTCTTGGAGGTTAGTGTAACGACCCGGCCTAGGGCACCCCCGGGAGGTCCGCGAAGGACTTCTCAGGATGTCCCGAGAGGACCACTCGGAAGTCTGGGAGGTCCTGACCCGCAAAGGTCGCTGGACCTCAGACCTCCCAAAACTCCACGTCTCCACCCGAGGGAGGTCCGAGGAACCACCCCGAGGAGGTTGTGGGGCTTAGGGCAAGCTGAAGTCCTCTATGATCCAAACCAAATTTCAGAGATCATCGACCGTTCTCACAAAGAACAAGTGATAACATAAACATCCACAAGACTTTATTAACAAAGAAAAGAGGTTCGTTTACAAGGGTTGCTTACAACTCCACTCTGAGGGAGCACACAAACGCAGCGGAGAACAAAACCCAAAAGACAAGGTCCACCCATTACACCACAGGTGACTGGCTGGAGGACGCGGCCTAATTGAGCTGATCATCTTCATCATCATAGGAATCTTCATCTACTCAATATATGAATCAAGCAAGAGTGAGCACAACAACCGTGCTCGCAAGTTACACCCGTCAATTAACAGAATGACATGCATAGGGATATATCAAAGGACAAACATACTAGGGTTGATTTGCATAAAGCCAATTTTATTTCAAATATAAGTATTACGTTTCAAAAGCAAAGCTACCATAATTAAAATTCATTCTTGTGAAAACCATTTTCGGTTGGATAGCATTCAACATAGCAATGGTGAAGGATACCCTCTCGCACAAGGCTTCCAAATTTCACACCCATTTTGGTTAAACCACCAAAACCATTTTCATAACCTTTTGAAAACCAAAACCAAAGCTAACTTTGAGTGATATTGCCAAGATGTCCATGACCGTGGACACGGCTATTCAATAGATTTACACCGCAGAGGTTGCACACTTTACCCACATGACATGAATTCTCTAGTTTGCTTGACATCCGTCGATGCCACCTCACACTTCCTTTGGTGAGAGGTCTAGAGCACATGACAAGGCCGTTACAATGCATTGCTCCACCGTACCCCACCCCATTAAGGTTTCGCAATCCCCCCCCCTTTGGGTAGAAACACCTTGGGTCAATGGGGTGCCCTCTTATGCCAAAGTGGGACTACAACTACTCATAACATGACAAACCCACAGATCCGCATGGATTTAACCACGATAGAGCTTTGCAAATTAGTTAGCCAGGTCCCACGCCCCACACTGGAGACATGTGGTTGCACAATTTTGGCATAGCCCATTATAGGCTTAGCAAGTGGTGTCTCAAAGACCGGTCCTTAACCGACTTGGGCGACAAACCTCAACCCTAGGGCATCGGATCACACGACCCCCGTGCATAGACATGCACCAACCATACAACCAACTTCGCCCAAGTCAAAACCATTTTCATTTACTTTGCTTTACAATTCTCCATGGCACACCAATGCCAAGGTCACAAGTAAAACATCCATGACACACCAATGTCACGAAAGCTCCATGGCATACCAATGCCATGGCTCAAAACATTTGATCATTTGATGTTTTTGGTCAAAGCTCCCCAAATCACGATTTTGGTCTAAGCATTACTAAGCATGTCATTTTTAAAGAGCTTCGGATCCTTACTATTGCAAGAACCAGTTTTTATCTAAGGTGGCAATGAGGTTGGTTCAATCACGGATAGAGGTCATACCAAGCAAGAGGGTTTTAACTATGGATTGAAAGATAGGCATTGAAATACTTAGTAAAGTAAGCATGCATACATCTTTTGAAAACAAAGATAAATAATTTGAAGTATTGGGTGCAACATGTTCAAGAATGTAACTTGCCTTGCTCAAGATCTCGAGTGCTTCCTCTCCTCATCGAACTCGGGCTCCCGGGTCTTGACAATCTACACGCAGAACCAAATATTCAAACAATGCTCAAACAAGAATCCAAAGAACTCCAAATGAACTTAAAGACAAAACCAATAGAGAAGCCGGGAGGTCAAGAGGAGGTCCAAGGAGCTTGGTGGAGAGGTCCCTGAGCTCGAGAGAGAATGTCCAAGCTCGAGTTGGAGGAGGTCTAGAGACTTGAGAGAGGAGGGCTATGGTGGCTCGGTTGAGACAGAGAGCGAAATGAGGAAGAAAGTGATAAGGAGGGCTCTCCCAAAATATATATAGGGAAAGCTATGCACATGACCCAGATGAGTCAACAAGAGTTGGTAAATAGGACAAGAGAGTAGGCAAGGAATGTGACAATCGATTGTGACATGCGTCTTTGCAAAGGTGGGGGCATTTAATGTGATACAACATGCATTAAATGCTACGAGACTTCCTTGCCCCAAAGGACATAGTCAAAGGTAAAAGCGGGTGCTTGATCGCCAAGTGGGGCGATCAAGACCCGCCAGGAGGTCTTGCAAGGACCTCGAGGAGGTCTTGCATGAATAAGGGAGGTCCTCACCCACCGGGAGGTCCTAACAGCTTGGATCTCCAAAGGGAGGTCCAAATGGTCAAGATCAAGCGCACTGCAGGAGGTCCGCAAGGGCAAGGGGAGGTCCTTACATCAAGGGAGGTCTGACGGTTGGATCTCCAAAGGGAGGTCCAACGGTCAAGATCAAGCGCACTGAGGAGGTCCGCAAGGGCAAGGGAGGTCCTTACTCATAAGGGAGGTCTGACGGTTGGATCTCCAAGGGGAGGTCCAACGGTCAAGATCAAGCGCACTGAGGAGGTCCGCAAGAGTAAAAGGAGAACCTCACCGCAAAGGAGGTCTAGAACCGTAGGATCCAATCCAGGAGGTGCGGATGGTTAGGATTCCCAAGGGAGGTCCTAACGATTCAGATCTGCCAAGAAGGGAGGTCCGGACGGCCAAGATATCAAAAGGGAGGTCTTGGCGGTCCAGATTTACATGAGGAGGTGCGGGCGGTTAAGATCTCCAAGGGGCGTCTTAACGGTCCAGATGTGTCGAGGAGGTCCTAACCGTTGGATGTTGATCGGACCGTCCAAAATGGTTGGGACGTTCGGACCGCCCGAACGTCACAACAAATCGGAACGTCCACTGGAGATCCAAAGGCTCAGAGAAGGTGGGAGGTTCGGACCAACAGAGCTAGCACTGGATCACAGCCTTAGAACTAAATCGGGTGGTCCAAAATGATTGGGACGTTCGGACCACCCGAACGCCACAGCAAATCGGGCCATACAACGAAGATCTAAGGGTTCAGAGGAGGTGGGATGTTCGGACCACCCGAACACCTCACCAGGATCAAGCCGTCCAATGCAAATCGGACGACTCACAATCAATTGAGATGTAAATGGGCAAGGAGGAGGTCCTGGAGGACCTGGGGAGGTCCGGTAGGACACAGGGAGGTCTAAGAAATGTAGGGGGAGGTCCTAGAGGACATAGAGAGGTCCTGAAGGACACAGGGAGGTCAAATAAATGTAAGGGGAGGTCCTAGAGGACATGGAGAGGTCCTCAGGGTTCCAAAGGAGTTCAAATACACACAAGGGTGGCACAGACTTAGGAAGATTGCGAGTCAGAGAGGATCCGAGAGGGGTATTGGACCCAGGGAGGTCCAAGTGCTTGGAGGATCTAGACCTAAGGAGGTCTGGACCATAGGAGGACTGCACAGAGGAGGTCCGAACCTCTGGATCCTAACAAAGGTGAGGTCTGGGTCGAAAGTGGGTAAAAGATGGACAGAGAAGGAAAGACCAACAAAGCTCCAATAACTCAATAAACCAGCAAGAAACCTTTAGTTGTAGTTTGAGTTAGGTAGTTTAAACCCATTATGAAATTGCAGGTTAAGCTCTGAATTCTCATCAAAACAAAATGGTTCTCTTTATTTTTGAAAACTCCAAAAAGAGTCTAAAATTAATTCAGGGTGTCACAGTTAGTGACCAAGAATTTAGGCACCCAAATAGTATTCTTTTTAGCGCCTAAAATCGAAGTACCAACAAATCTAGCAATGACTTTACCATCCTTAGTTTTTTCTAAGCATATAGCATGAATCATATATACCAAGGGAATGAGTCTTACCCATAGGACAATTTTGTTGCACATGTCCTATTTCCCGGCACTTATGGCAATACTTGCCATTTTGCCTAACAAACCTTGTTGGCTTGTTTGCCAGCTTCTTACCTTTCTTGGGCACATACCCAAGTCTTTCCTTATTGAATGGGCACCTTTGCTCACTCAAAAGCTTGTCAAGAGTGGTCTTATCCTTAAAGCACCTTTCCAAGCTTTTGCTTAGCTTGGTCATTTGCTCCTTTAGCTCGTTGTTTTCAACAACAAGCTTTGCATCATTTCGCTCAGCATTATCATGATTAGCATTAATATTTGAGCAACATGGCATAGCAATAGGATCATTACATGAAGTAGATGCACTAGTTCTAGTAGTTTCTATACTAGATATATCATCAATAATATCACATGTAATTCCTATGCTAAAGCAAGACTTGCCTGAATTTTCTTAGATAAGCAAGTCATGAGCTTCCTTTAGCTCCTCATAAGATTCTTTTAGAGAGATATGCTCTCTGTTTAAGACTTTATGCTTTGACCTTTTTTTCCAAGATATTCATTCAAGTCTTCAAGCATATCCATTAATTCATCATATGTAGCTTCATTATCATTAATGGATTTTACCGTATCTCCTTTTGCCATGAGGCAAGTAGGAGTGAAGAATAGCGATGGAGCCTCCTTGATGGTGATGCCAACGAGTCCCTTCTTCTTGGGGGACTCATCGGAGTCGGAGTCGGTTGACTCCTCATCGGAATACCATTTTCCAATATAGGCTTCATGCTTGCCATCTTTGTGAAACTTCTTGAAAATCACCTTCTTGCTATTGTATTCCTTCTTCTTGGACGACTTGCCCTTGTCATCCTTCTTCAAAGGACAATGAGAGGCAATGTGCCCCTTCTCTTTGCAATTATAGCACCGGATGTTGCTATAACGCTTGTTGTCGCTTGAGAATTGTCCTTTCTTATTCTTGTCGAAGTTGAAGCTTCTATGTGGGCGCCTTCTCATGAATTTCTTCATTCTTCGCACAAGAAATGCAAACTCCTCTTCGGAGTCTCCCTCTTCTTCCTCATCATCACTCGATTACACTTTAGCCTTGAAAATAATAATCTTCTTTGAGGAAGACGTCTCCAAGAGCTCTTCCTTGTTTTTTTTGAACAACTCATTAGTTATGAGATTGCCCAAAAGTCCTGTTGGCGTTATTCTTGACAATTCGGGAGAGTTGAGAAACAATGTCACCAACATCTCGTACTTGTCCGGTAGAGCTCTAAGGATTTGCGCACAATGTCAACATCAAGAAGGTTAGTACTAAGGCATTTGAACTCATTCACAATGTTATTGAGTCATGAATATATCTCATTGATGTTTTCATAAGGCAACATTATAAATGTCTCATATTTAATCTGAAGCCTATGCAATTTGGCCTCTTTTACTATGGATGTTCCCTCATGAATTTCGGAGGGGGTGGTCCAAATTTCATGAGTAGTTTCTAAGTTGCTCACTCTATTGAACTCATCCGTGTTCAAAGCACCAAAGAGAGCATTCATAGCTTGAGCATCTAAATGAGCATTACACACATCTTAATCCGTGGGAACTACTGGATTAAGAGGCATGACGTAACCCTCATTTACGATTTTCCAAATGCTTGGACTCATGACCTTTAAATAAATTGACATTCTAATTTTCCAATAAGCATAATTAGAACCATCAAACAAAGAAGTCTTTCCTATAGCAATTCCCTCACTAGCCATCATTTTCTCTCTTAGACGGTTAAGCCTAAATCAATGAGTGAACAAGCTCTGATACCACTTGTAGGATCAAGGATAACCGACTAGAGGGGGCTGAATAAGAGGTTTTTAAACTTTTTAGCAAATTAACAATTTAAGCCAATTATGAATTATGTCTAAACTAGATACAATTCTAGCCAAGTAATTTAATATAAGATAAATGCTAGAATTGTAAATGCGGAATAAGTAAAGACAAGAAATAACCACAAATGAGACAAACGATGTTTTCTCATGGTATCAAAGACTTACCGGTCTTCACTAGTCCACGTTGAGGAAGCTTGAACGAATCAAGCTGACTCCACGAATTAAGCCTTCCCTCGATCATTATTGGTTGTTCTTCCTCCGCTCCGGAGATGGTGAACACTGAACCACTCAAAATCTTGGCACCGAGCCTCTTCACAAGCTTCTTGAAGAGATCACCGTGCTCCCACCACCAAGCCATCTAGGAGTTCAGCAAAACTCCACTAGTAATAATTCGATGACCTTCGCTTGATGGCACTTAAGTGCAAATGGATCAACTAGAATGAGTGAATGCATTTGAATTGACTCAACTACCTCACAATGAATGCACGAGAGTATTTGAGGTGTTGAATGAATGCTCAAGGCTCCAAGGATGTTAAATAAAGAGTTCACATTTGTCCTAGAGCAGGTTGAGGGGTATTTATAACCCCCACAATAAAATCCAACCGTTATGAGAGAAACCCTAGATTTTCAGCGAAATAGGTACTACCGCCAACCAAGGTGCGATACTACCGCTTCTCACAAACCGCTCTATAATAGCTACAACAGGAGCATTAACTGCCTCTGACATAGCCATTTTAAACGTGGCGCGGTACTATCGCCAACTATCATGCGGTCATACCACTCAGCCCGGTCGTACCGCATAAAGGAGCGGTACTACCGTTCTCAGGGTTTTCAATCTCAGTTGAAAAGGGTACTTCTCTGGAAATTACGTACCGCCACATAAAATTCGGAACTACCGTGGAGCGGTAGTTCCGCCATTAAAGCTCCGGTACTACCGCACCACTGAATTGAACAGGCTCACCCAAACACGCTGGCCACGTGGACGGCTCAGATGAAATGAGCTGTTTGAACCATGCGTTTAAACCACACGATCATGTCACTTTCGGATGGTCCGAACGGCCCACAGTGGTACCACCAAAGGAAGCGTGGTAATACCGCTAAGCGGTAGTTTCGCCTAAAAACATCGGTACTATCGTTCCAAGAGAGCACAAGAGCTCCAAAAAGAGTCTCTCTGGAAAATACGTTCCGCTTCAATTTTCCAGAAGTACCGTAGAGCGGTAGTACCGTTTAAATAACGGCGGTACTACCGTTCCAAAGTTTTTTGCAAATTTAACCAAAATGGAGCCTCTCTAGATTTTACGTACCATCAACTAAAATTCGAAATTACCGCGTTACGGTTGTACCGCTCACAAGGGCGGTCGTACTGCTCCATAAGTAAGTTGACAGACACGTTTGAACTGCACACGTGGACGCTCCAGATTAAATGGGCTATTCAGACCATGCGTTTAAACCACGTGATCATGTCACTTTCGGACAGTCCGAACGGCCCATAGTAGTACCGCCAAGAGATGCGCGGTCATACCGCTCTAAGCGGTAGTTTCGCCAGTTAGCCTCTGATACTACCGTTTGTGCTGTCAATTACATAGAGAGCTTTCAAATTCAAATTCAAATGAATGCATGATCCTAAATTGATCCAAATGGCACAAGAACAAGAACATGCTATCAAGCTGCTAGTCATGATCTCTCTTAATAGTACGGCATTTAACCTATAATCCGGTCTTCCAACCATTTCTCCTAAGACCAGCAAAATATAAAAATGATCCTAGACTATTTGCACCTTGTTTTTTATCCAAAAGATCTTCATGTTGTATTTTAGCATGCATCTTCAAGATATCAAACTCACCAATGGGACTTAACCTTGTAAATACTCAATAAACAAGTTAATCCCATATTCACGTATTATCATTAATTACCAAAACCATTTTTAGGGGCCTAGATGCTTTTAATGCTCAACTATGTGATTTTACCATGACTTTGAAATGGCTAGTGATTTCAAGCCATGGTAAAATCATAGAGTTAGTAATTTCAAGCCATGGAAAAATCAGAGTGTTAGTGATTTCAAGTCATGGTAAAATCACAGAGTTAGACATTTCAAGTTACAGAGTAAGATAAAATCGAGAGATACTTATCACAGGCGGGTTTTTATATGAACTGTTTGTGATACTAACTCACCATAGATGGTTTTTGTTTGAAACCGTCTGTGATTCGCGGAAATTTTTGAATGCTTGCACTGGAGACGAAATATTTTGGCGCTATCCTTATATATTATACCCACCCCGTCTTGTCTTCCATTAGTCTCTTCCTCTCCCCTCCCCATGCCGAGCTTTGGCGATCGCCCTCGATTCCCCGGCGCGGTTCGGCGAAGAGACGCAATCGACAACGACGGAGAGCAGGGACGCGCAGGAGCTCCATGTCTACCGCAGGAAGGTATGCGTATATCCTAAAAACATAAACAATTTGTTGGCTGTTTAATGGTTTTTATTTTATTTGTACCTAATGCTGGAGCGTCACTGGAGGTTTTTGGTCGTCTCTCCTTTTCCCTGCCGACGAGCTTGAGTCGAATTCGGACGACAGACAAAAACAATTTGTGATATGCTGGTGAGGTACATAGATGAGCTCACAAGACCAATCCAAGAAACTGATGTGTTCTTTAGAAGCTTGGTGGCACAAATGGTTTCTAGCTAGTTTAACTTTATAATTTTATTCTTTTTTTCCTATTCAAAGGGGACGTTGTGAAATCTTTTGGTTTCCCTTTTGCTAGATAGATCTCTCCTATAATGTGTTTGCCATCAGAATTTTAATTAGATCTTAGTTGTCTTGCTAAAGGTTGCATATGAAAACTACTGTCCAACAATTGATTGGTTTGGCTCAAAATCTGTTTTTTTTTACAATAGAAAAAACTATCACATACGGTTCTTGTTCAGAACCATATGTGAAAATAGACTATCATAGACGGTTCTGAACAAGACCTGTGTGAAAACCGTCTGTGATAGCATTTTTCATAGGCGGTTAAAAAACCGTCTGTGATGACCTCAAGTCATTACTGACCCGTAAACTTAGACGGCTCACGAAACCATCTGTGATGATATTTTTGAACCATCTGTAAATACCTTTTCTATAGTATTGTAAGTAAACGAGATATTACAGGGATGGTATTTAATATGCCACTGTCCTTGTGTGTTGGTCAAGTGAACTGAACCAACTCATCATGAATGGGGTCATACAAATTATGATAATATTTTTCAAATATGTTGCACTGAACGGTTCCATAAAAACGAGCGAACCACGCGGTACAGGGACGAGCATGTCCCCTCTGTTGCCCTTTCTCCCTCTGTGTATACGTAATTGACCTGTGGGCTATGCCAATTAGTGGATAATTAAATTAGTTAAATACTCTTTTTGTAATTAAGGTAAATTTCATAATAGTGCTAATATTCCAATAATTAATCGGGCTAATACTCCTTTGTATATACAACCCACATTCAACTTCATCTCTCAAATCAAACACCATATTGAACCATCCCATTCACGCAGCCAAACAAATTCTTGAATTATCTTATCCCACTAACCAAACACACAAGTTGTACTATACCATCCATGATCATCACATCTATCTTGTACCATTCCAATCCATTCATCCTAGTTCACCCAACAAAACACAACCTAAACGGGAGTACTTGCTTCTTGTACAATTTGATGTTTTTAGCGACTCCGGAAGCTATAGAACAAAAGCCTACATAATTAAAATACTTATATAAAAATCTTTCTTGAGCTACTCGACCAAATTATTGTCTAGTTTCCGCTTATCAGAAATATAACCTCATAAATTAGGCTAATAAAAAACACGCCCGAGAAAAAAAGAGATTTTAATGAAATAAGCCACCACAATAAATCACTTCGTCATAGTCGATATAGACACGTACTATTATAACTCATGTAGCATTATTAAGTTCAGTGTCTCTAATAATTTATCTCTATCAAACTTCTTAAGTCAGTCAACAAAATATACTGTGTATTACTAGATTGCAGAACCTGTAAAAAAAAGGCCCAGCCCCTCATGTTCTCGCTCCAGGTCAGCCCTGCTTCTTGCAGCAACAGAAGAGAGACGGGTAGGGTTCCTTAGCGGCCGAAGCGGCCACGCACGAACGCACGCCTACCATTACACCACACCACCACTAGACAGTCCACCCGCCGCCTCGCGCCTCCAAAACCCTCCCGTCTCCTCCCCCTCCGCCCCCCGCCTCCTAGGGTTCGCGTCGCGCCGCCGCAGCCATGGGCTCCTCGCTCCCGCCCAAGGAGGCCAACCTCTTCAAAGTCATCGTCGTAAGCACCCCTCCCCTCGCCCCCTCCCCTCGCTCCTCGAATCGATCCGTTCGCCCGCCGAATCCCGCTGCCCCGTGGCCGCGTTCCGCCCGATTCGACGGCCTGGATGCAGCCGGCGATTGGAGATGCTCTAGGGGAGCGCCCGTACGGTGGGGTTTCGTTGTTTAGGCGGCTGCTCGGATCGCCGGGTTGGTGTCGCGGCGCCGTGGAGCTTTGATTTGTGATGGTTGGATCAGTAGGTGGCGCCCGAGAAGCTGTAGCTCGGGAAGCAGTGGTTTTCGTCAGTGGAGTGGCTAGTTGTTTTGCTGTTTGGGCCGTGAGTTGTGCTTTTATGGTGCAGGCCTGAGTTTGGTGAAGTTGCTGTTGCTAAAAGCTAACAGATTTTGCGTCGCTCCAACCTTGTTGATATTTGCAGTTGAATCGTAGTAACATGAGTTGAGTGGATTTTGTGCCATGTTATATCTAATCTGACATCAAGTCCTTGTGTTATGCGCTACATTAAGAAATAAACTCTTCTCTGCATTGTAGCTGCGTATGGGATGTGGGGTTTTGCATGATACGTGGACTTAAATCTTAGCATTGTGCAATAGTACAAAGGTTGGATGTGGTCAGACTTTTAGTATAGGGGCTTGGTTGAAGCTTTTACGATAACACGGTGACACAATGGCGGTTTGCAATGTCGGAGCTGAAATGAAGATACGGCATCTGAACATTTTATAGGAGCATGGAATTCTGCACCAGCCTTTTGCAGATTTAAGGATGTTTCTCAAAATGCTCTTCTAAATTTGTTAAAGTTGCAGAATTTGCATTCATAAACATACACAAAATGTTCAACTTCTGAGATGTCATCCGCTTTCCTTCTATTCATATAAGCTAGTTTCATCATGTGCTCTGCTTAATTGCTGTGTGTGTATGCATGTTACTGTGTGGCATGGTGACATTTTTTTAACATTTCATACTCTGAATTTCTGATGTTTTTATGTTTGTATATACAGAAATCATATGAGACTAAGCAATATAAGAAGGGGTTGAAGGCTGCAGATTCCATATTAAAAAAGTTTCCTGAGCATGGAGGTTAGAATTACAGTATTTCAGTTTTGTTAACACCTCTCGTGTTATTCTCTTGCTTCCTGCAATTCCTCTGATCATATTCCCACTTTATCTTGTTCGTTGTAGAAACGTTATCGATGAAAGGTTTGACACTAAATTGCATGGACCGGAAATCTGAAGCATATGATCTTGTTCGCCGTGGCTTGAAGGTTCTTGATTAGTACAAGGGATTTGGTCCAAGTTTTGTTTTCTGATGATTGTAATAGTACAAGTAATACGACTAACTTGCATTAAACATCTGCAGAATGATCTTAAAAGTCATGTGTGCTGGCATGTCTATGGTTTGCTTTACCGATCAGACAGAGAATACAGAGAAGCTATAAAATGTTACAGAAATGCCTTGAGGATTGATCCGGATAACATAGAAATTCTACGTGACTTATCACTTCTACAGGTTGGTGTAGCATACCATTGTATTTTCCCCTTTTTCCTGGCAAACAAATTTTGTTTACTTTTACCTCCATGAACTTTCATTGCCTAATATATGGCTGCATTTAAGTTTATCTATTGCTCATCTAATGTTTCATTTCATATACTGTCATCATTGACTTGGTTCATAAGCATCTGCACATATTTGGGTTTCAAGCATTTGATTTTGTCAAGCTTAGTACTGGATAAGTCAACATCATAGGAAGATAATGTAGCCAATCATTGTTTGTTGTAGATTTCTTTTGTTACTGTGTTGGCATCATTACATAATATCCCTAAGAAATGCTGTTTGATTATACCAATATTATCGTTCTAAAATGTATCATACTTCTATGGCTCAATGTTACTTGTTCTGCAGTGATCCAATGAGCCGTTGACAGAGGAGGTTTTGTGCCTTTTAATAAATGAGTCTTTTTGTCCTTTCACAGGCACAAATGAGGGACTTGTCTGGCTTTGTTGAGACTAGGCAACAGCTTTTGACATTAAAGCCAAATCACCGCATGAACTGGATTGGCTTTGCTGTAGCTCATCATTTAAATTCCAAGTACGCCACTTTCTGAGCAGTGCTGATTTAAACCAAACTTATACAAGCAAAGATAATACAGACTTAAACACCTGCTGCCATTTTATATGTTAAATGTGGAATGATGAAAGTCCAGTACCGGATATTATTATTCAAAATCTTTGTTGAATTCCTACTAAGACCTTGTGTGATACGCCACATGTCCACTGTAAATAACAGTGTAGTAGTATTGGGTATCAACTATGGACTGACTATAATCTCATGGCTGCCTATATTGCACCAGCTATCGGGTTGGCTCTGCAACATCATTGCATAACGGTGCTTGTGTATTTTTTTTGGCAGATTGGTGTTAGTTTCTGTTTATTTTACCTTCTTGCTGTATCAGATGGAGCCATGGGACTCATCTGTTTTTTTTAACAATCTGCATGCTATTGCACTTAAGGCAACATGAACCTTTATAGTATAAAAAAATCATCACTTAATGTAGTTGTTTCTATTATCCACTTGTAGTTCTTCAAAGGCAATAGAAGTATTGGAGGCATATGAGGGGACGCTTGAAGACGATTATCCTCCGGACAATGAGCGATATGAACACAGTGAAATGCTTCTGTATAAGGTGCCTGTCACACTTCTCTCGCATTTCTGGGATAGGGTTGCAGTAACAATGTTATTAATATTGGTTTACATTTGGTTTGCACTTTCATGAACATAGGAGACTATTATCGGGATTTGGGACAGATCAGATAGCTGTAGGGATTATAGTGTTTGCCATAGTTTGTCTGTTATTATATTCGTATGTAATTGCTGGTTTTCCACAATGCTATCTGCAAATTCTTTGGGAATGGTTTATTCACTAATCTCTATGCTAGTTGAATACTGGTTGCTGTCCATCTCTTCTTTGAACTTGCTGAAACAAAACTATTGCTGTGTTTTCTTTTTAATGCCATCTGGATTTTTGTGTGCAATGTATTGATTTATTTTACTTGTTAGTATTTCAGTGTAAATTTCTGTTCGATGTGTAGTATTTTTGTGTGTAGTATTTTTGTTCCATTACTTCCACTTTCTTTCGTGCTGTGTGAAGCATGTGGTGTAAATTAGATACTTAGTTATTTTTCTACTTTTTCTCACTTATAGCGTTTCAGTGTGCAGTATAATTATATATTTTTTGAACCTTGCCCATGCTCTTCTATTAAAAATTTCTTAACAATTTTACTTGGTCTAGAAACAACTCGCATCGTTTTCTAACTATTGTATTACTCTTTACTTTGTCATGTAATGTTGTTATTGTTTCACAGATATCGTTGTTTGAGGAATGTGGGATGCTGGATAGAGCCCTTGAGGAGATGCAAAAGAAGGAAATTAAAATTGTAGGTCCTACCTTTCCATATGTGTCAAGGGGAAAATAGAACTTTTGAACAACATGTTTAAATAGTTATTCTTGTTGGGTTTTAATTTGTGTTAGTTTTGTCTACCCAGGTTGACAGGCTATCATTCAGAGAACAAATGGCCTGCATTTTGTTGAAACTTGACCGTTTTGAGGAGGCTGAGAAAATATATAGGTCCCTGCTTTTTATGAATCCTGATAACTACAAGTGAGACACCTGCACTCTTTCTTTCACTTACATATCTCGGTATCTCCATTGATAATTTTGGTCCACCCTGTAAATAGCGAGTATGTGTTTGACATGGACTTATGCTGCTACTTTGTTTAAATGTCATGCTTGTTCTTTATCAACTTAAATAGGATACCTTCCAGCTGTGTGACCTAGCTAGCATTCTGCAACTAGATTAAACCTTAGCCAATCGAGCAATTCAACCAGTTATGGTACTTGCATTCTAAAATTGACCACAATTGATTGCCTGCCTCCACATGCTAATGTCCATGTAGCAAAACTTTGCATGCAATTGATTAAGTTATCTTTAGCAATTGGCTATTTGTGCTTGTACCTTAAACTTGTTTACGTGGAGTGAGGATTAAATCCTAAGTGTTGGTATGGGTTGATGCACCCGGTGGTGTTACAATCTCCCTCTTAACAACATGAAAGAATATTTGGTAGATAAAACAGCTACAAATTTGGGATTAAAATAGAACTATTGCAAAATTTGACCTAAACATGTGATATCAACTTAAATTCTGGAACTCCATATGCTAGGAAACTATCATACCTCCTTTTTATAGAATTGTGACTGTCAAGGTAAACCTACCTGTTGATACTCTGGAATTAATTAATTCTTGCCCGGTTTTACTCAGGTACTTCATAGCTGTGCAGAAGTGCCTTGGCCTATACTCTGAAAATGGTCAATATTCCACTGATGATGTTGAACAGTTAAGTGCATTATATAAATCACTTAAGGAAGAATATGGTTGGTCATCTGCTGTTAAGGTAAACTATCTTAAATTGTGATTTCATATGTATTGATGTTTTTTTTGTTCTTTTGTGTATCCATTGTTTAGCCCTATGGGGACACAACAATAATCTTCTTGATATAGGCATACTTTATTTGTTTTATATGCTAGTATAAAATATAATTTTCCCATCCATATTGACTGTAAGTAGGGCATATACTCGACAAGCCGTGAATCTAAATTTTTCTCATTACTTCTTTGCAACAGCGCATACCACTTGATTTCCTGGAAGGTGAGAAGTTCCAGGAGGCAGCAGACAATTATGTCAGACCTCTATTAACCAAGGTAAATTTAGTAATTTTAAGAAATAGTTTTGTTAGTACCTAAAAGGTGTCTCATTTGTGGTCAGATTTTTCTCTGTACCTTTCCGCCTTAGAATTTTGTATGGTTTACTGGGCAGTATAATGTTATAATTCATTTTAACGTCCCATATTTTTTAGGGAGTACCATCACTATTCTCTGATTTAAGCCCATTGTATGAGCATCCTGGCAAGGTAACACAAGTTACACTAGTCAATATCACTTTCTGTGCTTCTTTTACTGTTCGTGGTACAAGTCAGAGGGCCATGTTATGTGACAATTCTGAATCCTATTGACAGGCAAACATATTGGAGCAATTGTTTCTTAATCTAGAAGATTCAATTAGGACTTCTGGATGCTTTCCTGGAAGGTAATCCTTTGTGTCTGACCATTATTGCCGATGTATCATGCACCCTCATTAATCTTATTGCTTATTAGTACTCCCGAAACTGTAAATTTGATTGGTTATGACACCTTTTTGGGCAAAACTTGTAGCCAGGTTGTATTTTTCATTCACCAAACTGATTTTTTGGGCAAAAATTGGATCATTTTTATTAGTAGGAAATCAATACATTTATGTGCTTCTACTGCAATATCTGCTTTCCTATCTTTTGCTCTTTGACCATTCTGTGGCATCTTTCAAAATGGATGAAATTCTTAGCTAAAATACTCTTGGGAGGAGATAACAAGAGGAATTAGTTAGCAGACATTGCTTCCTAAATGCATGAAAGGCATCTTGTCAAAGTTTCCTACACAAGGAACAGATATGTGTCCTATTCATAATTTGAAATTGACAGAATCACAAGACACCAAAGTTGTCATGTGAAAATATGCTGAAATGTGCAGAATATTGATGTGGTTAGAACCAGGGAAGAAAAAACCGGCCGGCGGTAATCGGATTTACCGGTGGTAACTGGGAACGGAAAAACCGGGGTTTTGCAAATTCAAATTCCAATTTTCGAATTTCGGCTGGTTTTTAAGCAAATTCAAGCGAAATCCGTCCGGATTTTTTCCGGGAAATCCGGTAACCGGCTGTTTTTTTTCCTGGCCGGCTACCGGGATTTGGTCCGGTACCGGCTTTTGGATCCTTGGTTAGAACTCGGAAGGAGTATCAGAGTTGCCACACAGTTGTCTGTTGTAATACAACAAGTTGTAACTAGAAAGTGTTTTGCTGTTTATTTTGTTAGTGCTGCTTCTTAACAAACTATGTGCTGTTAATCATATTCCTGAAAAACGTAGTTGTGTGTTAACACTAATAGAATTACTAACATTAGCTGTTCTTGAGCATGTAATTTTGACTTAATCTGCTATTATTTTCCTGGTATTTATTGAACTCTTCTTGCAGCCCACAGACGGAGCCCCCATCCACACTCGTATGGACTCTGTTCTTGATTTCCCAGGTAAGCATTTGGTGTGATCTTTTTACCTTTTTGTTAACCTCTCAATTATTTTTAAATAATTATTTTGAAGTTGTATAGTCATGTTTTCACATGTCATATGATGCAGCACTATGACAGAAGGGGCCAGTACGATATTGCTCTGGATAAAATTGTCGAGGCTATTTTACATACACCAACTGTAATTGATTTATACTCGATAAAGGTCTCTCTCTCTCTCAGTGCTTTCATGTGTTTCACTTAGTATAGAATGAAGTTGTATCGGCGTTTGTTGAACATATTGTTGCCCCTGTAAATTTCGCACTTGATTGAAGCTAGAATTGAACTCTATTTTAACTAGAAGGATACCCCGCGCATTGCAGCGGGAATTTGTAGAAATCAATTTGTTGGCTGTAATGTTTGAACAAATCAAGGTGAAGCATTGTAGAGCCTAAAGAATTAGAAGACAATGCAAATGAGGGAGCATCTATGCAGTGTTCCCCTAGGCGCCCGCCTAGACACTAGGCGCAGCTCTCCCGCCTAGCCTATTTATCCCGCCTAGGCGCTGGTCTGCCTAGCGCCTAGCGCCTAGGGGAACACCATCTATGACACCCAATTTTCATCCAAAGGTTATGAACAATAGGGGTGATGTGGCTGCATGAGAGAAGAGAGAAATAGCATTGATTGTAGTTAGTGGGGATTACTTGTTTAATATATACAGATACAGTGGTTTCGTTTACTGTGTTGTTACTCATGGCAAATGTTAGTTTAATATATTGCTGTTGTCTTAGTTTAATTTTTTGGACCTAGTGACCCATTATTGGTTTGAAGTTGTTTATCCTTGTTAACCATCTCTTGCCTTACCTTTCCCATCCGTAATGATTTCTTTCTCCAATTTATCAGTCTTGCCCAGATTCTTTTTGTTCTTTTTACCTCATCTAGATACTGTTAGCTTCAGGATGGTTTCTTACTCTGTTTCATTGCACATTGGGTTAAATTGATCATGTCATAGTATGTCCAAAGGCACATATTTTTTAATAACTGCTAGTACACATGCTTTCATTTCAGGGAAAGATATTACAGCATGCTGGCAATTTCCCAGCGGCAGCAGCATTAGCCAATGAAGCTATGTCCATGGACCTTGCTGATCGTTATTTAAACAGCGAGTGTGTTATGCAGATGCTTCAAGCTGACCAGGTATAATTAAATTAGAAGCGGAACACTTTTTTGTTTTTACAGTTTCTCTAGTCTTCATGTAAAAAATCAACGAAGCTTCTGAGTATTGTATTGTGCCCCCTGGCAAACCTCACATTTGCTAACTGTATACATTTAACTGCTTTTTTTTGGCGACTTGTGAAGGTTGGGTTAGCTGAGAAAACGGCTGTTTTGTTTACAAAAGACGGTGATCAGCACAATAATCTCCATGACATGCAGTGCATGTGGTACGTGCTCTCCTCCCTACTCTGCCATTTGTCTTGTTTTCTTTCACCCTGTCTCTTAACTTGATGATCTATACCCTTGAAGGTATGAGCTTGCTTCTGGTGAGAGTTATTATCGTCAAGGTGATCTTGGCAGGGCTCTAAAAAATTTCTTGTCTGTTGAGAAGCATTACGCTGATATGACTGAAGATCAATTTGACTTCCATTCTTATTGCTTACGGAAAATGACACTTAGGGCGTATGTTTCTATGCTGAAGTTTCAAGATCGTTTGCATGCTCATGAATACTTCCACAAGGCTGCCGCAGGAGCTATCAGGTAACGGGTTGCTACTGGTCCTCTCTAATTCTCTTTTGATTATTTTGCAGTCCCATTCAGAAATTTTGGTAAAGCTGGCGGCACAAACTGTAGGTGTTATATGAAATTACATGATTCTCCATCAAAATCATCTGCTGAGGAGAACGATGAAATGTCAAAACTGCCACCTGCTCAGAGGAAGAAATTGAGGCAAAAGCAGAAAAAGGCGGAAGCTCGTGCTAAAAGGGTAACCTCCAATGCTTAGCTTTGTTTCTATAACTGTTTAAATCTTTCTGATTTGCCCTCAAATTCCTTCAGGAGGCTGAAGAGAAACATGAGGATGAAACTACTTCATCCAACAGTTCAAAGTCTGGGAAGAAACAAAATGCAAGACCAGTTGATTTGGATCCACATGGTGAAAAATTAGTCCAGGTATTCATTTTCTGTGCAATCAGTTGTACACTCAGTCTCGTACCCTTTTTTTATCAGTTTTTGCAGATGTTCATCACACTGTATGTTTTTTATTTAATTTTAAGCAAGGCTTAATGGTGCAAGCTGGAACTTGGAACCAAGTATTCTGAACTTTTTATGCATTTCTGTTTGCAGATTGAAGATCCACTCACAGAAGCCACGAAGTATTTGAAGCTTTTGCAGAATAACTCCTCAGATTCATTAGAAACCCATATACTTTCATTTGAACTTAACATGAGAAAGCAAAAGGTTTTACTTGCTTTTCAGGTATGTGTGTGATAATTCATCTGATTATTTTGGGATTTGTGTAGCTCTTGTTCTGTCCTTTTCTTTGTCAGAAACAAGCTTTATCCCATTAAGACACGGTGTTGTCCTGATTATAACTAAGAAAACCTGTTCTGTGTTTCTTGCAACCTGTTTCTCTCTGACAAAATTTGTAAGAATGTTTTTACAACTTACGTATTGATGTAAATTCACCTGTGAACAAAGTACATGAGGCTATCCATAATTAATAGTTTATGAAGTATATTCACATCATCCAAATATATAAGATCATAGAAAATTGCCTACTCATTGCAAATAAATATCTCTAACCATTTTAAGCAGAACATATGTATCAATACATCATGCAATAAATGTTTGTATGTTTTAAGTAAATATTACATTGTTTAAATACTGCATGTGTCTTGGGTAAAGCGGAAGGAGATGGTAGATCCAACCGTTTTTGGCCGTTGAATATAGATGACAAGTCGTTGATGATACCTTACTGATTTTGGGTGAGACGGGCAAAATGAAAACAGCGTGAATTCTACATTAACGAAATTGTGTTTTACATAGTGCTTTGTTTCTGATTTTTTTTGTTGTTTCAGACATTGAGAAGTTCCCCATGTTAAGGGTAGTAGTGTAATAGTCATGTTAGTGTGATAGTCATGTAAGTGTTAGGGGTAGTTATGTAATTGTAGTCTAGTCTAGGGTTTTTCTTGTACGCCATATATTGCCCCTTGGGCTCTTGCAATAGTTGAACAATTCAGCCCCCATTCTTCCCCTCTCTCCCAAATTCTAACATGGTATCAGATCCTAGATCCAAACTCTAGTCTCTATCTTCTTCCACCGCTCCTGCCCCTCAGGAGGAGCAATCTCCGCTCCCGGGGGTAGCACTCAATCTTGTTTTTTATCTTTAACATATCATTAGTTTCTTAGTGTAAGTAGCAGCAGTAGCAAGCAGCAAGCAATCAGTCTTCATCCTTCTTCAAGCAGCAAGCAGTCATTCTTCATCTTTCTTCAAGCAGCAGAGCCATTCATTCTCTCCCTCGCTACTAGCCACTGCTCCTTAGTCCTTCCGCGGCGAAGGAGATCCCCGAGCTCGCCATCCACCCCTCGTCATCTCCGTCGGATCCCATCGCCTCCGAAGCTCTGCCTCCTACCTCAAGGAGGCCCCCCGCCTCGCCTCGCTTTGGGGCCCTTGCTCCTCGACGTTGCCACCGCCTCGCCTCGCCTCGGGGCCCCTGCTACCGGATCCGCACGGCCTCTGCCTCCTTGCTCTTGGATCCGCGTCGCCTCCGCCTCCTTACTCCCGGAGACGATCGGATCCGTGCTGCCTCCGCCTCCTTACTCCCGGATTTGTTGTCTTCGTCGCATGAGGCGTCGCCATCTCGTCTGCACATCGTAGTCGGTCGGATTCGACCGGATCTATCGTTGACATCGTCTTCCTTGACCTGATCTAGACGGAGTTGGCCGGATTTGGTGCCACCGTCCCAGGATCCATCGATCCCTGCTGTCGCTGGTCTTCATCTTTGTAACCGGCAACAGCAGCAGCAGTCCTTTTCGCTCTTCATCGCCTTCCTCCCTGGCCTCCCCCGCGCGGGCCTCCACCTCACGCGCCCACCCGCATCGCGTGTGCGACGTCGGGAACCTCCTCACGCCACTGCGGTAGCTCACCCGCCAGTGGAAGCTACGCCACGTCGACAACATCGATGCCGGGCTTGCCGATCTCGACCTCGAAGTCGTGTCCTCACCATCTTCCAGGGGCCGCGTCTCTGCGTCCGATGTTGTCGGGCTCCCCAGCTTGACCCGTCGGCGACGTCCTCCCCGATGTGGAGCCCTTCTCGTCGCTGAGCTCCCGAGCCGTCATCTTCTTCAAGGTCGCGGCCCCTGCGTCGTGTTCCTTTGGCTCTCGACCATGGCTATGCTTGCCGCCAGGTGGTGGATCCGTTACCACCGGTGGTCCGGTTCGATCGCCTCCACCGAGCTCGTCGCCGCCGTGTCGAGCTTCTCTTACTGATATCGCATTGCTGGATCTCATCTCGCCCGATCGCTGGTACTCTGCTCGACTACTCATTGCCCGCCTCTGCTTTGGCTTGGTGCTCTGTTGTGCTCTCTGCCTTGTCGGTTGGTGTTGGCCATCTTGCCGGCTTCATCGTAAATGCCAAATTATCTTCAAAGACTGACACTCGTTGAATCGGGTCATCTTCAGCCTCATTTATTCATCTTCCATGTTGTCCTCATTGGTTCTTCCGCTCGGCTGGCTAAGCTATTGCTGCTACTGGTTGCTTGTGTGCTCTGAGCTGTTGCTGTTGGTGCTTGTGTGATCACTGCTGTTGCTTGTATCCTCCTGCTAATATTTGCTGTCGCTAGTATCCTAAGTCTATTTTCCTTTAATTTCCATCAAGTCCATCCAAGTCCGTTGTATCTCTTTTTGAGTTCGTCGAAGTCGTGCCAGTTCATCATATCCTTTGTCGATCAGCCGATTGCTTCTTCCTTTTTGGGTTGTCGCGATCCGTCCATTGGATCATGTGGTCACCCCCATCATCGTTGTTGATGCGACTTTACCCTCTTGGTCTTCTCTTGTAGCCATCTTGCTACACATCTTCGCATTATTGCGATTCTTGACCAATGGCCTTCTTTGTTGTTATCATCAACTGTCTCTTCGTCTTTGTTTTCGTCGGGCGCCAGATTCAACACCTTCACCTCACATCTTGGGTGGGCGGATTTGGTCTGTCGTCTCTAACTTCGTCGAGCGCCAGATTCGACACCGTCACCTCACTTGGGTGGGTGGATCTGGTTCGTGTCCTTGTCATTATCTCTCTTCATCGGCTTGATTTGACATATCTCTATTCCTTTCGGTTTCAACATTTCCAAATGAAGACATTTGTGTGTGAAGAGCCGAAGGACAATTTTTGTTCAAGAGTTGCATGCGACGACATCTTCAAGTTTGAACTTCGGATTTATCTTTTATTTTAGTGTTGTCCTCTTCAAACTCAATGCTATTGCATACGCATTGAGTTTGAGTGAGGGTGTTAAGGGTAGTAGTGTAATAGTCATGTTAGTGTAACAGTCATGTAAGTGTTAGGGTAGTTATGTAATTGTAGTCTAGTCTAGGGTTTCTCTTGTACACTATATATTGCTCCTTTGGCTCTTGCAATAGAATGAACAATTCAGCCCCCATTTTTCTCATCTCCCAAATTCTAACACCCCAATGTACACCTGAGTTTTAACTTTTACAGCATTATGTTAGTATTTTTCTTAATCTATCTTTCATTTCAGGCGGTCAAACATCTCATTAAATTGGACGAAAATAATCCAGACAGTCACCGTTGTCTGGTGAGTATCCAAAATTACACCTTGCAGTCTTGCACTTAGATTGTTCTTTCATTTATTATGTATGTTGTAAAAAAATGTTTCATTGTCTGTTTATTACACTTATGTATGATGTAGCAACCGCCGACCATTTAGATTCTAGAGGTCAGGTTGAGCTTTGCACGTTTATCTAAATTCTATGGGCCTGAGTTCAACACCATGAGTCTGCATCATCTTTGTTCAATAGAAACACACACACACACACACACACACACCATTGTTACATATGCTGGCTCTGATTTATTCTTAACTGGGGACACATTTATATTTACTTATATGGGCTTTATGTTTTTCATTTGCCTTGCTATAAGGAGTGCCACAGGCCATACACATTGGGATCATTTTGAAGTTTTGCAGTACTTTTTGTACTCATGTTTCTTTTGGTTTGGATGTAAGTTGACGAGCCAAAGCCTGTATAGTTATTGGCTCGCGTGTTTGCTTCGATTGATACGCTAGTAATGCCCAGTAAGGAATCATTATTGTGTTACAGGAATTCATAGTTCCTTCAAAATTTCATATCAATTCAGGGACATGGACCTAGGTTTTAATGCTCAAATTCTCTGGAGCACTTATAAAATGACCCTCTCTTTTGGGTCACATATAGGATTCATAACTATACTATACCTCTCTTTTGGGTCACCTAGCGCCCATTCCCTAAAAAAACTGTTTTATTTGGTAAGGTTATACTATAAAGGAAGAAATCCATTCTACCCCCTCAAGTATCTCGACATACGGACCTTTGACACCCCGAAGTTGCAAAATCTGATAACTTACCCCCTGAAGCTGTTTCGTGCGGTGGTTTTGCGCATGTGGCGTTCGGATGGCCCGGTTTCGCTAGGTCAGCCGTTGTGTCGGCTCGGTGAGCTGGCCTCGATCTGCATCTCGTTAAGTCATCTTTCTCTCGACACTTCCCCTTCTTTTTTCCTTCGACCTCGCTCCTGCGCTCCAATGGCGCCCGTTACCAGAGCATACCTAAGGTTATGTCCCTAGTTCAACGGAGGGGGTCAGCCAACGGCTTTGGTTGGGCGGCTGCCCATCCTCGCCCTATTGTTTGGTCCGCCCTTGCCTCCCACTGATCCATTTGCGGCTGATCTGCCGCCGCCCGCTACCGCTCTTCCACTCGCTGAAGTACATCTAACTCGCTGCCTACCAAAAGTAGATCTCCTTGGAGACCACCCGGTGGGAGCTCCCACGCTTGCTCTCTATTCTCGCCCCCTTTTTCTAGGAGAAATCGAGATTCACCAGGCCTAGTGTTTCGTTTCTTGCTAAGCGTTGGCCTCGATCGGTTTCACTTCCCCCTTGTCCGTGCTGTGGGCAATCAAATATATCTTTCCGTGAGATTCCACCCTGTTCTTGTATGCATCCACAGTTGGGTTGGATTTGTTGCCAATTTGTTTTTGCTGTTACTAATGCAATCCGTCCAGGATCCAAGGTGCATCCTCCATGGCCATGGAGCGGTGCAGGATCTGGTGGCCTTGCCTGCAACTACCTCGCCGACCTTCTTGAGCCCTACGTGCGCCGCGTGATCTACCTCGACTCCGACCTCGTCCTCGTCGACGTCGCTGCCAAGCTCTGGCGCACCGACCTCGGTGGCCGCGCCACGGCCACAGTAGTCTCGCCACGCGAATCGCCGAGTATTGGCTCACCTCCCGGCCTCTGGCGCGGTGCGGTTCGAGTACCTCGCCATCGACATCTCGGCCGGGTAGTTGGTGGAGAGGTCCACCTCGCAGAGCGGCGCGATGCGGCCGAGTGCCGCAGGGATGGCCTCGGTGAAGTTGTTCTGCCACAGCTTGAGGACCTGGAGGGACTCGAGCTCGGCGACGAACTCCGGGATGCCGCCGAGGAAGTGGTTGATGAACATGTTGAGCAGCTTGAGCTCCCTAGCGCGGCGAGCTTGGGAGGGATCTCCTCGCTGAGCGCGTTGTTGGATATGTCAAGGAACTTGAGGCCGGTGAGGCCAGGATCAAAACCGCTCAGAATCGGCCGTTACTGATCTGACGGAGGGTGGCCGGAGGAGGAATCCCAATGTTTTTTCAATTTTCAATGAATTTCAATTGAATTTAAACGAATTTCACTGAATTTGACCGTGAATCGCCTTCACGGCATACCGAGGGGGGGATTCAAACCCGGTCCGGTTGGCTGACCCTTGGGTGAGGCTGCCGAGCGACGGCGAGATGGTGCTGTTGAGCTGGTTGGACTGTAGGTAGAGCGTGTTGAGCCTGGTGAGGTCGCCGAGCGATGGGGGTATCTCCCCCTGCAGGCCGTAGCTGGCCAAGTCGAGGTGGACGAGGCTAGTCAGCCTGCCGAGCTCGGCGGGGATGCAGCTGTTGAACTGGTTGAAGTGGCTGAGGAAGAGCTGCCGCAGGGTGGTGAGGTTGCCCAGCTCGGTGAGGAGGCACAGGAGGTGCGGTGGTTGGAGCTTGGAGCTACGCGGCGGCGTCCATGGCGCACATCAGAGCTTGGAGCTGCGCAGTCAACACACGACGCCTGACGCGAGCACAATGGGCTCGCACACGGCGGTGGGGTGAATGCTGTGACAGAGAAGTTGGCGAGGTCTGTTGCTCTGTTGTTGCCTACGTGTAGAGTAGATTGGGGATGAGTCGAGGAAGATGAAAGGGAATGGAACGACTGTAGCTGCTCACCTGCATCCCGTGGTGTGTGAACTGCGAAGATAAGGTGGGCCCAGTGTGTGCGCGTTGCCTCATGGCTCATGCATTGCGCGTACAGTAGAGGCCAACATGGCGAAACCGGGCCATCTGAACGCCACGTCCGCAAAGCCACCGCACGAAACAGTCTCAGGGGGTTATTTGTCTGGTTTTGCTACTTCGGGGTGTTAAAGGTCCGTTTTTTTTAATGCAAGGGTTACCTGTCCGCATGTCGATACTTGAGGGGGTAGCTGACCCTTAACCAACTCCAGGCCCAATAGAAGCAAGCCCTATGGCCGTGTATCTTGGTTGACCTCTTGCATACACTGTAAGTGGAATCCTTCTAGGAAATGGGTGTGACTATAGGAGTTCATTGTCACTATCCTTGACAAAGTTGTTACTTTTTGCCTAATAGTTTGTTTATGTCACTCTTTTTCAAGAATACTGCGATGCTCTCTGAGCATCACCCTTACCGTGCTTACGGTGTACCATGTTTCCAGGAACCGGCGGTTATCAGCCGGTAACCCCTGGTTTCTCGGAACTGGTACCCCTCTGGTTTATTTTGCAACCCCTGGTTCACCTCTAATACCCCCTCAAAACTCAAATGGAATCATTATCTATTGAAATAGCCATATTAGGTTGTAGTACATGTTCCACATATCTCACCAAGAAAACAAGAAAACATGTTTTTTCAGTTCTCCTGCTGAGACCTGGTTACCTGCTGGAGCCGGTTTCTGGAACCCTGGGGGTGTATATTTAATACAGCACACTAGTTTGTAAATTTTAACAAATGATGTTGGCATGGAATGCATACATTTATTCATTTGTATTTTTAATATTTGAGTCAAATTGTCAAAAAATAAATCCATTCAACTTGGTTCTTTATATTTTATTTACTGCTTTATCTTGAATTTTATAGATAAGGTTCTTCCACAAGATAAACAGTCTTCCCGCTCCGGGGACTGATTCTGAGAAACTAATTTGGAATGTTTTGGAAGCTGAACGACCGGACCTAAGGTTCTAAGCTGGTGATTGCTTTATCATTATGCACCTGCTTCAGTTTATTTGACTAGTGAGTTCTTGCAGGCAGTTACATGGGAAGTCTCTTGTTGAAGTAAATAGAATTTTCCTTGAAAAACACAATGGTAATTATCTTAATTTTGTCTGCGGTCTTTTTCTTGATCTGGAATCTTACTAATTCTCAATAATTATTTCCTTTCTAGCTTCTTTGACGCACAGAGTAGCAGCAGCTGAAATGATGTACCTCTTGGAGCCAAATAAGAAGCTGGAGGCTATTAAATTAATTGAAGATTCAACAAATAACACAGCGTCAGGGTAAAGATAAACAGAAAAAATACGCCTATTGTTTTATCCACCTGCTATATACATAGTGTTCACATCGTCTTTACTTTATGCAGAAACAGTGCGCTTGGTCCCGTTAAAGAATGGGACATTCAAGATTGTATTGATGTTCATAAATTGCTGGAGACGGTCTTTGCTGATCAGGATGTTGCAAATAGTAAGTTTCGATATCCTGTTACTCCTGTACCCAAATTATTGCACCTTATGTTGATGTTTTGTCGGCAATGAGCAAGTACCTTTCTGTTTTGTGCTGACCATTGTGGTATCCGCTATTGCATGTCACTTGGTGCACATAGTATATTGCACAATTCCATCACTCATGTTATATACTGCTTGGCATGCCTCGGGATTTCTGTGGGTGCCGTCAATTTTTTATTGAAAAGGATTATTTGTGTCATGATGGAACATAGTCTTTTGGCTGTTAAACTTATACTTACAGCGCAACACAGAACTGTGGCGGATGCTTGATTGGCATGGCACCTACTCGTACACTGTGCCAATAGATTCTGTCTGTTAATGATATGTTATCAGGATTAACCTTACTATCTCTACAGGGTGGAAGGTACGATGTGCTGAATATTTTCCATACTCAACCTACTTCGAAGGCGTTAAAAGTGCTACAGAGGCATATACTGTCGACAGTAGTCTTGAGAATTCACCAGAAAATGGAGTTGTGCCAAACCCACAAGTGAAAACAAAGGATGGAGAGGCATGCACTTTGAATGGGACCGTGCATATTGTGGATGATCTGAGCAACCTAAGCATTAGGTAATGCATCAACAAGTATTTGCCTGGTTACAGCTGGAACAGAACATATTTTTAGAACTGGAGCCAGTGCCCAATTAACCAAAGTGCACACAGAATACAAGAGATCTAGAGGGGAAGAAAATGTTTTGAGTGCAATGAGTAACTTCTCGGTGAATCTCATTTGAAGAGTATATTATTGATTTTGAACTGAGATCCCTTCAGTCTCTGGTGATTATCTCAGTTCTAGCTTGGTACCTTTTCGTCTACTTGTAGGTGGTGAAAGGATAACCTTTCATCGCAGTTGCTGTGCCAGGGTTTGTTGCCTGGCAGAATCATCGGGGTGTGGCATTGGTTCTTTTATCGCAAACTGCTGCTCGCTCACCTCACTCTTGTTGGTACAAAAATTTTGGCATAAGACAGGTGTATAATCTCAAAACTTTTGTGGACCATGAATATGTTTTTTTGCAGTAGTTGGATGTGCCTGGGGTTGCCCTACCCTCTGCTTTAGCAACTTTTGATCGTCAGCGTTGTAAATTAGTTAAGTTGATCTTGGACATAGATATTGTATTTCCATCTGTCCTAACAAATAATGATCAGTGATAACCGTGGGTGTTTCTTATGTGCAATGTGTTGTGCATTCATTCCTAATTTTGATTTTTTTAAAAGGAGCACTAATATATTGCTGATTTTTTTTTGTTATCTCGTGATCATATCATTTAGATGTTGACGTGGATTATGGAACACTAATTTACTGGGGTTACGTTCAGCACACATGAGCGTGCACCTGCAGCACAGTACACTGCTAAGCAAGCTGCGGCCTGCAGGGCAGAAGGGCTAGGCTGGAAATTGATTTTCAGCCCAGATTGGTCAGAAGGTCCCAAAAGGTTAAGTGCTGCAAGCAATCAGATATAACGGCGCTGTCGTGCATGTCTCGTTGGTGTCATTGGCAGTACGCTCAGCACGTCCTGAGTCTTGAGTTTTTTTTGGGGGCTAAAACGACACATATCTTAAGAGAAATAGCAAAACTAGCATATTTGTGAACAAAATTGTAAAAATAACATTCCTGCCGTGTGAAAATGCTATTGATCTAGACCGTGGTAGGACACATGACGAGCTCTTAGCCTGCGGCAGACGGTCTGCTGCGCGCCTAGTCCACAGCAGATTGTTTGCGCACGCTCCTGTTGCGTCTGCCGACCGCGGACTAAGCTCGCGACACTCTGCCGTCGGCTGGGAGCTCGTTACGCGTTTTGCCACGGTCTAAGTCAGCGGTATGTGGTCTGTCGTAGCATTCTCGCATCGTAGATGTGCTATTCTTGCAATTTCGTACAGTAGGCTATTTTTGCTATTTTCTTTAAAAACGATAAAACAACGGAAAAAAACGCCCAGAGTTGGACATAAGCGTTTTTATTAATAAATAAATAAAAGGACGCGCCACAAGAGTTGGGACTGCCAAAAGGATCTTCGGGCTTTGGGCTATAGCTTATAAACTGGAGTCACGGGCAAAAGAACAGAGCTCTGATTTTACCCCCGAATCTTTATTCAGGTCCTGTCCTGCCAGCTTTGTTGGGTGCCCATACAAGAAACTACACATGGTGTGTACCGTGCTACCTTATGGCACGCCACAAGCTAACCGGCGGACCGCAGCTACACCACACAATATAGTAACAACAAACCAAGCAATGCCCTAAACCCTGCATGCCTAGAGAACAGAGATGCGTGAACTGAACCTGTCGCCATGCATGTTACGCTAGCTATAGCCAGTACTCCAGCACGAGCCTCGCGTACCGATGCCTGACGCGGCAGCCTGCAGGTTCACATGGCCAGTGGCGCCGCGCATCACTCGTCACCGTACGTAGTTACACCGGCACAAACAGTGGTATACTAGGAGTCTAGTAGTACCTCCCCACTCACAAATTAGTGGTATATTTTAGGACATCGACAGGTCTAAAACATATCTTTAACCACTAATTTCTATTTTGACATAATTATAAAACATAATAAAATTATAATGCTAGGATGATACTTTTAAGACAAATCTATTTGTGCCGTTTTCATTCGTCCAATCTAGATATTTATACAGATATACATAGTCGAAATTTACATTTCCCCCCCATTAAAGTGGCTCAAAGTTTCCCCAAAAAAAGGTTGTGAGGTATTCAGGTTTGACAGCACCCTCGAAACAATTTCCCCCCACATATCTTCGGGGCGGTCCCTCCCTCTCCTCTCCTGCATGTCTGCATACAATCGGACTCTGATCATGTGCGCCCACCTAGGGTTGCAAACGAAGAAGGTACTTTCCGTCCGACCGATCGACCGAAAATTTGCAGAGAGGATATGGAAGGGATAAATGAGTATATAGTACTATTCGTGTCTGACTTCGAGAAAAAAAGTGGAATACGATACGAGATGATTGGTATTCGTCTATGTGAGGAAGCCTCTTCTGACTTCACTTAGGATTAGTATAATAAATAGCCGAATTGTCGCATCTGAGTAGGTGGGGAATACCGAGTGATCTCCTTTCGATACCTCAGTGATTAGTCTCTCTGTGTTCGTTCTGATTATATTAGTACTGTCTAATGTCCCTATATAGTGTGCAAAAATAGAATAATTTTTGTCCATCCAACCGAAGATTTACGAAATGAATATAGAATGCAGAAACGAGTATCCATTGTAGTATTCTGTCTCCGTCCAAAATTGCAACCCATAGGCCCACCCACGTTGCACCGAATCTAACGAGACGACCGGGCGCGCCGTCGGAATCGGATCCACGTGTAGCGTTGGTGCAGCTAGCACAGTGATACTCTGGGCTGTGCAGAGAGAGAGAGAGAGGGAGGGAGAGCTCTTCACGTGCCGTACCGCTTCCCTTCCCTTCCCTTCTCTAGTCACACCCTAGCTCGATCGCGCGTCTCCGGCCGGCAACGGTCGAGCTAGCTAGGTAATTCCGTAAATGACACGGACGGACGGCGCCCCTAATCGATCGCTCAGTAATTAATTAATTGCCCTGCAGATCAAGCGACCTCCTAACCACCTCCACTGTCGATCGACGACGACGACCCGTAATAACCTTCTGTCTAAAGAATGACTAATGTGTCGTCAGGGATCTGCCGCGCACCCGCACGTACTGCAGACCCGGGTGGCGCGTCGTGGACTTGACTCACCTGCGGTCGAGGTGGTGACTAAATTGATTATGACTTCGTTCTAAGTCTAGCTCCTATGTACTGGTATATATTTGTTGTTGCCGGCAGTCCCTCGGGGTCAGTTGGATAGCGTCACACTGGTAGGCTAATTAATCTGAGTTTAAATTACCTCTTCTTAAATACATCGTGGGGATAGATAAGTCTTATTGATCCCTTAGGATGCACGAACACAGACACGCGTGCCGGACACGATACGTGTTGGACATAAGATTCATCATTTTTTTTAAAAAGAAATGGCGACACGGGGACACAACTGTGTGTGTATATATGGACACTTGTTTCGTACTTCTACTTCCACTTCCAATATATCACTTAAACACACATATTATACTTCTTTATCATTTTCAGTATACTTAAATACCAATTATAAGATACCCCAATTCGGCTTGATTGAAAACTTTTTATTGAAGCCCTTTGTTTTGTTGCTATATACCATTTTTCACATATAAAAGACGTATATACACACATTTTTTTTGGTTAAGTTCTGACCAAAATTCCTAAAACAAGTAAAACACCTCATACTACTAAGTGTTTGAACCAGATACCATCGTAATTACCATGAGTCCATGAGGACTATGACAACATGACATATTATTGATAGCAAGAGTGAGGAGAATGGGCGTTGGGGTCGGTAACCCAGCATCGGTTACGGGTTACATTTGGGCGTCGAGGAGAAGGACGAGCAGGGAGCACCGGAGCAGCAGGGCGGCGTCCAAGGGGAGAAGCAACCAGCGTATGCGGCGGGAGAACCGAGTCGGCGACGAGCGCGCGCGGTAGGCGATGTTGCGACTACTTGCAGGGGTCGGGGAGAAGGCGCGGCGACGGTGAGAGGGGAAGGGGCGGCGTCTGGAGGGAGGGGGTCGCCGTCGGGGCTAGCGACGTAGCAGGGCCGGGTGGGGCGGCGTCGCGGCTGATGGAGCTAGGCGGCGTCGAGGGGGACTGCGGGGAGTGAGCGAGACGGGGATGGAGCTAGGGTTAACTGATTTGAGGGAATAGTAATGGGCTGGGCTACCGTTTCAGGCCGAATGTAATGGGCCCAAGTGTTCGATACGTGTCCTATACGTGTTCAATTTTAATTTTATTTGTTTTCGCGATGCTAATTTAGGACACACCTGAAATACGTGTCGGAGCCATTTCCATATCCGACATGGACTCGACACCTTGCAAACGTGTCCGCGCATCGTAGTCGATCCCACACAACGGTGTGTGTGTGTATATATAAGTCTCATCGATCCTATATAGACACACACACACATACACATATACATACATACATATGTACATATATGTATACATACATACATACACACAGACACACACACATACACACACACACACACACACACACACACATATATATATATATATATATATATATATATATATATATATATATATATATATAAAATGTTGTGCCTCCTGCACGTATGCATGTATATTTAACACCATGTGCTTGTTATTCTCTTCGGCAAATATATACTATCTAGTTGGTAACTATATATACTCTTTGTTTTTTTTTATTAGGCTCTACTGTGTTGAACGAATTTCTAGCCTTGGATCGCTTCCCTTCTCTAGTCTCTTCTAGCTCGATCACGCGTCTCCAGCTTACCCTAGTCGAGCTAGCTAGGTAAATCCGTAAATGACACTGATGCGCCCTTAATCGATCGCTCAGTAATTAATTTTTTTAGATGGAACTCGAGGATTCTATTAACCTTGGCACACAACTAAATCGTTGGCAGCCCCGCAGACGAAACAAAATCAGGGATATGCTCAGACCATACCACATTGCTGGCCCGGTTCATGTAACAGCCCCGAAATTTAGAATCGTTAAACCTTTACAACCGTTCAAGATGTGCAGTTGTGAAGTAAGTAGCATATTAAGCAAACTTTCGAATACAATAAAAACCATGCTTTCATTACACAAGGTTAAGGCTTAACATCTATTTTTAACACTGATACAAGCATCCAAGCCCAAATTTACTATAATACATGACAGAAGAACTTCCAAACCACAGGAACACTTGAGCGCAGTCAAGACCTAGTAACAGTAATCGCTACCATCTGGAGGTCCACCAAAATCCTGCTCATAAGGATCCTCTCAGATTTTCCTGTGTTTCCTCAGATAGAAATTGCTCAAGAATTAATTTTTAGATGGAACTCGAGGATTCTATTAACCTTGGCACACAACTAAATCGTTAGCGACCCATGATTTAAACAAAATTAGGGATATGCTCGAGACCATACCACATTGCCGGCCGGTTCATGTAATGACCCAAATTTAGAATCGTTAAACCCTTTACAACCGCTCAAGATGTGCGCTAGAAGTAAGTAGCATCTTAAGCAAACTTTCAATACAATAAAACCATGCTTTCATTACACAAGGTTAAGGCTTAACATCCATTTTTAACACTGATACAAGCATCCAAGCCCAAATTTACTATAATACATGACAGAAGAACTTCCAAACCACAGGAACACTTGAGCGCAGTCAAGACCTAGTAACAGTAATCGCTACCATCTGGAGGTCCACCAAAATCCTGCTCATAAGGATCCTCTGTATTTTCCCAGGTTTCCTCTGTATTTGATATTGCAAGATTGAGTACACAACCGTACTCAGTAAGCCATATGGAAAAACTAAATAATTACATGCAAGGAGTTCAATGGACTGGTTCGGGTTTACCATATCGGGCATATGTGGATGCATTTTCGATTTAAAGCAGTTTATCTTTAAAACAGTAAAACAATAATAAATATAACATCAGGGGTTTACTCAATAACTGCAATTACCATCTTAAACATCTCAAAAATCTCTACTTATGCCTCATGTACTGGAATCACCCATGAATACAGCTTTATTAACTAGATGCACGATATATTCGAATACCTTTGGTTATACTTTGCAGAGTTGCCCAACTTTACCCACAAGATATCTTAAGCTCATACTGTCATGCAATATACATGCAACACATTAGCGTGCGACTGAGTTGAGATAACAAAGTCTTTTCATTGCTCAATCTTTCTAGCCTCTACCTGGCAGGTTCTTAGACCATACAGCCCTCGGGGGACCACCGGCCAATAGTGGAACTATTGACCCGATGCTGATGGCTCCTACCGTTGTGTAGACCAGCGAGTGTCCCTTCAGGCCCACTCCTGTCCCACCCTAATTCCTGTAGATATTCAATCGGAAGAACAGTGTACTAAGCCAGAGAGGAATGACCACGCTTGTGGTTGAGCGGTTTCTATGTCTGTTACTTGGCACAAAGTTTTTGTCCTTACTTGTCTCCAATGAGGAAATGGACCAACACCAACTCGTGGCTGTCTACCTGCTTGATCTCACCTTTGACTTACTTTTAACACAAGTCTATTGGGTTGTCAAACCTCCTGGTCTCAACCCTCAACTCTCCTCCAAAACCATTGACGATTAGCCAATACTGCTTTTCATTGTGTGACAAAGCTACTTATATAGCTATCATTTTACGTAAACTTGTCAAGGTGAATATGGACTACAAGAGCTAGGTGGGTTTGTATGTGGGGTAATGGGATCTATCTATTTATCATGGCATTCAAAAGTATTATTTCAATATTTAAAGTAATTGGTACAAATACAGTAAATGAAAGTAATTAATATAAATACATGAAATATAAGCTCAAGATGATCAAAGGAATGTGCCTTGCCTCCTTGCACAAAGTCTTCTAGTAATTCGTCTTGTCCGGCGTCTTCCGGAGCTTGGTTGTCAAAGTCATGACCTAACGTGAAATAAAATAAAGCAAATAAAAAGTTCGGCTCGACAAGGAATAAGCTGAGAACAACATGCAAGTAAAGAAATTCGAAAAGAAACATAAATAAAGGTGGTGTGGGATGGTGGGGATTTATTTGGTGCTTAATCAGACTAAATAGAGTTGATAAATGGATTCACAGGCTCGAAGCGGTCGAAATGGGTATAAAATGTCGAATTAGGGTTTTTAGGGGTGAAAAGTGTCGGATAATGATCAATACTGATTTTACTATTCATGTACGAAAAATGGCTTATGAATAGTAATTGAACTACCGCTTTTGGTTATTGAACAATAATCAACCTTAATGTTTTGGTTTGTGAACAGTAATCAACTTCACTGTTTTCGGGTGGTGAACAGTAAAAGGATTTTACTGTGCTATGAACAGTAAAAGGCTAATTGGTTTCAGGCTGAAACAGTGTTGGGCTAAGCCCAACACTTTAAGTGGGCTGCCGCCCACAAGCCAGGCCTTAAAGGCCCAGATCGTGCGACTTTGTGCGCGCTCGTCAGAGGCGAGCGCTCCCACCATCCGAGGCCAAGGCAGCGGCGCCGATGAAGATGGCGGCGACTCCGGTGATCGGCGACAGCGAGGAAGGGTGCAGGGAGCACTAGGGAGGCGTGGACAACCCATTTTGGGTATTTGCCCGGCCGGAGGTGGTTCGGTGAGGGGCGCGCGGCGGTGGCGGCGCAATGTCGGAGTAGAGGGAGAAGGCGGTGGCACTACGGGCTCGCTCCAGCCGAAATGAATGGTGTGAGAGCATCAGTGGGTGGAGGGGAGTTCAGGGAGGGTGGCAGCGAGGGTGGAGGTGCTCTGAGGCATGTTGACCACGGTGGCTGTAAGTGGCGTGGTGGGGAAAGGCGGTGCCGGCGAGACTCCAGCGGAAATTGGGATGGGGGAGGTTAGGGGAAAGTAGCGGGGCGATGAGGCAGAGCTTACCGTGGGATCAATTTGGTGGTTGGGTGGACGGAGGTGGCGAATTGGTGTCGGGCTCGCTGAGGAAGAAGAACAGTGGCGGCGGGATTCTTTGAAATTGCTGGGGCTAGGGATGAAGATGAGTGGGAGGGGGGGGGTGTTATGGTGGAAGATGATGGTGAAGGCACTCACCAAGGTGGCTTTTATAGCCCGGGGAGAGGCGGTGGTAGCAGGGAGGCAGTGGGAATAGGGAGGCGGCGGGAACAGTGGCGAGGCAGGTGTGTGGTCACGGGCAAATGTCGTCGGGGATAGGGGGAAAAGGAGGGGCGAGGTGGCGCGGTGACGTAGGTGGAGTGACGCGGGCGGTGCCGACGGGAGCAAGGAAGAAGGTGCGAGGCGGTGCGACGATGGTGACGTGAGGAGGAAGAAGGAGGCAGGGGGAAAAGTGCACGACGAAAATGCGCCTTCGGGCAAGGAAAACGGAGATGCCGAAAAGGGAAAGCGGGAAGGAGAGGAAATTTGTCGAATTGGGAAAGATTTCGAAAACAAACCAAAAACTTCAAAAAGTTTTGAAAATCTGGATTTTTGGGGTTGTTTCAGTTCATTCCCATAAACTCAACAACTATAACATATGCTACTTTATTACAAGCTCTCGGGCTCGAGCAAAATTCGACTAAAACTCTATCAAAATGAAGCACAAGGATACACTTAATCTCTTTGAAAAGAACACCACATGCCGCTATATCATAAGCGATACTGAGGAGTACTTACTTTAGGACGAGACAATCAGTTTTGAAAATGAGTCTACCCACACTAAGATCATGCGCTGCCTTGAAGCAAGCAATTGATTCAACTTGTGAAGTGTCTGCTGCTCGCACCACACGACCTACTTGCTCAGTAATTAATTAATTATCCTGTGAATCAAGTGACCTCCTAACCAGCTCCACTGTCGATCGACGACCCCTAATAATCTTCTACCTATAGAATGACAACCGTGTTGTCAGGGATCTGTCGCGCTGGTGCATGTATTGGCTAGGTGGCACGTTGTGGACTTGAATCGCCTGCAGTCTATCTATAGAATGACTACCGTGTTGTCAGGGATCTGTCGCGCACGTGCATGTACTGGTCAAGTGGCACGTCATGGACTTGACTGACCTGCTGTCGAGGTCGTGACTAAATATATTATGTTGTGCCTCCTCGCGGTGTGCCTGCATGGAGTATATTTAACACCACGTGCTTGGTTATTCTCTGTAGTGACATGGAGAATGCTTTTATAAAATTCCCGCGTTTCAAACAAACCCATAATTAGGGAACCATGTCTTGGTGATATGGTAGAGTTGTAGGTGTACGAATCCACCCACTAGAACCCAAATCCTAATGTCCTCCCTTTCGATCTTGCCGTCGCCTGAACTTCCCTTGGCCCCGCCATCGTCTCCTCCTACATCACCGCAGCCATCGCCCTCATCCCACCTTCGCCGGCGCCGCCCGTCACCCTCACCCCACCATCGTCTCCTCCCTTCTCCCCTTTATCATGGCCGTCATCGTTGCTGCATGGCCAAAAAGTGGATTTTTTTTGAAATAATATTAATTTTTAAAAATAAATAGTCGATTTTTTTTTACAAAACTAGGCTACAGTCGCCTATCTCCATTCCAAATGGCGACAGTAGCCTAGGCACTAGGGATCCCGCAAGTCCCTGTCGCCATTCCAAATGGTGACACAATCTACTCTATAAAAGACGCCAAAATTCTTGCGTAACTCACTTTTATTTAGAAAAAAAAAGAAATATGGGAGGGAAGGGAGAGGAGCAGAGAGGAATAGAGGAGAGGAGAGAAGCTAGTGAAGCGCTACCCGTCCGGTCATCTGTATTTTAGGTATTTTTTTAACCGAATGGATTACATAGTTTTAAACGTACAATTACGTAGTGTAGTATGTTGTACATAATCGTTTTCAGTGGGTAGTCTAGTTTTATATATGTGGTTAATCGTAGAAATCTTGTTTACGATGCAGTACGTCAAATATGTCGGACACCACCAACTTCAAAATTTACTATAGCCAGGGGACTATTCTTGAGGGTCCCGAAGGGATTGATTTGCATTATTTCCAATTGGCAACCGAGACCCTAATAAGACCAGAGCAGTGTACATGGGGCGCTGTGATGCGGTGGTTGTTCCACTCATTCAATTTAGACCATGTTATGTATGATCTGAGATTGAGTTGCCTTGCCAACCGAGCACCACTGGTCACATTGGGAGTTAGTGCAACTCAAGGGAACAAGGTCATGGCAGTTATATGTACGCAGGGCGAGGGAGGAATGGTGGGATTTGGTTCTTCTGGCCTAGGCATATGCTAAGCCCACTCCTGCATCAACGATTGAACAAGAAGGGGGTGGTGATGCCAAAGAAAAAGTCGGGGGCTCCAGCCACAACGTGGCGTACACAATAGTCAAAGGTCTAGGAGAAGCTGATCCTGTCGATGAAGACCCTGTGGAAGAAGCCCCTTCAATCAGGGAAGGTAGCGGGCTTGCTGACGAGGGTGGGAAGCTGGAAGCCCTAGGAGATTTAGGAGCAGCAGTTCACATGCATCCTCCGCAGCCAGATATTTATGTCTTTGCAGCAGGTAAAATGTAGATACATATGTTATAATTCTACAGTATGACATGTGTTAGCGAAAATATATTTTTTTTCAGACAACATTGATTCCTACATTGCATTTTCTATACACACACACACACACACACACACACACTACAAGAAACACGGTTTTTCCCGAGTGCCAAAAACACTCGGGAAATGAGGCAAAACACTCGGGAGAGATTTTCCCCAAGGCCAACACTCGGGAAACAACACTCGAGATAGATTAGTCGGGGTAAACATATTTTTCCGAGTGTTACACTCAGGAACTATTACTTTCCCGAGTGTATACTATACACTCGGGAAAGGAAAACACTCAGGAGAAAACCCTCCTCAACGGCTTCTCCACCCGTAACAGAAATCTTTACCGAGTGTGGTCACTCGGGAATATGCTGAAGAAACACTCGAGAATGTTTCCAACGTTTGACGGACGAAACCAGGGAAAATTAACACGTATCGATTTTTCCCAAGTGCATGGCAAAAATTTTAGTATAATGATGTACTACTGTAAAAAGGAATGAGCTGAAACTATATATGGGCTTAATTAAGAGGTGCGAGGAGTGATATTTTGTTAGATATATAATTACATGCTTGGTATCCACTTGTATTATGTACCTTTTAAAAGTTCTGGCAAATTCATATGTTGACGTGCTTATTAGCACCTAACAATATAGAACATGAAAAGCACAGGTGCTAAAAATGTTAAACTCCAACTCTCAATATTTTGTCATTGTGAACTACTGATCAAAGTCAAGGCTAATTATCAAAATTTCCAGCATCCAGAAAGGTCAAATGATCCTCGCAAAAAAGGGCAAATGATGGCATGCATGTTTGAACGAGGTATGTTTGAAACATTCATGCAAGAACTAGAATTGCATCCTATTCTATCTTGACTGCAAAGAGCATGTTGCTGTCAGATTGGAATTAATATTGGACCTAATTAAACTTTATCATCTCTACAATTCGAAAATAGTTATCAATTTCGAACTCAACAAAATTTCAGACATCTCAAACTTGTTTAGGAGAATTGTGAATGTTTTCTAATATTGGTATCCTTTTAGTAAAGGCAACAAAATTTGGTTATTTTCTAATGTATAGATGTTTTTTTTTATTTTTTTAGAAGTTGACTGTTCAACATTTATGTCTCAAGCACTTACCACTAGCATTAGCAGCAGAAGCAACTGATCCCGCCGTTCCCTACGTTTTCATAAAAAACCGCATTATAAGAAATTTGCAGTAGCGACCAATAATTACATTGCATGTCATTTCAATGTCTTCTAAATCAAGCACTCATAAGAGAATAACAATATAATAATCGAGATCGATTACTAACCGGAGCAGATAAGTTAGGCAGTGGTTCCCCCGGTGTAGGGCCATTAAGTCGAGTCCCGGTCCCGAGTGCCTGCATATTTGTTTGCACATTGCCATACATTAGCCAAGTACGAATATATATATTTTTTGCATATTACTTTGTTATTGTACTACCACGCTCCAACTAACCTGCAGGAGCATTTGCTCCAACCGCTGCCTAGCCTCAATTTCCTCTTGCAGCTTCGCCTGAAGCTCAGAAACCTGAGAATATATCCCATGTGATGGTCGCGGTCGACTTTGAAGGTGTACTTCATCCGTTGATGGAGTACTCGTGGTTCGGACCTCCGAGAGGGTTGTCAGTGTGCTAATGTAGCTGGCACCCATGAAGAAACGACCATGTTTCTTCCTCTTTCCAGCCTTGTACACAGCAGTCGTGTCTAGTGGTGAATTCATTACGTCGTAGTCCGGGCCATGAATCTCCTTAGCGTCGATATATGCGACTGTTGGACAAAATCATCGAGGAGCGAAAATCCTCGTGGGACAAAATCATCGAAATCGTACCAAGTTCTCACATTGCGTCTTTGGTGCACAAGGTGCCCTCCTGATCACCCCTCCTAGCTTCTACATATGCCTCCACATCGGAGACAGGCCTCTGCTTCTTCTTTTCCTGCACCCAAAAAAACTACGGTGGTCAATAAATATGTATCTGCAACATACAATCAATATGAACATACTGACCTACCAGGTTCTTTTTGTAACGAGCCATGGAGGAGCTGCCTTGACAATGTGCTGCCCCGTCCATCAACAATCTTCGCTCCCTAGCAGCACGAGAGTCCTCTAACCATCGTTCGTTGCACTACCTCTCTTGGGCAATCTGCTGCCATGCATCTTCACACTTAAGGGCCCACCAAGGTATTGCCTAAATTAACCAAGTGTTAAATATGAATAAACTAGAATTGATTGTAATCAAGGACATCGTTTATACAGTTGGTTACCTGCATGTACTCGTCCAAAGTGATATGCGTTTGGCAAGCCTCGGCCCTACGAATTTGTTGTCCAAGGACTTGTGTGTAGTAATAGATCACCGCTTGGATGCGTTCTTCGTAGATCATCTGTGGAATCAGCTTCTTAACACAATTACGCAAACTCTCCTAGAATCGACTTCCTATCCTCAAATTTCATCTAAACCACCACTACAATCCCAAGCATATATTGGAAACAAATAAATATGTAAGATTAGCCTTTGTGCATACCAATGTAGTAAAATACCAAAGATCCAAGTAATTAATAATGCTCGGACATACATTTTGTTCACAATATAATAAAGTTACAGGGAAGTTACTCGTAGTAGTAAATCAAATTCAAAGATGTCAAGGAGACTACTAGTATTTTTGTTATTAGACCAAATGCTATGTTTAGGAGTCAGACACATCTTGGTATGAAAATTGTTCATAAAATTGATCAAATGTTATACAAAATCTAGAGATACACACAATGACCGTGGTGCTGACATTATCTTCATGATTTCTAACAATAATACTATGCAAGAGAGTGCATTAACACATTACAGAGGTATGGTAATTGCAAATCATATGTTGGCAAAAAGAATGTGTGATTGTGCATGGATTTGAAGTTAGACAAAATATCAACAAGTTTAGCATTGGCTTAAGTAGTTCTCATCATTTCCTTTGGAAATACATTGTTAGTTTCCTTAGTTAATTGTACTCAGGTTTAGTGACTATCTATGTCTTTGTTAAAGTTCCTTTAATTATATATCTTGAGTTTGTCATTGAGATGTGTTTTTGCCCTCTTTCTATTTACTTGGAGAAATAGCTTCATAAACTCTAGAAAATTATTCAGTAATATCATGTTTAGTAATTTTTCCTTTACATCCTAAGCACTTCTAATACAGTTAGGAAAAATTAGAAATGAACAATTTTGTAGACCATATTTTAATACTGACATGAGAAATGAACAAAACTATAAGAAAATACCTATTAACCCAACTAAATGTGGAATATATGGAGTGATTGTGGTAGTAGTCTATCTATACATCTGGAAGCAATTTTGTAGAACATGGAAGCAGATTTGAATATTCAGTCACTTATCCAAAAACTTTCCTCCACCCGCTGCAAACAGTTGTCAAATTATATTTCTCCTTCAACAAGCGGCAGTATCTTCAAATGACCTTGTAGTGGCACCATGTCCATGTAGGCTCCCCGCCTTCCTCTCAGAGGTGACCAAGCCAGTGAAGTGCCATCAAATCAACACGCCAATTATGCCGCTCGAAGTCTACATTTCTCACCCGCCTTCTTCTCGCCATTGCACGCATATTAGTTTTTTGAGGTATGCAAGTAAGTGGGCTAAATTAGTGAAAGTGTAAACAGATTATTTACGTGTCGCCAATAGGAACGATGATGATCTTCTCCTCCTCTCGGGTTGGTCGTCGTGGCGAGTTTGCAGATCCTCGCAACCAAAATTCTTGTCTTTGTAATCTTGCCTCCGCCTCATGGTGCTCATCCTCCTCACCTCCGCCTCGGGGTGCTCTTCCTCCTCACCTCCGCCTCAAGTTGCTCATCCTCCACATCATCAAGACGCGAGGGTCAAGGGCAGAGCCTGATCTACTAGAGGTAGACCCCACGCCCCCGAGAGGCCGCGATCGCCTCTGCCTCCTCGAGTGGCATGGTGCCCTCTGCCTCCATCACATGTTGCTGGCCACTTTGGAAAACAAGCATCTGCCTCGACTAGAGTATGCTGCCTCTTTGACGCCACTCATTTTTTGGTGTCCTGAAATGAAATGAAATTAAATAAATCAATTAATATAGCGCAATGAAGTAAGCTCATAGAAAGACGTAATATAGTGTAATCAAGTAAGCTCATAGAAAAATGTAATATAACGTAATCAAGTAAGCTCATACAAAAAATTAAAAACATGCAACAAATAGATGGAAGACGTACAAGATTAGAAGTAGTTGTCTACAATGGGATCCTCTGCAGATGGGTCCTCTAAAAAGTCATCGCCATCAATGTCTAAACGATTAAGTAGTTCCAAGTCCTCTTGGTTTACAACCTCATCGGCATCGATTTGAATATCATCTATGTGATCGTCCTCTTCCCCAATTATTATTTGAAAAGTCCCTGGTAGCCCATCTTGTTGAAAGAATAGGTTAACACCATTGTTGGTCTCCATGTTGTAGTCCTGCTCACTAGGGGTAGGTAGTTTACCATATGGTTGCACCTTATGTACTACCTACCAATCCACTAGACTACTCATAGTTTTGCATGGGTACGGGATGTAGTATACTTGGGTGGCTTCTCGAGCCACAATAAATGGGTCATTGCTCGGTAGGATTGATTGATGTGCAACTTCAATCACCCAAGTGATGGATCCCGTCGACTTCTAAACGGATGGAACCAATGACATTTGAATAACATAAGTTTGAGAGGTTTGCTACCATGGAAATATAGTTCAATTATTTCTTCAATTACTCCATAGTATTCAACAGGTGTATTGCTCCCATCTTGTCCTATAGTCACCAATCCACTATTAATTGTTATTGCATTAGGCCGTTCCCTCTCATGTGTCGATGTTAGGAAGCGGTACCCATTCACATTGTAGGTACTATAGGACAGCACCTGAGTGTGGCATCCTTGAGCAACTTGCCTCAATTCGCTGCTCATAGACTTGTCCTTCAAACTCTACAGCATAAATAGAATGTTTCATGTATTAGTTCCTCTTTACTTAGTAAATATTATGTGCAAGGGGGACTAGCTAATAGAGAATTTACTTTCTGATAGAACCAAGTCAGGAAATTCGGTTTGCAATTCCCAGCACCCTTCCTAAGAAGGGTCTCAATTTGTTTTTCGGATGGGTCTCGACGTTGCTTCCACTCGCTCCTAACAAATTCCCTATAGGCAACAAGACAAGTAGATTAAAACACTCATGCATCAATTATTGGGAAAAATAATTGTTGCATACCTAATGTAATCATCCACTTTGAGAGGTTGGTAAAGACATACAACATCACAATCAACCACTCATCCCGCGATAAAACTTTGGGAGTACCACCGCTGAAGTGTCACCTCTTCCGTGAAGAGGCTAAGTTGGCAATTATTTTGAGGATGCCAATATTGTATTGTGAGGTTTGATTGTACAATCCGTCTGAACATTGTCAAGAAAATATATTGATGTGAAATGGGAAATTTCCTCAATTATGTACGCCTCGCTATGGATGCTTCAACACGCAATCGATTTTTTGCTTTGCCTCGTAGTTCCTTTTGTTCCTCTCAATTGGATACATCCACCGGTTTTGCCTCGGTCCCCCATCCTAGCTTCATAGGGAGATGGAGAATCAAATGTTGCATTGGGTTGACGGCTGTGGAAAGATCTTTTCCAACTTGCAAAGCAAAGATAGGTACTTCACGCCCATAGTTGATATTGCCATATGATCTATCTCTTTCGCACATAGTCAGCGATAAAAGAAGCTCAACTCCGCCATCACTTGCCAAACACACTCGGGGACGTAGCCACGAATCATCACAGGCAAAAGGCGTTCTATGAATATGTGGTAGTCATGGCTCTTTAGGCCATTGATGCACATGGTAGCTAAATTCACTACTCTTCTTAGATTTGCTGCATACCCACCACGAAACTTTAGGGTCTGAAACCATTCCAAAATCTCCTTCCTCTGAACCCTAGTTAGGCAATAACTAGCTCTTGGTTTCCTCCCACTTGCCATAAGTGGGCTTATGGATCATATTCAGAGAGGGCTGTTGCAAAGCTCCTCCTGATCAAGGCGAGCCTTCACATTGTCCTTCGTCTTGTCTGGAATGTCAAAGAATGTGCTAAATATGGCCTCTGCAACATTCTTCTCATTATACATTACATCTATGTTATGGGAAAGAATGAGCTTATGGTAGTATGGTAGCTGCCACAAACTTGGAATGTGAGTCCAATTGTGCTCCTCGCCATATTTCTCGAACCCATCACCATCATCAAGAGGCTTCAAAGTATCTAGCCGTGCACGAACCTCCTCACCTGCCAGACGATGTGGTGGTCCACTGCGGACAATAATATTGGCCCTAAATCCACTTGTGTCACTTCTGAATTCGTGGTCAATTGGAAGGAATTGACGATGACAATCGAAGAAGGAGTGCTTGCGACCATGCTTTAGCCAACAGACACGCAACGTCTCCCTACAGATTGGGCATGGCATCTTCCCATGTACACACCACCCACAGAATATCCCGTACACCGGGAAGTCATGCATGGATGTGTGGTACGCAACCCGCATGGTGAAGTTCTGTTTCAATACTCGATCATATGTCACTATGCCTTGTTCCCAAGCATGTAACAATTCATCCACCACCGGCTCTATGAATACACTCATATTCTTCCCCAGGTATTCGTGACCGTGGATTATCAAGGAAAGGAATATGTATCGCTTCAGATGCAAACGCCGGTAGGAGGTTAAGGGAATGACAAACACAAAGCCAACAACAGATGACGCAGCCCCATACCAAATGGGTTAAACCCATCGATTGCAATTGCAATTGAACGCGTTAGAGGCTCGTGGCAAACTCTACATAGTCTCGGCCAAATTGCTTCCATGCTTCACCATCGATGGGTGGACCATCTTGTCATTATGGTACCGACGACCATACTTGTGCCATATCATTTGTTTGGCGTAAACCTCGGACATGTATAACCGCTGGATTTGTGGCACAAATGGTAGATAGCGAAGTATTTTTCGCCAATAGAAGTCGCCTCTCGACCATCACCGAGTCAACCTCAACAAACCTAGACTCACCACACTTATCAAAGTGATCTTTGTCCACATTCTCATTCCTAAATAGCATGCAATGATTTAGACAAACATCTATCTTCTCATATGCACTACTACAAAACAGGCTATAGTAGACGCCCCATCACAGACGGTTCCTTTGGAACCGCTCGTATTGGGTCATCCAACTCGCTGGTGAAAAGCGAACAACTATCACAGACGGTATTTTTAGAACCGCTCAGGATAGTCATCTATCACGCACGGTTGAGAAATAGAACCGTCAGGAATTATCACAGACGGTTCTATTCACAAACCGCTCTGTGATAATCCCTCAATCACGCAGCGGTTTTACGTTACAACCGTCGTAGTATCACTGACGGTTCTTATTTAGAACCGCTCGTGATATCCTCCCACTACCACATCAAGGCTCAGGTTCACCGCCAAGATCGCCGCAGCGGACGCCTCTCTGCCGCCATCGCCAAGTGGGGAGCAACCCGACAAGCCCCCGCCACTGCTCCAGATCAACATACCTACACACTTCAAGATCGATGGGATGAGGGCTCTTACTATAGGCAAATAGATATAGTAACTTCACCTCCAAACTTTTTTTTTTCATTTTGGAATTTTCATATATATAGCCAAACAACGTGGCTATCGCTTACAAAAGATTAAAAACTAGAAACCTATTTAGTGGCGGAGGTAGGCCGCTATCTCCGCCTTCAATACTCAGAGGCGGCGGCGTGGGGCGGACGGTTCATGATCGAACGGCTCGAATACGCCCACTCACGACGCTTGCTCGAGTGTGTCCCAAGACCCTCGGACTATTGAACTAAGAAGAATTGAGCCCATAGGCTCTCTTCTCTTGCTTGAGGCGTCTCGGCACGTCGACTCGACGCTCACTTTGCCTCGATTATAAATCAAGTGACGACAAGCCTCCCGAGACGTGCAACTTGTTTTGGAGGACCACGCCGACGACACGGTAAACTCGCCGAAAGTGGGAGATCACCCGGAAGACACGGCAGAGGAGAATGTCAAGACGGCGGAAGGTGGCCGCCACTCGCCCCGCAAATTCTCGACAGAGGAGTGAAGCATTGTTGAAATAGTGTTCTTCCAAGAAGACGATTCAACGTCAAATGAGAGAGGTGCGCAGCGCAAAGATGCGTGTCTGTAAGAGGAGGCAGCCATTAATTTCTGCTTTTGTGGAGAAAGGGGATCAAGGAGGTTGTGTGAAATACATTGTAGAAGGGACACATCTATATATAGAACAAGTTCTAAAGCCGAACGGGAGATGAAGAGATATTTGGGGAGTCAGAGCGACGTTGGAAAATGAAGAGATGAAGCCGCTACTGTGATCGTGAGAGGAAGCTAGAGCATGCGAGAAAATGAAGACGAAGAGACACGCGGAAAATGAAGAGAGTTATCACAGACGGTTCCGTTGTACAACCGCTCAGAAAAAATCCTGACGGTTCTATTTAAAACCGCTCGTGATACGCCCATATCACGCATTTGTTGTTGTTAAAAACCGCTCGGATACGTTTATATCACGCACGGTTCGCTTATAGAACCGTCAGATATAATATCACTGCATTTGTTCTCGTTAAACCGTCTCGTGATATACTTTTTATAAGGCGGAAACGCTAGGGTTTTGCTCTCACTTGTCACTTCCTCTCCCGCCCTTAGGCTCTCGCGCTTGTTCGCCTCTAGGGTTTAGGGCTCGCCAGAGTTCACCGCCGACTCGACCTCGGCGCCCGCCTCGACCTCGGTGCGCCGCCCGACCTCGGTGCCGCCCCCAACCTCGGCGCCCGACCTCGGCGCCTTCAACCTCGGTGCCGCCTCGACCTCGGCGCCGACCGACCTCGGTCTTCTTGCCCCGACCACAGCGCCCCGCTCACCTCCTGGCCGTCAGAGTCCCGCGTCGCCGCCTCCGACCTCGACGCCGTCCTCCTCCCGTGTGGGCCTCCTCCTCTGACCGGCCTTCTCCCGCCCGTCCTCCTCCTCTCAGCCTGCCTTCTCCCGCGCTCCTCCTCCTCGTGTCGGCCTCCTCCTTGCACGTGAGTTTTTGTGCGGCATCCTCTCTGTGAGTATTGCTCCTCTGTGGCGCTTCGGCTTTGTTGATCAATGGGCTTTGTTGACATGCTCTGTGATGAACTCTGCCTTATAATTGAGATTGAATGTGATAGTTAGTTCATACTTGAGCTCTATTGTATTACTTGCTACCGTCAATATGATCTATCGTTAATTGGTTACTTTCGGTTGAGCTCATCGCTCATTGCAAATTGATCGGTGGGCTTTGTTGACATGCTCGTGATGAATTACGCCTTATAACCGAGATTGAATGTGATAGTTAGTTCATACTTGAGCTCTATTGTATTACTTACTCTTGCCAATATGATGTATTGTTAATTGGTTACTTTCGCTTGAAAGCTAGTTATTCGATTCTTCATGTTCGATTCTGTTGAGAGTATTCGTTTTAGTTGGTAATCTAATGACTAGTTTGTGATTCTTCTAGTAGTCTCAGATGAGCTCATTCAACTTTTCATTTGCCATCTTGATCTCTATAGTCAACCTCTGCTTGATCGAAGTTTAATCTGTTTTTAGCTAATGTTGAGATCATTTGACGCTTAAGCAAAGTATTGTTTAGAGCTCATAGTTTGAATTTATATTATCATATTCATTTAATGAAGAGTATAGACAATAGGATTGAGATGGCAAAGATTTGTTCTTTAGCTACTCTCCTTCTGAGAGCACATAATATCATCAATCCAGAAAGAAAGTTTTACTTGATTCTATTTTGTTTCTATGTCTTCATTAAAGGCTAGTCTTCTGTACATGAAGTATTAAACCTTTACTTAGCATTTTCTTAGTCGATCTGACACACTTGAGTGTACCTTTGCTTCTTGCCAATCCTCTAAGGCAAAAGCAAATGGTACACTCGAAAGTGTCGTGGTCGATGAAGTAGGCTCTGCAAAAGATAGGCTCGGGCAAAAGATTTGTATCACTAGTTTCTATCTATGCAAAGATCACAAGATCGGTGGGCTTTGTTGACATGCTCGTGATGAACTCGCCTTATAATGAGATTGAATGTGATTGTTAGTTCATACTTGAGCTCTATTGTATTACTTGCTCTTGTCAATATGATGTAATGTTAATTGGTTACTTTCGATTGAGCTCATAGTTCTATTGCAAATTGATCGATTCTATTGACTAGTTTGTGATTCTTCTAGTTGTCTCAGTATGAGCTCATTCAACTTTTCATTTGCCATCTTGATCTCTGTAGTCAACCTCTGCTTGATCGAAGTTTAATCTGTTTTAGATTAGCTTGAGATCGTTTGACGAGTTAAGCAAAGTATTGTTTAGAGCTCATAGTTTGAATTTATATTATCATATTCATTTAATGAAGAGTATAGACAATAGGATTGAGATGGCAAAGACTTGTTCTTTAGCTACTCTCCTTCCGAGAGCACATAATATCATCAATCCGTAAAGAAAGTTTTACTTGATTCTATTTTGTTTCTATGTCTTCATTAAAGGCTAGTCTTACGTACATGAAGCATTAAACCTTTGCTTCGTTGATTAAGGAGTGTTAGGAGTGTTAGAATAGGAGGGGAGGCGGCGAGCCCTACAGATTAAACCTTTGCTTAGCATTTCCTTAAATCGACCACGACACACTTGAGTGTACCTTTACTTCTTGCCAATCCTCCAAGGCAAGAAGCATATGGTACACTCCAAAGGTGTCGTGGTCGATGAAGAGTATAGACAATAGGATTGAGATGGCAAAGACTTGTTCTTTAGCTACTCTCCTTCGAGAGCACATAATAGGAGCAGGAGGCGAGAGCCCTACAGATTAAACCTTTGCTTAGCATTTCCTTCGTCGATCTCGACACACTTGAGTGTACCTTTGTTTCATGCCACCTCCACGGCATGAAACAAATGGCACACTCCAAAGTCGACCTCGATGAAGTAGGCTTCCTTAGAGAAGCTAGTGGATTAAGGAATGTTAGTACTCTGTATGAGCTCATTCAACTTTTTATTTGCCATCTTGATCTCTATAGTCAACCTCTGTATTTCTTCCCGAGATTAATTGTTTCATATTTATGCTTTGGAATTATTTATGATTATTTGCTAACATTGCACATGTTGAGCATATTATTAAGTTTAAATGTATATGTTAATTTGAGACACTTGCAATCCATTTTGTTGCATATGTAACTTATATAGATAGCAAGTGTTTAGATGGCAGAGGCATCGTCTTCGCCGCCACACCGACGCCATTGAGATGGAAGAGGCACCGACGAGGTCAGCCGACACCGACGCCATGAGATGGAAGAGGCGTCGACGAGGCCGCCCGCCACCGTCGACGATAATGACACTAAGCGAGATGGCAGAGGACAATCGAAAATGCCTACAGCCGATCGGTCATCACGAGGTCGTTGACTTTAGGGTCCTCTCAGTAGGGATGGCAACGGGCCATTCCCGTCGAGTGGTGGACCATCCCCATCCCCGTGACAAGAAAAATCCCCATCCTCGCCCCCATCCCCTGTCGTCGGCACTATTCTTCCCCATCCCCGCCCCGTCGGGTTATCGGGGCCCCATCCCGCTCCCATCCCGTCTTGTCTTGCCATTTCGAATTTGACTCTGACAAAAGAAAGAGAAATTTCTCAAGCTATGGATGTGGGGCGGCGGTGGGGGGAGTGAATGGGAAATGGGGTTAGGGACTTAGGGTTATGACTTATGCTATGCAACAGGCAAAGACAGAATGATGCACTCGGTTGGTGGGCTAGGCTATGCTATGCAATCGTGTTATCACCTTATCGGGGCCCATCGGCAACGGGATGGGGAGCAGGGAACATCCCTGTCCCGCCTAAACCCGATGGGGAATGTTTTTCTCATATTAGTATCCCCGTGGGAAATGAAGTAGTCCCAAACCCGTCCCCTAATAGGTGAATTCCCCATCGGGGAATGGGGAATGGGGCCCCATTGCCATCCCTACCTCTGAGTCCCAAGAGATCAGCGGCGAGATTCCGGACCATCTGCGGGATACTTGCAAGGAACGGTCCTCATCACCACACCAACGTGGAAGGACTCGACGAAGAAGCGAAGGCGCTACTGTGGACGTAACTTTCGAGAAGTTCACTATTCCGTATATGTGGCACGCGCGCGACGGACGGCGATGCTCACGATGGGTAAATCGTGGAGGACCTTCAAGAGCATTCTTGTCACGGCACGTGAACACGGTCAAACGCCTTCGCAAAGACAAATTCTTGACGCGGAAGCATGGGACACCTTTGTGGCTATGAAAACGACGGCCGAATTTAAGGAGCAAAGTGCGGCGCACAAAGCTCTCCAGACATCGAAACACTCACCAAGCACAGACTCGCACCACTGGGTACGTGGGTAAATACGAGGAATGGGCGGCGGAGAAGGAGAACCCGCTTCGATGTCATAGACCCGCTGCCCTAAAATTTGGTTAAAAGCGAGGGCACAAGTCTCGCCTCTTGAGGCGATCGCCTTCACAAACCCGCAGACTGTGAAGTGTCCCAACGTGTGGTAATATGTCGAACTACTAAGTTGTTAATAAGTCCATAACTTCATAGTGCCTATAATAACATGATGACCTCTTGCGGCAAGGACTTGATCGCCCAAGCTTCCCAAGGCTCCTTCCATGCGATAGGAGAATGATATACTATCTACTACCTTGGGAAACAAGGAGCACCTGGTCGCACGCGAGGCCTTGGGGTTAACGTGCCTTGGAGTCATGGATTTGCGGACGACTCATCGCACGTATAAGACTAGGAAGAGATCCAAGGCGAGCACGACAACCGGTTAGTACAGATGATTACTAACCAATTTCAAGTAGAGATGGCAAGATTGCGAGTCAAATGGATATACTCATGAGCCACGATCATAAAGCCGCCTCGCTAATTCGGGAGGCGCCTCCTCGACGTCGGAGTAGCGTCGCGTCCACAAGATAATTGTGAACATGACGACGTCCGACATCGATAGACGACATCAAGGTAACGTACATCTATGGAATGCACCAAAGATAGACCTATAGGACGCCTTAGCTAATTGCGTGTCGCTTTGTAGGAGCCGACGCCTGAAGCTCCAAGTGAGGATGGATGGGTCCTTTGTATTGAGGTCAGCAGGGATGGTGTATCCATACGAGGAAGGGCAAGCAAAGACGGCAGCCCACCGTGGCGCGCAGTTACGCCAGGTCCAGTGGATATGGTACATGTCAATTTCCGAGCCGTCCCGTGAAGATTTGCCCAACGAAGAGATCACAACACTAGGGATGCCGTCCTCTCTTTTATCCAGGCCCAAGAAGAACATCGCCTCGACCCAAAGAAGGCGATCCGACACGACCATTCCTCTCAACGGACCTCGATGACTCCACCTCATGTTTCACCTCATAAGGCCACCTCTTCGATTCCCGTGGAGAAGACGCCGGCGAACAAAGAAAAGCGTGCCGTCAGATCCGCTCCCGAGTCGTCTCACAAGAAGACGCCGCCAATCGCTAAGGCCAAATCGAAATCCACAAACGTTAAGGCGCCTCCCAAGTCCGGGAAGTCCGCGATACCCGGGAACTACATCATCGGAAAACCATTGTGCTCCGACGTAGTAGTAATGCACGCTGGATATGCTTGTCAGGCTTTGCATGCCTGGTACTTGGCGAAGACCCAAAAGAAGGGTGCGATCATCGAATCACCGCCGACACGAGGACAAGCATTTCTTCAACGGACAAGGTACTTCGTCGTGGCTTCAATGACTTATTTGAACTATTCAACCTCGTTGGCCTCGACGCCTCGCTTCTACGATGTTAGACATCGTAAGTGCGCATAATCAAGTTCTACATTCATGTAATACCAATAAATATCACAACTCATTGCTTATGTATAGATACATGTCAAAAATGTCCGGAATGGAAAGAACCATGGGTTTCTCGACCCACATGTGGTATCGTTGCAAACCATCCAACAAGACTCATCCTTCGCCGAGAAATACATAACGAGGTCATTGCTTCGTCGCATTTAACATGAAGTACATAGTGGTGCCCTACAACCGGGGTAGGTGTCACTACTTGCTATACAAATTTCATTTGTACTTTATACGCAACACTAACTTAGGTTTAATGACTATAGCGACATACATGAGTAGGTACCATCGATCCTTTTAGTTATTATACCCAAGAGGAACCATGTGATATACCTTGATTCCCTAAATCGCAACAAGCACGACTTCAAAGACTCTAAGAGGAATACTCGAGAGGTATGCTCATTTCCTCCTTACATAACTCTATTGTAGTCTTCATTCGCTTGAAATGGCCGAGGATAACCTTTTCAATCATGTAGGTCGCTCATCAATTATGTTGCCAACAAAGGAATATACAATGGAAAGAGCGCCTAACTAACACACAGTGATGGATTTTCCAGACGCGCTACAACACGATAATCCCATATCATACTTCATAATAACGCGTCTCGAATCGACTATACCTATATATGTAATTCTATTTTTGCAAAGGCTTGCCAAGAAAAAGATGATGAGTTATGTGCAATCTACGCTCGCTATCATATGCGCCTAATCCTTACAAACTAGGAAGAAGGATCCCGAGGTTTGTCAATCTCAAATAATTATTTCCTAATTATAAATTTAAATATATATATCTTACCACTTTACTCTTGCTAGCGGCAGGCCTTGAATTTACAATGTGATTCACTCGTTGAAGAGATCAAGGACATTCGAGGAAGCTCTGCGCCTTTATCAACACAGAATCATTAACGACAACGGAGAGTTTCACTCCGCCGCCAACCCGAGCATCACCCCACTAAAACCTCTCAACGCAAAACAATTGTAATCTAGTTGTAACTATAGCGACAATACTTGAACAAATGCGATCTTTTGTAATTTATTTTGAGTAACGATCACTTTGAGTTGTCATGGTCGCTTGAATCTGTTTTTGTGAATGCTTGAATCTGCTTACGTGAATGCTTGTTTTCAGAGGGCATGGCTAGCAATTCCCGAGGCTAGCCAGAAAACAAAGAAATTGTGGGCGGGGTGCGAGCTATCACGACGGTTTTTGTTAAAACCGTGCAGGAAGTCAAGTATCACGAGAGCGGTTTCGACCGCAAACCGTCAGGATAGAGAATATCACGACGGTTCTACACAAAAGCCGCTCGTGATATTCGTAAATCACGACGGTTTTATTTAGAACCGCTCTATGATATTCTCCTATCACGCAGGCGGTTTTTCTTTAGAACCGCTCGTGATATTCTCGAATCACGAGCGGTTTTCGCTTGAAACCGCTCGCGATATTGACTTCACTGACGGTTTTTAATAAAACCGCTCAGCGATATTTCGTATCACGACGGTTTTGTACCGCTCGTGATAATATCTCGTTATCACAGAGCAACAAACATAGACGGTTGAAACCGCCTCGTGATGACGGTTCCGAACCGTCTGTGATGTCGGTTCCTGCAGTAGTGATGGCATATTTAGTGCGCTTATCAATTTCTTGGTCTCATACAAGTTAGCGGGCAGTTTGTGACCATCTGGGAGAAGGGTGCTAAACACGCTTAAGAATGCATCAAAGCAAGCAATGCTTGTGCTGAACTAAGACTTGACAGCAAGTAGTCGTGTCATGGCATCTAGTTGGGACACCTGTGTTGGCCATGAAGTGGTTGACTCGCTGCAGACAACATATCAAAGAAAGCCCTTGTTGCAGGCTCCGGTTCTTCCTCAGCAGGTGGCCCATATGCATGACGCACATCATCTAGCATATCTTCTATCCTACTCTCATTGTGGCCGCCATCGTCCGTTTCTTCCCTTAGCACATCTGATCTGCTACGTTGTGACTCGCCGTGATAGACCCACACGGTATAGCCTGCCCTAAATCCGTACTTGCATAAGTGTGCGATCATTATTGCCCTCCTTTGTGGCCATGTATTCGAACAACGAGAACAAGGGCACAACACACCCCGTCCATTACTCCTAGCAAATGCTCGATCCACAAAATCTGTCAACTTTTTCATCCATTCTTGGCTACAGTCACCCATCGCTCTACGCCCAGTGTACATCCAACTACGATCCTCAGCCATCCTAGTGTGCAAAACATAATGCATATTTTAATCCGACTTTTATTTATGTCAAAAATTACAACTACAGAGCTAGCTACAAGCTACCATAGGATGCATGCCCTATATATATACACTAAAACAGATTGACATGAAGACAATATACATGATCAACGGAGCATAAAAACACTTTCTTTCAATATATATGAATACCATTATAAATGAATATCATTATTTATTAACACGTTAATGTAGCATTGTAATGACAGCATATCAATCCACCAAAAATGGACAATACGAAAGAAAATAAGCAAACTTTATTTCTTTTTCCACTTATCCACTACCTTACAAGACTTTTTGGGTGAGCCGAGGGAGCCGAGGAGTCAAGGGGAAGATGGTCTGCAATTGTGGTCGGTGGAGGCGGTCGACGAGGGAGGCGGTAGCACTCAGTGAGGCAAGCACAAAACAATCAAGCCTCAGCGAACTGTAGTATCTACTGACTAGGGATTGTATTGAAAACCATGAGCTATATTAGGACAGAATCGGCACTTAAGCATCGAAATTTAGACAAAACAAAAAAATCCTTTAAAATGGACAATATCTATAGCACTGCCACAAATTTTCTGTAGCTTGATAGACTAGTTGACTTCTGTTACGAGAGAAGTAAATAAACCACATCTCTTTCTATAAGGAGTTTTTGTTCCTTTGACAGAAACTTCAAATAAATAGAACATATTCTTAGTGAAGTATTTTCTTTCTACCAGTTAGAAGTAAAGGAAAATGCTTGTCATAGAAGCACTAACCATGAAATAGCGATCAGAGTGTCAACTGAAAATAAATAACAAACTTGCATGCATGAGGTTTCTCGAGAGAAGAACCAAGACATAAGAGATATTCAAATTACACAATATACTCCTAGAAACAAGAAATGACATCTTTCATTTGCTTAAAATGGACAATATCTATAGCATCGCCACATATTTTCTAGTTAAAGATTGACAAATGTAATCGCACAAAAAAGGTATATAAGAATAGAGTCAAAACAATGGACTAATGCATGTATCTACACATGGTATCTAAGGGATGTATATATAGCTTTTACTACTAAAAACACTAGACTATGATATACATTTAATCATTTCTATGTATTTTGCCAGTGTTGACACTTGATAGTGATAACCATTAATTACACAGGTGGAGCAAAAAGGAAAAATAGGCATTACTATAGTTACCAATTGGATAACCCCCTACTCAAATTCCAAGGAAGACAAGGATGCTACCAAACGTGCATTGGACTTCATGTATGGATGGTGAGTTTTCATTAAATCCAATACGAGATAGACTTCAGGTTCATCCTTCAAGTTTCAAGCTATTACCATTGGAAAAATTCTTGTTAACTTTTTAGACACACACAAGAATAAATTGAACAGTTCATGGATCCTTAACCAAGGAGACTATCCACTCAAAGATGACACTTTGGTTGTTAATAGATTACCAAGATTCACAAAAGAGCAGCAAAAGTCAGAAATGGATCATTCGACTTCATTGGCCTCAATTACTATACAACAAGATATCCTCGTAATACTAAACACAATAGCAATAGTAACAAAAGCTACAATCGATTCACTAACCAATCGAGAGGTAATCATGTAAGCTATCGATTTGTGTTCTATATTTGAATAACTTGGGTGAACTAATAGTTTTCTACATGCAACAACAGTGGAAAGAAATGGAACAGATATTGGTCGAAAGGTATGACTTGCTCACAGTGAGATCATCTTGCTACATGTTTGATAGTAGAAAGCGGGTAGATAATTAAAGACCCATTTTATGGTTAATTTAGCATAGAAAGAGATTCCAGAAGCATGCTGAAAATAACACTGATTTACATTTGTATCCAGGCTGGTTCTTCTTGTCTCTACATCTATCCAAAAGGAATAGAAGAACTCTTGCTATACACCAAGAAGACATACAACAACCCTACTATCTACATCATATAAAATGGTACAACAGCCTAACTGCAAAGTATGACAATGTATTCCATCCAGTTCAAAGTGAGATTTCCCACAAGTTTGAAATCAATTACCTTTTTAAAAGTTAGAAATGTAAGATATCGATGCAATCGAGCAATGAATAAAGAGCATCAACCAACAATGAGCACACACCATCGTCATCACCAGTCAGTACATGGAGTGTGCATACCGTCTGAAACCAAAGACTGGTGTTGCCATCTTTGCTACTTTATCAAGAGTTTAGTTGTCTACATTATGTCTCTTGAATGGTTCACAACCAAGCATCTATTTACAAGGCATTGGGTCTAAAATGGAATCAATGACACCTTATGTGACAAACAAACCAATGCGAGTCCTATATTTGCGAACTTCACAAGCTAGAAGCTAGTATCTTCACAAGCTAGAAGCTAGTATCTTTGCTAATAATAACGGCAACACAATATGATAGTATTTGTAAGGCACACATCACACAACCACTCCCTGGCACATGCATACAACCAACATACTATTGGCACTAATTCTATAAATATTCATCGATAAAATCATCTTGCAACCTAATAACCGTAACATATGACCTGATGCAATCATTCATGCACACCTTAAGGGCAAAAGACTAGTTCACTAACTGAAGATACTACTGCTGAATGGGAGCAGGAGGAGCGACAGATCGGAGGCAATGGAGGAGTGGGAGACGGCGGATCGGTGGATCGGCGAGGAGAAGGAGGATGAGGACGGGAGGCGGGATCTGCAGAGTGGAGGAGGGGGTCATGGGGTCGGGTGTGGCGGCAGGAGACGAGGGGAGGCGCTGGCACGGCAAGCGGCAGACGCAGGAGGCTGCAGAGGTGGTGGAGGAGGAGAGGCGGGCAAGTGAGGCGGTGGAGGAGGAGGAGGACGGGAGGCGGCGCCAATCGCAAGGTGAGGGGGGGAGGAGACGAGGGGAGGCGCTGCAAGGCGGCGGCAGACGAGGAGGCGACGGCGATTTCAAGTGCTTGAGACGGCTCTGATGGCGATGGAGGAGGAGGAGGAGACGGCGGAGGCGGCGCCGGTCGTGGAGGAGGGGGAGGCGGCCGATCGCGGAGGTGGGGAGGAGACGATGGGGCGCGCGGGTGGGCGATTTTGGCGATTCGATGGTCGCAGAGGCGGCGGAGGAGGGGAGACGGCGGCGGCGGAGCGGCGGAGGACGGGAGCGCCCGGTCGTGGGGGAGGAGAGGGGAGCAGCAGTGGTGGAGGAGAACGGGGTTAGGAGTTAGGAAAAAACGGGCGCGTGGTGTGGGGAAAAAATGGCGCGGCCTATTTTTCGCTCCCGAGTGTCTGTAACGAACGACACGCGGGGAATCAGTTCTCCCCGTTGAGAATGCTTCGGCTCGCCTACTCCCGTCAAAGTTTCCCGAGTGTCCGATCGGACACTCGGGTTTTATTCGCGCCCCGAGTGTTTCATAAGGCACTCGGGAAGTTATCGAGTGTATTATTCAAAACACTCGGGAAACTTTTGAACACTCGGAAAAATATATAGGAAGCCTTTTTCCTACTCCCGGGAGTAGTTACTCCCTATTCCGTATCTCACAACGTAGGGAGTATCTTGCACAATCAAGAGTATGTATGTGTAGTATACGAGTATATAAGACCACCTAGGTGGTATTCACACCTTTTCAGGGGTGATATGTATAATTTTTAAGACATACTCCTTTTTATGTGCGAATATGAAGGTATTTATAAAATATGCTAAAAACTATAGACTCTCTTACAAATTTTTCATGTGATTCACATTGGAGTATCTTATAATTAGTATATGAGTATACCCAAAGTGATAAAGGAGCATGTCGGGTTTTTTTAGGTGGTATATCAAAAGTGAAAGTAACTGCACCCGGGAGTAGAAAGCATCCAGCATGCTTTGTCATACTCATCTTGGTCACAGCTGGCTCTTCGTGCGCAGCATAGCGCACATCCCTATGTAGTTGGTATAAACATTCCATGGTTTGCATGCATCGATCATGCATGGCTTTTGTTTCTAATCACCGATCACTTGATTCACTTTCAGGCGATTCTTCACCCAACGACTACGTGCACATGTGCTGCAGTAGCAGTGCGACGAAAATGATTTTTTTGGTTGATTTGGTGTGATCTTGATTCGTTTGAGAAAAACTATCAGTGATCTTGATTCGTTTGAGAAAAACTATCACCCAGTTATCGAAATTATAAATCTGTCATCGTAGCAGGTTAGACAAGTACCACGTGTCATCTGTAGTGCATCGGTACCATAACAGGTTGATGCTGCACTCTCAGACTGCTGCAAGTACCTATAGTATAGGACCGCTGCAAGTACATTCGTGCTCTCAAACGGCTGCAGGTACATGTCGTTGTAAACCTACCGTGGTGTGAGCAAACCTACTGTTGTGAATCTGTCGCGGTCTTAGTGGGCTATAGCTTCTGCCACACTTCCAGACCACGACAGGTTTGCTGTCACGTTGCCATCTGACTTTTACCACGCTTGGTGACTGGTGCTACGGTGGGAACGTTTTACCGTGCTTCTAAAATGTTGTATGTGTCACGTGATATCTGTCTAGCCTACCGCGGTTACAGATTTGCACCTTTGGTTGATTGAATGCTAATTTTGCTAAAATGAATGAAAACGGGCCAAAATAGCCAAAGGCTCCGACAAAACAACACCTGCATGTTGAGCTTTATACTCCTATCTAAGTAGCAGGCCACGTGTACATCTACAAAGAGCCCGGATTCTATTGTTTAGTAGTGTGAACGGAGAAGACCCAGGGTAGCACATAGGGGTGGAGCTAGATCTCGGGTCTTTAGGGCAATGATCCGAGGCCGAGGATCAAAATATCATGTAAAAGTCTTTTAAAAAGGGAAAATCAGACTTTGAGCCAAGAGTGACTAGACCGACTCGAGGTCTGGCCCAACGCCAGCTCCGCCCTTGTACGCATGTAGCTCTACGTGGCATGCATGCGCAGCTTTAAGAGATCGATCAGGTTGGTGAGACGGACGTACATATCACTACTACAGAAAAGGTATTCACAGACAGTTTAAAAACATCATCACATATGGTTTCGTGAGTTATCTGAGTTTATAAGTCAGTAATAACATGAGGTCATCACAGACGGTTATTAACTCAGAACTGTGTGTGACAGTTGACTATCACAGACGGTTTGGTGACAGTTGACTATCACAGACGGTTTGTAGACGAAACCATCTGTGAGAGCTAATGTATCACAGACGGTTTGTCCTAAGGAACCGTCTGTGATATTCTTTTGTATTGCTAAATCTATTTCTGTTTATTGGCTACCATAGGAAATGCTAGCCATGCCCTCTGAAACAAGCTGAAACACAAGTACATGTATATATCCAACTCACATTCATTTCAGAAACAAGCATGTCCATTTCACAAATCAATTAACTCAAATTAACCATTCATGTATATTTACACAGATGTACCATTAAGTTCAATCTTATACCAATCAAGTTCAATCTATATTGTGGAACTTTCCATCTGGATTTATGACCTCACGATTCAAGAATGACACAAACTGTCCTCGAATGTTTATGAGCTCGTCCTGTTCCAACGTAGTTGTATCGATGCTCGCAACCTGACACTAGGAAGATTAAATTCGTGCGTATAAATTGATTAGTATCAAATAATTATTGCAAGATTGACAAACCTGAGGATCATTGGTCATCGCGGAACCGACGAGTAGTTCCATGTTGTGGCAAACAAAGTATCCACAGAGGTTGCAGGCCAGCGGTTGCTGGTGGCACTGCAAAAATAGAATTGGTTAGTTCGAGAGGCATTTCTACGAAGTGTTATATAGGATTAATGTGTACTAGCGAATACCGGGAATTTTAGATTGTGTCGCAAGGTCCCTCCCTTGCATTTCCCTCCAGAAGCGTAGTACACGATGAACGAACTATGTGATTCCAAAAAGTTAGCCTTAGTCATTGCAAAGGAAGGAAAGACTACAATATAGTTATCTATGGAGAAAATGTGTTTACCTGTCGATTAATTGTCGGATAATTATGAAGTTGTATTTGGAACTCTGTAGGGAATCAAGGTATATTACCTTGTTCCCTTTTGGTATAATTACAATTAGAATCCAGTAGAAGCTACACAAGTATGTCGCCATGGTCATTAAACCTAAGTTCGTGTTGCTTATAAAGTACAAATCAACAAGTATAGCCACTAGTGCAGCACTTATTCCTGGTTGTATGGCAAACGTATGAATTTCTTGTCGCGGTGAGCCAGCAATGAGTCCGTCATGTAACCCTCGACGAATTTTGCATTCTCCTTAATGTTTTGCAAGGAGACCAAGTGTGGGTCGAGGAAACCTACCGGTGATTTACTTAATTCGGCTTCAGAAATCATGTATACATACACACACACACACACACAAGTAAGGAGTTATATATAACATTTATCGGGATTACACGAACGTTGACCATGATTGTAAACACTTATAGTGTCCAGCATCGTATAAGTGATGCGTCGAGGGCGTCGAGGTTGAAGAGGAAGAACAAGTCCTCGAAGGTCACCGTGAAGACACAGTCTGGATGGTCGTGGTTAAGATGATTCTTCTTAAACTTGATGTTGACACCCGAGCGCCGTTATTCATCCTTCTTGTTGGCCTGTTCCATGTACCATAGATGCAATCTCGTGCAAGCCTTTCCTAGGATAGGGTGGGGCTCTACCGTCTCGACCAACGGTTCGTCTAGCACGAATTTCCAGGCCAACGGCAAGAAGGGAATTTCATCGGGCAAGAAGGGGATATCATCGGGCTTTTCGATTTGCTCTTGCTGCCTCACTTTTTAGAGGTCGACAGGGCACGAGGTGTAGATGCATCTGATGCACCGGGTCCTTACCGCATCGGTGCAGGTACATCCTGTGAAGTTAACACCGGTGCATGTAACTCCAGTGCAGATACTTACTGTGAAGTAATTGACACCAGTGCAGGTAGCTTTAGGCAGATGTTGCTCTTGGGCCACTGGATGAATGATCCAATAGCTTAACCTAAAGTCACGACCTCGTCGTTTGGGGGCATCTCCAGCTGGACGATCTCGAAATTGGCATAAACACCGTCCACATTCATTTTTACGAAATCCGGCTCTATATTTACACAAAGGCAAGAAGGCTCGACACCGATGGATACACCTAGCCCCAAGCAAAGACGGGACAATAGAGGTACATCTCACTTGAATTTGCACCAGAGCCACCTACATAACGATACAAAATTAGCTACTCCAATGCACCTATCAATGGATCGAGCATTCCAGAGATAATAATCATTACTAGGATGTCATAAACAGGAAATTTTAGTAGTTGAATATATGATTAAGCCTGAAACGACATTTTGCGTGATATTAAAATTTTAGTATCTGAATATATATCGTCAAGCATCGGCTATTCCAGCCACGTCTTGTAGCAAAGGCCAATGTTTAAGCCCCAATACTTGCACGTTGAATAAATTTATTCGTAGGTTTTCGGAGATTTGGTTGAGTTACATTTTTGTGCTTTTATCTGTTGCGCCACCTTATAACTAAGGGTGGATCTGAACCTCGGGCTAGATAGGCTATAGCCTGGTATCTAAGACCAAAAGTCTATAAAAACCTTCTTAATAAATTGCTAAAAATTCAAAGTAATAGAAGGCTTAAACCAGTTAGAATCGGTACAGCTCGGAACATGACCCGAAACGTGACCCATCGCTCGCTCCGTCCCTACCTACAAGAAATCGAGCTACATACTGTTAAAGTTTTTCCCTAGGAATTAGGCTTCAGTTCCAACACTAATGCTACTATGTGTAATATCCGGCATCGGATTCCATGTCGATTACTGTATGCAAATTTTGGGGAGACCATGACGATTATTCTACTAATCTAGGATAAGGTTGTGTCGCCCGGCTCTTGCTTAGTGTGTGGCTGTGTGCTGCCCTTGTCGGCGCTTATCGAGCAGGCTGCATAGTAGCTCACGGCGTAGTGCTTGTCCTCTCTTGCTAGCTGCACAGTCTAAATTAATCAAATCCTCTTACTAATTAACTCCCCGCCAGTAATTGCGAATATTAAGCTGTCTATTCTGAACTAGATTAGCTAGGACAGTACACTTACGGTCGCATACATAAAGTTTAATTTGACATTGCGATGGTTCATGTAATCCACTGTGCTAAATATTTTAGCATGACTTTTTCCACTTAGCGCGCGCGTGTCTATATATATATGTGTGCATGTATTGAAGTTTGTTAGATACTAATATATGGGACCAGAGGCCGAGTTGGTCAGCCGCCCGAGTCCTAGGATCAAAAGCTATAAAAAACAGCAGTAATCCATACATATATGTTGTGTTTGGTGTGAGAACAGCCAGCTTTGCCCGAGATTTAGGTCCTGGACCATCCTCTACCTATAGCAGCCTCGTTTGCTTCGATGTATATTGGCAGCATTAGGCAATGTCTATCCGGTGGTTTAATTGCACAGCTGGAATTGAAAGCCAAGGAATTAAGGTACAAGCTGAAATGGACTACACTTATGCAAGTACATGAAACAGTGACTTTGAGATGGACTTCAGCCTAGCTTTGTGTTGGTCATTATCCTGCCATATATTTTTTTGAAACTGGATATCCTGCCATATATAATATATGCACAACATCGATCTATTTGATAAACTTGTTGATCGGATGACACTAAGAATGCATTTAAGTCTGGACTTGTTGAGAGAGAAATGTGCCTAACTGGACTATTAGTTGTTCGTGTCAACTGATCATCAGGTTTCAGACGCCTCTCGTGTACGTATATCGTGTATCTGAAAGCATCCTGGTCTAAAAACTAGACACCGCGGGACTTGGCTGATTCGTGGCCATAAGTTGTCAGAAAAGTTGCATCTACTACACTAGATCGTACGGAAAAGAAGTTACGAAATTTCTTTTACTTTGTTTGACAAATCAGATTAAAGTCTAGATGAATTATGTTATTCCATGATTGCCCTCTCACATTTCATCTTATATATTTTGGAACTAGCTAAACACCCAAACACCTAAACACGATTCAATCAAACGAGACCACCTTAATCCACCGCAATGCCAAACGAAGCCTAAACCAGTTCGAGGGTGGCCACATTGTCAGCCCAACAAATATTCGCGAAAAGCTACTTAGCAAATACAAGCGGTTTTTTCTAGCTAATACCTTGATCATCTTTTAGTCAAATCTAGCTAGTGTCAGTACGAGTGCAGACTAACCATTTTTATCCTGCGAAATGCAGTGCAACCCCAACAGGCCGGCTAACGGACTGCATATTACATGGCGATAGTATGCACGGATTGCAACCAAATTCAAGTGCAAAATGGTCATTTCGGCCGTTTTCGCCTCATCCATCAGAGGCCCCACCGATGGTCCATGCGATGGACTAGGGCGTCCAGCCGCCAACGTCGTGGACCATCCCTCGTTATCTCGGGTTAGAGTAGCCATCCATCCGATCGTACGTGTAACAGGGCCCAGCTCGGCGGCGTGCTGCTGGTAGCGAATCAGGACTAGGAATGGTAATGAGACTATTTCTTGTTCCCCGACGGAGAATTTATCCATTAGAGACTAGAGTTAGGGTTATTTTTTCTTTCTATAAGGATGCTAATATGCAAATATAATTTCCTATTAGGTAAAGTGCGGCTGGGGCCATTCTCCTACTCCTCATCCCCGCTACCCGCATGGGCTTCCGATAACCCTATGACATGTGGGTCACTAGCTCACTACCGTATTATTTAAATCTTTAAGGGTTTGCTTGCTTATTTGCTTGGGAGTTGGAACATCATATTTAAGAATATTGTTGGAATTTCTTCATTTGGAACACTAATAAGCATTGTTTAAATCATTTAGAACACTCATTCTGTCGTCTCTATGTGTGTCTGTGTAGAAGAGGTTGAAGATCTAATTTTTGGGTCTAGGTCCCCGTGGGGCCCCGATAACCCAACAGGGACAGGGAACGGGGGAGAATAGCACCCCAGGACGGGGACAGGGATGGGGAACGGGGATTTTACCTTCTCTCGAGGACAGAGATGTTTTGTCACTCCCCACCGAGGAATGGTCCCGTTGCCATCCCTAATCAGGACGTGTTGGCTTCTAATTGCTAGCTCGTGTAGTCATTTTTGGGAACTTTTTGTTGATTTTCTTGCCATCCTAGGGCTAGTTTGGTTTGTTACCGACTTTAATCAAACCAAAATTTGATAATACCAATGAAAATTGGATATATTTTGTTTGCTACCGATATTTGGTAGTGCCAATAAAAATTTGGTAACGCCGACAAAATCCAATGTCGCGTGCGGGCAATTGAATAGTGAGGAAATCACTCACCAAAATTTTGGTAACGCTAAAATTTGGCTTGGATACAATCCAAACAACGTTCTTTTCGCCAAATTTTGGCTACAAACCCCTTAATTTTTTGGGTTGTATATTATAGTGTGAAGAGTAGATTACACCGGCTATTAACTGTAATTAATTTTGCTCTGAAATATCTCTTGTGTATTTAAAGTTCAATGTATTGCTCTATGTTTCTAAAAGCTAAGTATAGGCCGAAGATTCGAGGAGTCTTCCTGGCCCCTCTCTCTCTCTCTCTCACACACACACACACACACACACAGATATGCGTGTGTGTGTATGAAAATGGTATGGTACTTCTGGGAGTACATACTCCCACTTCTCATATACCACTTAAATCGTATGATAATACCTCGCATACTGCAATAATGATTATAAGATACCTTAAAGTGAGTTTCACGAAAAAATTCATTAAAATCCGTTTTTATAGCAAAATTTGTGTCTATATTTCTTCTATATATGAAAAAGGGTATATATAAAAAATAAAGCGCTCTAATGAATTTTTTCAATCAAGTCATATTGGAGTATTTTATAATTGATATTTAAGTATACTAAAAGTGATAAAGAAGTATAATATGTTCGTTTAAGTGGTATGTTGGAAGTGAAAGTATATACTCCTAGAGTACGAAACGGACGTCCTATATATATAAAAATTGTACGGGAGAGAGATATGTATATTATCACACCAGTCAGGCTTTAGAGGTTGCTTGGCACTATGCTACTTAGATCATCATGTCACCATTTACCTCTCTATCACTTCGGTGACGCATGAACCTAACCTAAGGGCACAATTAAGCACAAGCTTAACATCTCTCTCACGCGCGTGCGTGCCCACGTGCATTTTTAGATAATGGAAGAGCAAAAAGCTCTCCCGGCCTCTGCATCCATGATACACACATGCTATTTTATTTAGCGATTTAAAGTGCCAAAAGTACCAAAGATAGTTAACAGTGGCCTGAAGCCTTACAACCAAAAGGCGTCTGGAAATTACATTTAGCTGTTACTAATCCTGTGACTAAACCACCACCCGTGGAAGTTTAGAATTTGCTTCGCCACAAACTCCAACCTGGCACTCCCAGCCAACATAGCCTTCTTCCGGGCTGATTTCTGCAGATTTGTCTAGGTACATAGCCAGTGCCCACTCGAGAAGAGAACCCGCAAGAGATTAGTGATAATCTTTTTATAAAAAACAACTCCATTCCAACATAGCCAAATAGACCAGCATAAGGCACTTGCCCCCACTAGGAGTTGTGACTTTAAATTTTTTGGAATACCGACTAACCAATTCCCAAACATGTTTGTTATACTCACAGGAGGAGATAAATTAAACGCACATTGAACAACCCACAATACAAGACGTACAAAGGGACATTTAATAAAAAGATGCTGAATTGTTTCCTCTTTAATAAAAAAACAATATTTTTTGCTTTCCCTCCAATTTCTTTTGAATATGTTATCTTTAGTTAATAAAACCCCTCTCTTGAGATACCAAAGAAAAATGTTCACTTTTAATGGAATTTTAATGGACCAAAAGAAATCCCTAATGGGAGCTCGAGTAATTCCAAGTAGTGCCATATAGAAAGACTGTACCGAGAAAAGTCCAGACTTCTTCAAATTCCACCTGAAAACATGTTTTTGAGAGTTAAATTGCAAATTTGATATTCGCAAAATTAACTCATTCCAAACATATAACTTAGGCCCAATAATAGGTCTTCAAAAAAATATGCAAAGAATTAGATCTCAGAATCATTGCCATTGTATCATTCTTTCTCCTTACTACGTTATAAAGAGTAGGTTATTGATTTTTTAGTGGAGACTCGCCTAACCAAATATCCTCCCAAAACTTGGTTTGCATTCCATTTTTAGCCTAAAATGAACCAAGGCGGAGAAATTGATCTTTAATTTTCATTAGACCCGATCAGAACTGAGAAGACCCAAGTTTGTTAACCACCTGCAAAAGACTCTTCTCACCCATATATTTTCTTGTTAGCAAAGATTGCCATACCCCTTCTTCATTAACCAGCTTGAACAATCATTTCCCTAGTAAACCTTTGTTTTTAACGTATAAGTTTTGAATGCCTAAACCGCCCAGTTCTTTAGGTGTGCACATTACACTCCATTTAGCTAGCCTATATTTTCGTTTATAACTATCACTCTGCTAGTAAAATCTAGACCGATAAAAATCTAGTCTTTTAAGAACCTCTGTAGGAACCTCAAAAAAGATGACATAAATATTGACAGACTGCTGAGCACCGAGTTAATTAGAACTACTCGTCCACCAACAGACATATTTTTTCCTTTCCAGCTGCTTAGTTTCTTTTCAACTCTATCCTCCATCCCTTTCCAATCACAATTCCGTAATTTTCTACAGTGAATTGGAATACCTAAGTACCTGAAAGGAAAGACACCTACTTCACAACCAAATAACTGAGTATATTGTTGTTCAACTTCTTTTGCCTTACCGAAACAAAAAATCTCGCTCTTGTGGAAATTAATCTTTAAACCTGATAATTGTTCAAAGACACAAAGAATAAGTTTGAAATTTTTTGCTTGCTCTAAATCATTATTCAAGAAGAGTATAGTGTCATCAGCATGTTGTAATATGGACAACCTATCATCAATTAAGTGAGGAATTACTCCCGATAAAAGACCTTCTTCTTTAGCTTTTGCAATAAAGATGTCAAGTATGTCCACAACAAGATTAAAAAGAATTGGGGACATAGGATCACCTTGCCTAAAACCCTTTTGAGTTAAAAAAAAAAAGACCCAAGATTCTCATTGACTTTTATTGCAACACTCTCTCCCTTAACAAAACGTTCTACTCAGGTACACCACTTAGGTGAAAAACTTTTCATCCTCAAGGTTTGAAGTAAAAATGGCCATTTTACTTTATCGTAAACTTTATCAAAATCTACCTTGAAAACTATACCATCCAATTTTTATTTATGTAGTTCATGGACAGTTTCATGTAGGATGACTACACCATCAAGAATAAATCTCCCCTGCATAAACGTCGATTGGGATGGATCTAACAACCTTATTAGCTGCAGCAATAATTCTATTAGTAGCCACTTTATTAAACACTTTAAAACTAACATTTAAAAGACAAATAGGTCTATACTGTTGTATTTGTTTAGCATATGTTTTTTTAGGAAGCAGTATAATGATCCCAAAATTCAAACTAAAAAGAGGCAAAGAGCAACTATGAAACTCATGAAACATGGCCATCATATCATTCTTAATTACTTCCCAAAACACCTGATAGAACTCAGCTGGGAAGCCATCCGGCCTAGGCGCTTTGTTATGTTCCATTTGAAAAATCACCTCTTTCACCTCCTTCTCAGTAAACAGTTCTGTAAGAGCTTTGTTTTCAATATCTAAAACTTGAGGTATATCATTCCTAAAGGCATCAATCATGGATAAATAATTGACTTCGGATGGACCAAACAACCCTTTATAATAATTGGTGATATACTTCTTTACCTGTACATCCCCACGAATTATCCCCTCCTCTTGTTCGAGCTGAATTTTTTTGTCTTCTATGTTTACCATTCGCAATCAAGTGATCAAATCTTGTATTTATATCATCATCCATAAGAAATTTCGCTTTGGACCTTTGGTATCATTTAATTTCTTCTTCTCTAAACAGATGTGCCAACCTCTGATTAGCGTATTTTTTTTTACAATTACGCTCTTCATCAAACAAACCCACAAACTCTGCTTTTTTATCTGGCTCATCAATTAGCAAGTTAAGATCTTTCTTTTCCTTCTTATAAGTCCCACAACAATTTTAGCCTAACCGCGAAGATATTGTCTAAGAGTTCTAACCTTATTTTGTCAAATTTGTAAGCAGATTGACCTCTATTTTCCTTTTTCCACACATCAACCACCATTTCCCTAAATCCTTCCCTAGACAACTAGCCTAATTCAAATTTAAATAAAGGTTGGTTCCCTCGATAGGAAGCTACACTAGTATTTAAAAGTAAAGGTTTATGATCGGATAAAGATCTTTCAAGAGCATTGACTGTAGCTAACGAAAATTTATGCTCCTAGTCTGTACTCATTAAAACTCTATCCAGCTTTTCAAAAGTTGGATTAGCTAACGAAATAGCACAAGTAAATTGTCTACCAGATAGATCAATTTTCCTTAAGTCCAAATTATTAATCACAACATTAAACAAAAAATGTCATCTATACTCTATGTTATCATTATTTTTTTCACCCGAGTGTCTGATAATATTAAAATCATCTCCAATTAAAATGGGGAGTGATTCCTTTCTACAGGCATTAATAAGCTCACTAAGGAACTACTCTTTGAATTGGTTTTGAGCTGCATCGTAAACAACCACAATAATCCATTGAAAATCATCATCATAATTTTTTAGATGAAACTTGACATAGAAATCACCAGCATCAATAGAACCAATATCGTATACCCGAGAGTCCACCCCTAAAATGATACCACCCGATTGACCTTGTGGTGGAGAAAAATGCCACAAAAACCCGCGTCCACCACAAAGATGATCAAAACTAGATATTGAAAAGTCTTTTTTTTTACTAGTTTCAAGTATGGCAACAAAATCTAAATGTTGCTCCTTAACTACTTCACAAATATAATGATGTTTAGCCAAGTCTCCCAGACCTCTGCTATTCCAAAAAAGACCATTCATTTCAACGTTAATTTAATTGGCTTATTATGGGAATTTTTTCCTTTCTTCTTCCCGGAGCTAGATGACCTCTTTTTATTTGTTACCAAAGTAAAATCGTCCTTCAACATAACATCATCTAAATCCCTACAAAAACGATTAAGGTCTGAGATATCACTATAATCCTGATTCTCCTCTTCCAACACCTCAACATTGATAACTCCTTTATTTTTTAATCTTCCTAACTCAAGATTCTTAATACTTTTAATAACACTAACGGTCTCTGCACTATCATTGCCTAAGGAAATTCCAATGCTAGCAACTTTTTCAACAATTTGCTCATCGGAAAAACGACAAAAAGGAGAATTTATTACCAGACTTACTTCGATCTAGTTCGAGGTTTCGAACTTTCGCACGCCGCGTAGCCTTTTTGACTAGATCCGCATCACCAAACTGCTGCCTCTTGATGCGTTCACTCTGCCGAGGCTCAATCGGATCAACCCCCACTAGACTCAAGCTTCTTATTGCCACCTTGCTGCAAACTGTAGCATCCTTGACAGAAAAAGAGTCAACCTCTGCAATGGAACCCACAGTAACCATTCCACCGATATCCACTTCAGGAACAACAACATCAGCTGCCTCGGTCGCACTACCCAATGCTGCTGCTGGCAAGTCGACTCCATCGCACAACATCACGTCAGGTGAAGCAAAAATCAATTTTGTGAGGTTATCTGCAGCATCTTCAAGCTTTTCCTCTCCCTCAAAACTAGCGTCCGCTCCCAGGCCTCCACCCAACTCCTTCTTGACTGTGCGCCCACCAGCCACGTCGTTGGTCTGGAGCAGCTTCTGGCCTCCATCGGCCACGTCAACAGCTGAGGTCTACACGTGTAAGTGCAACTCGCACGTACCCCCTTCCCCCCGCATGCATCATTATCTATCTCCTTAACAACCGAATTCAACTCCTTCTGAACTAAGGTTAAGCCAACCAATTCAGCAGCCGAACTCTGCCCCTGCACACCAACCCCGTGTGTATCAGTCTCAATCTCCTTTCCGACCGCCGTCGGTGTAACCCAGACGGTATCTGATGCCAAGATCTTCAAAGTGTTCCCCTTATTAATTGAGGTAGACTGTCCCTCACGGTTCATAGGTGTGCTTGATTTAACCTTCGAATTATTCTTGAATCTCTTAGTATCTCTATCTTCCATCTCAGCATCTTTGTCTCTGCGCGATTTGTCCTCCCCCTCATGATCCTCTTGCTGGTGAATGCTTTCGACCACGACATCTACCTCTGCATCTTCCATTTTGAAAAAAAAAATATCATAGACATATTCTCCAACCACAATCTCAACACTTATAGGTATGTCATCTATGTCTAGAACTCCCACCAGCATACAGACCACATCGTTTTTACAGACCTTTTCCATGTCCACTCTCAGTGCTATGCCAATGATTGACCCTATAGCACAAATGCTCAGAAAATCATGAACTTCAAAAGGCACTCCTAGAACCTGGACCCAAACCTTGTGAAGTTGGTACTTGGGTGCGGGCTTCAAATTCCATTCCACGAATTGCAACACCATCGTATGTTCCTTCACATGCACGTCACCAATAGCCGCCATACGAAGCATATCAAGCCTGGTTGAAAATGAACCAAAAACTCGTTGTCACCTTGAACCTCCACCTTTGGCTGCCAATTCATAAGAATTAGTCGTCTCAGCTTTGCAATTAGAATTTCTTCTAATATTTGATCACCACTAATCGTAACGAGCCCATCTTATTATTCTCTTTCTTCATCTTCTTTGACCCAGATGTTGGGATGTGATAAAACCCCAACCCATCGACACCGAACCCACACAACTTAGCGATATGTCTCGGCATCAAAGATAACAGGCACTTATTTGCTAAATGATCATCGCCCTCGCAAATGTCACACAATAGGATTGCTTTACAATTGGCTATTCCGTGCCCCTTTGCTTTACACCTAAAGCAAATAACATTGGAAATAGTACCTGTAGAGGTTGTTGTCAGTGTCTTTAGGACTATGTAACCGTGTGATATGGAGTATACAACACGTGCTATATTCATCGCACGATATAAAACATAGTCGGGATCAGTTATATATAGCAGTTCATAGCTTTTCCGAGCAGCTCCCTAGTCGGAGACTAGGTACAGGACCTTGTTCGACCAGAATACCCTTATGTAACATTTGGAATCCTCGCGACCAGTGAGGTCGTTATCCTTAGGGGTTACGACCATGAAGACGTATGGTCTCTTATTGCGTATTAAAATAATACAAAGATGCTTTAATCCTCGTCAGTAGGTGAGATAGAAGATTGAACTCTAGTACCTTCAGAAGATTTTGAAACGTCTTCGGCACAATCGATTGGCCGACTCTCCTCTTTCAATTCAACTGTCGCTTCCGTCAAGATGATATCTTTATTATTTGAGGAACCTCCCTCTTGCAACTGCTAGAACCTAGATCTAATCATAGCGCTAACGACACAATGAATCTGCGAAAACGGCACTAAGACCTCACTGTCGGCAACACCACCGACGCCGGCTTCTACTCCCGCCATCCAGTGAGACACCGCTAGCTTATCTAGCTAGCTTGTCGATCAGGCATGGACGTGATCTGAATGAGAGCGACATGGACGGAGGACACGACGGGCTCTCATTAATTAACATAAGAGGGATTAACATTGCGCTTGCTATCTGAAATTCTGAATTCCGTGCCCACATGCATGATTGATGCGTGCACAATTCATATATATACACGCAGATATTTTGAGACGCCAATCTTTTGAATCGCTTCCTTTGACGCCGAGTGATCCAACAAACGATCAGCTTAAGACTTCTTCGGTCGGTCTATGTATGCACACAATGCACTCGCCAGCAGCTGGAAGCTTAGCGTTTTATGACTCTCCCATTTGGTTGGTGCTAGCTTAAGACAAATTAACCAAAATCTCCAATTGCTCGCCGTCCTAATAATCGACCCTCGATGAGCCAACGCGCGTTGAGTGATCAGTTCAAGCCAAACCGCGGGCTGAGCAATCTTAAATATGGTTAAGTTTGAGAGAGAGAGAGAGAGAGAGAGACGACAGTTGCCGCGCGCTTGGGGAAAAAAACTTATTTGTTCTTGTGCGTTCACTCTCCTCTACTACGTACACAAATTAAATGCTATGATTCAGAAAGAGAATATTCCTGACTAGCTATAATGCATCAATCTCATTTGAGAAAAATGCTAAAATGAGTACTGTACCAGGGTTGTTTGGTTAAACTCACTCCCCTTTCCTTTTGATTTGTAATTGACCCTAAATGCGAACGATCAACAATGACATTGCTGATCGTTATTTTGTTGAAGCATAAATCCTTAGATTCTATTTAGAAACCTGAAAGGGATCGGATACAATCCCTCGATGAATGGAGCCAAGCTATAGTAGCGTGCAATTAGGGTATCCTAAGCTAACTACAGATCTCCAGAGTTCAGTTTTCAGCTACATTCACTCGACCGACAGTATTGCAACATTGTAGCTATAAACATCAATCTATGGTAGCCAAAATAACTCTTGTCGTTGATATTGACACGAACGATCCAGATAGCGACTGCATTGTTACGTAGATCGCAAGTATACATCTCTTCCCAACAGTAGTAGGTCCGGCCTGGTCTTAAACCACAATAGTCCTTGCAAACAAAAAACCCACAGTAGTTTAATCAAACCCACTACAATTATCTCGAACATAATGTCGATGTATTGCGAAAATATCTGCACGAAACTAGCGGTATTGCTGAATGCAAATGTTATTATCAAGGTATTTTCTTTTGGTACAGCTAATGTTTTGATCGAACATGAGAATAACAATCAACATCTTCAAGATAATGGCAACCCTATCTATCCACAGTAAACCAGGGCCACTTTGTTCTTGTCTGAATCAGAATTTAAATGGTCCACATCTTGAGCATCTGGGAAAATGTGGATGGGAATGATCAGCTGGTTAATGTAATATTGGCCTGGAAATTAACTAAACTTGGACAAAGCAAAGGTGGGTCCATCTGCAACAAGATATGGCCTGCTTTGTTAGTGTAAGCATATGCAGCAATGCTAATATCCGAATGTCCATTGGCTTATAAGTCTGCAAAGATCCTACACACGTGTCAATGAGTGTATCTACATATTTTTATAGAAGTGTAGCAATGCTAATATCCGAATTTCCATTGGCTTCTAAGTTCGCAAAGATCCTACACACGTGTCAATGAGTGTATCTACATATTTTTATAGAAGTGCAGCAATGCTAATATCCGAATTTCCATTGGCTTCTAAGTTTGCAAAGATCCTACACACGTGTCAATGAGTGTATCTACATATTTTTATAGAAGTACAGCAATATATTCTTGTTGGACTATTGCAATTTGCTCCAATGCTTGGTTTCAGATTTTTTTTTTCCCCTTTTTTTTTAAAAAAAGAATGCTTGGTTCTAAAAATATATTAAATGAAACAAGACCGAACATCCTACGTGTAGTGCCTCCCAGCATTGATCTTATAAATTACCATAATATCAAGTCAAAATCTCTTGATCAATCTATAAGAAACAAAATGTCAAGATATTAACAATTTAGTCAACAGCATGAACAAGCTAGTGAAACGATGGATGGATGCGTTTTGACAACTATAATGATGCATCCACGGGACACAAGAGCCCATAATTTTTTGTTTGTTTTGGGGATGAAATGGACGTTACACTAGCGATTATTAGCAAGTGTACGGATTTAACGAATTAGGGGGTCACATCATGCTTGCTGTATGAGTCGGGTAGCTGTCGACGACGGCTACCTCGGTCTCTTGAGATTAGAACGTAAGATCATCGCCACATCAATTCGATGTCGTCTCGAATTTTGATTTGTGGCCTTCACATAGATCATGCAGCCCATGTCATTTGGATCCTGAGATGATTTTTGTTGTTGTTTTTTTTTGGCGACAGCAACTGCGTGTTAAACAAATTCAGACAAAAAAAAAGTAAGAGAAATGCAGTATTAGAAGTTTAGAACTGCATATATATACTCTCAATTAAGTAGCTTCAGTATAACGAATGGTTATTTACGATTCAAATTCAGACCCGAAAAACAAACAGAAATTCAATATTAATCAGAACTACATATATAAAGTAAAGCTTCAGTACAATGAATGGCTGGCTACGCACGATTCAGCGATCTTCAATTATGTTGCTTAATTTTGGTATGTGTTTTGACGACAAAAGCATGCATGGAATAAGAGGAGATCACTGCATCAGATCCCTCTCACGTACGGTTGTCGATCGAGCTGAGCAGGTAAATTAGCAAAAGCGTATGGGGCATCTGTTTTTGCATATGCAATTGCATGTGTCGAATAACGTGATGGCAAAAGTATAAAGACACGGTCGTTCGTGCCTACTGATTATGGGACAAGTCAGGACGAACGATCCATGTACACAGTAGTAGCAGAGCTTAACCAAAGATCAAGGGGCCACATGTAAAGGTAAAACATCAACATTGAAAAACTAAGTTTTAAACTTACAAGTTAATGGACTGGAGGAGGTAATTAAAACTAAAGATTTTTTTAGCATAACATGTAGTATAAACTACTAGCTCCTTAACAATATATAGAGATGCCAAAACATAAGCGGGGGCCTTGCATATATACTACTCTTTTATTTAACTTTTTTCTATCTTAAACAGCTTACTTCGTGTATGCCAGTGTATTTTTTTTAGATATTGGAAGAGAGAATCGTACGTCAGTGTATAGATCTAGGTGATCTATTTTATATCTCGAAATAAAAAACGGTGTGACTAATTATTGAGCTAGGTACGTAGTACAAGTGTCGCGACGCGTCTAGCCTGCAGCTTAATGACAGGTGTTGTGTTCATGTTGGAAAAAATCGATGTGTGAGAGTGAGACCTTCTGACAGGTTCATGTTGTGGATCCGCTGGTTGCATGTCTTTATAATAATCCTACTTAGCTACTAATTCTCGCATCTTGCTTTATTTCTTAATTAGTTCTTCTTTCGAAACCTAATGGGCATACGACAGATCTACTATGGGTGAGGGGGATTGCTCCAGGATTTTTTGGGGGACTTTTATTCTAAATTTGAACTAAATCATAAGGATTTTGATCCAATTCCCCTATCCAAACCGTTGTTATTTTTCCTCCTTGGATGTCGAGCCTTTCTTTGACGGCTAATGCTTTTGTTTCTTGTAGCCTGTTGTCAAACCGATATATAATTTCACGCGTGTTTATTCCAGTCTCTATACACTTCCGTGTGTACGTAAGAAAAGTCGTCATAGTACTACTACAGAAAAGGTCTTCACAAACGGTTCAAAAACGTTATCACGCATAGCCATGAGCCGCTCGAGTTTATAGGTCAAGAATGACAAGAGGTCATCATGCACGGTTGATGACACTATCACGCATTTAAGTTATTAACTCGTAACCGCCTCGTGATAGTTAACTATCATGCATTTGTTTGGTTCAAACCGTCATGCGTTGCCTTTCTTTATAAAGCCTCCAAGCAATGATCGCTGCTTTAAAAATTTTAAAACATATATATATATATATATATATATATATATATATATATATATATATATATATATATATATATATATATATATATATATATATATATATATATATATATATTGTTTTTAGTCTCTCAACCACTTTCGGGTGATCGTCTGATGAATGAGGAGGATGAGACAACAACCATGGTCAACTTCATTGAGCCCATGCAAGTTTGAAAAGTACGGCTGCTAGGAGAGCGTCAGGACATCATTATTCGCAGTCGACGTCGTGACGCCACTTTCCAATCAGAGTACTGCGCGCTCACATCACTTTCTTAAAGAACGGCAAGTACTTCGATCGAAGTTCTGTTACGACGCGAACTGTAATTGGATGTCCCGGTGCTATCCTCGGCACCATGTTTAAACTTGCACTGCTCGATGAAATTGCCCGTGGTCATTGCCTCATCCTCCTCATGCTACGTGGACGCCGCCTCGCCCGCCCAAAGTGGCCGAGGGTGCCAGTTTTAAAGACACAAGCGATCCACCGCTTGGAGACTTTATAGAGAAGAGATTAGGAATGGAATGGTAGGACGTACCTATGACACAAGGTAGGAGAACTTGACTGGCATGAACACAGTTACACAGACAAAGGTGAAATGAATGGCGATAAGCAACAGATGACATCTTGACAAAAATGACAAATCAACAATAAGTCATAACATACATATCACACATTTTATATATCTATTTTTGCAAATAATCAATCATACATCACTTGACACACTTGACACTTCTGAATAAGTCATAACTCATAACAATATAACATATCAACAACCCATACATATCAACAACCCAATAAGTCATAACATATCAACAACCCATACATATCAATAGAAGAGACAACACTTGACACTTCTGAATAAGTCATAACTCATAACAATATAATATATCAACAGACAACAGCATAATACTTCAATAGCAGACAACACTTACACTTCTGAATTCACTCATTCATCGATCAGCAATCAGCTACAAGTGCACAATCATTGCATTCATTTATATTTATGATTTCTCTACTTCTCTACATGTATATATTACACATTTACACTTCTCTGCAATGATGCACTTCTCTTCATGTATGTATGTATTACACATTTAACATCTTGGCTCTAGCCAATGGCCATCACCATCAGCATCAACCAACAACCAGACAACATCAAGAAGACAAAAGGGGGACTTACGCATTAGTGGGAGAGCCAGAGTTGTTGGAGGCGCGAGGGAGGTCCGAGGTAGCGCAACGAGCCAACGGTGAGAGGGAGGAAGAGCTGAGTCAAGGCAGAGGGAGAAGTAGCCAAGCCGGCGGCAGCCGAGGAGGATCGAGCTTGATCCGTGGCGCAGGAGGAGGGTGCTTGATCCAGAGGTGCGAGAGCTAGCGGCGAGAGGGAGGAGGAGCTCAGTTCACATGAATACCAACAGCACAAAACCAATAGGTGATAGATTTGTCTTACCTCGACATCGCCGGTGGAGAGGTAGCCGGGGTCGCGCACGCCGAGGGGACGAGGAAGAGGGGAAGGCGCACAACGTCACCGTAGTTGTGGCATAACGGTGACACTGAAAAAGACACTCTTATCGTGGTGTCACAACCGTCGGCAATGGGAAGAATGCATGGCAGCATCGGCGACGGGGTCACTAGGGTGGGGAGGGGAACGGACGAGAGTAAGAGTGCTAGGGAGTGACGAGTTAGAGCGCAAACCCTAGTGGGCTCCTACTAATAAAGAGACTTATCACGGACGGTTCTATTATGGAACCGTCAGTGATACTTATCACAGACGGTTCCACAATGGTACCGTCAGTTATATGGTCTCATATCACAGACGATTTATTATTAAAACCGTCTATGAAGTATCATAGACGGTTGTTTGTTGAAACCGTCTGTGATACTTCACAAACGGTTTTCAACATGAACCGTCTGTGATATGACCTCTTCACAAACGGTTTTTAGCGCAGCCAGTAGCACAGATAGTAGCAAAACCAATACCGTCTGTGATTGCATGTAATACAGGCGGTTTTGGGCAACCGTTTGTGATGAGGCGTCAAGTATTAGCCTTTTTTAGTAGTGTAGCTTCGTACTTAGGCCTGTTTTGGAACGGGGAATTTTGATGGATTCCTACGGTAATTATACCGCCTTTTGCAAAATTTCCGTTTCCCAAATAGGTCCCCAAACTCATCTTAAAATCACTTCAGATGTGCATGATACCTTTTAAGATATGTTTACCATCCACCAACTTAAATAGATGCTATCTTTTGATCGAGTTATTTTTTTCCTCCTCTCTTTTGGTGCATCAATTGGCCATCCTTCTTTTTGTATTGAACAATCCAGCTAACCTACATACATCCTTTTGTTCTGCATGATGTATGGTTCAATCCCTCCATGGCGTGCATGCATATCAAGCTTCTGCACATTGCTTGTTTATTCTTTTTTTTACTTCCAAACCGTGGTAGATTAGGTCTCCTTGCTTGGCATGCTTTGTGAGGATATCATCGTTGTCCTAGGGGACTTGTGCACTCCTTGAGGCAGTAGCATGTGATTCAGATGCCTCCGGAGCTCTTTCACCTAGAAGCGCAGGAACCGGTTGAGGTTCCATCCTACGTGAGGCCCACAATCGTATACTCTCTAAAGATCATATACTCATTTTTTTCAATATCCAAGTCCTCTTGTGGCCCGTCTCATGTTTGGGAGCTTTTCGGCTATGGAGTATGGGCGTTCTGCTGCTCATGGTGCAACGCACATTGCACCTAGCGCCTCTCCCTTTCACATCATCTCGTGTCCTATGTATCAAAAGTTATAGACAGCTAACGCTACACCATTGTACATGCTCTAAGACTCTTAATAAAACAATATAATATTTGCACTATATTTGCAATCTTCTTTTTTGTATGTAAGGCAAATAATCAAATTAAGAAGATCGACAGTCTAGCGGCCTAGTGGGACTTGAAGCAAGCAATCAAGCAAAAGTGGGAAATTTTTTTCAAATAATCCATTTATTATTATTAATTACAACATTATACCTGCGAAAATATTTTTTACAGAAATATACACTGTCGCCGAACCGTTGGGCATCGACCCGATCGCTCAACCGTTGAGCGACTGGGACACTTGTCGCCCAACGGGCACAATGCATGCCCGGCTAGATGAGTGAGCTGCACACTAGGACCAACCGTTGAACGACAAGTGTCCCAGTCGCTCAACGGTTCAGCTACTGGAGCCAGTCGCTCATCCGTTGAGCTACTAGGTCCAGTCGCTCAACGGTTTCGGCGCCAGGAGTATATTTCTGTAAAAAATATTATCGCAAGTATAATGTTGTAATTAATAATAAAAAATGGATTATTGTGAAATTTTTTTCCAAAAGTGGTCATCGTAAATGTCTTTCTCGATGCTACAGAACTTGTGCGTGCATGATGCAGGCACCTCCTTGCCGTCGATCTCCTATCCTCCCCCGCCATGAGCCCATGACGTCGCGGCTCTACACTGCGTCTCTCCTTCCCGTCAGTGCGCTCTACTATCTCTCCCCGGTTCTCCAACTCGGCTTACATCTACCTCTCTGTCTCCTCCATCCAGATGCCAAGGGCCAAAGCGCTCATGCCGGTTGTGGTTTACTCCATTGGGGCTCTCTTCAACAAGGGGACCTTCAGGCTCTCCTCCATTCTCAACATGATCCCCATCTCCATTGGCATCGACATCGCCGTAGGCAGCGAGGCCCACTTGATCCTCATCTGACCATGCTCGTCTCTAAGGGCATGTCACTCAATCCCACTGTCGTAGGGGCAGCCCACCGGCTCCAACAACCTGACGAAGATCGCAAGAAGGACCATCGAGGACCACAGGCCGGAGGCATGGCAAGGGCCCCCAAGGGTACCAAGTATGCCTTCGGGAGGGCCCCGAAGGGCACGCGAAGGCCACCAGAAGACCCACGAGGGCCCACAGTTGGAGGCGCGGCTAGAGGCCTCCGGAGAGCACCAAGCATACCTTTGGAGAGGCCCCAGAGGAGGCGCGAAGGCCACCCGAAGGTTGCTGAGCACCATGAATCCAGGAATGAGGAGACCCCCACGGCCACCTCGTGAGCACCGAAGGGTGTCCAGGGCCCCTCAGCCCGAGGCACCCCGCACGGTGTGAAGGGAGAAGAGCATAGGTGAACCGAGCGTACCAGTCGGATGGACCAAGACTAGGAGAGTCCACTATAGACCGAAGGCTATATGTAGGGGAAGATATAGGGTCTTTTTAGGGATACATCTGTAATCTCATATACCCCGGTTAGAAGGCTATAAATAACCACCTCCTCCATATAATCAAGAGGATTTTTCCAAGACAATTAATACACACTAACTTATCTTGGCACCGATCCCCTCTCTCGAGGATCCTTTGGTCCCCCTCGTGGTGACCGGGTCTCCTTTTCTAAAATGTCTAGTCCTGTTGCTATGACACCCACGATTACTTCGCTCTGCTATGCCGCACCATGCTGTCTCGCCTTCCTCATTGTGCTATGGGTCTTCATCGAGCTGCCCAGGCTGCCCACCATCGGCACATTCCAGCCAAACTTCTTCGTCTTCGGCAATAACTCGCTCTGTGCCTTCGCGCTCAACCAGGGGCATAGCTAGGCCTCGGGCAACTAGGGCAATGGTCCGAGACTTCGATCAAAATCCCATAGAAAGTCTCTTGAAAAATCGCTAAAAATACGAGTTTGTCTTAAGAGCAGCTGGCAGGTCAAAGGCTTGGGCCGTAACTACACTACTACACAAAGTGTCATCACAGACGGTTCTAAACCGTCATCGCAGACGGTTTCTGAACCATCTGAATTTATGTGTCTGTGATATCAGGCGGTTATCACAGCTTCTACCAAAAACCGTCTGTAATACGTAGGCCATCACAGACGGCTATATGTTCCAACCGTTTGTGACACTTCATTCATGCCCCTATTGTTGTCCTTGCCCAAACCAAACCACCCAGGGAAACCCATACCATGCACACAAGAACACTAACAGTAGTAGTATCATCCATCGCAGAGAGAATTAACACCATCACAAACCCACCATTTCCCCATTTCTATTTTTGCCCAAAGCCAAACCCATATCAGTAGCACACTCATTCATCCATCCACATCATAGAGCAAGGGGAGGGAGAGGGATAGAGTTGTAATACTTCATGAAACAATCCATGAGTTACACAAATAAATTTTGGATGGAATAGTTTTCAAGATAGACTTTGAGAAAGCTTATGACAAAGTAAAATGATTGTTTTTACTTCAAACTTTGAGAATGAAAAGCTTTTCTTCTAAATGGTGTTCTTGGGTCGAAGGTTTTATTTTAGGTGGGAGTGTTGGAATAAAAGTCAATGATGATATTGGAACCTTTTTTCAAACGCAGAAAGGTCTGAGGCAAGGAGACCCTATGTCCTTAATTCTTTTTAATCTTGTTGTGGACATGCTTGCCATCTTTATCTCTAGAGCTAAAGGAGAAGGTGTTGGAAATATGCCCTAGAGGCAATCATAGAGATGATTATATTTCATTATGTTCATGACATTGGATAATGTGTTATCTTGTTCCTAGAATAATATTATTAATATTGATTATCAAGTATGTGACTTGATTGTGAAACTCTATATTTCCGCGATAATTATTCTTATACGATCCCTGGTCAGAAACATATGAGGACACATATGAATAGACTAGCATATGTATTGGTTGATGACTATGTTTCACGAGTCATAGATATGAAGATATCAAACCAATAATATGGACACATGTTAGAGAACATGATGTTGGATAAGACCCACCTTGAGACACTATTGAGATTGTTATGAATCTATGTGTCGTTAGTTGGTCTCAAGCAATGATGATGTATAATCCTTAGACCTGAGATGAGCATGGTTTCCTACATATGTAATAGCACTCTTAGGGGTTGCCAAACGCTACACCGTAATTGGGTAGCTATAAAGGTAGCTTTCGGGTATGCTGTGAAACACGGAGAGGAATGTGACTGGTCGGATATGGGATTTGCCCCTCCTAACATAACAGGAGAGATGTCTCTGGGCCCCTCGTTGTGATCGGATAAAGAAAGTGCATGGCCATGCCACTAGTAGTCGAAGAGTTCGACCACGAGAAGTTACCCGACACTCGATCGAGAAAGAATTGAACAGTCCATGGATGACACAACATCTCACCTGGAGTTCGACCAGACATCGTGAGGCAAAGGGAGTATACACGAGTAGGTCACTTAAGTTGACGATTCTGGGTCGGTGCATTATCTGATCTGGTCGAGATCGATCGATATCTGATCTGAATCGGTCGTAGATCGGTCGAACGTAGTCACAGAGTGGTCATAACTCGGTCGTAGCGATTCTGAATCGTCGTGACCAAATACGAATCGGTCAGATAAAGATAGGACTGGTTGTAAGTGATGAAGACACGGTCGAGATTATATTGCGTTAAGGTTCGTCCGATATTTTTTGTGTGTATTCGGGAATCGATATGCTCTGCTAGGAGCCGCTACGACTTGTGATCGGAAACGGTTTCCGAGTCACAACTGAACTACACATGAACCTACAGGGTCACACACTTAACGGGTTGGAACAAACAAGTACGAATACGATTCGTAAACGTGTTCGGATAAGATCCGTCACGAGCACTATATAAGGAGATGCATGAGGCTGTTGGGAGGACGAGTGAAACACCACCGAAACCCTAGCCGCCATCTTCCTGAGAGCTCCGCCGTGCGACTTGGTGCTAGCACACCGGCGTTCGGTTGTTCCTTCCCTGGACGTGTGGATACCGTAGAGGCGCTACTACGATTGTTGCGCTTGAGGACGATCCGCGATCTTCACAAGGAATACAGAGGTTGCTGGAGGAGACGATCGACTACGACCACTAAATCGACTTGCTGGATGTTGGACGATCGACTACGACCACTACATCGACGTGCTCTTCGTTGGACCAGGCTGCTCCAACCCTTCTTCCGCTGCTCTGCGCATTTGGTGGTAACGATCTATGATCATCTACTTGCTTGGCATCCTGGTTTGCGTGGTAGAAAATTTTGTTTGTAGCTATTGTAGCCTGCCCGCGACCCAACAGAAGGGCTGTTATCGGGAGTAGTTCCTCACTTGATTAATGATGGATGGATTGTTAATTTTACAGTATGCTGATGACACTATCCTCTTCCTGAATGATGATTTAGAGCAAGCAAAAAATCTCAAGCTTATTATATGTGTCTTTGAACAATTATCAGGTTTAAAGATTAATTTCCATAAGAGCGAAATTTTTTGTTTTGGTACTGCCAAAGAGATTGAATCGCAGTATACACATTTATTTGGTTGTGAAGTATGTGCCTTTCCTTTTCAGATACTTAGGTATTCTGATTCACTTCAGAAAACTAAAGAATTGTGAATGGAAAAAGGTTGAGGATAAAGTTGAAAAGAAACTTAGCACTTGGAAAGGAAAAAATATGGCTGTTGGTAGATGTTTAGTGCTTATTAATTCGGTGCTTAGCAGTTTGCCTATGTTTATGTTATCTTTTTTTGAGGTTCCTAGGGAGGTTCTCAAAAGATTAGATTTTTATCGCTCTCCTTTTTTCTGGCAGAGCGACAGTCATAAACGTAAGTATAAGCTTGCTAAGTAGAGTTTAGTGTGCTCACCTAAAGATCACGGGGGTCTGGGCATTCAGAGCTTAGACACGAAAAACAAAAGTCTACTAGAAAAATGGCTATTTCGATTGCTGAATGAAGATGGAGTTTGGCAATCTTTGCTAAAAAGAAAATATTTGGGTGGAAAGTGTATTTTTTAGATGGTTAATAAACCTGGAACTTCCCATTTTTGGTCAGATTTAATGAAAATCAAAGACCAGTTTTTTCGTTTTAGTTCATTCCAGATTAAAAATGGAATGCAAACTAGGTTTTGGGAAGATATTTGGTTAGAAAACTCTCCACTGAAAACTCAACATCTACTCCTTTATAATGTGGTAAGGATAAAGGATGATACAGTAGCGAATATTCTGAGAACTACACCTTTAAATATTTCTTTTCGTAGACTTATTATTGGGTCTAAGCTGCATGCGTGGAAGGAGTTAATTTTGCGAATTGCTAATTTATATCTGATCTCTCAAAAAGATATTTTTAAATAGAATTTGAATAAATCTAGACTTTTTTTAGTTCAGTCTTTTTATGTGACACTTTTTAGAAGTTTTTTTTGGATACCCAACTGCCTTCCTGCTCGTCGGCAAAACGTCCGTGCTCACCATGAACGTCGCCGGCGTCGCGTCGTGATCCGGGATTCCTGGTACGTGATCCGGGACACGGTCACCCCAATCAATCTGTTCGGCTACAGGATCGCCTTACTTTCATTGGTTCTATATATCTATTGACATGCATGTGGTGTGGACCAGATCACTTCAAGGCACTAATTAGATTTGGATTCTTACCGTCTGATTCCGTACTTATTTTCGGTATTAATTTGAATAGTAGGCGAACGGATACGTGAGAGGACAATATTGTTGGATTCCTAATCAAACATTTATCACAGACTCCATACATGAAATCTATTATATAATTTCTAGCCCATCAGATGAAATCTAGAACTTTAGGGTATGTACAATAATATAGATAATTACTGTCTATAACAATTCTTCATGTCACCTATAAGCATTAAAGACAGTTTATACAATGGTATAGACAGCTGCTGTCTTTTCAGTTGTCTTTATAGAACATACAATCTTTTAATGTTTTTCTTGTTTTTTATGCTATAGTCGGCTACAGGATTGTAAACATCATCTTTCTCTCTCTTCATTTTCTTTCATCCACATCAGTAAAAATCCTACGTGGCAATGATTATAGACGGCTAACATAAACTTATTTTACATGTTCTTATAATCTGAACTCATCAAGATCTATGTATCTTTTTCTTATTATTACGATTAATATGGTAATTTCTATCTCTTAAAAATGAACGTAATGATTTATATTGTTTTATTCGCTTTAATAAGGTAGTAGACGGAGGATTTGGAAGCTTGTCTCGTAGCATGCATCGTTCGTATCACACTATCTTGGCCTCATGTGTATCAGTGACCAGAGTAGAAGAAGTTAGCAAAGCTATAGCCCGTGACCGTGGCACATGCATGTGCCGTTAAATTTTCTTCCCTGCATGGCAGTAGTACTAATGCACTATGCATCGCTAGTGGTATAATTGGTATATCCCGACGAAGATTCGGCCTGGTCGATGGTATCTATGCATGTGACCGCCGGGGAGGCAGAGACCGATCCATGAGTAGGGGGGAAAATGCAGTGGGGATGCCCTCCTACCCACCGTCCCTCCCCTTGAATCCAGCGGCAGCAGGTGAGACCAAGGGTCGGCTAACCGCTCTCGGGTTGCATCTCGGTCTCCCTCCGGTACCGGTAACCGGTTCGGTTACCGGTCAGATCAAATTTTGTTCGACCAAAATTCGTTTAAATTTAATTAAAATTTATTCAAAATCTGAAAATTTAAATTTAGATTTAAAAGAACCGCCGAGATCTCATTTCCCGGCCACCCACTGGTAGACGGTTACCGGCCAAACCTTTTCTAGATAATTTCCTTCCGCTAAGTGGGGGTCTAGAGGTAGGCGGATCCATGTAGAGCTGAGTGAGGAGCCTAGGTCTCTACTTAATTTTTGTTCGTAATGTTATTAGACTAATTCATGTCGTTGGTTCCTACACCGGTCTAAAACTGATACATGGGATGCGATATCATTTAGATTTTCAAATATGTATCCACTCACACTCAGTTTTAATCCTCGTGTGGCAGGCCTGGGCCGGGAGTGTGAGAGTCAGGTCAGGCATCGTGCATGTGAGGAGCCTCGGGATTCGTGGCTCCACTGCACCTGTGTGGTGTGCATATGCATGCGGACGTGCATGGGGAATGCTGCACGCGCTTGCTGCTGCGACAGTGCGACTGCGCGATTTGATTGGCTCAAGTTACTTCTAGCATCGACCGCCTTGCTGCAGGCTACACGTACCAGCAGCTAGCAGTAGCTCGCACCCCGCGAGTACGTCGATCGTGATCAGCCACCAGTCGCCGACTCGCCGTCTATACTCCTAATCTCAATGCATGTTCCGAGGGGCCTTCTGTTTCAATTGGTGGTCTACTTAATCTGGATTCAAATTTTCTTTTTTTAAATATATTATGTGGGGGAATAAATCTTATTTCTCCACACCAACATTTTTTTCTTCTCATGTATGTTCCTAAGGAATAATAAGTAAAGTGCTACAATTAATGCCCAAATTGTTATAGCGTATTTCTGCTAGGAGCATGTACAATAGTGTGACGTCAGCTGTCTGTAAGATTTGCCACGTAGGACATTAGATGACGTGGATGAGAGAGAGAGTATAGAGAATTGGATCGTCTCTTATGCAGTAGTCGACTGTAACACGAGAAACAAGACAAATTATACATGAAGGAGTTGTCTATAGAGACATATAAAAAGACAATCCACTGTAAGAGCTGTCTATAGATGACACGGGGAGGAACTATAGACAACAGTTCGCTATATCATTGTACATGCCCCTAAGTACTCCCTCCAATTCACAAAAACAAATCGCATTGGACATCAACACGGTCTTCAAAATACAACATTGACCACTAATTACTACTGTGAAATAGTAGTAAAACCCAATAAAATTATAATATTACGAAAGTACTTTTGAGATGAATCGGCACATATAATTTCCATGTATCTAATTTAAATATTCAAAAAGATATCAATAGCCAAAGTTTTAAAGTTTGACTACACGCACTCCAAAACGACTTGTTTTTTAAACCGGAGGGAGTATCTAGCTAAATTAATCTCTGTCTTTGTTTTTCAACTTAGTGGTTGGAGAATTAAGACATATCGTTGTTATTTGCTTCTCCGAAGCAGAGTACCCAAATATCGAGACAACTTGTTTCGGCATAGCTAACTCATGCCTTACCGAAAGCAGTTATATTAATTACAAGCTTACACATGGTAGTAGTTAACCGCGGGTCATGAAAATTCACTAGTTCTTACATGAACTTTGTAATGCTCGTGCTCGTGTGCACACAGCGAAATTATGTTTACTATTAGTCTGCATGCTTCATGCACGCCAAAGCACACTGCAATGTTATCTGACCTGATCGAGACGAGGAATTAAATTATACCATAACATTGATTCAAGGAGATAATTGATGGGTATCAAGTGGTGGTACATATTTTCTATGAATACTTGCCTCTGTCTCTTGAATAACGATGAACATAGTAATACATGTCTCACAGCTTATTGTATGGTAAGAGTCATACAGTAATATAGATACAATATGCTATGCCTACATGTGAATTCAATGTGTTTTAATTTGCAGACTATCCTAAGCATGAAACTAATGCATATTCATGTCTCTGTAACTATCTTGTGAACCTACTGAGGTCTGCTAACTGCTAAGGACAAAAAGAGGTCGTACGATACAAAAGTTATCCACCTTTTGATATGCTACTCCAACTTGAACCTTTTTTTTCCCTTTTGGCCTCCATCTATGTGAACATTGCCGAGTGTATATAATGTACAAAACAAAGTGCAGCCTATTTCTCCCCAGATGCATGCATCTTCTGAAGATTATGTCCTCACATGCTCCGGACAGGTACCCTGCCACTGCCCTTAACTTCAGGGAGGCCATGCACAATTGGCTCCTAGTAGTAGTAGTAGTAGTATCACTTAAATCAGCTATGGCTATTCTTTCCGATCTCTCTCTTGACCGGCCGATGGTTTCAGGCGGCATGAACATGGCACACCAGTTAACGCAGCAATTTCGCATGCACAGTACTACTACTGCACAGGTGGGTTACTAATTAAATTGGCTAGACATGTGGACGGTAGACTCTTTTCAGGACACAAGACAGACACATACTTAACGCACACTCCATTTACGTCATCCCACGCACACACATGTACTCATAACATATGTTAGAATTTTTTTTGAGGCATCAGGACCTCACAAAGTACGTTGACACGTTTTTTTCATTGAACGTGCACGCATGTGTATCCTTCTAATTAGCACGTCGGATTCGATCCAAAGGACTGAAAAACAAGGTGGGTTGTGTGCTCTGCGGCAACGCTAACCAACCGAGCTCATATGGTAGACTCTTGCACACTAGAGGAGTTATCCTGAATAGTACTCCTATCAAGCGTGCATTTTGTTAAAAAAAAACATATATACAAACTTCGGTACGCATGATTTCCTGGTTGATCGAGCTATATATGTATTATCCTAGCCGGCAAATAGCTAGCTATATTAATTGATCGAGTCAGCATGTGCTAAGTGGGAGAGGGTATGTGCACGCTTGTCAGCATGTGCTGTCGGTGACTAGGAAGGATGAGGATTCCAACGAGGAGCCACAGTTTAGGTAGGGTTGTACTGCAGAGAGATACTGTATGTACAATAATCGGGTTTGCTATAGCGGCCGCCGCATATACTGTAGCATTTCCACTTAGGCATGGTACTTGCTTTTACTGTACGAAAGAAATTATACTGTAGCTCAGACATTGTAGCACTTGATCTGAACCATTGTGTTTTGATCGGACGGTTGAGAGACACTTCAAATGTAGAGCATTGTTCATCCTCTGTATTTACCCCTCCAATTCATAGGATTCGAATCTTGAACAGAAGTAATGTGCTCTCTTCGGTCCAAGAAATAATCCGGTTTATGATTATTTTTTTCCAGGCTAGCTCTAGCTAGGGTTATAAATAAGCTGAGCTCGAACGAACCCAGCCTCCCGCTCGAGCACGATACAAGTTTGAGCCGAGCTCAAGCGAGCCTGAGTTAGGGTTCGAGCTTGGACATAGGCTCGAGCGAGACTAGGCCCAAAGCTCGAGCATACTCGAGTTTGGCTCAAGTAAGCTCGGTAATAGTAAAAAACATGCATCAATTTTAAATAATTAGAAAATCTCGAGTAGGCTCGAACTCGAGTTCGAAGGAAGCTCAGTAACCGTTAACATGCAGCAGTTTTCAACAAGATAGAGAGGGTTATTCGATCATTTTTCAACAAGATAGGAGGGCTATTCGAGAGAAATTCGAACTTGGCTTGTTAAAGATCATGAGCTCGGCTAGTTTGGAGCTTAAATTGAGCCACGCTCGAGCGGTTTTCGAGCCTCAAACTTTTTTTACCGCTCTAGCTCTGGCATACAAACTAGATCCGATGGACAATTTTTTTCGATACTTGCATATATGTCGACGGTCAATAGTTCAAAAAGGTGATCACCAACGTGCCCGTAAAATTGATTTTTCAAGACCTGAGGGACTGAATTGCAGCAGGCCGCATGCAACACGAGAGAGGGTACGGTACAGTGCCATAGAAATGCAACCACCGAGTTCTTTTTTATCACTAGGGCTATAAGAAAAAACATATGCTCACAGCTAATTTCATCCATAAAAGCAACAACCAAAACAGACGCAAGAAAAAGAAAAAGAGAAAGAGAAAGGAATAAAGATACTCAATAAACAATTTGTCATGGTTGTGTAGGTCGTACCTAAGTTTTTACTCTCAAAAGCAATCAGGTTATAAGAAAACAGATATCATATTGTGGCAAATCATATATCCTCACAATTAAGCCATGTTTTGTTTTTGTATTTGTAGGGTTTACCTAGCTTTAGTTTATTTTTGTCTAGTTTAGAAATTCTTTTTGTTTATATTTTGTATTGGTTCACAGGACATAAATTTACTTTTTTTTGTTCTACATCAGAATAGTTCCTTGTTCCCGTACTTGAAATTTAGGTGATTGAAATTTAGCAAAATTCCGGTCAATCCCATAAGACCATAATACAATCTCTAAAAGAGATCTTTGCGTGAAGTCGCCAACTCACACTTGCGCTCACGAAGACAACTAACGTAAAACTAACCTCTAAAAAATAATTAAAAAAAACGTAAAACTAACCTCCCGAAAAACACGCAAAGTGAAAAGCTAGAGAGAAAAAAATGCAAGAAAAGGGCAAAAAAGAGAGTAATAACGAGAGAGAGAGAGAGAGATTTGAGAGTATAAATAGCCCAAGCCCTCCTCCCTCTATCCCCTGCCCCCCCCTCCATTGCCTCCCTCGCCGCCCTTTCCTTCCTTCTCCCCTCCCAAATCCCACCGCCCCTCCTAAAACCTCCTCCTCCTCCCTCTCCTTCTCCTCGCGAGCGAGCGCCCACAGGCACAGACCCCACCCAGTCCAGGAACTCGCGCGCCAGCCCGGCTGGGTCAGAAGGGTTCAGGCGGCAGCGGCGGATTGGCCGGAGATTCCCGGCGATATGAAGTACGTGCTGGTGACCGGCGGGGTGGTGAGCGGGCTCGGCAAGGGCGTCACGGCCAGCAGCATCGGCGTCGTCCTCAAGGCGTGCGGCCTCCGCATTACGTCCATCAAGATCGGTACATGCCCGCCGCCGTGCGAGATTTTTGTTCCTCCCCCCGTTCAAAAATCTCCTTTTCGGGCGGGGTGGCCCCAAAAAGGCGCGGCTTGGGGGTTTCTCGGGGAGGATTCAGCGGGGGCGGCTCTGAGCCCTCGATCCGGTTTCCGGCCAAAGATTTGATTTTGGAGCGATTCGTGCGGCTCAAGGCCGGCCGCGGGTGGGAGTAGGTGCGGGGAGGCCCTGCGATTCTTGGCTGGGTTTGGTGAAAAGTCCCTCTTTCGAACTTTCCGCCTAGTGCTCTCGCCGTTCCAGCTCGGTGTTTTAGGGGGTTGTGGTGTAGGAATGGATGTGATGTTTATTAGCCTGCTAATCTTGTCTTTTGTGCGTATGTGAGACAGGTTTTTATGATATTTTTCCAGAGATCGATTCGTTAGGGGATAAGTATAATCGGGACACCTGCCCTAGCTTTTGCACTATGAGCGAAGGGGATCTTTTTCCCTGTTTCTGCTTAGTAGAAGATCTTTTTTTTTTTTTGGGGGGCGCGCTCTACATCTTTTATGTGGTGGTGATTTGGGTATCTTTTGCTCGAGCCATAAAGGTCTCAAGTTTGAACAATGGTGGCCCATCCAAGATTGGTCTAATGTTCTAGAAGCTTCTGACTTTTACTTCATTGTTTACCACTTATGCATGAGGTATCTCTAGCCAATATAAACACCTCCTTTTTGAGACAAAAAATATGAGTTACTTGGACGAATTCCCACTTCCCAGATATCTGAACATAAAATGTTTTTGAATTGGATGCGCATAAATTTGCCACAACTCTCAAATTTGGGCTAAACTTTTGGTCCTCCATGCTGCGCCCACGGAAACAAGGTGGTTGGAAAAGACTAGGTTTGCCCTCCCATCAGCACGGAGACAGGGACTAGTTGGAGCCCTGGTTCAGCCATGGGTTGATGAAATCCTCTATATGGCTTTAGTTTTCTCACGGAGAATAGCAAAATATTATTTATACTTGACATCCCTTGATATTTAGTTCTCATCATTTGGCTACGGATAAAATTTTTCTGGCTTCGTCCCTGCCTCCCATCCTTGTCTTTGTCTATCAGATGCCTTACGCTGTGGACGGCTCGCAAATGCTGATTTAGATATCGGGTGCCGCGAAACGCTGATTTAGATATCAGCGTGTCAAACCATTGGATGCCACCTTAGCGCTTTGGAATCTCTGACTTAATTCAATGTTATATTTCATATTTTGTTTCCTCCTAGTTATTCTTATCCAGTATCACCTAAAGCCTGCTTTGTTTTTGCTGTTGTAGCCTTGTGACTCTTTGTACTGTTGCTGCACTTGGGCTTGATTGTACTTTTGCCTTGTACAATTGCTGGCGGCAAGCCAGCTAACATTTGCTCGCATGCTCTAGTTGCTTTCTTTTATCTCCATGAGTTTGACATGTTCTCTTTGCACTATCTGAATACGCAGATCCTTACCTTAACACCGATGCTGGGACTATGTCCCCATTCGAACATGGTGAAGTGTTTGTGTTAGATGATGGTGGCGAGGTACTGATACGTGACCAAGTCAAAATTTTCAACGGCTAGCACATATTTGCTCATCTCATTAAGTGTTGTCTTCTGCATCTTGTAGGTGGACTTGGATCTTGGGAATTATGAGAGGTTTCTTGATATTAAATTGACCCGGGACAATAATATAACCACTGGAAAGATCTACCAGGTAAGCAAATTATTTTCTCCTTGACAGAACTTAATTTATATGGTATTGGGTTTGCAAATAGGCACCGTGGATGTATTTAAAGTTTCAGCATAAGTTGAATTCATAAATCTTAACTATATGTCATTGGGGGGCTACATAGCTATTTAACAGCATTCATCGGCATGCAAACATCCAGAACAGTTTTGAAATGGTTCAATTGATGTTGACGTTGACATTTTGTACTGCATAGGAAGGAAAAGGATGTCCTCGTCGTCTTATGTGACTTGAATACATTAAGAATGCAAGAGATTTTTTTTATTTAACCACATGGATATATAAGAATAATATCATGTCAAATATGTGACATCGTAAATACAGTTGCTGTTCCCTGCATAACAAACTGCCCTGACTTTCTTATTATACTTTTTTAATGGTTTATGACAGTCTGTTATTGACAAGGAGAGGGAGGGGGAATATTTGGGAAAGACTGTCCAGGTATGCGGACTTATCTTTGTTTTTGTATGTCTTGGTAACTTTTGGATGTATGTTTCCTGATCATTCAACTAATTTTACCTTAAGGTTGTGCCGCACATCACAAATGCCATACAAGAGTGGATCGAGCGTGTTGCAATGATACCAGTGGATGGGAAGGAGGGACCAGCTGATGTCTGCGTGATAGAACTGGGGGGCACTATAGGTGGGCATGAGATAATTAATTGTTTTTAATATTTATTTTGGTCGATAGCTGTTCCAATAGACAGTTTAGATCTGATTTTCCTGTAGCTTGATTGCGTTGTCACTCCTGCTTCAGGGGATATTGAATCTATGCCATTCATCGAAGCTCTGGGTCAATTCTCTTATCGTGTTGGTAAGGAACTTGTAGAGTTATACTGATACATAAACACTGTCATGAGTAAGTGGGTATTTACAATCTCCTTTTGGACTTTACTTTGGTTGCCAGGTCCTGGTAATTTCTGTTTGGTGCATGTCAGTCTTGTTCCAGTTCTGAATGTTGTTGGTGAACAGGTAGCTGGACTGTCTGGTTGATTCATTTACTATGTTCCACTGTAAATTAACTTATTATTTCGTTTGCATGACATTATTTGGATAAACCTGTTTAGTTCAATTTACCTAATATTTATTCTACGTCTGTTATTTTCTCTTGTAGAAAACTAAGCCGACCCAACATAGTGTCCGTGGTTTAAGGGGACTTGGGCTCACCCCAAATATTTTAGCTTGTCGCAGTACAAAGGTTAGGCAACAAATTCATTTTACCGTTATGATGTATCTTGGTAGATTCTTCACTTTCTTGGGTTTCTTTACATTACTTTTCATAAACTGCAATCTTATTTAATAGGTTTTGGAAGAAAATGTGAAGGAAAAACTCTCTCAGTTCTGCCATGTGCCGGTAATGGAATTGTCAACTTTTGTTATCAGGGATAGCTTCATTTGCTTTGGTAGCTAATCGCTCCTGGTAGCTCATGAGTAATTGTATTTTGCAGGCAGCTAACATTGTCACTCTCTATGATGTTTCCAATATTTGGCGCATTCCTTTGTTGCTACGGGTATAGCACATCTCATTTTTCTTTGCAGTAAATTCATATTTGATGTCCCCCACATTCGTGTTTAATACTGAATCTCATTTGTGCCCTGCAGGACCAAAAGGCACATCAAGCTATTCTTAAAGTTCTGAACCTTGAAAGGTTTGTCTCCATATATCTAGTCAGTATGTTTTTTCTATGCTGTATTATTCTGTGTCCGGGCAATGGACATTTATTCGTAATGCTTGCAGCTTTGCTCAGGATCCAAAGTTGGACGAATGGGTTGCAAGAGCTACTATATTTGACGCCCTCCAGGACACTGTTAGTTTTTTTTCACTGATTGTTGCCCTTTGGCCTTTTCGTTCTTAGTTTCAAGTGACTAATGCTCGGATTCCAGGTGAGGATTGCTATGGTCGGGAAGTACACTGGCTTATCTGATTCGTACCTCTCTGTGTTGAAGGTGAGCTAGATTACCTTGGTGATAATCATTTTTACCTTCGAAATTTGATCACTGCTGTCTAATACTTGAGTCTATTGCAAAACATTCTTAGGCCCTCTTGCATGCTTCTGTTGATTGCCGCAGAAAACTTGTTGTTGATTGGGTTGCTTCTACCGATCTTGAGGACTCCACTGCCATTGAGGTTTGGCAGTCTCCTATTACTCCACACAATCATTCCGAGCTGTTTTCTTTTCTTACTTGGCCCTTGCTAAATTTTCTAGGCACCTGATGATTACAAAGCAGCATGGAATTTATTGAAGGTGAGGAGTTCGCATAAAAAATATTTTATACACTTGGAAAATTGGAATGGTGTCACATATATGATTACCGTAACATATTATACTTTCTACCATGGTTATCTGAAGAGCTTTCATTTCAGGGTGCCGATGGCATTTTAGTACCTGGTGGCTTTGGAGATAGAGGTGTTCAAGGGAAAATTCTGGCCGCTAAGTATGCCCGTGAAAACAATGTCCCATATCTTGGTATATGTCTTGGAATGCAGATTGCTGTCGTAGAGTTTGCTCGGCATGCCATGAATCTCTCTGATGCGAACAGCACAGAATTTGATCCCAATACCAAGACCCCATGTGTTATTTTTATGCCTGAGGTAATTCTTTTGTAAAGTCGCTTGCAATTTTCATTGTGAATTAAACATCACACTGGTCACCATTAAAAATTTAATGGCAAGATAGCAACTTTGTCTGTCCCATGCAGATCATCTTGGAATTATAGTTTTATTTATTTTTGTTTTAGGGTTCCAAAACACATATGGGTGGCACAATGCGCCTAGGATCAAGGAGGACATTCTTCAAGGTTGCTGATTGCAAGTCTGCTAAATTGTGAGTGCATATAGCTCCTTGCATAACTCATTATGGCCCTAGGCCTAGAGTTATTTGTTTTTAGAATCCTTACTAAAGATTTATTGGCTTCTAATGCTATTTATTTTTACTGCTTAGGTATGGCAATGTCAGTTATGTAGATGAGAGGCATCGGCACAGATATGAGGTTCGTTTATTAATATTTGCCACTTCCTAGGTGTCCATCTAAATGCTGCGAAATCTGATGTCTATCTTATAGTCTCTTGATTATTTCTTGTCTGTTCACTTTGTCTGCCTCTAGTAAGTAGTAACATGGATTGAAACATTGCCATTCACAGGTGAATCCTGATATGGTGCCAGAGTTTGAAAATGCTGGACTTCAATTTGTTGGCAAAGATGAGACTGGAAGGAGAATGGAGGTCTGACTAAAACTGAGGCTTGCTTGAACAAATTTTCATTTTTGCCAAAGCTGCCTTTTGATCAATTTGCTATTTCTAGATAATCGAAATACCCAATCATCGATATTTTGTTGGTGCACAATTCCATCTAGAGTTCAAGTCAAGACCTTCGAAACCTTCTCCACTATTTGTGGGTAAGCTGTTGAATAATCTCCAGCTCACAATTTTGCTATCTCATTTGCTTGTTCAGAATCTTTTTTTATTGTACTTTGTATTGTAAACAGTTGCTCCTGGAACTACATGTTAATCCTCATTTGTATTTCTGCAGGACTAATTGCTGCCGCATCTGGGCAACTTGATAGGGTGCTACAAGGTTGCTGCAATGGCCATGCTATTCCCGCTAAACATCCTTTAAGCAATGGTTCTTACGCATCTACAGTACACCAAAATGGGCATGCAAAGAAGCTTGCCAATGGTCTTTCAAATGGAACATACTATGCCAATGGCAATGGCGTGCATGCTTAGTGCGTCAGTAGGTGGCCCAAGGATTTGCACCCATTTACTTTTTTGCAGTTCTTTTTTGCATCAGTTTTTGTCGTGGCTGGTCAACTATCATGGTCGCTCGAGGAAGAAAAAGTTCTTGTGCTCGATGCGGACTGTCTGCAGGGGATGGTGCTCGTTCGGTGGTTTTTTAGCGAAGGAACCGAGCTGGATCTCTTTGAAGGCGTGAGATAGTGGTTTGCGTGTTCTTCTCGACCCTTTTCTGTAAGCCAAGAGAACAGAAGTGGGTAAAGAGAGTTTCCATGCTGTATATCTGAAAAGAAGAAATGCTGAATGTTTTGATTGTTCTTATTTAAAATAGATTTTGAGTGAGTTCTAGAGCTGATGCTGAAAATGCTGCAATGGAAATGAGAATTTCAGTGTTAGGCAGTCTGTATTTGGACACAGTTTTTGTGCTTTTGCACAAATAAGTTAATGCTTTGCATGATTGTACCAGTCTGCCTTGTTATTCTGAATGATGATCAGTTAGTGTACCATAATTCTGGAGCCTGAAATTCGCTGTATGGTGTGTGCTTTTTCAGGAAAAGTTGAGTTTTTCGCTATCTTGGGCTTATGTGTTGCTGTCTTGTTTTCTTGCCCTGTCGTTTGGCATAGTTCTGCCAATTGACTGACGCTTGGACTAAATTTCAGCTCAAGTAGAAATAGCTTTGGATTGCCTTGATTGCCTTTGTCATTTGTTGTTGTTCCGTTATTTCGTCGTTCTAAACCCGTGCATAGTTTCAGTCTGCTATAAGCATAGGAAGCATTATAGTTCAATCGGGAGAAGTGCTGCATACAAGCGCAGTTTGATTTTGGAGAATAGATGACATTGCATGAAAAAAAGGGTCAGCAGTGACGGTTTGGCATGGCACCACACTACACTGACGGATCATTCGTATAGTCGGTATATATTCTCTACGGTTCAACTTCAACCCAAGGATCAAGTGTTGGAATGAAAGAACTGAATGGATATTGCACTTTTTATGTCAATTGTCCTAACTCCTAACCACTGATATCATATACAATTCGAAAACAAAGAACACTTGATGTTTGAGACAGGAAAGGGTTAATATAGTGAAATCGTACCAAATCTGTAAAATGTGCTCTGATTTTTCTGACCAAGCCTGCTAGTTGCTATACCCGAAGGCAAAACAAAATACAACACAGGTAATCGAATAAAACACTTCTGAAAACAAAATTCCAGCCCATCTAAATCCAATCTGTGAAACAGTACGCTGAAGAAAATGTCCCAGTCAGTCTTATAAAACTAACCACAATGAAAACAAAGACTAATGTATCAGCAATTCTGTGCCAGTTTAGCTGGAAGCCTGTAGTCATACTCGAGGGATGACAGCTCAAAATACCTGCAAAGCACACAAACTTCGTCTGTGTTAATTTCGCACCAGAGAATGGAACAACAATCCACATGATCACAAAATATTTCTGATGTACTTGTTTTGACCATTTTACTTGTTTAACATAGCTGACGGAATTGCACATAGATAAGACAATGTTGTCCATAATCCATAGTAATGAAAGTATGGTTAATTATATTTTGCAAATTCAAACAATTCGTCCATCAGTGCTAAACCTATTATATGCACAGCCATTCCGTCAGTGAAGGTTTGCAACAAATTCAAACATAAGCTTCTCCTATTCTTCTCTGAATTCAAACTAATTCTTGCAAAACTGATACCAAAAACTCCAACGTACAGACCTCTGAAATCCAATACCGTAACAATCCAACATCAACACCACTTCATAGTTCATAGATGCTACCCCGCTATATATCAACTATCAGTGAAGGTTGCAACAATCTTGTGGCGAATTATATATGCTTGTATGCGCATGAATAGTCAATGCCACTTCGCAGATGCTGCTATGAATAATTTCACTTCATGATATATATATCGTAAACTCATCAGATTTCTTGTCAGTACATCCAAACCAGCACTGAACACTGAACCGATTCTAGGAAAGTCTAAAAAATTTCTCACCTTTGCACGACCCAAAGAAGGGAAGCACCAGCCATTATTCTCCCTCCTTAATGGCTCAGTCCTCCCACTCCCCAAGAAGCTTGTCGACCAGCTCCACCAGCTTTCCGGACTCTGGCCGCAGCATCGCCTCCTCCAGCGCCCACGCCTCCTCGATCCTCGCGTCCTGCAGCATCGCGTCCCGCACCGCCTCCCGCAGCTTCCGCGAGGGCCGGATCCCGTCCGCGGCCAAATCCCGGAGCGCGACGAGCGCGTTCTTGGGGTCCTCGAGCCGGCAGAGCCCCGCGACGGCGATGGCGTAGGTGGCGCCGTCGGGGCGGTGAGGGGAGTCGGGGCGGCAGAGCCAGCGGAGGACGGAGGCGGCGTCGCGGGCACGGCGCATGGAGAGGAGGTGGCCGACGAGCGGGGTGGCGAGGGGCAGGGGCGAGGGGCGGACGGGGTGGTGGCGGATGGCGGTGAGGAGGGCGAAGGCCGGGGTGAGGGTGGGCATGGAGGCGAGGTGCGCGGCGAGTGGGGAGAACGGGAGGCGCTCCGGGGAATCGGGCAGGAGGAGCGCGGCGGAGAGGAGGCGGCCGGCGGCGGGGACGCGGCCCTCGGAGATGAGGCGCGGGAGGAGCGCGGAGATGGCGTCGAGGTCGGACGGGGAGAGGGGCTCGGGCGGGGGCTTGGAGAGTGGCGCGGTGGTGCAGAGGCCGCGAAAGACGCAGTGTAGGAGTAGGACGGTGCCGCCGCCGCCGGCGAGGCGGAGCGGCAAGCGGGGGAGGAGCATCTTTGGGGCTTGGGGGGATTGGGCCGGCAGAGGGGTTGTGTTGGAAACTGGCTCCCCTCCACTGCAGTTGTTAAATGACTGCATGCACGTGCATTGCCGTCAGATTTACGATCGATGTCTCGGATTTGAGCAGGGGAGCAGATCCTCGAGAGAAGCACTGGAGCGAGGGAATTTTACAAAAAAATGTTAATTCTCGCGTTCCAAACTGGATTTAGGGAGGGATAAGGGATTACACCATTTTGAACGGGATTTGGTGAAGAATTACTCCGTTTTTAAGAAAGAACTTCTGTGATATTCTTGCATTCAAAATGCGACTGGTCTTCAGTACAAGCCTCTCGGCTCATTTCGGTCATCTCTGCAGTGGACTCTTCCTGCTGAATAGCAGCTCATCCTCCTAGCTGCTCGTTCAGATCTTGTGGAGCTAAGCATCCAGTTTCCGTAACAACCCAATCTAGACAACCCGACTAGAATCTAGAGCTCTATCAAACAGTCCCTTGTATTGTAAGGAGAGGCGAGCCACCATTATCGACTAGGCAGTAGCTTCTGAAGGTGATTGCCGGTTTAACTAAGATGCGAACACGTGCACATTGGGGGAACACGAACACGGAAGAATTCTCTTGTCAGCAGTAACGAAGTTCTTCAGCCAGTGGGCACCGGAAGAGAAGCAAAAGTTCACTCATCACTGCAAGCCAAATTGCATCATGTGCGTCGTGGTTTAAGTACCAAGATTGAAATAGAACTGCACTTCATCGTCCAAAAAAGCTAGTAAATTGTAATCGTCGCCAATATGATTATTGGGAAAACAAAACTAAGAGATTGATCATTACAGGGAGATGCCACACCACATCGGAACACTACGATGCGATTCAACAAGCTAAATTGCCAAAACTTTGCGATTCTTCAAGCCTGGGAATATATTAGCTCTATTGATCCAGCAATACTTCTTTCGTCTTACCACGACCGCAATTGCTGCACCAGCTCACGCGGCCGTCACCGTCGCCGCCGGCTGCTCGTCGTCCTCCTCCGCATCCTCCTTGCCGGCGCCCGGCAGCCCCGCCGCCTCCTCGAGCTCCTTCCACGGCCCGTCGAACTGGTCCGGGAACTTCTTGCGCAGCCCGACGACCACCCGCCTCGCCGCCCGCCCCTTGCCGGCCTCCTTGAGGCCGCGCACCAGCGCGCGCACCGTGCCGAGGTCCGCCACCTTCCGACGCTTCACCCCCTCGTAGAACACGTCCTCAGCCTCCGACCACCTCCCCGCCCCGCACAGCGCCCCCACCACGCACGTGTACGTCGCGCAGTCCGGCGCCGACTTCGCCGCCGTGCACCCCTCCCCCTGCTCCTGCTCCTGCAAGCTCCTGTACACCTCCACCGCCTCGTCCACCCTCCCGTGCCGCGCCATGGCCCGCATCAGCGCGTTGTAGGAGACGACGTCCGGCCGGAAGCCCGCCTCCTCGCGCATGGCCCGGATCAGCTCCTTGACCTCCTCCACCGTGCCGCTGGTGGACTTGTAGGTGATCCTGACGTTGTACGCGGCGGCGTCGGGGGCGATGCCGTGGCCGTCGACCATGACGCGCCACAGTTCCTCGGCGCGGTGGGGCTGGTGCTGCTTGTAGAAGGAGTCGATGATGGTGGTGTAGAGCTGGAGGGAGGGCGGCGGCTGCCCCTGGAGGAGGTGCAGCGCGGAGTCGGCGCCGGAGGTGAGGCAGAGGGACTTGGCGAGGATTAAGTCCGTGACGGCGTCGCGCGGGGCGGAGGGGTGCGCGGCGAGGAGGGAGGGCACGAGGCGGGCGAGGCGGTGGCGGCGGAGGAGCGGGCCCAGGAGGGCGTTGAGGTGCGCGGCGGTGGGCGACGGGATGGTGGAGAGGAGCGCGGAGGCGCGGTCGGGGAGACCAACCGAGGAGAGGGCAGAGAGCGCGGCGACAGGCTGGGACGGGAGGAGCGGCGCGAGGGCGGCGTCGATGTCGTTCAGGCGGCCCGCGCGGGCGAGGCTGCGGAGGCGGGCGAGCGGGACGGGGAGCTCGGCGTTTCCGGCGGTGGAGAGGAGGCGGCGGGCGGAGGTGGAGAAGAAGGCGGAGGCCATGGCTGCGGCGGAGCTGGGTGGAATCGATCACAGTAACAGGTTCAGGTTAGGTTAGGGTTTTAGGACTCGGCTGCTGCGACTGCGAGTTGAGTGGGGTGAGGCTTCTTTTGCGGGATTCAATGGGAGGGAGGTGGGCCGTGTTGGAGGCCTGCCTTCCCATATCTTGCTGGCAGGTAGAGTAAAAGCAGTAATTACTGTTTTGTGTTTATCTTTGCATAGCCAGGCACAGAAATTACATCATCAAATTCCATTACCAACTCAAATCTCCAACGATAGCCGTGATGAATTACACAAAACTAGCAACAGTTTTACTTGGAACCTGGATCTTCACCAGAACAATTCAATGCTACAGTCAGTAGCCAGCACTGAACAGTGGCGACAGACTGGATTTGGAAGCTCCTGCTGCCTGTTTATTCTTGAAATCAAGCCAGTAAAGGACACACCAACATACGTTACTACAAAGGATGACAATAACGAGGATAGCCTCAAGAAGGAAGGGAATCCTAAGGCTATGGACATGACCAACACGATCAACCAACCTCTCAGATGATAAAAATGGCAGTGCCAAGAAAAGGATCAGCATTTCCTCCCGCTCACTCAAAAACAGACCGAACAAAACATCAGAGGTAAATTATTCATTGCAAGTAGAATTCTTGGCAAAAACAACAATGTCCTATGCTTCAGGTGGCAGGGCAATGTCTTGAAAGATTTCGTACAGATCAAACAAACAGAACAAAGATTGGCCCAGCAAATGAGACCTTGGATTCTCTCGTGTAAACAGGTGCCGCAATTGTTCTTCAGTAAATTTCATCAGATGAAGTACAAGCCTGCAGATGCAACTACTCTCTGGCTTCAGACCAGTGAAGAAAAACAGATACTTCACATAGAAACTTGTACTACTATGTAGCACCAGCCTCCTCTTTCCTTTTGCGAGCCCACCTTGGGCTAACCTCGATAAGCCGGTGTGGCATGAGCTGCCTCTCCTTTCTGGTTAGCTTCTTGTAGTTGCTAACTCTGAGTTTCGCAATCTTTGCCTCTTCCTCAGCGGTAGCCTCTCTAACCACCACCGTCAGTCTGCACCTAGGTCTCACCATGACACCACACCTTCCTTTGGCATGGTAAGACAACCTCTTCAGGTAAAGCCCTTTCCCCACAAAGGCCTCCTCTGTGGTGCCAAAAAGATAAGGGATAAGAAAGGAATGAAATTTAATTTATTACAAATATGGAGGGAAATGGGTGCTTCCTTAAAATCTTACCCACAATAAGTTTATCAGGATCCAATCCATGGTTGTGAGCTGCATTGGCACGAGCAGAATGGATCACCTGCAGTGATTGGTAGGAAGAAATGCTCATGAAAAATATCAATGGTTGCTGTCCTATCTATCACAGGAAGCAGCTCAAAGGGCTCGATTTTGCTAGTTACAGAACCTGGTACAAAGTTTTCGCAGCCCTTTTAACTGTCACTTGCAGCTGCAGTAGGGCATCTTCCACACGCATTCCTCGAACCAGCTTGGCTACCAGATTCACCTTCTTGGGGCTCTAAAACAGCCAGAAAGATTAGGGATAATTAGAGAGATGTTTAATCTCTTGATGTAGTAAAATAAAATGAGCAGTACACCAGTTAATGAAGTCCGTGCTACCTTAATCTCTCTACATATATGCTGTCAAGTGAGATATTAACCGAAGAAACAACTTAGCAAATGTTACAGCTGTCCCAACCATATATAAATTAAGCTATGAATAAAAAGCTACAAACACATGTTGAACTGCAGTTAAGCGACAAGTGCAGCTTCTACCAAAAAAAAAAAGACGTGTAGACAATGAAAGATTTCTATTTTCATCATTACTAACAGTGTGCTTCGCTGCATCACCATTTAAAATCTCATGAACATGTATTTAACTATTTCAGAGAATACATAAAACAGCTTAATGCAGCTAATGCATGATATTCTGCATACTGCAGGTTTCACTGTTGGCGACATACCCAGCATGTAACCATTTTAGGAGGAATATAGCTAGTACTGTGTTATTGTTTACCTGCTTGATATCTTTCTTGATGGCTTGGACCTTCAGTCGTTTAACCACTGCTCCCGTTTTGTCAGTTTCTTCTGAATCCCCCTGTGGAGGTGTCAAAGGAGAAGAAATGGGAACCATAGCATCATCTGCAGCAAGCAAGCTCCTTGTGGTTGAGATTCCCTACAATGAAATGCCAAGTATCCATGTAAACAACTACAACATTGAGCTAATGTAATTTTCCTCCAAACATAACGCAAATAAAAGATACGGCATTATGAAGCCAAGCAATGTGATCATATGGTGCCATTATGACACCCACCTAACCAATGACAAAAGGCTGCTGCTCACGAAAGTGCTCTTCACAATTTCTCGGTGTCAAACAGATGCGATTGCAAATACATAATTTTAGTTCTTATAAAAAGTCAGCTAGTGGCCCCAAAGAAGCATGGCTGCATAAGAAACTGAAATAGCATGGGAGGAGTGCATACAGCATTGCGGATCAGCTGATGGAAGTTCACTGGAATCCCCCTGGAGACAAAAGCCTGTGCCCTCAAGAAGTTTGTGTATTGGCCTACATGGTTACGAATCACAATCGTTAGAAGCAATAAAATTAGCAAGACTAAAGTACCTTCACTAAACTAGCTACAAAATGAACAGTTCTAAACAAAGCAAATGAACAGAGATATTGTGGATTCACCCAAGACTAATACTTGATGGCGTGGCATAACATCACATACTGTATCAGAGCTCATAAAAAAAAACTCATACAACCAAAGTTAAAGGATCGTAGTACCAACACGGTGCGTGCATGATAAGAAAACATGGATTTATCTATAATGGCACAAATAGCAACTGACACCAATTAAACAGAAACGAAAGGCTTAATCCTTGAATCTGAACACCACATTCTCATTAGCTTCGACAAACAGTTACCTAAATTCTACCAAAACTGGCTACCCTGTACTTCAGATGAGCATTCAGATGATATCCGTGCATATCAATACAATAGCTAAATGAAGCCTTGAGCCTAGGGGCAAACAGGCACGCACCCAAGCCAAACGGAGCATTCGCGCTGCTGCAGCTATAGCTGGCCGCGAACACACGACCACCCTGCTTCGGGGCCGCCTCCGCCGCAGCGCCGAGCCGGCGAAGAACGGCACGAGCGCCCGCCGCCCGCCAGACCACCATGGCCCAAGAACCTGCGAGATCGTTCCACCCATCATATAAACCGCTCAGGAAACATAAAAAAAAATGTAACGAATCAACATAAAAAATAGGTCCTTTCAAATCTCGTGGGGCACATCGGCGAGGTCAAGAGGCGGCGCGCCGGCGCCGGGGCAGATGAGCACGCCATCTGATCCTACATTCTCTTTACACGCTGAATAGGATAAACAGGTTACCTGATCGCCGCCCGCGCCGCAGCCGCCGGAGATAGAAAAGAATACGACGGCGGCGGAGGAGGAGAAGAGAGAAGGCACGGTTGGGGAAGCCGAGGAAGGAGGCGGCGGCGGTGTGGGTTTGGAGAGAGTGGGGGATCGGCGTTCAGCAACGAAGGGAGGGAGGTAATGGGCCGCCTTGGGGGGGGGGGGGGTATTCCATTGGGCTTTCCCCTTCTTATTTTTGACCTTTGTTTCTTGTTGTTTGGTTTATTTTGACAAATTTTGGCTTGGTTTATTATGGACATGAGCGCTCGTAACCCAAACTCTGACGCCAGTTGCAACTTGCAAGAGCAGCGGAGTGATCTCTTTTTCGGTGAGATTACCTTTTTTTCGAGAGAAAGACAGTTTTATTTATTACTCAAGAACACAGTAGCGATGGCACGCTCGACACAAGACGGAAAACTCTCACGACTCAGGGCATGTAGAACAGCTTGTGCCTTAGGGTTGTTTTTAAAGGTTTCAACTCATCTATAGACAATATTAGAGACAATATCTCTAATAATTTATTTATAAAAATTATTTATTCTCAACACAACTTCTCTCCTTACACACTTACCATTTGCGATGGTTTATGTGCTTAGCTTGTCCTTATATAAGAGATGACATATTCTCTGTCTTCACGTCTTCTCTCCTCATACTAGATTTTTGAGTGATATGATAGCTAAAAAACGACTGAGGTGATCACTATTGAAAATGCCCTCGTAATATTGTGAATTGTGTTTTTTGCTACCGTGCAAGCTCGTGGGCTACAGTATTCTGCTCTCTTCTCGCACGCCGGATATCAAACTCCAAAAGAAGCCCAGCGAAGGAAATGGCTTCTTGAATCATGGAATGGTATTTGAGTTATTATTACTCTAAAACAAGTGTGGATTATTATTATTATCTGTAATTATTACAAAAATAAATAATTTTTTATGCCACCCTGTGATTATGTGACACTCTTTTAAAATCACAACGCATGGTTTTTCTACACGTCGTGTGCTGTCCAATCCTTCCAAGGTTCCTCAAGCAAGGAGTTTTGGGCTCATGTAGCCACTTTTAGAAGCGAAATAGTAAAAATAGTCTTTCGGTGAATAAAATGGCAACTGTACTGCACAAAAATGACGTGTTAGTGGGTTTGCCGCTAACCTAGTCTACGGCAGGTGGCCTGTCGCTAAATCAGTCGTGCCTACCGACCTGTGGTGGATTGGGTTAGCGGCAGGTCGCCTGTCCCCGGCTAGGAGCCCCCTCCCCTATAAAAGCGTGAAAAAAGCAGTTGAAACTCACTTTTAATAAATGTAACATCCCAAAGTTTTGTTACCAAAATAAAATTATTATTTTATTGGATTTTCTGAAATTTGAAAGAGTTTATTTGCTTTATTTGAATTTACGGAGTTTTACAAGTCAAAAATAAATTTTATTAAAGTTTTATTTGAGTTAAAGTTGAAAAATAAAAATTAAATTAATTTCTAGAATTTTCGGAATTTTAAAAGCTTTAACCTAATTATTTCAAAGCTAAAATAATTTATGTGCAAAAACTATTACCAACTTTAAGTTGAAAATAATTTTATTAAGTCCAAAATAACTCTAGAAATTTCTGTGAATTTTTCTAGGACTTTTGGATTTTATTTACTATTTTCTAAAGCTATTTTGAATTAACCAGATTAAATCAATTGATAAATCAAATTAAAATCCTCAAAAGCAATCGGTAAAATTCAACTCGACCTGTTTCCTATTCACGCAGCGCCACGACCCACGACCGCTATCTCCGCGCGCTCAACCTCATCAGCCCGCGTGCGTGTACGCCGTTGGATCCTGATCCGGTGGCCATCGCTTCACTCGCCTCTTTCCCTATTTGCTGTTGTCGCCGATAGGTGGGCCCCGTCGGTCATCTTCAACCTCGGCTTCGTCTTCTTTGCGCGGCCGCCATTGCGGTGAGTCCGAGCTTCAAACGACAACGGCAGAATCGGCCCAGATTCTCCGCGTGGGTCTCACGTTCTAGAGGCCTTATCTCTCCTCAACCAATTCTGAATCTTATCTTTTCAAAATTGAGTTTGAATCTCGTTTAATCTCTTATCCCTTTTCGGTTCCGAAAAGAACTCCACCGCTGTTACGCCATCTCGAGGCCTCCCAAGCCCTATAAATAGCCCCTAGCGTTCGCCCTTCTCCTCACACCCCGAAACCCCAAGTCACCGATCCTCTAGAGCTCCGACGTCGCCACAATTCCAATTTTAGGTTTTGTCGCCACTGGCATTGTTTCTTCAATTGCGTCGCCACCGTCGACGCCCTGCCGCCGTGGAGTACACCTTCGACACCCCTGCCGCGAGAGCTTCCTCAGGGACCTCTTCGTTGCTCCGGAGCATCGCCGACACCCTCGTCCGACAACAACCGAACATCTCTGTCGCCAAAAGCTCGCCGCCGGCCGACTCCGACCACATCTCGTGCTCCAACCGGTACCACTAGGTGCGCAATAGCCCGCTCTACCCAATGCGACCATTCACTCTCGTCGGCGAGCCCTCAATCGCGGTTGCCGTGCGCAACCGATGATCGCCGGCGTCGGGTCAACACGGCACATGGGTCAAATCGGCCACCTCAGCGTCCAGCTCAGATGCATGCACACGTGGTAGCCCAGGTGGCGCCAACGCAACACCCACGTGTGCGTCCGCGTGGCATGTTCCAAAAGCCCCAGGCCCGAGGCTCGGTAAACTTGGTTCACCATGAGCCGAGACACTGACATGTGGGTCCCACATGTCAGGGTTTTGTTTTATTTCAGTTAATCCCGATTTCCCGAGCGCTGACGTCACCTGGCGCAAGAATTCGGAATTCCCTTTAGGAAAATAATTCTGGAAATTCATTAAATCTCATATTTAAGGTTTAAACTTCTAAAATCCATATCTTTTGCATCCAAACTCCAACTTGGGTGATTCAAATTGCTAAATTCGTATAAAATCATTATCTAGCTAACTAAAGTATAAATTTCGCATTTTGAGTTAGTTTAATTTATCTTTTTGAATTTATTTGAATTTCAATTGATTTTGTCGTATTTTCGCGTTTAGACTTTGACGATTCCGGAGAGGTAGATCCTTCAGAGGAATTAGAATTTCAAGACTTCAATGAAGGCAAGTTATACCCTTGACCATATTGATCCCAGTATTTTAAAATATTTAATTTTGTTTTTAAAAGTTATTATTGCATGCATAGTTTTATTCAAGTTATTTTAAAATTCATGTTTAAATTCATAGATATGCCAATTCCTTTGTATAGCCAATATTGGTGTTTTGGATTGCCATGCCCTTGTCACCTTAGTAAAATAAATAAGAGATTTATGCTTAGCAATTGCTTAGACCAAAAAGATGATTTGGGGGAATCTTGGCCAAAATACAAATTTGATTTACAAATGAGACTATGGTATTGACTTTACCATAGATTGTTGAAAAATGTTTTGACAAGGAAAAATAAATAAAATTGGTTTGGACTTGGGCGAATTGGACTGTTGGTGGATGCAAGTTTATGAATGAGCTCAATGCAGAGAATGGTTGAGGCCTAGGGTTTGTTTTGGAAAGTTGCCTAGTCATGTAAGGACCGGTCTACGAGCCGCGGATTGTTAAGCCAAACTCGTACCACCACAAGTCTGGAATAGGACAGACTTGGCCAAATAAGCTATATTATTTCACCATGTTTATGTCTTGGAAATATGTGGGTGTCGTGAAGACTTATTGTTAATTCCCGCATGGCACAAGAGGGGGTCATCGTTTGGTGCGAAGCCTACGATTACGAAACCTTAGTGGGCATAATTATGTTGAAATAATGTAGGGTAAAGGCCTCGTGATAGCTGCTTAGTCGCACACCTACGGAAGCGTGTATTGGCCGACACAATAAGCAAACTATCTCTTGTGGGTAAAGCTGTACAAACTCTGCAGAGTATTAATCTATTCGAATAGCCATGTCCATGGTCATGGACATGCTTGGCGAAGCCACTCGAAGTTAGACTTTGGTTTTGTTTGAAAATACTTTATCACATGGTTTATGTAAGTGGGATTTGGGCAGAAAGCCTGGTGCAAGGGGGGTAATCCTTCACCATTTGTGTATGGAAGTTTATCCTACACTTGACATTGATGAATTAAAACATGAATTTGATTTTAATTAATCTAAAAATGGCCTTGGAAATTATTAGGAGTATTTAAACTGAAAATGATGTCTTATGCAAATAAACCCTGCCAATATCCTTTGTCTACTTTATGCATGCATACAATCTGTTACTTGACGGGTGTAACTTGCGAGCACGGTAGTAGAGCTCACTCTTGCTGAATAATCTTTATTCAGGAGAAGACCTCTATCAAGACGGTGAGGACATCGATGCTTAGGCTACGCCCCCAGACGATTGCCTGTGGCAAATCGTTGGGTCTACTACTCTTGATACCTACATTGTGTTTTGCTTTATTTGGCCTCAGGCCTTTGTAATGAACTCTGAATAATTATTAATAAAGTGTGTGATATGTTTGTGGTATCACTTTTGTTTAACTGTGTACACTAGCAATCCTGGACTAGTGTATGAACATAGAGAATTCGGGATCCTTCGCTCTCGGGTTCGACAATAAATAAATAAATAAGACAAAGAGCGGAGGGAAGGGAGATGAGGAGAGGAGAGGAGAGGAGGAAGCTAGTGAAGTGTTGTCCGTCTGTAGCATAGAAGGGGAGGAAGGGAGGAGCAGATCCGATGCACCACTTTGCAGGTAATTTATATATTTTTTTAAAAAATTTAACTTCGAAGCTCATGTAGGTTAGCAAATAAAACCGGTAGGTTCGTAATTGAATTGATTAGATAGTTTTAGATGTATAGTTATGCGATGTAATTTGTTGTAGTACATCTATTTTGTGTTTATAGTTTAGTTTTAGATATGTGGTTAATCCTGTAGGTCTATTTTATCCTACAGTACCTACCTGTAGGTCTATTTTATCCTGCAGTACCTAGTCTATTTTATCTTGCAATACCTAGTTTAATTTTTTGAAATATGATGTGATGAATTTTTTGTTTACTATCATTGTAATTTTTCGAACGACACTTGCATGGACTATGTGTGAGTAGCAGACTTGGAAGTGTGTTGTATGACGTTCGTGTGAAATATTACAACTACGCGATGACATATGTCCTATTTAGTTATGTCCTTCAAAGTATTGATGTTATGTCGGACGTTGAATAATTCTATGGAATGTATTTAGTACCTAGCAAACTTATCGTTGATTCCAAAGTTTTTTAACAGATTGCTAAATAGTGTAAGCAACAATTGAAATTTGCAATAATATACATTGTACCTGTATTTGTTGACGACATGCACTGACTTTTCTGTTTCTCATTCTTTAAGGTGTGGCGTTCGTAGGAGCTTTCGTGCAGTGGCCCTTCAAGCTACTGGATCTGGTCTTTAACACGACCCACCATAGCCGCTTCAGTACCGTTGAAGAATCTAGACCCGCTATTATGTGTTAATGGAGTATTTTAGTGATTAATGACAAATCTATTTGTGAGACTAACACGTTTATTAATATACCTATTGCTTAGTCTCAATTGGATAAAAAGGTGAAAATCACAGAGGTATACATTCGACATCATAATCTTATATCTTGTTGCATTCCTCAAATCCAAAATATAGGTTGAACTCCACAAATAGTCTAACTTGAAAATATGCATATATTCTCATTATACATTCATGTATGCACACATCTAGGGGGAGTTCACTCTATGTTTTGTGGTTTCATTAGTATTGATCCATATTCCTTTATCCACAAATATTAAGGATCTTTACTTTGAAACATATTATATGAGTATACAAAACTTGTGTAGTTTATACTTACTCATATTTATCCGCATTCAATTACTTGCAATTGAAGTGGTTGTCATCAATTACCAAAGAGGGAAAGATTGAAGTATCTTGTCCCACTCCCACCATTATGAGTTAATGGTATGTTGTGGTAATTAATGACAATCACATTGTGGAACTAATATTTTTCATGAGTTGGATGAATATGTTATGTTCCATGAGAATGAAGACTTTGGATGACATCATGAGTTGATTGTCATCAATTCAAGGTTCAAGAGTAAAGGATGCTTCATGTGTTGATGGACATTAAGAACTTTAAGAAAAGGAAATCATCGTGTGTCGATGATGTTCAACAAGAGGAGATGATCATGAGTTGATCATCAAGTAGTGCGTCACGCCTGACACCCATGATGGCAGCTCCTCAACCGGACTTGTAGGGAGGGTCCTCATGGCACCGTGACAGCAGTACCCCTACTCAGTTTGTAGATATAGGAATAATAGTCACATGAGCTTGTTCTTTTCACACTGAGTTTTTACTAACGCCAAGTTGTTCGAACATGACCACAATTCCATGCGTTCACGAGGCAGGAAAACGCAGAGACATTTGTACGAATGCAACGACCAGTCGGTTACTGCTCCTTGGTCGTATATCATTTGAGAAGTTGCATTAAGTTTAAATACATATCTTACTATTTGAAAGGAGGGGGTACAGGTGTCGAGCTACGACCTGGAGGACTAGAACATACAGTGGGACGCCGGTGGGGCTTCACAGGTCGATGACACTCTTAGATAGGTCTCCCTTGGGGCTTCAAAGCTCCAAGGCGCGTCTAGACTGAGCCTGTTGATGCGTGAGGGGTTCACAACACCCGCAGAGGTTACTCGCCCCTCTAGGCCAATTCGAACGCCAGACTTCTTGACATATTCGCACTAGTGGCCGCAGCCACCGCGCCGGAAGAAGCTAGTGGCCACATGTGGGGTACACTCGAAGAGGGCCCATGACTAGATGTGTCATTGATCTTATGTAAATATCAATTTGGGTATGACTTATATTATGCTTGTGTCGGCTTTACGATTCTATTTGTTGTTGTTATTGTGTGTATGACTAACCTTGTGCCCCAGTCAGCATCGCGACAGCCCACACATCATGTAGATCAAACGAACGTGTATACCCCACCTTCGTGCTAACCTTTAGCCCCTTTTCAAACCGAATTGACCACACCCTGCCATGCCACCTTTTTAGACCAAAATGACAACCCACATAAGCTTTTCTAAGTGAGTAGACATCACTCACCAATCATCCCACATTTTCAAACCGAAGTGACAACACTGCTATGCCACCTTTTCAGACCGAAATGACATCCCGCATCAATTTTTTGCAGTGAGTAGACATCACCCACTAGCCATCCCACCTTTTTCAAACAGAATTCACCACACCCTGCCAAGCCTCCTATCCAGACCGAAATGACAATCCCTACCAGCATTTCTCAGTGAGTAGACATCACTCACCAGAGCTTTCTTGTGCAGAAAGATTCCCTCACGGATGTAAGCACATCACCATTCGCCGTAATTTACCCCCTCATCACTACACCCTAGCCGCTTATAAAAGTGGGGTACACTCCACCACCACATCCAACACTCCACTCGAACTAAATTCACACAAAAGGGACAAAGGAGGAAGAAGAGCGGTAGAGGAGATCAGTACGGTGGGCTTGGAGATGTCAGGCTATGGGGAGATGATGTGGAAGTAGAAGTGGAAGTGGTTTGCTAGGAAGGCAGGAACCTATCCGGATCGTTCTATGAAGGATGCACCTGTACCACTAGAGTTTCCACACCCGCAGTGCGACTGCGGTAACCCGACACATCCGAAGGCTGTCGCCCGGGCATACTACACGTGCTCGGATATCTACATAAGAGAATCTCACACACACACACATCGATTTTTTCACATTGCACGTTGCATTTCACATATATATCGCTAACTTTATCCATGCATAGTGGCAGCTGTTGGGGCGTTGCTATTTCTTCCAATGGATCGACATCCCGGACAAGTATGGCGTGTCATTCATTCAGCAAGAGTACATGCAGAACTACAGGGTTGTAGGATCAAGGATAACCAACTAGAGGGGGGGTGAATAGGAGGGTTTTAAATTTTTTGACTAATTAACAATTTAAGCCAAATATGAACCAAGTCTAAACTAGATACAATTCTAGTTAAGCAAATCAACATAAGACAAATGCTCAAATTGTAAATGCAGAAAGTAAAGACAAGAAATAACCACAATAGAAACAACAATGTTTTTCCCGTGGTATCGAAGACTTGCCGGTCTTCACTAGTCCACGTTGAGGAAGCTTGAACGAATCAAGTCGGCTCCACGAATTAAGCCTTCCCTCGACCACTAGTGGTTGTTCTTCCTCCGCTCCGGAGATGACGAACACCAAGCCACTCACAATCTTGGCACCAGGCCTCTTCACAATCTTCTTGAAGAAATCATCGTGAAACCTCCACCAAGCCGTCTAGGTGTTTGGCAAACACCAAGAGTAATAAACTAATGATCTTCGCTTGACCGCACTCAAGTGCAATGGATCAATCTAGTATGGATGCACTTGAATTGGCTCAACTACCTCACAATGAATGCACAAGTGTATTTGAGTAGTTGAAAGGATGCTCAAGGCTCTAAGGATGTTCAATATGGTCTAGCATCATGTCCTTGAGTAGGTGGAGGGGTATTTATACCCCCTACCAACAAATACGATCGTTGGGGAGGAAATCCCCAACTTTCAGCGATTTGCGGTACTACCGCCAACCATGGAGCGGTACTACCGCACCTCTGTCAGAGCACAGTAACAGCTATAACAGTAACATTAACTAATATGATATAGCTATTGAAAATCCCAGAGCGGTACTACCGCCAACTATCATGCGGTATTACCGCTGGCCGGTCATACCGCACAATGAGAGCAGTACTACCGTTTCACAAAGGACCCAAAAGGGTACCTACTGGAAAAAAACGTACCGCCACTTCATTTTTAGAACAACCGTGGAGTGGTACTTCCGCTGAACAATGTGGTCATACCACGATGCGGTAGTACCGCCAAGTAAAGCCCGGAACTACCGCACTCAGGGTTTGCTACCAACCCAAAATGATGATTCTCTAAAAATTACATACCACCAACTAGGAATCGGAACAACCGGGTTGCAGTAGTACCACACCATGAGCCCGGTCGTACTGTTGAGCGGTAGTACCGCTGACTTAACATCGGTACTACCGTTTTTCCTAACAATGCACAGTTGGCTTTTCAAACAAAATCCAAATGCATGCATGATGCTAAATTGATCCAAATGGCACAAGAACATGCTATCAAGCTACTAGTCATGATCCCTCTTAATAGTACGTCATTTAACCTAAAATCTGGTCTTCCATCCATTTCTCCTAATACCGGTAAAACATAAAAAGATTCTAGACTACTTGTACCTTGTCTTTGAGTCATATTGATCTTCATGTCACTATTACAGAAAAGGTTTTCACAGACGGTTCAAAAATATCATCACAGACGGTTTCGTGAGCCGTCTGAGTTTATGGGTCAGTAATGACATAGATCATCACAGACGGTTTTTGAACTATCTGTAATACATAATATCACAGACAGTTATTAACTCAAAACCGTCTGTGATAGTCGACAATCACAGACGGTTTGTAGATGAAACCGTCTGTGATAGTCGACTATCACAGACGGTTTCATCTACAAACCCTCTGTGATTGTCGATTATTACAGACAGTTTCATCTACAAACCATCTGTGATATTCTTTTGCATTGCTAAATCTATTTCTGTTTATTGGCTAGTATCAGGAAATGCTAGCCATGCCCTCTGAAACAAGCACATCCAATTCGCATTCATTTCAGAAGCACGTCAAATTTGCATTCATTTTAGAAACAAGCACATCCCATTCACAAATCAATTAACTAAAATTAACCATTAATTTACATTAATTTACACACATGTACCATTAAGTTCAATCTATCCCAATCAAGTTCAATCTACACTGTGGAAACTCCCATCTGGATTTATGACCTGACTCTTCAGGAATGACGCAAGGTGTGATCGAACTTTTATGAGCTCGCTCTGTTCCAACGCAGTTTCAGCGATGGTCGCAACCTGTCGATAGGAAGATTAAATTCGTGCTTATATAAATTGGTAAGTATATATGAAATAATTGTTGCAAGATTGATAAACCTGAGGATCATTGGTGATCGCGGAACCGATGAGTAGTTCCATGTTGTGGCAAACATAGTATCTGCAGAGCGTTATGCGGCCGTAATTTCTGTGGCACCGCAAAAACAGAATTGGTTAGTTCGAGAGGCATTACTACGAAGTGTTATATAGGATTAATGCGTGCTAGCTAGTGAGTACCAGGAAAGTTAGATCGTGTTACAGCCACCTTCCCCTGCAATTCCATCCTCTAGCATATAACACGTCGAACACCCTACGTGACTCCAAGAAGTTAGCCTTAGCCATTGCAAAGGAAGGAAAGACTACAATAGAGTTTCTATGGAGGAAATGTGTTTACCTATTGATTAAATTTCGGATAACTGTGAAGTTGTGAGTGGTCCTCTTTAGGGAATCTAGGTATATTACCCATTTCCGTTTTGGTATAAATACAATTAGAATCCAGTGGAAGCTACACAGGTATGTCTGCATGGTCATTAAACCTAAGTTTGTGTTGCTTATAAAGTACAAATCAATAAGTATAGCCAGTAGTGCAACACTTACTCCTGGTTGGAGGGCAAAAGTATGTATTCCTTGTTGCGGCGAGCCATGAAAAAATCTATAACGGAATTCTCGATGAATATTGCATTTGCCTCGATGGTTTGCTCGGAGACCATGTGTGGGTCGAGAAAACCTACCGGTGAATTTCTTCTTTTGGCTTCAGACATCATGTATCTATATACAAAAGCAAGGAGTTATATATAACATTTATCGGTATTACACGAACATTGACCGTGATTGTACACATTTACATTGTCCAACATCGTATGAGTGAGACGTCGAGCTCGCCGAGGTTGAAGTGACAGAACAAGTCCTCGAAGGTCACCGTGAAGACACAGTCTTGATGCACGTGGTTAAAATGATCCTCCTTGAACTTGACGGTGACACGGCGTTGTTGTTGGTGGCTTGTTGGCTGTTCCATGTACCATGTATGCAATGTCGTGCAAGCCAATCCTAGGGTAGGTCGTCTAACTTTGTCCACCAACTCGCCTAGTCACAATTTCGAATAGCGGCAAGAAGGGGATATCAGAATAGGAGCCGACCGTCTTCGATTTGCCCTTGCAGCCTCGCTTTGTATAGGTCGACTTCACAAGAGTCGGCTGAGCATGAGGTGTAGATGCATCTGATGCATCGGACCCTTGCCACGTCGGTGTAGGTAGCTTTGGTGCAGTTAGCTCCCGTGGACTTGATACCGTTGTAGGACATTCCTGTGAAGTTGACACCGGAGAAGGTAGCTCCAGGCAGATGTCCCCCCTTGGGCCACTGGATGAATGTTCCAACGGTTTGCTCTAGAGTCATGACCTCGTCGTTTGGGGGAATATGCAGTGGGACGGCCCCGAAATTGGCACAAACACCGTCCACATTCACTTTTGTGAAACCCGACGTTAGATTTACACCGTGCACCAAAGCCCTGACACCGGATGGATACACCTGGCCCCAAGCAGCATCTAGGGCAACAGAGGCATATCTCACTTGGAGCTTGCACCTCATAGCCGCCTACATAACGATACAAAATTAGCTACTCTAACAGGCCTATCAATGGATCGAGCATTCCAGAGATAATAATTATTACCTGGATGTCATCAACAGGAAATCTGCCGTCGCCTATTGGGGTAGGGTTAGACGCGCAGCTACTCGGAAGTTTTTTTTTGGGGGGGGGGCTAGCTAGCACAGTAGGGCAGAGGCTTGCAACTGATTTGAGATTTGCAATTTCCTAATCTTTTCCTCAAACCGTTGCGACACAGCTCTGACGCGATCATCGAGCTCATCTCTGATGGATTCAGTGATCTCATCTTTGAGGGATGCACGAATCTCCTCTCGTAGCTTTGCATCGCGGTCTGCTTTGGCTCTCTTCCTACTCCGGTACGATCCGGAGTCCGCTTGGAACCATTCTGCCCATGTAACATAAACACTAGCGCCTCTCGTGCGACCTGGATGCTCATTGTTTCCTAGGGCTGCAGACAGTATATCTCAATCTCTGTCTGCTTGGAATGAGCCTTGGGAAGATTGTACACTCAGTGTTACCTGCAATAGCCCGACATGTCATTTCACTTCCTATGATGTTATGAAGTAATTACAAACTAGGTAGTTCGATATCTTACAAGGCGCTGGGACACTTCCTGGTCTACGGGGTTTGGAAAGGAGACTTCCCCCGTAGGCAGGGTACGTAACCTCCCAAATAACCACTGCCGAACATGCACATTAGTGATATCGGGAAATGGCAGAGAGACATTCGAACGGCTTGCCTGCTGGTCCTAATCCCTCCATATCGGGATTTTACCCGCATACCCAGCGGTGCCGAGTCTGTGGGGGTGCTTGTTTTTTGCTTGGAGGGCCGTGTGTGCCGCACTTTCACTCCTAAATTCGTCTGCCGTCTTCTTCGCCACAAACTCGGCCCAGGACTCTTCCAAGAACGGATACTTGTGGAAGGGCGTCAGATCCTTCTCCACGTAGTTCTTGACAAGCGTGCTCTTGAAGTTCTTCCACGCTTTGCGCTTTGTAGTAGCGCTGTCGTCGCCGAGTCGAGTGTTGTTCCGGGATCTCGAGCGATTTGAGAATATCCGTCGGCGTAGCTTTCATTCTTCGGCAACTCCTTCCACGAATCGTAGGTGACGTTGACCCGTTGCCGTGCAACTATTCCGACCGTTCTCCGGAATGCGAACGCTGCTCGGCGAGGATTGATAGGGGTTCCAGACTGATCGACCTCCGTGATGGTATATCGGCCCGCAGGCCTTTTCGATATTCCTCTTCTTCTACCGCGGTTGGATATTCCAGAGGATGGTGCATCATCAGACACATGAGGTGGCGATGACGAAGAATGAGCAGAAGACATCTTCACAAGAAATAGAAGTTCTGACACGCATAAACATATTATCATAAGATTCGATCTCTATGTGTATGAGTATACACACCAATTAATAATAATTGGGATAATTGACATAGACATGTAAATCCTCCAAATCATTTAAAAGGAATAATATGCTCAACACAAACATCATGTGAACAAATGAAATAAGCATAAAGCTAAGATTTAATATTTTGATATTGCTATTAGATGTAGAGTAAGCATTCCAATTAGAGCTCAAGTTCAAACCCGATTATTAAAACAATTTCAGTACAAGACTATTATGACATCACAAAGCATTCATCTCAAGCCTACCACACCACATTGCAATATATTCCAGTAGCAGTATTGATCAAAACAAATACCATATGAATAACTGACTAGAACAAATACAAATTCCTAAGACAACATAATGATTATTGATAGAAAGAGTGAGGAAAGGCGTCGGAATTGACAACTTCGGCATTGGTTACCTTTGGGCGTTGAGGAGAAGGACGAGCAGGAGCAAGCGATCTGCAAAGCAGGGCGGCATCGAAGGGGAGGCGCTGCCTCTGGGAGGGAGGAGGCGGCGGGCTCGGGAGGAGGCGCGGCAGGCTCTGGGAGGAGGCGCGGCGGGCTCGGGAAGGAGGCGACCGGCCGGGAGGAGGAGGCGGTGTTGAGGACGGCGTCGACAGACTCGAGGAGAAGTCGTCTGGGCTCGAGGGAGGCGGCATCAGACGGACTCGAGGAGGAGTCGCGGACTCGGGGAGGAGGAGCGAGGAGTTGAGAAACTTAATCGTTTGATCTTGGCGGGCAAACCCTAGAGTCCGAATATAAATAGGGATGGACATCACAGACGGTTCTAAAGTAGAACCGCTCATGATATGTGATGTATCACATATGGTTCTAAAGTAGAACCGCTCGTGATATGTGATATATCACGAGCAGTTCGACCAACAACCGCTCATGATATGTGATGTATCACGAGCAGTTCGACCAACAACCGCTCATGATATATTGTATCATAGACGGTTTTACCAAGGAACCGCTCAGTGATATAGAATCCGACGTTTTGATCTACAAACCTTCGTGATATTATTTTGTATTGGTTAATCTAGTTACGCTTATTAGCTAGCCTCGAAATGCTAGCCATGCCCTCTGAATCGGCGAAAAACACAACAAGTACATGTATATACATCAATTCACATTCATTTTAGAAACAATCACGTCCATTTCACAGTACAAATCAATTAACTAAAATTAACCATTCATCGAGCGTATATATACACACATTGTTCAATTAATCTTTAAAAATTAGCCCTCCATGATGATCGACGCGTATGTAGCTAGTTTCGTCACGTTCTTCTTCGTCGACCCTTATGCCGTTTTCGAAAGGAGGCAACTCATCAAATTGATTGTATTCTTCCTCGTCCACTACATTCTCAACTCCGACAATCCTCCTTTTTCTATGAAGAACTACATGGCGCTTCTTATTTGTCGGGTCGGTTACATAGAAGACTTGAACAACTTGGTTAGCTAGTACGAATGGTTCGTCTTTGTATCCGACACGTTCGAGGTCCACTATAGTGATGCCGTACTTGTCGACCTTCACTTATGGGAGATGGACCCAACGGCACCGAAATAGGGGGATCTTGAAAAGCACGTAGTCGAGCTCCCATATCTCCTCTATTTGTCCATAGTAGGAGCTCCTCGGCCCATCGGTACTGAATGCATCTATGCGGACACCGCTGTTTTGGTTAGTACTCTTTATATCCTGAGCCTGTGTATAGAATGTGTACCCATTTATGTCGTATCCTCGCCATGTCACAACTGTAAATGTTGGCCCTTTTGACAACCATGTCAGCATATCACTTGACGAGCTCCTAGCGAGTCGCTCCTTCCACCATTGGTTGAACCGTCTGTTGTGTTGTCTCATGATCCAAACATCCGGACGCCCCGGATTCTGTTGCCAAAGCACGTCCTTGTGCTGGTCGATATACGGGGACACTTCAGTCATGTATTGCAATACCGTGAAATTGGCTTGAGCATACGCATCCATATCTGGAGTGATTGCTTTCCTTCCGATGGTCCCGATACCCTCGAGCCTCCCCTCATGACGAGATCGAGGCACACCTATCAGTTCGACCTGAGCCATGTAATCGATGCAGAACTCAATGACCTCTTCGGTTGCATAACCTTTGACGATGCTGCCCTCCGGCCGAGATCGATTCCGTACATAGGACTTGAGAATTCTCATAAACCTCTTGAATGGGTACATGCTACATAGGAACACGGGCCCGCACATATTTATCTCCCTCACAATGTGAACAATAAGATGGACCATGATATCGAAAAACGACGGAGGAAAATACATCTCAAAATCACATAGAGTCGTCACCACCTCGTCCTACAGAGTATCTAGTCCTTCGGGATCGATGACCTTCTGAGCAATTGTGTTAAAGAAATAACACAGCCTCATGATTGTCCCTCGGATCTTGATCGGCAAAATACTTCTAATTGCAACAGGGAGCATTTGTGTCATCAGCACATGACAATCATGAGACTTCATGCCAATTAACTTTAAATCTTCCATCGAAACAAGTTTCTTCATGTTGGTGGAGTAATCGGACGGAACTTTCATACCATGCAAGCACCGGCATAGTTCAGTTCTCTCGGCCTTGGACAGAGTGTAACAAGCAGGGAGAAGGTACGTTCGTCCTTTATCGGTCTTTGTTGGTGCTAACTCGGTCGATGTCCATATCAACCAAGTAAAGCCGTGCGTTGACACCATCCTTTGTTTTGTCACGAATGTTGATGAGACCAATCAAGTCATCACGCACATTCTTCTCTACATGCATGACATCGATGCGATTCACGAACTTCTAGGTGCTCCCAATAAGGTAAGTCCCAAAATATTGATCTCTTCTTCCACATGTTCTTCTTACGGGTCCTCGATTTACATGCCTTTCCGAGCACAACATCTAAATCCTTAACCATATCATAGACCTCTTTTACGCTTAAATGCCTTGGAGCCGAATCTGTCCTCCTTCTCTCCGTCAATTATTTCTTCATCTGCGGTATGGGTGAGCCCTTGAAGGAACCTACGATGACGCATGTACGGGTTTTGCGTGAGTGATTGACCACACACTCTCGGTATCATCTAAAGCTGTGAGTACAGGCTTGGCCCTTTTGTACTCTGGCCCAATTAGCAAGGCGGGATAATCATTTATGGTGCAGAACAACAAGGAACGTAAAGTGAAGTTCTCTCGTTTGTACGCATCCCATACATGTACCCCTTCAATCCATAGTATTTTTAGATCTTCCATCAATGGTGCTAGGTACATATCAATATCATTCCCGAGTTGCTTCGCCCTTGGATAAGTATCGACAACAAAATATACTTCCGCTTCATATACAACCAAGGAGGAAGGTTGTAGATCTGAGCGTCCGCAGCCAAGTGCTATGTCGGTTTGCTCATGTTACCGAAAAGATTCATTCCATCTGTACTCAATCCAAACCTTATATTCCTCGGTTCCATTGAAGTCTGCAAACCTCTATCGATGTTTCTCCTTTGGGCGGAATCAGCGAGGTGTCTTAGTTTTTCGTCATTCTTACGCTCCTCGAGTGCCAATGCGTGATTTTGCACTCTTTGGGTTCTAAAAACCGCTTCAAGCGGGGAATTACAGGAAGATACCACGCCACTTTAGCGGAGGTCCTTCTTCACCTCGATTCCTCGTCGTTATCGATTGATTCTTACGCTTGTATCGGGATCGTTGCACCGGACATACATGCATGTTTGTATACTCGTTACGGTAGAGGATCTGATTGTTCGTTATGCATGTATTCTTTCTACTTCCATTCCCAATGGACAAAGAACCTTCTTGGCTTTGTAGGTGGTTTTGGGCAACTCGTTTCCCTTCGGAAGCATGTCCACTAAGAGACCTAACAGCCCCGTGAAACTCTCGTCGGACCAACCGTTGCTTGCCTTCAATTTCAGCAGTTCAAGTACGAATGACAACCTTGTGTATTCTGGCTTACAGCCAAGACCTCCATCAAGCCCCAGAATTGAACATACTCCCTCTCATCACAGTTTCCTTCTGCATCGCGAAGCATCTGATCTAGATTGTCATCGTGCAGACTATCCGAATCAGAACCACAATCGACATCATCCGGCGGTATATTGATATCGTTGACTTCCTGTATAATGTGCTCTTCACCGTGACTGGTCCAACGTGTATAACCCTTTTTGGAACCCCTTCGAATCAAGCGTGCTTCGATCTGCGCTCGGTTCTTAAACATCTTCAGATTCTCGCAGTCAATGCATGGACAGTACATATATTCCGCCCCCTTATTCAACATATCCTCCTCAGCAGCTCTTGTAAAAGCACACACGCCATTAATGTACTCTTCACTCACAAGGTTCTCAACGTACATCCAGCTTCGGTCCATCACACGGTTCGTATTGAAAACCCTGGAAATAAATAAAAGGGTGACTTTGAAAGCGTATTTTCTAAGGCTTAATTACGCTTTCCAACAAAGAAAGCGTATTTTTCTTTGAACTAAAGGTTACTTTTTTCATTTTTTCGGATTTTATTAACTTACATATGGGCCCTACTTGTCAGTGACTCATTTTTTATTTCATGATTTTATTTATAAAATCTATGGCGGTCCCACATGTCATAGACTCGTTAGTTTATTAACTAAATGATTAAAAACAGTAGGATTTGAAGCTCAAATTGGGCTTAAGGTGGCATCGCATTGCTAATAGTCGTGGCTCGGGGCCCTAAGGTCGCCTGAGGCGAACCGACGGTGATGTCCCATGGCGGCGCCATGGGCTTCACTAGCGATTTTGGCGTAAACGCCTGAAACTACTCAAATTAAAGGATGCTTATGCTCCAGTAGCTCACCTCGATCACGAGGAAGGTGCCAATGAAGTTGGGGAAGGTCCAAGGCGGCTGGTCGTCGATCGGTGAACAGAGACGACAGCGACAATAGCTGAAATGGACCACATGAGTGGGCTCAGTGAGGTGAGGCGATACTCAAACCGGGCACGGAGTGGCGATGGACTCACCGGGCTTGGAGATCTCCTTGATTCTGTGGCGCCAGAGATGGAGATCAAGAGGACTCTGTTGGGGAGTTATATATGTACACTACACCGTCTATGATGGGTTAATTATCACGGACGGTTCATATTTAAAGCAAATCGTGAAGTATCACGAAGGTTACGACAAAAACCGCCGTGATATTGGGTAATATCACAAGCGGTTTTGGTCGTAACCATCTGTGATACTTCACGACGGTTTTAAACATGAACCGTCGTGATATGACCTCTTCACGAGCGGTTTTTAGCGCCATGAGAACAACACGAGCGGTGGGTAAACAAAACCGTATGAGATTGTGTTTATCTGAGCGGTTTCGATGAGCGATGCGTGATCGAGCGTTCGATATTAGCATTTCTGTAGTAGTGTGTTGTCCTTTAGCATGCATCTTCAAGTTATCAAACTCACCAATGAGACTTAACCTTGTAAATACTCAATAAACATGTTAATCTCATATTCACATATTATCATTAATTACCAAAACAAATTTTAGGGGCCTAGATGCTTTCAAGGGTGCCGCTTGAGAACTTCACCCACTGGAAACCTCACTCGGTCGAGAGCGGGGAAGACAAGGCAAAGACAACGATGGTCCCTAAGGAACCAGGGTGGTGGTGGAAAGACCAAAAGTCAGCTCACTAAGGACGTTCGGGCCGAGCGTGCGACGACAAGGGATAGGTAGCCATGGTCCCCGACGCTTTCGAGGATGTTCTAGAAGCCCAGTACAAGGCTACGTTCGGGACGGGCCGCGCCCGCAGGTTTGCAGGAGACAAGAGAAAGGCACCGATGGGCCGTTAAGACTGACTTCTTTTCGACCCATTAGTTTTTTTCAATTTCAAAAGGCACACATGTATCCTACGTGTAGATTGGGTTGATGATTCGTGCATCTTATCATTTCTACCGTACAAGTAGCAGGACAAACAAATGCACATAAGCAAACCTTGTGTGCCATGTAATTCTCACCTACATTACAAAGTCTTATTGTTGGAGTTGAGATTTTATCTTTTAAATTTAATTCCCTAATTATTCTCTTTTTAATATGTCGTTCTCTTTTTTAAAAAAATAATTGGTTGTGCGAACCCAACAATAGGTAACAACAATGCGGGTGCAATTAACCTATAAGGGGGTTTATCCACGTAGTCAACAAATTACAGCTTCTTTAAGCACTTCAAGATATTGCTAGATATTACCAGATAACTTAGTAAAATCCTGTAAAATTTGAAGATGCGTCCTGTAAAAAAATTCAATTTTTTCTGCGAAAAAATTTGTGCTCATGTCGCCATTTGGTTTGGAATAACGATTTGCTTCTCTATCGCCATTTCAAATGGTGACACAGACAGGTACTACTGTTTGGTTGGCGATAGGTGCATGTCACCATTTCAAACGGCGGCAGAAGCTCATTTTTGTAATTTTATTAAACGAAATTTATGTAATTATATTAAAGTAATGCATTATTGTTTTTTAATAAAAAAACCACTTTGAGGCAGGTTATAATCCGCATGCCCTTGCTCCCCTTGGCCTAACCCCTCTTTCTGTTGTCTTCCTTCTCCAACTTTTTCATAATTGATGACTCATTTATATCGCTACAAATTCGTCGACGCTACTCAGATTCTTTAGATTTTATTTGTTGTGTCCTCTCAATTTCAACCGATCTAGGGTTTAGGTCAGCGGTTTTGGGAAGTGAGACTAGCATGAACTATAAGGGTATGTACAATGGTTAAGATAGCTGTTGTCTATATCAACTCTTCATATCACCTGTAGACAGCACTAAAGACAACTCATACAGTGGGTTATGGTGATACAATTGATTACAGGATTGTAGACAACACACAATCTTTTAATACTTTCCTTGATTCAGATGATATAATCGGCTACAGGATTGTAGACAACATATTTCTCTCTTTTTATTCTCTTTTATCCACGTCAGTTTAAATTCTATATAGGGATGTAAGCCTATTGACCATTGTAGATGACCTAAAATATGTTTAAACAAGGGATGTTTACACAACACATCCTTGGGAATTGTCCTGCTGACTCGATGAGTGTCCTACATGTAGGGTGGTTGAATGAATATGTTTGGTAAGATAAAGATATTTTATGCGTGTGATTACTGTACAATATTAATTTCATATATGACTAAGATCTTTTACGTGGATCATTGTGTGTGGGTACATGTAGTCAGATGATCGAGGGCATGGCCCTAGAACGGATTTTGTGTATGTGTTTTTTCTTTTAATAAAAAGGAAACACTCAGAATCTGAAATCTTGGGTCAAGATTTAAAGGATCGTGTTCATCTCCTCTTAAGTATATACACACGCTAACCATACCCTACACCATTACTACTCTTAATTAGCCCACAACCCCTCTCGGGGGCGGAGCCCAAGCGGCCCACCCAGTGTGGCCTAGGCGGTGACACCCTACAATGCGGCTGCGCCTAGGGCTAGGTTGCCCGCGTGTGTCCCTTCAGTGCCCTGCTCGCCCGTCGCTCTCGGCAACAACCAGAAGAAGAGAAGAACAAGAGCTGCCGCTGCCTGCCTCATTGTCAGATCTTTGAAGTCTAAATTCATCTTCAATCGGTGCAAGGAACAATTCAATTATCGAACGGTGGGGATGACACGATACCCTTTCGATTATGTTGGTCGTTCGGTTGACCAGACAGGCGATCGACTTATGAAGATCCAACGACGATCATAGCAATATGACGTTTCACTCGCATCTAACGGTGGGAAGCCCTTTGAGTTGTTACTATTTACCATTATTTTATTTTGTTGTTACTATTCACCATCACCTATTATTTTCACTGCAAGCTGACGTGCAGACTGTGTTTAAGCCGCCGCTTTGCAATCGGGAAAGGCCATGAATGAAAACCCTAGTTCTTTCTCGTATTTACTTTACTCTTCCATCTTAATTATCCTATTTCACTTTTGTTCTGAAATCCCCAAACCAGAGCACTGAAATCGAGTTGTCAAATTCGCATCATCGTGGGTCTTGACACTCATATCCTTGCTTCTACTTCAAATCGGAGGTGACTTTCTTTTCTTATCTTTGTTTCGCTTAGCCTTCTCCTCTCCTCTATCGGGATTTAGGATTGGGATGGATCATCACCTCTTTCTTTCCTTCTTTCTAGGGGAATTCGGTTTTGGATTCACGGATATATCGTTGTTGCCTACCACTGCAAGATTAAGATTAGAATCCACAACGAATGGATTTAGCCTTAGAAGATTGATGTGAAAAAATTAATTACATTATACAACTCTGACCTACTCCACCATTTCAACAAAGGGAAAAGGGCACCGACAATCAATAGGGAAAATTTGGGGGAGGGGGGGGGGGGTTGCTGGGTAGATCGATGTGAGAATCATTGGCCGAAATGGCCGTTTCTCTCATCGTATTAGCAAAAATGATTGCCTTCGGATTTTTTTTGGGCAAAAATGGCCCCGCCGCCACGACCTCGGTCGACAGGCCTCCCCGCCGCTTCGTACTCAAATCCTTTGCCATGCCCATCGTGCGGCGGCAAAGATCAGAAGACCATTGTAGTCGCTCAACGGTTGAACAACAATAGACTCAACCGTTGAGCGACTAGAACAAGTTGCTCAGTCGTTGAGCAACTTGCAGCTACAGTGGTCATGCGGCAACGGGCCACCGCACGGCTGCAGTGGCCGTGCGGTGGTGGGGCACGTGGCGGGCGGGGAGGCCCTGTCGCACGGTGACCGTGCAGTAGAGGGCCATTTTTGCAAAAAAAAAAAAAAACTGAAGGCGGCCATTTTTGTTAATACGAGGCGATAAACGGCCATTTCGGTCTATGTGTGTATGTGCATGTGCTTTTTGGTAGATCAACCAACATGGGGGTAACACATTGTTTAATCCAATCCCACCATATTCATATGTAGGGCTTCCAATTACACCGAGAATGCAGCAACCCAGTTAGGCTTCAAGCCATCCTTTTTATTCTAACATTAGCATTAATCTGGTTTATAGAAAAAATAGCATCACCATTAATCTAGTATGGGGTGTAGTTCACATGGTGATCAAAGTTCCCTCAAGCCTTAACACCAAACTCTCGGTCAGCGAAACTGTCTATCTGCACCCCACTGTTTCCATTGGTGTTCAAAAAGATAGATTTTGTTGATTTCATAAAATAGTGTCTGTTTAGCAACCCACTGTTTGCATTGGTGTTCAAAAAGATAGATTTTGTTGATTTCATAAAATAGTGCCTGTTTAGCAAGAACCTGCCATGGTAGGGCAATTGACAGCATGACTTGTTACTGTTTCCCCTCAATTCTTCCGATTTTTTTTTCCCAAGAAAAGGGTATTTTCTACCTGATGATTGTTGTTTTTTTTTCATCAAATGTTAGGGTTAGAATTTAGGGTTTCAAATGGGGGGTTTTCGAAATTGGAAATTGGAATACTAGTCAAGTTGCAAATTGTAGGCAAACATAGTCGTCGGTTATGTCGAATTATTGATGTTAAAAATAGCCGGATGTATTACTGTTTAGTGCAATGTTGCTTGAAAATTTCATATGTTGTTATGTGCATAGTGAAGTGGTGAACCCCGGTCAAATTTGTTCTAGTTCCACCCTTGCCCCTTCTCCCCTGTTGGTGTTCTGCCTCCACCATTAAACTCACCCTCTGCCATCAAACTCTCTCTCTTCCTCCGCATGCCGTTGCCTTCCACTCCCTGTGCTACCTAACCACTAGATTTCTGGCTTCACTAGTTGGTTGGCATTTTAAAGGGACTAAATAAATACGGTGGCGGACCTAGAATTAAAATAAAGCGGTACTTACATAGCCTTAGACCATTTTAGCCGGTTCAAATGAGGAGAGAGAAGACATTGAATCGATTCAATACATCGGCGGTCGATTTCAACAAAAAAAAATGCATGGAACTGGACTCTACTTAGGAGTCGATTCAAAGCATTAAACAACTTATATGAGTATTAAACAACTACATAGAAGAGAGTGTGATTGAGAGATGAGATTATTATTTTGTGGTTTTTTAATGTAACGTGTGTCCCAGTTATTAGTAGGAATCGATTCAATACATTGGAGAAAAATAAGCTTAGTTCCTAGAATGCTTATATGATATGACTTTGAATCGAGTTCAATACACTAATGATGCTCTTAGGGCATATACAATGGTATAGACAGCTGCTGTCTATACCAACTCTCCATGTCACCTGTAAACAGCTCATACAATAGTACATACGGCTGCTGTCTTTTTAGTTGTCTTTATAGAACACACAATCTTTTAATTTTTTTTTTGTTTCTTGTGTTATAGTCGACCACAGAATTGTGGACATCATCTTTCTCTATCTTCATTCTATTTCATTCACGTCAGCAAAAATCCTACGTGACAATGACTATAAACGACTGACATAAGCCCATTGTATATGCTCTTAATCTTCTTCTATCTATAAACCTCACTCCCTCTTTAATAGCACATGGATGCTGCTACAGGACCCCGGCTGCCCCTGCCTAAATAAGTCAGGGTTTGACATCAATGTGGAAAAAGGAAATCATACATGCACGGAGGTATTCTGTTTCCATGGAGGACCGTGCAAAGCAGACCGTCACGAAAAGTGAGCACTTAACAACATTGTAGATGTAGGGATGTAGGGGCAAAAGTTAGTGTCTCGAAATATATATGTAAACATAAGGGGGGTTAAAATGTAAATATGAAGGGGCGAAGTGAAAAGTAAGAAACGAATACAAAGAGTTCCGTGCGCAAATGCGGTCAGTGCTCGCGCAAACCCAATCGCCTCCCCCACTCCGAGAGCGGCGGCCTCCCCCCACCACTCCACCGCGACGCGCGCGAAACCCTAGCCGCATCCGGAGGCCGCCGGCGATGTCGAACCCCTACTACGCATACGGCCGCGACGGCGCAGGCGACAACGCGGCGGCGGGGTACTCGTCCTACGAGATCGACCTCATCGCGGCCCGCTACGCCGGCGACCCGCTCCCCTACCCCTCCGCCGCCGGCGCCTTCGACGCGCAGGTGAGCGCGAGGCGATCCGCCGAAGGTGAGAGCAGCCCGTGCCCTGTTCAATTAATTGGTGTGATCCTCCTGCGTTTATTGGATAATGCCACTGATTTTTGCCGGATACATGAGTGCGTAAGCGTATTCGTTTTGAAACAAACGTTGATTGCGTTCTCTGTGACTGCTTGTTGGTACGAGATTGGCAACAAAGTAGCAATTGGCTGTGGCATTTAGCGCCTATCACTATCAGCATGTGTTGGTAGAGAGCATAAATTGTGGTTGTCTGCTGTTACTGTTGCCCCAGCTTGTATTATATTCCAATATATAGGATCTATGAACATATTAATGATATTATGTGAATCATGCAGCTACGTAATTCGACGCATTTTAAATTAAAATGCAGTATAGGATGGATAAGGAGAAAGCATAGCATGATTTAGTATCGACGGTGCCCCTAGCTTGTACTTATGTGTGTCTCATAGTCAGTTGTTGACTTGTTTCTAAGCGTAGTGTGGAGTGGGACCATTTCGTTTAGTTCAAGGGTTAGTTGTTGTATGATTGAAGCAATTCAAGATCACCAACCTATCTTTTCCACTGGCCTCTCAGTCAGACAAGTGTCTGATAGGTCTTTCTTGAGTAGCTTGAGCTTCATTGTGTACATTGAATGCACTTTTGGGGTTTGTCCAAGTTGGAGGAAATTATGTGGTAGTCTCTTGGACTTGGAAGGGTTTCTAGCAGTAAGAACTTCATACTGGAGTTTTGGCCTTTTCAAACATCTCATAATGTGGCACATAGAACAAGCTTAAAAAAAGCATTGCTAGAATTTTGAAAGGGGAAAAACCTTAGCAACTGTACATGAAAGCTGAAAGTTTGGATCTTACAAAGATTACAAATTGAAAGAGGATTGAACAAACCTTGTAATGATTTTTTGACACAAGGTGTTATTGCTATCACATAAGCGAATTTATTGATTTTCCTGTCATATTAGTGAATTTGTGCTTGAGCCTTCGATGACCAAACATGTCTTGTTTTCTTATGTAGTGTGATGTAGAATGTTGACCATTTTTGTCTATATTTTTGGTACAAAGCAAAATGCAAGTCTATTTTTTGAAGTGTTTAGAGATAGCACCCGTGATAGTCTGTAGATGCGCTTATGCAAGTTTATTTTTGAGGTGTTCGAGATAGCTCCCATTATGTTCTGTAGATACGCTTGTGCAAGTTTATTTTTGAGGTGTTAGAGATAGCTCCCATTATGTTCTGTAGATGCTCTTAGTTATCTCCATGCTCATGTGACGAAACATACAGTTTAAATTAGTGCTAAAATGAGGAGCATGAAGGGGTGCTGAGACTGCTTGATATATTTTTGGTCTGTAGCTATTCTTATAGTACTATTATTTTTAGTTCGGTAATAATTTTACTACCATTCATTTCAGTATATTATTATTATTATTTTCAGTATATGGTTGTCTAATACAGGTAGCTTATAAAGTTCTTTTTTTTATATCTACTATAGTTCTCTATCATCAGTCTATTATGGGAAGTCATAGTACTGTTGGGCAGAGTGAAGCTTTATATTCCTCAAATACTATGGTTAAACGCCCTAGGCTTGAAAGCAGCCTTCCCATATATCCACAGCGGCCGGGGGAAAAGGACTGTGCCTTCTATATGATGAACAGAACCTGTAAGTATGGAGACGCCTGCAAATTTGACCATCCACAATGGGTTCCAGAGGGTGGGATTCCAAATTGGAAAGAGGTGATTATCTGTCATTTTTATTATTTCTAGAGGTCTATATATTCTATGTCGATTCATAGTAAGTTTTTTTTGAAGATGTATATGTTATTTCCAAAACCATTATTGTATTAGCGTTAATATTGCTAGGCTGCTAGCAGCCTAGCAGTGAAAATAACAGAAAAGTTTCTCAGAACCAACTCGGCAGTAAGAATTAAGAAAGTCAAGTTTCCAATAATGGGATCGACAGCATCTACTTGAAAAACAGTAGTCACGGGATAATTATAATGTTCATTCTAGGGTATGTACCCATGCTAATTGGCTTAGGTAACGTATGTATCTATTAAATGCACCTGTGCTGCTACAATTAACAATATCTTTGGTTAGCAGCTAGAGGAAAGAATAGTTTCGGAAGTCGGCCTGACTTAGGTATAAAGATTGAAACAAAAATATATTTTGAACAAAAGAAGAGAACTAAATATTTTGTACCATATCTTTATGTGTTCCTATTGCTGTATCTCTTTGCTCCATATACACGTCTTAACTTTTTGTGCTTGTGCCATGACTATATTGTAACCGTTAGAACATTAATAATTCAAACAAGTTTTGAGAAGAGGAATATCCCAAGCGTGAATCTTGTAATAAAGAAATAGTAATTATCACTCTTAATAAATCATGTGGCTTATATCTGTGAGCTTATGGTGTCTCTTGTTCTTGTATACATCAATGTGAAGCATGCACTTGGTTACTTTCAGATTTATAATTTTATACAGTGGCTTTATTACTGGTCTATGCTTTTATGGGGGAATCTCTAGTGAGTTAGTAGTGAATAATCTCTGGTCCACGTATGCTAGTCCACTAGCATATGTTTGCTGGCCCATCATTAGTAACTAGGGGTGCATTTGGCATTGCAGTGGCTTTCTAAAGAAGTTCTATGTTACTACTTTTGGCAGTAATTCATAACCTCTTTTTTCTTAGTTGTAATAATAATATTTTACCAGAATAAGTAAAGATTATCTGCAACTTATGTTTTATTAGATGATTAGATCAATCCTCTGCGACTGACTTGATTCCATAGCAAAGCACAGTAATGCCAAACAAGCCCTAGAAATAGTGTGCTATACGTGTATCTTTTACTAGTTAGCTTTTCAGTTTGAATCTACTTCTCTTATGGTAAAAAGTAATTTTCCTTTTGAGGCGAAGAAGCCTGTTAGATCTTAGATGGTGCTTCATTCTAGTTATTTATTAAATGCTGCAGTCCTATCCATACTTTCTAGTCATGCCTCCTCCTGAACACACTTTTCCATGTTTGATTCAGAATTTTCTTTCTCGAAAAAAACACACGTTTATCCCTCTATACTCTTAGATCAACTAAAAAGTATTATTCCATTGGGTCACGGCAGAAAACCCATATAGCTTTAAATCATATTCAGATATTCTTCATCTGATCAAATAACTATAGTTAGCAAATTTAGTTTGTAGATTATTTGAAACTTAACGTTTTCCTAATTTACCACTGATCTCTACTTGCTCCTCGTATCTCATGTATATATATATCTCTTGCCTCCATCTCCCTATCCTCAGGTCTCAGTCAATCTGCTTTACCTTAGAACTGGCCCACAACCCCTCTTGGATTTGCTGCTTTTGACGCCCCCATGCTACCTGCCATTCCATGTTGGTTGCACCTTAGCATGCTCCACATCTTTGGGTCTGGGTGGTGTTTGTGTTGTTCAACAGGACAACTAAGTTCTGTACGCTAGCTGTTTATGTAAGATGCATGCAAGATAACTATTTAGTTTTTGCAAGAATATTATGCCTAGCATTTCCATGTCCAGATTAATTTTATAGCACATGTACATTCATCAAGAATTCAAGATCATACATAAGATGAACCTTGGCCTGTCTCTCTCTCCATCTCCTATGTTGCTGTCTTTTTCCTTGCCATCTTGCCATGGAACTTTCTGGCTCATCACCACTGCCATGTCATCCATCGTGATTGTGCCACTTCGCCTCTGGGCCACCTGGCCCCACCCCTTGCAATTGACCTAGCCTCATCATGCTGGACAAATGGCACCCTGTGTCATTTGCAGGTACACTACCCAGTCGCACCTCTCAGGCTCAAATATCTTTCCCACTCACTAATGGGTCGAATAGTACTTTAGCCTTTCTATCTTTTGACCAATGGTCAGGTTAGTTTATACTTCAATTGTCAATAAACATCTACAATTGAGTTTAGTGGGGCAAACATATAGGCATTGAAAATAGAAGGGTAAATATTTTTTTGCAGTTTTCAAATTTTTCATTGGGTATATTTGTTTTTTACTACCTTTTTTGAAACTTTTTTTTGCTCTGATTTGGGTTTGCTTATTGGGTTTTTTTTCCAGTCTTCTGAAATAATTCTTGTAATCCTCCAAAAGATCATTTTTCTCTTACTTTCTTAAAACTCTTTTTGCAGGTTCCAAACCTTGAAGAATCCTATCCTGAACGACCAGGGAAACCAGATTGTCCTGTAAGCAGTTTATATCCCTTTTTAGAATCTAGCTGACCAATATGTTCATAATATTGTTCTTGATGTTGCAGTATTTTATGAAGACTAGTAAGTGTAAGTTTGGATATAAATGCAAGTTCAATCATCCAAAGGAAAAGGTTAATGCATCAGTGGCTGGAACAGGCGATGAAGTAAGTTATTTCTATTTGCTAACTAGAGTATTGCGATCCTTCCCGATCTTAATTCTCATTGTGTGCGCTTTGCTTTGATTGCAGGAGTCTCTAACTGCTGATAGTTCTATCTTACCAGTGAGGCCTTCTGAGCCACTTTGTTCGGTATGAAGCTATATCGTTGCATCCCCCCCCCCTCCTTGTATGGAATAATCTAAAAAAAAATCATTTGTGCTTCTGTACTTCAGTTCTATGCAAAAACAGGCAAATGCAAATTTGGTGCAAACTGTAAGTTCAATCATCCAAAGGATATTGAAATACCTCCGAGTGGAAAGGAATCAAAAAATATCGCAACTGTTGAAGCAGCAGGGCACACTGGTGCAGCAGATGATCCAGTTTCAGCAAAGATGTTTGCACCAGTCGCCACTGCTCAGGAGCACAACTCAAAGGGTCTGCCTATAAGATCAGTATGTGTTTATCAAGTGGCACTTATCTTTTTTTCTAGAGTAGTAAATTTTAGTTCTACACCTAATACATGTCTTTCATTCGTAAACTATATCAATAAGCCGGCTGTGACTTCTATAATGCAAGATAACAATTTTAAACATGCTCTATGCTTTCTGGAGATTCCGCGATATCAGTATTTAACTCCTGGTATATAGATTTTATGAATACATAATATTGATCTCTCTACGAGTTCTGTTAAGATGGTATTTGATGATATTCTGAAACTTATGAGAATACTGGTATATCTTGATCATATATATACTGAAATGCTACATATCTGCTAACTGGATCCAAGCAAAAGAGTATTGCTTGTCTTGTTGAATACCTTTCTTTTCCTGTATTGCAGGGTGAAGTTGATTGCCCATTTTATATGAAGACGGGCAGGTACCCTCTTCTCAAGCAGAACACTGCTATCTTCAGTTGACTTTGGCTCTTTTGTACATGAGTTTGTAGGCATCTCAGATCTCACATTTCCTTTTGTCCTTCTACAGCTGCAAGTATGGTTATACATGCCGATTCAACCATCCTGATCGACATTGTCAAGGTTTGTCGTTTATGGTGACAACTCACAAGTTAAAAGTATCATGATATCTTTTGAGGCCTATCAAATTCTGTTTCCCTTCTGTTACTTCTGTGGTGGAAAGATACAACCATCACCAGCTGCTCACTCTATTCAATGTCATAGTTTAACTTGCAATGTGTTGCCCTGGTTGAACCGAACACGTGGTATGTACAATGCATGCTGAAAGCAAAGCTTAATTTTATAACTTGTCTATCTTTAAAGGTTCTAAAAACTCATATTGGTGCAAAAAAGGGGGAGTTTGAAGCTACCGTTATTATATGTATTTTTTTAAATAAAAAAACCTAAATCTGGTTTTACTATTTTTTAAATGGTTTTCAGGGCTCTGACATAGCCTCTTCTTGATTATGACCCTTCTCTTGCACTTGCTTTGCAATGGTGTACTAAAACATATATGCTATTTTACTCCAAAATATCAGCCAAACCAGCAGCAAGTAGCCAGATCAGCCAGAGAAGCTTTTGATTTTATACTCAATGTTCTAACCCATCCTTGACTCGAACTTAACACCTTCAATCTGACAGCATGGTTCTTATGCCATGTCTGTTTGTGGTCTTTGCACTTAAAATTAGACAAATCTCCAATTTTGAGCACGATTCTTGCCCACACTGAATCTTCTTAGACTTTGCGCATCTTTCTGATGGTTTTTTTCTGTGCTCAATGCAGTTCTGAATTTTCCACTGGTAGCTTCACTGGGTCAATCTATTCTCCCTACTGCAGCAGCCGCTGTCCCTGCCGCGGTGCTAAATCCAGCTGCAAACTTCCTGCAAAGCTTTGATTTTCATGCGGCCCATGTGCCGGTAAGGGTAAACAAAGGAATTACAAATTGAACATTATTGCTGCGAGATACACAAATTGATATGCTTTGTCTTGTAAAATACAGATTGAACCTGAGCCAATGACCTATCCTCAGAGGCCTGGAGAAACTGTTTGTGATGTATGTTACATAACTGTCGCCTTACCAATTGCTGTGCTAGATGTCCTCTACCCAGTATGTTTGTGTGCGCCTGTACAACTTCCCTTGTTTTTCTCATTTTGCTTGGTTGGTGCAGTTCTACATGAAGACAGGATTTTGTAAGTTTTCTGAAAGATGCAAGTTTCACCATCCTGTTGATCGCTCTGCACCTGATACCGTTGTACCCTGGGAGCCCACTCAGCAAGCTGTGACGCTCACTCTTGCTGGCCTTCCAAGAAGAGAGGTAACATCCAAAAACAAAATCACACTAGCCTGTTAATAGGTTATAATAGTTAATTTATTCAATGATATTTGCTAAACCCCCCTTCCAATATTCTGTTGGTCCAGTCGTTCTATTGAACATAGTTCCTGTCGGCAATAGCCCTTTCATTTCATCCAATGATCTCAACTGCTCATTGCTATTGACAAACTAAATCCGTGTATTCCATTACCACGAGCTTTTATGGCATACGCTGCATTTTAGTTGGACTTCCTTGATCTGTCCGTTTGTTCTTGTTTTCATACGTTCACCCTACTACCTTTCATCAGCTACTCAGCTGCAGCCGATAGCCAAGGAAGGACTACAGTACAGTGAATGCATGTCCTCTCCAATGTTGATGCAAACTGGCTGACGCTTAAGCGATGGCTACGCAGGATGCCGAGGTCTGCGCCTTCTACATGAAGACCGGCACATGCAGGTTCGGCGTGCACTGCAAGCTCGACCACCCACCCCCCGAGGAGGCCATCGCCAAGGTGTCGAAGCAGGGAGCCGAAAGGGAAGGTGAACGCAAGGGCGCAGGGCTGAGCGACCTCTTGTGACGCGCGCCGTCGGTTCACGTTGTTGACTACGCGATACGCACCGTCGGGTAACGCTCCTGTGACGAGCCGAGAAGGAATGTGGTGGTAGGCATACTGCCCTGCTGCTGTTCTGCATGCATATGCGTCTATTCATGTGATGATGGCTTTGTTTTTACTGGTATCCGCGAGCACTGTAGCACGGTCGTTGAAGGATGCAGCTGCGAGCACTGTAGAAATACGATGGTTTAAACGGATTGTTTATCAGATGCTTGGTTTACGATATATCAATATATCATCGTTTGAAACTTTAATCAAAGAACTAAAGCATTTAATGCAACTAATTCCCCAACTGCGACGGCACCGAAGCGCCAAAATTTTGGCGAGGTCGTTTGTGCTGAAGAATCGTCGCTCGTAAGTCTAATTCAAGTGATTATTTTGTAGATAAGCGTAGAATTATTTAGAATAATACAAGAATAAATAGTAGATTGAATACATAAATAGATAAAGATGTAGAGGGATATTATTTTTTTATTCCTTCTTCAAGCGATCAACTTTTTACAATGATTAGCACACTTTACTTATAGGTTACAGACTCTGCTAGGGCTTTAGATAGGATGTCTATGGGCTGGCTGTTGGACTGAGCCCATGGTTTTCCAACACTCTCCTTTAGGCATCTATCCTCACATGTTCATGTCTCGTCAAAACTTCATAAAAATCCAGCGGGAAAAAATTGTAGAAAGAGTACATGGTACACATTCTTCTACGTTATACGAATTGCCTCATTAAAAATCTTAACTAAGAAACTTCAGGAAAACTCATTAAGGAAAAAGAGTACTTATTAAGGGAAAAGAGTACAATATACCTAATTTCATTGAATCTCCAGGATTTATTTTTTGGGTACTCGATCTTCGTGATCAAGATTCAATAATGAGTTCGTGAAGATTCTCCCATTGAATTATGTACTTCTCTAAGTCTCATCATTCTAATTCCATGTATGCACTTTTTAAAGCTAGATGCTGGAAGTGACTTAGTGAATAAATCTGTAAGATTTTTACATGATTTAGTATGCAGTACTTTAATTTGATCCATCTTTGCTCAAGAACATAGAAGAACTTGAGGTTGATATACTTTGTGAGATGACTCTTCACATAACCCATCTGCACTTGTGCAACACAATTTGCATTATCTTCATAGACAATAGTGGGGGTTTGCGCGATATTCAATCTACACGACTACTGGATGTGGTGAATTATCCGTCGAAACCAAACACGTTCTCGTAAGGCCTCGTACAATGCTATGATTTCCGAGTGGTTCGTCGAAGTTGATACAAGACTTTGTTTAGATGATTTCCATGAAATTGCAGTTCCACCACATAGGAATACATAGCATGTTTGCGACTTGGCTGTATGCGGGTTTGACAGGTACTCAGCATCTTCATAGCCATTCATAGACTAGTCTTGGTTCTTTCAGTAAAATAGACCAAATTCTTTGCTTTCTTGGAGGTATCGGAAGACGTCCTTCATTCCCTACCAATGCCTTTGGTAGGTTCTGCACTATACCTTGCTAATAGGTTTACGGCAAATGCAATGTCCGGTCTAGTACAGTTTGCTAAGTACATGAGTGCTCCTATTGCACTTAAAGTACAAGAATTCCGTTCCCAGGACTTCCCCTCTTCTCTAGGTCTGAACGAATCCTTGTCTTGTTGTAAATATCTCCCAACCATTGGCACTTTCGAAGAGAATGTCTTTTCAAAATCAAATCTTTCTAACACCTTCTGAGTCTAGGTTGATTAATGTACTAATATCCCTTCAGGGGCATGCTCAAGCTGCAAGCCTAGACAATATTTGGTTTTACCCAAATCTTTCATTTCGAACTCTGACTCTAGGTAAGAGCTTGCTTTCTTAATACCTTCCAGGGTTCCGATGACGTTCAGATCATCTACATACATTGAGATTATACAAAATCCATCCTGGGATCGTTGTATAAATACACAAGGATAATTCTCATTGTTTGTGTAGCTTTTCTTGCATAGAAAGTCGCTTCAAGCGATTATACCACACCTTGTTTTATTGCTTAAGTCCGCACAATGACTTTCTGAGTTTCACACTGTACAAATTTTTATTTGTTCTGTCTTAGTTTGGGACAAGGATACATTTAGGTACCTTCATATAAATGTCCGAATCCAAATTTTCATAAATGTATACAGTTACCACATCCATCAATTTTATTTCTAAATTCAAGTTCACTGCCATTGAGATTAAATATCTAAAGGTAGTTCCGCCCATGACCGGGGAATATGTTTCTTCATAATCAACTCTTGGACGTTGAGTGAAATTTTGTGCAACGAGCCTTGCTTACAATTCCATTATTTTTCATTTCTCTTTCGAACAAATACCCATTTATACCCTACGGGGTGCACATGGGAGGCGTACGGCTTACAGGCCCAAACACCTCTCTTTTATTCAGAGATAATAATTCAGTTTCTATTGCCTTATTCCAATCTTCTCAATCTGATCTTTTTTTACATTCAGCGAGCGATGCAGGCTCTGGATCAAGATCGATGATTGTGGCAATTTTCTTTGCAAAGTAAATGTCGACATTGGCTGTTGTTTTATTCATAAATCCTCCCGTGGTCACAAAGTTTATAGCTATTTCTTCATAGGGTGAATCTTCTAATGCTTCTACTTGCTCACCGCTGCTTCCAATTACGGGGCAAGTCCCTTTAGTTTTTCAGCTCCGATATGTGCGCACATATTCCTGCTGATGTCTCCCTTCATGGGGATGTTCAGATCCGGTATGCCTTTTCTGAAGGTTCCATACTAGTGCCAGGTCTCAACTGGCTCCTCTTCTGGTTCTGGGGAACTTCGGTGATCGGCTGTGTCAAGTCATTCTTATCCTTTTTCACCAGACGTCCCCGGTTACTTCGGATTGAAGGGGCCAGAGTTCTCGTCCCTTTTGAGGCCTCAGGACGAGATTAGGGATACTTTTTTCTTTCTTCGGTATTTTAACTATCTCCGGTGCATTGCGTGCAGGCACATGCAACTTGGTCACATTCTTCAAATCACTAAAGTGGTTAGGTAGTTGATTCGCTAATGCTTGCAAATTAATTATCTTCTGGACTTCAATTGTCTTCTGGACTTCTCTTGTCTTCTAAACTTCAATTATCTTCTAGACTTCTCTATTTGCTTCACTAGTGCACGGGTCATGTGCATGGATTTTAATTATCTTCTGGACTTCTCTATTTCCCGATATTTTCATCAAGGGGTTGATTTCCTCCTTACAATGATGGGAAACTATCCTCATCTAATATGCTATCAGCGAAGCGGGCGGTATGCAAATATCCAGTCATAGAGTCCAAATACCTGATTATGGATGCTATCTCATAACCAAAGTATATCCCAGACTTTCGGAGAAGGCCCATTGCAGTTCACTGTGGTGGTGGTATAGGTACATAAACCTTACAACCAGATCTTCAAAGATGAGAAATTTTCGGTGTTGACCCTTGCACTAGTTGCATAGGTGAATGGATGTTATATGCCAATGGTCTAAAATTGATGAGAGTTGCTGCGAGCAGGACTACGTGTCCCCAACATGTAGTTGGTAAATTACAATTCTTCAAAGTGGTCAGACAAAAATTTAATCCTTTTAATTAATGCCTCTACTAGTCTATTTTGGGTGTGGACATGCGGTATGGAATGCTCAACTTTAATTCCCATTTCCATGCAATAATCATCAAATGCTTTTGAAATAAACTCTCTAGCATTGTCCATTCTGATGGACTTCACATGATGATCAGGGAAATTATTCTTAATTTTAATTATCTGCGAGATTAGCTTTGCAAAAACGTGGTTTCTCATAGACAATAAACATACATGTGACCATTTTGAGGAAACATCGACGAGCACCATAAAATACCTAAATGACCTTGACAGGGGCTGTATAGGACCGCAAATATCTCCCTGGATATGGTCCAGGAATGCAGGGACTTCATCATTCGCTTTCAGAGCAGAATGTCTAGTAATTAATTTAACGGTGGCACATGCGGGGCACACTAAATTTTTCTGATTCGAAAAATTCTTTAGATTAACATTATGTCCTTGTGAATTATTAATTACCTATATCATCATCCTAAGACCTAGGCGGCACAATCTATCATGCAAGAGATAGAAAAGTTCAGAGCTTCTAAATACGGTTTTCAGGGCAGTATAGGCTGCAGATGCCTCAATATTAGTGTAGTACAACCCAGTTTCATATGAAGGAAGTCGTTCTAATACCCTTTTCACTTTCTTCATGATTTGTAATGAGTAGGTATTCCTTACCATACTCCTCTTCAGTCTCTACGTGGAAACTGTTTGCGCGAATATCCTTAAGAGATCTAGTCGATTCTGGGTACAACAAGGCTTCTTTAATGACCAAAGTTGTGCCCCATCGGGAGTATAATTGTGGCCCTTCTTGAGCTTATTATACAAGTATCGCTGCCTGCGATTGTCGTAAGACTACCAATATTCTTGCTGATCGATTGAAAGATTTCGTCTCTCTCAAGGTGGTATTCGTTGTGCCGCTATCCGCTAAGCACACTTCCTCCATAGGGTGCCATGAGCATTCTAATACTTTAAATATCAGAACATAACTTGCTATTATCAATACAGGAAAATAAGGCTTACAGGACTCATCATAAGAATTTAATGCTTTGCTCTGTTGGAGCTTACAACCATTATTGAAAGAATAAAATATTTCAATGTTCGGCTTCAATTACAAACTGCAAGTTACTATAAAAGATCCAAATCAATGCGTGTACTAGATCGAATCAGTAAAGTATTCAAAAACTTCTGCCTCAATCTTCTCCATGGCGATCTTCTCCTCTTGGGCAACTACGACTGTGGTCGCTACGATGCCAAAGGAGGGATGATGGGGGCTGCTACTGGGTTGTCCACATCCATGAGTGCAACTAATGGATGTGGATCCCCGGTGCCTGCAATGGCGAGGTGTGCCTCATGTTGTCCTTTGCCCTTCTTCTTAGAATGGTAAGCATCAATAACATGTTGCGACCTACGACCGTACCCTTCTTGCCTCTCTCCTTCATGAGAGGCTTTGTTACCTTGTAGCTGATAGCATTGGCTTCATGGCCAACATTGCTACTAGGCGGCTGTGAGATGTAGTTCTTCCTTAGAATGTCATCTTGAGCTTCCTCAATTTGCATGATATCAATCAAGTCGGCATGCTCCTTGTAGCTGTCTTTGACGATAGTTGCGTGTGGATTGCACCGCATTCGGGTGAAAGGTAGAGAGGGTCTTCTCAATCTTCTGCTCATCCGTCATATACATGCAAAGAGTTCAAAAGATTACCGCTGGTAATTTACATAAAATGGTTACAAAAATTCTCATAATGCTCTTCGAACTCCTGGTTCATGATCCTGTATTTTTCTATGTATTTTTCGTGATTTGCTGCTATTTTCAGTGATTAAAAGTAATATAAATAATCACAGATAATCAAAACAACAAATATAATATATAAATTGCATAGAAATAATAATAACAAAGTTAAACATGCTTCAAATGCTCAAAAAGATTCAAAAATTGAATTCCTAACACACTTTTCTGCTGGAATATGAATTTTTGGTGAATTCTACAATTTTTAAGGGCTAAAGTGCTAATTTTTAGTTCTGATAAAATTTTTCGCACAATTTTTAGAAAATACAAGGGGTTTTCCACAAAATTTCCTTAATCGCGAAAACTTTCTCGTAATTTTCAGAATTCTGAGGGCCCTTTTGCAAAATTTCCTTTGCCTTTTCGGTTTTCTCACCTTTATTTCCTTTTTTTCGAACCCCCTCCCCTTTTTTCTCAGCGGTGCATTGGGCTGGTCCATTTGGCCTGTTAGGCCGAGCCAAAAAAAGGGTGAGGGTTTAGGGGGGCGGGGTGGTGGGGTTCCCCCTTGCAGTGCTGACACAAGGCGGTGGCGCGATCGCCTGCTGGTCTGAAGGGCTCATGCAGCGTTCAGCGGCGTTCGTGTTGAGCGCGGCGTGGCGAACCGTGAACTCTGGTGGCGCAAAGCGCTTCGTGCGTTAAGCGAGCTAAGCGGCAGCGGCTATCTTGGTAAGCGTTCTCGCTTCTGCGGCACCATCTTGTAGCGGGCGGCCTTTGGCGGAGGCCGTGTAGAAGCGCGTGATGCGGCGAGGCGGTGATCTGCGGCGGGGCCGTGCTTAACTTGTCTTGCGAGTCGCGCGTCTTGGCGGAGGCCATCGCGACGTCTGTGGCCGTCGCGGGACACACGTGCTATGTGGCGGATAAATGTCGCGGGGTAGCTAAACGCGGGTGTCGCAGCGGCGCCGACGCGACAGAGGGGCGTCGCGAGGCACGTCTCGTGTGGCGGCGAGAGAGCCCACGGTGGCATCGGGCGGAGCCACTGCGGGGGCTTCGGCCATGTGGCGAGATGTGGCGGTATGCGCTGGCGGCGTGCGGCTAGCCTGTCATGGCGGCATGGTTTGTTTGGCGTCGCGAGCCTCTGACGCATCGGCGGCCGAACGCGGTGGCGATCATGGCGGCTGCGGTTGTGCTTTCGTCGCGAGGCCGACTTCAAGTCGCGGTGCGGTTCATCAGCGGGGCGCGTCTGGCTGCAGATTCAGCGCCGCAGCTCGGCGGTGCAACCTTGGGCGGCGGCGGGGCGGCGTGGCAGCGTCTTGAGCGATCGGCGGCGTAACCGGGCGGCGAAACTTTGTCTTGAAGCGGCGTGCATGCGCTCGAGCTAAGCGCCATGTGAAGGAAGGAAAAAATTTCATGTAATGTTCATCGAATGTATAATCTATAGTGTAATCATCATTTTCTCTTTCATGCAACCCACCGATCGGCTTGACCAACGACTTCAAGTCGGCTCGCGGTAGATTAGAGCGGATTTGCACCATAGAAAAAACTCTAGAAAGCCAAATTTGCAGAATTGAAAGTGATCTAAAAAATACGATTTGATCTATGAGCGTCGTGCTACGACGGTTACCTTTCGATCCTAGTAGAGTATGCCTAGAGGTAGGCCGGAGTCGTCGTCTTGATAACGTGTTGAGGAACCGTCATTTGGCGAGTCGATCGGCGATCACCTCGTAGACAAGCGTAGAATCGCTTAGAACAATGCAAGAACAAATAGTAGATTGAACAAACAAAGAGACAAAGGTGTAGGGGTATTCTTCTTCTTTATTCCTTTTTTAAGCGACCAACCTTTTACAATGACTAGCACCCCCTATTTATAGGCTACAGACCCTGCTAGGGTTTTGGATGGGGCGCCCACCTATGGGCCGGCTGTTGGGCCGAACTCATGGTTTCCCAACAGTTTGCCCCCAAGCTACCCAGGTTTTTTACTGCCTGTTACCAAATTTCCTAAGGCACCCAAATTTTAGTAGTGATCTGAATGCTAGCAAATTTTGAAGGTATTACTAAATTTCGGTAAGGCTTTTGAGGGTCACAAACCAAACATCCCCAACTTCGAACAATGATACATGGTAGTTACTGATCCTGTTCTAGTCGTAGCAAAAGGGTAGTGTGGATGATCCCACACAATTTGCGGTTCACTTCTTAATCGATGGTTTGTTTTGTATACATGGAGCTTGCATTAGAAATAAAACAAAGATAAAATTGCACTGTAGATATCTAAACTTGTGATGTTGTGCCATTTAGCTCCCTGAACTTGTATTTTACTTTCTTAGCCATCTGAACTTGCGAGGTTGCGCCACTTAGCTCCCTGAACTTGTATTTTACTTTCTTAGCCCCCTGAACTTGTGAGGTTGTGTCACTTAGCTATCTGAACTTGCGTTGAAGCAAAGTTCGTCGGATGCAATGTTGGCAACTTCGTCCCCTCTGAGTCCAGTGGACTCGCTGTCGCCACCCCGTTTCGGCTGTGTTCATCGTCCCCGTCACCTCATGCCGACAGAAACAGATTCTTCTGGGATGGGAATGCATTGTGCTCGCATCTTCGCCGGAGCTCCACCGTTGTAGCTTATCGTCGTCCTCTTCTTTGCCTTCTCTAAGTCGACCATGAGAGCGAGAAGTACATTTCCAGTGCTAGAGCAGTGGCAAAGTACTTCTCTCTCGCACACGATGATTTCCCGGTCCAGCCTTTTCTGTTAGCAAACGACCAAATGGACTTCACGCAGGGTGAGTAGCTTCTGCTCTAGCATTCGAAATGTACTTCTCTCTCTCATGGCCGACTTAGAGGAGGCAAGGGCGAGGGCGGCGGCAAGCAATGGCGGTGGAGCTCCAACGAAGATACGAGCACGGTGTGTTCCTGGGCTCGAATAATCCGTTTTTGTTAGCATGAGGTGACGGTGACGATGAACACGACTGGAATGGGGCGGCGACGAGACCACCGAACTCGGAGGGGACGAAGTCGCCAACATTGTATCTGACGAACTTCACTTCAACGCAAGTTCAGGGAGCTAAGTGGCACAACCTCGCAAGTTCAGGGGGGGGGTGAGAAAGTAAAATGCAAGTTCAGAGAGCTAAGTAGCACAACCTCACAAGTTCAGGGGCTAAAAATTAAAATGCAAGTTTAGGGAGCTAAGTGGCACAACCTCGCAAGTTCAGGGACCTATTGTGCAATTTTCTCTAAAACAAAATAGCTACAATGGGTCACTGCCTCGTTCGGTCGGTCCGACCTGACCCAACCCGACTCACCTGCATTCCTAGAGGCTACATGTAAAAATACCCAACGCTAGTAGATTGAGAAGAATTGTTGCTCTCAACCAATCAGGATGAGATGCTCTGTATTTATATACAGCAAGGAGAGTGCTGAACGAGCTACAGTCGTATCAACAAAAACTTGCAACATCATTACAGAGTTCGGTTTACAGATATACAATCTAAATTGTTAAAACATAATACATTTATATTGAAATATACTAACCGAATCTAACCGACGATTACTTTTAACAACCTCCCTCAATCCCAACTTAACTAAGATTGAGATTGTGCTTGAACATTGTAAACAGTCGATTAGCCAGCGGTTTAGTAAAGATACCTGCAATCTGATCTTGGGAGGAAATGAACAGAATGTCCAGCATCTTGTGAGCTACTCTCTCGTGAACAAAGTGAAAATCTATCTCAATATGCTTTGTTCGAGCATGAAAGATAGGATTTGTAGATAAGTAAGTAGCTCCTAGGTTATCACACCACAATCTGGGCGGCCTGGCTTGGAAGATCCTGAGTCCCTTGAGCAGGGATTGAACCCATACCAACTCAACTATAGCATTTGCTAGAGCTTTGTACTCAGCTTCAATGCTTGAGCGAGAGAAGGTGTTTTGCTTCCTCAAACTCCATGAAATCAAGTTTGGACCAAAGAATATGACATATCCACTCATGGATCGTTGATCATCTATGCACCTGCCGAATATGCATCAAAGAAGGCGCTGAGTACATTTGTATCTGATCTTCTAATCTTAAGGCCTATTGACGCAGACAATTTCAAATACTGAAGGATATGCTTGACTGCACTCCAGTGCATATCAGTTGGTGCAGATAAGAACTGACACACTCTGTTAACTGAGAATGTAATATCTGGTCTAGTTAGTGTCAAGTATTGTAATGCACCTACTATGCTTATCTAATTTGATGCATCAATTGCTGATAGTAGTGTACCTTCATTTTTTGAAAGTTTCTTTGTAGCCGCCATTGGTGTTGTGACTGACTTACAATTTTCCATCTCGACACAATGAAGTAGATCAGTAGCATATTTGTGCTGTGTGAGTGTGATGCCTTCATCATTGTTAATGACTTCAATGCTAAGAAAATAGTGTAAGTTGCTAAGATCTTTAACTGCAAAATCTTCCCTTAGCTGTTTCATTAACCCACTGGTGGCTTTTGCTGACAAACTTGCAACGATAATGTCATCGACATATATAAGCATATAGATCATCACTTTAGCATGATGAAATATAAATAATGAGGTATCTGTTTTGGAAGGAATGAAACCTATCTCCTAGAGATAACTCAACCATGCATACTAAGCACGTGGAGTTTGTTTGAGTCCATAGATGGCTTTATCAAGACAACATATATAATGTGGAAACTCTTTACTCACAAATCCAGGTTGTTGCTTCATGTAGACTTCTTCTTCCAAATAACCGTGCAGAAATGCATTATGAATATCAAGTTGTCGAAGTGACCACCCTCTTAAAAATGCAATTGAGAGCACACGCCGTATAGTTGCAGGTTTTACTACTGAATTGAAAGTATCCTCATAATCAAGCCCATAGAGTTGTTTGAATCCTGTGGCAACTAAGCGAGCTTTGTATCTGTCAATCTTGCATCTGCTCTTTGTTTAATCTTGAAGACCCATTTGGAATCAATCACTTTAGCATGCGGAGGAGGTGACACAAGTCTCCATGTTTTATTCCAAATGAGAGCACCAAATTCATCATCCATGGCACCTCTTCATCTAGAATTCTGCATTGCTTCAAGATGATCATTGGGTTATCTGTTGTTAGCAGCAGCAGTGACAAGAAAAGCTTTTCGGCTGGAATCATATATGACAGTTCCATCTTTGTATGTTTTCGCCGTTGTGATATTGTCTCTCAATCTTGTGTGTATGGAGTGTATTGGAGCAACAGCAAGGATTCCCACGACAGGATTAGTAGCAACATCTGCTGCCGCAACAGCCGTATTATCTGCCATGGCAAAGGTATCGCCTGACGCAGGAGCATGGGCTTTAAATTTGGATCGACTCTGTTTGTATTATTCTTCTTGACATGAGCTAGTTCGACTCTGATACTAGTGCGATCTTGCCTTGTCTTTGAGAATTTGCAATGAAAGGATCAGATTGCACAACATAGCGAGAGTTATGATTATCCATCTGTTGGTCAAGAGATGGTACGACAAATAGGTAGAAAGATGGAATCGACAGTGAGAGGAGTGGAAGAGCACGATGTATCACTACTAGAGGCAAAGGGAAAGCTACTCTCATAAGAAACGGTGTATCTAGAAATGTAAATGCGACCTGTGCTTGAATTCAAGCATTTGTAGCCTTTGTGCATAATACTATAACCAAGAAATACACATCGTTGAGATCAAAATTGGAGCTTTATCTCATTATAGGGGCGCAAATGTGGCCAACAAGCATAGCCGAAAACTCAAAGCATGTGGTAGTCGGGCTTAGATTCTAGCAGCCACTCGATAGGAGTAGAATTATCAATTGTCTTACTAGGGAGCCGATTAATTAGGAAGCAACCAGTTTGGAATGCTTCATCCCAAAAATGAAGAGGAACAAATGAGCAGGCAAGCATGCAAGCCCGGTTTCTAAAACATGTCCGTGTTTGCATTCAACAACGCCATTTTGCTGATGTGTGTGAGGGCAAGAGACATGGTGAGAGGTGCCAACTTCTTTGAAGAAAGAGTTTAGCCTTTGATACTCTCCTCCCTAGTCACTTTGAACACATGATTTTCTTGTTTAGTAGTCTCTTAACATGAGACTGAAACTGAAGAAAGGTTTTGTACACATTTGACTTGTGTTTGAGGAGGTAGAGCCAAGTGAATTTACTGAAATCGTCAATGAAACTAACATAGTACTTGTAGCCTCCTACTGAGGTTCGGGCAGGGCCCCAAACATTAGTAAAAATACGATCTAAAGGAGCCACAGATACATTATTTGAGGAAGAAAAAGGGAGTTGATGGCTCTTGGCTTGTTGACAAGCATCACAGATGTGTTTATTGGTGCTAACTAAACAAGGAAGATCATTGAACTGAACAACTCGTTGAACGGTACAAAAGGCTAGATGCCCAAGATGTGAATGCCACTTCTCAGGTGTGGTCTTGATGCTGGAATGAGCATGCGCATCTGAATTGCTGGAAGGAAAAATGTAGAGTCCTCTAGTGCACTTGCCCTCAAGAAGAGGCTTCTTCGTATCCCGATCCTTAATGACAAAGAAATTAGGGTGAAACTCAAGAAAGACATTGTTTTCAGTGGCTAGTTTATGAACCGTGAGAACACTTTTGTTGGCTTGAGGAACATGTAGGACATTATGTAACTGTAATGGAACATAAGTAGTTTGGAAGATAGTATGACCAACATGACGAATAATCATACTTGGTCCACTTGCAATTTGGACATGATCCTTGCCTGAGTATTTCTCTTTGACACTGAGCTTGTCAAGATCACCAGTTATGTGATTAGTAGCTCTTGAGTCTGCATACCAATTGGTATCAATGGTATATGAGGATGTTGCAGCTGCAACACGAGGTTCATATGTTGAAACGCATGGTCAAATTTGTGATAGCATTTGAACACAAGGTGTCCAATTTTTCCTGAGTTGGCTGCTTGGCCTTCCCGTTGGTGCCTTCTTTGAGGTGCACCTTCACCTATTGTTGTATTCTTTGTCACCTCGACCACCACCTCCATCGCGACCACGACCACAACCACATCCACGATTGTGAAAGAGATTTCCTTTGTTGCGTGATGCAAGGTTCGCCGAGGAATCAGTCTCCTGGTAGACAACATTATTGTGTGCGTGGCACATCTCATAACTTACGAGGTGCGCATAGAGATCATTAAAAGAAATAGCATATGAGCGAGTAGTGATAGAGGTAACAAGAGAATCAAACTCATTACCAAGGCTGGCAAGGATGTACATGATGATTTCCTCATCATAAAGAGGTACACCGATGGATGCCAGCGTGTCAGTCAGATGCTTGACTCTGTTGAAGTATTTTGTGATTGGTTCTTCTTCCTTCTTGTGGGAGTTCACCAGTTGTCTCCGGATTTGCATGATTCTTGCATGGGAGCACGATGCAAACATGCATTCCAGAGCAGCCCACAACGCATGAGATGTGGTGATGAAGAGGACCTGCGAGAGTACTTCCAGCGCCAGCGAAGAGAGCAAGGTGCTCAAGATGATGTGATCATGTTGGATCCACATCGAGTACGCCGTGTTTGGAACCTGTTCTTCTTGACCTTGTTTGATCTGAGTAACCGTCGGTGCAGGGCAAAGGACCGAGCCATCGATGTAACCCAACAGCTGTTGCCCACGGAGATATGACATCAACTGTGCTTTCGATAGAAGATAGTTATCTCTAGAGAACTTCACATCGACGAGGTGGGAGAAGGATGGTGTGGGAAGGATGCTGACGACATTATTTGAGGAGCTGGCTACGCCGGTGGAAGCTATGACAGTCCCTGTCACCTCGTAGGAGTTTGAGGGCTCCAATACCATGTAAAAACACCTAACGCTAGTAGATTGAGAAGAAGATTTGTTGCGCTCAACCAATCAGGATGAGATGCTTTGTATTTATATACAGCAAGGAGAGTGCTAGGCGAACTACAAACGTATCAGCAACAACATTATAGAGTTCGGTTTACAGATATACAATCTGAACTGTTAAAACAGAATACAATTATATTCAAATATACTAACCGAATCTAACCAACGATTACTTTTAACACTACACACGCAGTGTATAAGTGTATTATGCACTGTGTAGCAATGCGGCATCATGACCTGAGAAAGTGTGGTATGCCGTGACTATGATCTGTTCCAAAGTCCAAACTTGGTTTGCCGCTGGCTTTAGTGTGACAAAGTTTGAAGTGAGTAAAAAAAACTTGATGTCTTAATCTTGTGTAGAAAAGTGGCTCCTTTTTTGTTTGTTTTTCATATATTTTGTGTCCATGGCATACGGAGTACGTGCGTACATATAGTTACATATTACGTGCATAGTCGCACGCAGAATGGCTGGTTTTCCCAGCAGGAACAAGGCGAAGGGAGGCAAGCGTTCGGGTCTCCCGGGAACGATGCCAGCCGGACGTGTCGCCGGGGGACGTGGCATGTTGCGTGCTCGCGTGGCAGCGTCTGCCTGCCACATCGACAAACAGCTTCCACACGTATGAATTGCATAGTCTGGGTCAGACAGTCAGGCTCCCAAGATGGTTGGAGCAGGTCACTCATCGGCTTGCCAAGAAAGCATGTCGGTGCTAATGTTCCTTAATTCAAGGCTCGTACACTTGCTTACAACACAAAATGAGAGTTATAATTTTAAATTGCAATTGCATGGCAACAGAGGCATCTTTCAGGGTTAGTCAGTCAGCACCACGGATACTAGGTTAGATAATCTGGGTTCGAATCTTCTATTCTTAAATAAGGTGTGTAGGGGGAATAAGTCTTTATCTCTCCGAACATCGTTTCCGTTTCCTCTTGAAAAAATTGCATGGCAATGCAAGGCCACGTTAGGGACAAATTAGACGTAGAGTAGTACTCTACTAGTACTCGGGAGAGAGAAATAAAGCTAGCGATCCATCAGAGGACAGATGTTCTTTCTTGCAGGTGACACTGCCTGCCGTGAATATAATAACAGGTTAGCGTGAGGTAATATAAGATTTGCTGCATGAGATGTCATGTCAGGCCGATCGGCTTTGTTAACAGGACATAAGAGAGGCTTTTGAGTTTCGAGCTTACTTAGGCCCGAAAAGCGACGCGCAGTTAGCTTAGGACCCTTTCTTTCTCTCTTTCTTTCTTTCAGTGCTTCGCGATAGAGTTGTTGCTTTTTAGACTCTTTTCGAAACACTAGCTGAGTGCATGTGGTTTGCTATAGATAAAATAACATATTATTCTAGCACGTCTTCACGGATCTTGTTATTAAGATCTGTGTCAACCTACGCCATGTTTCCACATGTATTGTCGTGCTCAGCGCCTCAGCTTACAACATAGCCTTGGCTCCGGCACAACGTCTGGTCGAGCTCTGATACATAGAGGATGCAGGAAAAGATGAGTGTGCTGCTGCTTGTTCCGCATTCTATTAGAGACATCTCCTTCTGAGATACGGTTTTCAACAACAACTAAAGCTTCCCACGTTATCCGAAGACTCATCGAGTTGTTGTCATGATTTGGGAGCGGTTATGTGAATGTTGCTTGGTACGGTATTGACGAGGATCTACTAATCCTCATTTAATTATTTATCTGTAATTTTTATTATGGATAATAATGCCATCGTATGGTTCTTGGGTATACCCCTTAATGTTTATAAGGGAGAAGTTAGCCAAGAGGTCGTAAGTCCTTCTGCGACCACCCTCATAGTCGTAAGTCCTTTTATGACTACCTCATGGTCGTAAGACTTTCTATGACCACTATGTGGTCGTAAGTTCTTCTACGATCACCTCATGGTCGTAAGCTTTTTTACGACCACCATATGGTCGTAAGTTTTTCCACGACCACCATATGGTCGTAAGTTCTTCTACGACCAAGTCAGTTACGACCATCCTATAATCGACAGAGCTTGCAAACAAGTAGGCCCAATTGATTAGGGACTCTAAGTAGTTAGTATACGCTATTATTATCTAGAATAACTGCACGCAATACACCTCTGTCTCTGATAATAACTGCCAGATGACGTGGTGGGGTTACTACTCCAGTAATAAGTACCATCAACATGTCCGTTATATGAAATGATGAGACGCCTCTTAACCTGGAGAAACGACCACCTCTTCGCACACTATATAAAGGCTACAGATAGATAGAGACAGGGAGAGGAAAAACGAGAGGGGATCAAGAACACAAGACATTTGTAACATCCTAAGTTTTTCTGAGTTTTCAAAATTAAAAAGAACCATTCGGTTTTGTTGAAGTCCTAAAGCTTAATCTGAGATTTTGAAATTTAAGGTGTTTAATATGACTAAATCCAACTTCAATTAATTTGATTTTGGTTCCTTTGGAGTTGTTAGAGTTCTCTGGTGTTGTTTTTCACTTCTTTGTTCGTTCCATTCTCCCCGCGCAGCCCAGCTCTGTGCCTCCTTTCTTTGCGGACCGTCTGATCTGTGTTGAACGGCTCGATCTAGTGGGCGTTTCGACCAGTCCGAACGTCCCACGCACTGTGGATCATCTGATCTGTGTTGAACGGCCTGATCTTGTTGGCGTGTTCAACCAGTCTGAATGTTTACCTCTTTTTGAACTGCTCGATCCAAATCGGACGGTCCCGCTTCGCTGCGCCTTTCTTTGATCCCCTTCTCGTTGGATCTCCCTTTTGGTTTTGACCTCCCCGGTGGTCCTGGAGATGGTCTTTTTGCAAAGACCACCCTTTTGGGCCTCGACTACCTTTTAGGCCGCGACCACCTCTTTGTGCCGTGACCTCCCCTTGGGCCGCGACCATCCTCTTGGTCTTTTTGTAAAGACCACCTTCTTTGTCTTTTTACAAAGACCACCCTTTTGGGCCGCGACCACCTTTTAGGCCGCGACCACCTCTTTGTGTTGCGACCTCCCCTTGGTCTTCTTGCAAAGACCACCCTCTTGGGCCGCGACCATCTTTTAGGCCGCGGCCACCTCTTTGTGCAGCGACCTCCCCTTGGGCCGCGATCACCCTTTGGGTCTTTTGCAATGACCACCCTCCTGGTCCGCGACCACCCTTTGGGTCACGACCTCCCTTGGGTCACGACCTCCTCTTGGTCACGTGCACCCTTGGTCACGTGCGCCCTTGGGTCACGACCTCCCCTTGGTCGCGTGCGCCCTTGGGTCACGACCTCCCCTTTGACCACGACCCCCTTTTTGACCAGCCCCACCTGCCAGCCTTACTCACCTTCTTCTCCTACTCTTTGCGACACTGCTCTCGCTGGAGACCTCGCTGCTCTCGCCGGAGGCCCCGCGCATTAAATGCCGCTGTAACGTATTAAATGTTGCCGCCTCCGCAGTTCCCGTTGTCCCCGGGCAGCTGTTTGCGCACGTTCTGCCATGCCTTGTCCTATCACCACCTACCCTTGATCTCGTGTGCTTAAGAGTTTCTCAGCTGCTCTTCCCGTTCTCCCCGGCTATAAAAGCCTGAGTAGCCCTACTTCATCACCTTTTTCCTCACCCAGCTCTCAACTTTCTCTTGCTCTCACCCAGTTTCCGTGCTTGAAGTTTCACTAAGGAGTTCGCTGGAGCCCTCCTCGTCGCCAAGGAGTTTGCTGGAACTATGCCACCTTCGACCACCTCGTCGCTGAAGAGTTTGCCGGAGCACCTGCGCCGTTTGCCATTCTTCTCCAATCTTTTCTCTCTCCCTCTCTGTGTGTCTGGGTGAGTTCCTCCGTGCCTTCTCCTCTTTTGCTCTTACAACCATGTTGCGTGGTTGTATCTCTTTTACTACCACGTTGCGTAGCTGTGTTCCTCCTGTGGACCACCTCTTTTGGACCTCCTCTTTTGGACCTCCTTCTGTGGACCTCCTCTTTTGGACCTCCTCTTCAAGACCTCCTCCTGTGGACCTCCTCTTTTGGACCTCCCCCTCAGGACCTCCTCCTAAGAGTCCGTTTCTATTTCAGTCTTTCTCTTTTTGTTTGTCTTTGGTTTTATTTGAATTCGTTGTATTTATTTGGCTCTTTTTCGCACGTGTAGATTCTGGCTCCGCTGAAGAGTTCGTGGACCCGGCGACCTCTACAGAAGACCCCCATCTCTTCATCAAAGGCAAGTCATAGACCTTTGATCATGTTGAACCTAGTTTTTCAAAATTACTTTGTTTTATATCAGCATGCATGGCTATTTGTATAAAAATGGTTTAGAAATTAGTTAATCACCTACTTGGCAGTATGACTCCTTGAATACTTGCGTTCTACATTTTGACATGTACTCTTTAGACCACCATAGGTTGGGTAACCTTAGTTGGACCTCATTGTGATAACCAACATGGGTGCGTATCTTGCTTAGGCCTGCTTAGTTATGCGTTGTCTCAATCACATCTCTCAAGATGTTAAATTGGACTAAGAAAGTATGGAATTGTGGCACATATTTGTCTTGGCATGTGTTGTCTTGCAAGCATTGCCGTTGGCCTGTGTGGCCGCTAATAAAATTTGTTGTGTCATGACCAGGGTGGTCATTGGGCCGGGTTGAACCCAAAATGTTTTGCTCGGGCGAGTGATCGTGCAGTAAAGGGGGTGCAGGAAGCACATTGGGATGAGGAGGTCTCGCCTGAGCACCTACTAAGGACTTTACCTTGTAAGAGTTCGATCCAGGCCATACCGTGCAACCACATGTCCAGGATGGGGTGGACCTGGCCAACTAATTGGCAATGCTTGATTTGGTTCCGTTTTGGTGGAAGTGTGGAAGGACCTGGGTTTACGCCCACACTTGGCGCAAGAGGGGGCCAGTAAGACGAAACCTTAGCGAGTGGAATCAAGTCAAAGTAGAACCTTGTAAAGGCCTTGTCACGTGCTCTAGCCTGCTTACCCAAGGTAGTGAGCAGGGGCATCGACGGGTGCCAAACAAACTAGAGAATTCATGTCTTGTAGGTAAAGTTGTACACCTCTGCAGAGTGAAATCTATTCGAATAGCCATGTCCCCGGTTATGGACATGCCTGGTGATTTCACACAAGGGGTAGATCTTTCTAAAACTTGTTGGTCTTGGCTGGTTCCGAGTGGTTTGGCTCACGACCAGGGAGGTCGTGAGAGGTTTGGGGCGTGACCTGGGTGGTCACGAGTTGTTTTCAAAAGAAAACTGGTTACTTATGTGCTAATCTTTCAACTTGTGCCTTGCAATCTACTTATTGTATTTCATATCAATATTGCTTTCTGCAAAGTAACCATAAAGCTAACCTTGTTGAGCCTTGCATAAATATTATCTGCATTTAATTTCCCTACGGCTTGCTGAGTACATTCAAAAGTACTCATGGCTTGTGCCCTCTGGTTGATCATCAGTGGATGAAGACCTCCCAGGGAGCTCTAACCTCTTCGAAGAGGAGGTCTTTGAAGACCCTGCATGCTAGGACATCCTCCACTTGATTGCCTATGGGCATGTCGAGTGGCTACCACGTTGGTTCTTTTGTTTCCACTGTGCCCTTTTTGTTGTTAGCCCTGCGTGGCAAGACCTCTGTATAAAGCTTGACCATAAGGTCCTTTGTTGGTATTATTGTTAATTTGTCGGCTTCATTTTTAGTTTGTTGTATGGTTGTGATGACATCGTTGTGATATCCGTGCGGTCCAGCCATTGATCATGGGACTGGTCCGGAGTGCAAAGTGAGTCCCGGGGGTTGTTTACCCAGGGCGTGACAACATTAGACTTTAGTATTTCTCTTGATTTGTAACCAGCGCACTCAATATAGCCACACAGGAGTAGGGTTTCCAGAGAAGGCCTCAACCTGTATATAATCCTTGTGTCGTTCTCTCTGCGTGATCAATTTTGGAGATCCCCCGAATCAAACAATTATACGTAAGATCGGTTCTAAAATATTGACAGTTGGCGTCGACCGTGGGGATCTTCTCGTCTGGTGATTTCTCGTCAATAGGTTTTCTTCATTTTTCTCAACTCTAATGCTTCCATGACAGGAGAGTGGAATAAGGAGAACTGGTTCGAGTTGGCTGATTATGCAGATATCGACATGGATGCCGGCTTCGACTACGAGCTGAGTATCACTTTGTCCGATGGTAATATCGCCTCCGGAGATCATTCGCCAGATCCAGGAGACCATACCACCGATGGAGTTGAGGAGGGATCCTTATCCCCCATAATAGTATGTCCAACTGAGGGACTAGTTTCCTCAGAGGGCAAGGGTCTATTCGACCACGATTAGGACTATGCCAAGGCAGGATCACAACTCGACGAGGGCTCTCCCTCCAAATGTTCAAATCCGCCTGGGGCAGTCCGACCTGGCAAGGCAAGTTCTGGAAGCCATCATTCCGGAGCTTCATCAGCATCTAGTGGTCATCTCTCTCCAGTTAGCCCCACAGAGGATGGGGTCGAGCATGCTTTTGCTGCGAGTTCGACCATACCCTCGCAGGGCTCACTACGGACGGAGATGGTTATAACCCAGAATTTCCCTTCCTGGAGGGGCTTGCTCCAAGTCGTCAGACGGTGTCTTTCGACTACTCCTCAAGCGAGGAGGCCTCAAGCGTGTGTGGAGATCATCAACGGGAGATATTCGTCCTTCCCTCAAATAATGATCACCCACCTAGAGACAGGACTTAGGATGCTCTCCGCCGATCACACTCTACGACCCCTCGTGGCAACGGCGAGGACACCTCTGGTGATGAACGGGGTCAACACTCTGATGAGCGTAGGGAAAATCCTCGAAATGACCGCACTCCGTTGAGGCAAACTCAAGGATAGGATATGGATGATCTTGAGACAACCCGACGGAGAAGAATTGCGGCTCAGAGAAATCTGCCTAGACGTGTTCAGTATTAGTCAGAGGAAGCTTAGAAACTCCAACACATCAATGATTTGCTCAAGAACCCAACTCGAGAACTTGCCCGAACGCTCGGCTATGACCTCTTCACCGAAGAGATCGCACAAAGGCTTCAAAGCACAATGGCTAGACTCAAGCATCCTCGCCGGCATCATTTCGGAAGTCGTAGCGGTACGACTCCATCAGCTACCAGTCGTTTGAACAACTCACCATATGGAGATCGACGCGACAACAGGTTACGTCGTTCCCCTAACTTTAACTCCAGTCGGAGAAGAGTTCCTCGAATGCCTGATGATCAACAAGCTCCCAGGAGAGGTGATCGTTCACCACTCTGACCCAAAAATCTGCAGTAGTAGATGAAATACGAGGAGTATTACCCTCGTAGGGCCGAGACTTATCATAAGTTGGGTTCACCCACAGCCGAGTATCGTCGTGTACGATCACCTGGCGACATCAACCATTCTTTCTTGCAAAGGAGGTGTTACGATGTGATTACCGGATGTAGAGCATTCTTGCCTGATCTCCGAGCAATTCGCTGGCCACCGCAGTTTCGACCAGTGAATATGGAGAAGTTCGATGGGTCTCAGAATCCCATCGAATTCCTTCAAATCTACACGACCACTGTCCAAGCAGCAGGAGGAGGAGAGCGTGTCATGGCGAATTACCTTCTGATTGTACTCGAAGGGTCCGCTTGATGGTGGTTGCTAAATCAACCACTAGAGTCGATCTATTCATGGTAACACCTCTGTGGCCTTCTGCTGGCCAACTTTCAGGGCACCTACAATCGCACTGGAAAGGAGGACGACCTGCACAGGATACCAAAAAAATGACCACGAGACCTTACACCAATTCATTAGGTGTTTCAGTCAGGTTCAAAATTCAATTCTAGAGGTTTCTGACTCATCTGTTATCAGAGCCTTTAAACAGGGAGTCTGCAGCAGAAGGATTACAGAAGATATCGATTTGAATCATTCGTATACTGTCGCTAAACTCTTTGAGATGACCAATCGATATGCGACCGCTGCTGAAGCAGTCGAGTGGAACAAAACCATTGATCGAGACGATAAGAATCCTCAAGAAGCAGACGAAAGTAGCAAGAAGAAGGACAAAAATGCCAAGAAATCCAAGAGCAAGGCGAAGGGCCAAAAACCTCAAGCCAACATTTCTAAGGAGGTCTTGGCCGTAAGCAATAAGGAGCCACGAAGTTCCAAGCCATATCCCGACCGAGGCAAAGGTAAGCGCCCCGAGCGGAAGAACGACAAGCCTAGGTGGTGTCCTTTTCATAAAAAGGAAGGACATGACCTTCGCAATTGTCGTGTTTTCCAACGAAAACTCGAGGACTATTACACTGGCAAAGGACCTCTCCCTACTCTCGAGGAGGTAGGCTGGTGAGTGGTCAAAAGTAATCAAACGGCGACGAGATGCTGTTCTAAGATCCCGAGCATACCATCGAGTATATCTATGGGGGATCATCGACATACGAGTCAAAACAACAGCTTAAGGCTGTCGAACGTGAGGCAAATTCTATTGACACTCCTCTTGTCAATAAATTACCGAAGTGGTCGGAAGTCACCATCTCTTTCGAGAAGGGTGACTGCCCAATCCCTTCTACTCGACCAGGTCGGTTTCCGATTGTGGTCGAGCCCACCAGAAAAAACTGTCGAGTAAATCGAGTGTTAGTTGATGGTGGAAGCTCGTTGAACATCTTATTTATGAGTGCCCTGGACAAAATGCAAGTACCTAGGACCAAGGTAAGACCGGTACGATACTCTTTTCATAGGATTATACCGGGGTCTTGGGCCAAACCAATTGACCAAGTTCCTCTCCCTTTAACATTTGGTTCTCCAAGCAATTTCAGGACAGAAAATCTCTTTTGATGTGCTCGATTTCGATATGACTTATAATGCCATACTTGGACGACAAACTTTGGCAAAATTCTTAATAGTTGCTTATTATGGGTATCAATGTCTTAAGATGCCAGGTCCCAAAGGAGTAATCACAATTCATTGTGACAAAAATATGGCACATATGTGTGACCGTCGTTCCCTCGAGATGGTTGGCCAGATACCAACTTGAGAAGAAAACAAGGAGCAGGCTTCGATCAAGCAGTCGAAGCCTAAAGCTGCACCAAAACCGAACGACCAGGTCAAAGAGGTTCCTTTGGATCTAGAGGAGTCCTCGAAGACTGTTCGCATCAGGGATACTTCTGACCCCAAACAGGAAGACGCCCTCGTTACTTTCCTCCAAGCTAACATAGATGTCTTCGCATGGCAAGCATATGACGAACCCGGAGTCCCCAGGGAGGTGATCGAGCACAGACTAGCTTTACGGCCTAACAAGAAACCTGTAAAACAAAAGTTATAGAGATTTGCACTTGATCGACAAGATGCTATCAAATCAGAATTAGACAAGCAACGTAAAACAGGCTTTATAAGAGAAGTCGACTACCTAGAGTGGTTGGCCAACCCTGTAATGGTTAGAAAATCTAATGGCAAGTGACGTATGTGTATAGACTTCACTAATCTCAATAAAGCTTGTCCCAAAGATGATTTTCCTTTAACTCGTATCGATCAGTTGGTTAATTCTACTGCCGGTTGTGAAACATTATGTTTTCTAGATACATATACTGGTTACCATCAAATTAGTATGTGTCTAGAAGATGAAAAAAGATCGTATTTATTACATCATTTGGAATATTTTGCTATATCAAAATGCCATTTGGTCTAAAAAAATACTAGAGCTTCTTTTCAACGCTTGATGCAATCGACTTTTTTTACCTCAACTAGGCCGAAATTTGGAAGCCTATGTTGATGATCTAGTCGTAAAAAGCATCAAGCGACTTAATCTTGTTTTCAACTTGCAAGAAATATTCGATAACCTCAGAAAACACCGCCTGAAACTCAATCATGAGAAGTGTGTATTTGGAGTCTCTTCAGGAAAGTTGCTTAGATTCCTTGTCTCTGTACGAGGAATCGAAGCAAATCCCGAGAAGATAAAGGCTATTATGCAAATGCGCCCTCCAACCACGTAGAAAGAGGTCCAGAAACACACAGGATGCATGGCGGCTCTAAGTTGTTTCATCGCATGACTGGGAGAAAAAGTACTACCTTTCTTCAAACTTCTAAGGAAACGCAAGGGTTTTGAGTGGTTAGACAGACCTAAGGAGCAATACCCTCAGGTTCAAAAACTTCTGTATGCCCTCCTCATGTCTTCGAGAAAACTACGGTATTATTTTCAGGTTTACAAGATAATTATGTTGTCTGAGTTTCCCTTAGGGGTGGTCCTCGAGCGAGGCGGCGGGGCGCATGACAAAATGGTCGATGGGAACTTGGGAGTTCAACCTCCATTTTGTGTCGACGACCATTAAATCCTGAGATCTTGGCGAGACTTTGTCGTCGAATGGACAAATCTGAACATGCTCAGGATCCTAATCTGATACCCACGACTAGTGGACGATGTACTTTGATGGGTCACTTACGTTAAGTGGCTCGGGGGCTGGGGTGGTCCTAGAATCTTCTACAAGAGAGACCTTAAAGTATGCCATTTAATTCGACTTTCCTGCCACTAATAATGTGGCAGAATACAAATGTTTGTTGGCTAGCATACGAGCTGCAAAAGGACTCGGGATTCGACGACTACTCGTGAGAGGAGACTCTCAACAATTCATGAATCAGGTCAGAAAAGAGTACCAATGCTCTAACCCGACCATGTCTTGGTACTTATCAGAAGTTCAAAAGTTGGAAAATTTTTTTTTTGGTTTCGAGGTACAATTTATCCCTCGAAAGGATAATTTCCTCACAGATCAGCTTGCTCGTATGTAGGGATGGCAACGGGGCCATTCCCCGTCGGGGAGTGGTGGACCATCCCCATCCCCGTGACAAGAAAAAATCCCCATCCCGTCCCCATCCCGTCGTCGGGTACTATTCTTCCCCATCCCGTCCCGTCGGTTATCGAACCCCATCCGTCCCCATCCCCGTCGTCGATCTTGCCATTTCTGAATTTAATTTGCGACAAGAGAAATTTCTCAAGCTATGGATGTGGGGCGCGGTGGGTGGGAGTGAATGGGAAATGGGGTTAGGGACTTAGGGTTATGACTTATGCTATCGGCGTGCGACCACAGGAATGATGCACTTTCGGTTGGTGGGCTAGGCTATGCTATGCCTTTGTGTTATCACCTTATCGGGGGCCCATCGGATGTAGAGGGATGGGGAAGCGAGAACATCCCGTCCCTTAAACCCGATGGGGAATGTTTTTCTCATATTAGTATCCCCGTGGGGAATGAAGTAGTCCCAAACCCGTCCCCTAATAGGTGAATTCCCCATCGGGGAATGGGGAATGGGGCCCCATTGCCATCCCTACTCGTATGGCTTCTTTCCGATCACAAGTACCAAAAAGAGTCTTCTTGGAGCAACTCCAGAAGCAGTCTCTGGTCGAAACACCAGAGACAACTCTTATTGAGACAGCTTCTCTAGAATACGAGGATACCTAAATGAATCCCATCTACGAGTATCTTCGGACGGGTACAATACCCGATGATGATCTCGAGGCAGATCGCTTATCCCGAAAGGCCAAAATTTATATTTGGTCGAAGGAGTCCTCTTTTTTATCGAGGCACTCAAGGGATACTCATGCGATGCATATCACAGAGAGAAGGATTAAACCTCCTTCATGACATACACAGGGGCATTAGTGGAACTCATGCTTCCTACAGAACGCTAGTCAGAAAGGCCTTTCGACAAGGTTTTTACTGGCCAACAGCCCTTTATGATGCCAAAGAGCTGGTTAAGAAGTGTGTATAATGCCAGTTTCATAGCAGGCAAATACACCAACTGGCTCAGTCATTACAAACAATCCCTCTATCATGGCCTTTTGCGACCTGGGGTCTCGATATCCTAGGATCGTTCCCAAAAGATTCAGGTGGCTTCGAGTTCCTTTTTGTGGCTATTGATACGTTCACAAAGTGGATTGAAGCCAAACCTGTGACTAGGATAACAATGGAAGCAGCAAAAAGGTTCATGATGAGAAGCGTGATTACTCGGTTTGGAGTCCCAAGTCGAATAATCAAAGATAATGGTAAGCAATTTTCCAGCTCAAAATTCTAGAAATTTTGCGACGAGTTGGGTACCAAATTGAGTTATACTTCTGTGGCCCACCCTCAAAGCAGTGAGGCAGTCAAAAGAGCGAATGACCAAATAATGCAGGGCATCAAAACCCAAGTTTTCGACCAGCTTATTAAGCGCTCGGGGGCTTGGTTATAAGAATTACCCTCAGTATTATGGGCAGTTCGTACGACTGCTAGTCGGGCTACAGGTGAAACACCTTTTTTTTCCAAGTTTTTGGTGCCAAAGCCATGCTTCCACCAGAACTATAGATCGGGAAGAAGCTATTCAAGCAAGCTGGTCTGCGAGGAAATTATCCTTTCGAGGGATGAATTGTGCCTCGAAACCGAAAAAATGCTTTTCAAGCTTACGGATTTCCGATAAGTATTGAGACATTGTCAGATTAGAGCACTGATACTCTTTTCCGACTTGATTCACGACCAGTTGAGAGTCTCCTCTCATGAGTAGTCGGCGAATCGAGAGCGCTTTCGCGGCTCGTAAGCCAGCTAGCAAACCTTCGTACTCTGCCGCGTTGTTAGTGGCTTGTAAGTTTAATCATATGGCATACTTTAAGGTTTCTTCGGTAGGAGATACCAAGACCGCCCCAGCCCCCGAGCCACTTAAAGTAAGTGACCCATCAAAGTACATCGTCCACTGGTCGTGGGTATCGTACTGGGGACTCTAAACAGGTTCAGGATTTGTCCATTCGGCGACAAAGTCTGCCAAGATCTGGGATTTAATGGCCGTTCGGGACACGAAATGGAGGTCGAACTCCCTAAGTTCGACTGACCATTTTGCCATGCATCCCGCTGTTTCCCTATTCTGGAGGATCGCTCCCAAAGGAAACTCAGACGGTACAGTTAGTTTGTGCGCTTGAAAATAATGCCGCAGTTTCCTCGAAGACATGATGAGGGCATATAGAAGTTTTTAGACCTGTGGGTAACACTCCTTAGACCCGTGTAAAACTTCACTTACGTAGTAAACTGGTCGTTGTATGTTTTCACGTTCTACAACCAGTACTGCGCTCATTGCCTGTGGCGTGGCAGCTAGATAAACTAAAAGAGCCTCTTCTGGCTTCAGAGAAACCAGAATAGGAGCACTCGTAAGATATCTCTTGACATCCTCAAAGGCTGCGTTAGCCTCTTTCGACCACTCGAAACCCTTGTGTTTCCTTAGAAGTTTGAAAAAAGGTAGTCCTTTTTCTCCCAGCCGTGCGATGAAACGACTTAGAGCCACCATGCACCCTGTGAGTTTCTAGACTTCTTTCTTCGTGGTCGAAGGGTGCATTTTTACAATGGCCTTTATCTTTTCAGGATTTGCTTCGATTCCCTGTACAGAGACCAAGAATCCAAGCAATTTTTATGAAGAGACCCCGAACATACACTTCTCAGGATTGAGTTTTAAGCGGTGCTTTCTGAGGTTGTCGATTTTTTCTTGCAAGTCTGAAATATGATTAAGTTTCTTGATGCTTTTTACGACTACATCGTCAACATAGGCTTCAAGATTTTGGCCTAGTTGAGGTAAAAAAACTCGATTGCATCAAGCGTTGAAAAGAAGCACCAGTATTTTTTAGACCAAATGGCATTTTGACATAGCAAAAGATACCAAATGGTGTAATGAATACGGTCTTTTCTTCATCGTCTAGGCACATATTGATCTGGTGATAACCAGAATATGCATCTAGAAAACTTAATATTTCACAACCAATATTAGAATCAACCAAGCGATCGATCACGAGGTAAAGGAAATCATCTTTTGGACAAGCTTTATTTAGATCGATAAAGTTGACACATCGCCACTTGCCTTTCGACTTCCTAACCATTACAGGGTTAGCTAACCACTCTGGGTGGTCGACTTCTCTTATAAAGCCTGCTTTAAGTAGCTTGTCTAATTCTGATTTGATAGCATCTCGTCGATCAGGGGAAAATCTCCGTAATTTTTGTTTCTGGTACTTTGTCGGTAGTAAAGCTAGCACATGCTCGATCACCTCCCTGGGGACTCCGGGCATGTCAGATGCTTGCCACGCGAAGACATCTGCGTTAGCTCGGAGGAAGGTGATGAAGGCGTCTTCCTACTTGGGGTCAGAAGTTTCCCCGATGCTAACAGTCTTTGAAGGTTCCTCTACATCCAGAGGAACCTCTTTGACTAGGTCGTTCGGCTTTGGTGCAGCTTTAGGCTTCGACTTGATAGTCAAAGGTTGGCTTTCTTCTCGAGTTGGTATTTGTCCAGCCATCTCGAGGGATCGACGGTCGCAGGTATGCGCCATCTTCTTATCACAATGGATTGTGATCACTCCTTTGGGATCTGGCATCTTAAGACATTGATACCCATAATGAGTTGCCATTAAGAATTTTGCCAATGTTGCTCATCCGAGTATGGCGTTATATGCCGTATCGAAATCGACCACATCAAAGGAGATCTTCTTTGTCTTGAAATTACTTAGTGAACCAAATGTTAAAGGAAGAGAAACTTGACCAATAGGTTTGGCCGAAGACCCTGGTACAATACCATGAAAAGAGTATCTTACTGGTCTTACCTTAGCCCTGGGTACCTGCATCTCGTCCAGGGCACTCGTAAACAGGATGTTTAACGAGCTACCATCATCAACTAACACTTGATTGATCCGACAGTTGTTGATGGTGGGTTCGACCACGATTGGATATCGACCAGGTCAAGTTGAAGGAATCGGGCAGTCACCTTTCTCGAAGGAGATGGTGACTTCCGACCACTTCGGTAATTTATTGACGATAGGAGAGTCAATGGAGTTTACCTCGCGTTCGGCAGCTTTAAGCTATCGCTTTGACTCGTATGCTGATGATCCTCCATAGATGTGCTCCACGGTATGCTGCGGATCTTGAAATGGCATCTCCTCATCGTCATCTGACATCTTATGACCACTCGTTTGCCCTACCTGCTCGAGAGTGGGAAGTGGTCCTTTGCCGTTGTAGTAGTCCTCGAGTTTCCGTTGGAATACTCGGTAATTGCGAAGATCATGTCCTTCCTTTTTGTGGAAAGGACACCACCTAGGCTTGTCATTCTTCCGATCAGGGCGCTTACCTTTGCCTCGGTCGGAGTATAGTTTAGAACCGCGTGGCTCCTTATCGCTTGTGGCCAAGACCTCCTTGGAACTGTCGGCTTGAGGTTTTTGACCATTTGCCTTGTTCTTGAACCTCTTGGCCTTCTTCTCTTTCTTCTTGCTACCTTCGCCTGGCTCTCGAGGAATATTGTCTTCTTGATCGATGGTGTTGTTCCATTCGACTGCCTCAAAAGCAGTCGCATATCGATCGGCCATCTCAAAGAGTTTAGCAATGGTGGCAGGAGGGTTCAAAGCGATATCCTCCGTTATCCTTCTGCTGCGGACTCCCTGTTTGAAGGCTGTGATAACAGATGAGTCTAAAACCTTTGGAATGGAATTGCGAACCTGACTGAAACGCCTGATGAATTGACACGGGGTCTCATGGTCGTTCTGTCTCATCCGGTGCAGATCGTCCTCCTTTCTAGGGCTGTTGTAAGTGCCTTGGAAATTTGCCAGCAGAAGGTCGCAGAGGTGTTGCCATGAGTAGATCGACTCGAGTGGTTGATTTAATAGCCACGATCGAGCAGATCCTTCAAGCACAGTTGGAAGGTAATTCGCAATTACATGCTCTCCTCCACCTGCTGCTCGGATAGCTGTTGTGTAGATCTGAAGGAATTCGATAGTATTTTGAGACCCATCGAATTTCTCCATGTTTATTGGTCGAAAACGAGGCGGCCAGTGAACTACCCGGAGGTCGTGTGAAGCGCTTGGACATCCGGTAATAACTTCTGGCGCCTTTTTGCGAAAAGAAGGGTTGATGTCACTAAGCGTCGTACTCGGCGATACCCGATGGCGGTGGGCCCGACCTATAGTAGGCCTCGGTCTTCGAGGAAATACTCCTCGTATTCCATCTGCTGCTGCAGATTTTTTGTATCGGAGTGGTGATCGATCACCACTCCGAAAGCTTGTTGATTGTCGGTCATTTGAGGACTCTTCTCGAGCGGGAGAACGATCGACTTGTTGTTGCGTCGGTTTTCTGTGATGAATTGTTCAAACGCGGTAGTAGAGGAAGTTGTATTACTCGACTTCTGAATGATGTTCTTGAGGACTCGGTCTTGCCATCATACTCAGAAGCCTTTGTGTGATCTCTTCAATGAAGAGATCGTAGCCTGGTGCTCGAGCAAGCTCTTGAGTTGGATTCTCAAGCAAGTCGGTGATGTGTTGGAGTTCTTGAGCTTCCTTTGGTAGTCTTGGCGCCAGGCAGATTTTTCTGGGCGGCAATCTTCCTCCGTCGAGCTGTCTCAAAATCAGATTCTTGAGACTGTCCCAATGAAGTGCGATTATGTCAAGAATCTCCCTCACGCTCATCAGAGTGTTGGTCCTGTCCATCACCGACGGTGCTCTTGCCATTGCCACGAGTGGGCGCAGTGTGATTTTCGGGGAGCGTCTCTACCTCGGTCTCTTGGAGAGTGATATTTATCCGAGGGAAGGACGAAGACCTCCCATTGATGATCCCCACATTCACTCGAGGCCTCCCCGGTTGAGGAGTAGTCGAGAGACACCATCTGGCGACTTGGAGTAAACCCCTCCGGAAGGGGTGCAGGTCATAACTTAGTCTCCATCCACAGTGGGTCTGTAGAGGATGGTCGAATTTGCGTAAAAGCGTGCTTGATCCCATTCTCTGCGGGGTTAGCAGGAGAGATAGGATCATCGAGATCTTGATGAAGCTCCTAATAATGGCTTCGAACTTGCCTTGCAGATTGGATCGTCTTGGAGGACTCGAACACTTGGAGGAAAAAGTCTCGTCGTGTTGTGAGTCTACCTGGGTGCAGTCCTGTTTGTGGTCGGATTGACCCTTGTCCTCGGAAAAAAACTAGTTCCTCGGTCGGACGTATTCTTTGTTGTGGGGATAAGGATCCTCCTCAACTCCATCGGTGGGATGATATCACGAGAATGATCTCCGGAGACGGCATCACCATCGGATGATGCATCACTCGGCTCGTAGTTGAAACCGGCATCCATGTGGACGTCTGCGTAATCTGCCAAGTCAAACCAGTTCTTCTCGTTCCATTCTCATGCCATGAGTGCATGAGAATTGGAAAAAGAGAATGTGTTGACAAGAGATTATTGGAGAGTACCCCATGGACGACGCCAACTGTCGGTGTTTTAGAACCGATCTTACGTAAAGATTGTTTGATTTGGGGGTCTCCAAGACTGAAATCCTTGAGAGATTGACACGAGGATTTTTATCTGAGTTTGGGCCTTCTCTGGAGAGAATAACAACCCTACTCCTGTGTGTATGCATTGAGTATACTGGTTACAATCAGTAGAAAATGCTATGATTTTCCCTGCTAATCAGTATATATGTCCAATTGTATGTTTCTCATCCCCCCTTCCTCAGTATCTCTGGCCATAGTCCTTTATAGTGTTCGTGGAGGTAGCTGTTTCTCCAGGCCAAGAGGCGCCTCATCATTCCAAGTAATGGGCGCATTGTTGGTAATGTCGCCGGGTATTAACTCCTCCGTCGCCGCGGCGCTTTCTAGTTAGAGATAATGGTGTGTAACGTGTAGTTATTACGGAGAATAACAGCGTATATTGTCTGCTTAGATTCCCTAATCAATTAGGCCTACTTGTCCGAGCTTTATTGATCATAGGGTGGTCGTAGTTGACTTAGTCGTAAAAGACTTACGACCATGAAGTAGTCGTGGAATAACTTACGACTTGGGGCTGGTCGTGAAGAACGCGTCGACTAGATGGTGATCGTAGCAAAGACTTACGATCATGAAACGATCGTAGAAAGACTTACGACTATGAGGATGGTCGTAGAAGAGCTTCGACCGGTGGTTGGCTTCTCCTTATGATTATAAGGGTATACTCAAGAACTGTATGACGTCATATTCACCCATAATAAGAATTATAGATAATTAATAAAATGAGGATTATTAGATCCTCGTCATCTAGCCCCCCAGCTTCAAGTGAAAGTACTTACTTAGGAAAGCAGTCATAGACGATCTTACGACCACAAAAAGTGGTCGTAAAAAGATGGTCGAAGGAAAAAGCTCTTCGAGTTTGTATATCATTTGACCAGAAATATACTTAGTCAAGAAGGCTGTTGAAAAACCTTTATGACTATTAAATAGTCGTAGAAAAAACTTACGACCATAAAGTGGTCGTAGTATGGTAATCGGAAGAAAAACCTTTTCCGACTGGTATTTTATTTGACCAAAAAAGACTTGGCCAAGGAAGTAATTTTGCTTGAGGTGTGAAGACAACCTCGGTTTTCTTGAACATGCAAGTTCAAGAATCTGAATCGATTCTCCCAAATCTTGTCCGTTGGAGCAATTCCCGAAGCGACGGGAACCGTTGGGTTTCCACGGCGTTTCCTTTCGAGCGTGCGATTATAAAAACTTACCGCAGGGGTGTTTTTAGGGTTCTTACTTTCCCCCAAATTGCTTCAACTATTCATCAAGCTCTGCATATACCTGTATTTGTCGACCAAATCGTTCCTTCTCCTTCAATCCTTCCAAACTCAAACTCCTCCCGCCGAGAGAAATAGCCTAGGCCGCTTCGATGGGGTGAGTCGAAGATGGATCGGTGAAGATCTGAGCTCGTTGTCACGGGAAGATCCTGAAAGATCCTAGTCAAGTGGATTTAATTGCTTACCGGCAAGATTGGTGTCGGGGAGATGGGGCTAATCCACATCTTCTAGGCGTCTTGTGAGTGTGGCCTCCGATTGCTGCTCATCCTTTCCTCACACTCGTGCTCGAACATTTTCGTAGAACTGGTTAATCTTGGTCCTAATTCCATCACAATGTTAAGCGTATTAGGTGTACTTGTGTGGGGCTTACTCGGGATTCCGGACCTTGAGCTCTTCGGTATTATTACAGAATGGCTCGACAAAATTTGGAATTGCCGGAGCTAATGTCTGAAGCTCCGTGATGGAAAGTCGAAGGAGTATATTCAGATGTTCACCCGATAAATCGTGGCGGGATGGAGGAAGAAGTGGTTTCTTGGAAAACCACTCAAGAAGATAGCCTTTCTTTTGGGGAAGAATTTGTTGAGAAGGTCCTTCACGGGATTCGATTCCCGAGATCTTGACCAATTGCCCCTACATTCAAGCTATCAAAGACTTGGAGAGAGATGGGCTCACCGGGTGGCATGTGGTGAAGGATTTCATCACACGCCGTATAGCCCTTTGAAGAAATGAGTACCTCCTATGTGGAGGTATCACGAGCTAAAGACCCAACCGGGGACTACGAGGAGGGTAAATGAAGCTCAGACTTAGCTTTCGTTTTGGTTATCTTCAGATTGGACTAATGAAAATCTTATCTGTTTGTTTAGACCTTTCACAAAATGAGACCGACGTCTGAGTCAAGCTTATTTGCGAGAAAGCTCCACCACCCAATGTGGTAGTTCCCCAAATTCTAGCGGTCGTATCCACAGAAGAGAAGATAGAACGGCTAAAGGTAATCAAGGGTTGATTTCATCTTTAGGATTTCTTAGTCGTAAAAAAGACTTACGACCGTGGAGTAGTCGTGGAATAACTTCGACTTATGGTGGTCGTAGAAGAACTTCGACGGATGGTGATCGTAGCGACACTTACGATCATGAACTAGTCGTGAAAGACTTCACGACGCTTGGTTGTTGTAGGAAAACTTAGGATTAGGTGCGGTCGTAGAAAAACTTACGACCGGATAGCGATCGTAGAAGAACTTACGATCAGGAAAATGTCGTAGTAAAACTTACGACTGGATACTGGTTATAGAAAATCTTATGACGGATTAGTAATTCTTCTTTTTCTGTCTGTTGCAGAAAATAGGCATGGAGAGTCGTTAGGATGACGAAGAGGTCGTCTTGTTTACCGTTGGGAAACAGACAGCGGTGGAGGCAATCCAGGCTCCTCCAGCTAAATGGCGGCGTTCTGAGAGAGTCGCTGATAAGGGAGGCGCAGGCTCAAGCTCTTCTGCTTCGACTAACCTCCTCACAAAAACTACCGTGGATATGGCTATGATTGAAGCGGAAGAAGCTGCGGAAGCTGAAGAGATTGAGGCAGCTGAACCTCTCAAGCGCAAATCCCGCAAGACCAAGGTACCCTTTTATTACGACAAGAAAGCTTTTGTTGTTTCTGCCTTTCCTGGCTTTGTCAAGCAACTAGAAAAGGAGAACTGGAATGCGAAGGACAATGCTGCTCCAGCAGAGCCTACGGTCAAGGGAAGCACTATTCTTGAAGTGATCGAGACTGGTCTCGGCCCTCCAGAAAATCAGGAGACCCACCAGGTGGTTCCTGCTCGAGACCCACGACCAGACGTTGTCGTGGGTAACCCTATCCTTCAACTTGAATCTCGACCAGACGTGGTCATAGGGGAAAAAATCAAAGAAATCTTCCGTTGGGAAGTTGACTCCCAAGTTCCTGGTTAGGTCCAGTGTGCAGAGGTATGTAAGAAAGACAAAAGTGCAAGAAGCATTTACCTTTTGCTTTCCACAACTTAACGTGCTTTTAATTTTGTGATCTTAGCCCAACTCCTTCAGCCCCCGATGACGCTTCCGTCGAGAGGCCACTTGTCACTTCTCGAGTGGATGAAGAGAGAAATGTGGCGACAGTAGAAGGATCGTCCATCGCCCGGATGGTGGATGTGAGACCCCGACGTTTATTAGGCTCATAATACTTAGTCATCCGATTGACCCTAGTATTATCAACCAAATAAACCCCGGTCTCGAGAGATGTATACTTCCTGAATGCGGTATACATACCTCACAACAAAAGAATGTATCAATTCCATACAACACATAGAACATAAGCAACAAACCGAAGTTAACAATAATATGGAATAGATATTACAAAGAGGCCCTTAGGCCAAATAGCAATAATTACAAAAAGATAACAGTGAAGCAAAAGTGCCATAAAGATGGCTATAACACAAAGCCAATCGGTGTGCCTTAACCCTAGGCATCTGTGGGACCGCCAAGCTAGTCGTCGAAGAAAGCGCAACACGTAGCACAAAAGAGAGGCTCTTGGAGCTCTCCTTCTTCCTCTGCACAAAAGCCACAAAATTGCCACAACCACGGCGATGAGTACATAAAGTACTCCATAAGACTTACGTGTGAGATAACAGAACTATAAATAGCTACATGCAAGCTTTATTTAAGTGGATGAGGCTTTGGACTCATTTTAGCATAAAGCAACATTTATTTGCAATAACATAATAGATTGAAGGCAATTTGACAAAGCATTTTTAAATGTTGAAGTAACAACGAGATAATAACATAGTAACAACAACAAGAACAATCACGAAGTGACTAACCCAAGTCACCACAACAATAGCATGAACTCCCGTTCATACCAACCATGTCAAGTTTTAATTAAAGGTTGTAGTCTAGTCTTGAACGACCTTACCAAGCATGTCCATAACCTAGGGCGAGGCTATTGAATAGTTTTATCCTGCGGGTGTACCACTTTGTACCCACACGTCGCACCGCCTTTCCTTTAAGCACACTACCTTTGGTGTGCCGCAGACAGCTAAGTCCTCTGAGACATTTCCAATGGACAATGCTAATTACGAGTCGCACAACCCACGGGAGAAGGAGACATCACACAACCTTCCCGAAGCTAATGCTCCCTCCCACATCACACACACATTTTATCTTTAAAAACACACCAACCGAAAGCGACCCCAATTAACACCTCCCAAAGTACTTAGTCAAGAGGGTTCCATATGCCCCTCGTGTGGTTAGTCTGTGAAATCGCTTGGCTTAGTGACCCAAGTACTCGGTCCTTAGGGACCCGGGCATACCACCACATCCAAAACCGCACCATCCATCCAATATGCCCAAGTCTAAATCAATCTTTTATTTTCAGTTTTTGATTTTACAAATTAATCAAAGCACAAGTGCTGGACATATAGGAGTAATAATCAGTTTTGAGTGATCAAGACCATCGACTAAGTCGATGATCGCCCATTCTACCGATAACTAAGCATGTCTAAGCAATTTACATCGAAACTACTAAGTGATAAGAGCTCATCCAACGAGCTCCCACCACAGCAAATAACCTAGGCTCATGGTAGTAGAGGATAAACAATTCCTACAGATCATGCAACTATAGGCTCGCTAGTGACATTTAACACAAAGTAGCATGCATACATAGAAGTAAAACAAAGTATTAAGCTTTAAAGTAATGGGACAATGATGGAAATGGTCAAACTGCTTGCCTTGTTGCTGGTGGTCAAATTGTGGCAGAGGGTCTCTCGGGATCACCACAAATGTCGAAGCCCTAACGGAAAAGCGAGAAAGAACCGATAAAACGACGAAAACACAACAAAGACAGCACAACAAACGAACTCCAAATTCTCTGAAAATTTTACAGCAGCAAGACAATGATTTATCATGAATTTAGCAACAAGAACCAATTGATTTGGATTCTCAATGCAAAAGATATGATGAAATCAATTCTGCTCAACCTATTAAAATACCAAACTGCACTATTCACTAATTTAATTATGAGGCAACATTTTCTAGAACAGCAGCGAAGCTGAAATTTTACTGTAAAACCAGCACCTCATGAGATGAATAACACAATTGAGTTCATCTCATTTGGAGCTATATTGCACTTTCTATAATTTTTTCAAAAACAAGAACTTGAACAAAATTATAATGCACAAGTCCTCAATTTCCTAACAGCAACATGCTCAAAACTAATTTTCACAGTGAGTTCACTAAGAGAGGAAACCAACAAAGTTGGTCTCACCCAAAAATAGTCTATAGAGCATTAGTTATGTATTTTACAAGTTAAGCATTGATTTGAGTGTACATTTTAAAGTTGGTTTTAAAATCTAATGGCAAACTGTGCTCTGGAGCTGAACTCAACTTACAATCATTTTTGGATTAAAGTCAAGTTCAAAACAGAGCTAACACAATTTGAATGACCTCAAATGGATTCAAAACGAAGAAGATATGAAATTCTAAAGTTTATACCTTATTTCAGTTTAACTAAGAGTTCACTGGAATTTCTAAAACTCACAAGGGTATGGGAGGACGTGAGCCACAGATCTTAAATCCAACGGCTCAAGACCTCTAGGAGAACATCACACACAGCCAAGCGTGAAAGTCCAGAGGTCTGGACCTCTTAGCAACTCACATGCGCGAGGTGAGGGGAGGTCGTGGCCGTAGATGGGAGATCAGCGGACCACAACAGGGAAGGAGGTCGGGAGCGGACCCGATCTAAAGGGAGGTCCTCAGCGGTTGAGATCTTCCAAAGGAAGGTCCAAACTATCAAGATCTCCCCAAGGAAGATCTGCATCGTCAAGACCTCACAGGGAGGTCTGGGCCGGTCGAGATGTTCAAGGGAGGTCCTCGATGGTTCGAGATCGTCAGGGAGGACCTTGACGGTCAAGATCTACCCGGGAGGTCATGAGCAGTGAGATGGCTCTGGAGAGGTCCTAAGGGAGGTCTAGCGTTCTGAGACCTCCGGGGAGGTCCAGGCGGCCATGATTACGCAAGGGAGGTCTTGGGCGCTCGAGATCTCCTCGGAGGAGATGCGGGCGTCCCTGGACTCAACGCCTGAGCTTTGGACATGAGATAAATCTTGCCGGGACCACGAGGAGGTCCGCGCTAGCGGGTTTTAATGCGCGCAAAGGGGCGGGGTTAATGGCGGTTAAGACACCAATGATTGCGATGATTGGGCATTTAAAGCGGTGAATTTATGTCCTAAAACGACAATGACACGCTCGGGGCGTCAGACAAAATCGGCGTGAAGAAGTGATCTCGCCGGCGATGTAGAGCTCGCCGGTGAGGTCAATGATACTGCCGAGTGCACAATAACGTTGCGCACCGGTGGACCTCCTCTCGGCGGCGGCGGCTTTGAACGCCGGCCGAGAGAAGAAAAAAATGACCAAAGACGGCCAAACACGAAAATGCAAAAAGCGACTCGCGCAACATTCAAGCTTGTGCCAAGAAAAGCTCCGCAAAATCATTCATGCGGGTGCGGCAACTAAGGACTAACAGGAGGTACACGGAGGTCCTAAGGTCTTTGGGAGGTCGTGGAGGTGATGGCGGTGTTGAGGAAGACAGTGAAGCTTCACCGCCCAAGACACCGGCTCGGCTCGGCTTTGTCCTCCTCTCAAAAGTGCCCAAACAACTAAGTCGGGATAACTTCCAAGAGGTGTTGGGAGCAAAAGCGAACAAGGGTTTGAAAAGGAAGCCCTTTGGATCTTCTTGTGCCACCGAGGAGCTCAAGGACTCAACAATGGCAGCCACCAAAGTGAGGAAGTGAGTGAGGAGGAGCTCGACCACGCACAAGTGCAAGGCCGAGATCAATTGGGTGTAAAGGAAGCCAAGGGAGGCTCCCAAGGATGCTTTATAGCTTTGAGAAGGTTTTGAGCTGGGGCTAAGCTCCATGGTGAGCTTAGCCCAGGTTGGTCCATGGGGTGGACAAGACATAAAGGTTGACAAGAGGCGGTGTCTTGACTGATAGGCGGAAAAATGACACGCATTAAATCTTGGTCGACAAAGAGTGATGAAAGGACCTGATGGGCAAGTGGACATTAACTCCCTTTCGAGCACGCATGCGCGCCAGAGGAAGGAGAAGAACAGGAGGTCCTTATGACCGTTGGATAAGACACAGGGAGGTCCTAACCATCGGATCTCATTTTGAACCGTTATGTTTTAAGTGGTGGGAGGAGGTCCCACCACACGATCAAGGTGGGGAGGTCGTGGCCCTCGATTTCATGTCGCAGCATACGTGAGGAAAAGGGACAGAGGTCCAAAGCGTTGGATCTCCATCCAGCAGTCGCGGACCTCCAAGAGAACTTAACCGCACGCTCAAAAAGACATGAGGGAGGTCATGGCCTTTGGATTTAAATCAAGGGCACACAATGACCGGGAGGTCGATATGATGCGCATAGCGAGGCAAGGGAGGTCGGGGCCGTTAGATTTAGATCTAAGGGTTCGATCAAAAGAGGTGGAGGTCTGAGCTTGCGCAGCGCACAAGGGAGGTCATGGCCTTTAGATTTAGATCTAAGGACTCACGATCTCACGTCTTGTTGGGAGGTCTGTGCGCATGAGACAAAAAGGAGGTCGTGACCGTAGATTTTAATCTAACGGTGCACAACAAAAGATGGGGAGGTTGTGAGTGCTTGATAACACGGGAGGTCGTGAGTTGTTGGATTTGATCAATAGCTCGACCTTGGTTAGAATGGGAGGTTTGTTTAGTTTAACGGTGAGGGAGGTCGGGGCCATGGATCTTGGATCCAAGGGCTATGACCTCACGCAGTGGGAGGACTGTTGAGTATGTTGAGGAGGAGGTCGTGGGCATTGGATTTGATCCAGCGGCTCGACCTCAACAAATGGGATGACCTCGGCTGCGATGGTTTAACAACTCGAGGAGGTCTTTGAGGTTTAACACAGGGGAGGTCATGACCAGTGGATCAGCGATCCAGCGGCAATGACCTCATGAGGTGGGAGGTCCTCGCGGTGTTGATCATGGAGGAGGTCGTGGCGGTTGGATGTAAATCCAGCAGTGCGACCGATCAAGTGGAGATGAGGTCTGTGAGGTGCTGAACATGGTTGGGCTGGACCAACTTTGAATATAGCTAGCCCAAGGAGCAGTGTAGGCTTTTAAATTTAGTTTTTAACAGCTGAAACTTAGCAGAATTATTTGAGATAGCAAATGAACTCCAAATTTGATGAAATTTTAACTGGAGCTTGCTGACAATGAGATCAACCTTGCATAAAATTTCCAGAGGTTATTATGCAATGCATTTTCTCAGGAAATTCATTAAGGTTGTTTAAAGGATTGTTTTACCTCCAAAATTTATCAAATTAGTTTTACAACTTGTGATATTTTTCAGAGGGTCCCATATCAGTTTTGGGACCAAGGAAAATATATTCAATGTTTGACACAAGATTTAAGATAATTGGAGAATGAGTTTGATTTTTGGTCAACAAGAGCTTTGTGTTTTGGATTACACAACTCTTGGACAAGAATTACATAAGATTTTAGGGTTTTTCAAGATGTGAGAAAAGTTTTAATTTCTACACATATAATTATACTTGATTAACCCTAATTATACATTTGGGATGTTACAAAATCTCTCCCCTTACAGAAATCTCGTCCCGAGATTTGGCTCACTCGATAAAGAAAGATGGATAGTCCGCACGCAGAGCGATCTTCTCTTTCCCAAGTAGCCTCATCCTCGAGAATGGTTTGACCACTTGAACTTTAAGGAACTTGATGGTCTTATTCCTTGTCCTTCGTTCGGACTCATCGAGTCTGTGAGCAGTGTGCTCGCGATAGGTCAAATCTTCACGGACATCGAGGGTTTCCAGCGGAGCTTCCTCGGTTGGAACACGGAGGCACTTCTTAAGCCGGGACACATGGAAAACATCATGTACCCCTCAAGTGCAGCCGGCAACTCCAACTTATAGGCAACAGCTCCTTCTTCTCGATAACGCGGTAGGGACCGACATATCGAGGAGCCAACTGCCCTTGGCGCTTGAAAGCGTTGATGGCCCTTCAAAGGAGAGACTTTGAGATAAACAAAGTCATTAGGCTCAAAACGTAACTCACGTCGGCGGCGGTCCGCATAGCTCTTTTGCTGGATTGAGTGGCGCAAACAGCTCACGAATAAAATTTGGACTTGGCGCTCGGCCTCATTGATTGAGTCCGGGCCAAAGAGAGGTCTCTCACGGTCTCGACCAGTTCAACGGGGTTCTACACTTTCTCCGTATAAGGCCTCAAATGGTGCCATGCCGAGACCGGCCTGAAAGTCGTTGTTATAAGAAAACTTCGGCGAATGGCAAGCATTTCTCCCAATGCTTCCCATATGAAAGGACACAAGCACGAAGCATGTCCTCCAAAACTTGGTTGACCCTCTCGGTCGACCATCGCTTGAGGTGAAATGCCATGCTAAAGGTAAGACAGTGCCCATAGCCTCTTGCAAGCTATGCCAAAAGCGAGGCGTGAAAAGGATCCACGATCCGACACAATCGTCTTGACACCGTGCAAACTCACGATGCGGGCGATATAGAGTTCCGCCAAAAGACCTACCAAGTTCGGTCTTGACGGGAAGGAAATGTGCCACCTTAGTCAATCGATCGATGATGACCCAAATGGCATCATTCTTCTTCGGGGATGTGGGTAGACCGGTGATGAAGTCCATTCCGATCGAATCCCACTTCCACACAGGAATTGGCAAAGGTGAAGCAATCTGCTTTGACGCCGATGCTCGGCCTTGACACGACGACACACGTCGCACTTTCGACGAACCGCAATCTCCCTCTTCATTCGGGTCCACCAAAATCTCTGGCGGAGATCTTGATACATCTTTGTGGCCGGGATGAATGGATAAAAAGCGAATCATGGGCTTCGCAGAGGATTAAATTCCGCAACTCCATGTCCTTTGGAACCACAAGGCGTTGCCCGAACCTCACGACGCCATGCTCATCCTCAGAGAAGCACTTGGTCGTTCCGTCCTTGACATTTGCCTTAATGTGGCTCACTCCAACATCCGACTGCTGGGCGGACTTGATCCGATCCACCAAGGTTGGTTGCACAACCAAGGCAGTAAGAGAACCACGCTCAACTAAACCCAAGTTGAGACGCTGAAACTCTTCCGAAGAGCGGTGAAGCTCCTGGACAACAAGGCATGGCAATGCGCTTTGCGACTAAGCGCGCGGCAATCGACATTAGCCTTGCCCGGATGGTAGTGTATACCCATGTCATAATCCTTGATCAACTCCAACCATCTCCTTTGCACGAGGTTTAGGTCGGGTTGGGTGAACAAGTACTTGAGGCTCTTGTGATCCGAATACACTTCTAACGATTCTGATTAGGTAATGTCGCCAAATCTTAAGGGCATGAATCACGAAGCCAACTCCAAATCATGAGTAGGGTAGTTGAGTTCATGAGGTCTCAATTGCCTTGATGCATAGGCCACTACCTTGCCTTCTTGCATAAGGACACAACCGAGGCCTCGGCGAGAAGCATCGCAAAAGATATCGAAGCCGATGGATATCGGGAAGAACAAGAACGGGAGGCGGTGGTCAAACGCTTTTGAGTATTGGAAACTTTCCTCACAACCAGCGGACCACACGAACTTCTTGTCCTTCTTGAGCAACTCCGTCATCGGCCATGATCTTGGAGAAATTCTCGATAAAGCGGCGATAATATCCCGCTAAACCGAGAAAACTCCGCACATCGGTGACCGAAGCAGGTTGACTCCATGAAAGAACATCGCTGACCTTGCTAGGATCAACGGCTACACCTCCCGCTGAAAGAATATGGCCTAAGAAGGCCACTTTCTTCAACCAGAATGCGCACTTGCTGAACTTCGCGTACAGCTGGTGCTCACGTAGCTTGCCTAACACAAGCTTGAGATGCTCGGCATGTTCCTCATCGTTCTTGGAATAGATAAGAATATCATCGATGAAGACCACGACAAACTTATCCAAATACTCCATGAATACCGAATTCATGAGGTTCATGAACAAAGGCAGAGCATTGGTTAAGCGAGCGACATGACGGTGTACTCGTACAAGCCGTGGCGAGTAGAAACGCCGTCTTTGGAATATCCTCGGGCGAATCCGAACTCGATGATATCCCACTCTCAAATCAATCTTGGAGAAAACTTCGAGCTCCGGTTAATTGATCGAAGAGATCGTCAATGCGGGCAATGGATACTTGTTCTTTATCATCACTTCATTAAGTGGGCGTAATCGGCCTTACATAAAAAATGCCGTCCTTCTTCTTTACGAAGATTGCCGGACAACCCCAAGGAGACGAGCTAGGGCGGATGAAACCCTTCTCTTGCAGCTCACTTAGCGCTTCTTCAACTCTACCAACTCGTTCGGTGGCATCCGATAAGGCCTCTTTGAGATAGGGGCGATGCAGGAGCCAACTCAATGACAAACTCGAGGTCTCGAGCGGGTGGCATCCCGGAAGATCAGCGGGAAAGACATCAACAAAGTCACAAACTGTTGGGACTTCGCTAATATCTAGAGCGGGCCGCTTCAAGCGAAGAGATGCGGATCTAGCGACTTGGTAAAAGCGAACCCGCTGCACGGAGGGACTAGATAGAGATGAGCTTCTGGCGCAATCGATTTGCCCCATGTCTTTGGGACAACCAATCCATTACAATGGTTTGCACAGGTTTAGATGTAATTCTTGGCATGGATTCCACTTTCTCGATTTCAACGAGGACACTCAGACACTCGGATTCGACTCTCAACTCCGAACCGGAGAGTGAATGAGCAACAGGACAAGCAAAGGAGCCAAAGACTTAGATACAAGAGAATGAGAAGCTCCTGATTTGAATAAAGTAGAAGCAGGACGAGAGTTGACAGGATGTTTGCCCAACTTGACGTCAGGCACCTCCAAAGCTGAAGAGATGGGTTAGCAACGCAACCCGAAAAACAAAGCCTTAAAGAAAGCAAAAAGCGATCGACTAGGGGAATGGAATATCACCCTAAACGAAAGCCAAAACCGTGAGTAAATCAACTTTAGAAGCTTCTAAAAGACTCTAAAAACAGCCAAGAAACTCCAAAAGTAAGGCTCAACTTCTCAACTCAACTAACCCGTATTGAATGAACGAGTAATTGATCGAGAAGATCAAAAATCAGATTGTAGGGTGAGAGCTAATGCTACTAAAGAGCAAGGTTAAATCAGCGAAATAAGGGTTAGATACTTAGCTAACTAGTATCACATCTTACCCTTTTATTCCCACAAGTTTTAGTTGATTAACCTCTCATTATCTATCCTAATTAGACACCTTCGAGACTGCTGTCCGGAAATTTGATGCTTGCTGTCCAGATTTAGCATCCAAGCTCCTTGTCGAATCACCGACTCGAACTTCAAAACCTTGTAGTGGGCAGCTCACACTTCAATTTGCCAATCTCATTGGTTCTCCCAAAAACCAGTGTTAATCGATAACAACTATTTTGTAGAAGGAAGAGAGGAAAACAACTTTTAAAACTCAAATTAGAGTGGGATGAGAAGAAAGCTAAGATAGGTAAGGAATAAAATCCGAGAATTTACCTAAGCTTTCAAAATTCATTTGATGCTTTGAAAATAGGTTTTCAAAATATCCTAAGGACGATCAAGCTTGCGTTACTACGGTCATAACGGCTCTGATACCAACTTTTGTGAGACCCCGACGTTTATTAGGCTCATAATACTTAGTCATCCGATTGACCCTAGTATTATCAACCAAATAAACCCGGTCTCGAGAGATGTATACTTCCCAGAATGCAGTATACATACCTCACAACAAAAGAATGTATCAATTCCATACAACACATAGAACATAAGCAACAAACCAGAAGTTAACAATAATATGGAATAGATATTACAAAAGAGAGGCCCTTAGGCCAAATAGCAATAATTACAAAAAGATAACAGCGGAAGCAAAAGTGCCATAAAGATGGCTATAACACAAAGCCAATCAGTGTGCCTTAACCCCTAGGCATCTGACCGGACCGCCAAGCTAGTCGTCGAAGAAACTGCAACACGTAGCACAAAAGAGAGGCTCTTGGAGCTCTCCTTCTTCCTCTGCACAAAAGCCACAAAAATTGCCACAACCACGGGCAGATGAGTACATAAAGTACTCCATAAGACTTCGTGTGAGATAACAGAACTATAAATAGCTACATGCAAGCTTTATTTAAGTGGATGAGGCTTTGGACTCATTTTAGCATAAAGCAACATTTATTTGCAATAACATAATAGATTGAAGGCAATTTGACAAAGCATTTTTAAATGTTGAAGTAACAACGAGATAATAACATAGTAACAACAACAAGAACAATCACGAAGTGACTAACCCAAGTCACCACAACAATAGCATGAACTCCCGTTCATACCAACCATGTCAAGTTTTAATTAAAGGTTGTAGTCTAGTCTTGAACGACCTTACCAAGCATGTCCATAACCTAGGGCGAGGCTATTGAATAGTTTTATCCTGCGGGGTGTACCACTGTACCCACACGTCGGACCGCCTTTCCTTTAAGCACACTACCTTTGGTGTCTTGCACAGCTAAGTCCTCTGAGACATTTCCAATGGACAATGCTAATTCTGAGTCGCACAACCCACGGGGAGAAGGAGACATCACACAACCTTCCCGAAGCTAATGCTCCCTCCCACATCACACACACATTTTATCTTTAAAACACACCAACCGAGCGACCCCAATTAACACCGCCCAAAGTACTTAGTCAAGAGGGTTCCATATGCCCCTCGTGTGGTTAGTCTGTGAAATCGCAACTTAGTGACCAAGTACTCGGTCCTTAGGGACCCGGGCATACCACCACATCCAAAAACCGCACCATCCATCCAATATGCCCAAGTCTAAATCAATCTTTTATTTTCAGTTTTGATTTTACAAATTAATCAAAGCACAAGTGCTGGACATATAGGAGTAATAATCAGTTTTGAGTGATCAAGACCATCGACTAAGTCGATGATCGCCCATTCTACCGATAACTAGGCATGTCTAAGCAATTTACATCGAAACTACTAAGTGATAAGAGCTCATCCAACGAGCTCCCACCACAGCAAATAACCTAGGCTCATGGTAGTAGAGGATAAACAATTCCTACAGATCATGCAACTATAGGCTCGCTAGTGACATTTAACACAAAGTAGCATGCATACATAGAAGTAAAACAAAGTATTAAGCTTTAAAGTAATGGGACAATGATGGAAATGGTCAAACTGCTTGCCTTGTTGCTGGTGGTCAAATTGTGGCAGAGGGTCGCTCTCGGGATCACCACAAATGTCGAAGCCCTAACGGAAAAGCGAGAAAGAACCGATAAAACGACGAAACACAACAAAGACAGCACAACAAACGAACTCCAAATTCTCTGAAAATTTTACAGCAGCAAGACAATGATTTATCATGAATTTAGCAACAAGAACCAATTGATTTGGATTCTCAATGCAAAAGATATGATGAAATCAATTCTACTCAGCCTATTAAAATACCAAACTGCACTATTCACTAATTTAATTATGAGGCAACATTTTCTAGAACAGCAGCGAAGCTGAAATTTTTACTGTAAAACCAGCACCTTATGAGATGAATAACACAATTGAGTTCATCTCATTTGGAGCTATATTGCACTTTCTATAATTTTTTCAAAAACAAGAACTTGAACAAAATTATAATGCACAAGTCCTCAATTTCCTAACAGCAACATGCTCAAAACTAATTTTCACAGTGAGTTCACTAAGAGAGGAAACCAACAAAGTTGGTCTCACCCAAAAATAGTCTATAGAGCATTAGTTATGTATTTTACAAGTTAAGCATTGATTTGAGTGTACATTTTAAAGTTGGTTTTAAAATCTAATGGCAAACTGTGCTCTGGAGCTGAACTCAACTTACAATCATTTTTGGATTAAAGTCAAGTTCAAAACAGAGCTAACACAATTTGAATGACCTCAAATGGATTCAAAAGCGAAGAAGATATGAAATTCTAAAGTTTATACCTTATTTCAGTTTAACTAAGAGTTCACTTTGGAATTTCTAAAACTCACAAGGGTATGGGAGGGCGTGAGCCACAGATCTTAAATCCAACGGCTCAAGACCTCTAGGAGAACATCACACACGCCAAGCGCGTGAAAGTCCAGAGGTCTGGACCTCTTAGCAACTCACATGCGCGAGGTGAGGGGAGGTCGTGGCCGTAGATGGGAGATCAGCGGACCACAACACAGAAGGAGGTCCTGAGCGGACCAGATCTAAAGGGAGGTCCTCAGCGGTTGAGATCTTCCAAGGAAGGTCAAACTATCAAGATCTCCCCAAGGAAGATCTGCATCGTCAAGACCTCACAGGGAGGTCTGGGCCAGTCGAGATGTTCAAGGGAGGTCCTCGATGGTTCGAGATCGTCCGAGGAGGACCTTGACGGTCAAGATCTACCCGGGAGGTCATGAGCAGGCCGAGATGGCTACGGAGAGGTCCTAAGGGAGGTCTAACGTTCTGAGACCTCGAGGAGGTCAGGCGGCCATGATTACGCAAGGGAGGTCTTGGGCGCTCGGATCTCCTCGGAGGAGGTCCGGGCGTCCCTGACCCAACGCCGCACGAGCTTTGGACATGAGATAAATCTTGCCGGGACCACGAGGAGGTCCGCGCGAGGGGTTTTAATGCGCATAAAGGGGCGGGGTTAATGGCGGTTAAGACACCAATGATTGCGATGATTGGGCATTTAAAGCGGTGAATTTATGTCCTAAAACGACAATGACACGCTCGGGGCGTCAGACAAAATCCCGCGTGAAGAAGTGATCTCGCCGGCGATGTAGAGCTCGCGGTGAGGTCAATAATACCACCGAGTGCACAATAACGTTGCGCACCGGTGGACCTCCTCTCGGCAACGGCGGCGGCTTTGAGCGCCGGCGCCGAGAGGGCAAATGACTAGCACGGCCAAACACGAAAATGCAAAAACTCAGCGCAACATTCAAGCTTGTGCCAAGAAAAGCTCCGCGAAAATCATTCATGCGGGTGCGGCAACTAAGGACTAACGGGAGGTACACGGAGGTCCTAAGGTCTTTGGGAGGTCGTGGAGGTGATGGCGGTGTTGAGGAAGACAGTGAAGCTTCACGCCCAAGACACCGGCTCGGCTCGACTTTGTCCTCCTCTCGAAAAGTGCCCAAACAACTAAGTCGGGGATAACTTCCAAGAGGTGTTGGGAGCAAAAGCGAACAAGGGTTTGAAAAGGAAGCCCTTTGGATCTTCTTGTGCCACCGAGGAGCTCCAAGGACTCAACAATGGCAGCCACCGGTGAGGAAGTGAGTGAGGAGGAGCTCGACCACGCACAAGTGCAAGGCCGAGATCAATTGGGTGTAAAGGAAGCCAAGGGAGGCTCCCAAGGATGCTTTATAGCTTTGAGAGAAGGTTTTGAGCGGGGCTAAGCTCCATGGTGAGCTTAGCCCACGGGTTGGTCCATGGGGTGGACAAGACATAAAGGTTGACAAGGGGCGGTGTCTTGACTGATGAGATGGAAAAATGACTGCATTAAATGCGGTCGACAAAGAGTCATGAAAGGACACAAGGGACAAGTGGACATTAACTCCCCTTCGAGCACGCATGCGCCGCCAGAGAAGGAGAAGAACGGGGAGGTCCTTATGACCGTTGGATAAGACACAGGGAGGTCCTAACCATCGGATCTCATTTTCAACCGTTATGTTTTAAGGGTGGGAGGAGGTCCCACCACACGATCAAGGGTGGGGAGGTCGTGGCCCTCGATTTCATTAATCGCAGCATACGTGAGGAAAAGGGACAGAGGTCCAAAGCGTTGGATCTCCATCCAGCAGTCGCGGACCTCCGTGAGAGAACTTAACGCACGCGCTCAAAAAGACATGAGGGAGGTCATGGCCTTTGGATTTAAATCAAGGGCACACAATGACCGGGGAGGTCGATATGATCGCGCAGCGAGCAAGGGAGGTCGGGGCCGTTAGATTTAGATCTAAGGGTTCGATCAAAAGAGGTGGAGGTCTGAGCTTGCATAGCGCACAAGGGAGGTCATGGCCTTTAGATTTAGATCTAAGACTCACGATCTCACGTCTTGTTGGGAGGTCTGCAGTGCGCATGAGACAAAAAGGAGGTCGTGGCCGTAGATTTTAATCTAACGGTGCACAACAGAAGATGGGGAGGTTGTGAGTGCTTGATAACACGGGGGAGGTCGTGAGTGTTGGATTTGATCCAATAGCTCGACCTTGGTTAGAGTGGGAGGTTTGTTTAGTTTAACGGTGAGGGAGGTCGGGGCCATGGATCTTGGATCCAAGGGCTATGACCTCACGCAGTGGGAGGACTGTTGAGTATGTTGAGGAGGAGGTCGTGGTGTGTGGATTTGATCCAGCGGCTCGACCTCAACAAATGGGATGACCTCATTGCGATGGTTTAACAACTCGAGGAGGTCTTTGAGGTTTAACACAGGGGAGGTCATGGCCGTGGATCACCGATCCAACGGCAATGACCTCATGAGGTGGGGAGGTCTCGCGGTGTTGACCATGGAGGAGGTCGTGGCGGTTGGATGTAAATCCAACTACCGTGACTGATCAAGGTGGAGAGAGAGTCTCTGTGAGGTGCTGAACATGGTTGGGCTGGACCAACTTTGAATATAGCTAGCCCAAGGAACAATGTAGGCTTTTAAATTTAGTTTTTAACAGTGAAACTTAGCAGAATTATTTGAGATAGCAAATGAACTCCAAATTTGATGAAATTTTAACTGGAGCTTGCTGACAATGAGATCAACCTTGCATAAAATTTCCAGAGGTTATTATGCAATGCATTTTTCTCAGGAAATTCGTTAAGGTTGTTTAAAGGATTGTTTTACCTCCAAAATTTATCAAACTAGTTTTGCAACTTGTGATATTTTTAGAGAGGGTCCCATATCAGTTTTGGGACCAAGGAAAATATATTCAATGTTTGACACAAGATTTAAGATAATTGGAGAATGAGTTTGATTTTTGGTCAACAAGAGCTTTGTGTTTTTGGATTACACAACTCTTGGACAAGAATTACATAAGATTTTAGGGTTTTTCAAGATGTGAGAAAAAGTTTTAATTTCTACACATATAAATATACTTGATTAACCCTAATTATACATTTGGGATGTTACAGTGGAGGAAGTTGCGGCTGCTGATGTGGTTGCTACGACCACGGTGGCAGTCGTGGAGACATAAGCAGTAGAGGTGGTGGTAGAAGCCTCCGGTTATGGTGATGGAACATCCAATCATCGTTCCGGGAAGGAAGTCGCTGAAGATGTTCCTCCTAGTTTCCGAAGAGAGGCCGCTGTCACCGAATCAGAAGAAGAAGGGTACTTCAACTTCTGTTTTGATTTCTTTAGACCTGGTTCTCCTATGGGATCTTCTGCCATTCGACCTCACGACCGAGTCCCCCACCCCAGGGATATTCCTACCAGTGGGGATATTTTTGATGATGCGTGTCTCGAAAAAGTTTGGTAGGACCAAATCGACAAGTTGGATGAGTTGAAGGATCCAACAAGTGTAGTGTCCATGTTTGCTCGGAGGAGTATGAATGTAAGTTTTTGACAGTATTCATATACTCTGGTATTCCTTGCGTCTTACTGTTTACTCTTTTTGTAGAGAGCTTTGCAACAAATTGCCATTGTTTGTGAATACAACCGGCAGTTTGTCAAGCTACGACAAGAGAAAGCGGAACTCTGCGAGCAGGTAGAGAGATGGTAAGTCACTGATACTAGTAGTCAATTATATTTTGACCACTTATAAAATGTTTATGGTAGCAGTCGTAGAAAAAACTTACGACTAAGTACTGGTCGTGCATGTACTTACGACCGGAAGGTTGTCGTAGAAAGGCTTACGACTATCTAACTGTTGTAGAAAAGCTTACAACCATGGGAGTGGTCGTAGAAGAACTTACGACCATTTAGTTAGTGCTCATGTCTACTTTTAACCTTTGCAGGTTTAAAAGCGACGAAAAGGCCTTGGCCGATTCACTCGACTATGAGAAAGTCGAGACGAAAAAGCTAAGGGATGAAAAAGAAGACCTTCTGAAGCAGCTTCGGGAGGTCAACTCTGCAGCTCAACAGTTACAAGGAAAAATAAACAGTAAGTGCCAAACTTAAGACTGCTTATGTTGTAGATCTTTACCTTTGTAACTTCTGCCTCTTTTCAGAAAAAGAGGATGAATTGAGATCTCTTCAAAACGAGGTTAGTGAAAAGACCTTGGTTGCTCGCGAGATTTCTCGTATCGCCAAGGACAAGGATCAACAAAGCGAGATGTTGAAATCTCAACTAGCAGGTAAGCAACTCTTTACCTGTATCTAGTTTTGTTTATCAACCCTTCACGAGTTCTTTTCTTTTTTAAAAAAAATCTCATCTCTTTTCAGAAAAGGAGATCGAAGTGGGTAGGCTCAACACTAAGGATCAAGAAAAGACTTTGATTCTTAATGAGATTACCTATATCGCCAAAGAAAATGCAAAGGATATCAAGCTATGGGAGGATCGGTATGCCAAGATCATCATTTCCCATGAGGATGAAGTCAAGAAGTTGGATTCTCAACTAGTAGGTAAGTAAACCTTTGCCTGTAGTGAATTTCATTTTGTAGTCCTCTAGAAGTAACTTTTGCTTGACCAGTGTTACTCTTTTTAGAGCAAATAGCCGAAAACAAACAACTTCGTGAGGCTTCGACTTGTTACCAAGAAGAGATGAAGTCGAAGAAGAACAATCTTCGAAACAACATCTCGCTCCTGAACAATATACTTGGTGAGCTACGACTATGAGGATGGTCGTCGAAGAGCTTACGACCAGCTGGTTGGCTTCTCCCTTATGATTATAAGGGGTATACTCAAGAACTGTATGACGTCATATTCACCCATAATAAGAATTATAGATAAATAATAAAATGAGGTTTATTAGATCCTCGTCACATATCCTCCGTGACCTTCTTGCTGACCGACTGCATTTCTTCAATCATCCGCTCTGCTTCTGCTTGAGAGCAGTCGAAGTCGACTTCGATTGGCTTCGATTAAGTTTTGCCAGAACATAACTTATTGCACCTTCCACCGCCTCTTTTATCGAATAAGCTCGGTTGGTCTTCAGAGTGGTCACCAACTCTTGCAAAGTCCCGACTTGTTCTCCATTGGTACTCGTGTGAGCAATTATCGTGTCTTCACGAGGAGTGACCTCCTCAGCACGTAACCTACTAAGTACATTGTTCAATAGGGAAATGTTGTCCTGAAGGTTAATCTTCATCAATCTCATCTCTTGGTTATGAGTCGAAACCTCACGGACTTTTTTTTATTTTGACTGCTTGCTCTGAAAAGAGTAAGACTAGTCAGACAAAATAACCCTTAAAGGACTGGAAAACTGGTCGTAGGTAAAGAGTTTCTTACCTGGCAGTCGAGAGTGCAACTTCTTGACTTCATCATCATGGGAAGCAGTGCTCTTTGCATATCGCTCTTCCAACGACTTTATCTCCTGATCTTTTTCTTTGGCGATACGGGAAATCTCGTGAACAATCAAGGTCCTTTCTTTGTCCTTGATTTCTAGCTTGCCCATTTCGACCTCTTTTTCTAAAAAGGAATAAGAGTTAGAAAAAGAAAAGAAGGTCATTATCATGAGCGGTCTTAAGTTTAGAACTTACCGTTTATTCGTCCTTGCAATTTTTGAGTTGCAGAGTTTGCCTCCTGAAGCTTCTTCAGAAGGTCCTCTTTCTCTTCCCTTAGGATTTTCGTTTCAACCTTCTCGTAGTCGAGCGAATCAGCTAAGGATTTTTCGTCGCTCTTAAACCTACAAGAGGTTAAAAGTAGACATGAGCACTGTGCAAGTGGTCGAAACATAAACGACTACAAGTAGCAGTGACTTACCATCTCTCACTTTGCTTTCATGAGTTTAAACTTCTGTCACGCCATAGCGACTTGAGTTGTCGGTGGTATTCACCAAAAGTGACAATTTCTTTCAAAGCATTCTATAAAAAGAAAGACAGTGAGAAGCGAGAAAAAAACCACATATGTGAATGTCATTAGATGCTTACATTAATGCTCATTCGAGCAAAGGTGGAGAATACTCTCATGGAATCCTTCAGCTCGTCGATTTCCTGAACTCGGTTCCACCACACCTTTTCGAGATGCTCGTCGTCGAAAATATTCCCCTTGTTAGGAATGGCCTTAGGGTAAGGAACCTGATCACGAGATCTGAATGCATGAGATCCCACAACAGATGAGGGGCCGAAAAACCCGAAGGAACAGTTGAAGAAATCAAACTATTCTTCTTCTTCGGTGATGGCAGCATTAGCAACTTGACCATGAGGGCCAGAGGGAATGTCTACAACGACTTCCTTTTCGGCACGGTGATCGAAGGCTTCACTGCCATGGCCGGATACTTCCGTCGCTACCTCCGTCGTCTTCGCTTCTGGCTCCACGACCACCTCAGTGGTTGTAGCAGCTTCAACAATAACAACCTCTTCCACCAGATGGACGGTGGACGACCCTTCGACCACCTCCATTGTCATCTCTCCGACTGCCGGAGAAATAACAGTGGGTTTATTTACAGGAACGTCCTTGGGGGTTGGCGGAGTCGGGCTAAGATTACAAAAAGGAAAACACATTAAATTGTAGAAAGCAAAAGGTACAAGCTGTTCTTACACTTTCATCTTTTTACATACCTTTGTTTCCTGGACTTCATCTTGAATCCAGAAGAAACCTTCCCTAAAGAAGATTTCTTCGATTTCTTCTCTTCGACCACGTCTGGTCGAAATTTGATTTGAGGTTTGGGGTCAGCCATGACCACATCTGGTCATGGGTCTTGAGCGAGAACTGCCGCTCCTTGAGCCTCCTAACTCTCCGGATGACCGAGACCTGTCTCGACCACCCCAAGAGCAGCACTTCCCTCGACCATGGGCCCTGCTGGCGCAGAGGTTTCCTTTACAAAAAAATATAAAGTCCTTCCAGTTCTCCTTTTCTAGTTGCTTGACAAAGCCACAAGAGGCAAAAACTGCGAAAGTCTTGTTGTCGTAGTAGAAGGGTACCTTGGTCTTGGGAGTCTTGTGTTTGAGAGCTTCGGTTGCTTCAAAAGCCTTGGCTTTCTCTGTAGCAGCCATATCTATAGCAAATTTCTCAAAAGGCCTAGTCGAAACAGCAGAGCTTGAGCCTGCGCCTCCCTTAACGGCAACCCTTACAAGTCGACGCTTTTTAGCCGGAGGAGCTTTGGCTTGCTCTATCTCCGTGCCAATGACCATAAGTCTAATCTCTTTGTCGTCCCAACGGTCTTCCATGCCTACTTTCTGCAGGAGCCAGAAAAAGAAATATTACTAAGTGGTCATAAGTTTTTCTACGACAATCCCCTGGTCGTAAGTCCTTCTACGACTAGTACCTAGTCGTAAGTTTTTCTACGACAATCCCTTGGTCGTAAGTTCTTCTACGACCAATACCTAGTCGTAAGTTTTCTTATGACAATCACCTGGTCATAAGTATTTCTACGACTATGAGATCCTAGAGATGAAATCAGTCTTTGATTACCTTCAGGCGTTTCATCTTATCTTTTGCGGACAAGACCACTAGGATTTGAGGAACCACCTCACTGGGTGGCGGAGCTTTCGCATAAATGAGCTTGACTCGGATGTCAATCTCCGTTTGTGAGAGATTTGTGCAAGCAAATAAGACACTTAGTTGATAGGCTTGAGATTAACCAAAAGGGAGTTAAGTTGAAAATTTTACTTACCCCTCTCGTAATCTCTGGTTGAGTCTTTTGGCCCCGAGTACATCCACATAGGATGTGCTCGTTTTTTCAGAGGGCTAGTACAGTGTGTGATGAAATCCTTCACCATGTGCCATCCGGTGAGTCCCTCTTCTTTCAAGTCTTTGATGGCTTGAATATAGGGGGCGATTCGACCAAGATCCTTGGGAGTCGAATCCCAGGAAGAAATCTTCTCGGTAGCGTTCCCAACGAAAGAAATGTTGTCTTCACTGGTCATCTCCTAATAGAACTACTTCTTCTTCCACCCCGGCCATGACGGCCGAGTGAACATCTAAATGTACTCCTTCGACTTCCCGTCATGGAGCTTCAGACCACAGCTACCGACGACTCCCGTCATTCTGGTCATCCTGTAGAAATATTGGAGTAGCTTCAAGTCAGTCGGAATTCCCAGGTAGGCTTCACACAAGTATACGAACACGTTCAATGTGACACCCTGATTTTTTTAGAACCTTTTTGAAATTTTCAAAATAAAAAGAACCCTTTTGTTTTGATGAGAATTCAAAGCTTAACCTGAAATTTCATAATGGATTTAAGTTGACTAACTCAAACTACAACTAAAAGTTCCTTGTTGGTTGCTGAGTTATTGGAGTTTTGAAGATTTTCCCTTCTTTGCCCATGTTCTTGTCTATCTCTGGTCTAGACCTCTCTCTGTCTAGGATCTAATGGCCCAGACCTCTCCTTCGTTTGGATCCAAGGGCCCGGACCTCCTCTGTGTAGTCCTCCTATGGTCCAGACCTCCTTGGGTCTAGATCTTCCAAGCACTTGGACCTCCCTGGGTCCAATTCTCCCTCTCGGGTCTTCTTTGGCTCGCAACCTCCCTAAGTCTGTGCCACCATTGTGTGCATCTGAGCTCCTTTGGAACCCTGTGAAGCTTTTCGTGTTTTCTTGGACGTCCTTCGTTGCTTGTAGCCTTGCAACCCTTCTCTGGAGGTTCCCTTCAGTATCAGCCCGGTAGTACCACCCGCACCATGCGGTACTACCGCTTCTTAGGACCCCCCCCCTTACCTTTATTGGACCTCCCTGTGTCCTTCAGGACCTCTCCATGTCCTCTAGGACCTCTCCTTACCTTTATTGGACCTCCCTGTGTCCTTCAGGACCTCTCCATGTCCTCTAGGACCTCTCCTTACCTTTATTGGACCTCCATGTGTCCTTCAGGACCTCTCCATGTCCTCTAAGACCTCTCCTTACCTTTATTGGACCTCCCTGTGTCCTTCAGGACCTCTCCATGTCCTCTAGGACCTCTCCTTACCTTTATTGGACCTCCCTATGTCCTTCAGGACCCCTCCATGTCCTCTAGGACCTCTCCTTATCTTTATTGGACCTCTCCGTGTCCTTCAGGACCTCCCCAGGTCCTCCAGGGTCTCCTCCCTATCTATTTCCACCTCTATCGAATGTAAATCGTTCGATTTGTATTGGGCGGTTTGATCCTGGTGAGACATTTGAATGGTCCGAACGTCCCACCCTCTTTGAGCCTTAGATCATCTTGGGCGGTCCGATCGAAATCCAGCGGTCCCGACCTCGTCCTTGTAAATCTGGACCGTTAAGACCTCCCCCTTGGAGATCTTAACCGTCCAAACCTCCTCATTGTAGATTTGGACAGCTAAGACCTCCTCCTTGGAGATCTTAACCGTCCAGACCTCCCTTTTTGGCAGATCTGATCGTTAGGACCTCCCCCTTGGAAATCCTAACCGCTCAGACCTCCCCTGGATTTAATCCTGCGGTTCTAGACCTCCCTTGCGGGTGAGGTTCTCCTCTTACCTTTGCAGACCTCCCCGTTTGTGCTTAATCTTGACCGTTGGACCTCCTCCCCATGGAGATCCAACTGTCAGGACCTCCCTTGCGGGTCAGGACCTTCTCCTAGCCCTTGCGGACCTCCTCTAATGCGCTTAATCTTGGCCGTTTGGACCTCCCCTTTGGAGATCCAACCGTCAGGACCTCCCCTCTGGGCGAGGATCTCCCCTTGTTCACTACAAGACCTCCTCAGGTCATTGCAGGACCTCCTCTACGGGTCTTGGCTACCCCGCTGACCAGTCGCACACCCAGTTCTCTTTACCTTTAACTAAGTCTTTGGGCAAGGAAGTCTTCACCGCATTTAATGAATGTTGTATCACATTAAATATCCTCACCTTTTGCAGTACTCATGTCATACCGATTGTCACATTCCTTGCCTACTCCCTTGTCCTATTTACCAACTCCTATTGACCATATCCAGGGTCGTGTACATTGGTTTCCGCTATATATAGTTTGGGAAAGCCCTCCTTTCTCATTTTCTTCACCATTTCTCCTCTCTGTCTCAACCGAGCCTACCCTAGACCTCCTCCAATTCATTCTTGGACATCCTCTCTGGAGTCCTAAGACCTCTCCAGCGAGCTCCTTGGACCTCCTCTTGACCTCCCAGCTTCTCTGTTGGTTTTGTATCTAAGTTTATTTGGAGTTCTTTGGATCTTGTTTGAGCTTTGTTTGAGTTATTTGATTTTCACGTGTAGATTGTCAAGACCGTGGGGAGCCCGAGTTCAGTGAGGGAGAGGGAGCAGCTCAAGACCTTGAGCAAGGCAAGTTACACTCTTGAACATGTTGCACCCAATATTTCAAATTACATATGTCGTTTTCAAAGATGTATGCATGCCTACTTTACTAAGTATTTCAATGCCTATCTTTCAATACATAGTTACACCTACTGTTTGGTATGATCTCCATCCATGCTGAACCAACCCCATTGTCACACTAGGTAAATCTGGTTCTTGCAATAGTGGGGACCGAAGCTTTAAAGAAAATGAAATACTTAGTAATGCTTAGACCAAAATATTGATTTGGGGAGTTTTGACCAAAAATACCAATTGATCAAATAATTTGAGCCGTGGCATTGGTGTGCCATGGGGGGGGTGGCCATGACATTGGTGTGTCATGGGTGTTTTACTCATGGCCATGGCATTGGTGTGCCATGGAGAATTGAAGAGCAAAGTAAATGAAAAATGGTTTTGACTTGGGCGAAGCTGGTTGTTTGGTTGGTGCATGTCTATGCATGGGGTGTCGTGTGATCCGACACCCCAGGGTTGAGGTTTGTCGCCCAAATCGGTTAAGGACCGGTCTTTGAGACACTACTTGCTAAGCCTATAATGGGCTATGCCAAAATTGTGCAACCACATGTCTCCAGTGTGGGGCGTGACCTGGCTAATTAATTTACAAAGCTCTACCGTGGTTGGCCCTGCGGACGCGGTGGGTTTGTCATGTTATGACTAGTTATAGTCCCACCTAGCATAAGAGGGGGCACCCTATTAACCCGGAGGGTTTGTATCCAAAGGGGGGATTTGCGAAACCTTAATGTGGGTGGACTGCAATGGAGCAATGCATTGTAAAGGCCTTGTCATGTGCTCTAGACCTCTCACCAAAGGAAGTGTGAGGTGGTATCGACGGATGCCAAGCCAACTAGAGAATTCATGTCATGTGGGTAAAGTGTGCAACCTCTGCAGAGTGTAAATCTATTCGAATAGCCGTGTCCACGGTCATGGACATGCTGGCAATGTCACTCAAAGTTAGCTCTTGGTTTTGGTTTTCAAAAGGTTTAAAAATTGGTTTTGGTGGTTTAACCAAATTGGGTGTGGGCGGGAAGCCTTGTGCAGGAGGGTATCCTTCACCATTTCTATGATGAATGCTATCCAACTGAAAATGGATTTCACAAAAATGAATTTTATCTATTGTAACTTGCCTTGCAACTTAATACTTGTATTGGAAATAAAATTGGCTTTATGCAAACCAACCCTATTATGCTGTCCTTTGATTCATCCCTATGCATGTCATTCTGTTAATTGACGGGTGTAACTTGCGAGCACGGTTGTTGTGCTCACTCTTGCTTGATTTATATATTGAGCAGATGAAGACTTCTTTAATGATGAAGATGACCCGGCTCAATTAGGCGCCCCTCGGCCAATCACACGTGGTGTAATGGGTGGACCATGTCTTTGCTTTCATTTGTGTTTGTGTGCTCTCTGTTCTTTGGAGCTTGTAAGCAACCCTTGTAATCAAACCTCTTTTTCTTTGTTAATAAAGTCTTGTGGATGTATATGTTATCACTTGTTTCTTTGTGAGAACCGATCGTTGATTCTGGGCTGTTTGGATCACGAGAGGACTTTGGGCTTGTCCCCAAGCCTCACGACCTCCTCGGGGTGGTTCCCCTCGGACCTCCCTCGAGTGGTTATGTGGAGTTTAGGGAGGTCTGAGGTCCAACGACCTCTGCGGATCAGGACCTCCGAGACCTCCAAGTGGTCCTCTCGGACCTCTCGGGAGGTCTGTGTGGTCCTACCGGGATGTCCTCTCGGGACGTCCTGGGAAGTCCTTTGCGGACCTCCCAGGAGGTCATGAGGGACCTCTCGGGACATCCTGGGGGCTCCTCTCTGGACCTCCCAGGAGGTCCTGAGGGACCTCCCGGGTGTGCCCTGGGGCCGGGTCGTGACATTCAATATCGTGATGGAATTGAGAATAAGGTTCACCGATTCCAACCCAAAGTGCTCGAGTACGAGTGTGAGAAATGGTGAGCAGGTAATCGAAGGCCACACTCACAGTACGCTTGGAAGAGGGGAATTTGGTCAATCTCCCCTGATGGCCAATGTTGTCCCGAAGCTTCAAACCAGTTCACAATGTCTTTCTTCGGGATCTTCTCGGCGGTGACCAAAGCCTTCATTTTGGCCACATCCATCTTCGATTTAGCCCACTAGGAAGCGGTTCCGGCCATCTTCCTCAAGAGAGGAAGATTTAGATTTGGAAAGGTCTCTAGAGGGCGTACGATTTGGTTGGCGGCGGAGAATGCAAGAGCTCGATAAACAATTGGAGTGATTGGGGAAAAAGTAAGAACCCTAGAATCACACCGACGGTAAGTTTTTATAACCGTACACTTGAGTTAAAGACATGACAACCCAACAGTTACCTCCTCTTCAGGAACTAATCCAACAGACAGGTCTATGAGAGTCGATTGAGATTCTTTAATTTGTTTGTTCGAGAAAACCGAGTCTGTTTTTACACCTCAAGCGAAATTACCTTCATGACCAAGTATATTTCTGGTCAAATGAAATACTGGTCGAGAAGCCTTTCCCTCGACCACCGTTCTACGGCCACCTTCTGGTCGTAAGATTATCTACGACTCATTTTTCAAGTAAGTTACTTTCACTTGAAGCTAGGGGGCTAGATGACGAGGATATGATAATCCCCATTTAATTATTTATCTATAATTCTTATTATGGATAATAATGCCATCGTATGGTTCTTGGGTATACCCCTTAATGTTTATAAGGAAGAAGCTAACCAAGAGGTCGTAAGTCCTTCTGTGACCACCCTCATAATCGTAAGTCCTTCTACGACTACCGCATGGTCATAATTCTTTCTACGACCACCATGTGGTCGTAAGCTTTTCTACGACCACCATATGGTCATAAGTTCTTCTACGACCAGGTCAGTTACGACCATCCTATAATCGACAGAGCTTGTAGACAAGTAGGCCCAATCGATTAGGGACTCTAAGCAGTTAGTATACGATGTTATTCTCTGGAATAATTGCACGCAATTCGCCTCTGTCTCTGAAAATAACCGCTAGGCGACGTGGAGGGGTTACTACTCCAGTAATAACTACCATCAACGTACCCATTATATGAAATGATGAGGCGCCTCTTAACCTAGAGAAATGGCCACCTCTTTACACACTATATAAAGGCTACAGATAGACAGAGAAAGGAGAGGAAAAAGAGAGGGGATCAAGAACACAAGACATTAGATTTTAGTCTTTCTCTTGATTTGTAACCAGCGTACTCAATATAGCTACACAGGAGTAGAGTTGTTATTCTCTCCAGAGACGACCTGAACCTGTATAAAATCCCTGTGTCGCTCTCTCTGCGTGATCAATCTTGGAGACCCCCCGAATCAAATAATCATACGTAAGATCGGTTCTAAAACACCGACAGGTATCAATGCAAGTAGTTTCAATAGAAGACATGACAAACTTAACCGTTAAATAACATATTACCCAACACGTCACACCATCGATGCCTGGTTTGGTTTGCGCCATGCCGTCAACCCGTCAAGGCAGCTGGCTGAGCTCCATTATGGTCCGCATTGCGCCTCCGGCACTATGTTCATCTTACGCCACACCTTTTGCTATGTCTCCATGCTAGAGAAACAAATAACAAAACTTTAATTATTTGTAATCGAACCTAATAAGATGTTTACCACACAAGGGAAGTCAAGAAATTAGTGAAATGGCAATAAGCTGGATTTGTAATAAATTGCATAAAGAATAAGCAATCGCTTGACCGAACTCATTCCATTTAGCACCATCAAACAGTTCTTTATATGCATAACCCAAAGCATTGTTTTTAGTACATATACCCAAAGTAGATTAATAAACTCTTTTGAAGCAGATATAAAGCTAAAAAGGTGAGAGCAACATCACTTGCATTACGTGCAGAAGATTAGTTAAATCAAATGCTTCTGAATCCTTAGTTCAAATCCAAGACCACTTTATCGTTGTCTTCATTAGGAAGGGATTCTAGCACGAATAAAGCCGTTGCTTGCTGTCTTAGGCATTTTGCCCAAGAAGCAGCCCAAAAGTCTTCAATATGAACTTTTTCTCCCGAACATCTTGTAGGTAGGATTAGTACAATTCATTCAATAAACTTTGTGTTGTTCACAGGGTGCATTGATGGAAAATAATCACAAAACAACAATACATATCAAAGAATAAAATTGGATGAAGGAATTGCTTACTTGAACTGAAGCATTACCTACTTGATAGCTTTGCTATGTAGGGCGTAGTGGAGCTGGAGTATTAGCATCGCGTCTGTCTCCTCTTCGTAAGCCGCACGCTGATGCTACCTCGTACCATCGGCCGCCAAGCAACCGCGCTGGCCACCGAGGGTTGGGACCACATCACGCTGGTGTCATTGATGCCAAGAACCAGGGAAAAGTGTGGTATGCCGCGACTATGATCCGTTCCAAACTCCAAACTTGGTTAGCCGCTTGCCTTAGTGTGACAAAGTTTGAAGTGAGTAAAAAAACTTAATGTCTTAATCTTGCGTAGAAAAACAACTCCTTTTCCGCTTGTTTTTTCATATATTCCGTGTCCATGGCATACGGAGCACATACGTACGTACGTACGTATAGTTACATATTACGTGCATAGTCGTGCGCAGAATGGCAAGTTTTCCCGGCGGGAACAAGGCGGAGGGCGGCAATCATTCGGATCACCCAGGAACGATGCCGGCCGGACCCATCAACGGGGGACGTGGCATGTTGCGTGCTTGCATGGCAGCGTCTGCCTACCACGTCGACAAACAGCTTCCACGCATGCGAATTGCATAGTTTGGGTCAGGTAGTCAGGCTCCCAAGATGGTTGGAGTAGCTCGCTCGTCGACTTGCCGAGAGAGCACATCAGTGCTAATGTTCCTTAATTCAAGGCCCGTACACTTGCTTGCAGCATGAAATGAGAGTTTTAATTTCAAATTGGAATTGCATGGCAACGGAGGCATCTTTCGGGGTTAGTCGGTTAGCACCACGGGTACTAAGTTAGACAATCTGGGTTTGAATCTTCTGTTCTTAAATAGGCTGTACAGGGAATAAGTCTTTATCTCTTTGAACAGCGTTTCTGTTTCCTCTTGAAAAAATTGCATGGCAATGCAAGGCCACGTTAGGGATAGATTAGACGTAGAGTAATACTCTACTAGTAGTTGAGAGAGAGAAATGAAGCTAGCAGTCCATTAGAGGACAAATGTTCTTTCTTGGAGGTGACACTGCCTGCTGTGAAGATAATGACAGGTTAGCGTGCGGTAATCTAAGATTTGTTGCATGAGACGTCATGTCAGGCCGATCGCCTTTGTTAACAGGACAGAAGAGAGGCTTTCGAGTTTCGAGCTAACTTAGGCCCGAAAAGCAACGCGTAGTTAGGTTAGGACCCTTTCTCTTTCTCTCTTTCTTTTTTTTTCAGTGCTTCGCGATAGAGTTGTCACTCTTTTAGCCTCCTTTTGAAACCATGCTTTGATACGGATAAAAAAACATATTCTAGCATGTCCAACCGTTGTCATTAAAATCCGTGCCAATCTGTGTCATGGCTTCACATGTATTGTTGTTGTTGGACCAAAACGGCGACTAGAGGGGGGGTGAATAGGAGCACTATCTCTTTTTCAAGTTTGACTGGATTCAATACGATTTTTACTCTAATAGCTATGAGAGCTATGAAGATCAATAAACAAGCATAGCGAAAGACATGTATTGAATCCACTCTAGATCCCCAAGCACAACAACCAAAAACGCAAAGATGCGAGTACTAATGAACAATACTAGTCGTACCAGTGAACAATAGTGGTACTACCAGATGAACAGTAAAATCAGACGATGAATAGGAAAATCAGCCTGAAAACGAAATAAAAAATTGGCATAACTTGAAACAACCCTTCCCTAGGATGTCAGGAACCTATTCCAACCAAAGATCATTGCCTAAGTTCTGACCTTTCTCTATTTTAAGAATGGTTGCTTCAAAACCGAGTCAAAACCAAAATATAATCCAAAAGCTTGCTCATGGGTAAAGGATAATCAAGATGATCTTAGATGCAATTCCACATGTCACAACAAGCAAAATCACCACAAGAACTCAAAGGAAAACCAACGGATCATCAAAAACCCAAAATCACCAAAGAGAGAGCAAGAACAAGAATAGACTCATCTTTAGGAATCTTACTTGGATTGATTTGAGATTGATATTAGTTTACAGCTACTCCATCCTGAAGGATAAAGGCTCAACACATGAGCACACAATCAATCCAACTCTCTAGAACCCTAACCTCTCATTTTTCCTCTCCTAACCCTAAAACACAAACGAGGGTTTCTTCAAATACAAGGGTTAGAAGGTACACAACCAGCACCCTTCCCTATTTATAGTAGAGGCTAGCTTCTAGAAAGAAAACCCTAATGGGCACCCGCTAAGCCCACACACCACACGGGTTTCACTCACGCACACTTTTCAAAGCGTCGTCTTCATCCTCTCTTGACCTAAACCGCTTCTTCTTATGCCGTCTTACGCCGCAGGTTAGCAAAAGGTCACCAAGGCAGTATTTAGGTGAAGTTACCAAAATACCCCCTTCTCGATCCTTCTTCGAACACCGAGTCCAAACTTTATGAAGGAATCCCATACTTCGCCACGTGTAAGTTGATCAACGGCTCTCTTTATGTCAGCAAGTCTCTCTCATCCGGCTCCCACCAAAACCACCATGGCACTTGCATCGACCCCCGCACCGCTTGATGCAACCCGTCGCACCGAACTTCCCGTTCGGTCATCCTTGTTTATTTTGCGCTATGCTTGAGTCTATTGACTTCACCCGGCATCCTCGATCATTCTAAACCTCAGCTCTCAAAGCCTAGTCCCGATCATCCTCGCCGTTGACCGTCATTGACCTCCAAGCTTTCTGCACAACAATAGACCAAGAAATCGATTTTGGGAACAAGTTCTTCGTAACTTAACCCACGTTAGTCAAAACATGCATCATGCAATACATATGCACTGAAACCCATGAACTTGACCTAACAAATAACCATTTCCACCAAGTTGGCCGACACTCAGAACAAAATCGGTCATACCGCCATGTAAGCAATGGTACTACCGCACTGCAGTAGTACCGCTCTATAACTGCGGTCTTACCGATTCTCAGAGAAGACCAAGACTCCCTAAAAACACATTCTCTGAAAAAAGCATACCTCCATATAAAAAGCGGTATACTGCTTTTGCGATAATCTGCCAACAACTTCGGTATACTGCTTCAACACTAACACACTACTGATATCTTGAACTTTCTTTGAAAACAAATGTTTCGACAAACCTTAAGAGCCATTGCCAATTGTATCATCATCCTAAGATCGTGAGCATATCCCCATGATATCCATAGTTGTGTTCAGTGCCTCAGTCTACAACATAGCCTTGGCTCCGACACAACGTCTGGTCAAGCTCTGATACATAGAGGATGCAAGAAAAAGATGAGTATGCTACTGCTTGTTCTGCATTATGTTAGAGACATCTCCTTCTGAGATATGGTTTTCAACAACAACTAAAGCTCCCCACGTTATCCGAAGACTCGTTGAGTCGTTGCCGTGATTTGGGAGCGGTTATGTGAATGTTGCTTCATACGACATCAATGCAAGTAGTCTCAACAAAAGGAATAACAAACTTAACCGTTAAAAAACATATTACCCTAGCACGTCGCACCACCGATGCCTGGCTTGGTTTGCGCCATGCTGTCAACCCATCAAGACAGTTGGTTGAGCTCCATTGTGGTCCGTGTCGTGCCTCCAGCACTGTGTTCGTTTTACGTCGTACCCTTGGCTATGTCTCCATGATAGGGAAACAAATAACAAAACTTTAATAATTTGTAATCGAACCTAGTAAGATGCTTATCACACAAGGGAAATCAAGAGATTAATGAAATGGTAATAGGTTGGGTTTGCAACAAATTGCATAAAGAATAAGCAATCGCTTGACCGAACTCGTTCCATTTAACACCATCAAACAATTCTTTATATACATAACCCGAAGCATTGTTTTTAGAACATATACCCAAAGTAGATTAATAAACTCTTTTGAAGCAGATATAAAGCTAAAAAATTGAGAGCAACATCACTTGCATTACGTGCAGAAGATCAGTTAAATCAAATGCTTATAAATCCTCAGTTCAAGTCCAAGACCTCTTTATCGCTGTCTTCATTAGGAAGGGATTCTAGCATGAAGAAAGTCATTGCTTGCTGTCCTAGGCATTTTGCCCAAGAAGCAACTCATAAGGCTTCAATATGAACTTTTTCTCCCGAACATCTTGTAGGCAAGATTAGTACCATTCATTAGCGACAAATTTTGTGTTGTTCACAGGGTGCATTGACAGAAAACAATCAAAAAACAACCATGCCTATAAAAGAATAAAATTGGATGGAGGAATTGCTTACTTGAACTGAAGCATTACAAACTCGATAGCTTTGTTGTGCAGGGCGCAGTGGAGCTGGAGTATTAGCGTCACGTCTATCTCCTCTTTGCAAGTCGCGCGTTGACGCTACCTAACACCATTCGGCGCCACGACGAGGAAAGCGAGGGAGGCAGTGCGATTAGACGTGGCAAAATAGGAGGAATGGTTCGCAAGGGATTCAGGAGGCGGCGGCTGCGCTCATATAAATGTTTCCAAAGACAAGGGGTCATGATGGATCTGGGGTGATGAAGAATCTAGAGCCATTATGTGTTAATGGAGTATTTTGGTGATTAATGATAAATCTATTTGTGAGACTAACACTTCTATTGTTATACCTATTATTTAGTCTCATGTGAGGACCCGCGTTTTCTAGACCTAATCGAGTGGCGTTAATCGATAATTAGCATAATTAAAAATCCATTCAATTAATATCAAAACATAATCTCAGTTAATTTTAAATCACACAATCAAACAATGGACATTATAGATTGTGCATATATCATTTCTCATCACCAAAGTTTATACAACAGTCCGTTTACAAATAAAAAGGAATTAAAATTTTACAACTCAATTCTTATTACAAGATTAATATTACAACTCATTTACAACATCAATTACAAGAGTTAATTAAATTTGCAACTAACAATCTTGCATTCATATCCTTGAAGCCCTCATTTGCCATTTCATCCCGTCATCCTTCACCTTCCATTTCCGGCAACCCAAAAGCTTAGAAAATAGTTAGTAAATACTGATGGTATAAGCCCAACGTCCATCTTTTCCTTTTTACCTTAACAACATTAGTATCATACAGTACATCACCCTTTTAGTTCCACCCTCAGCTCAAAACTTCATAGGGTTACATGAGCGACACCGCACAGCCCTAGTATCGAGCCCAACCAAAGTGCTTCCTCATTTCAAAGTCAACATAGAGTAGTACCGAAATCAGCCCCAGCCGAAGCCTTTCTTTTCTCCAAAGCCAGCACCATCCTCAAGCATCCATATTATAGTGGAGGTCAGCCTCGAATAGAAGGTAATAGGATTAGGGTAAATAGGAATAGGATTGCTGTAAAAATAAATTTACCACAAGGAAGGATGAGATCAAGCCTCCCTCTCTATTTAGCCACACTCATTCCCCACCCCCAACTCATTCTCAGCCGCAAGAGAGAGGGAGAAAGCAAGGAGCTCCACCACATAATCCACAAAGAAGAAGTAGAAGGAGGAGAGAAGCAAGCCAGGAGAGCACCCTCAGCCCTGCCACCATCAACCTCACCAAACCATAGAAAGGAAGGAGGAAGGGAGCAAGGGAGAAGAGCAAGACCGGAGGAGCCAGAACCATCGACATCACCAAGCATCAAGCAGCCAGGAGCCTCACCCTCACGGCCACCACCATCTCAGCCACTGCAGCAAGGGGAAGAAAGGAGCACCAACAAGGTTGGCACTACAACCTTCTTCCCCATTCCAAATCCCAGTCAAGGTAACCCAGCCAGACTTCTGGTTGTTCCTCCCATCCAAAGCATTCATTCACATCACTAGGTTCTTGGTAGCACCCACATCAATCTTTGAGTCTATTCTTTGCCTCACAGAGCAAGGGACGGAGCAAGGATCAGAGAGCATAGGAGGGGATGATACCTCAGTGAGCCTCAGCCGAAACCACCCCCATCACCTCCATTTTTGCATCATCAGGTAGCAACCAAACCACCATAAGTTATATGCATCAATCAAGCACCAGCGAGCAAAGTGAATAAATCAACCAAATCAAATAAAATCTGATTTAACAAGTGGGGTTGAGGGAGGAACAACCGGGACCAGAGACGGCACAAGCCGGTGGCCGACGGCGGTCGGAGGTCAAGCCGAGGCGAAGAAGAGCATGATGGTGAGCGAGCCGAGCCACCGAGGCGAGGCGGCGTGGAAGCGACGCAGGTGGAGGTCGAGAGGCGGCAAAGCGCAGGGCGGGACCGGCGGCGTCGATGGCGGCGGCAGCGGCGGCTGCGCCATGAAAACCGACCGGCCGAAGCACGCGTTAGTGGCGCGAGTGAGCGAGCCGCGAGGAAGGAGTAGGGCCGGTGAGCTCGAGCCTGAGGTTGGAGCCGAGAGGAGGCTGCGTAGAGGCGCCGTGGCGGCGGCCCCGTGTCAAGCCGAGGAGGCCGGAGGCGGCGGAGGCGCTAGGAGCCCAGGGAAGCAGCGGCGAGCAGCAGCGGCAGGAGGACCGAACCGTCGAGCGCGCCATGGGATTCGAGCCGAGCGGAGGCAGGCCACCATGGGGAGAGCAGCGAGGCGACATCGGCAGCGGGACGGGCAGGCCGGTCATGAGAGAGAGTCGATGTGGTGGCCTTGGTGGTGGCAGACATGGCAATGATGAGGAGGTGGGAGGCCAGGCGGCGAGCCAGGAGGGAGCCCAGGGCTGACTATAGGGGAGAGAAGCTCTTGGGGAGAGAAAGAGGAAGTTGTGGGGAAGAAAGAATTTGGATTGGGTTTGGGGCTGGGTGTGTGTGTGCATAGGTCGTGTGTTGGCTGAGTAAGAAGGGAAAAGGGGAGGGAGGTTAGGAGAAGGAATTAGGGGTGATTAGGGAGAAAATTAGGGTTGGAAAAGTGGTTTTAGAACTCTAAAAATAGGAAAAATGCTAGGCAAAAGTGTATAAACCCTAGTCAATTGTGATAATTAGTGTTGTCACGTTGGGAGTTAACAAATAAAATAAATAGATGATTAGCGACATAAGCATGCGATCGATCGAACTTATTTAGGTCGCATCGGGCGAAACCGTCTTAAAATCAATCCGTTGAGTACTTACTAAAATAAGTTAAGATATCTTTATTTATGTTAGTTGAAAAGTAATAGTGCGTGCATATAAACATGTACCTTGTTGACGAATAGCCGGGCAGGTGGATCTTGTTAATCATGCTAATTGAATTAATCTGCAGCGGTCCCAAGTAGTGGTAGAAAATTAATTAATCGCATGTTGATGTAAGTAAAATATTTATTTAGAAGTTTTGCGCGAATAAAATTTAATAGACTTAATAAAATGTGCATGCGAGTAGTATTTCCTTTCTTTGCTTCTATTGTCCGTTATAGCGCGAACCTTAGGTTTTTCGAGCAAATCGCGAATAGACAGTAGAACAGCTTAGTGGGGAGTGCTAACTTAGCAAATGACTCGAAAAGTTTTATTTAAATTAATTTGTGCTAACATTTAGCGGTCACTAACTTAGGCATATATTATATCACTGAAAATTCAAATATGTATTTACTTATATTATTATTCGTGCTGCCGTATTGCTACAGAAGACGATCCAGCACCGACGGGAGCAATCGATCAAAGATTCCTCAACGCCCATCTTTCCTACAACTCCAAAGGCAAGCTATCCTCTTGAACATAAATATAGTTAATTTAAATGTAAATCGTATATTGCACTATATGTTTATTGCATCAAAATCATTTTCCCAAAACTTAAATCAATGATTGAGATGAAAATGATTAAAGATGAATATGGAAGAAAGGAGAATGAGAAAGAAAGAAAGAAATGAGAATTAATATGTGGGTAAAAGGGGGCCCTGGCAGGGGAAACGCGATGACGATGATGATGATGATGATGATGATGAGGTAAGAGGTGGGCCCCTTTTTATATATGGTTATAATATAAGGACAAACAAAACTCTTGCTCGATGCAAGTCAAATTTAGTACCAACCATTTTCCGTTTAGTGAGGCGAAAAATGCTACCTTATTCGTGACTATGCTCTCCACAATGGGTAAGTATTATGTGTGAGTGTGATGGAGGAACCGGGACCGGTAGGAGAAGTCCGGAAGTGGGAGATCCAAGGCGCTATAGCGCTAAGGTGGAGTGTTGAGTCAAGAGGATAGAAGCTGCCTCAACCAACATTACTGGAACTTGGTGTATGACGAGGTCCACAACGTGATTATCAGCATCGACGGAAAGTAATGGGTGGAGACTTAATCCGTAACACGGAAAGCGTTACGTATTACGAACTCGAACCGCATCAAAGAAATCAGGGACTGACTCATTTAGAGCTCAGAATGACTATAGGTATGAATTCATGCCAGTCTCCTGGATTGGAGTCTACAAGAACCGTCGGGGGTCTTTCTTCTCTCCGAGTAATAAGTAGCGTTTTTCAGTATTAAAATTTGCCACCTAATGTTTTAATAACTTATTTTCAGAATGAGATGACTTAGAAAATCTGATAACAACTAGAGATAGTCATCCAATGCATTCTTTGCTATTAATGCTTGCTAAGTACACTCGTGTACTCAACCTTGTTCGTATTCTCCTTTGTAGATCCTAGTTAAACAGGGAACCATCCCGAGTGGGACGAACTTCTTGATGCCGATACAACCACAGGAGGAGAAGGAGCTGACTACGAGGACCAGGGCGAGATAGGCATCATTTTGGCGCATGGGACGAATAGGTGGCCGAGACTTCAGGGCTGGCGAGAGAAGCGGAGAAGTTTCCTTTTTGTAGCTGTATAATACTTGTATTAAGAACCATAGCCTTGCGTGGCTATTACTGGAACAAAAGAGGTACAGTTTCTATCTTATTGTTCTACTGCGTAACCCTGATAAAAGCTTACTATTCGTTGGAGCAGTGTTTTACTAAGCAAACGAATAGTAATCCATATGCCTAAGTGTAATTACCATTGGGGTAATGACACGGGGCGTCACATCTCAATTGGATAAAAAGGTGAAAATCATGGAGGTATGCATTCGACATCATATTCCTACATATTGTTGCATTCCCCGGATCCAAAATGTAGGTTGAACTCCACTAAAAGTCTAACTTGAATATGTGCTTTTGTTTTTATTACAATTCGTGTATGCACACATTTAGGGAGAGTTCACTCTATGTTTTGTGGTTTCATTAGTATTGATCCATATTTATTTATCCACATATATCGGGGATCTCTACTTTGAAACATATCCTTTGAGTATATAAAACTTGTGTAGTTCATATATATTCATATTACTTTATATTCAATTATTTGAAATTGTGTTGTGGGAGTAATGTGTGTGCTAAGATGTTTTCAAGACTTAGTCCCGGAGTTTGAATGATGACATGAAAAGGAAATGCAAAGATGATACAAGATCGATATGGCTCAAAACAAAGGAGTCATGCATTGCATTTCGAAAAGCTTCTAGAAAAATTTCAGTGGAAATCGTATGACCGGGAAAGTTGTGCGGTACTACCGCAACCCGGTATGACTGCACTTTACTTGGCGGCATTACCGTATTCTGAACGTCTCAACCAACTAATCGCTAATGCGGTACGACCGGCTCTTCCAACGGTACTACCGCAGTGCGGTCATTCCGATTTCTAGTTGGCGGTACGATAAAAACAGTAGAGGTGTATTTTGGTTCAGTGCCTCTCCTTGACGATCGGTAGTACCACGCATGAGAAACGGTACGACCGGAGAGCGGTATTACTGGATTCTAGTTGGCGGTAGTACCACACCTTTCTGCGATGGCTTGTTTAGAAGCATTTATTGCAGGTATATCTTGGTAATTATTGTTAATCATTGTGGGAATAATATTTTCTATGATTTGGATGAATAGGTTATGTTCCAGGGTAATGGAGACTTCGGATGACATCATGAGTTGATCGTCATCAAGTAAAGGTTCAAGAAGAGGATGCATTAGGCGTTGATACATATCAAGATCTCGAAGAGGAGATGATCATGAGTTGATCATCAAGTCAAGAGAAGACTCATCATGTGTTGATGGAGGTCAAGTAAACGATGCATCATGGGTAGATGCATGTCAAGACAATGACCTAGACTTGAAGTGAAGATGTGCGTCATCAAGCTTCAAGAAAATGCTCAAGGCAAAGGTATAACTAGCTAGGGCTAAGGATGTGTTCCTAGTCTTTTACCAGTCTTGGTGTTTGGTTGGAAGACCGAATTGCTAGTATAGGTTGCCGTACTATTAAGAGGGGTCTTGTCTAGTAGCTTGAGTCTCATCATGTGTTGATAGCTCAATCTCGCTTGCTCTAGGTTATCATGGCATGATGCTATTATTTGCAAATGTGTTTTGCAAATAGCCGAGGCTCATGCATTTAATCCTTGTAGCATGTGACTATACTTTGCAAATGTGTTTTGCAAATAGTTGAATTCCATGTGCCTACTCCTTGTGGCATGATCTAAGTTTGCAAATGTATTTTGCAAATTATTGAAATTCATGTATTTTCCCTTAGCATGGTCTAAGATTGCTCGTTGCCATTTCTTTGGACTTAGACCATGGTAGTGGCTCTTGGAGTTGTGCTTTTTGATTTGATAAAATGTGTTTGAGATTAATAAAATAGGTGGGTTGTGTGGCCCTCTGAATAAGCTTTTCGTAGAGTCCAAGATCACTCAATTCTGACAACGAAGTCAAAAGTTATGACCTTGTTACCGAGTGTCGTCTATGCTGAAATTGGGCTACGGTACGACCACCATGAGAAGAGCGGTACTGCCGCACAGAACGGTAGTACCGGCCCTTGTGAGGGCGGTAGTACCGCACCAAGTCTATAACGGCTAGTTTTTGGCTGTTTCATCTCTAAACGGCTATTTTGTGATGTAGGGGTTATAAATACCCCCTTGGTTGGTTGAGAGACAACCCTTGGCATCCCACTTCACTCACTTGAGCTAGTGTGAGCTTCTCCTCTCAATTGTGCATGTGTTGCACCTTGTGAGCAAGGAGAGAGGTCTCTAGTTGCATGTGTTGCATCTAGAGATGGGTTTCGTATCCACTTGAGCTTGTGCATTCGTTGCACGTGGTGAGAGTCAAGCAAGGGGCTTGGCTTATTACTCTTGGTCTTTGCCGACACCTAGACGGCATGGAGACGTCGTGGTCCGGTGATCTTCTCAAGAAGCTTGTGAGAAGACCCGGCGTGTTGTGAAGGTTGGAGCTCACCTATATGGAGCGAGAAAGAGCTACCTCTAGTGGAATTGAGGTGTTTGGCTTAATTCGTGGAGCCAGTCCAATTAGTTTAGACTTACCTTAACGTGGATTAGGGGAGACCGGCAAGTCTTCGAACACCATGGTAAAACGTCATTGTGTCATTGTGGTTTGCTCTCTAGTGATTTACTTTGTGCTATTTACATTCCTAGAATTAAATTGCTTACATATCTTTGTATAATTGCTCTCCTTATCAATAGTCCTATATTGTTGGTGCACTTAGTCAAGACTAGTTGATTTAGGTTTTAATTGAGCAAAACCGAATTGATTTACAATTCCGCATAAAACTCAGCTTTAGCCAAAAGATTTTAAAGACCGCCTATTCACCCCCTCTAGTCGGCCTCCTCAATCTTACAAGTGGTATCAGAGCTTGATCTCTCATTTTATTAGAATTAATCGTCTAGAGAGTAAAGGATGGCGACTAGTGATATAATGCACCTAGGTGAAGCACCTCTATTTGATGGCACAAATTATGCCCGTTGGAAAATCCGCATGTCATGTTATTTTAAGGCCATGAGCCAAAATATATGGCAGTTTGTAGATGTGGGCTTTTCTCCTCCAAATGATCCTCTTGCTCAAACAATTGAGGAAGAGAAATGCTCACATCTCGATGCTTAAGCAACTAAGGCCCTGTTTGGTATAGCTCTGCTCCTAGTTTTTGCAGCTCCAACTCTAGCTTCACTTTTGGATCCACTCCTATAGGAAGTTGGAGTAGTCTGAGTTGGTGTTTGGTTAGAAAATTGACTCCAACTCCAGAAATGAGAAGGATCATTGTAAAAAGACTGCACTACCCTTGTTTTGTGACTTGTAACCTTTTATTGCTTAACTTATAACAGTTCAATAAGTTGATTTCTTTCATATTGTATGCTTTTATTTATTTTTAATTTTTTTTGGCCATGTTATGCCCTGTAGTGCCATCTTTTTCGCCCACATTCAAAAAAATTACTTGAAAAAAATTAAATACAACATACATGAACATACAAAAACCTTAACAAAGGTTATAATTCGATGAGTATCTTCATAACACTGCAGCTTACATCCATCCCCCCTTTTTCTTCACAAACAATATATTCACACAAAGCAATCAAATGAGATAAATTCCTACCAAAAGGAGAGGAATAGGAATAGGGCGATCTTAGCGAGAGTTTGCCTGACTATGGCGATTATCTGATGCATATCTCATCTAGAACTACGTGGCGATGAAAACTATTTAGGTTTGGCGACACTTGCATCCAATGATCCAAAGCACGAATCCTCGAAGTCGGAATACTCAAGGTAAGGTTTCACTAGGCATGGTTCTAACATTTGATGACTAATTACGATCTGCGAGTTTCTAACCACCGATAAAGATCTTGTCATCGAGAACAACATGCGGTGTTGTTGTATTACATAGCTAATGAATTTAACCTCGTTGAAGCTCACGGGATTGGAAACACACTAAACATGGATATAAAATCAATGACTCATTAGATAGCGAGCATGCAAACAAGTACCGGATATCAAGCAGATGGGGTATGATGACACCAAAAAGATCGGTGGTCTATGCCTCCGGCACCAAAACAAAATTTAGAACTAGGTCCTTGATGATAGCATCCACTAGCTTCACTTCTTCTCTTCCTTCTCTGCCTCGTGACCTTCTTCTGGCGGGCACCAATCATGTTGGTTCATCCTCTCGACACGGAGCTTAGTGTAGGCCTTGAATGCCTTCATCTCGTCGGTAACCTTCACAACCTCAACTGAGCACTTCTCACCACGAGCAATAGGCATGTAGTCACCCTAGACCTAGGTGGCAGTAGCAAGCTCCTCCGGAGTAGAATCACCAGCCTGAGACAAGACCAAAATCAAGGTCATAAACAGCAGACAATATCATCAACCATAAAATAAATAGGACAAAAATCCTCAAGCCGTACCTTGACCTTGCGAGCACGCCTTGGGAAGATAACAAGCATGGCCTTGTATGTCTTAAGCCTCTGGACATTAGCCTGCAGTCCCTCAAGTGATCGGTTCTTGCGACGGTGATCCACGGAAATGCCGATGGTCGAAGCGAGCTTCTTTGGAATGCCCGCCGCCTGCAATAACAGCACAAGAACATCAACAGAAATATAAAGGAGGTTACATAATACATAGAAAATCATAGTAGTTTCTCAACAGATAATTTGATTGCAAAGAGAATACACTTAAAGTATACAACCCCCAAGCTAGCATCTGAATCTAAACTCAAGCATCATATGGCGTTTAAATGGCACTAAATCAGAAATGGCCGTCTACAAGGTTTCTTCAAGCATCGTCACACCGACAAGCAACACCACTCACGATTGCTTGACAGCATGAGAACATGAGAGTTCCCATCACGAATTCCATCAATCGACATCCATACAATCGTTGTTCCTAAGCAGACAAGATGAATTAAATAGTAACTTAAGAAAGGTTAACTGAACAAATGTCAGAAAAGAATAAGTACAAAGATGAATTAAATAGTAACTTGAGAAAGGTTAAATGAACAAATGCCAGAAAAGCGTAAGTCCTGATCTCTCGTTAACCATTACTATCCTTAATTATAATAATTTTCAAGCTCCATATGTAGCACAGACTACATGCAAGATGATAATTGGTATTTTTCTGCTGAGGCAATTGGACAACAGAGTTTCCTAAAAATGAATCAAAATTTGGTTCATTTTCTTCCTAGTTTGTAATCCCAGTCCTCCCTCCTCATGAACTGATGAACCACATTCCAGCCAAAATAGACCAAGCTGTTTGCGGATACCCACAAATATTCAAAACAGAACTTACATGGATATGTTAAAATACATATATGCATCCTTTATTTCTCCCTTGTAAATTCCCAAAATGGATATGGAACATAGTGGCCCAACTGCAGGAAAAAAATCATCTAATGAATAATTCTTTATCATGTAAGCACAAAACATCCTGGTAATAAGGCTTGCAATCTTGCTCTATGTTTTCACCATATATGTGACACAACTCACATATAGCATCCAAATTGAACCAACTGCATCACTGGATCATACATGTTGTAGCAAACTAATCTAGGTACTGCCCTATGCCACCTTCCCAGCAAGTGCCTCCACCCTTCAACAACTTCCTCACGCAACCTCTCTAATCGATAAGGGGATTCAAATGCATGCAGTATGCTAATGAAATTGTCACAATTGAAATCAGGGGGCTAAAAAAATCAGATCAGAGCATGGAACAGGAGGATGGAGTTTACCTTTGGCCGGCAGTGCTGAGCCAGCGAGCCTCGAGTCGGTTGGTCGGCGTCGGGATGAAGGAGAGCAAGCAAGGAGGGAGCTGTGGCGATGGGGGAGGCGATGAGGATCTGGGTGCAAGGAGGTTAGCAGAGGATCTGGGGCGGTGAGGGTTACAGCGGTGAGGGATCTGAGGCGAGGATCCGGACGAGGATTAGGGCGAGGTGTCGCCGTTGGGAGGTGGTCATCGCCGAGGAGGCGTCATGCTGTCGCCACCGCCTCTTCTCTCCTCTCTAGGGTTTCTCTACGACAGGTTGCGGGGCTCGAGACGACCACGTGCGCCCATGTGGGGATGCGCCCATGTGGGGAGGAGAAGGGGTGGTGGCGAGTGGGGAAGAGGAGGCGGCAGCCGCCTGTGAGAGGAGGTGGCGCAGACTGAGGAAGAGGAAGGGCGCGCGGGAGGAGGAGGAGGGCTTGGCAGCGTGGGGAGGAGAAGGGGAGGCCGGCCTGGTGGGGAGGAGGGGGCCTCGGGGCTCGGGGAGGAGGGGGCGGGCGCCATGCGAACCGGTGGGGGGTATATCGATGGCAAATCTGGTAATTACCTTAAACTTCTAGGGGTATTTTGTTTTGTTGGTCATGACTCCTCAATTGGAGCAAGGTTCTACCCGCTCCCAAAATTTGCACTCTGAGCTTCTCTGCTCCTGGTTGCTCCAACTTCAAAAAAATTGTGGAGCAACCCCGTTTGGCACAGCTCCACAAACTCCAACTATGAAGTTAGGAGTTGGAGCTGTACCAAACAGGCCCTTAGTGCTTTGGGTATAGAGATATTTGATGCCATATGCAATCTCAAGAACGTTCATGAGATGTGGACCTATCTTCAAGACCACTATGAAATGTCCACTTCCACAAGTGATGATTGCATAGAAGAATGGACGTCGGGAGAAGAGTGCTCAATCTCTAGCTCCGACGATGATGAGACATCAACTCCATCTACATCGCCTCATTGCTTTATGGCTAAAGGTAATAAAGAGGTAAATAATAATGAGCCCTCTTATGACGAGTTGATGGATATACTTGAAGAGCTTAATGAGTATATAGGAAAGGAGGTTTCAATATTCAAAGTTTTGAAGAAAGAGTATGACTTACTTCAAAATAATTATGATGTTTTAAAAGATGAACATGAAACTCTCCTCCTAAATGAGCTAAATAAGCCCAAAGTGGATATAGGCATTACATGTGATTTATTAGATGATATGCCATGTGTAGTTGATAATCCTTGCATTTCATCTAAAATTAGCATATCCACTTCATGCGATGACTTGCTAGATATGTCTTGTAGTTCTAGTAAAAATGCTTCTATTTCCTCTATGCTTGTTGAGACTAATCTTGTAGAGAAAAACAAAGAGTTCAAGGACTAAGTCACAAAATTGAAGAATGACTTGGAAAGAAGCTACAAAGGAAAAAACCACTCTTGATGAAATATTAAGCAAGCAAAAGTGCTTACAAGATAAGAGTGGAATTGGCTTCACTCCCAAGAAGAAGAAAGAAAATAGCAAGACAAGGCACAATGCAAGACACACAAATAATGTCAAGTGCTTTGATTGCCATCAAAAGGGACATCTTGCCTGTGTATGCTCAAGCAAGATGAATGACAAGAGAGGACTTGGTTTCATCGCCAAGAAAAATGTGAAGAGCAACCCAAAGCAAAGTGAAAAACAATTCAACGATATCAAGTGCTTTGGATGCAATGAGAAGGGCCTCAAAGCCTCAGTGTGCCCAAATCAAATTGATATCAAGTCAAGACATTCAAAGAAGAGGCAAATCGGCAATAAGCAAGATAAGAAGACATCAAGGGGAAGCAAAAGCCCAACTTGCTACAATTGCCGGGAAAAAGGACATTTTAGTAAAGAATGTCCCAAAGGTATCTCTCCTAAGCCCCTTATTTATAATGATCATTATTTGTTTAGGAAAGATAAATATGGCAATGTGTTTACTAGAAATGTTAGCTCACATAAAACTATTGTTAGGGCCATTTGGGTGCACAAAAGTGTTGTGACTAACATTCATGGACCCAACTAAGTATTGGGTACCAAAACACGCTTAAAATGATTAATAGGTACTTGGAGAAGCAATAGAGGTTTGGCTCACTCATGAAAAGGTGGATTCCATCATATGCAAAATATAGAGCCAAGCTTGAGGAAGATTAATTCATATCATAAACCAATGCTATCTCGGTAACAAGTATTTACATTGAAGTATCTAGCCCTTCATGCCTTGTGTACGTTGCATTCATGAAAATCTTATGAAAAGGGTGCTCTTGCTCTTATTTGTAATATTCGTTATTAAAATCTTGAGCAAGATTGTAAGTGGCATATTAAGGGGGAGTGCTAAATCATAACCATGTATATCACATTCCTAAGTGTGCCCAAATACATTAAGTGCTAGTAATGTTTTTCAAAATTAAGCCTTTTAGCCAAAAGTCAAAAATTTCATAACTATTAGTAATCCTTTGAAAAAATACTTGCAAAATGTATACAAATGCTCTTCAAAGGTTTCCCAAAGGTTTTGGCTTAAGAAAAAACTATTTTAAATGAAAAATGAGTTTCTAGCCAAAATTCTAGTTCATAGTATCTTGTTTTTGACATAAACTAGATTTTTATGTAAAATCTATTCTAAAAGGAATTTGAAAATCGTCCCAAAAGGAAAATCGTAGAGTTGGCTATTCTAAACCTTTTTGGTATTCAAAAGATTCTCAAAAGGTCAACCTAGAAAAAGTTATTTGATTTCGAAACTCATCCAAAATCATATTTCGACCTAAGTGGTCACTTTCTAGCACTTAGGTGAGTTTTGCCATTTGAGCCAAAATTATTCACATGAATAGGTCCATAATGGTATTAATGACTTATACATGCAGTTGGATGCTTAAAATTTCTTCATTTGCTCATTTTGGTTCTTTTGAAGAAGTTTCATCAAAATAAGTTTCATTTGTGAAAACCAAAAGTCTAATTCATAAAAACTATATTCTTTGATGGTTCTATCTTCTATCTCACGCATAATGATCCTAGATATATTTATTTGAGTGCAAAACTAAGGATCATTTGCATATTTCTCCATTCCAAGATCTATTCTTGAAGTTCCAGAAAAAAACGAAACTACCGGCGGTATTACAGCGGTACTACCGTTTTCCGATACTACTGGCCTTTGAACTGCGGTACTTCCGAATATCGGTACTACCGGCCTTTTAATTGCGGTACTACCGATTCTCCTGTCAAGACAGCCATTTCAATTCAATTCAATTCTAAACCTATTGGCTGCTTCCTTTAGTCAAGTTGATCCTTGTTATCTTTGCTAGCTACCCTCAAGTACTTTCTTGATTCCATATGCCATTTTGATCGCATTGTGATGTTTTTATCATAAAAATAGTATTTTTTTTTCTAAAAGTGGTAGCTTCTATTGATCATCTTGACCTCGGCATGAGATTCATCCTTGTCGTTGCAAGTTGTATTCTTACAAGTGATATCAACTTATTCCTTCAAAGTTGTATCTAATCTCATTCCTTGCCGATCTTACCTCTCTTGACCAAGCTCAAGTACTCTTCGTGTACGAGCGTATTCTCTCTTTCTCTCTTCTCTTTGGATGCTTTCTTTGAAGATCTTTGCGAGAGAAGTTTCAAGCACTTTGCAAATTTCAAGTCTTATCGACACGTGTACCTACAAGTGATGTTTAAAGACTATCTTTCAAGTGTGATCCATATATAAACATTTTTTGGTGCTTAATGTCAAAGGAGGAGAATTTGGTTGCAAATAATGGTCAAAGGAAAGAGGTTGAAGTCATCATGAGTTTTGGATGGATATATTTCAAAGAGATGACAAAGGAGAAGATGACAAGATGGAGGAGAATCCTTTGTGTGTCAAAGGAGAAGAAAGAATTTTCAAGAGGACCTTTGTGTACAAGGGAGTTTTATATTTGTGAAAAAAAAAACTTATTAAATATTTTAGCCTTACTTAAAAAGGGGTAAAGTATCAATATTGGGAAAACTATTTTATCTATTTGTCCAAAATGATTTATGGATCTTGTGAATGCATGATTTCATCCTTATTTGCTTCATTTGGTATTCTTGGAGTGAAATTGTCAATGATATGCAAGTTTAGCTTTTCAAAGAGCCTCTTTGGTCAAAAGTAAAAAATCTTGCTTAAAAGGATCAAATTTGTGAAAATCTAGTCAAAAGTACTTAAATATATGTTTCAAATGTTTTCCAATGCTTTTTAAGTAAAAATTCCTATTTTAGAAACAAAATATCAAATTTGGCCTCAAAATGATCTTGTTTTTGAATTAAATGACATATTTCCATAAATCAAAATCTATTGAGTTTTTGAAAAAGTTGTCAATACCAAACTCGAAGGTTGGTCATTTCAAACATTTCTCAAGTTCAAAGTTTTTACAAAAGACCAACCGTTGAAAAGTTGTATCCATTTGGAGTTCGCCGAAAAACAAGCTTTTACCCAAAATGACCTATTCTTGCACATAGTAAGTTTCGCTATTTAAGCCGAATTTCCTTGTGTATCTTGGCTTTAAATAATATTTATAACTCATACAAAGCCAAGAAAGTGAAAAACTCCATGAAATTCAAATTGGTTTGCATTTTGAACCTTCAATGCAAAATCATTCTCTCTATGTGCCTACGAAGCGCATTTTGCCTTATCTTTTGAAAGAAAAATATTTTTCAAAAATTCTTTTTGGAAAACATTTTAAATAGTCCAAAGGTAAATTCTAGAAATTTTCAAAGTATTTGGACTTCATTTAGAAATGTTTTGCCTTTTTCTTCTCTTTAAGCAAAAATCCTGAAAAGAAAGCGCATTTTAGCATATCTTTTGAATAAAGACTCTTTTTTTGAAAATTCTTCTAGGAAAAGTTTCTTAGGAGTCCAAACTTTGTTTCTAAAAAATTTGAAAGAATTTGACTTGTTTTGAAAAAGTTTTGACTTTTTCTCACTTTGATCAAATGCTGAAATTTCAGACTTTTGCATATTTTGAGCTGGTTTGTGATTTTTGTATCTCCAAATTGGTTCATAATTTGAGGAAGATATAACTATGAATTTTTATCCTCTATAGTTGATATTCTATGCCAAATTTTCTCAGATTTATTGGAACTGTTTTAGATTGTTTTTTAGCTATCTTTCGAAGCTCAAATGAAATGTAAAAATCTGAAAACCTGAAAATTTCCGATCTTCTAAAATTTTGTGATTTTCATTTCTTCAAAATGGTTGATATTTGGTTGAGCCTCCTAAAATAAAAAGTGTGTGTATTTGCAAGGACTAGCTCCATAATTTATTTCAGATTTTTCGGAGCTTGTTTCCATACCTTTTTCAGATGTTCTAAGAAAGTTGTGAGCTCAACATGATTTCAATTTGTGAATTTGTGAAAATGAGCATGGTATCTTCATGAAAAATATTTATTGGGGAGATTCCAAGGATGAGTTCATCTCTTTTAGTTGAACTCCAATATAGCCTCATTTTGAGTTATTTTGCTCTTTTCGGCCATAAAAGAGGAGTTTGCGACCTGTTTTGGTTTAAGGGGGAAAATAATATATGATCAATAGGTTTGTGACCTATTTTAGTTTTCCTCAAATATCTTGAAAATACAACCTTACTTCAGAAAGAGGGAGAATATTTCAATGATCAAAATAAAATGAATTCAATTGCCAAGCTCATTGTTTTACAAAAAAAAAACACTTTTTAGCTTAGTTTTTGGTTGGTTTTTGGCGCTTAATGGCAAAAGGGGGAGAATGTTTATATGAACAATATATTTTCATTTGGATTCTCTCCTATGATTTCACCTTATTCCATGCATGTATTGAGGAGGAGCAACTCATTCATACACATAGCCTCCTATATGCATCATGTTCGTAAGCTTGCCATTCTCATATGCATAATACTTGAAGCTTTAAATTGCTTAGTGACATGCATGATTATAGTTCAATAGCTTAAATTCTTATCTTATGATGATTTATATCCAAATGTTATTATTGATAAAGGATTTGTCATCAATCACCAAAAAGGGGGGAGATTGAAGAATCTAGACCCGCCATTATGTGCTAATGGAGTATTTTGGTGATTAATAACAAATCTATTTGTGAGACTAACACTTTTATTGTTATATCTATTGTTTAGTCTCAGGTGGATAAAAAGGTGAAAATCATGGAGGTATGCATTCGACATCATATTCCTATATATTGTTGCATTCCTCGGATCCAAAATATAGGTTGAACTCCACTAAAAGTCTAACTTGAATATTTGCATTTGTTTTTATTACAATTCGTGTATGCACACATTTAGAGGGAGTTTACTCTATGTTTTGTGGTTTCATTATTATTGATCCATATTTCTTTATCCACATATATTAGAGATCTCTACTTTGAAACATATTCTTTGAGTATATAAATCTTGTGTAGTTCATATATATTCATATTACTTTATATTCAATTATTTGAAATTGTGTTGTGGGACTAATGTGTGTGCTAAGATGTTTTCAAGGCTTAGTCCCGGAGTTTGAATGATGACATGAAAAGGAAATGCAAAGATGATAAAAGATCGATATGGCTCAAAACAAAGGAGTCATGCATTGCATTTCAAAAAGCTTCTGGAAAAATTTTAGTGGAAATCGGTATAACCGGGAAAGTTGTGCGGTACTACCGCAACCCGGTATGACCGCGCTTTACTTAGCGGTATTACCGTATTCTGAACGTCTCAGCCAACTAATCGCTAATGCGGTACGACCGGCTCATGCAGCGGTACTACCGCATTGCGGTCGTTCCGATTTCTAGTTGGCGGTACGATAAAAACAATAGAGGTGTATTTTGGTTCGGTGCCTCTCCTTGACGATCGGTAGTACCGCACATGAGAAACGGTACGACTGAAGAGCGGTATTACCGGATTCTAGTTGGCGGTAGTACTACACCTTTCTGCGATGGCATGTTTAAAAGCATTTATTGCAGGTATATCTTGGTAATTATTGTTAATCATTGTGGGACTAACAGTTTCCATGAGTTGGCTGAATAGGTTATGTTCCAGGGTAATGGAGACTTCGGATGACATCATGAGTTGATCGTTATCAAGTCAAGGTTCAAGAAGAGGATGCATCATGTGTTGATGCATATCTAGATCTCGAAGAGGAGATGATCATGAGTTGATCATCAAGTCAAGAGAAGACTCATCATGTGTTGATGGAGGTCAAGTAAAGGATACATCATAGGTAGATGCATGTCAAGACAATGACCCGGACTTGAAGTGAAGATGTGCATCATCAAACTTCAAGAAGATGCTCAAGGCAAAGGTATGACTAGCTAGGGCTAAGGATGTGTTCCTAGTATTTTACAGGTCTTGGTGTTTGATTGGAAGACCGGATTGCTAGTATAGGTTGCCGTACTATTAAGAGGGGTCGTGTCTAGTAGCTTGAGTCTCATCATGTGTTGATAGCTCAATCTTGCTTGCTTTAGCTCATCATGGCATGATGCTATTATTTGCAAATGTGTTTTGCAAATAGCCAAGGCTCATGCATTTAATCCTTGTAGCATGTGACTATACGTTGCAAATATGTTTTGCAAATAGTTGAAGTCCATGTACCTACTCCTTATGGCATGATCTAATTTTGCAAATGTGTTTTGCAAATTATTGAGATTCATGTATTTTCCCTTGGCATGGTCTAAGATTACTTGTTGCTATTTCTATGGACTTAGACCATGGTAGTGGCTCTTGGAGTTGTGCTTGTTGATTTGATCAAATATGTTTGAGATCAATCAAATAGGTGGGTTGTGTATCCCTCTAAATAATCTTTCCATAGAGTCCAAGATCACTCAATTCCGACATCGGAGTTAAAAGTTATGACTTTTTTACCGAGTGTCGTCTGTGCTGAAATTAGGCTGTGGTACTACCGCCATGAGAAGAGCGGTACTACCGCACAGAACGGTAGTACCGGCCCTTGTGAGGGCGGTAGTACCGTACCAAGTCTGTAACGGCTAATTTTTGGCTGTTTCGTCTCCAAACGGCTAGTTTTTGATGTAGGGGTTATAAATACCCCCTTGGCATCCCATTTCACTCACTTGAGCTAGTGTGAGCTTCTCCTCTCAATTGTGCATGTGTTGCACCTTGTGAGTAAGGAGAGAGGTCTCTAGTTGCATGTGTTGCATCTAGAGGTGGGTTTCGTATCCACTTGAGCTTGTGCATTCGTTGCACGTGGTGAGAGTCAAGCAAGGGGCTTAGCTTATTACTCTTGGTCTTTGTCGACACCTAGACGGCGTGGAGACGTCGTGGTCCGGTGATCTTCTCAAGAAGCTTGTGAGAAGATCCGGCGTGTGGTGAAGGTTGGAGCTCACCTACCCGGAGCGGGAAAGAACTACCTCTAATGGAATTGAGGTGTTTTGCTTAATTCGTGGAGCCGGTCCAATTAGTTTGGGCTTACCTCAACGTGGATTAGGGGAGACCGGCAAGTCTCCGAACACCACGGTAAAACGTCATTGTGGTTTGCTCTCTAGTGATTTACTTTGTGCTATTTACATTCCTAGAATTAAATTGATTACGATTCCGCATAAAACTCAGTTTTAGCCAAAAGATTTTAAAGACCGCCTATTCACCCCCTCCCTCTAGTCGGCCTCCTCGATCTTACAGGTGACGAGACCGGGTCTACATGTCGGTACGCGATTTCTCGAGGGGATGAGGGTTGTGACTTGCGAAGATTGGATGGGGATGCGAAGAACGCGCCGTTCACCACCACTAGAGTCTTTTAAAGGAGTAAAGAAAATAGCAAAACTAGTCCCCTAAACGAAGTGATAAAAATGACACCTCTACCATGCAAAATCGCCATGAAAGGCGACATGCCATGAACTGGAACCGCGGCAGGTGACCTGCAACGAACCCAAACCGGGGTAGGTGGCTAGGAGGATGTACCGGCATAGCGGCATGCCACCTGTCGCAGTCTCAGTTTGTGGCAGCGCGGCAGGCCACTTGGCGCAGTCCCGGTTCACTGTAGGTTGCCTTCCGCGGCGATTTTACGCAATAGAGATGTTATTTTTTGTTATTTCGATTCGCGGGATAACTAATTTTGCTATTTATTTATTTTTTTAAAAAAGGCATTTCAGCAGGGAAAAAACTCCTTTGCGATAAACCCGGTACGGTTAACAGTAGATCACCCACACCTACGGCTACGCTACTACTAGAAGTAGTAGACCATCGCGCGTACAAACGCGCGTCACGCAATCAAAGCGCACCCGCGCCAAGTAATTAAAGCGCAGTGCCGCGTCTGTTTGCTGAGGGCATCTCCAATAGTTAAAGATAATCTTATCTCTAACATATACTACATCATCTTTAGAGACAACATCTTCAATAGATAGTCTCTAGCGCACTCTCTAACATTTATATTTTATAATTTTTCTTTGAAATGGATCTACGTGTCAACTATAGTAAATTAATAAATCATGTCTTGTTCGACATATGCTATCTCTCCTTCCCCTCTGTCCTTTACGTAGGATTTTATTAACGTGGCATCGCTGAGAGACAATAATAAATATACTATTGAAGATGCTTAAGGCCATCACATGCAGGGCCCACCTGTCACAACACATGTGAGCAGAGGCCAGTCTGAGGTGACGCAGCCATGAGAGAGTAGGTGCGCGAAACAAAATTAATATCTGACAGAAGCGAAGCATGTAAACTCAGAATCGGACGGCAGCGGAAAAGAGGCCATGTAGCCGGCCTCTCCTTGCACCCTTTTTCATTTCCTTTATACCGGAGGATCATTGATATGCTAAGTAACAAAATTTGGCCAGCCCCTACCTACTAGTACCTAATGGAATCTCTCTCTCTCATACACTCACTCACTCTCACACACAATGTCGGCACATATAACCAAAAAAAAAACATCCTTCCATGACAATCTCACAAACAACCAAGCAAATACACAAATGGTAGCCCAAAATTGCACGAGCAAATTTCAACAATAGCACTGTACCATGCATGCATGACTAGTGATCATTTTTCTCTCAGTATTTTTTCTTTTAAATTTTCAACAGATTCCAACTCGACAACATATAACGGCAAATATAGCTCAAAACAACATAAAGAAAATAGCTCAAAATGATGCCGGTAGCCGGTAGGTTCTCAATGTCCGGCCATGTCTGAAGCTTGTACAGGAGTAAGAGGACACGCGCACATATGCAGATCATGTTGCAGTAAATTTTTCCTGTTGTTTTAGCATATGCCTAGCTTGATCCATCCATGCATGTGGGCCTACGGCAGGTGATCCCACGAATTGAAGAAAAAACAGAGCAAAAGCTTGAGCTAAGCAGAGGCCAGGAGTACTAGCTGGCTAGCATTGTACAGTGACGAGCCAGAAATTGGTGACGAGGGGAGCCGGACAATCTGTACAGTGAAATTGTATTATATAAAGGGATTAAATAGTAGAAATATAGATAAAAAAAATTGGATCGCAAAGAAATATAGTACTCTCTTCGTTCTTTTTTACTTGACGTTTTTTATTTTTTACGGTCTTCGAGATGTGACTTTGACCGTTGCTTTTTATAACTTTGTATTAAGATGTAGTAATAAAATTATAATATTATGGTAGTATTTTTAACGATAAATTTAATGATATAATTTTTATGTAGTCAATTTAGATAATTTTAAATCTATTGATGGCTAAACTTTAGAAAATTTGACAGCATATATTCTAAAAAATCAAAGTAAAAAAGAACAGAGAGTACTAAAATTCTGCGAGGGTACCAAATTAGCGAGAAACCAAGCACACCACACCGGCCGGGACGTATGTACCGTAAATAGCCCATGTTCATGTTCAGCTGGGTAGGGAGGGGCCTTGCTGACTTGCTGTTCATCATTGAAGGGCGCAAGGGCCGAGGTTTCTCGACGCGAACCAGACAGCCGTTCCAGAGAGGCCAGAGCCCCCATGCCATCCATGCGTACATAAACCGCTCCAACAAAGTACAATAATGCGTGCTCGGCTCATCTAGATCTCAAAGCCGTAGCACACCGGCCGTGGTTGTCCAATGCTACGAGAGCGGGGATCTACTGTGAAAATTACTATCACTGTCCATTAGTTATTGTACATTCTAAAACAGCATCTTTTTTTATAAAAATATAGTACCAGTATTTACCAGCGTTTCTGTTTCACGGCTCCATTTTAGATGGACCTTTGTGAGAAACCGAAAAAACCTAAATCTAGATTTAGCATCGTTAATTGATAATTAACGGTAACTAAAATGCGGATAATAAAAAACAAGAATTAATCGCTGTAACGAACATAAAAGATATACATTAAACACCATCAACATGATGCACAATATAAGCTTGTAATCGCAAAAGTTACAAAAGAATTTATAAACACGGGATCGCAATCAACATTATAATCTCAAAGTCTTTACAAAGAGTACATCAAAAAGCAAAAGTAAAAGGTTACAATCTAAGCGTTACTTACAAGAATATTTTACAACCAATCAAAATATAAATTACATCATTTAATTTGAAGAACAATCTAAAGTCTTGCATTGCATATCGCCGAAGCCCTCCTTGTATCATTGTCTATTGATCGCCAGCTTACCAAATCTTTTTCCTCGGCCATCCAAAACCTGCACACATACCATTTTCCACCATTACCACTAGACAGTAGCAAGCATGGTATTATTAAAGTAAGGATTGGGAGAAGGAGAAGATTGCCGTCAGATTCTTTGCGAAGGTCGTTGAGGCTTCCCAACCACCCTCGGGTAGTGGCACCATCTCGCCTTCTGTGGGCCTTATCACTCGGCAATATTAGAATCGATACCCACATTTTACTGACCTACCTCAGCCAAATATCCGAAAACCGACCCAAAGCCCACTTTTGGACCAATGGTCCGTAAGCCCACAACAGTAGAAGCATCCTTTGGACCAAAGGTCCATCAGCAGTACCAACACAACAATAGAGTGTGAGAGCCAGAGGGATAAAAACCAAGCACCATCCAAAATATTAAGCACAGAAGGCCAGCTCACTGCCAGTCAAAAGCCACCCCTCGGCAGCCTTAGAGTTCATCTCCCCTGGCACAACACCATAACCCCCACTCTTCACTGGCCAGCCCAAGCCTCCCCCTTTCTCCTTCACAAGAAGCCAGCCGAAACAAAGACCACGAGAGGATCCACTGGTGGAGAAGAGCAAGGAAGTAGGGAAGGCAAAAAGGAAGCAAGGAAGACCTCCACGGCGCCTCCATCCAGCATCGACCACCCAGTCCTGCATCAGACCAAGCCACTAGGAGACCAACCGGGACAAGCCAAGGGACATCAAGATCCCCACCGCAAGCGACATTCTCTTTTGCCGTTGCCAGTTTCGAACCCCACCCCAAAGAGGTACCCTCTATTTGCATCCATCCCCATTTTGGCTTAAGCCGAGCCATGATAGCCTCAGTCAAAATCATTACAGAGCACATACAAAAATAAGCCCTCAGTTTTCTCACATCACAGAGCAAGGGGAGGGATCAGAGAGGAGACAGGAATGCCGGGGGGGCGGGGGAGTATTACCTCAATATAGCAGTGAGCCAGTACCATCAGTAGCATCCACCTCTCTCAGCATACATGAGCACCAAGAACTCCACAGCCAGCGGCTTCACCCCCTTTTCATGCAATAGACCAAACCGCATCAAGCAATCTCAAAAGCTTAAATCAAAATCAGCAAAACATCAAAAGATAAATCATGCTTAATATGAAACAAAAACTGAAGTAGCAGAATAGGACAGGAAGGGAGCAGAGGGAGGACTGAGTCGGGTAGCGCGCAAGCTAGGAGCAAGCAACGTCGGGCCAGAGGCGGCGCCGAGAGGGGCGAGCCGGAGCCGGGCCAACAAGCGGGCCAAGCGGCACTGAGGTTGGGTTGAGGCGGCGCTGGCCACCAGGCCGAGCCGAGGGGGGGCAGAGGGGGCGAGACGACGTGGGTCGGTGGAGCAGGGCGCCATGAGAGGAGCCAGAGGTGGCGCAGCTGACGGCGGGGCCAGGCGAGCGGCAGTGGTGGCACTAGGGGAGCCAGGCCAGCTGGGTGGAGGGGAGAGCCAAAGAGCAAGCTCCATGGGGGAGCAGTGGGGAGAAGAGTAGAAAAGCAAGAGGGGGAAGGGATGAGATGCCTGAGTTTAAACCGAGTGGGAGGATGATGAACCACGAAGATCCTATTCTGGCCCGATCTTTCGATGAGAAGGTAAGTTCGGTGGTAGTAGCTCAACTCACACGATCCTGGCTATGAACTCGCAAGGCTCGAAACCACGCAATCGCTAAACTGCTCAACAAGTCGTTATCAACCGTGTATGAATACCCGGATGACCTGATCACAAAGATCAATTCCTGCATACACCGAAGAAGCATGCAAGAACAGATAGATAAGCAACCTAAAATTGCGAATAGGAATTGAAATTGTATTGATAAGTGGGGTTCTGAAAAACAATGTCGTTGTTGATCTCGCCGAACAAGAGGACAAAGTATAAAGTAGCAAAGCTAAACTTCAATCAACAAAACCCAAGGAACTAGAGGGGCTTGTGGCCACAATGTATATGAGAAGAGGAAGGGGGCGGTTCTGTTCACACGTGAACAGTAAACCCTAACTCTATCTCCTAATTCGCCGTATTGTTTTGATGATTTCGATGTGCTCGTAATGAATTTGAAGGTGAGGCTAGATCCATTGGAAAGGTCCCAGAATAAGCTTTCCAACAAGCCCAACCACACCCGAATCGGACTCCGTTTGCGAAAGTTATGGCCTTTTTACTACGGGCCTATTGGGCTGTCCTAGTGCCGGATTGTTTTGGCAATTCTGATGTACACAAAAGAAATTTGGAGGTGGATCTAGATCCGTTAGAAAGATGATGAGATAAGCTTTCCATCAAGTACTCGTGGACCTCCAACAGACTCCGTATGTGAAAGTTATGCACGTTTAAAGTCGGTGCTGTTTCCGAAGGCCAAATTGGATTCCAAAATAGGTCCAGCTCGAACTCTTGCAAATCAACCACTCTCTGTCTTTTATTCCTAAATATAACAACACATTTATTAGGCAATATCACATAGTTCATGTAATATAAAGGCACTCCTAAAAACGAGCTCACCTGATAATTTAAGTACAGCGTACGAGCTCTTGTAATTGAAACAGTAAGTATAGTAAATATGGTTGTATCCATAGGGGTCATGTCCTCATCATCCTCCTCTTCTTGAAAACAAAGCCATCCTCGACTTTTGATAGGTTGCAAATAGGGTAACAAACAAGCCAAGGTGTATGCATGGTATATGTATATGTCATTTGTTTTAACGGTTCTTCGTTGTTGCATAATTAATGTTATAAAACAACAGCGATCATAAAAGCTCATTGCATTATTACCACAAGAATAATCATATATATTAATAATCAAAACAAAATTTCTAACACAGCAATTATTGCAACTAGTTTTGCAAATGTAAGTGAAGCGTTTATGCAATTCAAATATCTGAAGTTGTAAACTTGCAGTGGTAGCACATATGGGCAAATCTACAACTTTTAGAATTGAACAAAGTTCATCCATATAATCATATTTCAATCAAGCAATAGCAAATTCATCTAGCAATGGTGAAAAGATTTGTAAGTTATTCCATACTTCAACATTATGATGCAGATTGTCAGTACTAGATGATGCAATAAAAGATGAACACATACGCAGTGGATGATCACTAAATTTTATTTTCCTCTCATAATAAACAAGATTCAGCACACAAGAATTGTTGTTTAAAACAGCAAGCTTCAATTCATCCATATGATCACAAGTTATTCATATTCGATAAACAAGAAATTGATTGTCTATACCATAATCTCTAATCAAATTAAACTTATACTTAGGGGTGTAGGCACTAAACAAGTATTTCGGACATGCAATTTCAGAAACTTTCTCCATAGCATGTGACAATTTCATAGGTGAATCCAACATAATGTAACATAAACAATCAACATGAGAAATTATAATCAAAATTTTTTTATGTCTAACCAATTCCACATGATCATTAGATGTGATTAACTCATCACAGGAAACACTCAAAATAGCAGGCAATTTAATTATTTTATCACATGGTGCACTCAAATCAATGCAGTCTGAATTCTCTACTTGAAACATGTGCATATTAGATTTGTTTTCCACTAATTTTTGCTCTAAAATAGCATGAACAGTGGACAATTGTAGTTCTTCACAAGCATACTCACCTTGAGTGATGATAGCACCATGATCTTTATCTTTTTGGCTCTCCTCAAATGATGTAGTTGCATCCATCTTCTCATCTTCCTTCTCAACCAATGAAGTCAGTGGCTCAATCAGCTCATTCTCCTCTTCGGTATGGTTCTCAACTTTCTGCAAGTTGTTAGTCACAGAAAAAGACGCAAACACAGGTTTGTTCTCATGTTTCCTATCATTAAGCATTCTCAATCTGACTTTCAACCTTACATACAAGTATAAATAAATAAGGGAGAAAACCATATTCTTTGTGAACAAGAAGGTCCTGAATTGGTTGATTAAGCCCACTTAAAAATCTATTCTCTGTAGCTTCAGCATGTTCCTCTAAGCCACAATGCAACAAACGAGTTTTCAATTCATAATAGTATTCCCTTACAGTTCTACGACCTTGTTTGAAACGTTGTAATCTAGCTAACAAATAATCAGCATGATATTTAGGAACAAATTCATCTCTCAAAAGTTTCTTTAACGCATGCCACGTTTAAGGCACTCTTCCATGTCTATGTAAATACTTCCACCAAAGTATTGTATCCTCAACAAAAATACTAGTGGCAGCTCTAATCTTTTGTCTGTCAGACCATTCATAATATTTAAATTCTTTGTCTAAAGTTATCTCCCAGTTAACATAGGTATCAGGATTAAATTTACCAGCAAAGGATTGCAAAGTGATATTAGTTTCACCAGACGTACTATCACGATCATACACCTTCTATGGTGGAGAAACTTGGCTCAAGCTTGCATCTTTCTCGCGGACTTTATTGCGCTCCCGTTCAATGGCTCGAAGAAGACGTGGATCGATCTCGTAATCATCCCGTGAACCTGCCATAGTTAGTAGAAAACAAAAAAATCACAGTGCATATGTCCCTATCAACTACTAGGTTCTGGCATTCCAACAGTCACTCACATTGAAGCTTATACCAAGTTCTTACAAGCTCTTACCAATGCAGCAAGGAAGTGGTACAACCAGTGGCTGGTTCGTGATACTCTCACTTGCGATTAGCCCAACGATTGCGAGGAACGGTACCTGTTGAGTTAGTAGGAAGTGGAGCTCAGAAGGCTTCAATATGGTAGCAAGGATCAACAATAATCAAATCAATTAATGCAAGTTGAAAGATTATTCAAAGTACTCGTCAATGTTGCTGATCCTAGCCTAATCAAAGCTAGCTAATCAAAGCCCTATTAAGAGATGTGTATGTACGCACTCGCAAATATAAATGTGTCTTGATGTAAGCAATGGAAAACCTCACAACAAGTGCTAGGAGAGACGCTAACCGATCTACTCAAACTTCTTTGTAGGGGCACAAGATTGTTCACGCGATGTAGAGCACAAAAACAGAATTATGTGTAGCGTAAACAACCCTCTAGTTCAAGCAGAAAACAACAGTTAGTCTCGAGAGATGAAAAAGCAAAGTTTTATATAGCTTATATATACTCGTTTGAAATATTTCGACAAGATCTACAACTTTGCAGTTGAGATGAACCCCAAATTCCAAAGGGAAGACTGAAAGAATCACCAAAAACAGAAACCAAAAACTTGCGACGCGAATTCGGGGCCGAAGATGGCCGATTTTCGGGCCCCTAGAGGGCAAATAGAGGCTTAGATGCAAAGGATGCACCTCTTCGTTAGCTTTCCAATGAGCATAAGAACGTCCGAAACGAACAACGTATGCAAAAGTTATGCCCGTTTTACAGAAGGTGTCTCAGAAACGGAATCCTATTCGGACTCGAAACTGACTCGGGTTCAATCTTGAAACTGCTATATCTTTTGATTCCTTGGGACAAACTTGCTGAAATTTTTTGTGGAAGCTTATGGCTATATATAGAAGGGCTCCACCAATTTTCACTTGTTTTGGCAAAAATTTGATGCGTTTTTCTTTTCTTTCCTTTTGTTCTTTCTTTTTTTTTTCTACCACGACTATTGTTCTTGCGGTTGCCTGTTTCTCCTTCTACTATCTGGTCAGCCCTAAGGTTTGCCGCAAATCGCAAATAGCATCAACTCTCCTAAAATATCATAGCAATCCTCTCGAGTCTTTATTTTTTTTTGGATTAACAACAGCATGAAATTTCAGTTTTTGGTGCGGATTAGAGGAGTTCAAACCTACGAATTTTCTGTTTTAGATGCAAAAACTAAGAACGATCAAGCGACGCGAAGGAAAAACACGAGAAGCAATATAGAAAATGACCAACTAGATAATAACTAGAACTAAAGATCGGCCACTAGACATGACAATGCAACCAGTGATTCAACGAACATAAACCGAAAAGAAAAATTGCAATGGCTCAAAGGGGCTCGGTATGGATGATAGATGCACAATTTTTTGGACTCTAGGTATGAAAAACGAATCTATTACTAGAAAACTGGAAACTCTCACTGATGAACTGTAGCTCTGATACCACTTGATGAACCACGAAGATCCTATTTTGGCCCGATCTTTCGATGAAAAGGTAAGTTCGGTAGTAGTCGCTCAACTCTCACGATCCTGGCTACGAACTCGCAAGGCTCGAAACCACGCAATCGCCGAACCGCTCGACAAGTCGTTATCAACCGTACACGAATACTCAGATAACCTGATCACGAAGATCAATTCCTACATACACCGAAGAAGCACACAAGAACAAGATAGATAAGCAATCTGAAATTGTGAATAGGAATTAAAATTGTATTGATAAGTGGGGTTCCAAATAACAATGTCGCTGTTGATCTCACCGAACAAGAGGACAAAGTGTAAAGTAGCAAAGCTAAACTTCAATCAACAAAACCCAAGGAACTAGAGGAGGTGGCGACCACTATGTATAGGAGAAGAGGAAGGGGCGGTGATACTGTTCACACATGAACAGTAAACCCTAACTGTATCTCCTGATCCAAAGGTCCTGGAATAAGCTTTCCACCAAGCCCAAGAACACCCGAATCGGACTCTGTTTGCGAAAGTTATGTCATTTTTACTACGGGCCTGTTGGGCTGTCCCAGTGCCAGATTGTTTTGGCGATTCCGACGTACACAGAAGAAATTTGGAGGTGGGGCTGGATCCGTTGGAAATATGATGAGATAAGCTTTCCATCAAGTACTCGTGAACCTCCAACGGACTTCGTATGTGAAAGTTATGCACGTTTGAAGTCGGTACAATCTCCGGAGGCCGAATTGGATTCAAAAATAGGTCCAACTCAAACTCTTGCAAATCAACCACTCTCTGTCTTTTATTCCTGAAAATAACAACACATTTATTAGGCAATATCATATAGTTCATGTAATATAAAGGCACTCCTAAAAACGAGCTCATCTGATAATTTAAGTGAAGCGTACAAGCTCTTGTAATTGGAACAATAAGCATAGCAAATATGGTTGTATCCATAGGGGTCATGTCCTCATCAGAGGATAAGGGAGAGAAAGTTAAATAGATGCTTACGCAAGTAAATAAAATCACTTAGATGTATTTGTGCGAATAAATTTTGATAGACTTAGTGGCATGATAGTACGAGTAGTATTTTATTTTCTGTATGCTTAAACATGTGTTTCGGCAACCTCGATCCCAGAGCCATTAGATCGTAGAACCATCGCAGTTGGGAAGTGCTAACATATTGGGGATCCAAAAAAATGTTATTAAATTAAAATCTGCTAACTAAAAGAACCAACTGACCCATATACTTATCCTAGCACCAAAAGCAACTAAGTATTTATCTACGTACTATGTGCGTCTACTGTATAATTGCAGAGGCTGATCCGACGTAGGCAGGATTCGTCGATCCGGAGTACCTTGACGCCACTTTTTACTACGACGACGAAGGCAAGCTATTCTCTTGAACATAAAGATAATTATATTAAATGTAAACCGTATATTGCTGTATCATATATGTATTGCATCAAAAACTATGTCTCAAAATTAAATCGGTTAAAGAAGGCAAGAATAAGAAAAGAGAAGAAGAAGAGAAGAGCCGTACAACTGGAGGAGAGCCGTGTACTGGAAGAAAGTTAATTAGGTGGGTAAAAGAAACCCTAGGCAAGGGAGAGGAGCGGTGTAGGATCAAGGATAACCGACTAGAGGGGGGTGAATAGGAGGTTTTTAAACTTTTTGACAAATTACCAAGTTTATCCAATTATTAACTTAGTCTAAACAAGATATGATTCTAACTAAGCAATTTATCACAATAGACAAGCTAGAATTATAAATGCGGAAATGTAAAGACTAGAAATAACCACAATGACACAAGGAAGTTTTTCCCGTGGTATGGAAGACTTGCCGGTCTTCACTAATCCACGTTGAGGAAGCTTGATCAATTCAAGCCGGCTCCACGAATTAAGCCTTCCCTCGATTACTAGAGTTAGCTCTTCTCCTCTCCGGATAGGCGAGCTCCAACCTTCACAAATGCCCGGGCCTTCTCACAATCTCCTTTGAGAAGATCACCGAACCCAACTCCAAACCGTCTAGGAGACAGCAATCTCCAAGAGTAATAGAGCAAGAATTCTTCACTTGAAAGCGTTCTAATGCCACAATTTATCAAACTCAGTGAATGCTCTTTGGAAAGACCTCAACTACCTTTGCAAATGGAAATGAATGCTCTCAATGAGTAGGAAACAATGCAAAGGGCTCAAGAGATGTTAAATAAGGCTCAACAACCTTTCTAGTTGCAGTGGGGGAGGTATTTATAGCCTCCACCCACTCCACTAGCCGTTGGACACGAAATTCCCAATTTTTGATGAGCAGTCGGTCCACCAGAGGCAACAGTCTTGGTCGATCCGGCCTCGGTTATAATGATCGATATTCGCATTTAATGCAATCAAATATAGCCGTTCTGAGGTCCGATCAGTTCGCAGGCAAACACGCGGTCAGTCCGGCCTACAGAAAAATGGAATACGTTTTGGAAACTCTCTGGAAAAAGCTGACCGCAACCAAGACCCGGGGGTGCGGTCAGTCCGGACAAATACCTGCGGTCAGTCCGGCCTGGCATTTTTCAACTGAAAACCTTCTCTGGAAAAAGTTGACCGCGTCCCAGACCCGGGGGTGCGGTCAATCCGGCCAAGGGCCGTCGGTCAGTCCGGACCAGAGGATTTTAGCAAAACCAGAAAGCAGCACCTCACTGGAAAAAGTTGACCGCCGTTTTGGTCCGGCAATACGGTCAGTCCGGCCAGGTAACGTCGGTCAGTCCGGCCTCAACAGAAATTCAGCAAATTTAAATTGAGGCAAAGCCAAACACAAATCCAAGGTAAAACCAAATAAGATTTGAGCAGTTGTGGCATCATTCACTTTCAAGGTACTCAATTTTTGCACCCTCTTTATAGTACGGCTGTCTAGCCTATAACCCGGTCTTCCAACCAATTCACCTAAGACCGGTAAAAGTGAAAAAGTCCTAGACTATTGTACCTTGCCTTAGAGTCATAAGATCTTCATGTAAACCTTTCGCGTGCAATTCCCGATCAACAAGAGCGCCAATGGGACTTAACCTTGTACATACTCAATAAATACGTTAATCCCATATTCACATATTGTCATTAATTATCAAAACAATTTTTAGGGGCCTAGATGCTTTCAAGCGGCAAGAGGTGGGATCCTTTTACATATGGTTTTAATATAAGGACAAACAAAACTCTTACTCAGATAAGTGGCTGTATTTAAGTGTCAACCATTTTTCCGTTTCGACGGGCAGAAAATGTTACCTTGTTACGTAATTATGTACTCCACAACGGATCACGTTGGAGTGTTGGGAGCAGAAAGTGAGCCGCACCAAGGTGGAGTGTTGGGCGCAGGGGGAGAGAGCCGCACCAACCAACATTTCTGGAACTCGATGGAGGTAAGCCACTGACGGAAAGTAATGGGTGGAGACATAAATTCGTAACTTGGAAAACATTCTATATTCTGATTTCGAAACCGCATCAAAGGAAATACGGGAGGCCCAGAGTCATTAGAGCTCAGAGTAACTATGGGTAAAGTGGTACAAGCTTGCGCAGTGCTAAACAAAATCATGAATTCATGTCTGTCTCCTGGATTGGAGGCTACGGTAATCCTCTGGGGGTTTATCTTCTTACCGGGTAACAAGTAGTCTTTTCAGAAGTAAAACTTGCAACCTAAATCTTGATGATTATTTTCAGAGAAAGAGAAGAGGTAAAAATTATGATAAGAACAAGAGATAGTCATCAGGTGCATTTTGTTATTACATGCTTGCTGAGTACACTAGTACTCACTCTTGCTATCTCTGTCCTTGCTTAGATTCTAGTCCGGTCGGGAGTTATCTCGAGTGGGATGAGAGATTTGCAGGTACCGAGGAGGCCACCGGTGACGAAGGCGCTGGTTACGAGGAGTAGGGCGAGGTGGACGCCCTATTCGACTCTTGGGACGAGTAGACTGCCGAAGGGACCTAGCAGGCAAGCGCAGGAAGTGTATTCCCCTCTGTAGTTAAATAATTGTATCCAGAATCTTAGCCTTATGTGGCTACGGTTGTAATAAAGAACAGTTTATATCTTATTGTTCTGCTATGCTAACTCTGATAAAAGGTTTACTATTCGTTGAAGTAGTGTTCTACTGAGCAAATAAATAGCAATCCATATGTCTAAGTGTGATTACTCCTGAGGTAATGATACTGAGGCGCGCAACCTTGATCTTGGGTTTTTTTTTCCACTCTCGGTCGGATGGTGATGAAGCTCCCAGTCCCAGACACGCTTGCGGTTTTACAAATGTTTCATTGCATCGCTGTGGAAATTACCCTACCGGCGTTAGTTACATATGTTCTAACTTGTAAAACGGTATCTAATTAGTAACGCATATAGTATTTGCTCGTCGTGCGGTTGTGAAGTCGCGTCTTTCAGTTCTATGTTCCGATTAGACAGAAAAACTGAGGGCAAGAGCAGACAAGAAAAAAAAAAATCCGACAATCTATCGTAGTATATGAGATTCTGTAGCGCAGTCTATCGCCCACTTCCACGCGGGCTGTTGGATTTTGTTTGATTTTTCGATCGGATGGTCATGGAGCCCCCAGAGCACGCTCGTGGTGTTAAAACCGCTAATATACAGAGATAAGATTTATTTCTCTACACAACATATTTAAGTAGAGAGATTTGAACCGGAATTTAACTAGGCTAACAACCGTGGTGCGAACCAAGACTCTGGAAGACTGCTTCGCTTGTGGTTTTACAAACATATTACCTTGGAGATCTTTGAGCAGTTCACGGGAAGCCCGGGATTTGATGGAAAAGAGAAGCCCAGACAAACAAGGGCAAGATTTCATGGTACGCAAGTTCATCGAGTCCATAACCCTAGATTTCATGGTTTTGCTACCTATGTGTTGTGTAACGAGGTACTCTTTCCGTTTTTATTTAAATGACGTGCTACAGTATATTTTTTGTACGGTGATTACTCCCTCCGATTTTATTTAAATGACGTGCTTGTACTGTAGCACGTCATTTAAATAAAAACGAAGGAGCATCTCATTAAATCTAAGTCGACTTTGTGATCGTCGGATCTGCATGACCAAAACTGCTCCAATAATTTTGCCATAATGCCCGCTTGATTTCAACTGATATTTTTCCATCGGATGGTTAAGAGCATCTATAATAGTTTGTTTTTTTAGCTTGTTTATAAGAGGAGAAAGAGTACTCAATCTAGTAAAAAAAACAAGTATTCTAATAGATTGTTTCTTGAGCTTATGTTTAAGACTTTAATTGCTACAAGTGTGTATGATTTTTTATGATCGATAATGAAGTACAACTTTGTGGCCTACATGTTTTAGCTCATTTATCATATCAATAATGAAGTTAGGCTGCACAAGTGATACAGTGGATATTTTGCTTGGAGACAGTAGGACCACAAAAGGCATTTTTAAGTAACAAGTCTCCAATAGAGTATTTGGTTATTTCTTGTGTCTTGGTATTAACAATTTACTGATTTTTTCATCTAAAAACAACATCACCTTCTCTCCTCAACATTATCTAAATGCTGATATGACAAACTCTTACTAACAAGTGACGTGAACTGTTGTAGATGCTCTAAGAGGCAAAGGCCATTATAATGCAAGAGCCGGACACGGATACAACATCCTCGGCGACACGAATCATCACTGCATGACATTTCTTGCCTCCTGATCAATTGTATAACAATGCCTGAGGTCCGTTTGGAACGCATAAATTTAATAGAAATTTCACAAGAATTGATTACAAATCCTAGAACATACATGAAACGTAAGCCAGACTAACGCTGGTGGTCACTCTTAAGACTATCGTGAGTCACTCAGAACTCTGGAGACTCGGGAACCCAGAAAATTAAGCAGAAAGAAATAGAAAGAAAGCCATCTTTCATATTGAAGTGTACACCTTATTTTCTTGTATTTGCATGTGGGTGGTAGCCGTTGTTCTCTCTCTCAAGTTTCATAGAGAGAGAGACCCACAAGGGCAAGGCCAGGACAGGCCCGTCTTTTGACTTTTCTGGCTATCGTGTCTCATCCCCGGCAAAGCTAAACAGAATGGTAGTAGGGTTTTTAAGATGGCATCGGCGTATCTTCAATATTATATTTATTATTGTCTCTTAACTAAGTCATATCAATAAAATCATATGTGAAAAAAAAGAGTACATATCATCTTTTTCTAAAAAACTGTCATACATATGAAACAAGACATGATACATTAATCTACTCTAGTTGATATGTGGACCCATTTCAAAAAAAAATATTAAAAAATATGCTAAAGATTATCTATTAAAGATATTATCTCTAAAGATGATATATATTATGTTAGAAATAAAGTTCTTTTTAACTATTAGAGACGACGGAGAGGCTTTAGTACTATGTGTATTGAGTCAGAGAGAGAGTATTTCAAAGCAATGAATGAGCAACAACCCAATTCAAAAGGGGCCAGCTCTGCCAGGCTAGGAGGAACTTGGCCCCGGGGCCCAAATCATTACCAGCTGGGGCTCCCAGATCTGATCGCCACAAAAGAACAACAAAAAGGAACTGAGGTGAGTTTCCATGGCTTTTATTAACACCTGCTGTAGACCCTAGAGAGAGAAAACAAGGGGGCAGCCATAAAGAGGAGAAAGTCTCTTCTTTCTCTCACTCCTAAGCACATTGGGAGATGTGACACACCAAGTGTTTTGTTCCTCTGTTTCTCATTCCTGCCCGGTGGAGCATGTGTAATGAGCTTCCGACTACGATTGTATAGTCACTATCTCGTATGATTTTTCCTCACATAGATGAAAGAGAATAAAAAATGAGAAAGATACTGTCTACAATCTTGTAGTTAACTATAGCATCACAAATAAGAAAAACATTAAAAGATTATATGTTCTATAAAGATAACTAAAAAGACAGCAGATGTTTGTACCATTGTATGAGCTATCTTTAGTGTTATCTATAGGTGACATAAAGAGTTGCTATAAACAGCAACTGTCTATACTATTGTACATACCCTTAGTACATGTTCAGTGGCACAGACAGCTAATGTCTATAACAACTTTTTATATCACTTGTACACAGCACTAGAGACAGCTCATAAAATAAGTTATGATGCTACAGTCGGCTACAAGTTTATAGATAACACACAATCTTTTAATGTTTTTTTTGTTTTAATGCTACAGTCGGCTACAGGATTATAGACAGCATATTTCTCTCTTTATTCTCTTTCATCCACATCAACTTAAATTCTACATGACAAAAACTATAGACTACTGATATAAACCTATTGTGAATAACCTTAAACCTTAAACCACCATACACACGGAACAAAACCAGAGAGGACCAGTGCTGATGTTGCCGTCATCTACAACTCCCAAGAACTCTCACATTCACATGCGAGCTGGTCGCTCACCTCATAACACAAAACATAAAACTGTTGAAACAGCAGTTATGCTACTAATACTGGCAAACAAATCCTGCAAAGAGATACCCATGCATTTGTAGAACACTAGAGTAGAGATTGACAATATGGAAAAGAGGCTTATCATCACCATCACCATCATCACAGGAAGAGCAGGGAAATAACCACCAGCAGAGTAAAAATACAGAAAGAATGTTGTTGGATTGTTTTATTCATGGAAATGGTAGCATATGATGTATCAGTACCAAAAAACCAGCAGAAGCAGCAAAATGACACCAATTAACACCAACCTTCCCCCCTCTCTGCACCAATCACCACTTGATTTCATTTATCTCCAAAATGACAACTAGCCCTGTACCCTCCTCCCCCTCCACCAAAATTTTGATACCACCACTTCTCCAGGGAACCAATCTTCCAATGGATTCTGATGTTTTGCTATATGGTATGTACATGTAACGAAAATCGCAACCAGCATTCCCTCTCTACCTCCCCTCTCCCCCCTCTATGATATGCTAATCTAGACAACATTACAAACATTGCCCTCCTTGAAGCAAGGTGCCGGTCTTTGGACTATGAGGTAAAGCAAAATGTATTCAAATGCAAGAGGTGAAAGAGCCCAAAAGGTGAAAGAATTGAATGGGGTTGACAATTTGGCATATGAACGGTAAAAGGAGTAACAACAGATGGGTAAATGGGGGAAAGGGGGAAAATGGGGGAGGCTCTTCCACATACCAATCTTAGCTCGTTATGCTCATGCTCAATGGGGAATATTATGCAGCTGGTGAAATGCTGTGGAGGCTGGTATTGTTGCAAGTTTGACAGTAAAAGGATGGCAGGGGAAAGGGGAGCCCTATGCAGCAATGGAATTGGGAAATTGGGTACCGGTCCTGAATGCTTCTCAAGAACTGGATACAGCATAGTGCCTCACTGAGTAGCGCAAGACATGCAAGCTAGGGCAGATCATCTCCTTCACTCTCACCCCATCTTTGTATATCTTGAATGTCGGGACTATCCGCACGTTCTCTGCCTTTGCTACCATAGGGCTATCTTCAACATTTACCTGTTAGTTTGCATAAAAATGTGGATTTGTTAGTGGTTTAGAAACACTTGTTGAATGCAATTGATTACCAGAGTTCAAGGTGATACATATCAAGTAGATCACCTTTAGAAAATTCACTGAGGGGCATTCGCTGCAAAGAGAGTCCACGGAAGGTGTAATTTGTGTACATTGCTGATTCATCGTCGACATGAAGTAAACGACAGATACCCCTGAAAAAACAGTATATTATGTGATAGGCAAACAAAATTGTAATGCAAGCAAGTCTAATATGCTATAAACATACTCAAATGCATCAGAATTTATGAACAAAAACAAGGTATTAGTTTCCATTATTCACGATACTACACATACACACATGAATTCATCTGTGGATATGTGAACTATGATATAAATAACTAGCAGAGAATAACTTACCAGGTGAACCTATGGCAGCATGGAGTTGCTCTACAGTAGATAACATCTCAACCTCTCCTCCAAACTTCATATTTGATACATCCTCACCACGAGTTGTCCTCAAGGCAACTTGAGCACGGAACAATGCTTCCGCGACCTCGGTATCACCAGGAAGCTCTTTCCGGAGCACCTCATAGTCCCGCACGCAATCAGCCCAACGCTCAAGCTAATTAAAAGTTAACAAGATCAATACAACAGTACATGAAGTGCTAAAAACATCCCAATGCATGCCTAATTGCACGTTACTTACCTTAGAATAGGACATTGCTCGCCTTAAGAGAGCCTTTGTATAATTAGGTTGTATCCTCAGTGCCTCATTACAGTCATCAACAGCTTTATCCCATCGGTCTAGCTTCCACCAGCAAGCTGCTCGGTTGCAGTAGAGCACTGGATTTGAGGGCTCATATTTGAGCCCTTCACCATAGGCTATAGACGCATCAGAAAACTTGGCAGCCTTAAAGAGCTCATTTCCTTGGACTCGAGCTCTTGCAACTAGTCTCACATTATTTAGAATCATCCCGACTTCTGCATTCCCAGGATCAGTAAGTCTAGCCTTCTCAGCTGCCGCAACAGCAGCATCAAACCTGCAGAAACAAATCCCAACTTCAATGCTAATCTGCTTTGACTGCAATGTGGAAGATTGAGCATCATTCCAGGGTTAGACAATTATACCTTCCCAATGCCATATCAACCTGGGCTTGCACAATGCGTACATATGACTCAGCTAGCATGCCTGAGAGTTTGGCTGCCGTCAAAGACAGTAACACATTGTCCAATTTCAGCAAGCTTGTAAGAGTCGAGTCAGCCTCCTCTAGTTTGTGGAGCCGGAGAAGTGCTTCTGACCTCAAGGCAAGAAGCTGCATGAAAAGCACAACGCCAGTATGAATTCTACGGCGAATCAACATTGAAGCACTGTTCCCAACACTTCTGCAAAAGCCAAATCACAAGCTATGAAGAAGAGGTTTACCAACTGAGAGGAGTCAGATCCGGCAGCAATAGCAGCGTCCGCTTCCCTCAACGCACTCTTCCAATCTCCGATTTTCCTGGCATCTGTGCTTCTTCCCAGATGCACCTCCACGTCCTGCAGCTTCTCCCACTCTGCAGGGTCGGATTGATGGAGATGCCCGGCCTGCGTGAAGTGCCTCGTCGCCTTGTCAATCATCCCCAACCTGAAACAATGCAAACCCCAAGCCATTTCAGCAACAATTCAACAAATCACAACACACTGGCTGTCTAAATATTAACACCAAATTCCTGGCGAGCCAGGACAGTGCACTGTTTGAACGAAATTAGGAATTAAAAAAAATCAGGATCCATCAGCATTGTGTGGTCTAAATCCATTGTACCTAAAGAAATTGCCACCTATCAAGCTTACAAAACAATACAGCTAAGCAACCCCTTTCATCAGCACTGTGTGATGGGAACCACTTTAAGGGCATCTTCAATAGTGTATTTATTGTCGTTTCTCAAAATCCTACATGGAGAAGAGAGGGGAAGAAGAGAGAGCACACGTCGTCGTGCACGCGAAATAAGACATGATATATTATTCTACTCTAGTTGACATGTAGGTCTGTTTCAAAGGAAAATTATAAAATATAAATATTGGAGAATACGTTACAGACTGTCTATTGGAGATGTTTCTAAAAATGATGTATCATGTGTTCGAGACAAGGTTATCTCTAACTATCGGAGATGCCCTAACACCACATTTACATCATGGCCAACACATAAACCAAGACAAGATTGTAGCTTTCCTCACTCATAATGAATCAACCAAGAACAACTCAATGTGATCCTCGTGTAACCCAAAGATCAATTTTTTTTCACCTGATAGAACGTAAAAATAAAATTTATAGACAGTGATGATCAAGCAGACCACACCAAGAAGCAGCAATCCCAAATCAAAATCAGACAACCTAAACGAAAAGGAAAAGGAAAGGCGCAACAATCATGTTGCTTTCCTCTTGAGCTCGCTTCAGAGGAAAAGCCAGGCATCCACATCCAAGAAAGCAACAGGCAGGGAACAGCAACATGCAAGTAAGCAAACCATGAACACTGGAAGGGAATCGAAGCAAGGAGTAGAAGGGATCTGTGCATCAGCTTGGAATCTAATACGTAGCGATGCAAAGCAGCGCAATGCTGGTCGCAGATACGAGCACAAGAAGCTCACCGGAGGCAGAGACCGGCGAGGCGGCTGTGCGCGCGGCCGCTGGCCGGGTCGAGCCGGACGGCCTCCTCGCATTCGCGGAGCGCGTCGGCGAGACGGCCGAGGCCTATGAGCGCGGCGGCGCGGTTGCCGTGGCACGCGGCGCTCTCTGGGCACAGAGACACGGAACGGTCGTAGTGCCGCAGAGCCTCCCCGTACTTCCCCTTCTTGTACCATTCGTTGCCTAAGCGAGTCACCTCCTGGAGGCTTCCTCCGCTCCCCGGGGCCACCGGGGAGCTCGCCGGAGACCTCGAGGAGTGCCCAAGAAACGATGAAGCGTCAATGCTGCTCCTGGCGGGGGCCATGCCGGCGCCGCGCATGATGCTCCCGTGGCCGTAGTTGCCGGTGCCGGATCCGAGCACGTCCGGGCGGGAGCGCGGCGGGGGCGGCGCGGCCGCCGCCCCGGGCACGCGTCCGGACGGGCAGATGTTCCCGGCGGGGAGCGCATTTGTCATCGGCGAGCTCGCCGTGCTCCCACGGTCTCCGCCGCCGCCGCCGCTCCCTCCGCTGCTGCTGCCGCCGGAGAATATGAGCGGGCCAGATCCGCAGCGCCGATGCCCCGGCAGCCGCGGCGGGTTGCTCTCCGCCACCAGCTCGCCGGAGTGGCTCCTCCCGCCTGCCCCTCCCAGCGCCCCAGCATTCGACTGCGCCGGCGACTTGGCCGACCCGGACGACGAGGAGGAGGACGTCGTCACGCTCGCCCGCGCCCGCAGCGGCGACACCGGCGAGCCAAGATCCGCGAACACGTTGGCCTTGGCGTCCGGCTTGTCACGCACACCACCGCCGCCCAGCGCCAGCGCCGCCGCGCCGAGGCGTATCCGGTCGGCCTCCGACATCGCCGGATCTCCCCGCAACACCTCACCAATGCCGCCACCTACACCCCTCAACTCCTTCTCCTCCTCCTCTCCTAACCAAACAAGCAGGCATAGAACCACACAGCTCGTTCTTGCGCGCGCGTCGTGGTGGTGGTGCGGAACTGCCCAGCAAGAACCCTGAGCAATAAATCGCGGAGCAAAAGCGCGTGCGGATTTCTCGTGAGGCGGAGAAATGGAGGTAGCGAGCACCGAAGAAAGAGGGGAGAAGGAAGGAAGAAGAAAGGCGAGGAGTGGGCGTGAGGTGCAGAAATAGTGGGGAGGGACTGAGGGAGGGGTAGCCCTGAGAGGGTGCGAGTGTTTTCAGGGGCAAAAGTGTAAAACGGTTTCTCTCTTTTTGGTTGGGTTATTTGGGTTACAGGGTGGGTTTTGTGGTTTTGGTTTTTAGTGTCTTGGAGTTTAGGGTTTCCCCCCTATCTTTTCGGGTTTTTGGAGGTTAAGGTTTTCCGTTTTCCTTTCTCTCTCTTACTTCACTAGAGCTTTTTTTATATATATAGAAGGGCGCCTTGGCTTAGAGTTAACCCCTAGTTCTGTTTTTTTTTTTACTCTAATTTAGTTTTTTCGCTTCAATGTTTTACTTGTAACAAATAAGTTAGTTTTTGAAATGTATGTGCTTTGTTATAGCCAGTTTACAAGAGAGAATAGGAGTTAAGACATTATTTGAATAAATTGGAAAATGTGTTTGACCTGTGCCGTTTATACCGAGAAATTGCCCCTGAAATTGTGGGTAGCCATTGATTTTTCTATCTCTATTTAATAAAATGACAACACCGGAAATTGGCAAAAAAAAATCAATAGCATAAATGATTTCGTATCTAATTTTTTTGAAAATTAATATTCATGAATATGCTTGGAATAAACACTTACTTTTGATTTCACATTTTCCCTTGAATATAAGTTTTTTTTTACAACTATTGGATTTTTTTAGAGAGAATAGAATTTTAAGACATTGCTTGTTGAAAATGGGTTTGACCAATGCTATGTACCAAAAAATTCCACATGGCTACCAAAATCGTAGAGATGTCCTTTTGGTTCTAGATTTACTATAAATGAGCCTAATCTCTTCAAAGGTTGCAAACAATGTTATGCATTACTTCGTAAGCATAGAACATGCTTGTAACACCCCTAAAATCTGAGAGTGTTAAATTCTTCACAACCACTCAGAATATGCAGTTGTGAAGTAAGCAACGTCTCAAGCAAGCTTTCGAATACAACAAAACCAGACTTTTATTCCATGAGATTAAGGCTTAACAACCAGTTTTAACCTAACACGAACATCCAACCCCAAAGTTAATATAATACAAGACAAAAGAACTTCAAACCACAGGCACGCTTGAGCGCGATCGAGACCTAATAACAGTAATTGTTGCCATCCGTGGGTCCACCAAAATCCTTCTCAATAAGATCCTTTGCATTTTCCCAGGTTTACTCTGTAGATATTTTGCAAATATTGCAAGAATGAGTACTATTACCGTACTCAACAAGCCACATGGAAATCCTATTTAATTACATGCTAGGATTATCAAAGGAATGGTACAGTTTTACCATAACAGGCATATATGGATGCGTTTTGCATTTAAAGCAGTTTATCTTTAAAACAGTAAAACAATAATAAATAATAACATCAGGAGTTTCTCAACAAACTCAATTACCAACTTAACATCTCAAAAACTCTATTTATGCCTCATGTACTGGAATAACCCATTAACACAGCTTCATTAACCGAAAGCACGGCGTATTCGAATACCTTTAGTTAGACACTCTGTAAAGTTGCCCAACTTTACCCACAAGATATCTCAAACTCATACTGTCAGATCGTAGACACGCAACACGTTAGCATGCGACTGAGCTGAGACAACAAAGCCTTTTCACTACTCAACTTTTCCAGCTTCTACCTGGTGGAATTTGTGACCCGATGCTGACGAGACCATACCGTTGTGTAGACCAGCGAGTGTCCCCTTCCGGCCTACCCCTGACCCATTCTCGATACTGTAGATATTCAATCAGAAGAGCAGTGTACTAAGTTAGAGAGTAATGACCACGCATGTGGTTGAGCGATTTTTTGTATATGTTACTGTGGCATAAGATTCTTGTCCTTACTTGTCTCTAATGGGAGAGTGGATTGACAACCAACTCGTGGCTTTCCACCCTCTTGGCCCCACCTTTGACCCACTTTTAACACAAGTCTATTGGGTTGTCCAACTTTCTAGACTCAACCCTCAACTCTCCTCCAAAAGCCATTGGCGAACTGCCAATACTGTTTTTCAGGATTATAACCACATTTGTGTGACAAAGCTATTTATATAGCTAATATTTTATGTGAACTTGTCAAGGTGAATATGGCTTACAAAGGATTTTAACCTTGTTAAGATGAATATGGCCTACAAGTGCTAGGTGAGTTTGTATGTGGGGTAATGGGATTTACCTATTTATCATGGCATTCAAAAGTATTATTTGAATATTTAAAGTAGTTGACACAAATACAATAATGAAAGTAATAGTATATATACATGAAATATGGGTTCAAAATGATCAAGGAATGCGACTTGTCTTCTTGCACAAAATCTTCTAAATACTGATCTTGTCTGGTGTCTTCTGGAGTTTGGTTGTCACAATTGTGACCTAACGCGAAAAGAAATAAAATAATCCAAAATAAAATCTGGCTCGACAAAGAACGAGCTGGGAACAACATGCAAGTAAATAAAATCGGAAAAGAAACAAAAAGAAGGTAGTGTGGGAGGGTAGGAATTTATTCGGTGTATAATTGGACTGAAAAGAGTGGAGAAATGGATTCACAGGCTCGAAACGGTCAAAAATGACATATAATGTCAAATTAGGGGTTCGGAGTGAAAAAGTATCAGATAGTGAATAGTATTATTTTACTATTTATGAACAAAAATTGGATGCGAACAGTAATTAAGGTTACTGTTTTCGGCTGAAATGAACAGTGCATTTTTTGGATTTAGGAACAGTAACCCTTTTTTTCCCTATTGTGAACAGTAAAAAAGGAAATAGTGTGCATTTGAACAGTATTTGGATGAACAGTAGTGGTTGGCCCATGGCCCAAATGGTCAGGCCTTTAACACCCGATCCCAGTGCTTGAGCCGCCTTGCAAAAAATGACGCCGCCTCGCCAATAAGCGTGAGCCGAATCGGCGCTCTGGTGGTTGCCAGCGGGACCGGGTGGCACGGTGAACATCAGCAGGTGATGGGGATCACGAGGGTGGTCTTGGTGGAGCAGGAGAGGCGCTGTGGCGGCTTGGCGGCGGCAGCCGTGAAGGAGGCAGCGGGGAGGAGCGGTGCCGGCGAGCTCCAGTGGGAATTGGGTCGGGGGAGAATAGGGAAAATGGTGGGCGGCGGTGAGGTGTTGCTTGAGCCGGGAGGGGGGAGGAGAAAGAAAGAGGCGGATTTTACCGGTTGCTCGTCGGGGAAGAAATAGAGGCAGCGGCGGTTTCTTCAAAATTCGCCGACGCTGGGAGGGGAGGGGGTTAGGGGAGGTTGGGAGGTGGGAGATGGAGAGGAAGGCTTGCTGAGGTGGCCTTTTATAGGCACGGAGAGGCGGTGGGAGCAGTGGAGAGGGAGAGGTGCTTGTGGCGCGTGGCGGCGAGAGGATAAGGCGGCTGCATTCGGCGCCAGGAGCAAGCAAGGTGGCGGCATGGAAGGGGTGAGGTGGCGGCGGCGAAGGCGGTAGAAGCCGGTGCGTGGTGTGGGAGGTGGCGGCTGACGGCAGCGGAGGAGGTGGTGATGGCGTTCGGGCGATGACACCAGGGGAGGAAGAAGGGCAAAGGCGCATGGGTAAAAAGCCGCTTCCAACTAAGGAAAACGGGGAGGGAGAAAAGGGAAAACGGAAAATGGAGTAAGATTTCCGAAAATGGAAAGAAAACCAAAATCAAGTGAAAAGGTTTCAAAAACTTTTGAAATTCGAAATTTTTGAGTTATTTCAATGCTTCGAGTCTTATTGATTGCAGGAGGCAGTGACAACCCTCCCACACGATGTGCATCTCCTTTATTTCGCACATCCATTGATTTCTATATCTATTTGATAACATAGCATATATGAAACCACTGTATTCTCTTCAAAAGTTATGGTCAGCGTTATACATTACCTCATAAGCATAGCATAAAAGTTTTAAGTCTTATTGTTTAGACGAGATAACAAAAACCCTTCCACACGTACGTACATCTCCTTTATTGCGGGAACTATATCTTTTTTGTGTCTATTTAATAACTTTCAATCTCCAGGAATTAATGAAATTCTAATATCATAAATGATTTCACATCAAACTTCTCAAGATTAATATTTTTGATAAACGGCCAAAAGCCGCTATTGCATTAAGATAGAAGAAGAGTCAAAACGACAAGCCAGAAAAAGAAGACAAGACAAAACTGAACGACAGAAAACAAAGACAAGATCAACAGAAAAATGAGGAAAGTCCTCTCCCCCTTTTTCCAAGAGCCGGAGAGGACCTTTCTAAGACTCTCCTATGGCTGCCCCCTCACGACCGTCGCCTCCTCTCCATAGATGTACGTCTGCAGTCTGGTCGCCCTGCTTAGCATCCACATGCTGGCTTCTTCTTTGATGATTAGTAGTAACCCTGTTGGTACCTGTCGAAGGTGCTGAAAGATCCTTCTATTTCTCTCTTTCCAAATGTTCCATAAGATCAGAACAATTAGCGATGCCTGACCTTTTTTGTCATTTCCTTCCCCAGAGTGGAAGATGTCCATCTCAAGATTAATATTTGTAAATATGAAACTATATCTTTTCTATGTCTATTTAATAACACTACATCTCTAGAAATCGGCTAAATTTCAATATCATAAATGATTTCACATCAAACTTTTCAAATTTAATATTCGTAAATACGAAACTATATCTCTTTGTGTCTATTTAATAACATTACATCTCTAGAAATCGATTTTGCAACAAAATTTTCAAATTTAATATTTGTAAATATGAATGGAGTAAACGTTTGCATTTTATTTCACATTTCCCCCTTAAATGTAAGTTCCTTTCGACAACTATTGGAATTTTTTAAGAGAGAATAGAATTTCAAGACATTGTTTCAACGGACTTTGAAAATGTTCTCGACCAGTACCATTATCAAGAAATTCTACATGGCTACTATAATCAAGCAAATGTCGTATTGGTTCCAGATTAATTATAAATGAGCCTAATCTCTTCAAAAGTTGTAGTCGACGTTGTGTGATACCTCTAAACACAGCACACATGTTCCGAGTCTAATTGATCGCATGAGATAGTGACACTACTACAGAAAAGACCTTCACAGACGGTTCAAAAACGTTATTACAGACGGTTTCGTGAGCCGTCTGAGTTTATGGGTCAGTAATGACATAGGTCATCACAGACGGTTTTCAAACCATCTGTAATACATAATATCACAGACGGTTATTAACTCAAAACCGTCTGTAATAGTCGACTATCACGGACGGTTTGTAGATGAAACCGTCCGTGATAGTCGAAAATCACAGACGGTTTGACTATCACAGACGGTTTCATCTACAAACCGTCTGTGATATTCTTTTGTATTGCTAAATCTATTTCTGTTTATTGGCTAAATCTATTCATGGGTCAGTAATGACATAGGTAATCACAGACGGTTTTCAAACCGCTCAGTAATATAATATCACGATTTGCTATTAACTCAAAACCGTGCAGGATAATCGACTATCACGCATTTATTTGTAGATGAAACCGTCTATGATATTCTTTTGCATTGCTAAATCTATTTCTGAAACAAGCACATCCAATCCGCATTCATTTCAGAAGCACATCAAATTTGCATTCATTTCAGAAACAAGCACATTCCATTTACAAATCAATTAACTAAAATTAACCATTAATATACATTAATTTACACACATGTAACATTAAGTTCAATCTATCACAATCAAGTTCAATCTACACTTTGTGGAAATTCACATACGGATTTATGACTTGTTGTCAGAATGACGCAAGGTGTGATCGAACTTTATGAGCTCGCTCTGTTCCAACGTAGTTTCAGCGATGGTCGTAACCTGTCGATAGGAAGATTAAATTCGTGCTTATATAAATTGATAAGTATATATGAAATAATTGTTGCAAGATTGACAAACCCGAGGATCATTGGTGATCGCGGAACCGATGAGTAGTTCCATGTTGTGGCAAACATAGTATCCACAGACGTTGCAGCCCGGCGGCTGCTGGTGGCACTACAAAAATAGAATTGGTTAGTTCGAGGGGCATTACTACGAAGTGTTATATAGGTTTAATGTGTGCTAGCTAGCTAGTGCCGGGAAAGTTAGATCGTGTTGCGGCCACCTTCCCCTGCAATTCCATCCTCTAGCATATAACACGTCGAACACCCTACGTGACTCCAAGAAGTTAGTTTTAGCCATTGCAAAGGAAGGAAAGACTACAATAGAGTTTCTATGGAGGAAATGTGTTTACCTGTTGATTAAATTCCGTATAACTATGAAGTTGTGAGTGGAACTCTTTAGGGAATCTAGGTATATTACCCATTTCCGTTTTGGTATAATTACAATTAGAATACAGTGGAAGCTACACAAGTATGTCAGCATGGTCATTAAACCTAAGTTCATGTTGCTTATAAAGTATAAATCAACAAGTATAGCCAGTAGTGCAACACTTACTCCTGGTTGTAGGGCAAAAGTATGTATTCCTTGTTGCGGCAAGCCAGGAAAAACTCTATAACGTAATTCTCGACGAATATTGCATTCGCCTTGATGGTTTGCTCGGAGACCACGTGTGGGTCCCGGAAACCTACCAGTGAATTCCTTCTTTCGGCTTCAAACATTATGTATCTATATACAAAAGCAAGGAGTTATATATAACATTTATCGGTATTACATGAACATTGACCGTGATTGTACACACTTATAGTGTCTAGCATCGTATGAGTGAGACGTCGAGCTCGTTGAGGTTGAAGAGACAGAATAAGTCCTCGAAGGTCACCGTGAAGACACAGTCTTGATGCACGTGGTTAAAATGATCCTCCTTGAACTTGACGGTGACACCCGAGTGTCGTTGTTTAGCCGGCTTGTTGGCCTGTTCCATGTACCATGTATGCAATGTTGTGCAAGTCAGTCCTATGGTAGGGCTGTCTAACCTCTCGACCAACGGCTCGCCTAGCACGAATTCGAATGCCAACAAGAAGGGGATATCGAGCGAGTCGGCTGTCTTGATTTGCCCTTCTTTGCCTCGCTTTGTATAGGTCAACTTCACAAGAGTCGACCGAGCACAAGGTGTAGATGCATCTGATGCACCGTGCCCTTGCCACGTCGGTGCAGGTAGCTTTGGTGCAGTCAGCTCCCGTGGACTTGATACCGTTACAAGACATTCCCGTGAAGTTGACACCGGAGCAGGTAGCTCCAGGCAGATGTCCCCCTTGAGCCACTGGATGAATGTTCCAACAGCTTGCTCTAGAATCATGACCTCGTCATTTGGGGGAATATGCAGCGGGACGGTCCCGAAATTGGTACAAACACCGTCCACAATCACTTTTGCGAAACCCAGCGCTAGATTTTCACCGTGCACCAAAGCCCCGACACCAGATGGATACACCTGGCCCCAAGCAGCATCTAGGGCAATAGAGGCATATCTCACTTGGATCTTGCACTTCATAGCCGCCTACATAGCGATACAAAACTAGCTACTCCAACAGGCCTATCAATGGATGGAGCATTCCAAAGATAATAATTATTACCTAGATGTCATCGACAGGAAATCTGCCGTCGCCTATTGGGGTAGGGTTAGGCGCTTGACTACTCGAAAGTTTGAAATGGCTAGCACATGAGGGCGGGGATTGCAAGCGATTTGAGATTTTCAATTCCTAATACTTTCCTTAAACCGCTATGACCTGACTCGACGCGATCCTCGATCTCATCTCGATGGATTCAAGGATCTCATCTTTGAGGATTCACGAATCTCCTCTCGTAACTTTGCATCGCGATCGGCTTTGGCTCTCTTCCTACTCGATGCGATCCGAGTCCGCTTGGAACCATTCTGCCCATGTAACATAAACACCGGCGTCTCGTGCGACGGGATGCTCATTGTTTCCTAGGGCGCAGAGAGTATATCTCTTCCCGCATGCGGAATGAGCCTTGGGAAGATTGTACACTCAGTGTTACCTGCAATAGCCCGACATGTCATTTCACTTCCTATGAAGTTATGGAGTAATTACAAACTAGGTAGTTCGATATCTTATCAAGCGCTAGGACACTTCTTGGTCTGCGGGGTTTGGAAAGGAGACTTCCCCCGTAGGCAGAATACGTAACCTCCCAAATAACCACTGTCGGGCGCGCACATTAGTGATCTCGGGAAATAGCGGAGAGACGTTCGAACGGCTTGCCTGTTGGTCCTGATCCCTCCATATCGGGATTTTACCCACATACCCAACGGTGCTGAGTCTGTGGGGGTGCTTGTTTTTTACCTGGAGGGTCGTGTGCGCCGCATTTTCACTCCTAAATTCATCTGTCGTCTTCTTCGCTACAAACTCGGCCCAGAACTCTTCCAAGGACGGATACTTGTGGAAGGGCGTCAGATCCTTCTCCACGTAGTTCTTGACAAGCGTGCTCTTGAAGTTCTTCCACGCTTTGCACGCTGTAACAACGCTGCGTCGTCGCCGGAGTCAGTGTTGTTCCGGGATCTCGAACGATTTGAGAATATCCGTCAGCAGCGCAACTTTCAGTTCTTTTGGCAACTCCTTCCACGAATCGTAGGTGACGTTGACCCGTTGCCGTGCAACTATTCTGACCGTTCTCTGGAATGCGGACGCTGCTCGGCGAGGATTGATAGGGGTCCCAGATTGATCGACCTCCGTGATGGTACATCGGCCCGCAAGCCTTTTCGACATTCCTCTTCTTCTACCGCGGTTGGATATTCCAGAGGATGGTGCATCATCAGGCACATGAGGCGGCGATGACGAAGAATGAGCGGAAGACATCTTCACAAGAAATAGAAGTTCTGACACGTATAAACATATTATCATAAGATTCGGTCTCTATGTGTATGGGTATACACACCAATTAATAATAATTGAGATAATTGACATAGACATGTAAAACCTCCAAGTCATTTAAAAGGAATAATATGCTCAACACAAACATCATGTGAACAAATGCAATCAGCATAAAGCTAAGATTTAACATTTTGATATTGCTATCAGATGTAGAGTAAGCATTCCAATTAGAGCTCAAGTTCAAACCCGATTATCAAAACAATTTCAGTACAAGACTATTATGACATCACAAAGCATTCATCTCAAGCCCACCACACCACATTGCAATATATTTCAGTAGCAGTATCGATCAAAACAAATACCATATAAATAACTGACTAGAACAAATACAAATTCCTAAAACAGCATGACAAATTATTGATAAAAAGAGTGAGGGAAGGGCGTCGAGTCGGCAACTCGTCATTGGTTACCTTTAGGCCGAGAAAAGGACGAGCGAGGAGCAAGAATCTGAGCAAAGAGGCGACGCCGGCGAAGGGCCACGCTGCTCGAGGAGGGGAGGAGGCGGCCGGCTCGGGAGGAGGCGCGGGGCTAGAGGAGGAGGCGTCGAGGGGGGCTTGGGGAGGAGTCGTCGGGCTCGAGGAGGAGGCACACAGCGGGCTCGAGGAGAGGAGTCGCACGGCTCGGGGAGGAGGAGGCGAGGAGTTGAGAAACTTAATCGTTTGGTGGGGCGGGCAAACCCTAGAGTCCGAATATAAATAGGATGGACATCACAGACGGTTCTAAAGTAGAACCGTCAGGATATAATATATCCTGCAGCGGTTCACCAACAACCGCCTGCATGATATGTGATGTATCACGCACGATTCGACCAACAACCGCTCAGGATATATCGTATCACGAGCAGTTTTACCAAGGAATCGCTCGTGATATAGAATCACGAGCGTTTTGATCTACAAACCGTCTGTGATATTATTTTGTATTAGTTAATCTAGTTCTGTTTATTGGCTAGCCTCAGGAAATACTAGCCATGCCCTCTGAAATGAGCAGAAAACACAACAAGTACATGTATATACATCCAATTCACATTCATTTCAGAAACAATCACATCCATTTCATAGTACAAATCAATTAACTAAAATTAACCATTCATCAGAATGTACATATACACACATTGTTCAATTAATCTTTAAAATTAGCCATTCATGATGATCGACGCATATGTAGTTAGTTTCGTCACGTTCTTCTTCCTCGACCCTTATGCCGTTTCCGAAAAGAGGCAACTCGTCAAATTGATTGTATTCTTCCTCGTCCACTACATTCTCAATTCCGACAATCCTCCTTTTTTTCATGAAGAACTACATGACGCTTCTTATCTGCCGGGTCGGTTACATAGAAGACTTGAACAACTTGGTTAGCCAGTACGAATGGTTCGTCTTTATATCCGACACGTTCGAGGTCCATTGTAGTGACGTCGTACTTGTCGACCTTCACCTGTGGGAGATGGACCCAACGACACCGAAATAGGGGGATCTTGAAAAGCACGTAGTCGAGCTCCCATATCTCCTCTATTTGCCCATAGTAGGAGCTCCTCACCCCATCGGCTTGAATGCATCTATGCGGACATCGCGATTACTCGTTAGTGCTCTTTATATCCCGAGCTCACAGCGTATAGAATGTGTACCCATTTATATCGATCCTCGCCATATCACAATCAGTAAATGTTGGCCCTTTTGACAACCATGTCGAGATATCACTTGACGAGCTCCTAGCGAGTCGCTCTTTCAACCATTGGTTGAACCGCATTGTGTTGTCTCATGATCCAAACATCCGGACGCCTCGATTACATTGCGTCAAGCACGTCCTTGTCGGTCGATATCTGAGGACACTTCACATGTGTTGCAAGACCGTGAAATGAGCTTGAGCATACGCATCCATATATGGAGTGATTGCTTTCCTTCCGATGGTCCCGATACCCTCGAGCCTCCCCTCATGGCGAGATCGAGGCACACCTATCGGTTCAATCTGAGCCATGTAATCAACGCAGAACTCAATGACCTCTTCGGTTGCATAACCTTCGACGATGCTACCCTCCGGTCGAGATCGATTTCGTATATAGGACTTGAGAATTTCCATGAACCTCTCGAATGGGTACATGCTACATAGGAACACGGGCCCGCACATCTTTATCTCCCTCACAATGTGAACAATGAGATAGACCATGATATCAAAAAACGACGAATGGAAATACATCTCAAGATCACATAGAGTCGTCACCACCTCGTCCTGTAGAGCATCTAGTCCTTCGGGATCGATGACCTTCTGAGCAATTGTGTTAAAGAAATAACACAGCCTCATGATTGTCTCTCGGACATTGATCGGTAAAAAACTTCTAATTGCAACAGGGAGCATCTGTGTCATCAGCACATAACAATCATGAGGCTTCATGCCAATTAACTTCAAATCTTCCATCGAAACTAGTTTCTTCATGTTGGCGAAGTAACCGGACGGAACTTTCACACCATGCAAGCACTGGCACAGTTTAGTTCTCTCGGCCTTGGACAGAGTGTAACAAGCAGGGGAAGGTACGTTTATCCTTTATCGGTGTTTGTCGGTGCTAACTCAGGTCTGATGTCCATATCAACCAAGTCAAGCCGTGCGTTGACACCATCCTTTGTTTTGTCACAATTCTTCAGTATGACACCAATCAAACTGTCACATACATTCTTCTATATGTGCATGACGTCGATGCAGTGGCGAACTTCTAGATGCTCCCAATAAGGTAAGTCCCAAAATATTGATCTCTTCTTCCAGATGTTTTTTTCACGGGTCCTCCATTTACGTCCCTTTCCGAGCACAACATCTAAATCCTTAACCATATCATAGACCCCTTTTTCTGCTTAAATGCCTTAGAACTGAACTGTCCTCTTTCTCTCCGTCGAATTGTTTCCTCATCCTGCAGTATGGGTGAGCCATCTGAAGGAACCTACGATGACGCATGTACATAGTTTTGCACGAGTGCTTCAGCCACACACTCTCGGTATCATCTAAGCAGTGAGTACAGGCTTTGACCCCCTTTTGTACTATGGCCAGACAGGTTAGCAAGGGCAGGATAATCATTTATGGTGCAGAACAATAAGGAGTGTAAAGTGAGTTCTCTCATTTGTACGCATTCCATACCTGTACCCCTTCAATCTACAATATTTTTAGATCTTTCTATCAATGGTGCAAGGTACACATCAATATCATTCCTAGTAGGACTAGAAAAATAGCTCGAGGCTCGTGAGCTTGCTCGAGCTCGTCACGAGCCGAGCCGAGCCCCATTTTCACCTCGCCAAAAAAACGAGCTGAGCTCAAGCCGCTCAAGCGGCTCGTTCAGCCCACGTAGGCCCAATGTCCCCCAGTCCACTCGGCATTAGGTCCAGGAGACAACCGCCCGAAACCCAATCCCCTTCTCGCCTTCTTCCCATCCCCTTCTTCTCCCCGTCTTCTCCACCTCGCCCGACCCGTGTTCCTCGCCCGCTTGGATGCTTGGTCCTCCTCACCCGCCTAACCTGTGTTTCTCTCACGCTTGCCGCCTGTTCCTCTGCCTGCCGCCTAATCCTCCTCACCCTTTGGCCCCAACCTGTGTTCTCTCTTGCCGCCCCCATGTTACTCTGCTTGTTGTCTGTGTTCCTCCGTGTCACCTCCCTCCTCTCCTCATGGTGATGTAGTAGAGCGAAGCAGCAGCACGGCCGCCGCCGCTTTCTCGAGGAGGTCTAGGACGCGTTCTTGATGGTAGCGTCGCCCTCCTCTGCCGTGCTAGTGGCGTCTGAGGCTCCGAGCTCAAGGTGGTCCTTGGGTCTATTGCGGCGGCCATGGACGTGCTGTCGAGGAGTGTCGTGGATGTGTCCGTGGACTGGAGGTGTGGAGGCCGAGCAGCTCGAAGACCAATTGTTCCTGGCTAGCGAGGGCTCGCAAGCCGACTCGAGCCGCCTTCTGAGCCTAGCCGAGCCGAGCCGAGCAGCCCTCCTGGCTTGTGCTCAAAACGAGCCGAGTCGAGCTAAGTCGGATGTTGAAACGAGCTCGAGTGAGCCTAGCTTGAGCCGACTCGGCTCGACTCGTTTCCAGCCCTAATTCCTAGGTTGGTTCGGCCCTTGGATAAGTATCGATAGCAAAATATATTTTCGCTTCATACACAACCATGGAGGAAGGTTGTAGATACAGAGAGTCATAGGCCAAGTGCTATCTCGGCTGCTCATGTTACCGAAAGGATTCATTCCATCTGTACTCAATCCAAACCTTATATTCCTCGGTTCCGTACCGAAGTCTGCAAACCTCCTATCGATGTTTCTCCACTGGGCAGAATCAGCAGAGTGTCTTAGCTTTACGTCATTCTTACGCTCCTCAAAGTGCCAATGCAGCAGTTTTAAATCATTTGGGTTCGCAAAAAATCACTTCAAACGGGGAATTACAGGAAGATACCATGCCATCTTAGCAAGAGGTCCTTTGTTCACCTCGATTCCCTCACCGTTATCTGATTGATTCTTATGTTTGTATCGGGATACGTTGCACACCGGACATACATGCATGTTTGCATACTCGTTACAATAAAGGATACAGTCGTTCGGACATGCATGTATTCTTTCTACTTTCATTCCCAATGGACAAAGAACCTTCTTGGCTTTGTAGGTGATTTTGGACAACTCGTTTCTCTCCAGAAGCATGCCGCTAAGGGACCTAACAACGTCGTGAAACTCTTAGCGGACCAATCATTGATTGCCTTCAATTTTAGCAGTTCAAGCACGGATGATAACCTTGTGTATTCCGGCTTATAGCTAGGGAACAAAGATTTCTCCGAGTCATCCATCAAGCCCCGGAATTTAACATACTCCCTCTCATCACAGTTCCCTTCTGCATCGCGAAGCATCTAATCTAGATTGTCATCGTGCAGCCTATTTGAATTGGAACCACAATCGACATCATCCGACGGCATATCGTTGACTTCGTCGGCGATGTCGTTATTACTACCTTCCTATATAATCTGCTCTTCACCGTGACTGGTCCAACGTGTATACCCTTTTTAAAACCCCTTCGAATCAGGTGTGTTTCGATCTGCGCTCGGTTCTTAAACATCTTCAGATTCTTGTAGTCAATGCATGGATACTACATATATTCCACCCACTTATTCAACATATCCTCATCGACAACTCTTGTAAAAACAGAAACACCATTAATGTACTCTTCACTCACACGGTTGCCAGCGTACATCCAGCTTTGTTCCATCTATGTGATGCATATAACAATTTGATGTTAAATATTGAATTAATTAATTAGTATACTATAGATGCAACTTTGATATGCTATTTGAAATATGTATTTCTAATGAATTGAAAAACACCAATGCACCCTAGGACCAGGTTGTTCATCATAAACACATTATAGATAGCACATGCCCAATTTTAGATGGCAAAAAGCCAACACTTGCAAAACAACACAAAAAGCTAGATCTAAACTATTTTCAATTATCTCTTTACCGATCTAAACCATCTTTAATTCTCTCTTTACCAAGCTAGATCTAGAATATAATGCAAGGAACAAATTAATTACGTAATAACCATCGATAGTCAAGAACCGATCTAAACCATCTTCAATTCTCTCTTTACCAAGCTAGATCTAGAATATAATGCAAGGAACAAATTAATTATGTACTAACCATCGATAGTCAAGAACAAATTACCAAATCCACGGTCTCCTTTCACCAAATCGCCTTAAAGCCCAACCTCCAGCAGCAGTAGCAAGAGAACAGAGCATGAATTTAAGACAGATCGATCTGTGAAGATTGGGTTTGCAATAAATAAGATTATCACAGACAATTTTTAATACAAACCGTCTGTGAAGAGGACGGGAAGTCACAGATGGTTCATGTTGAAAACCGTCTATGAAGTATCACTAACAGTTCTGAACAAGAACCGTCTGTGATATTACCTCTTCACATACGGTTTTTAGCGCAGAAAGTAACACAGACAATCGCTAAACCAAAACCGTCTGTGATTGTGTTTAATACAGATGATTTTGGTCAACCGTCCATGATTAGACATACAGTATTAGTCTTTTTGTAGTAGTGACCCTTATAGACTTGTGCACATCTGCTTTACTACGGGTAACCATAGATTTTCTCTCTCTTTCTAATGATACAACATCTTGGAAAATTAGCAGAATTTTGATAGCATAATAATGATTTCGCATGAAACATTTGAACTTTAATATTCATAGATTTATATGCATGAAATAAACATTTGAAGTTTCATCGAAAAAAAGAAGTCGATACAACATTTTCAAAAGTCATGGTCAACGCTACAATTACTTTGTAAATATCGTGCATAGGTTTTGAGTATTTTTAGTTGGACAGGGCAGTGATAATTCTGCATTTATAGATGTAACGACCCAGCCAGGGGCTAACCCAAGAGGACATCCAAGACCTCCTGGGAAGTCCGCCAGGATCTCCCAGGACACCCTGTAGGGTCTCTCGGTAGGACCACCCAGACCACACTCCACCCGAGAGCCACCTGTGAGGTTCTCCCGGATCTCCGGGAGTCCTTCAGGACCTTCCAGGAGGTCCGGTGGTACCGCTCAGGTGCTCGGTAGGACCAGGGTCCGGTAGTTCCACTCAAGGGCCCAGTAGGACCACCGAGGGAAAATGGGGTCCCGACCCGAGGCAAGTCAGGGGACCTCAGACCTTCCCAAGCTCCACGCTCTGACCCGAGGGAGGTCCGTGAGGATCCAACCCGAGGAGGTCGTGGGGCTTGGGACAAGCCTCAAGTCCACTGTGATCCAAACTAGTCCCTAAGGATCAATAACTAGTTCTCACAGCAATGCAAGTGATAACATACATCCACGAAAGACTTCATTAACAGCAAAGGGAGTTGATTACAAGGGGTTGCTTACAAGCTCCGACAACCAAGAGCAAAATACACAGCGGGAAACAAAAGGATGGACTCCATCCATTACACCACAGGTGATTGGCTGGAGGGCGCGACCTACTCATCTTGTTGATCTTCCTCTTCACAGTCCTCTCCTGCTAAATGGTTATTCAAGCAAAAGTGAGCACAACAACCGTGCTCGCAAGTCACACCCGTCAAATAATAATATGACATGCATACATGGATATCAAAGGAGAGCTTATATGATTAATTTTGCACAAAGCCAAGTTTATTTCAAATACAAGTATTAAGCTTCAAGGCAGTTATACAATATCTAAAATTCATTTTGTGAATTCCATTTTCAGTTGGATAACATTCATCACGAGTGGTGAAGGATACCCTCCTGTCACATGGCTCCCCGCCCATTAACCATTTGGATAGAAATCCAAAACCAATTTCATAAGTCCTTTGAAAACCAAAACCAAGAGCTAACTTTGAGTGGCTTTGCTAGTATGTCCATGACCGTGGACATGGCTATTTGAATAGATTTACGCTCTGCAGAGGTGTACAACTTTACCCACATGATATGGATTCTCTAGTTTGTTTGGCATCCGTCAATGCCACCTCACACTTCCTTTGGTGAGAGGTCTAGAGCACATGACAAGGCCTTTACAAAGTATTACTCCAATTCAGTCCACCCTCGCTAAGGTTTCACCCCCTTTGGATTACCCATCCGCAGGGTTCAGGCCCCCTCTTGCGCTAGGTGGGACTACAAAGGTCGTCACATGACTACCCACCGCATCAACGGGATCAACCACGATGGAGCTTTGCAAATTAATCGGCCAGGTCCCGCCCATACAGGACATGTAGTTGTGCAGGGGGCTAGCAAGATCTTGACTCATGACCGGTCCATATATGGCTTGGGCGGCTAACACAAAACCCCTGGGCCTCAACCCTACCCGAGTTGAGCCCCTGCATAGACATACACCATCCAAACAAACCAATCTGCCCAAGACCAAATCCATTTTTTCATTTCTGTTTTTTTTCCAAACCATTTGTCAAAACCTCCATGACAACCCAATGTCATGGCTTTAAAAATATTGGATATTTTGGGTCTGAGAGTAAAAATAGATCCCAAATCAAGATTTTGGTCTAAGAAAGTCTAAGCATGAATTTTTCAAGAGCCACTGGTTCTCATTATTGTATAAACTAGGTTTTATCTATGGTGACAATGAAATTGGTTCAACTAAGACAGTGGCCATACAATGGAATTAGGCATAGCTATGAACAGAAAGATAGGCATTGAAATAACTTAGTAAAAGTAAGCATGCATACATCTTTGAAATAGAACATAAGTATCTTGAAATAATAGGTGCAATATGGTCAAGGGTGCAACTTGCCTTGCTTAGAATCTTGAGCTTCTTCTTCCTCTTCAAGGGACTCTTGTTCCTCACTGCCGTCGCAATCTACATGGTGGGAAAACAAAATAACGCAAACAGAGCTCAAGTAAGATCCAAATAAACTCCAATAAAACTTCAAAATAAAACCGACGAAGAGGTTAGGTGACCGGGAGGAGGTCCAAAGAGCTTGGAGGGAGGTCCAAGACTTGAGGGAGAAGGTCCAGAGAACTTGCCGATGGAACCAGAGATTAGAAATGAACAAGAGGGTAAAGAGGAAGGGATGCCCAAGCTATATATAGCTAGAGCCATTGAGCTTTCCCAAGATATGGGTGTTCATGAGTTGGTGAAGAGGACAATGGAAGTAGGCAAGGGATGTGACAAAAGCATGGCACTGGTGCTGCAAAAAGTGGTAGCATTTAATGCGATACAACATGCATTAAATATGGGGGAGACTCCCTTGCACAAGGACATAGTCAAAGGATAAAGAAACATGGGTGTGACTGCCAAGTGGGACCAGTCAAAGCTCAAAGGAAGGTCCCGCAGATAGGAGGCCCAACAGACACCACAATGGAGAGGTCCTGACGGTCGGATTAAATCAAGGAGAGGTCTGGACGGTTAGGATCTCCAAAGGGGAGGTCCTAATGGTCAGATCTAACGAAGGGGGGGGGTCTGAACGGTCAGATCTAACAAGGGGGAGGTCTGGACGGTTAGGATCTCCAAAGGGGAGATCTTAACGGCCAGATCTCACAAGGGAGGTGGGTGATAGCGAGATAAGAAGCGGGAGAAGCGGGAGCCGTTGGATTTCCATCGAACGGGTCAAGGCAATTGGGCCGTTCGGACCGAGCGGACGCCCCAATAGATCGGGGCCGTCCAATACGGATCGGATGGTTCTAAAGGAGTGGGACGTTCGGACCATCCGAACGTCTCACCAAGATCAAACCGTCCAACGCCGTCGAGCGGTACACTGGCGATAGAGTGCGGATCAAGCGGAAGGCTCGAACGGGTACGAGGGAGGTCTAAATGAACACAGAGGAGGTCCCAGAGGACACAGGGAGGTCCTGAAGGACACGGGGAGGTCTAAATAGACAAGGAGGATGTCCTAAAAGACATAGGGAGGTCCTGAAGGACATGGGGAGGTCTAAATAGACAAGGAGGAGGTTCTAAAGGACACAAGGAGGTCCTGAAAGACACGGAGAGGTCTAAATAGACAAGGAGGGGGTCCTAAAGGACACAGGGAGGTCCTGAAGGTACGGGGAGGTCTAAATAAATTTTAAGATGGTTCCAGGAGCACGGGGAGGCTCAATCATAGGTTTCAAGAGGTCCTGAGAAGCGGTAACACCGCAAGGTGGGGGCGGTACTACCGTTATCAGGTAGTTCCGTCTGTTACAAGGTGGTAAGGAAATTCCAGAACACATGTTTCTGGACTCTCGATTTTCCCCTCGGAGCGGTATTACCGCGATTTGAAGGGCGGTAGTACCGGGTTGTCACAGAAGAAAACTTCCAGAGAGAGTTTCAAGGATTAAAGTAAAGGAGGTAAATACAAATGGACACAGTGGGGTTCAAAAGATACAGAGAGTGAGTTCAAATGGATTTGAGAAAGGTTTAGACTTGGAGAGGTCTAAACTTGGGAAGGAACCACAGAAGGAGGTTTAGACCGGGGAAGGTACAAGCACTTGGGGAGGTCTAGACCTAAGGAGGTCTGGCCCCAAGGAGGACAAAGCATGGACAGAAAAGGGGAAGATCACCAAAACTCCAACCAACTCAACGGCCATCAAAGAGTTTTAGTTGAAGTATGAGTTAGTCAATTTAAATCCATTATGAAACCTCAATCTAAGCTCTGAGTTCTCATCAAAATCAAATAGTTCTTTTTATTTTGAAATCTTCAAAAAGGCTTTGAAAATCGGGGTGTCACAATAGATTTTTTTAATCCTTAGTTAATAACATGATATCTCGTCGAATTAACTAAAATTTAATCACCCAATGTGTTTCATAAAAAAAAATCCAATTTTTAGGAGTGTTTGTTCAGTAGGGGTGAAAAAAGACTCGTTAGTGGGGCTCGTTGGCTCGGTTAAAAAATACTCAAATTAGACTCGTTATTTGGTTAAACATTAAAATGAGTCAATTTCGAATGAAATTGGATTTCATTCTGGCTCGGCTCGGCTCGTTAGCACGTTTCTAAAAATACTTTTAAACTATAAATAAAATGATACTAAATCAAATTGTATTAATTTCGAGAAAAACTCGATAAGACGATTACCTAGCTCGATATTCACCCCACACTATATCACAGTTTTGTGTAAAAAATGTGGCAATCAACATTTTTTGTGGTGCCATATTGGTTGCCACACTTGTGGAAAATTGTCTTACAAATAGAAGTGTGACATACGGGCATAGAACTAAAAAAAATGTCATAATCCCAACTATGATCATAAACTAAGCGTAAGTCATGCAAAGTCAAAACTCTCTAACTTTAGTGCGGTAAAAAAGTTCATTATTGAACGAAACACTTTTTCATTGATACTGACGGTGAACTAATAATCATCAATTAATTAAGTTATTTATCTCTAACGTTTAAAGATAATAATGTATTTTATATAACCTTCAAAGGTACCCCTCAGTATTAATAATGAGAAAGATCATACACACCTAGTGGTCGTAGGCTATTCTACGACCACATATTTATTGTAAGTCCTACTACAATCACTATATATGGTCGTAAGCTCTTCCACGACCACCTATTTATCATCAATCCTACTATAATTACCTCATGGTTGTAAGTCTTACTACAATCAGGTCATCTACGACCACCTATTTATCGTCAGTCCTACTACGATTACCTCATGATCGTAAGTCTTACTACGATCATGTCATCTACGACCACCCTTGGTCGATAAAGCCTACAAACATACGGGCTCAATCGATTATGGACATTTGTACGCTGTATTTAATACATGAAGTAGTTAATATATGTCGTTATTCTTGAGATAACTGTATGTATTAAACCTCCGTCTCTGACATAACCGCAAGACAACGTGGAGAGATACCTCTCTAACAATAACCATGTGTTCTTTTCTGTGTGTTTCACTGTAAGAGAGCCTTCCAACATTCATTCATAAAATTGATCCTAAACCATCAACATATACATTTGCATGGAATCAAAATTTCACTCTCTAATCACATAATTTATAAAAAAATCTTCTCCAAAAAATAAAATGGAAAAATGACGTGTGGAGTTTCGCAATTATTCGGAACAAGTGCATCCCTTTCTTGCTTGGTGGATATCGCGGATTTCGAGGCAGCAAAATTTATGAGGGAAAGGGGGTTGAGCTTGATTCCGAAGTTTCTCGACCCCTCTCACTCATCCCTCACGCAATCCAAAAACAAGAGAGAGAGTGTCGTCCATAGATTTTCCAGCAGAGCCCTAAATGACCATACTACCCCCAAGAACACACTACTTGCATCGATGGTTCTGAGCCACAACCTACTGGAGTAGATAGCTATACATACGATAAAAGACAATCTATTTTCTCACTCCTTGTTCCCTTCTTCTAATGCTAATTTTCACTTGATATATCTCTGAGCGGTACACGTTACTATCTGGAATGGTTTTCAAAGTGGGTTCGATACCAATGAACCAACATTAATAGTAGCAGTCCAACAGCAACTACGTATTAAAAACAGTGTATACTGTTTCAACAGTAAAAAACATGAGGACAAAAAAAACTCCATGCATGTCGGCCTAGCAGCTACCGGTGCCCAGACAAGCGGCCAAGAGATGAGGAGAGAAAAGAGGGCAGCAGCAACAGCATTTTTCTCTCTCTCTCCGGCACGAGGGCAGCATGGTAAATTGGCGTCCCCCTGAGACGGTCAGCTCGGTCGGGCATGTGCGGCCGGCGTACCGTGCCAGCTGGCCCATCCAGGGAACCCTAGGCGCGCCAGCTAAGCGCCGCCCCCGCCCCACGGGTGCTCGAGTCCACTGGCTCACGGAGAATCCCCACGGAATATTTCGCTCCCGTCCGACGTGGCGCGGCCTGCTCGCCTCGATCTCAATACGAGCCGCGATTTAGAGCATATACAATGAGCTTATGTCAGCCGTCTATAGTCATTGTCACATAGAATTTTTACCGACGTGGATGAAAGAGAATAAAGAGAGAAAAGGTTCGCCTACAATCGCGTAATGTATAAAGACAAAAACAAGAAAAACATTAAAGATTGTGTGTTCTATAAAGACAACTAAAAAGACAAGCGATGTCTGTACATCAGATGTATGAGTTGTCTTTAGTGCTGTCTACAGATGACATGGAGAGTTATTATAGACAGCAGCTGTCTATACCATTGTACATACCCTTAACGGAGTCATTGCTAATTTGATATGGTGTGCTTGAGGGTATCTTCAATAATATCATACTAGCAGTTGGTAAGTTCTTTCATGTCAGTAAAGTCTTAGACAGAAAAGAAAGAAATATGAGAGAGAAAGAAAATTATCTTTTTCTCAGACAACCATTTCTACACACGAATCAAGATAAAACAACCAGTGTATATGAGAGAGAGGTGAATGAGTGGAAATATTATAAGTTTGGTATGAATGCTAGAGACAACTTATCGGATATGTTGTCTCTAAATCTGTCTTTCGGTGACATGGAGTTGGTATAGCAAAATTAGATAAGACACTATTAGAGATGCCCTAAGAGCATGTACCTGTGCGATGTCAGCAATCTGTAACTCTTGACACATATGACATGTTATCGAGGAGAGAGGATGAGCATAGTGAATTGGACCGCCTTTCATGCAGTAGTCAACTGTAACATAAGAAACAATATGCATTGTACATGAAGAAACTGTCTGCAAATACATGTAAAAAGATAACTTATTGTAAAAACTGTCTTTAGTAATATCTATAAATGATACACAGGTATACTATAGACAACAGTTGTGCATTGCCAAATTAAGTGGTCGTGGTCCAAATTAAGAGCTAAATGAGCCATTAGTAACATCCAAGACTGGAGATCAAGCACAACTTGGAATCTTGTTAATTAGGCTTACCGATCTTCAATGTTGCCACTTTAATCTTGATGTAGAGTGATTATTGATCATGCTTACAGGAGACTAGTGCTCGCGCACTTTAATTTCTTGATGATACATCGCGTATGCCGCTGCCAAATTGAGCCGTAGGGATACAAGTATTTGTTTTCCTTTGTTTTCTTTTCTTTTGGGAATATCGCTCGGTGCTTAAATTGAACGGTAAATTATCGGAAAATACAGTTAGGTACAGCTAGTGGGTGAAGCACTGCTTTCACTGCAAGAGTACCAGAGCAACAAGGCAGATTAAAATCAGTAAACTCTTGCGAGATCGATGCATGTGTTCAAGACAATCTATCACGCTCACAAGCAAGTCTATATATATTAGGATTAATTCCTTATATGCCGTTAAAATTTTGCAAAATTTCTAATTGTATCACTGATATATCATGTGAAGTTAAAACATATATGTCAGCGATACAATGGGTGATATAGAAGGGGTGAGATAAACTTTCCGTGGTATATAAATAATTCACTCTATATATTAACCCTGCAAAAAGTAACATTAGTTGTGTAGATTAACTAAGTATAGGATCAGCTTGACCAGTAGTAATTTGATTAGTTTGACCACGTAGGAGTTAACCGTTGACTCGATGCATGCGTGCCTGCCTTGATTGCATGCAGCTGCTGGCAATTGGCTCTCCTGAGTGTCAACAGTGCTGCACAGTACAACCTGAAAAACCAGCACTTACTGGATCTTTGATGGACAGAGCGAAAGAAATAAGAGAGGGGCAAAGTGGCATGGACATTAATTAATCCGATTTGGCCCTTTTGCTAAGCAAGTAAATATATGTAGGGTCATGAACTCATGATGCATCAGAGTGAGTTCTTAGGTAGATTTTGGATTGTCTGAGCAATCTTTTGTCGATGATGGGATGGGTCTCTTGCTGAGCTTACTGGAAAAATTAATATGAGAGCACAATTAAAATAGAGACTTTTATTTTGTGAACACAACAAAAGTGTTTACAAAAATGCTATGAGAATGGGATTGAGAGTCTGAATAGATAGATTGTAATTCTGCCTATGAGAGATTGATCCTGGTCATACGGGGTTGTGTTATAAGATACACGGACTATCCTCTTTATAACTATTGAAGATGCGACGATTAATACTGCTAAAGGCACATTTTGTCTTCATGTATATTCCTTCGTTCAGTCTTGAACAATGTTAACATCTGTAAAGTGGACTACAAAAGAAGCCTCGAGAGAGCGACTTATGATCTCTTCGTTTCCATGGCGTCCGACGTGAAATCTATACATCAGATCTGCCTACTTCTCCCAAGTATTCACGACATCATAAAATTCTAGATTTCTCCAAAGTCTTCGTTTCACCACAAGAATCTAAAGTGTTCATGTGCTGTGGAAATTGTCTTGGTGAGAAAAAAAACGCAGACATCAATACGTGTAACACATATATCATTTAACTATTTGAGTGAAGTGTATAAAGCAATTCACTTTAGTCATTCATAAATACAGGAGGGGGGGGGGACATGCGTGTGTCTTACCCTTTTTTTTTCACAGGTTTCATGGGACTTCGTAGTCAAAATTAGAGCTGTTCAAACGTTGGGACGGACCGGGCTCGAAAAGCCCGGTCTCAAAAAGATAGAACCGAGCCTAGCCTGGACCAACCCGAAAATTGTTTTTTGATTTAAAAATATTATTTTAATCCTTTTCAGAATAAAAAGCAATATTTACTTCATTTTTGGAATTAAAAAATAGATTTTCATTTTTTAATTGTTTTCACCAGGCCTTCGGGCTTTCAGGCCGAGCCTTCGGGCTAGAATTATAGTCCCAAGCTTGGGCCAAGCCAGCGGGCCGGGTCGCCCGTGATCAGGTCTAGTCAAAATTAAACTGTCTCGGTGCATGCACACCCAACACATTTACATGCACGGACACACATGACGACGAAAGCAGGCTTACAGATATGTTGACAACAAAATCATAAACAAAAAGGAAGAGAAGGGCAGTCTAATTAATAAATGTATTGTTTGGCTACAATTTTTATTTGGAAAATTTCGATAAACGCCACTGCTAACCGACCTTATCAGAGAAATCCCACCGCCTAGTTCAAAATTCGAATGATGCTACTGGAAAGCTCGGAACGTCCTAGAAATGCCATTACAGAGCCTGTTTTCCCCCCATTTTTCCTCAAATAAACCCATGTGCTTGCCTTGGTATTTTCGTATGGACACATATGCCCCTTGCTTCGTGTGACATAACTCCCGAGTCCTGTCCGATCCAGATCGATACCGATCCATTCCCACCTACTCGATCCCCTTCCATCCCCTTCCTCCCTGCGCCGGCTTGGAACCCTAGCTCCAGCCGCCTGCACCATCCCGACGGATCCACCCTCCGCGTTCGCGTCCTCCTCCTGTTCTCACTCTTCTCCTCCGGTTCCCATCCTTCTCCTTGTCGTCCGACCTGCACGCCGAGCGGCCCCAATTCTCAAGCTATGGCGATACACAAGGCAGTAGGGAGTTTTATGAAGCCATCATTCTCAAGCACTAGTAATATAGAAGGCAAAGAGTTTCTACTTGTCGCATGCCCATCCTGCAAGATCCCCGTAATCAAGTTGCGTAGCAATACAGTCTCGAACCCAGGGAGAATATTTTACAAGTGTAAGAACAATATTCCAGTAAGTACAATGATCTTGGGTGTATTTATGTGAAAGTATTTATTGTTCTTCACCTATTTTATTTGTTTCAAAGCGGCGGTATAGAGTCTCCTATTTGTGTTCTTCCTGTTTGTGATGACTGTAACTCAATTTATTTGTGCAGAATGATCCTGAGTGTTCATTTTCCAAGTGGGAGTGTGCTTATGAGTAATACTTGAAAGAGATGTGCGCAATTTCTATGAAGAATGAAGCTTCGGATGGACAACAGTCTTTTGTGGTAGAAAAGGATAGGCTGAGTAGTGTTGTGTGCCAGCTGAAGGAGCATAATTTACAACAAGAAGCAATTCTCTGTGAAATGAAGGAGCAAAATTACGAGCTGGTTCAAGTTGTGTGTGAAATGAAGAAGCATATGCTGCCCTGAATTTTGTAACAGAATAATAGTCATGCACATATGAGTCAATCTTACATCCCCTCATGTAGCAAATGAAAGCAATAGCATGCATACAAGGCTTGCTAGACACCTGCCACTGCCTACAAGAACATTCTTGCTTGTTAAGGTCTACAGTGCGCCTTATTAGATTGGGTTCATTCTCCAGCAAAGTGACTTCAGCAACAAGATCATCGCTTCTGGAGATATTGACATTCCCTAACAACCTACTCTTAGCATTCAAATCCTTTAGCACAGATGGTAGGATAGAAGTCTCCAAATTCCTTCCAATGACTCTTCGGATGCCAAACTTAGTCATAACCATTTCCCTGATACTATCAACAAGCTCATCAACATTCAAGCCTTTGAATGGTTTTATCTGAAACTTTCTGAAATATTGTTATTGACATAATCCACTTTGCTAGCCTAAGAGAATCCACACCTATACTAGATACGCGGATGGTGTATCTCTAGGTACTTTATAGCTTCGGGGCTTTCTCCGTATATGTTTCCCATGTGGAACTTGAACATATCTTTAGTGTAAGCCCTTGCAACTAGGTACAAGTTATCCACAAACACTGGGCCATGGAACTTTTTCATGAAGTTTGAGTACAAGTGTCTCATGCATTCTCTATGTTCAGCTTCTGGAAAAATAGTAGCAACAGAAGTCTCCAATCCCTTGCATGCATCACTAGATATGACAAGCCCTGGCGGGGAACCTATGGCTCTATGCAACCGCCTCATGAACCATTCCCAATTTTCAGTAGTCTCTGAGTCAAACACTGCATAAGCCACATAGAAAAACCAGTTGTGACCATCTATGGATGTAGCAGATGCCAATTGGCCCTTGTACTGTAACGTTCCAATTTTTTTTAGAGTTTCTGGGATTTTCAAAAATAAAAATAACCATTTGGTTTTGTTGAATTGCTCAAGCTTAACTTGGAGATTTTGGAAATTTGCAGTAGTTTAATATGAATTAATCCAACTTCAATTAATTTGATATTGGTTTTCTGGAGTTGCTGGAGCTCTCTGGTGTTCAAATCCCCTCCTTCTCAGGACCTCTTCCCGAGTGCCCGTTTCTATTTCTGTGCATTTCTTTTGGTTTTAGCTTTTGGTTTTCATTTGGATTTGTTGTACTTATTTGGCTCTTTTCGCACGTGTAGATTCCGGCTTCTCCGAAGAGTTCTTGGACCCGACAACCTCTATTAAAGAACCTTAGCTATTCAATGAAGGCAAGTCGTAGACCTTTGATCATATCGTTCCCAGTTTGCAAAATTATATTGTTTTATACCAACATGCATGGCTATTTGTATAAAAATGGTTTGGGAATTAGCTAAACACCTACTTGTCAGTATGACTCCTTGAATACTTGTGTTCAACATGTTGACATGTACCTTTGGGCACCATATGTTGGGTAATTTTAGTTGGACCTCTTTGTGATAACCAACAAAGGTGCGTATATTGCTTAGACCTGCTTAGTTATGCGTTGTCTCTCGATCACTTGTTTCAATGATGATTAAATTTGACTAAGAGATTATGAAATTGTGGCATGTGTTGCCCTGGCATGCATTGCCCTGGCTTGTGTGGCCACTAATAAAACTTGTTGTGCTATGACCAGGGTGGTCATTGGCCGGGTTGACCCCAAAATATTTTCGCTCGGGCGAGTGATCGTGTAGTAAAAGAGGTGCAGAAAGCACACTAGGATGAGGAGGTCACTCCTGAGCATCCACTAAGGACCTAACCTTGTAAGCCATTGATCCAGGCCATACCGTGCGACCACAAGTCCATATTGGGATGGATTTGGCCAACTAATTGGCAATGCTTTGATTCGGTTCCGTTTTGATGGAAGTGTGTAAGACCTGGGATATACACGCACACTTGGCGTGAGAGGGGGCCAGGAAGGCGAAATCTTAGTGAGCAGAACTGAGTCAAGGCAGAACCTTGTAAAGACCTTGTCATGTTCTCTAGCCTGCTTACCCAAGGTAGTGAGCAGGGGCATCGACGGGTGCCAAACAAACTAGAGAGGTCGTGTCTTGTGGGTAAAACTGTACAACTTCTGCAGAGTGTAAATCTATTCGAATAGCCGTGTCCTCGGTTATTGACATACCTGGTGATTTCACGCAAAGGGTAGACTTTCTCAAAATTGTTGGTCTTGGTTGGATCCGAGTGGTCTGGGTCGTGACCAGGTTGATCACGAGAGGTCTGGGCAGTGACCAGGGTGGTCATGTGGTGTTTTCAAAGAAACTTGTTTACTTATGTATTAATCTTGCAACTTGTGCTCTGCAATCTACTTACTGTATTTCAAGTCAATATTGCTTTCTGCAAAGTAACCATCATGACCTCCTTGTCAAGCCTTGCATGAATACTACTTGCATACAGTACTCACGGCTTTGTGCCCTCTGGTTGATCAGCAGCTAAAGAAGACGTCCCAGGGAGTTCCGACCTCTTTGAAGAGGAGGTCTTCGAAGGCCTTGCGTGCTAGGACGTCCTCCACTCGATTGTCTGTGGGCATGTCGAATGGCATCCACGTGTTCTTTTGTTTTTCCGCTGTGAGCTCTTTTGTTGTAGCCCTGTGCGACAGACCTCTGTAAAAAGCTTGGCGATAAGGTCTTTTGCTGTTATTAATGTTAATTTATCTACTTCATCTATAGTTTGTTGTATGTTTGTGATCACATCGTTGTTGAAACTGTGCGGACTAGCTACTGATCTTGGGATTGGTCCAGAATGCACAGTGGGTCCCGGGGGTTGCTACCCGGGGTGTGACATGTACCTACCATGGATGTGAGTTGAGTCCACTCCAATGTAAGGTCTGCACCCAGCTAGAAAACCATCTATACACGGCTTCTTTGCAACAAAGACTCTATGGAAACACATCTTATTGGCGTGATTTTTTAGATCAATCTCCACTATACTACCAGGAGACTTTTCCTCTAGCTCGGCTTTGAAATTGAACAATATCTGAAAGCTCTCTTCGTACTTACCATGGATGTGATCAAGAGCCAGTCTCATGCCTGCCCAAGCCTTGGAATATCTTAGCTTAATGTTGTAACATCCTTGTATCTTGCTTTGAGCTTCTTTAGCACTAGCAGTTGGGTTGTCCTTCAACCAGTTCCCAAGTCTATCAGCAACCCAGCCCTGAGTAGCCATCTTGCTGTCTAAAAGCTTGGTAGTTGAACACTCATGCACAAAGGGAAGCTTCTTAATCTGCACAAGGTAAAGCACAAACAAAGTTAGAAGGGAAACAAAAACAGATAATAGGTCATTCACAAAAATAGGTATACGAAGGGCCGCATACCATTATAGTACGCCCATCCGGGAGCCTAGAAGCATGTATACGTTAGTTACAGTTTTCAGCTTTACACTTCGCTATGAATCTTATAGTGTCAGTCCTAACATTACCAAGCTCAAAACCTGTCTTGACAGCGTAGTGTCTAATCGCTTTCCTGAAGGTAACCATATTAGGAAACATATCCTTCTCCGGTATGTTAGGGTTCTCACGATCATATGCTACAACTACCTCGCAGTCAACATCATTAGTTATTTCAGCCTCAACAGGAACAACCTCACTAGCCTCATCAGTTATATCATTCTGTTGTACTACCGCATTAAAAGGAACATCATACATGTGCTCATCATCGACACCTGCGTACTCATCTGGATCATCACATGGATCATCAGGTGGCTGGGCTTTAATGTTGTTAGTGCTCTTACTACCAATTGCTTGAGAGTTCTCACACTGTGGAGTTAGGCTTGTATTTGCAGGGCGAGGTGCATGCTGACTTGGGGTGGAAGGGTATGTCCTCATAGCATTCAAATTGGTTTGACTAAGATTATCTGAATCGTTGTTCAACTGTGCCTCACCACCATATGTCATTGCTACGCCATGGTCGAACACTGCTACTATAAGTTCAAAATGCCTCTCATCCCTGTATATTTCAAACATACCAGGAACCTGAGAATCAGACACAAGCTTAACATCCTCCCCTTTTTTTTCTGTCAAAGAACCACACAGTGGGAGTCTATGATTCGCCATAGGAAACCTCACTAGATAAGGACACCATCAACGATTGCATGGTGAAATGATTAGATTCGAGGATCCAATTAACTGTTCTGCCATTGGTGTACAATTCCCTATCATTCGGTTCTTTCGAACAAAAGGCTTCAACTTTAATGTCTACTCTAAACGCGTTATTTGGATCAATCCTATTCAGCAAAAAAAAAGGAAATAAGAATTCCAAATGCACTACTAGCCTAGGTCCTGGATCAAGTTCAAGTGACGAAATAAGAACTCTAAATGCGCTACTCGGCTAGGTATTTTATCGAGTTCAAGTTACTTACCACAATGGGGACTCGAGAGGGAGAGGCACATCCATCTTCCTTCCGCTTCCTCAGGCGGTGGCGCCGGGATGGCCAAGAGATAGCGGCGGAGGGCCAAGATGTGGCGGCAGAGGGTGCGGGTTGCGTTGTGCGCTTAGGAGGGAGACAAGGTAGAAGATGATCGATCTGGATCGGTATTGGTCGGGAGTTTCTCCATGTCATGCGAAGCAAGGGGCATATGTGTCCATACGAAAATACCAAGGCAAGCACATGGGTTTATTTGAGGAAAAATGAAAAAAAAGGCTCCGTAATGGCATTTCTAGGATGTTCCGAGCTTTCCAATGGCATCCTTCGAATTTTGAACTGAGTTGTGGCATTTCTCTGATAAATTTGGTTAGCAGTGACGTTTATCGAAATTTTCCTTTTTTATTTTACTCTTGTTATGCAAAACATTATTACAATGTGTATATGGTTTATTGTGACCACGCCAGGTTTTGAGACGGCTTTTTTATAAACTTTTATTTTTCTCCTCTCATGAATAATGAATCACAACAATGCAAAGGATATCGAACCCTTGCCATCAGTGATTCTTAAATAGATATATGGACGGTGCTAATATCCACTTCGTTGATGTACTTCTAAGATGCCTTTTTGTTGTTGTAAAGATTTGTTTCTCTCCTCTCATGAATGTGAGTTGCAACAGTATAAGAGCATCTACAATAGTGTATTTATTGTCGTCTTTTAGCTATGCCACGTCAACAAAATTATACGTGGAGGAGAGAGAGCACATGTCGTTTCTTCCTGAAGAGATTGTCGTGCACGCGAAATAAGATATGATACATTAATCTACTCTAGTTGACATGTAGGTTCGTTTCAAAGAAAAATTATAAAATATAAATGTTGGAGTGTGTGTTAGAGACTATCTATTAGAGATGTTGTCTATAAAGATGATGTAACATATGTTAGAGACAAGATTATCTCTAACTATTGGAGATGCCCTACAGACTATAAAAACTTTCCCAGTGTTGCTTCTAAAATACTCTATCCGTTCAGAAATATATAACGTTTTAGAAAGCATACAGTCAAACTTCCTTAACTTTGACCACTAATCTATAAAAAAAAACTAGTTGTATTGGTCATACGAAAATAGTATCATTAGATTAGTCATGAAAAATATTTTCATAATAGAATAGTTTTATATTATTTTATGAACATATTCATATAAGAATAATGATCAAATTTATATGTTAAAAACCATATCGAAATACAAAATATCATATATTCTTAAACAGAGAGCAAACTAGTGGTGCTAGAATCCACTATGTTGATTTACCAATTAATTCCCAACCCGGTAACACCCAACGCAAGTACACGCACTGACATTCACGTCGGCAGATATGCTGACAATGGAAGTAGAAACAGAAAGGAATAAAACGACAATCTATCTAACAAGGGGAACATGAGACTATAGTTTTATTTAGCACTTGTTATACAAAAACGTATACCACACGTCCATGGTTTATCATGACCTCATAAGGTTTTACGATGGTTACGTGATGTTTGTCTCTCCTATCATGAATAATGAGTAGCAAGCAATAAAAAAAAGGGGATAATTCGTTATATATCTCTGAATAACTTTGGATCTTTATAATATATCACTGATATCTCATTGATATATGAGCTCTGGACACACATGACAACATCACAATGAGTAACATATTGTGAATCATGTAGTTATTCGATGACATATTGTCAATTTTCTCTATAAGAAATGTTGAAACCTAACCAGCATTTCACAGATGGTTAAAAATGTCATCATAGACGATTTCTGGAGTCGTCTGAGTTTATGGGTCAGTGATGACATGAGGTCATCATAGACGGTTTTCGAACCGTCTGTGATGCATGCTATCACATACGGTTATCAACTCAGAACCGTCTGTGATAGCTGACTATCACAGACGGTTCGTGTTTAGAACCGTCTGTGATATATATATTCTCTATAAAACCTCCAAGCAGTGGCTACTTGTGCCTTTAAAATCAGCTTCATATATATATATATATATATATATATATATTTGTTTGTAGTCCCTAGCCACATTCGGGAGGTCGTGAGCAGGATGAGACAACAATCACGGGCAACCTCATCGAGCCTGCAAGTTCAAGAAACATGGCTGCCAGAGGAGCGCGTGGACATACAATTACCTGGATGTCGTCGATAGGTAATTGGACTTGACATCGAGGAATGGTTGGTTGCTGGTACATGAAGCCACTTCCCAGTCGGATACGCAAATAAGGATTTTCAGAACCCATTGACTGCAGATTTTGTTCATGCCATTTGCTAGAATTATTTTGCAACAGAACATTATATCACTCATAATAGGAGAGTAACAATCTCTACGGGGACCTTTGAACCATAGCTTTCATCACTTCATTATCTTCATAATGATCCATCAAGTCTGAATTACTTGGTTCAAAGACTTTTATTTATCAATTTTGGTTCAGCCTCACATGCTTTTATTATGTGACCCGATATGAACGCTTCAAGCGCTCGGTCCTAGACTTTGGTTCCGAATCCGTGTTCTCATAAGAGAAACATTAGCAATTGCAGAGACAAAGCGATTGTCGACAACTTTTCTTCCATGTCCTCTAACTTGAGGGTATCTCAGTGTTAACCAGTTCATTGTCATTTCTCAAACAAAAGATTATTGGTTGTTCCGTATTCCCAGCATTGTAATATGTGCACATAAAGTTGCTGGGGCTTTCATCTTCATGATGAACCTCTTCATGAGGTATTTCACCTTCAAGGTGAGTTCTCTTCAAGAGTGTTAAAGGAGTGATTAATAATTGTTTTGACTAGTGTCATTAGATCTTAGATCTGCAGGTGTCCTCATAGATTTTAGATCAAGGACCAATAAGTCAATTTCACATAGGTGGATATAATATTCAATCCAGGGTATTCCACTCTTAGCGACGTATTTACTACAAGTAAACACTGTGGTAACTCTTCCATAATTGGAAAGTATCTGGCAAGCTCCCCGCTTCTAGCGCACAGGAGTATAAACTAAACCTTAAGTTTAGCTTGACTAGTGCGTGTAACTTCGTACAAAAGATCTTTTCCTTCTGGAAAATACGATGACATTCGAACTTTTGGGCATTTCTCTCCCCGTAATGTCGAGATTCGATCTTTATTAATAGCATACCACAAAATTCCGCTATCATGGGCACATGATTGATTGAATTTCATATCCAACATGATCTTCAACAACTGGTGGCGGCCCATAGGTGTATGCTATAGTGGTGATAACATGTGGGAAATATTTGATTCCTCTAATACACACTTATTTCAATAAGGGATTTGATAATTATATGCAGTGAGCTAGACTTTTATCATTGCAGTGTTACGAAAACTGCATGATTCTATCAGTTTGTAGGATATTCCAACTTCTGGTCATTAATTTGCGACGGAGGTCCCATACGGGGGTGCAAGAGTTGGCAGATTTATTCTATATACTAGCTTCTTTATCATTTGCCCAAGTTTTGATCCAATTACTCATACCTTATTTCAAATAATTTGGATCATTAAACTTCAAGTTTATAATTACGCAATATATTTTCTTATGGTTATAAGCAGTGTGTTCTAACAGCATAAAACTATAGGATGTTCTTCAGGAACATAAATATAATGCTGGAACATAAATATAATGCTGGAACATAAATATTTGACCATAGTTAATCTGCACGAAAATACTAGATTTTCTTGTGGACTTCAAATCTTAGTTGAATCACCCAAATAGTGTAACTATTCGACGAGAATATTTATTGTTCAATAGGAACACAAAATTTAATTAAGGGTGATAAATTGTGTGCCTTATTTTAATTTGTAATGCCAGAATCATCATGGTCAAATTTAGATAATTCAAGATCAACAAAGTCTGATATTTCATTTTTCTTTTGGGAGCTATATTTGCTTCAAGCAAGTGATATGGTTTCTGGTGGTGATGCAGTTGCAGACTGCACTTACTATTTTATGCACGTGTCATTCCCGGTGAATATGGCACACTTCGGTGCATAGCCAATCATGACATATGTGCGATTGCGTCAAGCGCCGTCGATTTGCCGTGTGAATTCCCGCATGCTGGCGGTTAACATATTGCTGAAGACACAAATCAATTGCCCTTTGTGAGCAGTAATGATTGTGGTTGCCAACAATATGGGTACTAGTAATGACATAAATGCCATTTTCCATATCAACTAGATAAGGATAATAATAATGCAACTTACTTTAATCATCTCCCAAAGTAAACTAGATTAACTTATTACTTCGGGCTAATTTGCTTCTGGCTTTGACCTAGGATATGTCACTGTGCCTATCACGACTCTTGTTTTGAATATTTTTCTATACCTCTTAACGTCCAATATCCCACGCATGCCCAATTTTCTCCCACTTTTAATGCCAAATGTAAAATCCCAAGTGATAGCGTGTGTATCAGGCATTTGCTTGAAATCAACTCGGACTTAAAGATTTATAATCATACTTCAATAGGAGTATAATTTTGTTGGCGTGAAACCAAAATATACTCTGTAATATTATGCTTATGAAGTTCCTTAATTAAGAAATCATTGGTGGATGATAATGTTATATAGACTCCAAGTCTTAAGGCTGAAGTTTTTCTATACTTATTTGAGGAATGCGGTGTTTTGTAGCCAAAGTGATCCATCAGAGATCAACATATGATTAGGCTTGGTCCAGTGCCACCGAGAAAATAGTTTCCCTTTTGCCATTTAGGCATCCGTGTAATACAAGCTAGTGAATTGAGGCTTATTAGATATCAAGAGCACATGTGCAGCATTTTGTCAGCAAGGCATGGCAACATATTTTAAATTTTTAGGCATACGGTTTACAAATTTATTCCATACAAGATCAATTACTACATGTAAGATATGCTACTGGCAATATGCTCTATTAAGCAGATTTAATCAACTATTCAGCAGCAGATAAGACATTAATAGAACAACCTAGGCCATTATTTTATTCATGGCGTATGGGAAGTAACAATCTAATGCACAAGATTTCAGCCTAAAGCAAAAGATAAGAGATATTATTCATGACCAAGGCCAAGCTCGATAGGAGTTGAATCTATACTACTAATGCAACACATGCAAGAAAACGACATCTATACAAAGTTAATGGACAATAGGAGATTGTTATAGGTCTCCATAGAGCATAATATGGGCTTATCATTGCTGTCATCCAGGACAAACAAATATACACTTAACGATGTCAAACATGTTCCACACAATTTATGCAAAAAAAATTATATGTTTACAGATTGTAAAACATTTTAAATGTATGAAACATGTGCAAAATAGTAAATATTAATTTTATCTATTCAGGTATATAATTTTATACATTTCCCATAATATTCCTAGCATTTTTAGGATTATTCTTATACTTTTTAAGGTTTGGGAGTAATTTTCAGAATTGCTAACCCATTAATTAATTTTCCAAACACACAATACCAGGGAAAATAAACCAATAAAAATATGATGCTTCCAAGGTGTACTAGATATAAAGTTTCACTATTTATGGAAGTTCACATACCGTAGAAATTCAGTTTCTAGGATTAATTTAAGGTTATTACATAAAAAGAATAATATTAAAGCAAATAACGGGGCGAGTTGCGACTGGCGTGGCGCTTGGCGGGTACAGGGCGGTGGCACGGTGATGGGTGCACGGCCAGTGAGGCCGGCGAGGTGGTGCAATGGGCTTGCGCCCTAGCTCCAGCGTGTAGGGGCGGTGAGGCCGCGATGGTGTAGCGGGCGTGTGGCCTGCGATGCGTGGTAGCAAGGCCGTCTGGCGAAAGCACGCCTGGCAATGCGTGGGCGGCGCCGCAGCGGCACGCGGCATCTTGGCGCTTCAGCGCGGCGGGTGTTAGTGCGCGGCGGCGCCGCGTTCTGCAGCGGCGCGGCGCGCGGCGTGCAAATGGTGGCGTCTGCGCGGCGTCGGCGATGACGATGGCGCCGACGGCAAGCCAGCACCGGCGACGACTGGCTTCGGGCTGGGCGATTTTTTTTCTGCTCCATGATTAGTAACGAACGGAGAACAATGCATATTTGATCTAATGCGATGATTAGCAGTAATTAATTGTAGATATCAATTAAACAGATATAGAACCCTAATTAGCGATTAACAGATCCAATCGGATTCAAGCAATTAATCTACCAGATTAATTCATAACTTTTTTATGATTTGTCTATTTTTAAAAAATATTTTAAAGATAACCTCTCTCTAACTTTATTTTCAATTCTGATCTCTTTAGTCACGCCACGCATACCCAGTAATAGCCAAAAGCTACCATGATAGCCCTCCGAACGGCCAAGACATCTTTTTGGGGCTAAGTCCTGTCACACCAAGAGGGACGGTGTGACAGCACTTGTTTGTCATGCCGAGGTCCGTGACGTGACAACATATTTTTACCACGCCACGCGTTGTGGCATTGCCAAAAGGATCAGAATTGGAAATAAAGTTAGGAAGGTGTTATCTTTAAAATATATTTTTTTAAAATAGATTAAATCATAAAAAAAGTTCTGAAATTCATGTGTTCTAAACGAGATGTAATCTAGCTAGCACACACGCCATGTCCTGCGTGCACCCAAAATGACAATCTCCCTCGTGTGGTGCCATGTGTGGTCGTACCACCGACGACCAAATGATCGAAATTCTCCGACCAGTCCAAGCTTCTCGACCAGGATGCAATCGATCCTCCTTCTATGACCACGTAGTCATAGCTCTCTATGACCAGGTGTGGTCGTAACTCTCTATGACCAGGTACGGTCGTAGCTTCTGAACAATACTTGATGAATAGTACTCGTAATGAACAGTGCTCGTGATAAATAATGCTCGAGACGGAAAATACATGGTTGGTTTAGGGAGCAATTGATCATCTTTTGTTTTCTATTGTTTTTTGTTCAACTCACGACTTCTTATCAATACGAGACTCAATGGTGACTTATATAGGCTGAGTACGAGGACTCAACATCGGACTCGAACAATACAACTCGGAGACAAGTTGATTTCTACGAGTACGACTCGGTTACACTGACTACTCTAACATACTCTGATTTAACAAAAACTATTACAGGAAGGATTAATTCCAACAAACTCCCTCTAATCCTGACTCTCATTAGTGAGAACATGAATACCAATTAAATCACACATCTTCTGAAATTGCACACGCGGCAAAGCTTTTGTCAGGATATCAGCGTTGATCTGATGGTACATGATGTACATCGACCAGTCCTTCCTCAACACATTCTCTTATAAAGTGAAAACGTGTATCAATATGTTTACTCCTCCCGTGAAATATTGGGTTCTTCATTAACGCTAGTGCTACCTTGTTGTCGACATACAACTCAAACAGTCCAGTATCTTTCCCTTGTAATTCTTGCAACAATCTCTTTAGCTAGATTCCTTGACAAGCTGCTGAGGTTGCTGCCATGAATTCAGCCTTGCAACTGGATAATGCTACTCTTCTGTTTCTGAGAACACCACGTTACCATATTGCCATACAGAAAGAAGATAGTTCCCATGGTGCTTTTTCTGTCAACGAGATCTCTAGCCAAGTCATTATCGCTATATCCAACTAGCAACGGCGCCTGTTCCTTCCTAGAATAAATCAACCTATGATCAATAGAGCCAGCCACATACCTCAGAATATGCTTCAATGCCTGCTCATGTGTTTTGGTTGGCCTTTCCATAAATCTGCTTGTACCTTCGACTGCATAACTTAAATCTGGTCAGGTGTGTAACAAATAGCGCAAACAACCAATCAAGCTTCTATAATTAGAAGCATCGACTGGATCTGCATCATCGTCCTTATCCAATCTGATTTTTGGTTTCATTGGATATTTGCATGAATTGCAACCTGCCAATCCAGCCTTATCAAGGATCTTCTTTGCATAAGTTGATTGTTTGATTGAAATGTTGCGACTTTGTTGTTCTACCTCTAGACCTAGATAGAAACTGAAAAGTCTCAAATCACTAATTTCGAACTCTTTCATCATCTGATGTTTGAACGACTGAACCTTTGCAACATCAGTGCCTATGACAATCAAGTCATCCACGTAGATACCAATTATGATTATGTCTGTACCTTCCTGTTTCTTATAAAGGGCTTACTCCAGATTGCATGTCTCAAAACCAAATTTCTTCAAACTATCATCTAGCTTGCGGTTCTAGGCCCTAGGTGCTTGTTTGAGCCCGTATAATGCTTTTGACAACTTGTAAACTTGTCTTCTTGGCCCTTTATAATATAACCTTCAGGTTGATTGACATACACTTCTTCGATGAGATCACCATTTAAAAATACCGACTTGACATCCATGTGATGAACTTCCCAACTAAAACGTGTATTAAGTGCAAGAAGTACTCTCATTGTTTCAATTCCTGTCACATGTGCAAAAAACCTTTTCGTAATCAACTCCTTGTTTTTGAACATACCCCTTAGCAACCAGTCTCATCTTATAGCGCACAATATTACCTTTGGTGTCTCTTTTCAGTTTATATACCCACTTCAATCCTATGGGTTTATGACCATGTGGGAGAGGAGTCAACTTCCAGGTGTTATTTTTCTCAATTGCTTCCATCTGAACTTCCATTGCACTTCAGTGCTCCCCCTTCGATGCCTCCTAAAAAATCAGTAGGCTCTTCCACACCTATCATGTACAAGTCTTCCACAAGGTCTATTGGCTCAGTTGTAGGATCAAGGATAACCGACTAGAGGGGGTGAATAGGAGGTTTTTAAATTTTTTAGCAAATTAACAATTTAAGCCAATTATGAATTATATCTAAACTAGATACAATTCTAGTTAAGCAATTTAATACAAAATAAATGCTAGAATTGTAAATGCGGAATAAGTAAAGACAAGAATTAACCACAAAAGAGACAACGATGTTTTCCCGTGGTATCGAAGACTTGCCGATCTTCACTAGTCCACGTTGAGGAAGCTTGAACGAATCAAGCCAGCTCCACGAATTAAGCCTTCCCTAGATCACTATTGGTTATTCTTCCTCCGCTCCGGAGATGGTGAACACCAAACCACTCACAATCTTGGCACCGGGCCTCTTCACAAGCTTCTTAAAGAAATCACCATGCTCACACCACCAAGCCATCTAGGAGTTCAGCAAAACTCCAAGAATAATAAATCGATGACATTCGCTTGATAGCACTCAAGTGCAAATGGATCAACTAGAATGAGTGAATGCACTTGAATAAACTCAACCACCTCACAATGAATGCACAAGAGTGTTCTAGGTGTTGAGAGGATGCACAAGGCTCTAAGGATGTTAAATGAAGAGTTGCATACTGTCCTAGAGCAGGTGGAGGGGTATTTATAACCCCCACAATGAAATTCAACCGTTATGAGAGATAACCCAGCTTTTTAGCGAAATACGGTATTACCGCCAACCAAGGTGCGGTATTACCGCATTCCACCAACCGCTCTGTAACGGCTACAACATGAGCATTAACTGCCTCTGACATAGTTGTTTTAAACGCGGCGCGGTACTACCACCGACTATCATGCGGTCATACCGCTAAGCCTGGTCATACCGCACAAAGGAGCGGTACTACCATTCACAGGGTTTCCAAACTCAGTTGAAAAAGGGTGCTTATCTGGTTTTTACGTACCGCCACATAAAATTCGGAACGACCGTGGAGCGGTAGTTCCAGCATTAAAGCTTCGGTACTACCGCAACCCTGACTTGAAGTAGCTCACCCAACAACCTTGCCACGTGGATGGCTCAGATGAAATGGGTTGTTCAGACCATGCGTTTAAACCACACGATTTTGAGTTTTTCGGATAGTCCAAACAGCCCACGGTAGTACCGCCAAAGGAAGTGTGGTCATACCGCTAAGCGGTAGTTTCGCCAAGAAACACCCGGTAATACCGTTTGCCAAGGGAGCACAAGAGCTCCAAAAAGAGTTTCTCTGGAAAATACGTTCCGCTCTATTTTTCGGAAGTACCGTTAGAGCGGTAGTACCATTTAAACAACGGCGGTACTACCGTTCCAAGGGTTTTGCAATTTCAACCAGAATGGAGACTCTCTGGATTTTACGTACTATCAACTAGAAAACAAAATGACTGTGATGTGGTCGTACCGCTCAGCAAATAAGTTGACAGACACTTTTGAACTGCACACGTGGACGCTCCAAATTAAATGGGCCGATCGGACCACACTTATAAACCACACGATCATGTGCTGTTCGGACGGTCCGAACGGCACACGGTAGTTCCGCCAACTAAACAATGGAATGACCGCAATGCAGTAGTACCGCTCCAAAGGCCGGTCATACCGCATTAGCAACCAATTGGCTGTGACGATCGGACCATTTACGTGGGCGGCCCAGATTGATTAGGCTGTTCGGACCACTTGTTTAAACCACACGATCATGTCATTTCGGACGGTCCGAACGGCCCACGGTAATACCGCCAAGGGATGCGCGGTCATACCGCAAAGCGGTAGTTCCGCCAGTTAACCTCCGGTACTATTGTTTGTGCTGACAATTACACAGAGAGCTTTCAAATTCAAATTCAAATGCATGCATGATCCTAAATTGATCCAAATGGCACAAGAACATGCTATCAAGCTATTAGTCATGATCCCTCTTAATAGTACATCATTTAACCTATAATCCGGTCTTCCAACCATTTCTCCTAAGACCGGTAAAACACAAAAGGATCCTAGACTACTTGTACCTTGTCTTTTATCCAAAAGATCTTCATGTTGTCCTTTAGCATGCATCTTCAAGACATCAAACTCACAAATGGGACTTAACCTTGTAAATACTCAATAAACATGTTAATTCTATATCCACATATTATCATTAATTACCAAAACTATTTTTAGGGGCCTAGATGCTTTCATCAGTGTGTTTATAAATTTCCCTCAAGCTCCTATATTTAGGTGCTATAGTTTTTGGAGTTGACCCAGCCAAGCTTTCAGTTGCCCCAACATCATTGTCGGTGTCTGCAATAGTTGTATCCAGAATTTGTGATTGCGACACAGTTGGTGTTGTAGAGGCAATAGGTGGAGCGAGTTCATCATTGTCCTCTCCATCGACAGTGAAAGAAACCCATTTTGTATTTCTTGACTCGCTTCTTGATTATCTTTCCACTGCCATTGTTGATCTTCTTGAAAGACAACATCTCTGGAGCCAATAATCTTATTGTCAATAGGGTTAAACAACTAGTGAGCTTTGCTGCCCAGCTCGACGCCCAAGTATATCAGATTTTGGTTTCTGTCATCGAGTTTCTTCAAGTATGTGGTCACCTTAGCATATGCTAAGCAACCAAACACTCTTAAGTGTTCCATGTTTGGTTTTCTTCTACTCCATGCTTCATATGTTGTGATTCCATCCAATGCTTTTGTTGGAACTCGATTGAGAATATACATCGCGTGTCTTACCGCCTCAGCCCAAAATTTGCACGGCATGGACTTGCTTTTCAACAAGCTTCGTGCCATGTCCATCGCCATCCTGTTTCTCCGTTCCACCACTCTGTTTTGCTGAGGGTTGTAAGGAGCAGTGAAGAATCGAGTGATGCTCCTTTTCTCACAAATTGACTCAAATTCACTAGACAGGAATTCTCCTCCTCAGTCTGATCTCAAAGCTTTTAGCTTGTGTTCAGTCTCAGTTTCAGCGAGATTGACGAACTTCTGTAACACATCTTTAGCCTCACTCTTCTCTTTAAGCATGTAAACCCACATTACTCTTGAATAATCGTCAACTACGAGAAGAAAATGCATGTTTCCAGCATCAGTAGAGGGATTAATTGGCCCACAGATATCAATGTACACCAGCTCCAATGGTCGTGAGGCTCTATAACTTGCATGTGCTGGGAAGGATAACCTCGTCTACTTGGCAATGATACAACCTTCACATACTTGAGTAGGATGATCAATATGTGGCAGACCAAGGACCATCTTCTTGTTTAATATCTGCTTCAAAGACCGAAAATTTAGGTGCCCTAATCTCGCATGCCATAGCCACGCAGGGTTTTTAAGACTTGCATTCAAACATATCGATTTACATGTATCCAGTTGAATCTTATATAGCCTGTTTGGTGTACGAGGAACTTTCATCAGTAACTTTCCATCTCGGTCATGTAGAAGTAGCAAAGTAGCAAAGAGCCTTGTAATGCTATATCACAACCATCTTCAGTTAATTGACCAAGGCTGATGATATTGTTGCAAAGTCTTGGGATGTAGTAAACATCTGACAATAGTCTTTGCTCTCCATTCTTGCATTGGAGTAGAATTGAGCCTTTGCCTTTTTATGTATACAGCAGAACCATCTCTAAATTCCACGATACTCTTGATTGAGTTCTCTGAACTTCCCCATCTGACCCGTCATGTGGTTGGAAGCTCCATTATCAACATACCAGACATCTAAGTCGACCACCTCTTCACCAATTTTCAGTAGCTTCGGGTGAATCCCTTCTTCAAGGATGACCAACCCATATGATTTCTCTCCGCCAATGGTTAGCGGTAGAGCCGGATCTTTCTCCTCTTGAGCTTGTGACAAATTTGCTTCCACCTTATATATCTTGTTTCGATAGTGAGAAGTATAATGCCCAAACTTTTGACACTCAAAACATTTAATATGACTTTAGCACTCAAAAGCATAATGTACAAATTTATCACACTCAAAGCATTTAATTTTCAACTTATCTTGCTTGAACTCATCGTTGCCACGACCAGGCTTATAGCTGCGTCCGGCAGAATCTCTACGACCACCTTGGCCATGACCATGACTATGACCTCCTCGGCCGCGCCAAGCAGAGCCACGACCACCTTGATTTGATGAAGAATCTCGCTGAGTCTGCTTGTTCTCTCCCTTCAGCTCAGTTTTCACAAATAAGGCTTGATCGTTGCGAGCCTTACAACCTTTCAGTAGCCCATCATGTGCTTTAAGAGACCCAGTTACCTCTTCCAGCTTTATGTTCTCAAGATCGCTGGAATACAAAGAGTTGTGACCACAGGCACGTACCTCTCAGATAATACCCGTAAGTATTTTTCGACCACATCAATTTTCTTTAGTTTATCGTCAAGAGCTTGAAGTTCATTGACCACCGCCGTCAATTTTCCTGCGAACTCATCCACTGATTGAGTTTCGTCCATATGCAATGCCTCATACTCCCCTTGAAGAGTTTGTAGACGAACTTTCTTCACTCGATCCACACCTTCGTGCATAGTATGAAGAGCAAGCCAGGCCTCCCGAGCTGTATCTTTCCCGAAAAGTTGATTGAGTATCGAGTCGGGTATCGCAGCATAGATCAGCGCCAATGCCGTTTGATCAGTCTTCAAGTCGACCACCACAACCTCTCCTTTTGGATCGATCTTTCCGTTTTGATCGACCGGATCGGCTACTGCGTCCCAGACCCCCTGGACACGCATATTCACTTGCATCTTCATAGCCCAAGCCGGATAGTTCTCTGAAGTGAGAACTGGGTATGGCAGTGAATTTGGACCATCCTTTGTTGTCAACGAAGATCCGTTGGGAGCCATCGGTCTCTTCTTCTCTGGTGTCGGAGGACCAATTTTCATACACCGCTCTGATACCACGTGTGGTCGTACCACCTACGACCAGGTAGTCGGAACTCTCTGACTAGTCCAAGCTTCTCGACCAGTATGTAGTCGATCCTCCTTCCACGACCACGTAGTCGTAGCTCTCTACGACCATGTGTGGTCGTAATTCTCTACGACCAGGTATGGCCGTAGCTTCTGAACAGTGCTCAACGAATAGTACTTGTAATGAATAGTGCTCACGATAAACAGTGCTCGTGATGAATAGTTCTCGAGACGGAAAAAACACACGGTTGGCGTCGGGATCAATTCCACTCAGCCGACAAGTGCACGCGGTCTTTTCCGTTTCCCTGGTCGATGGATCGACCTAGGTCGGCCTAGGTCGATCCATCGACCAGGGAAACGGAAAAGACGTCCGGCCAACCTGCACGTATATGCACCCTTATGTGCCTCACCGCGACCGCGATGCCGAAGTAGGTATGTTGGCTTAGCCAAATGAGCACAGTGTACTACCAATAGCTTATACTTGTACCTAGTTGCCACGCCGGTTTCAGGCCGGCCTAGGTCGATCCATCGACCAGGGAAACGGAAAAGACCGCGTGCACTTGCCGGCTGAGTGGAAAAAAAATTCTATGAGAAGGGCTTAGGGGAGGGAGGTCCCTCCCCTAACTCCATCCATTCTCACCCCTCCCCTGAATCAACAGCTCGGGGGAGGGCCTCACGGAGAATTTGCTTTCGGCTGCGTGCGTGCCATGTAGCACGAAGCATTGCCGTGCTAGCCAGAAAGGTTGCTTTGTGTGTGACATAGTGCAGCAGTGACGTGAACGCAACAATGTGACATAGTGCAGTGTGTTCCCTAGCTACTAGCTTGAACATCGACCAATGTTATGGTCGATCATCGTGTACATATAACGTGTACGTCTGGTCAAACAATTAGCATGTAAAATATACAGCTTAAAGAATAGTGATCACTAGCTACTGCTAATTAAGCATTGCGGTTAAGGGCTAGCCTCCCCAGTGGTGGAAGCGCGGGAGCTAGCGTATCCAAGCTCCTGATCATCTGCATAGAGGTGAAAAACACTCTCATTAAAAGAAAATACTGAAAGGATCCGTGGAGGGAGGGTATGTTGATCGGTAGAATTAAGTTATTTGGATCGTTTCTGTGTAATTATGCTAGGATGGATTATGTGATGTTTTGGTACCGTGTTTGGCATATTTTGAATGTATGTCAATTCGTTATCCAGGGAGTATTGCCTCAAGCGCCGTGCCGCCTTTGCATCATCCGGCTCCTAGAAACTAAAGAGACAAATGCTTGGTATAATGGTGAACAACGGGTGATTGCCGTTATCATGTTGGTTTATTTTTCATGAAATTTATTTATATTATGTTAATTTAAATATTTGTCATGGTAATATTGATGAAAAGAGATATATTGTGGTATTGATGCAACTACCATGGGGATGACATGGTGAGATTATTGTTGTTTAATGAATTGTTGCATTATTCACTTGCATAAGGGCCAGGGCGGTGAGTACTGCCATATTTATGGCTAATCCGGTGTGCTCCATGTTAAAATACTACAGAGGTAGGGACCCTACCTCAAGAAGGTGGGAGAGAAAAGCGTGTCATTGACGGATGAACACTTCGCTATACCGGTATCAGTTGAAAGAGGTGCATCATGACATTTGCATACATGAGAATTATATTACTGAGAATAAGAATGAGAATGATGAGTCTTTTGATAATGCATCGATTGTACTTAATGAGCTGGTGTTCTTACTATTGTAACTAGTGCTTGCTGAGATGTGGACTCACCCTTATGTATTTTGCTGCTTTAGGTGGTTGTTGACAACATCTTGCATGGGAATGGCTAGCACACAGGAACAATTGCACTTTCTTCACTCAAATGAATTAATTGGGCATATGAACGTTTATTTTGGTGTGATGAATAATTCCTTCTAGGACTTGATAATTACTGATTAGGCTTATGTGGTGATTATTAGTTGATTATTCATTCGATGGCTTGGTTTATCCTCTATCTTATTCCCTATTCAGTATTACCATTTATTGGGTTGATCATTAAGCAGTTCGAATGTCTTATTTATTTTATATATTGTCCTATGGATAGGATTTTATTCATCATATGCTTGCTGTAATTTAATGAAATAGATGATTTAAATTGATAGCTGAAGTAATTTAGTGGCATTTCAGGCTCAGTGTTGAATCAGAGTGTTACATTTCCAAGATGTGGTCCTCATGTGGGTATGCATTTCACCACCGTCCGATCGCTCTAAGGATCACGATCAAACGGTTGTGGAGGGCGTCCCCACGTAAGTTTCTTCTTATGCCGCGGAGGAAAGGTAATGAACTATCTAATCCAGGCACAGTATAATTAATTCCAGCTAGTACATATATACGGTTGTCCATACTCCCATCCATGACCATGTAATGTGTTTTGTTCAGAGACAGGTTATTTTCAAGCCCTAGGCCTACTCCTTTCGGTTTGGTCGGTTGTTACGATAAACATTGCGGCTTAACCCTCAATTAGCAAAGCAAAACTAGCTTGGCCCTGCTCTCCTAATCCCCTCCCCACAAAGACAAATCTTCCAGGCACCGATCTGGATTCATTAATTCCAACTCCTAATTGGACACCGAGATGGAATATCACAGGCAAGATCAGTAATACATGTGCCGTCCTGCTGATGCTTCTTGCCAATAATATTAATTAAACAGGCACAAGATGCATGCGTGTTTGATTGATTAGTTAGTTAATTAGGGTCCCCTGTTGATTAAGCTGCGTCGACGATCCGGCACCGCCCGTCGCTCATCGGGATCCGTGCCAGCTGCTAGATCGATCCCTCGGAAGATGGCAAGAGCCAAGGGCTAGTATGCAGTGTGTGTGTGTGTATGTGCACAGGAGAATCGTATATGTCAGTATGCGTGTGCGTTTTAATTTCTCTCCCCGGTTTCAATTAGGAATAAGTCCATTTTACTCTCTCTGCGCTACTCAAGCTGTTCATATGAAAACGATTATTTCTTTGCATCTGTAAAGAAAACTATAGTAAAATGCCGTGGAAAAAAAATACTACTATACTTAGCATTTTGAGTGCCTGTAGTAACTCAAATGGAAGAACAAAGTACATGTATGCGTTCTCATAGCTAAGTTGTCTCTGATATGTGAGCATTTGAAAAGCCCTCCAATTAGTTAACTAACCAAGATTAGTTCTAGGACAGTTGGACCTGGCATGAGTGCGAAGCAATATAGTATTGTGTGACAAGCCATGTTTGCAAGATCTGCAAGGCTTTAACAATTAGATTTGATCCCAGGAGGCCATGTGCAGCCTGTCAGGCAGGCCCAGAGTGAGGGGGGATAACTGCACCCTCATTCTGTGCACTTACCGGAACTGAGACCTGCATAGATTCCATTGCACTGTACTGAAGAAACAACTTGTAGTTGCAACCATTAACTGGCTCAAGTGCTGCATAAACTAAGAGAAAGTAAGTGATTATAGTAGGGCTTTAGTTAGAAAACTGTGGTTTGAGAGGACAGGGTCTCTGTTTGGCATGCACAAGAAAAAACAAGAAGATTTTTCAGACCTTTTTATGTGAAGGTTCAGTGTATGCAGCGGAAGAAGCTCTTCTTTTGTGCCCCATTGGTCAGAGCATATTTATAGATTACTGTGGCCTGCATGCATGGATGGAAAGATAAAAGCATCACCTTAATCATTGCATCCTATTAGTATAAGGGTTCTTGCGTGCAGTGTGTGACTTGAAAGTTGAAACCATGGCAGTTTTGGGGCTTGCAGAGGGGAGTTCAGCAGCCACTGAATTTAGGATCAGATAGCACAAAAGGTGAATCAACTGAAGCATGGCAACAGCAAGCATACCAAAAGGAAGCCAGTCTGCTTGGTCCAGATTGAGATTTTGGCCATGGTAAAATCTATCTACCCCTCAAGGAGCACTTACAGTTACAAGTACACATGCATCCATTGATCCATATGCCAATAAAAGCTGTCATGGAATGCAAGGATGTTTATGGCCATGGTGGTAGTGGTTGCAGAAGCAAGCAGCTAGCCCAGCATGTGAGCTGAGTGGCCAAGACATAAATGTTGATGAGGGGGGAGGGAGAACTGAGTGAAGAGAACCAAGAACCAACCCCTCTTGTGAACCCTAAAACTAAAGAGTGGAGAAAAGTAGATGGGTGCACACCTGTCCTACTTAATGCAGATCACCCTCCACCTGTGAATGTGATGCATGGCACACATTTGTTTATTGAGGTCATCACTCCCTGATGATCAGATGCTTCACTCACTCATATCTCTTTGGGGAGTCATAAGTTAATGAATGGATCAATGGATGGCACACACTAGCTTGCTACTAGTACACCACTGCACCCCACATTGCTCTTTTTCTTCTGATTTGATCTGCCCTTCCAATGATTTGTACTTTGTGAATTGTGATGCTTGCTCTGCAACAACTTACCTCCCCTTGTCTGCTGACCTCAAATGATACACGACACAAACAATCACACACTAGTTCTCAAATTAACTAACCAAACCTCCTATGCTTCTTTTATTAACATAATGTCAATTGTTACCTTTGTTTGTTCAAATTAACATACATGGTTGCCTCAAGATGAAGCTATATAGGGCCAAATGTCGCAATGCCTTAAGATCCCAAAACAAAGAGTTGTAATAGTTATCCTTTATGGCAGTGAGTGAGGTAACTAGATTTGGTCTGAAGAGATGTGCCAAGGACCAAGGTGGGTAAAGGATCCAATGGAACAGTAAATACTAAACAGGGCTCCATTGGCTCTCTCTAATTAAATTTGCCCGTGAGCAGGTGAAATGAGCATGTGGGCAGTTAAAATTGTTTGATCTTACTGTTGTTATGGTAATGCATGGAAACCCTGCAGGATTGGAGGAGAAGGCTAGGCGATGGAACGGATAGATCTTGCATGGTTAGGACTAGTACTAGTCCAGGAAGAGTTATTGGCCTATGTTACATCGGAATTGAGTAGTTATTAATTGGGAATTATATATTGTCGTACTATTGTCTCATGGACCAGGCTAACCAGAGTGTTTATTTTACTTCTTTTGTTCAGAGTCTTTGCCTTGAGATATGAATGGATTGTAGTCGAGTGCAAGCAATGTAGGTCAATTATAAAATATTGAAGGGATCTATCCCTTTGCTCTATCAGAAGAGACATAATTTTTTGTTGTAGTTTTCAGGGATAAAACAATGCTTAACAAGCATCCTTTTGGGTAATTTTTGGCGCAATAGAGACATACATTTCGTTTTAAGTTGTTGAATTGCATACACAAAAATTGTTCTGCTGAAGTATGTGTGAAACAGTTTGCTTAATTTTTCTGTGAGAATTCAATCTTTCGGGAGTAAATTCAGTACCGGGATTTGGCTCATTTATTGTAGAATGTTTCTTGGTGGCGTTAGGATGACAACATTAAATCTAACCCAAAAAAAACCTAATAAGAACAAAAGCATTAGAACAAGCAAAAGATGACACATAATTAGGTGAGGTCAGGTACACATCTCCTTGTACCAGGATCCAATTCATGGTGCGTTTATTGGCTCCCTCTCCTTTGATCTGAAGCCTTGCAAGTACACAATTACGCATGGAGATGGATACATACATCCAAGCATGATGCGTTAGGCAGACAGCCACATTACTACCCTTCTCTGTCCCAATCTAACACTCCTTCAGTGACCCTGGTGCAGCCACTGTTTGCTCTTAATGGTGCCACTAAGCTGTACTATAATGTGCTCTGGGGAAAGGCTGCAGCCTTTCATGAAAGCACACACCCCCATTGCAACTTTTCTGGCAGCTCGCTAGAGAGCATCTCACAAAATTCATCATGGCAAAACATGGCTTTTTTTTGCATAGGTTCTTCTGTGTTTTTCAGAGAGCAGATGCATCCATCCATGCACATGAGCTCCAACCACCAAGAGTTAAAGGTTTGCTCTTGGCATCTCATCCCCTTGACATGTACCATGTAAATGGGACTTATTGGAGAGTTGGAGGCACAGTCAGCACCCTGGCTTCTCATAGATCTGAAAGTGGTCACACAGCAGAACAGGACCTGACATCTCATTCATTAGTTAGTTTTAGCAAAGGTCCTTTCCCCTTCTCTCCTCTTTCTACCATGCAGCCGTGAAGTTGTAAACACGCCACTACAACAGCATATTTACATTTGCTATTTCTGCTGACGACGAGTTTTCGAGTAACTACACACAAATGTTAGCTTGCCACACCAATGGCTATTGGGCATTGGCTGCTGCCGCCGCATTCTAAACTAGCATACGTCTTCAGAAGCAGATGAGTTCTTTTCACGAAAGGAAACAACCAACTGTTGCATGGTTAGTTTGTGATTGGACTAGAGTTTGTTTCTCTCTCTTCTTTTTACTGCCCTACAGGGAATCCCAGGTTAGTCTAGGAACATGAAGTGCAATGCAAGGGAGCACAAGAATAATCTCCCCCCCCCCCTCTCTCTCTCTCTCTAGAGAGAGAAAAATAAAAGAAGGGAGGAGGGACAGGGCCTGTGGGCGTCACCAGCCTCCCACCAAGGTGTGCTTGTGGGGCGAAGGAAGAAGCAAGAACAGCTCCCAATCTTGTGTGGCTAGTTGATTGGTTGGTTCCATGGATTCCTTACCTGGAACAGCAACATTGGAATAATATTGGATAGCTGGAAGCAGGCACTTTTATCACTTGGAACAAACATCCAGTTCTTGTATGGCTGCCGTACCGATTTACTTTACTGAGGAATAATTTCAAAAAACAATACATGTCCTGGCACATACATCACTAACGATCTTAGTCTTCTTCTAAACAAAGCATATCCGATGATGTGCTACTGTGACATCCACCCAACTGTTTTCAAAATACAATGACAAATTTATATGATTCGACTGGCTTAACAGCGATTTTCTTTTTTATGAAATTTTGTTCTGCGAGACAGATTTTACCCGCCTGCGACCAAGCTGCCAACTTTGGTTGTAATTAACTTGTATGTATGGTTTCTTATTAAACCGTCGCACTGCTAAGTAGACTATGGCTGCAGTGTACCGCGCTTCGGGAGTGTTGCATGTGGCTTGCCGCGCACGGAGAGCGCTAGAGGCGGCCTACCGCGTACGGTTGGGCACATGTGGCCCTTCGAGACCGCGACATGGAGCAGGGAGCTACGCGCACTATTCTCGCGAGTGGTTCCAAAGTGAGTTGCAGACTCCTGCAACGGTTAGGGTGCGTGGCAGCGCATGTACTACGGTTTTGGACCTCGTCAGACGCATCCGACGGTCCGGATTCGCCGCAAGCGAGATCAAGCGATCCAGATCTGCGGCACGCACATGCAGCGAACCGAGAGTGTGGTAGGATGATGCCGCTCATCTGAAGTATGATAGGAGATACGTGTCGTCTACCTAACCTATCACAGTATCATTTTTGTCACTTTAAATACAAGAGAGCTAGATTCGTCATTATGTCAAAAAAAAAAAGACCGAATAAGAAAGAAAAAAAAAGAGAACAGGATAACCACGTAGAGACGTGAGCTGAGCTGGGAGAGCAGAAGAAAGGTGAGCGCGGTGGCGCGCGAGTCCCTAGGTTGCTTGGGCGAGGGTGACGTCACACGCCGGGGCAGTGCCGCGCCTGTCTGACACGTGGCCCGGGCCCCAACCCGCTCCACGTGAGCGTGGATCCCCTCCACGTGCGCGTGCGCCACATGGTCAGCGGGCATTTTATCCGTTTCCTTCTCTCTATGTCATGTAGTGTTGGGGGTACCCCTAACCTTTCTTTCTTACAGCTTCCGTGATAGCCATCATCCATGATATAATCTATCTACAATCCGCTCACGGAGGAGAGAGAGAGAGATGGGGTTGCCTGGTTAGAGAGAGAGAGATGTACAGGCTCATATATTTGGATAAGGGGGGCCTTAGCTCCTCATTGGATTCCCCTTGCTGTGTCCTATCCATTTCTCGGTGCTGCATCTTCGCCCATCCTTCTCTCTCCCTCTCTCACCACTTGTTTTGGTGCTCTCTCTCTCTCTCTCTCTCTCTCTCTCTTCCCTTGCACGAAGTTCATAATTGCTCTGAAAATGAGACTAAACAGGAGATGGAATTTCAGTTTTGTATCTACATAGTAGTGTTATGTGCTTGTAGGCCAAAAACAAAACTGAATGCAGTAGCTTGCTCCTTGTGTTGCTATTATCTTCCTACAATAAGAACCAAGGGGGAATATTTCATCTTAAAAGGCAAGGGCATTTTTGCATCAGCCGTGCATGCGTGGAATAAAGTCCATTTCGTCTATTCGAGCTAGGGAGTCGGATTAGATTGTTCAAACGTCGGGACGGGCTTCGGTCCGCGTCTGAAAAGCCTGGTCTCGAACAGGCCTGGTCCGAAAAATGACTTTTCCCCATTAAAAATATCATTTTAATCCTTTTTGGAATAAAACATAATATTTAGTTCATTCGAGAATAAAAAATATTTTAAATTATTTTTATTACATTTTAGCGGGCTTTCGAGCCAGGCCTTGAACGGACAGGTCTAAGCCCAGCCTAGCCCAAAAAAGGACTTCCCCCGTTAAAAATATTTTTTAATTCTTTTTGAAATAAAGCGTAATATTTAAATATTATTATTATTACTACTACTACTACTACATTTCAACGACCTTTCGAGCCAGAAATGAAGTCCCGAGCCATATCCGGCTCGGGCCACGTCATCTATGAACAACTCTAATTTGGATCCTATGCTATAATACAGAGGATCACTGTATAAACAGTGATCCATATGAGAGTGTGAACAGTCCTTGACAATTGTACTACAGCAACACACTGTAGCGCTAATCTGGTCCTTTGCATTTCGATTAGCCAGTGGATATCGACTTAAGCGTGACACCCCAGATCCATTTCCTCGAGCTAGAGCTACCAAACCAGCCGTACATTTTAATGACGTAAATACATTTCCTTACAGTAAAAGCCTCTCACTTGCGTCATCTACTCGTATCCATCTCGCCCTCTCTCTCTCATTACCACCTCACAAGAACGTCGACACCGTCAGAAATTAATTTACTCCCTCGAGCACGAGAAAGTCCCAATGCCACGTCACTCTGTATATCCAATAGTGTCCAGGCTCTGTACGTAGCCGTAGTAGCTATCTCCTTGTCCACGTACGTAGGCCAGGCTCTATCTACGTTTCGTGGTCCATTACAAACTAAAGACGCCACCGCTCCAGATGGTAACTACAATTACTGCATGCCTCACGTATGCAAATGCACCGGACCACAGCTTGTAGAAGCTACCACAATATCATCTTATATCTGAACTCCCATTCTATCATCATCTTAACCATTGAAAACATTTAGGTCTCTAAAAATAATTTTAGTAATTAATGATAACAATGTGTTAAGAGACTAACGTGTGTGTTAAGATGTTTTAAATGTTTAGTCCCGAATTATGGGTGACAACATGAAAATAAAAATACAAAGACGATGAAGGATTGGCATGTCTCAAGGCAAATGTTTTGTAGCCTAATAGACCTTTTATAATTCTTATTGGTCTCGGTGTTTGATGGAAAGACCGGATTTATAAGCTAGACACCGTACTATAAAGATGGATCATGACTAGTAGCTTGAAAACTTATGATGTACCACTTTGATCAACTAAGAGTCATGCATTGCATTTAGAACAACATCTGAAAAAATATCAGTAAAAACGGTATGACAACACCTGAGGAGCGGTAGTACCTCAGTGCGGTAGGACTGATTTTTAGCTGGCGGTACGTTATTTCCAAAGAGCATGCTTTTGGACATTTTTCCTCCCCTGGAAAACGGTAGTTCCGATTGAGCCGAGCGGTACTACCGTCGTGCAGTAGTGCCGACCCATGTGAGTGTGGTACTACCGCTCCTAACTGGTGGCCCCAGAAATGGTTGTGGTCGACTCCTTATCCTTTGCTCTTCCTGTTCATTGCAGTCCAACTGACCATTCACCCCAGAAACCACCAAGTCTCTTCTCTCTTCTTCCTCAAAACTCAAATCTTCAAGGGGATCTAAGGAAACTTCAAGTTCCTACCATTCTCAAGTGCTTGGCAGCCTTTCACTCCCATTCCCCTAGGTAATCCTTGTTGGAATCCTCTTTTTCCTCCTGTTTGTTACCTTTTTTAATTATAGGGCTAAAAGCAAAATATGCATGATTTAATCAATTTCTTTTAGGCAAAATGATTGGAACTGGTATTTGGTGACATATTATGTCTATTCCATGACTTTTCTCATGTCAAATACCTGCTAGATGCAAGCTTGATAAATGCCCTAGGAATTCCCTGTGGGTGCGGTACTACCGCTCCAGTAGAGAAAAATTAAAATTATCATGCTCCTTTACTTCAGTCCTGTCCTACCTTGTCCTAATTTTCTTTTTCTCGACTCAGCAATTATGCCAAGAACTAAAACCTCCATGCGCAAGAATGCCACATCCGAGAGAGAACCGAAGGATCGCTATAAACCTCAAGCGACTCAAACAGGTCCATCTTCCTCTCGTCGCAAGGCAGCATCGTGAAAGTTAGTTTCAAGAGCAGCCCCTGTTACATGAGAAGACATCGACTATGAAACTGACTCGAGTGATAATGAAGAAGAGGATGAGAACTATTCTCAAGGGCAAAATGAGGATAACGATGAAGATGATGATAACATGGTGGAGGCCGAAAAGCCAAGGATAAATCTTATACAAATCACAAGTGACAACTGTGTGCTTCTTCGCCACCCAAATCAATTTAAGAAACTGGCAAGTTCTACGGATTCGAGATTCCACACCCGGTTTCAACAAGAGGTGTACGCCCAACTCTACAACCATCACCGACAGTTTGTGGACCATGCACAAGTATGTGGATTGGGCGCAATTGAACTCTCTTAATCGCTTTGCTGGCACATACCGTCTATTCTATGCAGCGGGATTACAAGAGATCGTGGCACTAAAATGCGATTACCAAGAGGACACGATCCAACAATTTTATGCCACAGTCTATGTCTCCCCGGATTTCGATTGTTTGGTGTGGATGACGGGAAACCAAAGAGTGGAAGCTTCTAAGGCCGACTTTGTGCAAGCTTTAAGGACCTACTCAAGCTCACAAGAAAAAGCTTATTCTCATAGAGCTCTTCAGACCCCGGCGTGGTGTACCTTCTATAACGAGAATGTGATATTTACACCTGGAAAACTGGCAGGTCTTCTTCCTTTGCCGAGCTTGATCAATCGTATCATAAACCATACTTTCTTCTCAAAGAGCGGAAACTTCGATGCTATTTGCGGGTATGCTTGGAATATCATTGATTACATCATGCAAGAACGTAAGTTTGATGTGGTCGACTTGATCATAAGAGAAATAGCATCATCCAAGAATGACAGGGTCAAACGTATTTACTACGCTCCCTATATTATGGCTCTTATCATGAGGAAGTCGCACTTCCGTGGCCGGCAGTTCATAAGCCTTACAAGCCAAGGAAAGGGCCCCTAGTGCCAACCGCAGCCCCTCCTCGTGCTGAAGTGCAAGAGCAAGAGCATATGCAAGAACAAGTTCAAGCCTCCGATCCCGTGCTTCAAGCATTGAATTCCATCAATTCTACACTTATGGAAATTCGGGATGCTCAGTTTGAGGCGAACTATCAGCTTGCAGCATTGACTTAGCACGTGAGTGCGCTTGAGCGTCCATCCTCCTCCACGTCTTTGTAGCTGGCGCGACCTTCCTCGCCACTTCACTATCATTGTCGTCGCCATCGTGATCCATCCCCAAACTAGTGGATTTTGGTACTTGATGCCAAAGGGGGAGAGATCAAGGGGGAGCAAAGGGAAAAAAATGAAAAATGAAGCTCGTCAAGACTCTTATGATATCTTATATTCTATTATCTATTTGGACTTCTTTTGGATGTGATAAGATTGTAATAGTTAAGTTATTACACTTGTGAAGCTCCTTGACACTAGTGTTATGCTACATTATCAAAGTTTATGTTAAGTATATTTGTCATGTTGTGTTATCTCTTTACGCTTCATATGGTTAATCTTGACATGTTTCACCAACTCAATAAATAAAGGAAACTCCGCTAAAATTTCCAAAAAAAAAAATCCACACATGTGCATGAAAATCACTTCATGAACCTATATGTACATGTTTAGAGAGTGTTTTGTTTATTTGTTGATTCACTTTAAAAGCAACTAATTCTTTATCTCCCTTGAGCCCATCTCAATAATTATTTGCAAATCAAAAGTCAAAACAAGAATATGCAACTTATTTCAAACTTGGTGTATATTCAAACATTTCAATTCATTTATATTGCTTAGGTTGTCATCAATTACCAAAAAAGGGAGATTGAAAGCATCTAGACCCCTAAAATGATTTTGGTAATTAATGACAACAATGTGTTAAGAGACTAACGTGTGTGCTAAGCTGTTTTAAAGGTTTAGTCCCGGATTATGGATGACAACATGGAAATGGACATGCAAAGACAATAAAGGATTGACATGACTCAAGACAAATGTATTTTCTAACCTAAGAACCCTTTTATAATTCTTACTGGTCTTGGTGTTTGGTGGAAAGACCGGATTTATAGGCTAGACGTCATACTATAAAGAGAGATCTTGGCTAGTAGCTTGAAAACTTATGATGTGCCACTTTGATCAACTAAGAATCATGCATTGCATTTAGAACAACATCTAAAAAAATATCAGTAAAAATGATATGATCGCACCTAAGGACTGATTTCTAGTTGGCGGTAAGTTATTTTCAAAGAGCATGTTTTTGGGCATTTTTCCTCGGTAGTTCCGATTGAGCTAAGCGGTATTACCGCCGTGCGGTAGTGCCGACCCATGTGAGTGCGGTAGTACCGCACCAGACCGTAACGACTAGTTCAGAAGCATTAAATGAACAACACATTATCATTGAACCCTAGGTGCGGTAGTACCGGTTGATATATGGCGATAGTGCCGCACCCATTGATTTTTTGGGATCTTGCCCCCAAACGGTCGAATTTGTGATTGGGGGCTATAAATACCTCCACACCAGCACCAAGATCTTGAGTCCTGACCTCATTGAATACCTTAGAGCCACTGGTGCATTCTGTATTACTCATTGGCTCATATTTTATATTTTGAGGTAGTTGAAAGAATTGAAGTACATGTGCATCATTAGTTGATCTTTTGGCACTTGATAACCTTCAAGCAAGGGCTGTGATTTGTTACTCTTGGTGTTTACCGGCACCTAGACGGCTTGGAGAAAGATTGTGTGGTGATCTCTTCAATAAGGTTGTGAAGAGGCCCGGCACCGGTTGTGAGTGGTTTGGTGTTCGCCATCTCCGGAGTGGAGAAAAAGTAACCCTAGTGGAATTGAGGTTCATTAGGCTTGATTCGTGGATCCGGTCTAATCCATTTGGGCTTACCTCAACGTGGACTAGTGAAGACCGGCAAGTCTTTGATACCACGGGAAACCATCGATTGTCTTCACTGCGGTTTTTCCCTCTTGTCTTTACTATTTTCACATTCACATTTCTAGCTATTTATGTGTGTAAAATTGCCTAGCTAAAACTGTTCTTTAGTATCGACATAGCCTTGAGGTGCTTTAGTGAATCATAGAATTTAGCTCTTGACTTGTGCTAGAATTTCATTTCAGCTTATTATTGCTCTAAGTGTAAATTAAAGGTTAAATTTTAGAAACCGTCTATTCACCCCCCCTCTAGTTGTTCATCCTTGATCCTACAACCATAGATGGTTAGCTTTGTCGTCGCCCATTGGTTTCCCGCGCTGATCAGAACGCTCAGATTATAGATTTGTGTTATCTGACAACAATTAAAAGAGGCACACAGTCACACGTAAGGCATACGATTTTTTTGGCTCATATGGCATTATTGACGGCACTAATAGCAATTTTGCCCCTCCCACCCCCCCTCCCGATGTTAATGCCAAAAAAATGACATCACAGAGCTATCGACAGCCAACACGTATCCAAGTCCGGTCCCCAGGGGGTCAGACTCAACCTCCACCATGCCCTAGAGGGCTGGACTCCACCTCGAGGGTAGTGCTGTGTCTCCAGGGCACGGCTGAGCGGCAGGGAGAGGATTAGGCACGATTTCCTTAAAAATGATTAAAAATATTTTTTGACACTATTTGAAACACTATTTAACACTTTGAAAAATATTTTTTCTTCTTGTTTTTTTACCTCGCATTCACAGCTTCAAATGTATTCACATGTACCCACAATTTTTTTTTCACACGAAATTACGACGCAGCACAACACACGCAACTTCAAACATGGGTGTCAACCGTCGCCATGGCCACCCTTCGCTACCCTTGGAGAGTCGATGGACGGTGATGGCCTGGTGCCCTCGCTCCTGGGGTTAAGTTGTCGCCTAATGGAAGATAATTCAAAAATGTCAAGTGCTTTGGATGCAAGAAGAATGACCACATTGCCTCGGTGTGCCCAAATCAAAAGGATGTCAAGTCAAGACATTCAAAGAAGAGGCAAGCCGGAATTGAGCAAGATAAGAACATATCAAGGGGAAGCAAAATCCCTACTTACTACAATTGCCGGGAAAAAGGATATTTTAGTAAAGAATGTCCCAAAGGTATCACTCCTAAGCCAGTTATTTATAATAATCATTATTTGCTTAGGAAGGATAGATATGGCAATGTGTTTGCTAGGAATGTTAACTCTCATAAAACTATTGTTAGGGCCACTTGGGTGCCCAAATCTATTGTAACTAACATTCAAGGACCCAACCGAGTGTGGGTACCAAAAGGTGCTTAAATGATTAATAGGTACTTGGAGAAGCATTGGAGATTTGGCTCACTCATGGAGAGGTGGATTCCATCATATGCAAAATATGGAGCCAAGCTTGAGGAAGATCAATTCATATCAAAAACCAATGCTATCTCGGTAACAAGTATTTACATTGAAGTATCTAGGCCATTATGCCTTGTGTAGGTTGCATTCATGTAAAATCTTAAAAAGGGTTGTTCATGCTCTTGTGCTAAAACTTGTTTATTGAAATCTTGAGCAAGATAGTTCTGGCACATTAAGGGGGAGTGCTAAATCATAACCATGCATATCACATCTCTAAATGTGCCTAAAGAAATTAAATGCTAGTAATGTTTTTAAAAAATGAGCCTTTTAGCCAAAAGTCAAAAATTTTATAACTATTAGTAATCCTTTAAAAAATTAGTTGCAAAATGTATACAAATGCTTTTCAAAGGTTTCCCAAAGGTTTTGGCTCAAGAAAAACCTATTTTAAATGAAAATGAGTTTCTAGCCAAAATTGTAGATCTTAGTTTCTTGTTTTTGACCTAAACTAGATCTTTATGTAAAATCTATTCTAAAAGGAATTTGTACTTGATCTCAAAAGGAAAAACCTAGAGTTGGCCATTCTAAACATTTTTGGTATTCAAAAGTATTTCAAAAAGCCAATCTATCAAAGGTTATTCGATTTTGAAATTCATCTAAAATCCAAGTTTGACCTAAATGGTCACTTTCTAGCACTTAAGTGAGTTTTGCCATTTGAGCCAAATGTATTCACATGAATAGGTTCATAATGGTATTAATGACTCATACATGCAATTGGTTGCTTGAAATACCCTAAATTGCTCAATTTGGATCTTTTGGAGAAAGTTCTTGAAAATGAGATTTCTTTTGCGAAAATAAAAGATTAATTCATAAAAATTATTTACTACTTGGAGTTTAAAGGGCTATATTAGTTGGAAATGATCCAAATATGTTTGTTTGATTGATTGTGTGAAAATTTGGAGCAATGTACAACAATTCAATCTATTCCCAAAAATCTTGTGCTGGAATCTGTTGGCAGTTTCAGACTCAAGCGGTCTGACCGACCATATTGGCGGTCTGACCGTCGTGCCCAGCGGTCTAACCGATTTCGCGTGAAGTTGTTTTTAACTTCACCCGAAGGGGTATTTTTCCTCATTTCCTCCTCCTAACCGAAAAGCCCTCTCTCTCTCTCTCTCTTCCTCTCGGCTGTATCATCATCTCCGACCTGGATCTCCCTCTCCGGCCATCTTCTTGAGGCTCCAAGGTGATCTTTGTGTTCCCCTTCACCTCCTCTTTTCATCCCTCCAAATGGTTTGCATTTTGATTGTCTCATTCTATCAAATCTTGAAACCCTAGGTGAGGGAGTATTTGTCAAAATCCGACAAGTTTGATCCCTAATTGCCTCAAGGCTTCATCTCCTCGGATTCCTCACCTCATCAACTTGGTAATTCCTCTATTCCAACTTGCATTCTTGTCACTTTGTAGATTTTCCCCAAAATCTAGGGTTTAACTTGTATGTGCCCTAACTCTATCAAATTGGTGGAAATCTTTGTCATGCAAGTGGATTAGGAATGTAAGAACATGTATTCACTATGCCATTGCCCTACATTGTAAATTTATGGCCTTTCTCCCAAAATCAGATTGCTTCTATGTCTGTGGCGGTCTGACCGCCCATCCTAGCGGTCTGACCGCCCGTGACAGAGAAATGAGGGATGGCAAAGTTGAATGCTTTGTTAATTCATTCCACGATATTTTCTTTGACACTTCGTGTAATCCTTTTCAGTGACCATGCCGCGCAAGATAACCGCCGGTTGACCGTCCCATCCTCCTCCGCCTGTTGAAGACTTTCCTGAGGAAGTGGATGAGCAAATGCATGATGCAGAAGTGGAAAGAACAGCGAGTGACAGCAACGACAATGACAACGATGAAAACTTTGAAGGGTCAGATGATGATGATGAGAATGAGGATGAGGAGGTTGCACCAGATCCAACCCCTTTCATTGGATTAGATGTGTCCAAGATAAAAAGTGAAAGGTATACTGCTTTACGACACATCAACTAGTTTAGATTCCCAAGAGATACTACTATGGAGATGTTTCACACTATGTTTCAGCAGAATGTCTATCATATCATTTATGCTCAGAAGAAATTTGCTAATCATAGATTTGTGAAGTGGAGTTATCTAGGGCAGAATCCAGTCTACAATGGTTTGTTTAAATGCATTCGAAGAGTAGGCTTAGATTCTTTGGTCTCTCTGAGTTGCAACTTTCATGCCAAGGTCATTAGACAATTTTATGCAACAGTCTATGTATCCCCTGAGCATGATCACCTTGTTTGGATGTCGGGACATGAAAAATTTGAAGCCTCCAAGAATGATTTCATGCTAGCTTTAAATTTAAAGGAGTCAGATGGGATAAATATACATGTTCAAGAATGCTTAGCTCTCACTCAAGTAGATGAATACTATGATCAGAATCATCCTTATACTGTTGGGAAGGTAACTAGACTGCTCCCTCTTCCCAGTATTGTTAACAGGATCATGAGAGCTACTTTCTTCCCCAGGAGTAGGAACAATGATGAGATTCATGGGAGAGCTTGGAATGTAGTCAAGTGCATTATGGAAGGCAGTAAATTTGATGTCATGGATCTTATTATCAAGGAGATTGCTACCTCCAAGGGAGATAAGAACAAGACTATCTATTTTGCTCCCTACATTATGAAGCTTATTAAGAGAATGACTACTTTTGACCTCCCTCTTGATATGGAGCATAAGGAGTATAGACCGAGAGATCCTCAACCTCAGACTCCTCCTCCACCTCAGGTGTCCCCTCCAGCTCCTCTTCAATCTCAGGGACAGGGATCGTCCTCACAGAGTCATCCAGTGCAGGCTCCTCATGATCAGGATGCAGTCCTGGCAGCCCTTGCTCGTCTGCAGTCCAGTGTAGACACTTTGCGTGCAGAGAACATTCAGAGGCATGAAGAGACTAGGACTATGATTGAGGATCTGAATGTGAGAGTGACTCGCATGGATGAGAAACTCACTGAGTATCAGCAGCAGCGTTTGCCAGTTGCCTATCAGAGGTTCGGTCGTGGTCAGCGCCCTCCATCCTTCACTCAGCGGGGAGATCATCCATCATCTTCGTCAGGCGCTCCTCCCACCTAGATGCTTAGTTCTCATATTTAGGTCGATAGACCTTGTTTTGTATGGATAAGCTTATGTATTACTCTTGTAATATCTTATGTAAGCTTATAAACCTTGGATGTTTTATTGCTTTAAGTCTCTTTTGGATGATGAATTGATTAATGCCTTGCTATGTGTTATGCAATCCTTTGTGTATCATCCAAGACTTGTGCATGTTGAATGATTGAATGACTATGTTATGGATTATGCTTCATTGAATATCCTTGTCCATAATGTGTTTGTAATTGTATCCTGTTGATGTTGCATGATATTCATATCTTGATTATCTATTGTCATGCTCCTTGGACCAATTATTTAGAGGAAACTCCACCAAAATTTCCTAAAAATCCTCTTATATGCAATGGGTGTTGTCTCTCATTCTTGTGCATATATTTAGGGGGAGTTTCTTCTCAATGGTTCTCATTTGAATGTGTTTCAAATCAAGTCTCTTCCTTACTAAACTCCTAGTTGGCCTGGTCTTAACCTACTTTACTCTCTTAGGCCATCAAAGAAGAGTTTGTGCCATTAGTCTTTGATCAAAAATAATTTTTAATCAAGACTGTCTTTTGGTCACCAGCGATCTGACCGGCCGACCTGGCGGTCTGACCGGCCATTATGGCGGTCCAACCGGCCAAGGTAGCGGTTTGACTGCCTGTGTCAGAGAATTGGCACAAAGAAAATGGAAATTTGACCAAAATAAAATGAGTTCTTTTGCCAAGCTCTTTATTCTGCTTTATCTGTTTATTGGCTTGATTTTGTTTTGGCTTTTTTTGGGTGCTTAATGCCAAAGGGGGAGAATGTTTATATGATCAATATATTTGAATTCTCTCTTGTGCTTTCACCTTTAAGGCATATATTGCCAAAGGGAGAGATTTGGACTCTCTCGAGTTATGTTTTGTTATCACCTTTTCATGCATAATGCCTAAAGAAGATAATTCAAATTGCTTAGTATCATGCATGATTGTAATTCAATAGTTTAAATTCCTATCTTATGTTGATTATTATCCAAATATTGTTATTGATAAATGATTTGTCATCAATCACCAAAAAGGGGGAGATTGAAGAATCTAGACCCGCCATTATATGTTAATGGAGTGTTTTGGTGATTAATGACAAATGCAATTGTGAGACTAACTCTCTTATTGTTATATCTCATGATTAGTCTCGTTTGGATATAAAGAACAAAAGAGGTATGCATTCTACTTTGTATTCTTATATCCTGTTGCATTCCTCGGATCCAAAATATAGGTTGAACTTCACCAAAAGAATTAACCTAAATATGTGCATATGTTCTTACTACATATTCATGTATGCACACATATAGGGGGAGTTCATTCTATATTTTGAGGTTTCATCAGTATTGATCCATTTTCCAGTTTCCACATATTTGGGATCTTTACTTTGAAACATATCCTGTGAATATACTTAACTTGCATAGTTAATATATTCATATGAGTATATAAGACTTGTGTAGTCTAAGTATACTTATATGTGAGTATAACATAACTTGTGTAGTTCATATGCACTCACATATCCTGGAATATATCTAACTTGTGTAGTTAATACATTCATGTGTGTATATGAGACTTGTGTGCTCATATATTCTTTGAGTATATATAACTTGTGTAGTGGTTATATACTCATACCATTCTATATTCAATTACTTGCAATTGAAGTGATTATCATCAATTACCAAAGAGGGAAAGATTGTGGTATCTTGTCCCACCATTATGAGTTAATGGAATGGTATGGTAAGTAATGATAATCATATTGTTGGAACTAATATTTTCTATAAGTTGGATGAAATAGGTTATGTTCCATGAGGTTCACAATTTGGGATGACATCATGTGTTGATGCGCATCAAGTTCAAGATGAAGGAAATCATCGTGTGTCGATGATGTTCGTAAAGAAGATATGATCATGTGTTGATCAAGTCAAGAGAAACTTCATCATGTGTTGATGAAAGGTAAGCAAAGGATGTCATCATGTGTTGATGAGCATCAAGTCAAGAACCCTGAGTTGAAGCAAGGATGTGTGTCGTCAGGCTTCAAGAAGATGTTAAAGGCAAATGTATGACTAGCTAGGGCTAAGAATTTGTTCCTAGTCTTTTACCGGTCTTGGTGTTTGGTTGGGAGACTGGATTGCTAGTATAGGTTGCCGTACTATTAAGAGGGGTCTTTTACTAGTAGCTTGAGTTAGTCATGTGTTGATAGCTCATTGTGTTTGCTCTAGCTCATCTTAACATGTTGCCAACATTTGCAAATGTGTTTTGCAAATAGTTGTGGCTCATGGATAACCCTTGTAGCATGTGACTTAAGTCTGCGAATGTGTTTTGCAAATGGTGTAAGTCCATGTACCTTATTCCTTGTAGTGTGATCCTATAAGTTGGCAAATATGTTTTGCAACTTGTTGAGAATCTCACTTGAATCCTTGTTTGCATCGCGCATCAATTTGGCAAATGTGTTTTGCAAATTGAGTTGAAGCGGAATGCAATTTGAGGCATTGATTCTAAAAGTTGGCAAATGTGTTTTGCAACTTGTTGAGAGTCTTGTCTTTAACCTTGTGTGCATCTTGCACCAAATTTGCAAAATGTGTTTTTGCAATTTGAGTTGATGGAAAAATCAAAATGCACTTTTGTTTGCTGCTGGCGGTCTGACCGCCAGTAACGGCGGTCTGACCGGCCGCTATCACTACAAAGGCTGTGCGATTGAACCGCGCTTATTTTTCGGCTCAACCGATGTGCGGTTGTTCCGATTTTTGTGTGGCGGTTTGAGTTTTCCAGAAGAGATGTTTTCTGGTCCTTAGCCTTTTCTGTGAAGTTTTCTGGAGCAGTCAGACCGGCGTCTATTGAGTGGTCGAGGGTGAAGGGCGATCGACCGCCATTAGTTGGCGGTCAGACCGGCTGTGAGCTCAACGGCTAGTTTTATAGCCGTTGGAGCTAAGGGCGGTCAGACCGGCCATTACATGGCGGTCAGACCGATTTCGTCCAGATTCTCTGGAATATTTCCCCAACGGCTAGTTTTTGTGTGTGGGCTATATATAGCCACCTTGGTCGGTTGGGAGAGGTTGCTGGTTGTGTGCTGGTGCCCATAGACATTCCATTGAGCAAAGAGCAAGCCTCTCATTCTCTTTTGTGCATGTGTTGCACTTAGTGAGGTTAGAGAGCAAACCCTAAGTGCATGTGTTGCCTTAGGTAGTGGATTTCGTATCCATTTGAGCTTAGACACTTGATTGGTTCAAGTGAGCATTGGAGACTTGTTACTCTTAGTGTTTGCCGACACCTAGACGGCGTGGTGGCGTCGTTGCGCCGGTGAGCTTCTCAAAGAAGATTGTGAGAAGACCCGGGCGGTTTGTGAGTGGTGTGGTGCTCGCCATCTCCGGAGTGGAGGAAAGAACAACCCTAGTGGAGCGAGGTGTTGGTTCGGTTTGGAACCGGTCCAAGTGGTTGGACTTACCACGGAGGCAGGTGCTCAATTCGTGGAGCCGGTCCAATTAGTTTGGGCTTGCCTCAACATGGATTAGGAGAGACCGGCAAGTCTCCGATCACCATGGGAAAACATCGCTGTGTCATTTGTGGTTTGATTACTTGTGTAATTTATATTACTTGTATTAAATTGCTTAATTGTATGTGTATGATTGCTATCATTTATATAGTCTCATATTGTTGGTGCACTTAGTTGAACCTAGTTGATTTAGGCTTTAATTGTGCAAAACCGTATTTGTATTAGCTTCCGCATTAGAAATCGGTTTTAGCCAAAGAAGTTTTTAAAACGCCTATTCACCCCCCCTAGTCGGCCTCCTCGATCTTACAGGCTCTCAAGGCTCTAAGGATGTTAAATGAACACTAGCTCCACGTCCTTGAGCAGGTGAGGGGGTATTTATACCCCCACCAACAAATACTAGCCGTTGGGACAGAAATCCCAAAATTTCAGCGAATTGCGATACTACCGCCGGCTAAGGGCCGGTACTACCGCACCCTTGTCAGAGCTCTGTAACGGTTATAACAGAGGCATTAAAATGCTCTGACATAGTTGTTGAAATCGTGGCGCGGTACTACCGCCAACTATCATACAGTACTACCGCTCACGCCGGTCGTACCGCTCATAAGTGCGGTACTACCGTTCCAAGTAAATTCAATCTCAGCTGAAAAATATACTTCTCTGGAAAACATATACCGCTCCATTAAAATCGGAATAACCGTAGTGCGGTAGTACCGTTCAAACAACGCTGGTACTACCGTTCTCAGGGTTTTGCAAATCTAGCCAAAATGGAGCTTCTCTGTAGTTTTTATACCGCCACAAAACAATCGAAACAACCGAGGAACGGTAGTTCCGCTCACTATTTGCAGTACTACCGCTACGCAGTAGCGACCAGAGAACTTAGCAAATTCAAACTAGACACGTGGACGGCTCAGATCAATTGGGTCGTTCGGACCACCTTTTTAACCATACGATCAAGGATGGTCCGAACAGCCCACGGTATTACCGCCAAGTAAAATGCGGTACTACTGCTCAATGGTAATTCCGCTTAAAACGCCGGTATTACTGTGCCACTAGTTGCTTGAAATACCCTGGTTTTATGTACCGCCTTTAAACAAAAGGAATTACCGCAGAGTGGTACTTCCGCTTTAACTTGCGGTACTACCGCAACACAGAAAATTTAGACAGCGCACTGAAATGAACTGGCCACGTGGACAGCCCAGATTCATTAGGCCGTTCGGACCACCTTTTAAACTGTTAGATCCAGGTGATGTTCGGACGGTCCGATCAGCCCACGGTAGTACCGCCAACTAATATGTGATCATACCGCTCAACGGTAGTTCCGCCATTAAACCTTTGGTACTACCGCTTGTGCTGTCAATTTTTAGAAAACTTTCCAATTCAAATCCAAAATCAAATTCAAATGCATGCATGATCCTAAATTGATCCATAAGGCACAAGAACATGCTATCAAGTTACTAGTCATGATCCCTCTTAATAGTACGGCATTTAACCTATAATCCGGTCTTCCAACCAAATCTCCTAAGACCGGTAAAATACAAAAGGATTCTAGACTACTTGTACCTTGACCTTGAGTCATCTTGATCTTCATGTAGTCCTTCAGCATGCATCTTTAAATCATCAAACTTACCAATGGGACTTAACCTTGTAAATACTCAATAAACACGTTAATCCCATATTCTCATTAATTACCAAAACAATTTTTAGGAGCCTAGATGCTTTCAATCTCCCTATTTTTGGTAATTGATGACAACACAACTAATATGTGAGAAAGATTATTTTGAATATACCATTTGTTTTGAAACAAGTGTATATTCTTTTGATGATTTTAATAACAAAATAATTCTTGCAATGAGATCAAATGAGTTTAGAGAATTATTTTCTTGTTAGAGCCAAAATAAAGAAAGCTTTCCCTAAACATGTGCATATAAATGATAGAATATTTTTGCAAACACATGTAGAGATTTTTTAAATTTTGGTGGAGTTTCTTTTGCATGAAAGAACTTGAGAAATAAAATTGCAAGGAACAAAATAAAGATTGCATTGCATAAGCATATTATAAAACATCAAGTTCAACAAGATAACAATAAACCATAACATAGTGATAAACCATTACAAGCACATTTTCAAAAGGCACAAAATACATCACATATACTATATATAATAGTAGCAGTCTAGCTCCCCCTAAATCATTCTTCTCTTCTTCTCCTTCTCCCCCTTTGGCATCAAAGTACCAAAACAAATCAAGTCACTTGGATTCGAGGGGAAGAGGTGCATCTGAGGAGTCAAATCGAGCCGAGTCAAGAGACTAGAGCAGGAGCAGGAGGAACTGGAGCTTGAGGGACTGAAGCAGGAGCTAATGAAGTAGATGCCGGCCTAGATATAGGAGGACGACGAGTGTAGCGCTGAGGAGTAGTCATCAACTTCTCCATAGAGTCAATAGTCTCTGCCATGGCAGCTATCCTATTAAGGGTCTCATCCTGAAAACCATGTTGAGCTAACTCCATGTCAGCAAGCTTGTTGTGAATCTCATTTTGAAAACCAATCTGGGTTGTCTTCATTTCTTGCAAAGTGTTGAGAATCAATTGTTGATTTTGAAGAATCTGTACAAGTGTCACTTGATCTTGAGCACCAACTTCAACTGCCTCCTCTGGAGTATCTTTTTCTTGCTATTCTCTGCGAATTGGATGACCTTCCCTAGGCTTACATGGCTTGTGAGGAGAACCCAAACCTCCATGATACTCAAACTTGCTAAGTATCAAAGCCATAATGTTGGGAGCATGGTAAATCCTCTTGAATGTATCATTCTTTGAGTTAGCTATGCCCTGAATGATAACATCTATTACATCAAATTCTGTTCCATTCATAATATTGTCAATAATATTCCAAGCATGCCCTCTTAAAACACCGGTATTACCGTGCCACTGGAAAACAGCCAAGTCCAAAAATGTGTCTCACTGGTTTTTATGTACCGCCTTTAAACAAGAGGAATACTTTCGCTTTAACTTGCGGTACTACCGCAACACAGAAATTTAGACAGCGTACTGAAATGAACTGGCCACGTGGACGGCCCAGATTCATTAGGCCGTTCAGACCACCTTTTAAACCGTTAGATCCAGGTGATGTTCGGACGGTCCAATCAACCCACGGTAGTACCGCCAACTAATATGCGGTCATACTGCTCAGCGGTAGTTCCGCCATTAAACCTCTGGTACTACCCCTTGTGCTGTCAATTTTCAGAAAACTTTTCAATTCAAATCCAAAATAAAATTCAAATGCATGCATGATCCTATAAATTGATCCATAAGGCACAAGAACATGCTATCAAGCTACTAGTCATGATCTCTCTTAATAGTACGACATTTAACCTATAATCCGGTCTTCCAACTAAATCTCCTAAGACCGATAAAATACAAAAGGATCCTAGACTACTTGTACCTTGACCTTGAGTCATCTTGATCTTCATGTAGTCCTTCAGCATGCATCTTTAAGTCATCAAACTTACCAATGGGACTTAACCTTGTAAATACTCAATAAACACATTAGTCCCATATTCTCATATTATTATTAATTACCAAAATAATTTTTAGGGGCCTAGATGCTTTCAGAGTCGAAGGGTATGGTTACGGTATTATATGATCTGCATGCCAAACATTTCACTCGGTTAGTTCATATATATGCTTATCTAACCTATGGTACAGTACGACATTAAAAAAATGTCATCCACATTAAACCGACAAATTAACAAAGGCATTTCCCTCAGTTGGTTCAAAGATATGCTTATCTAGTCTATGGTACAATACAATATTAAAAAATGTCATCCACATTAAACCGATAAATTAACAAAGAATGTACCAAATCACACCAAACATGTCCGATTTTCTATGCTTTATGCCTGATTTTCAAATTAACAAAGAATGTACCAAATCCAACACGCGCTTTTCTTTTATGCTTGATTTTATATGTATTATCACATGTGCCAAATCCAACACCAAACATGGGAAGGGGTGCCCGCGCAGTCGCACCAAGCGTGAGTGCACATGCACCCCGCCGTCGTGGCCGGTGACAGTGTACTACTGCCGCCGCCGCAACCAGTGATGGTGTACTACTGTTCGTCGCAGCCGCCTCGTCAAATAGTGTTTCACATGCACCGTCCATCAAGTCGCTGAGCCACCGAGGGTAGCAAAGGGTGGTGACGACGACGGTTGACACCCATGTTTGAAGCTGTGTGTGATGTGTTGCGCCGTGATTTCATGTGAAAAAAATTGTAATACGTTTGAAGCTGCAAGTGCAAGGTAAAAGAAAAGTAAAAATATTCGAAGGAAAAATATTTTTAAAAGTGTTAAATAGTATTTTAAATAGTATCGAATAGTCTTAAAAAAAATTAATCGTTTTTTTGACCAAACTGCGCCTAATCCTCTCCCTCACGCTCTACTATGCCCTGGAGGCACGACACTGCCCTTTGTCGTGCCCCTAGGGGTCGGACTCGGCCTGGTCCTAGTCCGTGCCCCAGGATCCCAGATTTCACACGTGGCGTGCGGGTTGAGTCTGGCCTCCTAGGGCATGATAGAGGTTGAGTTCAGCCTGCTAGGGACCTAACTTGGCTAGGGCATGGTAGAGGTTGAGTTCAGCCTGCTAGGGACCGTGGCTATGTGTTGGCTGTTGGTAGCTCCGTGATGCCATTTTTGACATTGACATTGGGGGGGGGGGGGGGGGGCAAAATTGTTATTAGCGTTGTCAATAATGACATCTGAGCCAAAAACTCAAGGCATACTATCGAAGGAAATCACACGCGAACGCATACAGAAAATGGCCATCGCATAAAGGAGAATGAAAGACCGTTCCTCTGTACACTATAGTGCCAAAGCCGTTGAAGCATCCACAGTGCACAATGTTGTACCCTGAACCAGTAGCGAATCTAGGACTAAAATTTAGAGGGTGCTAATAGGACTTTGCCTTTTGACTGCGCTGCCGCCTGCCTACCAGGTCACACGCTACCCTCCTGCTTGATTGCCAGCGCTGTCTACCCACCCTGCACATAGATCTACGTTGTCCGACAACAATTAAAATAGGCGCACGCTGTGACACGTAAGGCATGCTACCGAAGGAAATTACATGAGGACGCATACAGGTCCACATACAGAAAATAGTTATTGCATATCCATGCAGACAGGGGCGGAGCTAGGTGGTGTGCCCGGTATACACTGGCACACCTAAAAAATTTAAAAACTTGCAGAGTATATAGATATCAAGACTAAGTATCAACCTATTAAATAAAATTTAAAACTTATATATGAAATGTGCACACTCGTAGAAAGCTTTGCTCGGCCAAAACTTTTTAGCTCCACCACCGCGTGTTGTACCCTGAACCTGCCGCTTTGCTGTGCCAATATTATATGCGGCCTCTCCAAATCGCCGCATTCCTCCTTCCCCGTTGCCATCCATGAGCCACGCATCCTCTCGTGTTCCTGCCAATCGACACGATGGGATACTGCGACCCCGCTGCGCATGACAACGCCGCGGCATGTGAGCGGAAGCCCGGCATGCAGTGTCGCAGGCCGGGCGGGCCCTAGCTCGGGACCTAGCTCTCGATCTCAAGCTGACTAGCTCCCTGCATCTTCTCGCGCATGACAAGTGACTGACGAGCTAACAACAATGTTTTGTTTCGCACTGCCCCTCCCTGCCTAATTATGTAAGAAAATTCACAATGTGTCTCTAAATAACTAAATGATTTATAATATATTACTTATTGTGATGCTAATATATGGATTTATGGTCTATATGTTCACCCGTGGTATATTATAAAAATTCAAAGTTATTCAGTGACATATAACGAATTGCTCAATCACGTGATGAGAGACAGAGAGCGGGGCTAGGTCTAATTGACTCTTGAGCAGCCGAGCTGAGCTGAGCTCCAAGCCAATACTCCTATCTGCTGTTCTTGTGACGCTGCTGCGGTTGTGTGGACAGGCATCATTGCAAGTCCAAGATGCCTCTCATGATCTCATCCGTTCCACAATACATACGCATACGCCTTGCCTTTACTTCTCCCCCGCTATGGATGAATAAATGCGATCACATCGATCCATCCGTCCGTCCGTCCCCACTGTAGCATCCCGTTCCTGATCAGGAGCCTACCAATGGCTGTTGCGTGCGCACTTGCACAGTGCTCTTTGCCCCAAATCAATCAATGCATCACGCATGCAACTCGCACTTGCGGTTGCCTCGCAAGGGCTTGCGGGAGCTCATGTGGGGTGTGTGAGGCTGCGAGAACAATGGCCACCTTGAGCTCCCCATCATGAGAGAGGATGTAGAGGGAGGCACAGTGACTCTGACTGAAGATGGAGCATTGCAGTGAATGCCAGCTTGCTATTTTTTTGGGGTGCATCGAAGAAAAAATGCAGAGATCTACGGTGACTACCATTAGGGTATTGTCTCTACCGAATGATTTAAAATGAACGATCTAGATCGAACGATCGAGTACCAAAGAGAACGGCAAAGTCGCTACAGTAAATACGCACTGTTTCTGCCGCGTTTTGCTAAGGTATTACTGCAGAGTGCTGTTCGCGTCGTGCTCTTGCAGTAGCAGCAGAGAATCCGGATCTTTTTTTAGGGTCATTTGTCTCCTGGTGCTCGTCTAACTGGCATGGAGCTGAAATATTCCTGCCAGCACAACCAAATACAATATACTATCAGTGCTACAAAAGGCTGTAGCAAATTCAAATACAAGGTGTTCCCCAGTGCATGGGTCAGACACTGCAGCTGGCTGCAATTCTGTATGAGGGCAACAGCTAGTGCCATCAGATTTGTCACATAAAAATTCCAACCAAGAACAGTTCGTCCACAATCCACATGATCACACAGATCTCAAATCAGGCTGAAGAAAAGCATCTCAAACCAAGCAGAATTAGTTGGGCATGGTGAAGCCAAAGTGTTGTCCAAACATGCATGTTCACTTTAAACAGTTGTAATCACAACGAACATGGATGATATATCAACAACAGTTTCTTCCAACAATAGTCAGAAGAACTGTAGATGGGCCTATATTTAACGACTACACAACATGGGCCCTTCACAGAATAAATGAAATTACATGGTGTAGGAGGGTATTGAGTACAAGACATGGGTCCATCTGCACGAAGCCCATTAAACCTGCTGGTACACTGAGCATTCAAAATTTCACATCCCAACAAACATGTTGACTGTATTCATGAACTCTACAATCTACAGCCGAGTTTGGACAAAGATATTATACACAAATAAAAATTATCCTGTTTCGCCAATCCGGAGAGGCCTCAGTGCTGAAATTAAAAAAAAAACCTAAGCAAGAGAACATTCTGTAACCCCTGGAAGGCTCCGAAGCAACGTCTTTGGGACTATCAACCGAGGCTGTCCAGTTTCAAACTGACTAAGAAAATACACTATCTCTGCAAGCAGGTTTGAGAAAAGTGTGATGCTCACCATACAGAAGGCTTCAACGATGAGAAATACCCATTGCCATTTGTGGAAGGAAGAACATAGATAGCCCTCTCTTGCTACAGCAAATCTAGAAGAGCTGGTTGCTCTGGTGACGCATTGGAATGAGGGGTCCGTGATGCTCGGGAGAGAGCTGATTGCCCTTTATTTCTACCACGCCCTCTTCCAACAGCAGCGGATGGAGGGGGGGCAAGCTTGGGTGGGCCATGTGTAGAATTCGTTGACAGTGATAGTGATGCAAAATCAGATTTTGGTTGCATGATGGCACTGGAACTACTTGGATTGGAGAGACCTGTGCTCAGTCCTCCAATTGGAATTCCAAACCCCAGAGCTGAGTTGCCCTGATTCAAATAGCTTCCAGTTGAGTTCATGCCCATTAAATTGGTACTGTTCGGTTTCACTGACCAGCTCATTTGGTTGGTTTTCATTTGCCCCAGAGAATTGTTGTTGCCACCAAAGCCCATGTTTCCTGTGTTCAATCCAGAAATACTATGGTTTGTGCTTGGGCCCTCAACCGCTGAAATAGCGGCAGCGCTGCTTGGTTTGGGGGGCCAGTTGGCAAAAGGATCAATATCATCAAGTCCATCACTAGACAGTCCTCCAGATTTACTCTCCTTGTTAAAATACAATGCCGCATTAGAGTCAGATGATGTGATTTTTTGAGGCGGCCACTCGATGTCAACAGGAACACATGAACCAAAAGTTTGAGGTCCTGAACTGGGTGCAAGAGATTGCGATAATGGAAGTGGTTGTGCAGGTGGGATTGTACCTGCTGTAACCTGACAGACTGTGGACGATTGCTTTGTTTGAGTACTGAAATCGAAAGGGAGTGTTGAGGGTTGCTTTGTTTGAATGTTGAATTCAAAAGGGTCTGTCAAGGGTTGCTTTGTTTGCGCACTGGAATCAAAAGAGAGTGATGGAGCACTGGTTTTCTTAGTAGGGCCCCAGTCTTCATCCCATGCAAGGGTGCTCTTTGCGGCTGGTATCTGTCCAGTTTGTCCTACGCCTCCTGACATTGGTTCAGAATGAATCCCATTTGACAATGAAGGCGATACTTTTATCTCTGTATTCCCATTATCGGTAACAGTTACACCACGCTTCTGTTCTATCTTGCTGCAGAAGTAGACAATAGTTTAGTTGATATATTGATAGCCGCATGGAGTATCATGGAAGATAGTAAATGGCACCTTGTGATATCCTTGACAAATAGGATGTACTTGGCAAATTGCTGTACATTCAGTTGCTGTGCTGTAAGCAATGGGAAGATGAGAGGAATCACATGTTCCGCAGCAAACTCAACACCACACTGTATCATTGACAAATGGGTTACATAGGGTACTGGTAAAAGCTAAATCAATCGGCATAGAAAAAAGGGTGCTCATAATTCAGCAATAGTAAATACAAAAATATCAAGAATTAACCTGTTTAAAAATTGCATTAGCAACTCCAAGGGAGCACATAAGGGTTGGCGCAGAATGGTCAACAGCTGTGCAACGTCGAAGGGTCTGCAAGATCTCCAGTATACCTACTTTATCCAAGGATGGAACAAGATCTCCTAAACAGCGCAAGGCATTGACTCGCACCTATATTTGCAGGGAACAATTAAGATCATAAGAAAGCAACAAAAAATATGGAACAATATAAAGTACAGAATGCTGCCTTCCTGAAAGTGAGGTGGAGTTACTAAAGCCAGCAGCAGATATTCGGAAAAATCGAGTATATAGAAAGAAGCAGAAATATAATGATAGAACACTAACATCAATTAAAAACTAAGAAGGCCCAACAGATGCACTACCCTACGATACACCGATACTTCGGTTTGCTATCGTTCCCGTACTAGATACGGCACCGATACGGTATCGCGGAGTATCAGTGAAATTCAGCTTTGAAAATAAATTTAAAAAACTCCCGATACATCGTCGATATGGCACAATACGTTTCCGATACGCGAAGCCCAACAGCAGCTCAAGGAAAGCCCAGCAGCCCAAGAAAAACCAGCAGCCCAACTGTTGTTAGCTAACCCTCATAGTCTCATCCTCCAGAGGACAAACCCTACATGCAGTCTTGCTCCAACCGCCGCTCCTCCATGCGGAGCTCCATCCCTCCTCCAGCTGCCGCCGCCCCTCCTCTGCCGACACCTGGAGAGCCACCACCGCCCCCTCCTCCAGCTGCCTCTCCTCTGCCGACGCTCCTCCTCTAGCCGCCTCTCCTCTGCCAACACTGCTCCTCCAGCTGCCCCTCCTCTGCCGACACTGCAACAAAGGCTTCGCTGCTCCCTTCCTCCTATGTTTGACTTTGTGTTGCATTTTCTTGTGATTTAGCAGTAGATGCCTAGATGAGACTGTGATTTGTGAGCTGATTTGGGTTAGCATTTCGCTTTAGGACGGCAAGTGGAAGCTCTCAAATTTCAATTTAATGATTAGTAAATATTGTCTACATGATTTATTTGCATGGACTGGGGAGGAATTGAGGAGCTCGATCGGCCCAAAAAATGGCTATTGGTTAGGATGCAAGGAATACTTAGTTTTCATCAAGGTAATCTCATTGTCTCAATCTCTTGTAGCCTCTTACATTTTTCTAATTTTTAAATACATATATACTCGACGTGTCCTTGTTTTTAGGAAATTGCGTATCGTGGTATCCGCATCACTGTACCGGTATCGCGTATCGGGGCAACATAGGCACTACCACATGACTAAAAATTAAGATCTACACTACTATATATTGCTAAACATTAATCCAGAAAACCAAATCGGCCAGAACAACAAACTTACTACTAGGCCTATTCTATAGCATCAATAAAATTATGACCATTAATAGGAAGATGTTTGGTAGCAGATCAGAAAAGAAACAAAAGACCTAACAAGCTGCACAATAAAGTGCATAAATACACAAGAAAATCGTATATTCAATATCACATGGCCCTTATCCTTTTCTTTTCTTTTTGTGTGCAATGTGCCTGCCAAAACAGGAAAGAAGACAGCAGTTTTCCCATTTATTTAACCATTTTATACAAATTAGCTCCTTTCGTCATAAATGTTATTTAATGTTTTAATGCATATTCATATTGATATGATCAAAGCTAACAAATAATTACCAAAATTATGAAATTAAATCATATATTATGCATACCGCAGCAACTGTTGTCTTTAGAGCTAATCCATGTACACGTGGCAGCACAGCCTGTTTCAGTAGCTGCAAGAAGAAACCATTGAATGAATACGCAATGTGGATGCTTTATTCATATCCTAAGTTCATTCGTCAAGCAAGAAATCATTCAAACAAACAATTTAGAAACAAAAAAAAAGAAGAAGAAATACACATGGTGGAGGGGGGTGGGACACAATCAAATGGTTAATATTCATTTTAGCAAAAAAAAAAAACAAGGGTAACCTTCATGTCAAGCTGACGAGACAGTGGCACCGTTCGTCGCAAAACTTCTTCCTGTAGCCGGGGATCGGTGTCATCATAGGCCCGTACCAGCATCGGAAGAAGATGAGATATCAAATGTTCCTGTGTGGCCTGCAAGGGGAACACAAAAACAAAATTAATCTCATCACAAATCCCAAATAAAAATAGAAACAATGGCAAATTCCAATAACTATAAACAATGGCAAATTCCAATAACTATAATTACCTTGTTAATGATGAGATCTGCATGCTTCACAAGCAAAAGAAGTGTTTCTCCTGATGCTGAAGTAAAAACTGGAACAAGTGCAGGCAGTGTTGAAAGCTCAAAATCACCTTTATCCTGCAAGGAAGCAGAAAACAACATTTTTTTCAGAAGTCAACATTAACAAAGAAATCACTAATAATATAGCTTGAAATGCACTTTGCTTTCAAAAACTCTATGAACTACAGAAATTGAGGAGTCATAATGGAATTACAATAATTCAACACTGGTAGTGCTGCAACAAGAGTGATCTAAACACACGAAATGAGGACTTACTCTAGTAAAACAACATATAATTGGATGAAAAGTGCTAGCACGATGAACGGCTACTGAGATTATGCGAAGTGTTACAGAACCATAACATCATGCCATTAACTAATAATCAGATAACAAAGTACGGTAGTTCATACTATTTGTCAAACAAAGAATCACAATTCATGTATTTGAAAAAGATATAATTAAGAAACAAGGAAGATGACCTGAGATTCTGCTATTGTCAGAACCATGGGCAAAATCATTGGCTGCATAACCATGTTGCGTAACTCAGCACAAAGAGGTGGAAGAACCTGGTTGCAAAATGTGAATCAGCTTACAAATAGCCAATAGATCAACAAACATTGTAAAGAAGCTTTTTTCTTGACAAAAAAAAAGGTTCCATTGCATACACATGCAAATGTAAGTCAGTCATCAATAGATTGAATGAAATTGTAAACCCGAAAAACAAGAGAATGCTGTTAGAATGGATCAACAAATAAAGTGATTCAGTTCTGTAATAAAGAAGTGAAAGTCAGGAAATTCAGGTGTGGACATCCTTTTCCTTAGTTTTCCATATCCCAACCTTTAGTTGCCAGTCTCTCGACAATTTTGACAATAACTAGAACTCCCTAAAACCTAGATCTTTGGTCTTGATCAGAGCTTCATAGCAATGGGGAGAATTGAGCATTAGGTAGTGGATTGAAATGAAAATTTTATAGAGCTTGAGTAGTTTATGGATGTTCGATTGTTCATGCAATAAATTTATATCAGGCAACTGGAAATAAGGCGGGGGAAAAACATCCACACATTTAATTAACCATACACAGGTTACAATGGCTTCTATGAAACATTACATTGACAAAGCAAATGGTGCTCACAGTTAGATGAGACTAGACTCTTCTGGAAACAGCATAGACCGGAACAAAGTACAGAGAATGGATTGTACATACTTTATAGCGAAGAACTCGGGAATCAAAGTCCTTCCACATATCCGATAATGCCTTCAAAAACTCTGTCTTCTGCATATTATCTCTCTCCTGAAAAGGATGATGTATTAAATCAGAACCATCTGTAGCTACCAAATTGTTATGTTGTCTCTTTCAGACAAACAACATTCTAGGGGATAATGATCCTGCTGCTGTCTTGCCAGGTATAACTGAAGCTTAAACTGGTCAAATTGTGATTCTTAGACAGCAGAGAAGCTTGCTTGGTACGCATAACAGTGAAACTCAAAACAAACTTATCTAGGAAAGGAATTGAAGGAATAATAAACACATACAAGCAAATGGTCAAGGAAACGAAGAGCGCGCAACCTTGTATCATCCCGGAAGAAAGAAGAGCCTATCAGACAAAAAAGGCAATATTTCAAAAGTATTTCAACCAATTATAAGTACTGTCTGCAATTAGCACCATCAGTGGGACCATCCAAAAACTCCATTCTACAAGGTCTTATGTCCCAAATAAGGGAAAAGTGATACTTTACCTGTAAAGGCCATAGCACTAGGGCGTGACACTGCATCAACTGACAGCATCCTTTGCAAATCCACCACCAAATCAGCAGGAATATTAGAGAAGGCTTCACTTGTTAAATATGTCAAGGAATTCATGTACTGCAAGAACAGGGGGAAACTTCAGAATATTTGCCCTATATGCAACATTAGCAGATGGTCTATTTGCAGAATTAAAAGAACAAAGCATGTAACATCTGTAGTCCAGACCATTGATACACAAAGAACACTTAGAATGGGTAAATATCACCATCCGGATTAAAGACATACCATTTTAACATTGTTATGGCAGTCCAGAAGTGGTCTACGAGCAACCAGGTGGTAAGCCAGACATCCAAAACTAAACATGTCACAGGCAGAGCCAACTTTAGAATCTCCACTTCGGACCAATTCGGGTGCAGTATAATTCAGAGATGGTTGAAGAGGTAAAGCTGTATCCTCAACATCATAGTCCTAAAGAGAAGTCAAGCAGATAAAAGGGGTTACGATTCAAAGCGTGGAAATGCTCAAACAAGCAGGATTAGAAAGCGGGTTCTAATTTTTATAAGTTGCTAACTACAGCAACAATGTCAGCAAAAAAAAAATGGTGTGCAAGGCACATGATTAGTTGCAAAGGATGTTCAAATTTTCACTAATAACTTAGGTGTGGAATATTGTAATAAAATTTAAGGATGGCTCGATGGTCCTGCATTGTGGAATCTAGTTAACAGTATCTTTATCAATTCTAGTATAATATTTCTGTTATGGATCTAAGAAAGAGAATACCTCTAAGAAAGAGAATATTAGCTAGTTAATATATCCAAATAAGTAACTAGAATGTCAAACTAGTGGTAATTACTAACTACTTACTAACCGAATAATGGAATTGCTGCGATGAGGTCAAACCACCAGTGGCTTGGTCAACAGAAAGAGCAAAACCAAACCCACCAAGCTTCCAAGATCCACTTGAGGTGATAAAGACCGTCTGCAAAAGAGACCAAATAATTACATTGTAGAACTTCAGGCATGGCACAATGAATGCCAAGTATGCCACTCTCATAATCAGCAAGACAGCAACATCAAATTCATGCAGCAGCAGAAGAATAGAGATTAAAAACTATTTAGGTATACTGCAGGATCATTTGCAGGTATTATAAGATTTCATGTGCTAGCAAGCCATCAGTTCAAAAAGTAACATTTATTAATTAGTTCCATATAAAGAGAATAATTTGTAGGAATCAATATGAGAAATATTGAATTGAGTATGTTTAGTATTAAGTGCAATTACAAAAAAGCGGGATATAATGGGCAGCTAGCCTAGACCACAGCATGGTACAGATGAACTTGAACTAACATCTTCACACTAAAGCAGAATCACTTCATTACATAGTTGAACAATTACATAAAATAAAACCAGCAAAACGACAGAGGATTATAATGGGTGCATGACAAAGCATATCAATAGCAGGAAACAACCATGCAGAAAATATAAGCAGAAGAAAGGTGCTACATTGCAACCTCAGGTGATATAGCTCGATGGGCAAGATGGGCATTGTTATGAAGAAAATCCAACGTCTCTGCAACTTGCAGCAATCCATGTTTAATCTCCAGTAGCCCCATTTCCTGGAACACAACTGAAACTAAGTAAACCATAGTACAACAGAAAAACATGATCATGCTTTGAATAATTGAATATGCAACCAATTGTCATACACCATTGAACACACAGAACTGTAAGAAAGATAAAATCTACAAGCACTCATTCACAGAGCCAAAAATATTTCCGACTTGACAGTCAACAGATCATTACTCGACAAACTTAGTCGATTGCAATCCAACTCCCTGAAATACCACATGAAACTAAGAATTTTACAATGGAAAAAACCACTACTGTCTGATTCAAACCCAGTGTTTGGAAAGTCAATCCTGTTTGTCTCCTATGGTCCTACCAAACGACAGTGGCGGAGCCACCATGGGGTCAAATGAACCCACAGTATTTTTAAGAATCAGTGTATTAGAAGTAATGGATTATATAACTTCCCAGATTAACCCCACTAAAGCTCCATTTGGCATCGCGGTGGATTATGATTCCTGTTTGCTGGAACCGCTTTCAGATATATTGGTGTTTGGTTAGCTGCTTTTTTTTTCTAGACCATGTTGCAAAAGGAAATATGTTGCATTCCAAATAACAGAGAATATGTGACTAGATAATAGTATATACGCATGCGAGAAAATAAGGAAGGATCCAACACTGTATGACATAAGTTGTTAAATTATAATCTAATTTTGCCAAACAATGTGCTAGATTTTTTTCCAACTGCTTTTCCACAACAGCTTATAAAATAAGCGCAGCAACAGCAAACTAGCCCTAAAGGAAGTTAATTGTGAAGAAAGGATTGTCGTAAACTTTTAGAAGTATAGTAACCATGCCCAAACTGATACTGCTAGTATGCTTCAATCAAATCACCAATTTCCCAAACTCTACCCTTTGTAGCATCTAATTAATTGCGGAGGTCCAAGGCTAGACATCTAGGCACGCCGGAAAGCAAACAAAAGCACGAGACATCACTCCGTACCATGCCCTTGAGCTCCTTGGGCACCTTGCCCACGTTGTCGAGGCATCCGAGCGCGTTGGCGACGGATGCGAACACCGGCTCGGTGGCCATGGCCATGGCGGCCTTGGTCTCGTCCAGCGCCTGCAAGACGTGAAGCACGCCCGGGTGGCGCAGCCGCACGAGGCGCGTGGCGTCCGCGCGGACGAGGTCGAGGAAGGCGTCCTCCGCCGCCTTGGAGAGCCCAGCCCGCGTGCGCGCCTCCGAGAGCGCGCGCTTGTCGAGCACCCAGACGGAGACGACGGGGTAGGGCGCGGAGGGCGCCCCCTCCCGCGGCCGCGCCGTGTAGATCCGCCACGCGAGGCCCGGCCCCCCCGACCCGGCCTGGTCGAGCAGCTCGTAGTCCTGCAGCGGCCGCGGGCCCGTCACCTCCTGCACCGTGGTCGTCACCGTCTTCTCGATCACCGCCGACGCCTTCGCCAGCGCCTGTGTCAGCGTCTTCATGTTCAGCGCCATCGCCTCCGCCTCCGCCGGTGCCCGCGCCGACGAGATCTGGGAACCCCTCCGCTGCTGTTACCACCGGAATTTCTGGTGGATTTGCTGGGGGAGGTGGCTCGATCGATCGGTCGGTCGGTGGCTGCGCGTGTTTGGTAATTTACGGGCCTTCTTTTTTTCTGAATTTAGTCGATTTTTTTGGGGACGCGACTCATGTGAGACTCCGCGAGGAGGATGCTTCGTCGCGAAGGGGAGGGGATGGGGAATCTTGGCCGTTGATTTTGCGTGGCGGATGGACGGAGGGCTGAGATTCGGTTAACTAGGGGGCTTGGTCAATGAGTTTATTCTTTTCAATAATTAAGGAGTTTAATTAGGAACACGGCTTATAACTTTCAGTTACACAACGCAGACAGACGGAGTATATATGCAGTACGTAAACAATGTTTAAAGGCGTAAATCACTAGCTCCGAGCACATTACACAACACAGACAGACGGAGTATATGTGCAGTACGTAAACAATGTTTAAAGGCGTAAATCACTAGCTCCGAGCACAATGCTCACTCTCTTCGTTAAGCATTTTGTAGTCGTCTTTGTGAGGAACTAAAGGGTGGCTACTTGCTCAAGGCATGGTGAGAGGACATTCCAAATTCCAAGCATTGTGCCAAAAAAAAAGGACCGTTCACATGATCAGTTCACGGTTTATCAGTCCAACTGTTGGTTTCTTTCGGTCGGACTACGGTTCAATAGTAATGCTATTTTAATATTTGCTGGTAAAATCAAATGGAAAATCAATGGGGCAACATCTACCGGACAATGTAATCTAATAAAGATGTCTATGTCCACTTAAACCAACAATGAATACAGTCTAGGTGGCTCACTCCATCGTGGGGAAGCAAAAGATCATCAGTTCGAATCCTAGTAGAGCAATGCTTTAAAAATAATAATTTTCACCCTTTTTTTTTGGGCAAATGATCCAAATAGAAAACTGGACCGAACCAGGCTCTAGCCTTGGGTTTTTCCAGTCAAACTGTCGGTCTGGTCCGATTTTTTGTACTGTGATTCCAAGTGTATTATTCTTGTGTTGGTCAGAAATTTATCGGCATCGAAGAACTTTGGGCCAAGATTCAACGCAAGAGTTTTCAAGAATAATACAGAAGTTTCTACCGGAAACAATTCAGCTCCTCTGAGATTTACTTAGGTAGCCAAAAGCATGAGTTTTCTTCTAATCAAGTTAGAACTAGTCCCGTCCTTGCATAGCTGTTTGGGCGAATTGCTCAATCGCACGTATTTGTATGTGTGTTTGGATGGGTAGATGGGGGTGCATGGGATAATCCCATCCAACTTTTGGGGTTGTCCCTGTGTTTGGATGAATGAATGGGATAAACTCATCCACCTAAGGGGAATATCCCACCAAGATCTTGTATCGCGTGATACAACAAAAAACGGTGAACGAGCTCGTCCACCCGCGATCACGGGACCACTCAAACTCGTTCCAGTCACCTCCCCCAAGCCCCCACGCCACTCCTGGATGGTGTGATCCTAGCCCACGCGGCGGCGAGGGTAGCTCGGCCGAGAGTAGCGCGCGAGGGGAGCTTGGGTGACGATCGGCGGCGGCGAGCGATCAGGCCGAGGCCAAGGATGTGGGTGCCAGTAGCGGCACGGCAGCCAAAGAATGTATGACCAACGGTGACGTGGCGTCCAGGCGATGGCATCGGTGTGGTTGGAGCAGCGGCCGGCCGGCGCGCGCCGGCCGACAGTGAGCCTCAGATCAGAAACGATAGCGGCGAAGGAGAGCGGCGGCTCGGCCGGATCTAGCCCGCCGGAAGAAGAGGGAAGAGAGGAGCCGGAGAGAGAGAAGAAGAAGGAGGGAGAAGTTTGTTGGAAGAAGGAAGAAATAATGGGGAGAGAAGAGAAGAAAGAAATGAGGAAGAAGAAAGAGAGAAAGGGGAAGAAAGGAAGGCTGTCAGTTGGAGAAAAGAAAATGGAGAAAAAGAAAAGAGAGAAAAAAGAGAAGGAAGGAAAGGAGAGAAAAAAAAGAGAAAGGGAGAAAATAAAATAAAAGGGAGAAAAGAAGAAAAGAAAATTGTGGGTGGTAATCTCACCATTGCTAGAGGGAATGTCATCAAACACAACTTCATTCATCAAACCAAACATCATCTTGAATGAATCATCTTATCCAAGCAACCAAACGAAATTTTGTATCATTCTATCCCACCAACCAAACACCAAACTTATATCATCCTATCCAGAATCATTCCATCTACCTTGTGTCATCTTATCTCATTCACTCTTGTTCACCCAACCAAACGCACCCTTAAACGCCGAGCCTAGGGCGGTAGGGCCCAAAAGCATATGCCAAATCCGTAGTCATTGGTCAGTCATTCCTCAACCGACAATTTTGTAGCAACATCGGTGAAAAACCTCTTGATAGTTGATACGTACATCCCCGCCACAACACAAAGACCGCATTTTCACAGTTTCTGCAATGCACCGCCTAACATGGCCCATTCTTTCAATCTTTTTGCGAATTGGAGCTCATATTTCATTACTCATGAGTAAGAGTACAATCACGAGGTAAACAATTACTCCCTCTGTTCTTTTTTACTTGACGTTTTTGACTTTTTGCGGTCTTCGAGATGCGGTTTTGATCGTTACTTTTTATAACTTTACATTAAGATGTAGTAATAAAATTATAATATTATGATAGTCTTTTTAACGACAAATATAATGATATGATTTTTATGTAGTTAATCTAGATAGTTTTAAATCTATTGATGGCCAAACTTTAAAAAGTTTGACCGCACGGATTCTAAGAAGTCAAGTAAGAAAGAACAGATGGAGTACATAAGAACTCAGGCACTTGATTAATCGAAGCGCACGACTGACTTCCTACCATGCTTAAATTAACTTCTTAGCCCACCTTGCTTATCCATCCAGTTCATTACTTCCATCCATGCTAATGGAGATCTCTTGCATGCTCCCATGTATCGGCAAGTTGCAAAACTTTCTTTTCTTGCAAGACAAATTCACAACCTGCTAGGCTACTTCCAAAATGGACCGAGCTGATGGACACCTGCCATGCGTTTTAAATGACACGAGCATATGGAACAGTGAGATGCTTCGTGTCCTTCTCGTCGGATGAAAGATGTGATCACGAGTGCCGAACAATCTATTCTAAGATCAGTTGTTGCTTGCAGCGCCGTGTACTTCTGTTCGATCTTTCGCACAAGAAATGTTCAGTTCTGCGATCCTTCTGAGCAACCCTTTGGTGCGACTCCGGTTCAAGGGCATGTACTTGTTCCATTGTTTGGCTACTCATCATGGCCACTAACGTGCGGTACTGCTTGAGATCGATCATCTCATCTTGCAGGCTGGCTGAAGTGGCCAACCTACTCCATTGAGCTGAGCGTTGCACCGATCTCTCTTGCTTTCCAAAGAGAAGGCACTGTCTGAGATCAGCTAGAGCACCCCATATCCATCCAGATCACTGATCAGTACATGCTGCGAACCAATAAGTCTGTCTCAGGTACCGTGTGATCTGAGCAAAGAACAACATTAGCAAGTTGGACTATGCAGGTATACCTTACAGTATATTTGAAAGCTATTGTGTAAATTGACTTCAAACATTCGACAAACTAGCAGGGAACTTGATTATATGGTTATGGTAGTAAGGTGATCAACAGAAACTATTAAAACTTGTATGGGAGGCTACATGCTTGGTTTTTACTGGTTGGGCAGGTTAAGTTGAGAGTTCTTTTACGTTACATTTAATTCAATATGGGTCGTCCATTCTTTTTGATCCAATGGATTAGATTAGTTTTGATTTAATTATACTTCTCTGGTAGTACGTGTAGTATAATCCGGAGAAGGGTACAATTGTAAAGAACGGCATGGCAAAAGGGTAATTTTTGTTGTCCTAGTGGGCTTAAATTTGGTTTCACGCTCGGAATGGGCCATCCGCTGGCCCAGAATATGCCCGGCTTCATTTATTCCTTGCTTAGCCGCTTCGTGAGTCTGGTAGGTTAGGTTTTTTCGATTCGATAGAGGAGTGGGGATTGAGGGGGCAGCTCGTCGAGGATGGCACGTCGGGGCGGCGTGATGAGGGGGCGGCAAGTCGGGGCGGCTGGATGAGTCGGCGAGTGTGGCTGAGTGGCTTGATGTGGGGCGACGCAGCGGGGCATGATGAGGGGGTGGAGCGGCAGTGTGAGGAGCGTGGCTCGCCGTCTTTTCCTGTGGCCGCTGCGGCACCGCTCGGTGCCAGTGGTGTATGCTTCCTCTGTGTCCGCTGGCTGCGAGCAGGCATGGCGACTCTCCCAGTGGCTCCCTAGTCATCCTCGTCATGCTCCCCTTTCCTCACCCCCCTGATACCTGATGCTAGAGGTTGTCTCCCAAAGCTTGTGTCTACGCATTAGCGGTGGCGGCCTGTTGCGCTGAGGGCTCCTAGCGGACGTTGTCCTCTTGGTAGTATACAATTGACTAGTAAGTTGCTAAACTAAGGAAATGAAATATAGGTTGAAGTGTTGACAATGATGTAATAATCCTCAATTAATTAAGTTATTTATCTATAATGTTTATAGATAATAATGTATTTTATATAACCTTCAAAGGTACCCCTCAATATTAATAATGAGGAAGATCATACACACCTAGTGGTCGTAAGCTATTTTATGATCATCCTATATGGTCGTAAGTTCTTCTACGATCACCTATTGATTGTAAGTCCTACTACAATCACCCTATATGATCATAAGTTCTTCTATGACCGCCTATTTATCGTAAGTTCTACTACGATTACCTCATGATCGTAAGTCTTACTACGACCAGGTCATCTACGACCACCCTATGGTCGATAAAGCCTACAAACATGCGGGCCTAATCGATTAGGGATATTTGTGTGTTGTGTTTAATACACGTAGTAGTTAATATGTACTGTTATTCCTGAGATAACTGCACGTATTAGACCTCTGTCTCTGACATAATCGCAAAGCGACATGGGGGGATGCGTCTCTGACAATAACTACCCTTAAACATCCGCATTGCATCAAACGACAAGGTGCCTCTTGACGTAGACAACTACCACCCCTTCATGCGCTATATAAGGAGTAAAGTTGGTGGACAGAGGAGAGGACATACGAGAAGCCAGAGACAAGAAGATTAAGCCCTAGCTTTAGTGACTCCTTGTTGTAAACACAATCAATACAGCAAACACAGGAGTAGGGTTATTATTCTCTCAGGAGAAGGTCTGAACCTGTATAAAATTTCCGTATCCTTTTTTGTGTGATTTCGCTCCAGGAGAGCCCCCAACATTCACTCATAAGATCGATACTAAACCATCAACACGTGTATTTTTTTGGCTTGAACTAGCCAAAATAAGAGCATGATTTTAGGGAACCTGGAATGGTATTGCAATCTAACAAGTGAAGAGAGAATTGTCATTGTAGTGTATCATTTCAACCAGAACTTAATCCTTTAGGTTGTTTTGGTTTGTCTATTGAAACATTTTTTTCATCTAGGTTTGTGCCATTATTTGTGTATATGATAATAGTTCTTCGAATCATATATTCTTATGATGCCTTGCAATAGCGGTTCTAAAGTAGAATGTATACATGCGGAAGTAAGTAGTTTACTAGTACTGAATAGGCACCCAAGGTTGTAGATGCTACCAACAATGCCAAGTAGTATACATGAAGTGACTTTCCCTCATTGTTGTGTGAACCGTTTTGGTTTTTGTCATATATATTGAATAATTCCTTATCATTTGTACTACCTCTTTTTTTTTTGTGAAATTTGCATAAGATCTGTGCATGGATTATATCTTTAGTCAATTTTGCTACTCATTGAACAATTTTATTCCAGCGTCAGTCTTGCAGTCATGTGAGATGATTTTTATTTATGGATTGATGTTACCTTGAGTCCTTGATAATGTTGCACCTTATACAACACATTAAGATTTTTTGAATATTTTTGGAAATGATTTTGTTTGACACTTTACTCTTATACCACTATACTTCATAATATTTTTGAAGATTTTACATGAAATACTAGCAACTTCGTCAGTCATGCTCATTTTGATTAATTTTCCTAGTTCAGTTTGTGTACTGGATAAACATCTCAAATATAGTATTTTGTACTAAATATCAGGTTATGGTAGGCTAATCAATTTGTTAATGATGACATAGGACTTGTAGCACCACCTCTACAACTTCCCATTCTGATATTTTCCTAATATGCTCCCTAACCTTATTGAAGAGGACCGGAGTGTAAATACGTGTAGCTCTTTTCTTTAATGGGTTGGCGTCTATCCTAGTGAAGGGTACTAACAGCGAAGCTTTTGCATTTAACTCAGCCTCATTCCTACGAATACGAGATAAGCAAAACTCATAATGCTCTACCAAATCAACTAGTGACATTTTCCGATTTAGGTGCCTGTGAAGCCTTGAGTTCAGAGTCTCACTTCGATGATTACTTTGCATGCCCAATAAGTATCCCCCTTTAGTACATGTTGCATACCATTTGTTTCTCAGTTCATACATCATGGAAAACCATAGGTCCTCTTCTGTGATTCCATGCCTCTCCTTAAACTCGACCCAACATCTCTCAAATTCATCAACTTCCATCGCATGGTAAATAAATTTTCTAAATTCGCTAAGCTTCGAATCACACAAATGACGTATCATGTTCTGCTCGATATGCCAGCTGCACAGTCGATGATTTGTCTCGGGCATAACCCTCCCAATAGCTTTGGCCATTGCATTGTCCCCATCGGTGATTAATTACTTTGTATGCTTCTAGCGCATCGCCTCCAAAAACGCCTAAAGGAGCCACACATATGAAGAAACACTCATCCGAAATAATACCACAACAAAAAACAATTGTACTACAATAATGATTAACTCCAATAAAAGGAACAAAAATGCAGATTGTAACGGTTGACTCGATACGTACTGTCAAACATCACAATGTCACCAAAGGCACCATAGTCAATCCGAGATTGTGAATCTGACTAAAATATATTTTTCAAACACGTCTCATCATTCGTATTGTATTTGAAGAAAAATTGACATCTTTTTTCTGTGCTATCATATGGTTCAATACAAATTCGGCATCACTACCTTGTATTCTTTTCATCTTGTACCTTGCAAAGAAATTGTACAAGTCACGATAAACAAATCCAACCTAGTCATAACCACCATGAGTCTGCTCCATAACCAGCATAACTTGACATGTATGTAGCCCACAAACACCAAATTCAACGGCCTCAGCCTTTTGAGCATCACTTAGCCCACGATGAGACAGTAAGAAGCAACCTGATGAGGCTTAATTAGCAAGAGCATGTTCGTGGAAGTCAAAAAAAATCCTTAATAAACCATAAACCACATCCTACATCTAGCTCGATTTCCAACTTAGCCTTGCATCCAGAACGGGTCAGTGGCTCCCTTTTTCTGACTGGTCCTTTCAAAGTATTTAATCATCCTATGTCCTTCACTAGAACGATAAAATCTCCTCCAGATAACCATGTTGGTATCTCCCTTCTGCTTGACACACTCCTTTTTTACACTAAATCCTTTGAACTTTGCATATGCATTGTAGAACTTATAACCATCTTCCTCGCTTCTAGACATCGAATTTACCACCATGTTATATTCATCCATTTCCTCTAGGTTAACATTATTTTCTCCCGCCATGACATACAACTTCCATTAAAATAACATTGCATTCATATTACTAACATATCTCACACAAGTAAATAAAACAAAAAAAACCAAGACGATGTACCACTACAAAATGTAGATCAATGCACATAAACCAAGGTAGAGTAGTTGTCCAGCTATGAAATTGTCAGTTCTGTAACTTGAGGTGCATAATACTTCTAAATGAAATAACTTTTGTTTTGTGATTTCAATGCAAATCATCATCGCATTGTAACTACCCCAATAATATTTTATATTTTCCAATTATTTACTCACTTCTCATAGAATTAGTACCTACAATTCCATATCCAACAACAATTTTTCAGGTTACTATTATCTTCAATTATTACAATTCATCAATGAGGCAATACTACATACAATAAATATATCATGAGCAATACAGTTTGATGTGGTTCTGTGAGGTGACAAATGCATGAAAATTTTCAAAACACCTAACCAAGCAATCACTTTTCCATATACTTCATCATCTCTGTGCAATGTCAGTTGTGTAATTCAACTAGCAAGTTAATTTTGTAACCAAATAAGGTATAGTGGTATGAGATGAACATCATAAAATTTAAAAACACACCCTAAATAAAAGAAATGAGAATGTATGGTCACCAATATAATCAAAATCGCAAGCATTGGTTGTTCCAGAACCAAATCGGGCCTCATCTTGTTGAAGGGGGTGGCCAAAAGAACAGATGGGAGGTGGCCATGGCGTCCTGGAGATGAACATCATACAAATTAAAAATAAATCCTTAAAAGAATCAAAGAGCATATATGGTCATCAATATTATAAAAATCGCAAGCATTTGTTGTTTCATAACCAAAATGGGCCTCACCTTCTAAAAGGGGTCGACGAAAATAACAGGAGGGAGGTGGTCGTGGCGTCCTGGAGGAAGGCGGTGGCGCTTAATGGGAAGGTGGTGGTGTTCAAGTTCAGGAAGGTGGAGACGGTGTCTGGGAATGGACGGGAAGGACAAAGGGCAGCACGAGGGAGTGGATGGGGATTGAACAGGCCAGTGCAATTGACTCGGCGGCGGCACAGACGATGTGCAGAGGAGAGTTGCGGTGGCGCAAGGGAATGGATCGAGACATGAAATGAGAGAGCTCCTAGCTTAGCGGCGAAGTCGCGGATGTGTGGCGGTGAGGGGTGGCGGCACGACAACTTCGACAAGGAGGCGGCGGCGCAAGCAATGGATGGGGATGAAGAACGTGATTCATTAGGTCAGGATAAAAGTCCAAAATGCCCTTACAAATTAAATTTTATTCAATCCAAAAAGTTTATTACACCCTCTACAAATCACTGACTAGATTTGATTTATATTGACCACATATACTATCACTAGAATGTACTGTAAAATTCCTCTAAGCTGAAGGACCTTCTGAGTTCTGATGAAGGGTGACCTCCAAAATCCCCAGGATTCAGATGGAAGAGATACCTCTCAGTCATAAAATAAGCCCTCTGTTTCTCCGAGAAGAATAAGATGATCATCTCAAAAGTGGAAACTGTAGCCATCTGTCTGTCGTATGATTGGTTACACCTTGCTCTTACCTAGCTTTGAACGTGTACGGCTGGCTGCATGCCATCTAGAGAGAGAGAGAGAGAGAGAGAGGCCATATATGAAGCCATGGTAGCGAGGCCAACAACTAACAGTAACTGGTGTGCGAGGCCAGGTCAATGGTGCAGCTCATCAGAAATCTCTGCACCGCACCGCACCGCACTCCACTTCTCCTCCCACGGACGGACGGACGTTTCTTCCCCCGCTGCTGCCTTACCGTGTGGCTGCCTCGCAAGCCAAACTAGGCACCAACTCTGATAAATTAAGGGGTATTTGATTTGATGCCTAATCTTAGTCCCGTCAAATTTTTTACGCATGTGTTTGGTTTCACATCATAATTGTGGCTTGCCGCACTTTCTTAGCCTCATGTCACATATGTTATAGTGTTTTTTTGCTAAGTATGTTACACTTATGGCGCACATTTTGTTGGACAAACTTTTTGTGCCAAGCCATACTTACCTAAGGTTAGTCATGGTATGGTTAAGCATGAACCAAACGTACCCTAAAACAACCGGGTGTTAGGTCACCAATGGATCCGTCGCTCCTCCTCGAGCATGGACGACCCGGGCCAGACCCTGAGCAATTAGAAATGTATATGACAAATTGACAATGACGCGTTTGAAAAAAAATCAGATCCAGAGACCAGCACTTTTACCATTACACCCGATGAATTCATAAAAGAAACATATTTATTTGGGGTGGCTATGGTACAAAAAACTTTTAGAAAAAAGAAGGTTTCTCAAAAAGAAAATGATAACAATGCAGTGTTCTTTTGTTGTCCAGAGACTAATAAATGGGCGAATTTAAGCTCCAAACACGCTTATCAAACCCAAATTTGCACACTTTTTTTCACGAGGGAATTCGCTCGATTACCTGGTTTACATTTTTTTGTGCATTATATTATGTTGTTATAGCACTACTACAGAAAAGGTTATTATAGACAGTTCAAAATCGCAATCACAGACGGTTTTTTTAAACCGTCTGACTTTATGGGTCCGTGATGATATGAGATCAATACTGACAATTTTTAAACTGTCTGTGAAAAAATCTATCATTGACGGTTCTAAACAACAACTGTCAGAACCGTCTGTAATAACTTTTTTCACAGACGATTTTTAGTAAAAACCGCTTGTGATAGTTTTTTCTATTGCAAAAAAAATCGAATTTTGAATCAAACCAATCAATTGTTGGACAATTGGACCCGAGTATCTGCATATGGTTGATTACAAAATCTGGAATGAAAGAAAACTTAAACTGGACGGCGAACGAACGGCAAAAACAAGTGTTGAAATTTCGGAGGCCGTTTTGAGGCCCTAAACGATTTTTTTGGGTTTTCACTTTTTTGGATTTGTAACTTCCGACGTGTTGTAGAGGCCCTATCTAAATGAATCAAAGACAATGTCGCAATCCGAATTCGTATGCAAAAGTTATGATTGTTTTATGATATAGTGCGCGATCTGAGGTGGAGGCCGGGGACGACGACATTGACGGGGGTTGGGGCAACGAGGTTGGAGGAGGCCGGCGACGACGACGCCGGGGCGAGGTGGAGGAGGCCGGGGCGAAGAAGTGGAGGAGGCTGGGGCGACAAGGTCGTGGGAGGCCGGGGTGACGACGAGGGCGGGGCAAGGTGGAGGAGACCGAGGGCGACAATGTTGGGGGAGCCCATGGGCAATGAGGTCGGGGGAGGCCGGCAACGACGAGGCCGAGGTGAGGTGGAGGAGGCCACGGGCGACAAGCTCGGGGGAGACTGGGTCGCAAGGTCAGGGCGAGGCGGCGGCACTCAGTTAGGGTTGGGGAGAGAAGAGATGGCAGAGGAGGAGATAGAGGTGTGCGGTGGATAAGGGTGACTTTTAATATAAAGCGAGTTTCGGCAGTCCGCCCATTAAGTCCAAATTTTTGTTTCCCCGCCCAACAAAACAAAAGCATCAGAGACGGTTTTGTCTGCAAAATCTTCTGTGATATGATTATAATCACAGACGGTTTGTGATAAAAACCGTCCGTGATGATTCACAGACAGTTTTAAATATAAATCGTCTGTGATATTCGAAGACATCACAGACCGTTTGTATTTAAAACCATCTGTGATGATTCGCAGATGGTTATTAACCAGAACCATATGTGATAATTACGTATCACAGACGGTTCTAGCCATCGCTACATATCACTGACGGTTCTTATTAAAAACCATCTGTGATAATTACAACATAGACGGTTCCACAAGAACCATCTGTGATGAGGCATCCATATAGCCTGTTTTGTAGTAGTGTAGATATTGCAAAAACATTCTACTGTTATAGATATTGCAAAACCCATCAAAAGTAAAGCAAGCAGTGACGAGGATTAATCCTCAATTAATGAAACTAATTATATGTAATATTTATTATGGATAATGGTATTCTTAATAGCCCTCGAAAATACCCCGGTCATTAGTATCTACAACGATCAGGGAAGATTACGACCACCTTATGATCGTAAGGTTGGTTACGGCCGCCTTATAGTCGTAAGGTTTGATATGACCAGATCTACTTGCGACCACCATATGGTCAATAAAACCAACAGATATGTTGACCTTATCGACTAGGGACTCTGTACACTATGCTTATTCATGCGTGGTAGTTAATACACATGTGGTTTATCCCTGACATAACCGCACATAACTCTCTTTGTCTCTGGCATAACCATATGGCGAACGTGTAGGGGGTGTCTCTCTGACAACAACCGTAACCAATGTGCACATTCAAGCAACCGTCATGGCGCCTCCTGACGCACATTAATTGCCACCCCTTTAGAAGCTTTATAAGGGGTGGTCCCGGTAGACAGAGGGAGAGGTTCAAGACATACAAAAGCCATTAGACTCAGTTTCGGTGGTTTGTTTTTACTCTGTAAACTCATTCAATACAAGAACACAGTACTACAAAAAGGCTAATATTGGACGCCCCATCACAGACGGTTAACCAAAACCGTCTGTATTACATGCAATCACAGACGGTTTTGATTTAGAGACCATCTGTGTTACTGGTAGCGCTAAAAACCATCTGTGAAGTGGTAATATCACAGACGATTTATAATAAAAACCATCTATAAAGTATCACAGACGGTTCTTAACAATAATCGTCTGTGATAATTCTACATATCACAGCCGGTTTTCAACAAACAACCGTTTGTGATACTTCACAAACAGTTCTTAACAATAACCGTCTGTGATATTACTACATATCACAGACGGTTTTTTTTGTTGAAAATCGTTTGTGATAATTAACTTATCATAGACGGTGCGTCATTTTACTCGCTTACTAATCATCTGGTGCAATAGTGTATATCCTCAACAGAGTCTTCTTCTCCATCTCTGGTGCTACGGTGAGTCGATCGTCACTCCGTGCCCAGTTTGAGTATCGCCTCACCTCACTAAGCCCGCTTGTGTTGTCCATTTCAGCTATTGTCGCCCACGCCAAGCTGTCACCGTGGACCTCTCTGTCACCGCCACCGCCATCGACGCCAACTCTTCTCCAGTGAGTCCTCGACCCCACCAAGGTCAATTTCCCCACCTATGTGTCCCCCTAAAGCTGTGCGTGTGTTTCGTTTCGGTTTATTTCCATCGAGAAGACCTGTCGCCGAGGAGCTTGCCGCTGTCGCCTCTGTTCACCGACAACCAGCCGCCTTGGACCTTCTCCGACTTCATTGACATCTTTCTCGTGATCGAGGTGAGCTACTAGAGCCTAAACATCCTTTAATTTGAGTAGTTTCAGGCGTTTACACTGAAATCGCTAGTGAAGCCCCTGAGCCCAATTTGAACTTCAACTCCTACTGCTTTTAATCATTTAGTTAATAAACTAATGAGTCTATGATATGTGGGACCACCATAGATTTTATAAAATAAATCATGAAATAAAAAGATGAGTCATTGACAAGTATGGCCCACATGTAAGTTAATAAAATCTGAAAAAATGTAAAAAATAAGAAAAGCTACCTTTTATTTATTTCCCGGGTTTTCAATACGAACCATGTGATGGACTGAAGCTGGATGTACGCTAAGAACCGTATGAGTGAAGAGTACATTAATGGCGTGTCGGCTTTTACAAGAGCTGCCGAGGAGGATATGTTGAATAAGGGGGCGGAATATATGTAATGTCCATGCATTGACTGCGAGAATCTGAAAATATTTAAGAATCAAGTGCAGATCGAAACACACTTGATTTGAAGGGGTTTCAAAAAGGGGTATATATTTTGGACCAGTCACGGTGAAGAGCAGATTATACAGAAAGGTAGTAATAACGATATCGCCGACGAAGTCAACGATATGCCACCAGATGATGTCGATTGTGGTTCCGATTCAGATAGGTTGCACGATGACAATCTGGATCAGATGCTTCGCGATGCAGAAGTGAACTATAGTGAGAGAGAGTTTGGTAAATTCGAGGGCTTGATGGAGGACTCGGAGAAGCCTTTGTTCCCGGGCTGCAAGCCGAAATACACAAGGTTGTCATCCGTGCTTGAACTGCTGAAATTGAAGGCAAGCAACGGTTGGTCCGACAAGAGTTTCACGGCACTGTTAGGTCTCTTAGCGGACATGCTTCCGGATGGAAACGAGTTGGCCAAAACCACCTATAGAGCCAAGAATGTTCTTTGTCCATTGGGAATGGAAGTAGAAAAAAATACATGCATGTCCGAACGACTGTACCCTCTACCGTAAAGAGTACGCAAACATGCATGTATGTCCGGTGTGCAACGCATCCCGATACAAGCGTTAGAATCAATCAGATGACAGCGAGGGAATCAAGGTGAAGAAAGGACCTCCTGCTAAGGTGGCGTGGTATCTTCCTGTAATTCCCCGTTTGAAGCGTTTTTTACGAACCCAAAGGAGGCAAAACTGCTGCGTTGGCACTCGGTGGAGCGTAAGCAGGATGGAAAGTTAAGACACCCTGCTACTTCCACCCAGTGGAGAAACATCGATAGGAGGTTTGCAGACTTTCGGTGCGGAACTAAGGAATATAAGGTTTGGATTGAGTACAGATGGAATGAATCCTTTCGGTTACATGAGCAGCCGATATAGCACTTGGCACGTAACTATCTGTATCTACAACCTTCCTCCTTGGATGTGTATGAAGCGGAAGTATATTTTGCTGTCCATACTTATCCAAGGGTCGAAGTAACCTGGGAATGATATTGATGTGTACCTAGCACCATTAATGGAAGATCTACAAATACTATGGATTGAAGGGGTACAGGTATGGGATACGTACAAACGAGAGAACTTCACTGTACACTCTTTGTTGTTCTGCACTATAAATGATTATCCCGCCCTTGCTAACTTGTCGGGCCATAGTACAAAAGGGGCCAAAGCATGTACTCATTACTTAGATGATACCGAGAGTGTGTGGCTGAAGCACTCGCGCAAAACCGTGTACATGCATCACCGTAGGTTCCTCCGGAGGGCTCACCCATACCGCAGGATGAAGAAACAATTCAACGGAGAGAAGAAGGACAGTTCAGCTCTAAGACATTTAAGCGGAAAAGAGGTCTATGATATGGTTAAGGATTTAGATGTTGTGCTCGGAAAGGGACGTAAATCGAGGATCCGTGAGAAGAACATCTGAAAGAAGAGATCAATATTTTGGGACTTACCTTATTGGGAGCACCTAGAAGTTCGCCACTGCATCGATGTTATGCACGTAGAGAAGAATGTATATGACAGCTTGATTGGTCTCTTACTGAACATTCGTGACAAAACAAAGGATGATGCCAATGCATGGCTTGACTTGGTTGATATAGACATCAGATCTGAGTTAGTACTGACAAAGACCGATAAAGGACGAACGTACCTCCCCCCTGTTTGTTACATTCTGTCCAAGGCCGAGAGAACTGAACTGTGCCAGTGCTTGCATGGTGTGAAAGTTCCATCCGGTTACTCTGCCAACATGAAGAAACTTGTTTTGGTGGAAGATTTGAAGTTAATTGGCATAAAGTCTCATGATTGTCATGTGCTGATGACACAGATGCTCCCTGTTGCAATTAGAAGTATTTTGCCGATTAAGATCTGAGAGACAAACATGAGGCTATGTTATTTCTTTAACACAATTGCTCAGAAGGTCATCGATCCCGAAGGACTAGATGCTCTGTAGGATCAGGTGGTGACGACTCTATGTCATCTTGAGATGTATTTCCCTCTGTTGTTTTTCGATATTATGTTCCATCTCATTGTTCACATTGTGAGGGAGATAAAGATGTGCGGGCCCGTGTTCCTACGTAGCATGTACCCATTCGAGAGGTTCATGTGAATTCTCAAGTCCTATATACAGAATTGATCTCGGCTGGAGGGTAGCATTGTCAAAGGTTATGTAACCGAAGAGATCATTGAGTTTATGGGTCTGTGATGATATGAGGCCAGCACAAATGGTTTTTGAACCGTCTGTGAAAAAAAAAACTATTACAGATGGTTCTGAATAAGATCTCAGAACCGTCTATCATAGCTTTTTTCACAAACGGTTTTTAGTAAAAACTGCATGTGATAGTTTTTCCTATTGAAAAAAAATTGAATTTTGAACCAAACCAATCGGTTGCTGGACAGTTCGACCCGAGTATCTGCATATGGTTGATTACATAATCTGGAATGAAAGAAAACTCAAACTGGACAGCGAACGCACGACGAAAACAAGTGCTAAAACTTCAGAGACCGTTTTTAGGCCCTAAACGATTTTTTTTGGGTTTTCACTTTTCTGGATTTGTAGCTTCCGACGTTGTGTAGAGGCCCTATCTAAATGAATCAAAGATAGTATCGCAATCCGAGTTCATATGCAAAAATTATGGTTATTTTACGGGACAGAGCGCGATCTGAGGCGAAGGCCGGGGACGACAATGTTGACGGAGACTGGGGCCGACGAGGTTGGAGGAGGCCGGCGACGACGAGGCCGGGGCGAGGTGGAGGAGGCTGGGGCGACGACGAGGGCGGAGCGAGGTGGAGGAGGCCGGGGGCGACGATGTCAGGGGAGCCCATGGGCTATGAGGTCAGGGGAGGCCAGCAACGACGAGGTCGAGGTGAGGTGGCGGAGGCCACGGGCGACAAGCTCAGGGGAGGTTGGGGCTCAAGGTCAGGGCGAGGAGGCGGCACTCAGTTAGGGTTGGGGAGAGGAGAGATGGCAGAGGAGGAGATGGAAGTGTGCGATGGATAAGGGTGGCTTTTAATATAAAGCGAGTTTCGGCAGCCCGCCCATTAAGTCCAAATTTTCGCTTCCCCGCCCAACAAAACAAAAGTATCAGAGACGGTTTTGTCTGCAAAACCGTCTGTGATATGATTATAATCACAAACGGTTCGTGATAAAAACCGTCTGTGATGATTCACAGATGGGTTTAAATATAAACCGTCTGTGATATTCAAAGACATCATAGACCGTTTGTATTTAAAACCATTTGTCATGATTCACAGACGGTTATTAATCAGAACCGTCTGTGATAATTATGTATCACAGACGGTTCTAGCCATCGCTACATATCACATACGGTTCTTATTAAAAAATCATCTGTGATAATTACAACATAGATGGTTACACAAGAACCGTCTGTGATGAGGCATCCATATAGCCTGTTTTGTAGTAGTGTAGATATTGCAAAAACATTCTACTGTTATAGATATTGCAAAAACCATCAAAACTAAAGTAAGCAGTGACAAGGATTAATCCTCAATTAATGAAACTAATTACATGTAATATTTATTATGGATAATGATATTCTTAATAGCCCTCGAAGATACCCCGATCGTTAGTATCTATAACAACCAGGGAAGATTACGACCACCTTATGATCGTAAGGTCGGTTACGACCACCTTATAGTCGTAAGGTTTGATATGACCAGGTCTACTTGCGACCACCCTATGGTCGATAAAATCAATAGATATGTTGACCTTATCGACTAGGGACTATGTACACTATGCTTATTGACGCGTGGTAGTTAATACACATGGGGTTTATCCCTGACATAACCGCACATAACTCTCTTTGTCTCTGGCATAACCATATGGTGAACGTGCAGGGGGTGTCTTTCTGACAACAACCGTAACCAACGCGCACATTCAAGCAATCAACCGTCAAGGCGCCTCCTGACGCACATTAACTGTCATCCCTTCAGAAGCTTTATAAGGGGTAGTCCCGGTAGACAGAGGGGGAGGTTCAAGACATACAAAAGCCATTAGACTCAGTTTCAGTGGTTTGTTTTCACTCTGTAAACTCATTCAATACAAGAACATAAAAGTAGGGTTATTATTCTCTCCGGAGAAGACCTGAACCTGTCTAAGAAAATTCCTGTCTCTTCTTGCGTGATCTCGAGTGTTGTGTCTCCGGCATTTATTTCATAAGATCGATAGTAAAACATCGACAAGTAGCCTAATGTTCCATTTAGAAAATCATTACTGATTTTCATTAACAACGTAGGCTTGGCGATTTAGATCTGATTTAAATCATGATATGATCAAGTGATTATATAAAAACCGATCAAACAGTCATAGGGACTAAGCACCCACGAAAAGGATGCGCCTGTTTTGCACGCCGTATGATAACAAAATACACTCTTATTGCCTCTATATTCGTTTGGGTAGCATAAACAAGTATAGCAACCCAACTAACTGCCCACACGACATCATCCTAAGATCGCTAGCCAGTTTCGTAAACGTGCGAACATGCCCCAGAGAAATAGAGCAAAAACTAGGCGAATGAGTTGAACAGTCCCAGTACACCACGGTTGGACGTTAAGCCCCAAACCGGGCACGTACGCCGAAACCACAAGCAAAGCCAATCGGACGAAACGAACGCGCGCATGGGGGAAAAAACGTTAAAAACGCCCGTGCGGTAGCGCAAACCGACGACGTCGCAGTGTTCCGCACCCAATTAAGAGCGAGGCGCGCGCGCGAAACGCCACAGCGCAGAGGTCGGTGTGGGTAGCTCAACTCTCTCCCACCTTCCCTGGCTAACACTCCTCTTCTCCCCTACCACCCAAGGCTTATACATCTCTCTGCCGAATGGCGTCTCCGAGGGAGACGGTGACGCCGCCGATGTCGCTGGAGAAGACGGGGAGTGGTCGCCGGAGGCCGAGGTATCGTCTCGAGACGAGGGCGCTGTCCTACGTGCTCCCGGCCCCCGCTGGGGCATCGTTCTTGTGGGGCGGCAAGGGAGGAGGAGGCGGCTGCGGCGAGCGGCTGGTGCTGAGGGGCGTCACGTGCGAGGCGCCGCCCGGGGAGCTGGTGGCGATCGTCGGGCCGAGCGGGGCGGGGAAGACGACGCTGCTGTCGGTGCTGGCGGGGTCGGCGGACCCGGGCAGGGTGGTGTCGGGGCAGGTGCTGGTGAACGGGTGCCCCGTGGACGCTGCGTTCCGGCGGGTGTCCGGCTATGTGCCGCAGGACGACGCGCTGTTCCCGATGCTCACCGTGGAGGAGTCGCTGCTGTACAGCGCGCGGCTGCGGCTGCGCGCCTCGGCGGGCGCGGCGGAAGCGCGGGCGAGGGAGCTGATGGCCGAGCTCGGGCTGCGGCACGTCTCGGGGTCCAGGGTCGCGACCGTGTCCGGCGGCGAGAGGCGGCGGGTGTCCATCGGCGTCGACCTCGTGCACGACCCGGCCGTGCTGCTGCTAGACGAGCCCACGTCGGGGCTCGACTCCGGCTCCGCGCTCCACATTGTCAAGATGCTCAGGGATATGGCAGCCACGCACGGCAAGACCGTCGTGCTCACCATCCACCAGCCCGGCTTCCGCATCCTCGAGCTGCTCGACCGCGTCGTCCTCCTCGCCGACGGCGCCGTCAGGCACCACGGCTCTCTCGCCTTCCTCGAGGCCCGCCTCGCCGCCTCCGGCCACGCCATCCCTGCCCACGTCAACGTCCTCGAGTACGCCGTGGAGACAATCGACACCCTCAAGCCCGAAGTCGTCGTCACCACGGTCACCGCCACCACCGCGCCCGCAGACCAAGAAGACGCTGCGCCGATGCCCGCGTCCTCGTCGGCGCGCCGCGCGGCGTACGCGAACTCGCCGGCGTCGGAGGTGCGCATCCTGGCGGGGCGGTTCGTGAAGACGGTGCTGCGGACGCCGCAGCTATTCGCGGCGCGGATGGTGCAGTCGGCGGTGGCCGGCGCATTCCTCGGCACCATCTTCCTGGGCACCACCGACCTGCAGTCCCGGCTGGGCTTCTTCGCCTTCAGCCTCACCTTCGTGCTCTCCTCCACCACCGAGGGCCTCCCGGTGTTCCTCCAGGAGCGCCGCATCCTGGAGCGCGAGACCTCCCGGGGCGCATACCGCGTGTCCTCCTACGTCGTTTCCAACGCCGTCGTCTTCCTCCCCTTCCTCCTCGCCGCGGCGCTCCTCTACGCGACGCCGGTGTACTGGCTCGTGGGCCTCGCGCGCGAGCCCGGCCGCTTCGCCTACTTCTCCCTCGTCGTCTGGATCGTCATGCTCACCGCCAACTCCTTCGTGGCCTGCCTCAGCGCGCTGGCTCCCAACTACATCGTCGGCAACTCCGTGATCGCCGGCTTCATCGGCTGCTTCTTCCTCTTCTCCGGCTACTTCGTCGCGAGCAAGAACATCCCGCGGTACTGGGTGTTCATGCACTACATCAGCCTGTTCAAGTACCCCTTCGAGGCCTTAGTCGTCAACGAGTACGGCGGCGCGCGCGGCGGCCGGGAGTGCCTCGCCGAGGCCCCCGGCGGTGGCCTCTGCTTCCTCGACGGCGCGATGCTGCTCCGGCAGCAGGGCATGAAAGAGAGCATGAGGTGGAGCAACCTCGGCGTCATGCTCGGGTTCGTGGTCGGGTACAGGGTGCTCTGCTTCGTCTTCCTCTGGTTCAGGTGCCACCGCATGAGGAAGTGAGGAGGCGCATGCAGCGGCGGGGAACAATGCCATTGCCATTGCCATTGCCATTGGCATTCATGCAAATAGTAATTGGTCATCTAAATTTGATCTTTTTTGCTGTGTTTTTTTCTGAGACATTTTAATCTTTGTGTCGATTAGGTTGATACGAGCATATGTATATGTTTGGGAGATAATGATCAAGTTGTAGCGGAATTGGATGTTCTTGTGTATCAACAACAGTGGAAATGATGGATGATGCTAAGGGAGAAATAAAACCTTTTGTCTCTGTTTCTTCCCAATTACAGGAAAGTGTCGCATGCGTGTTAGATTTGCTGTTTTGGTAGTCCATTCGCCTTTGTGGCAAAGTGGTAGCTGAGAAAATCTGAGAAGTTGCCAATCATATGAGGTGAGGCAGTGATAACAAAGGCCGTGCAGCAGGTCGGAAACATGCCTAATTTGTATCTGTATTGGAGAAAATAGCAGTTATCCATAAATTCAAGTGTTAACCGACCGGAGTCTAAAGAATTCACATTATATTGATTAAGTGAAGGCTTCAAATATCAATAGGATCACTATGGTTCAAATTAACGTTTGTAAAACAAACAATTTTTTGCATGATTTCTGATGTTAAATTATGTTTGATTAAACATTTTTTTGCCTGATTTCTGATGCTAAATTATGTTCGGTTGGAAGAATGGAAAACATAGCAATTGAGTGTAAAGAATTCATTTTTCTCACCGTGTTTTACGAGTAAACGGGGAATATCTCATGCACTGATAACTTTGTACAATAGTACAGGTGATATCAAGTATCAACCCTTTTAACTTTCCACACACAAATTTATCCTCGGTCACCACCCGCCTACCTTTATCTTTATCTCCACAGTCTAACAAAAATTTGCATCTCATCCTACCACGTAAACGAAGGAAAAAAAGGGAGCGAGGAGAGACGCCGCATCGCCTCGAATTTTTCCTTCGTTGGATTACACGTGTCTATGTGTCGTAGCCGTCCGATATTTTTTTTCGTTTCACATGCTTGCGTTTCCTTCGCGTCGTCGCGGCTGCCCCAGTGCCCGCCTACTTCGTTTGCTTCGTTGTTCTTCACAAAGAGAGGCTCCTGGACGCGGTTCTCCTTCACTGCCTCCCCCTCCAGGTGTTTCGCACGGACCCTTCCCCTCACCGCCCCCGCTTCCTCCACCAGCGCCTGCGGTGGCCTCACCGCGCCGCCCCCTCTTCCCTGCCTTTTTCCTTCACCGCTCGTCCTACAAAAGGGAGCATCACTATTGCCTCGTTCTCCTCTTCTTTTTGCCCCAAACACCATCCACTACCTCGTCTCCGTTCGTCCGAAACACCTGCCGCCGTCTTCCTCAAGTGTGGCCGCGCCGGGTTAGCCTTGATCTCCCTATCCGGTCCACATCTTGAGGTGTTGAGCGCGTCACAACGTGTTCCCAATAAGGTTCTCTCTATCCACCACCTCAATTTTGGGTTTCCCCTTGCCGAAGTATGTTGTCACCTTTGCATCATCTTCTCCGTCGACGGCTGTCGTCACCCCTCCACCTCGGTCATCCCTGCGCCGTCTCGACCACACCGACGCATTCCTCAGGCCGGCGCGCACCCTATGCTCACGCCGCCCCTCGCTGGCCGTCGCCCCATGCAACCCGCGCTGCCCGTGCGCCTCTGGCACCGCCCGCATCTCCACCGGCCATCGCACCTGTCGTTGTCACTTGCTAACACCTCCTCACCCCACAGGCGACTCATTTTGGCTGTCGCCGCCGGCCTCCGTGTGGCCCCTCGCTGCCACCGCCCAGCAGAGCCCTCTCTCCTGCTCTCTGTTTTGCTCTGCATCTTCTTCTTTCTTTCTTTGGTTTCACTTCCAGGTGGATCCACTTACCATACGCACAGTCTTTCATCTCTTTCCATCTTAGGTGACACTTTGAACTTAGCATTTTTATACGATGTAGTACGTAATTTTCCTCAGGGAACCATAATTTTGACACAGTCAGAACTACAGAGACAGCCTGTGTAGAAAATGTAAATAATTTCCCTCAGAGAACAATAGTGTTGATTTTCCTGGTAGCCTTAGTATTGGCCCTTGTCAGCTTATACAGTTCTACTCCCTCTGCTGTTATCCTCTTTTTTTTCTTTTTCTTTTTTGCATGATGGCACTATTGTTCGGTAACTAAATGGATTACATTTCGTGATGTCTGGACACTTGAAACTCTATTCTGAATAAGATCCCGACATTTCTTTTGTACTTTTTAGATAGTATATTTGAATTGCAGGCCATAGGTATAATGATGCAATGAAGAGAATATATCACTTTTTATGTAAGTAGCAAATGAATAAATGATAGTGAGTTCTTCTTGATAGCATTGAACAGGCACAATTGGTGCTTCGGTTCACAAGAAAGTTATCTTGGACGGAAACCTTGGCATCGGTATATCGGTTGGGTCTGTCATTGTTCTCAGAGAGGTAGGGACACATAAATTATGAACAAAAGGGTTTCTTTTGTCGCCAAACTACTCTACCGTGGTGGCAGGTAATTGGTTCAATTGCTGAAGATATCGTCGATAAACGATTTCAATTGGCTTTTTACCGCACATCTCGCACAACGTGCTATCTGAATGTTACCCAGCAGAATATGGTAAAAGTATTATTCGTACCCTTTTATATTACAGTCTTCATAATCTTACGTTGCCAATTTTTTCATTCTCATTTTTGTGATACGCGATTAATATAACCCCATTGGAATTAATTTGTGTTATTATTGGTATGTGGAATTGGTTTTTGATGTATATGGTTATGCTTTCCCCGTTAATTGTTGTTGAAACTAATGCGGCGTTATTTTTAAATATATTTTCCCCTACTTTTTTTTTGCTGGAAACTGGGATCTCTGTGCGTGTTTTAGACTACCCACTACTAAGTTTTCGTTCATCATTATACCCTTAGTTTTGTAATTATCATGATTCATGAATGGCATTCTCTATGTGTGAGATGAAATTAGGTCATTTCTATGCTAGAAAAGTGATTTGGTTGCCCTTTTTGGTACTGTAGTCTTATTGGGGGTAGAAATTAGATGGTAGAGACTAGAGAGACAATCCTCCGGTATAAACAAATGGAGGTTTGAGGCTCAACCACACACGTCACGTCGCCCAAATTGTTTCTGGCCGTCCGATCCCGCGCGCCCCCTCGCGCTAGCCGTTCGATTTTTTTTTCATTTTGCGCGCTGGCCTTCTCCCCGCTCGATCGCACGGCCGTTCCGTGCACCCAAAGGCCACTCGTTGTGCGCTGCCTTGTCCTTTGTGCGTGCTTTGCGTGGCTTCCTCGCACGTAGCCCACGCCATGGGCCCCACTCGGCGTGCCGAAGGGCACGCGTAGGCCAACTAGTATGTCAATAATACAAGAGGTAGAATGTTATGGAAGTAAGAAACTGTCCCATAAAAATGGTAGTAGCAAACAGATAAAGGTCATTGAAAGAAAACATTCATGGAAGCTTACTTGTACTAAAACATCCCTGTTGTCCTCTGTAATTTTTCAAAAGTAATTCTGTATGATGATCATAGGTTGGACTTCTATGCGTTGCTCCTTAATTGCGCTAATCAGAAGCAATAAATTTGCACTTGTATTGTCAGCATCATCACTTGAGTTCAATTGCTTTTCAATTCTCAGAACTAGAGAACTACATGTCCATCTTTCTACAGCAGTTACGCAATGATGTTTTGTCACTTTTAAACTGCCGTTGCAGTGCTCTTGAACATATCAACTATTGGAAGTTTTTTTCAAACAACAAGTTGTGTCTCTTCATGAGAGGGTGTATTCGAAAAGTCGTGTCTCTTCATTTCGCATCTTTTCACGGGAGGGTGCATTTGAAGAGTCGCGTCTCTTCATTTCGCATCCTTTCAAACTCTATATAAAGAGATGTCCTTCAGATTTTGAGATGCACTTCACAATTCCATTCTCTTGTTCTGTTCATGACGAGTTTTCACTTTGCTTTAGTGCAAACTTTGTCCAGACTTGTCTTATCCTACTAGCTTATTTGCAGTAGACCCTCAAAGCATTTAGATAGGGTGCAAATAATCGCTTTAGGAAAATGTTTTGGTGTGATTCAAGTCTCCTACTCCACAAAATTCCCAAAAATCTAGAGCGATTATAATGGAGTCCGAGGCTTCTGCTTCCGCCATCAAGTTCATGAATCAAGACATGGTGCGACTTGATCGTTTCGATGGCACGAACTTCACCCGCTGATAGGACAAGCTGAAGTTCTTCCTCACGACCATGAAGCTCTTCTATATTTTTGATCCAGAGCTTCTTCTAGTACCAGCGCCCGAGGAGAACGACATCGACGAACGCAAGGCAGAGATAACAAAGAGGAACGAGGATGATCTAATGTGCCGTGAACACATACTCAACACCCTCTCCGACCGGCTGTATGATCTCTACATCGACACGCCATCGGCAAGAGACATCTGGAATGCTCTGGAGAGCAAATACAAAGCAGAGGTGGAAGGTACAAAGAAGTTCCTTATCTCTAGGTACTTCGACTTTAAAATGAATGATGATAAATCCCTTCTTTCTCAAGTACATGAGTTACAAGTGATAATGAATAAACTGAAGGCGATAAAGATTGATATTCCTGAAGTTTTTCAGGTTGGTGCAATTGTTGCGAAATTGCCACCAACTTAGAGTAACTACAGGAAACGACTTCTACATAATTCTGAGGATCTTTCCTTGGAACAAATTCAGAAGCACTTTCAAATCGAAGATGAATCGAGGGTGAGAGAAAAAAATGGCAAATGTCAATCTTAACGCCGGTTCCTCCAAGGAAAATGCTATAAGTGACAACAAGCCTAACAAGAAAGGTGGAAATAAATGTTTTCATATCGGAACCAAGAAAAACAAAGGTGCTTTTAAGAAGAAAAGTGCAGAAGGAAAAAGTTGCTATGTTTGTAGCAAGAACGGGCATTTTGCTCGTGATTGTAGGCACTGCAAGGGTGCAAATAACAAAAAATGCAGCATGTGCAACTAAAATGGATGATGATGAGATCATCGCCGCTGTGAGTGAAGTCATGGCGGTACAAGGTAAAGTTCCTGGATGGTGGTATGATACATGTGCCACTGTTCATGTTTTCTATGATAAGTCTTTATTCAAGACCTATGTTGATGCAACCGATGGACAAGAAATACAGATGGGAAATGAAAATCGGTCCAAAGTGCATGGGAAAGGAAGCATCGAACTGAGTTTCACTTCTGGAAAGAAGATTACGTTGGCAAACGTTCTTCATGTGCCATATATGAACAGGAACCTTGTAAGTGGTGATCTTCTTAGGAAGCCAGGTATCAAAACTGTGTATGAATCGGGCAAGTTAATCTTGACTCGTGGTGGTGTATTTGTAGGAAAGGGGTATTCATGTAATGGGATGATAAAACTATGTGTTGTTGACAATGCTGATGTTGCAGCAATGAATAAATCTACTCATTCTGCTTACATGCTTGACTCTGTTTCATTATGGCATGATAGACTAGCACATGTTGGTATAAGCACTATAAAAAGATTGGTTAAACATGATTTGATTTCTTGCAAAATTGATGACTTCAATAAATGTGTGCCTTTATGTTGACGATATGTTGATCATTAGCAATGATGCCAAAGGCATAACAGAAATAAAGAGATTTCTGATTTCTTGTTTCAAAATGAAAGATCTTGGAAAAGTGGACACTATTTGGGCATCAAAGTGAAACAAAATAGTGGGGGTTTTGAACTTAGTCAATCTCATTATGTGGAGAAAATTCTTGACAAGTTCAACCATCTAAACTTTAAAGAAGATTTCCTTAGGATGGGACTTAAACTCAATAATAAATCTATTAACAATGGCAACCCAACTTAACACTAGTAATTAACTAGTTCTATGGTTCAAAGGGTAACAACAAGTTGTGACGTGGATGGTTCAACATTCATCTAATTGTGAAATGTTGGCTGTTACTGTTTGAGGGTTGAGTATTTTACTCTTAATGAGATTTAGTCGTTGAGGACAAGTATCTATAAGTAATAGAGATACTGGAAGAATTTCGCCTATATGAAAATGAGATGGTGCTGTCTCTAAATAAGAGTAGAGTTTCTCTCATAATTTTTCATTAATATAGGATGAGCACATGGCCATTAATAGTGCTAAGCGTGTTTTTGTGGACAGAACGTTGTAAAGAATATGTGTAATGCATGACCGGTTTTGATATAAGGAATAATTGGTTCAAAGCTTTTATGTTACCTTTAATTTCATCAAAACTTTGTTGTGTATTTACTAAGGTTAGGTTCAAATCGAAAGATACCTAACTGTATTAATATTCTTTTATTGCCGTGTATGAACTTGTTCATTTTAAAACAAGTGGGGGATTGTTGGAAGTTATTTTCAAACAACAAGTTGTGTCTTTTCATGAGAGGGTGCGTTCGAAGAGTCGTGTCTCTTCACTTCACATCCTTTCACGGGAGGGTGCATTCGAAGAGTTGCGTCTCTTCATTTCGCATCCTTTCAAACTCTATATAAAGAGATGTCCTTCAGATTTGAGATGCACTTCACAATCCCATTCTCTTCTTCTGTTCACGACGAGTTTTCACTTTGCTTTAGTGCAAACTTTGTCCAGGCTTGTCTTATCCTACTAGCTTATTTGCAGTAGACCCTTAAAGCATTTGGATAGGGTGCAAATAACCGTTTTAGGAAAGCTCTTTGGCGTGATTCAAGTCTCCTACTCCAAAAAATTCCCAACATCAACGTGCTCATTGTATCGTTGGTTCATCTTAGGACACAGTAGTATAATGATATTCACAGTTTTAGGCTCTGCTAGTGGACAACGCATCTAAGCAAGTGACACAGAGATCCCGCGCCACACATTTACAACAGAATTAGGTATCAATAATGAACTAATGCTGTATTACTTTTTCACAACTTCATAACACTCTTGCATACTACCAACTATCTAAGAAAAATGTGTTCGTTGTGATGTTGCCTTGGCGCGCTAATGCGTGCACCGGCCTACTGGTCCTACGGTATAAATATAGGCATTTTTGAGGCAAGGGTAGAGTGGTCACGCCGTCTGTGCTCTTATGCGTCGTTCGATTTTGGCCACTTGCTTTGCCTGCCGTAGGATCTTGATGGTTTCGCACTCGCGTGTTGCTTTTTCTGCTCCTGCTTGCGGCACTTCGGTTGTAGCGCTATCCCTTTGAGTCGACACGTCTGTGCGTTTGGCTTCGTTTGCTTCTTAAGCTGTCGTCTGGGATAGCCATGTGCGTGCCATGCAGATCCTCTAAACTTGGCGTGCAAATTGCGCGCAGCAGGCTACTAGTAGATAGTAAAATAAGAGGACCACACTAGTCCAATACTCATTGCAAATAAGAAGTGCGGAGGCGATAAAGTATCCGCGTTTGCTAATGGACACAAATCAACACCTCCGCTCCAGTGAGCTCCATGTAGTTTCTGTAAATCTCATAGAATTTTCATTTCAATATAAAGTGCAAGTTTCACAAAACACAACGTATTGTGTCACCGACATAGTGGACCTGGACCACACTGATCATTATCACCACGGTGCTGCCGAGTCCGTGCGACCAGGGCACGGTGCCGCACAAGCACATACCACGGTGTAGGAGGGAGCTCCGTGCCCTTGGCACACAGATTCGGTGGCACCGTACCCTGGACGCACAAACTCGGCGACGTGTCGCCCACGTGGTGGCTTCGGTCCTTTGGTGCACAGATTCGATACTATTTTTGTATTTGACGCGGAGAAAGAGAGCTAGAATTGTTAATTCACACACAAAAGATGCTATATTAGCCAAAAAAAACTCAGATTTCTAATGAGAAACCAATGCATGCCTGTGGTAAGAGGATACGTGCATAAGAACTCGACCTACCAAAAAATTTCCTACAAGATTCTTGGAAATTAGATATCCTCCTCTAGCTTCATCTCCAGCCATGCGAATTGACGCTCGATCGGGCAGTTCGCGCATGCCATCATGCCAAGCAACACACTCAGACTCAGTGCTCAGTGCCAGTCAGCCAGTCGCTTTTGACCTAAAGGAACCACCAAGCTGAAGTCGGCACATGATCCGGATCAAATACTGGATCGATTGGCCGGTTCCCCAACACATTCCCGCGTGTGTCTCCTACACCTAGTGATGTGGATCGAACCTTAAGATGAGATTAAATCATGTAAGTTATCCTATCTTTCGCGGTGGAACAACGACAAAAGTGCAGGAAGGCTCCTGTGGTCGTGTAGTAACACGATGTCTTTTGTGCAATAACACTCTGACGGTGGTGTAGTAACACTGCGTCTTTCGTTCAGTAACACGACTTTTGTAGCATAGTAACGAGCTTGATAACATGGTTGAATCACACTAGATCAGCAAGAACCAAAGTAGAAACGATCAGTCATGACCTCTCAAACCGTGAACAATGATTGATCACAAATTAGAAGATTGAATCGTATAAATTCCGTAAACAATCTTAAAAACAACACGCCCTTCATCTGCGGCAACTCTCACAGACTCTAGATGAGAAAACCTCAACACATGATACACAGGGATAAACCCTAACGACATACGGCCGAAACACACGTGTTTTCAATTCATAATTCAATTCCGACTTTTACATTGGACGCACCCCATAGGCTTATATAGCCAACACACGCACTAAGGCCTTAAGACCAATTAGGATTCTTATTTACGTACATAATTAACATGTTCGACCTGGACTCTAATATAAACTTTCTAAACAATACAACTCAATGTTCCTAAGTTAAATTAGTGCTTTAGTTCATTTTACATCTCGAAACCAATTAAATATAGAATTAACTAATGCAAACCGGCACAACAATACTCAGATGCGCCACTTTAACTTGGTTGTCACGCCGGCTCGATGGTGGACCCCATCTGAGATCACGTAAAAAAAGATATCACGTAGAGAAAACAAAAGGCATGTACCGATCTTGTTATCCCACGCGTAACAACAAATCTTGATTTCTTGTCTTCTAATCCATGACCCTTCCTTATCTCTTGTTACTGTACCAAATAAGATCATATTCATTTTCCAAGAAATTCAACTTGATCTCATTTTGTTTCTGCATGACAACTATCCACAATTGCAATTTAGCTTCCTGGTTGGAAACATGTGCAATACGGACTTCTGTTGCATGCATGCCAAGCCACCCAAAATCAGAACAAATTTGGTTAGGGATTCGATCTCGTGGTTGCACTCAGCTACAAGTCCCATGCACGTACGTACACCTGCACCGGTTCTGCCCTCGCTCACACGCCGCATACATTGCTTGTCCATGCTCCGCACCAACCACCTGGCTCGCATCGCCACACCCACACATATGCTAGCTTGATGCGTCGCATCCTTCTCTTCTTTCTTCTCAGAAAATTCTGAAATTAATTCATACGAAATAATTTATACAAAAATAAATAAATTCAGAAATATGGTTAGTAGTCGTGCCGGCGTCACTACGCATGCTCAAAGACGCGCAGGCGCAGTACTGGTATAGATAGCTAGTGATCGATCGAGTAGTGACTTGCCGGTTAAATTTGGTCGTTGGTGCGCGTCCGCCACTGGCATGGGCGCGGACGGACGGAGGACGATGGATCGGGAGATATTTTGCGTGCGGCGCGCGCGCGTCGCCTTCGCCCCGTCCCGAAGAATGCGGTGGCTTTGCGGCGGTGTCCGCCACAACGGCGTGCTGCGAGCGCGTAGGTTGGTCACCGCGGCCGGCATGCGCGCAACATAAGCAGCAGCAGCGTGTAGATTGATAGGGAGTGGAAACGGGAGTGACGCTGATGCATGTTGCTGTCGAGTTAATTTAATTGATTGGCCAATGGGTGCTTGTGGATGTGGTACGTGTACCACCACTATCAAATGATCAATGGTGCGAGGAGAATGGGAAAGTGCGCACGCCACAGTTCATAATCTATGCATAGATCCTATTGGGCGAGGATTCAAATCCTCTGACATTGTAAAGGGAATGATAGACAGCAACAGCGTCGTGATCTTACGACGATATGAGTTATCCGAATCAGAAAGAACAACAGTATTAACCGCCACAGTGTCACTATAGTACTTCTCAACAATGTTTGACCACCAGTAACAGTGTGTGACACACACGATCTTGTCTTCGCTTTTTTATCTAACAGCTACGAACCGATGTCATATTACTATAGCACGTGATATTATTATGTAATGTCAGATAATACGCGGCAGCGATGTCAGAGGATATACGTACATTGGCCGACTCGTTCTCTTTAGTGCTTGCATATCCAATTCCAACCCCATGAGTGCTTCTGATCGAGCCTGGTACGTTACACGGCACATAGGTCAAAAGTTGTAACTGGGAAATGGAGATTACCCTGCTGTGGGCGCACTCGCGAAAAGAGCAGACCAGATACGTCGCGCTTTTGTGATCGGTGGATTGCTAAGAAAGGCTAGCTTCACTGTTCTAGTCGGTATTGGCGTATGCAACGCCGTATCAAAGAAAAAACGATAATTTGTTGGAAAGAAAGAAGGAAAATGAGGGCTCGAACCTATGTGACCTCAACGACAATGAACAACTATTGTATTTTTCCCGTGTACATCATAGTCATATACAGTATTGCATTTTCTGTCGTGCCTCTGGTTGTTATGACTAGATGTTGGGGTTGGGAAAGGAAAGGTACGGGTCTAAGTGACATCTCCAAAACAGGTTAGCATTTAACTACGCATAAAATAAAATATTGTCCAAAAGAAGAAAAATGTAGCTCATCTCTTCTAAGTCTAACCGCATCTATACCAGAAACTTTCGGCATTTCCGGGAATATAATACGAATTCATCAAGTCGATTGGGTATATCTAACAGGTCCTGAACACAATTATAGAGCGTATGTTTGTAATCGGAAAACGACCTTAGCCTGGAGTTATTGACAGTGATTGGGGAATCGAAGAAATCCGAGATCATTCTGCGTGCCGGATTTCCGAGTGCGCAACGCAACAAGAAGTCAGTAGATATGGGGGTATTTCCAGCATAGCAGATTAGTAGTTTTGTATAAAATTTATAGGGATAAAAGTCAAACAATAGTTGAGAGTTAATGGAAAGTTTTCTTGAAAGAAGTTGCAATCCAAACGGAGTAAATACATTCAAGCAACCCAGGGTGTGGCCAGATGACTAGGTGTACGAGTGTGTACCTAGTCCACCAGGTTCAAGTGTTAGACTTAAACCTTAGATTCCACCGATTTTAGGAGCACGCATGCATGCATATTCAGTGAGAAAACGCGTCCCGGTTACTTTGTGAGACCTTGAGTGCCTCTGATAAATTCGTGCATGTGTGGGTGAGTGGTGTGAGTGTGATGCATATTAAATGTGTGAGTCTACCTTGTACTCAGGGGCAGCTCCAGCAATAGGGCAAGGCTGGACGGCCACCCGAGGTCCGGCGCCAGCGACCCCCCCCCACGTGTTTCGGGCGTCGGCCACTGCAGTTTGCAACAGTTGAGGTCCAGACTCTAGAGCAGCTGAGCAGGAGACTGTGTCCAGAGGAAGAGGCCACAACCCAAAGCGCCTACAGCCCACGCCTGGCCCAGCTAAGCTCATGTGCATGAGTGCATCTCATATTCTCATTACCTCTCCCCGGTTCCCCCAAATCTAAAATCCCCAATTTGCAAAAACTCAAATTCTCCAAATCTTCAACCCTACCTGCTAGGCGGCGGCGTGGCAGATGCTTCTGTGCAGATCTTGGCACCATGAGGAGGAGCGAGGCCTTGCAGCACGGCCGGGCGGCCAAGACCGGGAGGAGCTCAGTCCAAGCGAGCGAGCGGGTGGCCACGGCTGCGGATCTGCAGGGGCAGCGCTGTCACGGGAGGAGAGGAGCACGGCACAGCCGAGCGGGCAGCCAGGAAGGAGGCCTTGGCCTTGGTGCCAGTCGGGGAGAGCCGGGCAGGCGTCAGGCGAGACAGTGGGAGGAGGAGCGCGCTTGAGCCACCACGGGAGGAGCCCGGAGGCAGCTCCGGGTCGGTCGGCCGGAGGCGGCAGGGAGGGGACAGGGGAGGAGGTCAGGAGGAGCCGGCCCACCGCCCGTGAGTGAGGAGGTGAGGTCAGGTCTTCAGGAGGTGAGCTGGTGTGGTGAATATGAATTTGAGAAAATAGAGAGCCTCAGAGCTGTGAGTGAGGGAAATTTTTTTTGCTTCCGTGAGTGAGGAGGTGAGCTGTTGAATTTGAGAAAATAGAAATTGAAGATGGCTCCTCCTAAGTCTAAAGAAAAAAAAAGTAAGAATTAGATTGTGAATGCCTGAATGATGAATACTGTGAATTTGTGATGTGTCATGTGTGATACTCACAGTGATTATAATTTATAAATTATAAATGATTATTGATGAATGAATATGATGATTTGTGAATTTGATAGTGTCATCGTGCTCTGAATTTGCTAGATTTGAAGAGCTATTCTACCATTTGCGTCGTCGAGTGGGTCGACCCTAAGAACCAGTGCAAGCGGGAATACTGTGGTAGCTACAGAAGAGCAAGTACTAACGGTTGAAGCTGTCAATGTTGAAGATACACAAGTAGCACAACAACCACAACCGTAAGAAGAAACTGAAGGTATTAAGGATTTTAACCCGGATGTTCATATTGTTGCCGATCCAGCACTTCGTATACCAATTGAGGAATTCCATCCAGATATTAGAGATCAAGTGATTAGTACTTTAATGGTATGTCTTTCTGTTTGTTATGTTCAATAATTTTTTATGATTTATGATGGATTAATCTGAATACTCACCATCCATCTACTTTTGACAGATTGTTACTAGTAATTTAATAATTTGGTATTTTGGTGGTCAAAGTGCGTATCCGCGCTCCGTGGGATTTAGCCTTTGCTCTAAATTAGATGTGTGTTAAGAACACACCTATATGTGTGTGAGTGTGTATGTGGTGTGGTGTGTGTGACTAGGTCCAGTGTGTACTGAAAAAGAGTCTTTATATATGGGCTATTGGGCTTACCTTTATGGCTTCAGGAACAAATTCAGATGAGCATATTGAAAAAACACAGCCCAAAAGCTGCGCGAGAGACGAGACGATCACCACGGGCCCAAGTCATCTGCCGAAACGACACCCGGAAGCTTTTGCAGCCCAAGCAAACGGAGCCGTGCTTTGTCTCTAGAGTCTGGACAGCATCAAGCGCGTCAAGGAGCAGGCCACAAGTAGACCGCCCTGCAATGCTCCACCTTCGACGTGGTGACAGCCATGATCTTCGCATGCCGCGCCTCCTCGGCCATCGGCTCCGCGCCCGACGCCGAGGCTCGGCCGTGCTTCACCTGCCGAACAACGCGCCGCGCGCCTTCGGTGGAACTGTGGGAGGCTACTACGTACGGGAACTGCGTGTACGTACCCTCACCAAGGCCAGCCAGGCGGTGGAGGGCGCGTCGCTAGCCGAGATCGTGACGGCGATATCAGCGAAGCCAGGGGCGTACGAGTGTACGACGCGCTGGCGACAAGATTGTTGGTTATATGCGTATAATTCAATCAACAGTAGCATATATACTAGATATATTTAGAGCTATAAACAGTAGCATAATCATCAACTTAAATATATCTATCTCATATATATATATGCTAACATAGCAAAACCTAGAACAAAAACAAGACAATCGCTCTAGCGAAGTTCGCAGTACAGTCTGATGCGAAGAAGACGACGTGAAGCAGATGATGGAGAAAGCTGTGAGCAGTCATGTGAACGCTTTCCAGAAACCTGATTTGTACTAACCCATGTAGGATCATGAGAGACGTCGGTTTCGAAGACACTACTCTCCCCATGTTGGTACATGCCAAAGAATGGATGGAGTAGCCGAGACTACACAACACAGAGGAACAGGGCAAAAAATTGGTACTGATCTCTCTATGTTCCAAGTCTGAGAGGAGACGCAGCTACCGGGTGGTGTCCTTTTTATAAAAAGGAAGGATATGACCTTCGCAACTACCGGATTTTCCAAAAAAAAACTCGAGGACTACTACACCGGCAAACAACCACTTCCTACACTTGAAGAGGTAGGACAAACGAGTGGTCGAAAGCAGTCGGATCGTAGTCGAGCACACCATCAACAACTGTCGAGTGAATCGTGTGTTAGTTGATGGTGGCAGTTCATTAAATATTTTATTTACGAGTGCCCTGGACGAGATGCAAGTGCATCAGACCAGAATAAAACGTGTACGATACTCATTCCATGGGATCGTACCAAGGTCTTCGGCCGAACCCATTGACCAACTTTCTCTTCCTGTCACATTTGGTTCTCTAAGCAATTTCAGGACAGAGAAACTCCTTTGATGTGGTCGATTTCAATATAATGTATAATACCATACTCGGACGACCAACTTATGCACGATTCTTAATGGCTGCTTATTACGGGTATTAATGAAGATCTAGACCCGCCATTATGAGTTATAGAGTATTTTGGTTATTAATGACAAATCTATTTGTGAGACTAACACTTCTATTGTTTTACCTATTACTTAGTCTCAGTTGGATATAAAGGTGAAAATCAAAGAGGTATGCATTCGACATTATATTCCTATATAATGGATCCAAAATATAGGTTGAACTCTACCAAAAGTCTAACTTGAATATGTGCATATGGTTCTATTATACATTTGTGTATGCATACATTTAGGGGGAGTTCACTCTATGTTTTGTGGTTTCATTAGTATTGATTCTTGATCTCTACTTTGAAACATATCTTTTGAGTATATACAACTTGTATAGTTTATATATACTCATATCAATCTACATTCAATTATTTGTAATTGAAGTGGTTGTCATCAATTACCAAAGAGGGAAAGATTGAAGTATCTTGTCTCACCATTATGAGTTAATGGAATGTTGAGGTAATTAATGACAATCACATTGTGGAACTAACATTTTTCATGAGTTGGTGAAATAGGTTGAGTTCCATAGTTGGAGACTTTGGATGACATTATGAGTTGATCATCAAGTCAAGAGAAGATCCATCATGTGTTGATGGAGGGCAAGTGAAGGATGCATCATGTGTTGATGTATATCAAGACTTGGAATGAAGGATGTCATTATGTGTTGATGAGCATCAAGTCAAGATCCCGAAGTAAAGGAAATCATCATGTATTGATGATTATCAAGTCAAGAACCCAAACTTGAAGTGAAGATGTGCGTCATCAAGCTTCAAGTGTTTGTGCAAGGCAAAGGTATGACTAGCTAGGGCTAAGGATTTGTTCCTAGTCTTTTACCGATCTGGGTGTTTGGATGGAAGACCGGATTGCTAATATAGGTTGTCGTACTATTAAGAGGGATCTTGATTAGTAGCTTAAGTTAGTCATGTGTTGATAGCTCAATGTGTTTGCTTTAGCTCTCGTTAACATGTTGCCAATTTGCGAATGTGTTTTGCAAATAGTCGAGACTCATGCATAATTCTTGTAGCATGTGACTTTAGTTTGCGAGTGTGTTTTGCAAATGGTTTAAGTCCATATACCTTATTCCTTGTGGCACTGATTCTAAAAGTTGACAAATGTGTTTTGCAACTTATTGAGAATCTTGCCTTTAACTCTTGTTTGTATCGCTCATCAATTGGAAATTGTGTTTTACAATTGAGTTTGTTTTTGGATGCAATCTGTGCTTTTCTTAGAAAAAGCGGTAGTACCAACGTTATGTTGGTGGAACTACCGCTTCTGCTTGAAATCTTAGGGGTTCTTATTGCGAACTACCTTAACCCGGTTGTTCCGATTCCTAGTTGGCGGTATGTAATTTCCAGAGAAGCACCATTTTGGGTTGGTTGCAAACCCTAAGTGCGGTAGCTCCAGGCTTTACTTGGCAGTACTACCGCATCGCGGTATGACCACATTGTTCAGCGGAACTACCGCTCCACAGTTGTTCCGAAAATGAAGTGGCGGTACGTTTTTTCCAGTAGGTACCCTTTTGGGTCCTTTGTGAAACGGTAGAACCGCTCTCATTGTGCGGTATGATCGGCTAGCGGTAGTACCGCATGATGGTCGGTGGTAGTACCGCGCCGCATTTCCAACGGTTATTTCAAAAGGTTTGATATAGCCGTTACTGTGTGTCAGTCGAGGTGCGGTAGTACCGACCGATGAATGGCGGTACTACCGCTCCTGCTGATTTTTCAGCATCTTTTCTTCCAACGGCTAGTTTTTGTGTGTGGGCTATAAATACCCACCTTGGCCAGCTGTGGGAGAGTTGCTGGTGCCATACTCATTTCTATTGAGCTAAGAGCAAGCCCTTTACACTATTTTGTGCATGTGTTGCACTTAGTGGGCTTTGAGAGGCAAACCCTAATTGCATGTGTTGCATTAGGTAGTGGATTGTGTATCCACTTAAGCTTAGACACTTGATTAGTTCAAGTGAAAGTCTTCGACTTGTTACTCTTGGTGTTTGCCGACACCTAGACGACATGGAGACGTCGTGGCCCAGTGATCTTCTCAAGAAGCTTGTGAGAAGGCCCGGCGTTTGTGAGTGGCTTGGTGCTCACCATCTCCGGAGTGGAGGAAGAGTAACCCCTAGTGGATCGAGGTGTTGGTTCTTGATTAGAACCGGTCCAAGTGGTTGGACTTACCTCGGAGGTGTTTGGCTTAATTCGTGGAGCCGGTCCAATTGATTTTGGGCTTACCTCAACATGGATTAGGGGAGACCTGCAAGTCTCCGATCATCACGGTGAAACATCGTTGTGTCATTGTGGTTTGATTTCGTGTGCTTTACTATATTGCATTTTACATTTCTTATATTAAATTGCCTACATGTATGTGTATGATTGCTATTTTTTTATATAGTCTCATATTGTTGGTTCACTTAGCAAAGACTAGTTGATTTAGGCTTTAGTTGTGCAAAACCGAATTGATTTACAATTCCGCATAAAACTCGGTTTGAGCCAAACGATTTTTAAAACTGCCTATTCACCCCCTCTAATCGGCCTCCGCAATCTTACAAGTGGTGTCAGTGCTTGGTCTCTCATTTTATTAGGCTTCACCGCCTAGAGAGCAAATGAAGGCAACTAGTGATATAGTGCACCTAGGTGAACCACCTCTATTTGATGGCACAAAATATGCTCATTGAAAAATCCGCATGTCATGTTATTTTAAGGCCATGAGCCCAAAAACATAGCGGATTGTAGATGTAGGCTTTTTGTGAACACCATGAGGATATGCTCATGATCCTAGGTGATGATACAATTGGCAATTTGGTTGAAGCTTTGTTGGAATTCATGTTTGTCAGAAAGTTTGAAAGAACTGTCGGGATAATCGGTAATACCGGCGTGTTAACATGTAATACCGCTTTCTTGAATGACCATTTGTTGTTAAGCGGTATGGAAAAACCGAATCGAATGCAAAATGGTCTTGGATTTCCTTAATGAGTGGTATGACCGCATCTTGCTTGTCGGTAATACCGCGCTTCAACATGACCGTTGTTTTGCGGTATGCAAATTCGGGAGTGGTTTTAGAGAGTTTTGGATTTCTCCAAGTTGCGATGCGACCGCAGTTGATTGAGAGGTATGACCGTAGTCTTGATATCTGATGGATATAATGGTAGTCCGTTTTTGGAATGATTTGAGTGAATGTTATTTCAATTTGAGAATTGTTTTGGGTTATGTCATTTCCATGTTTGTTAATGCATATATGTTGCATATTGCATGTTTTGAGCTAACGTGGGTCAAGTTGTGAAGAACTTGTTCCCGAAGCGATTTCTTGGTCTATTCTTTGTGCGGTGGCTTGCGTCAACGACGGTCAGCGGCGAGGAGGATCGGGACTAAGCTTGGAGAGCCGAGGTCGAAACGATCATGGATCTTTGGGTGGTCGGTGACTCAAGCATGGCATGAATGGGCGAGTGGATCGAGCCGCGATTCGATCATTTGGTTGGATCAAGCGGCGGGGGTCGGTGCAAGTGCCTTGGAGGTTCGATGGGATTCGGACGGGAGACTTCCGACATGATGAGAACCGTTGATCAACCTACATGTGGCGGAAAGCGAGGATTGCTTATTTGGATTGGACTCGGTCTATGGAGAAGGATCGAGAAGGGGTATTTTGGTAATTTCACCAAATACCGCCTTTGTGACTTGTTGGCTAAACCGCTGTGAGTCGGCGCTGGAGAAGCGGTTTAGGTCAATCGAAGATGAAGACGGCGCTTTGAGATGCGTCGTGTGTTAACCCATTGCGTGTTAGGGTTTAATGGGTGCCCTAATGGAATATTCCTAGATTCCTAGCCTCCACTATATAAGCCTTGTGTCTTTGTTCACAGCAGACCAATGAGTCCATTGAGAAAAACCCTATTTGGTCTTAGGGTTTAGAAAAGGAAGATGAGAGCTAGGGTTTAGGGATTGATGCCTTGTATGCTCATGTAATGAGTTGTGCCCTCAAAGATGGAGTGGTCAGTAACCATGAATCTTCAATCATCAATCAATCCTTGCAAGTTCTTTGAGATGAGCTCTCTTCGTTCTTTTTCTTGTTCTTGCACCTTACTTTGATGTTTTGGAGATTTTGTTGATCCTTTGGTTTTTGGTTGTTCTTGTGCACTCTTACTCCTTGCTTTGTGACATGTGGGAGCGTATCTAAGGTCACCTAGATCATCAATCTCCCACGAGCAAGAGTTGGACCAAGTTTTTCGTTTTGCTCGGTTCTATGCCCTTCTTAGATAAAACTGAAAAAGATCTAAACTTTGGCGTAGATCTGGACGATCGCCACTTGGAATAGGTTCCTAATACCCTTAGGAAGGTGTGTTCCAAATTTGGTAGAGTTTGGCCTTACGGTTTAAAAGTTCGTCAATTTTCGATTTCGTTTTGTTTATTACGTGTTCATCGTCGGGATAAAAGGTAGTACCGCACTTTTGCACGTGGTAGTACCCTTGATGAGGTAGTACCGCACTTACAATGATGGTAGTACCTTTGTCCCTGATTTTTCGGATTTCTTGAGGAGTTCTTCTTTGTGCTTTGAGGGTTTAGGAGTGGATTCATTACAAGTCCTCCTTTGTGTAAGCATTCATCTTCATAGCTCTAATAGCTATTGGAGTGATTTGCGATTCTTGAGTTGAATCCATTATCTTTGCAAAAATTTGGTGCTCCTATTCACCCCCCTCTAGTCGCCTATTCCGGTCCTACAATTGGTATCAGAGCCCGGTTAGCTCTTCTCATAGATCTTAACCGGTCTTTGGAGCCATGGCGACTAGCAAGTATTCGACCAATCCACCTGTTTTCGATGGAGTTGATTTTGCTTACTGGAAGGCACGCACGCATGCCTACATCGAGGCTCAAGGGCACGCTATTTGGCTTAAGGTCAAAAATCCATATGTCGTGCCGGCCGATAACGATGTGATCACTCCAGACATTGAGGCTAACAGCAAAGCTCGCAATTTCTTGATCTAAGGTCTTAGTCGATCCGAGTTTGAGCGTGTGGCTCATTTAAGGTCTGCTCACGAGATCTGGAGGACCCTTTGTGACTACCACGAGGGTTCGACTGCGATCAAGGAAGTGAGATAGAACCAGCTCAAGAAAGAATATTCAAAGATCGAGCAAAGGCCTGGTGAGTCTTTAGATGAAATTTGTGGGGAGGTTCTCCAAGATTCTTCATGATCTTGTATTTGTTGATCTTGCTTTCACTTGTCCGAGAGCGCGCTAGCTTTTGGGTGCTCTTGATGTGAAGGTCAGGGGATGAAGATCACATCCATCAATGACAACATTGTCATGAGTGAGCTTACCATGGATAAGCTCTACTCGAGTTGAAGACGCATGAGATTGACTTTATCTCGCGTCTCCCAAAACAGTCGATGGCTTTGGTGGTCGACCCATCTAAGGGTAGCTCGGTGATTCCTTTGATTTTGGCTCATCGGCTTTTCTTTGTCGACTTTACATTCTTTGAGCGATGGCTGACTAGAAAGCTACTGAAGATGATTTAGCCCTCCTATCCACCAAATTCTCAAGAGTTTACAATAAAGTGAGAAACAGGAGGAGAGGTGGCCTGTCACTTGTTTGAGTGTGGTGAGCCTAACCACATTCGCTCTAAGTGCCCCAAGTTTGAAGGGCAAGGAGGAGAAGGACTCTCGGAGGCGTCATCAAGCCAAAGACAAGAAAGGCAAGAAACCAAACTATCGCAAGTTAAATCGGCCAAGTCCTTACCGCTCTTGAGAGTGTGAACATGAGCGATGTGGACTCGGAGGCGGAGGGCGGCAGCGGCGACTCTCATGGCAAGAAGAAGGCCGGGACTTCACCGATATGTGCTTCATGGCTAGCGGCAGCCATGGCGTCGACTCCTCCAACGACAGCGACCTTTTCAAATGATCCCGATGAGTCGTCCTTCACTTACTAGTATGAAGCGTGCTTTAGCCTATCTGAAAAGAAAATGTATAAGCAAGAAAAAATGATTAGGAAGCAGGATGCCATGATTGATGATTTGAACTTAGAGGTTGATAGGCTCAAATCCATTAATCCTGGCGATGATTGTGATTCTTGCTCTAGCTTGCTTAATGAACTAGCAAATCTGAAATCTGCTCATTCCTCTATTGCTAGTCAACTAAAAGATGCTTTTGATGAACTAGAAACTCTCAAGTCTAGTCACCTTGCATGAATGCCATTGCTTTAGATGTGACTCTTGTTGATGCTATTCCATTATCTTGCTCAAACGTGCTTTGCTTGAATCAAAATTGGATAGCGCTATGAAAGAATTGCGAGAAATTTGATGCTAGTCACATGTGTTCTCATTGTGAGGATAGTAGGATTAAAATGAAGGAGATGGTGAAATGGTTCTTTACTCTAAAAGCGCTTCATGTGAAAACTGTGTTAAACTCACAATTGAGAATGATGCTTTAAACAAGACACTAGAAGAAAAGGCTAAAATTGAACAATCCATGTCCATGATTTGCTTCCAAGAGAGTTGTTGATTCGATTCTTGTACTCTTTGTATTGAACTTGGGCATAATATAGATAAGATACAAGAATCTTTTAGAGTTAAGTTCAAAGAAGCGGTTGGATAAGATTAGGGATAACTATTGTGTGTCTTGTGAGGCTTTGAAAGCCGAGGTAGCTCACTATAAGGAAAAGTCGATAGGGCTAGCAAGTCAAATAAGTGTGCTTCTTGTTATGAACTAGCCATACAAAATGATTACCTCAAAGGGACCCTTGAGAGATTTGTTGGTGGGAGGAAGAAACTCAACATGATTCTAGACAAATCTAAGGTGAGTGTGAATAATAGTGGCCTAGGTTTTGATTCCCTAGAGCATTCCAAGAATCATCCACCTAAGGTTGTTAGAGCTGTTGAGAGTGGCCTGTTTGAGGTAGAACCCTTTAAGCCATCCAAGATAGTCTTCAAATCTGCTGGTTTTGCCCAAACCACTTCTAGCAAGATAGGCGCTTCTACTTCATCAGGTCAGATCCCTCAAAAGGTCAAGTACCATTGCACCTTCTGCAAGAAGAATGACCACATTGTTGAGTTCTACTTCCGTAGAGCCAAGATTGAGAGGAAGGAGAGGATGAGTGCTTTGAGGACCATTAGAGGAGTTTCTTCACCTGCTATAGTCTCTAGAGCCAGACAACCTGTTTTTCCTGCTAGACATAGGCCTAGGTTCGTAGATGACTTCTTTGACTCTTTTGGTGGCTCTAGGCAGTGTTCTGGTTTAGGATTTCGTGAGGAGAGACCGCAAGTAGCATCTAGACAGGGGGAGTACCGACCTTTTGGTAGGTCGATTCGGAGAGGTCTAGGTGGTTCTCGTGTGCGTTCTCATGATTTTGCTCCTAACCATTTCTTCTTTGCTTCTCTTGCTTTGCCTAAGCATCGTGTGACTCGATCTTTGGATTCCCAAGTCTTTTATCACTAACTTGATCTTGAGGCACAAATGTTTCTGTTAGTGCCTTATAGGTCCGTCGTGCGAGGAAGGAGGACATATGGCTTGTTGACTCGGGTGTTCTCGACACATATTTGGAGATTCTAGATGGTTTTCCTCCTCACACGTGCATCCGGCAATGAATTAATCACATTTAGGGATGCTTCTCTTTGGGGCCGTGATAGCTAAGAGCACGGTCTTGGCGTCAACAACAAGTTCATGCTCAAGGGCGTCGCTTTGGTAAGTAAGGTGAGGTATAATCGCTTTACGTTTCTCATTTGCTGATGAAGGTCTAGAGGTGAGATTTAAGAGTGGTGAGTGTAGAGTTCTAGATTCCTCGGGTGAACTTGTTTTTGAGATCTCTAGGTTTGAGAAGATCTTTTGTGCTAATTTCGTGTCTCTTACGCTTCTAGCCCTAGGTGTCTTGTAACCGACTCCCATGATTTAGTGTTGTGGCATCGTGAGGCTTGGTCACATAGGCCGACAACTTGACTAGAGTCGATGCGAGGATTTGATTAGAGGTTTGCCTAGGTGAAGGTCATTAGAGACCTTGTGTGCACACCACAGACATGGTAAGATGGTTTCGCTTCTCATCCACCTCTTACCTTAGTGATGACATATGGACTGGTCACCGCGCTTAGACACTTTGTTGGTCCTTCTAGAGTTCGATCGTGGGTGGGAAATGGTATGTGCTTGTGATTGTGGATGATTACTCCGGTATTCATGGGTTTATTTTACGGTTTCTAAGGATGAGGCATTTGGCTTCTTTAGAGAGTTGGTCCTTAGACTTCTTTGTTGAGCTTCTGGGCGTTGAGAGCCATTAGGAGTGACAATGGGACAGAATTCAAGAATTCTTCCTTTGCCACTTTTTGTTCTGATAGGGGGCTTGAGCACCAGTTTTATCACCTAGAGTTCCCTAGCAGAATGGAGTGGTAGAGAGGAAGAATAGGACCCTTGTAGAGATGGCCAGGACCATGCTAGATGAGCATTCCACACCTATGAGGTTTTGGGCTGAGGCGATCTCTACTGCTTGTTATATTTCCAATAGGGTTTTTTTGAGATCTGTGATTGGTAAGACTTCTTATGAGCTCAGATTTGGTCATAAGCTCAAAGTTTCTCATTTCAAGATTTTTGGTTGCAAATGCTTCATTTTAAAACATGGCAATCTTGATAAATTTGAATCTAGATGTTCTGATGGCATATTTCTTGGATATCTTGCTCATTCCCGTGGCTATCGTGTATTTAATTTTGACACTAACAAAGTTGTTGAGACTTGCGAAGTCACTTTTGATGAGGCTAGTCCTAGTACTAGACCCGATGATAATCTGGTACACGAGTTTACGAGAGCATCTTAAATCGATGATGACTCGAGGATGAGGACCCAATCCATCCTTAAGTCCCTTGACTTGGTTGGAGAGCCTACTTCCACTACATCGACTTCAAATGGCGACCTCTTCCTACCTTCACCGACGATCGAGTGGCTCTGCTCCTACCTCCACAATTCATGAGGTAGAGGCCATACGCACCAGTGCTCCTCTTCGCATTCAAATGACAAAGCATCCACTGAGCGGATGATTGGGGATCTTCATTAGCGAGTCACTCGCTCGGGTTCATTCTCCCGATTCCCATGCACATTACGCTTTTGTTGTTTCTTTTGAACCCCGAGATGTCACCCATGCTCTTCGATGCCTCTTGGGTCAATGCCATGCATGAAGAACTTGAAAATTTTGAAAGAAACAAAGTCTGGACCTTAGTTGAACCTCCACCTAATCATAATGTAATTGGAACAAAATGGGTTTTCAAAAATAAGCAAAGTGAAGATGGGTTGGTAGTTCGCAATAAGACTAGACTTGTAGCACAAGGGTATTCCCAGGTAGAGGGCTTAGACTTTGAGGAGACCTTTGCTCCTGTAGCTAGATTAGAAGCCATTCGTATTTTGCTAGCATTTGCGGCATCTAAGGGCTTCAAGCTATTTCAAATGGATGTGAAAAGTGCTTTCCTGAATGGTTTCATAGAAGAAGAGGTGTTTGTCAAGCAACTACCTCGTTTTGAAAATCCTAAGTTCCCAAACCATGTTTTTAAACTCTCCAAAGCCTTGTATGGATTGAAACAAGCCCCTAGAGCTTGGTATGGTAGGCTTAAGAGTTTTCTGCTTAAGAATGATTTCAAAATGGGATTGATTGATAAAACCTTGTTCACTCTCAGGCATGGCAGTGACTTTTTGTTGGTTCAGATTTATGTGAATGACATTATATTCGGTGGTTTTTCTCATACTTTGGTGTCTAGATTTTCAGATTGTAGGACCGGAAAGGCGACTAGAGGGGGGGTGAATAAACGCTTTCTTTAATTTTCACCTCGATCGAACTCAACACTACTTTCACTCCAATAGCTATAAAAGCTATGAAGATCTGTAAACAGGCACAGCAGATGACCTGTGTTGAATCCGTTCAAACCCCGAAGTAAAAGACAAAAACAACTCACATCAAAGCCCAAGTAAAAAGAGTAACAGCTAAGGAATAGAAAAGATCTAAAACAACGAAGTGCTGGAAATTAACACCAAAGCCACATGCGCATGCCACTCCTCCAATTTCAGCTAGGCTACACAGGAGCTGCCATGGACTCTGTTTCTCGGGAGCAGCACGGGCACATGAAAATCACACAGAGCCAAAAGCATATACTAAATAAACAGCCCTCAATGCAATAAAGTAGCGAAAACAGGAGAAATCTAGAAGCTGCCGAGCGGATCAAGCACTGCTAGCAAAATCAAATCAATGTAACATCATATCAGTGCAAAGAACTTGACCTGTTATAGCAAGGATCAAAACAGCGATCACTAGTGCCGCATCACTGATAGTAGCCGAATAAAAATACACATGAAGTAAAAAGACGGCAATCAATCGGCATCACAATCTGCCGCAAGGGGCTCCAGAATTTGCAGGCAGTACAGGCAAAACAGTGATCAATACAGAGCCACCGACAGGGACTGTTTTTTTTCTCGGGAGCGCTCATACAACCGCAACAGGGGCAAGCACAGGCAAAAGACCAAAGAAACCGATCAACTGTAGCGCAAGCATTCACTGAAGATAGCAGGGCAAACAAAGCCGCCACAAACTGGATTTTAAGGGTTAAGCAGGCACTCAACAAATGCACGCACAAAGATATGATGCAAACTGCTAGCTAAAAAAAACTGCAACCTATGTCACATCGGATGACAGCAAGCATTAAGCTAAGGTAGCACAGGCAGACAAAAAATTGCCGTGACCGTTCCAAGTCGCCGAACCAGAAGTAAAAAAAAAACACGCACGCACTCGGCAGCACAAGGTCTCCAATCCGGATGCCTGTGCCGTCCGCTGCCAGCGACCAGGAGAAAAAGCACCAACAAGAAACAGCCACCCGCAAACCTCCTCTCTCGCAACAATGTTGGCAGCCAATTAAAAAGGCCTTACAACAGTGAGCAATTAGACTCAAATTAATGCAACATCACTTCAGTGAGGGCAATAAGAAAATAAACAAGTCTAAAAGGCAACCTGCTAGGAATGAACTCAACAATGCACTCGTACCAAAGATGGCAGTCAAAAAGGGATCTTAAAATATTGAACCCTTGGTCGGATGCACTCATAGCAATAGAATAAGACTCAAAAGTAAACAGCCAACAAACAGGATACGCAACATCAATCCATTTCACATCACACAATGTGCTAGGTCCTCTCACACGCAATAGGCAAAACACGATCTACAGGATCTACAGGATGCAATATCATATCATTACAGAGTACGAGACTTTTTCAACCAAGAAGCAAAACGGCGATACCTTTTCAATAATGATTCAAGACCAAAAAACTTCGGCTACAAATCTCAAAACAGTTAACAAGATCTCACGCAAAGAAAATGGCATCCAAAACTACAGCCGCTGCACGATTTGCCGATGCAATGGATATGCCAAGACAACAGACTACACGACACTGCCGAGACTCAGGTTTTTGCAGGAGGAGCAGGGCGCCGCCACAGGGGCTTTTCAAGGAGCCGCCGCCATGGAACTCCGCTCTCTTTCCCTTGTCTACAGAGGAGACCAACAAAGGCCGCCGCCGCCAGGATTTTTTCTATTCTACTCAGTGGCTGCCCTATACTCCTTTCAGCAGTAGCTAACCCTAATGTCCATCTCCTCTTTTTTTTTTTCTTTTGGCAGCTATCAAACCTAATGGACTTACTTAAGGCCCAACAACAGAACACACACGCACGCCAATTAAAGCGCCGTCTCCAATTCTTTTGACTTAATCCACTTCTGGCGCTTGCGTCTTGCGCCACGTGTAGGTTGATCGGTGACTCTCGTCGTGTCGGCAAGTCTCTCCCATCCGGTTCCGGCGGACCACCTTAACACTTGCAAACCTCCGCACCGCTTGATCAACCAACGATCGCCGGCTGCTGTTCGGTCATCCTTGTCCATTCTGCGCCACGCTTGAGTCACTTGACCTCGCTTTGGTATCCATGATCATTACGGACCTCGGCTCTCCAAGCTTAGTCCCGATCCTCTCGCCAGATTGGCCGTCATTGACATGCAAGCCACCTGCATAGCAATAGACAAGAAAACACGAATCCGGAAACAAGTTCTTCACAACTTGACCCACGTTAGCTCAAAACATGCATCATGCAACACATATGCACTATAGCCTATGAACTCAATCTATCCCAAAGCCAAATTTCCAAAATGGCTAAAGATCGACCTTTTAACTTTCTTAAAAATCGTGAAACTTCAAACCAAAAGCAACATTGCCAATTGTTTCATCATCATAAGATCATGGGCATATCCCCATGATATCCACACAGATTCTATGAGCAGGGAGTTCGAGATGAGCATGATGGGCGAATTGACCTTCTTCCTTGGTCTTCAAGTCAAGCAACTGAAAGAAGGCACCTTCATTCATCAAAGTAAGTATACAAAGGACCTTCTTGGCGCTTTGACATGGGAAGCGATAGACCAATGTCTACTCCCATTGCCACGACCACCGTCTTTGGACCCAGATGAGGATGGAGAGCAGTGGACGGAAGAATACTGCATGACATGATCGGCTCCTCCTCTACCTCCTGTGTCGGTAGGACATCTGATTTCTTTGTATATGTCATGCGCTTCGATTCGAGCTTCCTCGAGCTTCTCATCGTCAAGCGGTCGTCGCATATTCGGTATCTTGAGACACTCTTGACTTTGGACTTTGTATTTCTTCTTCTTCTCTCTCTCTATTCGGGCTTTTTTCGATCTTGATTTTCTTTGGGTGTAGAGTGGATAGGAAGAGTACTTCGCACTTGTCATTTCTTAGGCACATCTCTTATCTCTTGGTCATCTAGGAAGCGGTTCTCTGTTGCCTGATCCCATCTTAGAGGCCGAGTATGTAGTATGACCGATGGTTGCTCTCAGGTTCTCTGGATCTTGTCTACTCTGAGGGACTATGGGTTGTCTTTGGGTAGTGTTCCTCTTTTCTGTGACAACATATCTGCCATTAACATTGCCAAAAACCCAATGCAACATTTTAGGACTAAGCATATTGACGTTAGATATCATTTCCTTAGAGACCATGTTGAGAAGGGTGACGTTGTGCTTCACTTTGTTGAGTCTGGCGGCGAGTTGCGATATCTTCACTAAGGCTCTTGATTCTTCTCGTTTTGCTTCTTTCTGCGGGGAGAGTTGGGGGTTGTTAGTCCTTTTGGCCTGTTTTGAGGGAGTTTGCTCTTTTGCATTCATTTGTATCATAATGCATTTTTCATTTCAAAGAACTTGCATTGTAATATAAACTTGTGGAGCTTTGATTATTATCCTTGTATGACTTGATTTTATGCTTTATATCTGCCATGTCTTGTGCTAGTTTGCTAGACTTACATTATGGCTTTTTATGTATAGCTTAGCTTTTGCCATGCTAGCTTTATTATCTGTGAGCAAACTAAATCATAATATGACTTGTTGGATCTTGTGACTAGTTTTGCTATAGTGATCCTCTCATGATTCATGCCATGTCATATAGGCTTAATTGAGTCTTGAACCTATTCTGAGTTTTAAATTGAGCTTTGATAATTCTTAAGTCAAGCAAATGAAAAATGAGCTTTTCTATGCGAAAAAACTGATCTTACCAATTCTTTCTCATGAGACGGCTTGCCATTGCACTAGGCATGAACTCAGGGGGAGTTTTGGATGACCCAGACTATTTTCTTAAGCTTTTGTTGCTTGGGATGGTCGTAGTGAGGCTTGAGATCTAGCACAATGCTAAGAAAACAAATTGGCAATTGGTTGAAGCTTAGGAGGCAGTTGTGGATGGCTCCTAGTCCATGACTTGCTTTACTAAGATAAAACCAATCATTTTCAGCAAAGTGCTCAAAGTGCTAAATTCTAAGTGCTTGAACAAATTGATTCAAAATTGATCTCAAATGCTCAACATTGACTCATTTTCTAGCTTCTAGCTCCATTTTGCTTATAGACATGGCCTGACTCATTTTTGGATACCTTTAGTTAAAACTGTGATCTTGAGCACCTTGTCATGTTGTCGATTCTTTTAATCTCAGATTATTGCTATTTTGGTCTTAGCTTTGCTGTACATGTTTTGCCATGATTGAACATAGCTTCTTCACATAATATGGCTTGGTGTAATACTTGTAAAGTCTTTATGGATAATCTTCATGGCTCTTTTTGCTCAAGTTTAAAAAAAATGATGAAAAAAATGAAAAATTACAAAATTGCAGCCATTCCATTACATTCATGCTCAATCTTCTCCATGCACCTTGATGAATTCATTGTCAAGGGGAGAAAAATTTACAAAAATCTTTGTTTTGGTTTAGGTCACGTTGAAAAATTGCTCTTTCCTTTGGATCTAAAGTGAGATTTTTGGCTCGTTTAAAATTTGAATCTTCATTTGCTTTCTTTGCCTTATCTCACCGCTTTGAAACTATTACGAAGCCAATTTGGTCACCTTCCTTGCTTTTACTTGCTAAAAGACCAAATTGTGCCTTTGTCTGAAAACTTGTTTTCTTTTACTTTCAAACCTCAAAACATTCATTTTGGGTTATTGCCAATGTGTTCATCAAGGGGAGATTGTGAACACCATGAGGATATGCTCATGATCCTAGGTGATGATACAATTGGCAATTTGGTTGAAGGTTTGTTGGAATTCATGTTTGTCGAAAGTTTGACAAAGCTGTCGGGGATAATCGGTAATACCAGTGTTAATCATGTAGTATACCGCTTCTTGAAACGACCGTTTGTTGTTAAGCGGTATGGAAAAACGAGCGAATGAAAAATGGTCTTGGATTTCCTTATGGAGCGGTATGACCGCATCTTGCTTGTCGGTAATACCGCGCCGGTATGACCGTTGTTTTCGCGGTATGCAAATTCGGAGGAGTGGTTTTGGAGAGTTTTGGATTTCTCCAAGTTGCGATCGACCATGATTGATTGAGAGGTATGACCATGATCGTATCTGGATGGATACTAGCGGTAATACCGTTTTGGAATGATTTGAGTGAATGTTATTTCAATTTGAGAATTGTTTTGGGTTATGTCATTTCCATGTTTGTTAATGCATATATGTTGCATATTGCATGTTTTGAGCTAACGTGGGTCAAGTTGTGAAGAACTTGTTCCGGAGGCGATTTCTTGGTCTATTCTTTGTCGGTGGCTTGCGAGTCAACGACGGTCAGCGGCGAGGAGGATCGGGACTAAGCTTGGAGAGTGAGGTCGAGCGATCATGGATGCGGGTGGTCGGTGACTCAAGCATGGCCGAGAATGGGCGAGTGGATCGAGCCGTGGTTCGATCTGTTGGTTGGATCAGCGGCGGGGTCGGTGCAAGTGCCTTGGAGGTTCGATGGGATTGAGACGGGAGAGACTTGCCGACATGATGAGGCCGTTGATCAACCTACGTGGCGGAGCGGCGATTGCTTATTGGATTGGACTCGGTCTATGGAGAAGGATCGAGAAGGGTATTTTGGTAATTTCACCAAATCGCCTTTGTGACTTGTTGGCTAAACCGCGGCGGTCGGCGCTGGAGAAGCGGTTTAGGTCAATCGAAGATGAAGACGGCGCTTTGAGATGCGTCGTGTGTTAACCCATTGTGTGTTAGGGTTTAATGGGTGCCTAATGGAATATTCCTAGATTCCTAGCCTCCACTATATAAGCCTTGTGTCTTTGTTCACAAGCAGACCAATGAGTCCATTGAGAAAAACCCTATTTGGTCTTAGGGTTTAGAAAAGGAAGATGAGAGCTAGGGTTTAGGGATTGATGCCTTGTATGCTCATGCAATGAGTTGTGCCCTCAAAGATGGAGTGGTCAGTAACCATGAATCTTCAATCATCAATCAATCCTTGCAAGTTCTTTGAGATGAGCTCTCTTCGTTCTTTTTCTTGTTCTTGCACCTTACTTTGATGTTTTGGAGATTTTGTTGATCCTTTGGTTTTTGGTTGTTCTTGTGCACTCTTACTCCTTGCTGTGACATGTGGGAACGTATCTAAGGTCACCTAGATCATCAATCTCCCACGAGCAAGAATTGGACCAAGTTTTTCGTTTTGCTCGGTTCTGTGCCCTTCTTAGGTAAAACTGAAAAAGATCTAAACTTTGACGTAGATTTGGACGATCGCCACTTGGAATAGGTTCCTAATACCCTTAGGAAGGTGTGTTCCAAATTTGGTGGAGTTTGGCCTTACGGTTTAAAAGTTCGTCGATTTTCGATTTCGTTTTTAAGTCATTACGTTCATCGTCGGGATAAAGGTAGTACCGCACTTTTGCTGTGGTAGTACCGCGATGAGGTAGTACCGCTTACAACATGATGGTAGTACCTTTGTCCTGATTTTTCGAAATTTCTTGAGGAGTTCTTCTTTGTGCTTTGAGGGTTTAGGAGTGGATTCATTACAAGTCCTCCACTGTGTAAGCATTCATCTTCATAGCTCTAATAGCTATTGGAGTGATTCTGATTCTTGAGTTGAATCCATTATCTTTGCAAAAAATTTGGTGCTCCTATTCACCCCCCTCTAGTCGCCTATTCCGGTCCTACACTTTTCTTCTCTATTGGATCCTCTTGCTCCAACTATTGAGGAAGAGAAATGCTTACATCTCGACGGTCAAGCAATTAACGCTTTATTTAGTGCTTTGAGTGTAGAGGTGTTCAATAAAGTATGCAATATCAAGAATGCTCATGAGATGTGGACCCATCTTCAAGATCATTATGAAAGGTCCACATCAACTAGTGATGATTGCATACAAGAATGGATGTCGGGAGAAGAATGCTCAACTTCTAGCTTCGACAATGAGGATTCCTCAACTCCATCACTGTTTGACATGTCCACATGCTTCATGGCAAAAGGTAATGATAAGGTAAATGATGATTGTTGTAAGAATAATTCATCTATCACACTGACGGGACCTGCCTCTCAAAAGACACGCATACAGACCCGAGAAATGCTATTGCGCTCATAAAAGACTGTAATACCCCTCACTTGTACTCATAGTGTGGCTATACCCTAAGGGGTATTTTGATCATTTGTACAGGCTTGGGAGCCTATAAATACCCCGTGTATCCCTCCTTTCAAGAGGATGGCTCTCTTGAGCAATAAAGAAACATGTTCAAACTGGTGAGCCCTCGGGGGCTCCCTCTCCGGAGGTAACCCCCCGTTGGCTCACCGACAGGAGTAGGGCGGTCCTCTCGGACCCCCGAACCTGTATAAATCCTCGTGTCATTTTTTACTCTCATGGACGATGGCCCGTCAGACGGCCGACGTCCACCCCCTACTCGTGTTTGGTTTTTACACCTACAACAATGATGATGAGCCTTCATATGATGAATTGATGGATATGCCATTCGGTGCCCCACGACTTAGCCTCGTGGGCGCACTGCGTGTGCCCGTGACTTCTTGTCGGGGCACATGTCTAAGGTGCCCATGAGTTAGCCTCATGGGCACCTCTAACTTCAGCGGGGCTACCATCCCTAGTGGCCTTCGGTGCCCCACGACTTAGTCTCGTGGCCACCCCTTTGATATGTCCATGACTTCGGTCTCATTGGCGGCTCGAATCATGTCCGTCGACTTGGCTCGAATATTGAACAAGGACCATCATGCTCGCATAACGCTATCACCTCGGGGATCTTAGTATCGAAAGTGATGGGACTCTACTAATCCTCGGCAACACTTCGATCAATGCTCATGTCAAGCGAATGTTATCTTGCTCTGAAATAAGTGTTGATCATTCTCTTTTTCCCTTGAGAGACACTTTCGTGTTATCTACATCCTTTACGCAGCGTTTCCAAATTCGAACGCGACCATTACGAGGAGTTCTACTTGATAACTCTCATCAAGCCATGGAGCAAGAGGAGGACAACATCGCCTACATAGGCCGTTTCAACGCACCGCCGCCTCGAAGGCTATGCCTCGGCTCGTGACCTCGCGTCCAAGATTTCTCCTACATAGGCCGTTTCAACGCCTTGACCTCGAAGGCTATACCTCGGCTCGGCGACCTCGCGTCCAAGACTTCGCCTACTTAGGCTTCACTTGACGCACCGCGGCCTCGAAAACTATGCCTCGGCTCGGCTGACCTCGCGTCCAAGACTTCGTCTACTTAGGCTTAACCCGGCTTGACGCCTGCCGCCGGGCCTCGAAGGCTATGCCTCGGCTCGGCGGCCTCGCGTCTAAGACTCCACGACTTCGCCTACATAGGCCGTTTCAACGCACCGCCCGGCCTCGAAGGCTATGCCTCGGCTCGGCGACCTCGCGTCAAGACTTCGCCTACTTAGGCTTCACTTGACCTTGCCGCTGGCCTCGAAGGCTATGCCTCGGCTCGGCGACCTCGCGTCCAAGGCCGTCTACTTAGGCCGCTTTGGCCTTGCCGCCACCTCGCGTCAAGACTTCGCCTACAAAGGTTTTGCTCCAACATGCCTTCCACCTCGAAGGCTATCCCTCGACAGGGCGGGTCTGCGTCCACGACTTCGTCTACACAGGCTTCGCGCCGATGCGCCGCCCGCCTAGAAGGCTGTGCTTCGGTGGGCTGGTCTCGCGTCTATGACTTTGCTGCCGAGCGAGCCGTTTGGATGCACCCCCGCCTGAGGGTTGTGCCTCGGTGGGGTGCCTCGGCGTCGATACTTCTTCTTGAGGATGGAGCAACAAAAGCCACCCCACACGAAGGGCCAACGAGAAGCGTCAATTTAGTACCTGCCCTCACGTGGAGCACTCACACGATATGGAGTACAAAATAAGCATAAGTCTTTGGGCACCCATGTACCCACCAGGCCGAAATTGGCTAAGTCACGGGTGCCCTTGCGCATATTCCTCAGCTCTCGTGCCTCGCGCTGCACCGAGTCAGAGTTTGGCTAGATCTCGAGTGTCTACATTTCAAGATACAAGACCTCATCATTTTTATTTACCCTTTGGGCACCCTTACAAGTGCCCAAGGGACAGGGGGGCTACACTCTTAAGGAATCCAACCACCTCCCATTGAAAATGATTTATACTTCGACGAGTACGCACAAGGGGTGGGCGTGAGCCCCTTGCCCCGGGCGCTTGGGCCACCAACCCACTAGAAGTGGTTTGAGGCCTATTGGATACTCGCATGCTACACGTACAAAGGGGCCTCAGCATCCTTGACTATACCCCATGCCCCCCTCGGGGCCTCGGGACCCTCGGAGCCTCGCACCCTCGTGCCCTCGGGGCCTCGCACCCTTCGTGCCCTCGGGGCCTCGGGACCCTCGAAGCCTCGTGCCTTCGTGCCCTCGGGGCCTCTGGACCCTCGAAGCCTCGCCCCCTCGTGCCCTCGGGGCCTCACACCCTTTGTGCCCTCGAGGCCTCGCACCCTCGGGACCCTCGAAGCCTCGTGCCCTCGGGGCCTCGGAGCCTCGGGACCCTCGAAGCCTCGTGCCCTCGGGGCCTCGGGACCCTCGAAGCCTCATGCCCTCGGGGCCTCGGGACCCTCGAAGCCTCGCACCTCGGAGCCTCACGGCCTTACGCCCTCGCGGCATCAAGCCCTCACGAATTTAACATCATATGAATAAATTCAGAGTCTATTCATTCCACCAGTCTATTCATTTCACCTTCAATAAGCAAACACAGCATTCATGCATGAACAACTAATACCACAATTCAGAACATGAGCCATCCATCTCCCAAAGCAAGACAAAATTTGCACGGGCTGCTAGTAGACTTCAGGAGTTCATACACAATGGCTCCCAGGAGTGGATACAACATCTCGTCCAGATTCGAAAGGTATCAAAGATCACAAAAAGGGAATCGATGAAACTGTAATCCCTACGCCCTGGTAGGTGCCCAGCGCCCTATGGCCGCCCTCCTCGCGCGCCCAGCGCCCTAGTAGGCGCCCAGCGCCTTGCGGCCGCCCAGCTCGAACGCCCTGCAGCCTGGGCTCTGCGGACTCGCACGGATGCCCACGTGCCTAGCTCCCTACAGACGCCTGCACCCCACGGCCGTGCGGGAGCACCACCGCCGGCCCTTGGCTTGGCCTTGCGCTTGGGGCTCTCCCTCCCCGGTGGCCCTCCAGCACTGCCTCTCCTCTGCTCGGCCTTCGTCCCGTCCCGGTGGTGCCGCCCTCTTGGCTTCTGCTGCTGCTACTGGCCTTTCGGCCCCTTAGCCCATGTTGCCATGGTCTTTGCTCATGGCGCCTCCTCCATGTCGGCCTGGTGTGGCCGTCAGGGCGCCTCCTGGCGCCGCCTCTGCCTCGGCCCGGCGTGGCCGTCAGGTCCGCCTCCCGGCGTCGCCTCTGCATCTGCCCGATGTGGCCGCCAGGCAGCTCGGCTTAGCTTGGCAGCGCGGCACTTCAGCGCCGCCTCTGCCTCGGCCGGCGTGGCGGCAGTCCCGCCCTCTCGAGGTCTCGGCGCTCCACGCCGCCTCGCCCGTGTCCAGACTCCCCCGTGGCGGAGTCGAGGCGACCGCCAAGGACGAAGCCAACGCACGGCTCGAGGCGGACGGCGGGGAGAAGGCCCGGTTCCTGAAGCTTCTCCAGGCGAAGGAATCCGGAGGTGGAGAAGAGCTCCATGGGGATTAAAGAAGAAGAAGCTTTTGGAGAAGAAGCATCCATGGAACCACCAGGAGAAAATGGAGAAGATAAGGAAGGCAGCATCACGTGCAGCTAAAAAAAATGAAGAGAGAAAGGAAAGCATCTGTCTTGGATTCCACGATACTAGTGTTGGATGGATGCAATAGCTTGCTATAGGAAGCGGTAAGGCGAGCATTTGAGCATCCGAGAGAAGTCATTAAGGTCGATGGTAAAAGCAACTGTCGGTCCGCATGAAAACAACCTAAATGAGCTGTTCCATCTGGTCTAAAGCATAAAGTGGTCTTCAATTTAAGAGGAATTCAAGAATGATGCGGCCAGAGCATGGCTTGAACCATAAAAAAAGGATGGGCATAGCTTCTGCCCCCCGAGGTTTTGGTTGTTTACAATCGAAACAAATGAAGGCGGGTTGCTTCTGCCCCCGAGGTTTTGGTTGATTCCAATCGAAACATATGGAGGTGGGCTACACAGGAACACCCTGATAGCTCAGCGCCCCGGCACACCGTGCACCTTGGCGCCCCATGCCCGCGCCCCGGCACTCCGCGTGCCCCGGCGCCCTGCTCCCGCACCTCGGTACTCCGCGCGCCCCATGCACCCTGCTCACCAAAACACGTCCTTACGCATCGTGCTCAGAGCCGCTCAACCCATAGCCCAAATCGAATCTACATGCTCACAAAGAATCGAGAACAGGGAGGAGAAGCAAGACTAAAAGCCGCAGCGATTTCCTCGGAGGAGAAAGCGCTGATCTTCTTCGCCCGGACTTGTGCCGCTTTCTTCGACCAACATTGACTCCCTCAATTCGGTCAAAAGCCAAGCCACCCACAAAGAAAGTGGAGCAATCCAAGACTGCCCCTTTTGACGTTACTCCCGAAACGCCAAGGGGCAGGGGGGCTAGTGTTGTAAGAATAATTCATCTATCACACTGACGGGACCTGCCTCTCAGAAGACACGCATACAGACCCGAGAAATGCTATTGCGCTCATAAAAGACTGTAATACCCCTCACTTGTACTCATAGTGTGGCTATACCCTAAGGGGTATTTTGGTCATTTGTACAGGCTTGGGAGCCTATACATACCCCGTGTATCCCTCCTTTCAAGAGGATGGCTCTCTTGAGCAATAAAGAAACATGTTCAAACTGGTGAGCCCTCGGGGGCTCCCTCTCCGGAGGTAACCCCCCGTTGGCTCACCGACAGGAGTAGGGCGGTCCTCTCGGACCCCTGAACCTATATAAATCCTCGTGTCATTTTTTACTCTCGTGGACGATGGCCCGTCAGACGGCCGACGTCCACCCCCTACTCGTGTTTGGTTTTTACACCTACAACAATGATGATGAGCCTTCATATGATGAATTGATGGATATGCTAGAGGATCTAAATGAATATCTTGGGAAAGAGAAAACAAATTTCAAAGTTTTGAAGAAACAATATATCTCTCTTGAAAATAATTTTGACATGCTAAAAGAAGAGCATGAGTCTCTCCTTCTCAAGGAATTCACTAGCTCTAAGGTGGATATAGGCATTACATGTAATTTATTAGATGATATGCTATGCATAGCTCCTAGCCCTTGCATTTCATCTAAGGTTAGCATATCCATCTCTTGCGATGATTTACTTGATATACCTTGTTGCTCAAAAATAGATGCTTCTATTCTCTCTATGTCTTTTGAGACTAATATTGTAGAGAAAAATAATGAGATCAAGGCCCAAGTCAAGAAATTGACAAATGACTTGGAAAAGTGCTATAAAGGGAAGACCTCTCTTAATGATATCTTGAGCAAGCAACGAAGCTTGAATGACAAGAGAGGGATTGGCTTCACTCCAAAAAAGAAGGAGAATAACAAGACAAGGCACAATGCAAGACACACGAAGAAATTTATCAAGTGTCTTGGATGCAATGAGAAGGGCCACAAAGCCTCGGTGTGCCCAAATCAAATGGATGTCAAGTCAAGACATTCAAAGAAGAGTCAAACCGGTAAGGAGCAAGAAAAGAAGACAAGTAAGGGAAACAAAAGCCCAACTTGCTACAATTGCCGGGAAAAGGGACACATTGGTAAACAATGTCCCAAAGGTATCTCTCCTAAGCCTATTATATATAATGATCATTATTTGCTTAGGAAGGATAAATATGGCAATGTGTTTGCTAGGATTGTTAGCTCACCTAAGATTATTGTTAGTGCCATTTGGGTGCTCAAATCTATTGTGACTAACATTCAAAGACCCAACCGAGTTTGGGTACCAAAAGGTGCTTAAATGATAAATAGGTACTTGGAGAAGCTGTAACGTCCCGTTTTTCCTAAGAGTTCTTGCCGTTTTCAAAGCTAGAAGGAACCATTCGGTTTATTCGCCTGCTCAAGATTAACTTGGGATTTTAGAAATTTGGGAGTTTAACATGACCTAACCAAACCTCAAGTAAGTCTTTTGGTTCGTGTTCCTGGTCCTTTTGGGGTTCTCTGGTGCTCTTTGGTTTTAGCTCTCTTTCTTTTGCATGCTTTGAGTGCCTTTTGTTTCAGCCCTCTCTCTGGACCTCCTCTGTGTTCATAGGACCTCTTCTAAGTCCTTTGGACCTCCTCTGTGCTCATAGGACCTCATTGGAGATTCTTTGGACCTCCTCTGAGTTTGGATCTTTCCATCTCTTTTAATCTAGGTTTCCTTTGTTGGTTTGAATTTCTTTAAGGTTTGGACCTCCCTCCCTGTTTGAATTTATCTTTGGTTCTGACCTCTTTTCGTTTGGGTCACAACCACCCCGTGGTTCTCTGCCCGGGTTTGTGTTTCAAACCCTTTTGTTTTCCACAGAGTCAAGCTAGGCTTAGTTTGCCCTGCGTTGGATCTCCTCCTGCCCAGACCTCCTTTGTGTGTCTAGGACCTCCCCCTTGTTTGTTTGGACCTCCTCGTGTCCTTCAGGACCTTCCTGTGTCCTCTAGGACTTCCCCCTTGTTTGTTTGGATCTCCCTCGCGTCTGATCGAGTCTTCTGTTTGATCTAGACCTCTATCACTTGTGTACCGTTCGATTTGTATTGGACGGTTTGATCTTGGTGAGATGTTCGGATGGTCCGAACGTCCCACTCCTCTAGAGCTGTCCGATCCTTATTGGATGGTCCCGATCTGTTGGAGCGTTCGCTCGGTCTGAACGGCCCAATTGTCTTGCCCCGCCCAATTGAAATCTAACGGTTCTGCTCCACTGCGCTTTATCTCACGGTCGCGCAGGACCTCCCCTTTGTTAGATCTGACCGTTAGGACCTCCCTTTTAGAGATCTTAACTGCTCAGACCTCCCCTTTGTTAGATCTGACCGTTAGGACCTCCCCGTTGGAGATCTTAACCGTTCAGACCTCTCCTTTGTTAGATCTGACCGTTAGGACCTCCCCTTTGGTGATCTTAACCGTTCAGACCTCCCATTTGTTAGATCTGACTGTTAGGACCTCCTCTTTAGAGATCTTAACCGTTCAGATCTCCCCTTTGTTAGATCTGACCCTTAGGACCTCCCTCGAGAGATCTTGACCCTCGGACCTCTTGTGAACTGTGAGCAAGTCTTTTGGACCCCCTGTCCTCAGGACCTCCTCATATCTTTTGGACCTCTTGTCCTTAGGACCTCCTCGTGTCTTTTGGACCTCCTGCCCTCAGGACCTCTTCGTGTCTTTTGGACCTCCTGCCCTCAGGACCTCCTCATGTCTTTTGGACTTCCTGACCCTTGTCTTTTGCAAAGACCTCCCTTGCGGCTGAGACCAACCCTTGGTCTGAATCGTTCTCTTGAGTTTGACTGGCCCCACTTGTCAGCCTTGCTATGTGCGCATTTAATGGTTGTTGTGTCACATTAAGTGCAGTCACATCTGGGGTACTTCTTTTTATTCTTTTGGTGACCTACCCTGTCCTAACCTTGTCCTAGCTATCACCGATCATTGACACGTTTTGCTCTAACCCTTGCTGTTTCTCCAGTAGCTCCGGCTATAAATAGCCTAGGCATGCCTCCCTTTGTCACCTGTTTTGCTCTTTCCCAATCTCCTTGCGCCTGCCTGGTTCTCTCCATGCTCAGGACCTCCCCAAGGAGCTCCCGAGGCTGTGCTGAGCCTTTGCTTTCTGGTTTTGGCTGAGTTGATTTGAGCTCTTTTCAAGTCTTCTTTTAAGTTCTTTGCTTGGAGTTGGTTTGCTTATTTGCTTCTTTGGCGAACGTGTAGATCCCGCGTTTGAGGAGGAGTTCTTGGACCCAGCGGTGTCTACTGAAGGTTCACCACTGCTCAACAAAGCATGTCGCAGACCTTTGACCATATTGAGCCTAGCTTTTTAAATGTATTTTGCTTTACTTTATCATGCATAGCTATTTTTATAAGAATGGTTTGGGGCAGTAGTTATTCTCCTACTTGACAATATGCCTCCTTGGACAATTGTATTCGACATGTTGACATGATCCTCTTGGACGCCTTAAGTTGGGTATTTTAGTTGGTACTATTTGGTATTGCCAACATGGGACCGTATGTGTATGCTTAGTCTTGCTTGTAGAACCGGGGGTTTTGGGAATCACATACCTTCTCTAATAACTTGACTAATGGAACTATGGAATATGTGGTTGGTGCCACTGTTGAGCAACTATGGTGGGACGCCATAGTTGTGTTGATTGTGGTGCGAGACCACGTTGTTAAAATCTTGCGTGCCAAGACCAGGGAGGTCTTTGGCTAGGTGAACCCCAAATGCTTTCTTGCTCGGGCAAGTGATCGTGCAGTAAAAGGGGTGCTCTTCGCACACTGGGATGTGGAAGCCTTGCCTGAGCAGCAATTAAGGACTTAACTTTGTGTTCTGTTGATCTGGGCCTCTGAGTGCAACCACAAGATCATTTCATGGGGATGGTCTGGGCTGAATAATTAGTGATGTCTTAACCTGGTTTTGTTGTGGTGGTGCGTGCTGATTCGCATGGCGCAAGAGAGGGCTAGGTTCCTTTTACAGAACGGTGAAACCTTAGCGGGTAGGTCAGGTGAGGACAAAGCTTTGTAAAGGCCTTGTCGTGCTCTCTAGACTGCTCACCTTCGGAAGTGAGTACGGGTTTCAACGGGAACCCGCCCCGTTAGAGAGGTCGTGAATTGTGGGTAAAGTTATACACCTCTGCAGAGTATCAATCTATTCGAATAGCCAAATCTTTGGTCATGGACATGCCCGGTGAAAATGGTGTAAGGGGTAGACTTCTCAAAAATTGGTGTTTCATGGCTGGCTTGGAATGTCTGCAGGTATTCTGGGTGGCTCCGAGTGCTTGTGACGTCCTCGGTTGGTCGTGGAGGTCTTGTGAACCCGAGGGAGGTCCAATGAGCTCCTGACTGGGTGCTCAGAGGAGATCTTGGAGTCCTAGGGAGGTCTTTGGGGACTCTAGAACTGGTGCTCCAGAGAGGTCTTGGGAGAGGTCCTGGTCATGAGTGCGACCAGACCTCTCCCAAGTGGTCTTTGGGAACTTTGGAGCGGGTACTCCAAAGAGGTCTTGGGAGAGCACCTGGTCGTAGGTGCGACCAGACCTCCCCCAAGTGGCTTGGGGAGTGAGTTGGTGCTCACTTCCCCTCTTTTCAAATAAAGGTACTTAAGTATTATTGTTTTCAAAATTGAGCTTTTCAATCTATACCTGTTATTTACTGTCAAACTTAGCTTTGTGCAACTAACCCTACAGCTCCCATTGTTAAACCAATGCATTAATATTAATTGCATATATGTTCCCTGCGATTTGCTGAGTACATTCAAAGTACTCATGGTCAGAAGCCTGTGTTAGCGATGGTCGAAGATGATCGAGATCTTGAGGATGCTCAGACCTCTTCGAGGAGGAGTTCATTGACGACCCGGCTGCCTAGGACGTCCTCCACTCGATAACCTGTGGGCTTGTCGGATGGCTTCCAACGCTTTTGTGTTTCCGGTTTTTGAGGTCCTCCTGTTGTCGGTTTTGTAAGCCCAAGTTGGCAGACCTTTGTAAGCAAGCTTGGACCATAAGGTCTTGTTTAATGCAAGGTTTAATTTGTCTGCTTCATCTTTTGTTTGACCATGTGGTTGTGATCACACCTATGTCGTTTTGTGCGAACTAGCATGGACTCCTGGGACTAGCTCAGTGCACTCAGTCAAGACCTCCAGGAGGTCTTTGAAGATCTCCTGGGAGGTCTAGACAGACCTCTTCTCTCGGAACCTGCGGGCAGTACTCCTGCTCCTTGGTGTGGTGGTACCGGGGCACGCACACTCATACAAAAAAAATTCCGGTACTTTGCCCTGTCCAGTGCATTTCCGAGAAGAGGTGCTCACAGAAGCATTGGAGGTTTGGCTCACTTATGAAGAGGTGGATTCCATCATATTCAAAATATGGAGCCAAACTTGAGGAAGATCAATTCATATCATAAACCAATGCTATCTCGGTAACACGTATTTACATGGAAGTATCTAGCCCTTTATGCCTTGTGTAGGTTGCATTCCATGAAAAATCTTAAAAGGGTATTCTTGCTCTTGTTCGTAATCTTCATTATTAAAATCTTGAGCAAGATAGTAAGTGGCACATTAAAGGGGAGTGCTAAATCATGATCATGTATACCACATCGCTAAGTGTGCCCAAATAAATTAAGTGCTAGTAATATTTTTCAAAATTGAGCCTTTTAGCCAAAAGTCAAAATTTCATAACTATTAGTAATCCTCTGGAAAATTAGTTGCAAAATGTATACAAATGCTATTTAAAGGTTTTCCAAAGGTTTTGGTTCAAGAAAAACCTATTTTAAGTGAAAATAAATTTCTAGTCAAAATTCTAGATCATAATATCTTGTTTTTGATATAAACTAGATTTTCTTGTAAAATCTTTTCTAAAAAGAATTTGAAAATGGTCGCAAAAGGAAAATCCTAGAGTTGGCTATCTTAAATATTTTTGGTATTCACAAGATTTTCAAAAGGCCAATCTAACAAAGCTATTTGATTTCGAAACTCGTCCAAAATCATATTTTGACCTAAACGGTCACTTTCTGGCACTTAAGTGAGTTTTGCCATTTGATCCTAATTTATTCACATGAATATGTCCTTAATGGTATTAATGACTCATAGATAAAATAGGATGCTCAAAATTTTAACATATGCTCAATTTGGATCTTTTGAAGAAGTTTCATCAAAATAAGTTTCATTTGCAAAAACAAAGACTAATTCATAAAAACTATATTCATTGAAGTTTCTATCTTCTATCTCATGCATAATGATCCTAAATGTCTTTTATTTAAGTGTAAAACTAGGTATCATTTGCATATCTCTTCATTCCAATATCTATCCTTGAAGTTCTAGAAAAATCGGAACTACAGGCGGTATTACAGCGGTACTACCGACCTTTGAACTGCGGTACTTTCAAATATCAGTACTACCGGCCTTTTAATTACGATACTACCGATTTATCTGTTAAAACAGTCATTTCAATTCAATTCAATTCAAAACCTATTTTGGCTGCTTCCTTTGGTCAAATTGATCCTTGTTGTATTCGCTAGCTACCCTTAAGTGCCTATTTGACTCCATATGCCATTTTGTTCGCATTATGATATTTTTTATCATAAAAATGGTATTCTTTCTGAGTGGTAGCTTCTATCGATCATCTTGACCTCGGCATGAGATTCATCCTTGTCTTTACAAGTGGTATTCTTACGGGTGATATCAACTTATTCCTTCAAAGTTGTATCTAATCTCATTCCTTGCGATCTTACCTCTCTTGACCAAGCTCATGTACTCTCCATGTACGAATGGATTCTCTTTCCCTCTTCACTTTGGATGCTTTCTTTGAAGAGCTTTGCGAGAGAAGTTCAAGCACTTCGCAATTTCAAGTCTTGTCAACATGTGGTTTCTACAAGTGATGTTCAACGACTATCTTACAAGTGTGATCCACATGTAGACATTTTTTGGTGTTTATTGGCAAAGGAGGAGAATTTGGTTGCAAATTATGGTCAAATGAGAGAGTTTGTAGTCATCTTGAGTTTTGGACGGATATATTTCAAAGAGATGACAAAGAGGGACATATTGATTGGATGGAAAAAAACCTTTGTGTGTTAAAGGAGTACAACCTTTGTGTAGAGGGGAGTTTTTCCTAAAAGGGGTTTTCTTAGTGAAAATGAAAAACGTTTTGGGTAAACTAGTATATGGGAAAACTTATTTGCAAAGACTCCTTTTAGTTTCGATTTATTTTAGATTTCTGGTGTTTAATGCCAAAAGGGGGAGAATGTTTTGGGAGAACATTAGGATGTTTTCACCTTATTCCATACATAGTTAGCTTTATATCATGCAAATAGTCAAATAGCTTAAATTCTTAACTTATGTTGATTTATATCCAAATGTTGCTATTTTTAATGGATTTGTCATCAATCATCAAAAAGGGGGAGATTGAAGAATCTAGACCCGCTATTATGAGTTAATTGAGTATTTTGGTTATTAATGACAAATCTATTTATGAGACTAACACTTCTATTGTTATACCTATTGCTTAGTCTCAGTTGGATATAAATGTGAAAATCAAAGAGGTATGCATTCGATATTATATTCCTATATCTTGTTGCATTCCTCGGATCCAAAATATAGGTTGAACTCCATCAAAAGTCTAACTTGAATATGTGTATATGGTTCTATTATACATCTGTGTATGCACACATTTAGGGGGAGTTCACTCTATGTTTTGTGGTTTCATTAGTATTGATCCTTGATCTCTACTTTGAAACATATCTTTTGAGTATATACAACTTGTGTAGTTTATATATACTCATACCAATCTACATTCAATTATTTGTAATTGAAGTGGTTGTCATCAATTACCAAAGAGGAAAAGATTGAGGTATCTTGTCCCACCATTATGAGTTAATGGAATGTTGAGGTAATTAATGACAATCACATTGTGGAACTAACGTTTTCCATGAGTTGGTGAAATAGGTTGAGTTCCATAGTTGGAGACTTTGGATGATATTATGAGTTGATCATCAAGTCAAGAGAAGATCCATCATGTGTTGATGGAGGGAAAGTGAAGGATGCATCATGTGTTGATGCATATCAAGACTTGGAATGAAGGATGTCATCATGTGTTGATGAGCATCAAGTCAAGATCCCAAAGTAAAGGAAATCATGATGTGTTGATGATTATCAAGTCAAGAACCCGAACTTGAAGTGAAGATGTGCGTCATCAAGCTTCAAGTGTTTGTGCAAGGCAAATGTATGACTAGCTAGGGCTAAGGATTTGTTCCTAGCCTTTTACCCATCTTGGTGTTTGGATGGAAAACCGGATTGCTAGTATAGGTAGCCATACTATTAAGAGGAGTCTTGATTAGTAGCTTGAGTTAGTCATGTGTTGATAGCTCAGTGTGTTTGCTCTAGCTCTAGTTGACATGTTGCTAATATTTGCGAATGTGTTTTGCAAATAGTCGAGGCTCATCTATAATCCTTGTAGCATGTGACTTAAGTTTCGAATGTGTTTTGCAAATGGTTTAAGTCTATGTACCTTATTCCTTGTGGCATTGATTCTAAAAGTTGACAAATGTGTTTTGCAACTTGTTGAGAATCTTGTCTTTAACCCTTGTTTGCATCGTTCATCAATTGGCAAATGTGTTTTTGCAATTGAGTTTGTTTTTGGATGCAATCTATGCTTTTCTCAGAAAAAGCGGTAGTACCGACATTATATTGGCGGAACTACCGCACTGCGATAGTACCAGGGTTGTGCTGCGGAACTACCGCAACCCGGTTGTTCCGATTCCTAGTTGGCGGTATGTAATTTTTAGAGAAGCACCATTTTGCGTTGGTTGCAAACCCTGAGTGCGGTAGTTCCGGGTTTTACTTGGCGGTACTACCGCATCGCGGTATGACCGCATTGTTCAGTGGAACTGCCGCTCCACGGTTGTTTCGAAAATGAAGTGGCCGTACATTTTTTTCCAGTAGGTACCTTTTTGGGTCCTTTGTGAAGCGGTAGTACCACTCTCATTGTGTAGTATGACCGGCCAGCGGTAGTACTATATGATAGTTGGTGGTAGTACAGCGCCACATTTCCAACGGCTATTTCAGAAGGTTTGATATAGCCGTTACTATGTATCAGTCGAGGTGCGGTAGTACCGGCCGATGAACGGCGGTACTACCGCTCCTGCTGATTTTTCAGCATCTTTTCTTCCAACAGCTAGTTTTTGTGTGTGGGCTATAAATACCCACCTTGGCTAGTTGTGGGAGAGTTGCTGGTGCCATATTCATTTCTATTGAGCTAAGAGCAAGCCCTCTACACTCTTTTGTGCATGTGTTGCACTTAGTGAGCTTTGAGAGGCAAACCCTAATTACATGTGTCGCATTAGGTAGTGGATTGTGTATCCAGTTGAGTTTAGACACTTGATTAGTTTAAGTGAAAGTCTTCGACTTGTTACTCTTGGTGTTTGCCGCCACCTAGACGGCGTGGAGGCGTCGTGGTCCGGTGATCTTCTCAAGAAGCTTGTAAGAAGGCCCGGCATTTGTGAATGGCTTGGTGCTCACCATCTCCGGAGTGGAGGAAGAGCAACCCCTAGTGGATCGAGGTGTTGGTTCTTGATTGGAACCGGTCTAAGTGGTTGGATTTACCTCGGAGGTGTTTGGCTTAATTCGGGGAGCCGGTCCAATTGATTTTGGGCTTACCTCAACGTGGATTAGGGGAGACCGGCAAGTTTTCGATCACCACGGTAAGACATCGTTGTGTCATTGTGGTTTGATTTCGTGTGCTTTACTATATTGCAATATACATTTCTTATATTAAATTGCCTACTTGTATGTGTATGATTGCAATCTTTTATATAATCTCATATTGTTGGTGCACTTAGCAAAGACTAGTTGATTTAAGTTTTAGTTGTACAAAACCGAATTGATTTACAATTCCGCATAAAACTCGGTTTTAGCCAAAAGATTTTCAAAACTGCCTATTCACCCCCCTCTTATCGACCTCCTTGATCTTACAATCAATGTCTTAAGATGCTAGGTCCAAAAGGAGTGATCACAGTACATTGTGGTAAGAAGATGGTGCTTACATGTGACCACAAATCTCTCAAGATGGTTGGCCAGATACCAACTCGAGAAGCAAGCAAGGGGCAGCCTTCGACTAAGCAATCGAAGCCTGAAACTGCACCAAAGCCAAATGATGAAGTCAAGGAAGTTCCCTTGAATCCAGAGGAACTCTCGAAGACTATTCGCATCGGGGTTACTTCTGACCCTAAATAGGAAGACACACTCGTCACTTTCCTCCAAGCCAACGCAGATGTCTTCGCGTGGCAAGCATCCGGCATGCTCGGAGTCCCCAAGGAAGTGATCGAGCACAGGCTAGCTCTATGGCCTGACAAGAAACCCGTAAAACAGAAGTTACAGAGATTTGCACTTGATTGATGAGACGCCATCAAATTAGAACTAGACAAGTTACTTAGAGTATGGTTTATAAGAGAAGTCGACCACCCAGAGTAGTTGGCTAACCATGTAATGGTTAGAAAGTATAATGGTAAGTGGCGTATGTTTGTAGACTTTACTGATCTCAATAAAATTTGTCCAAAAGATGATTTTCCTTTACCTCGTATCGATCAGTTAGTTCACTCTACTGTTGGTTGTGAAGTATTAAGTTTTCTGGATGCATACTCTGGTTATCATCAGATTAGTATGTGTTTAGATGATGAAGAAAAGACCACATTTATTACACCATTTGGAATATTTTGCTATATCAAAATACCATTTAGTCTAAAAAATGTTGGCGCTTCTTTTCAACGCTAGTTACAAATGACTTTTTTTACCTCAACTAGGCCAAAATTTAGAAGCCTATGTTGGTGATCTAGTCGTAAAAAGCATAAAGTGATTTAATCATATTTCCGACTTGCAAGAAACATCCGACAATCTTAGAAAACACCGTTTGAAACACAATCCTGAGAAGTGTGTGTTCGGAGTCTCTCTGGGAAAATTGCTCGGATTCCTTGTTTGTGCACGAGGAATCGAAGCGAATCCTGAAAAGATAAAGGCCATTGAAACAATGCGCCCTCCGACCACAAAGAAGGAAGTCTAGAAACTCACGGGGTGCATGGCGGCTTTAAGTCATTTCATCACATGACTGGGAGAAAAAGAACTTCCTTTCTTCAAACTTCTAAGGAAGCATGAGGGTTTCGAGTGGGCAGAAGAGGCAAACACAAAATTTGAGGATGCTAAGAGGTATCTTACGAGCGCTGCTGTTTTGGTTTCTCCGAAACCAGAAGAGACACTCTTAATTTATCTAGCTGCCAAACCACAGGCAGGCAGCGCAGTACTGGTCACTACGTACGTGAAGTTTTACACGGGCCTAAGGGGCGATACCCTCAGGTTCAAAAACTTCTATATGCCCTCCTCATGTGTTCGATGAAACTGCGGCATTATTTTTAGACGCACAAGATAATTGTGCCGTCTGAGTTTTTCTTATGAGTGGTTCTCTAGAACAGGGAAGCAGCGAGATGCATGGCAAAATGGTCAGTAGAACTTGGGGAGTTCGACATCTATTTAGTGTCCCGAACGACCATTAAATCCCAGATCTTGGCAGACTTTGTCACCGAATGGACAAATCCTGAACCTGTTCAGGATCTCCAGTACGATACTCATGACCAGTGGACAATATACTTTGTCGGATCACTCACATAAAGTGGCTCAGGGGCTGGGGCAGTCCAGGAATCTCCTACGGGTGAGACCTTAAAGTATGCTATAAAATTACACTTTCCTGCTACTAACAACGTGGTAGAATACGAAGATTTGTTAGGTGGCATACGAGCAGCGAAAGCGCTCGGGATTCAACGGCTACTTGTGAGAGGAGACTCTCAGCTAGTCGTGAATCAGGTCAGAAAAGAGTATCAGTGCTCTAATCCGACTGTGTCTCAGTACTTATCGGAAGTCCGGAGGTTTGAAAAGCATTTTTCGGTTTTGAGTTACAATATATCTCTCGAAAGGATAATTTTCTCGCTAACCAATTAGCTCGAATCGCCTCTTCCCGAACTCAAGTACCACAAGGAGTCTTCTTGGAGCAACTCCAGAAGGCGTCTCTGGTCGAAGCACCAGAAACACCTCCTATTGAGACAGTCTCTCTAGAGTAAAAGGATACCTGGATGAGTCCCATCTACGAGTATCTTCAGAAGGGTACACTACCTGATGATGATCTCGAGGCAGATCGTTTATCCTGTAAGGCCAAAATATACACTTTGGGTCGAAGGAGTCCTCTATAAAAGAGGTACTCAAGGGGTTCTCATGCGATGCATATCACAAAAAGAAAGATTAAATCTCCTTCATGACATACACGGGGGTATCTGTGGAACTCATGATTCTTACAAAACGCTGGTCTGCAAAGCCTTTTGACAATGTTTTTATTGGCCAACGGCCCTCCATGATGCCAAAAAGTTGGTTAGAAAGTGTGTATAATACCCGTTTCATACAAGCAAATACACCAACCGGCTTAGGCATTGTAAATGATTCCTCTTTTATGGCCTTTTGCGACCTAGGGTCTCGATATCCTAGGGCTGTTTCCAAAAGCACCAGGGGGTTTCGAGTTCCTTTTTGTGGCTATTGATATGTTCACAAAATAGATCGAAGACGAACCTGTGATTGGGATAACAATGGAAGCGACAAAAAGGTTCGTGATGAGAAGCGTGATTACTCGATTTGATGTTCCTAGTCGAATAATTACAGATAATGGTAAACAATTTTTTAGCGCAAAATTTTAGGAATTTTGCAACGAGTTTGGTAGCAAAATATGTTATGCCTCTGTTGCTCCACCCACAGAGTAATGGGACGGTCAAAAGAGCGAATGGCCAAATAATGCAAGGCATAAAAACCCGAGTGTTCGACCAGCTTGTCAAGCGCTCGGGGGCTTGGGTACAAGAATTATCCTCAAGATATAGGCGATTCAGACGATCGTAAGTCCTACAGTGAGATGCTTTTTTTCCTAGTCTTTTGGGCTGAAGTCATGCTTCCACCAAAACTAAAGATCCGGTCAACAAGGGTCGAAACCTTCAGCGACTCTAACCAGGAAAAACTTCGAGCAGATGACATCAACCTATTCGAAGAGAAGAGGAATCAAGCCCTAATCTGTTCAGCAGTTTACCAACAAGCTCTGTGCAAATACTACGATCGTAAGGTCCAACCTCATAGCCTTGCTGTAGGTGACTTGGTATTGAAGAAGATTCAATCCCAGTCTAATCAGAATAAGCTTTCCCCTAAGTGGAAAGGACCTTACACAGTAGTCAAAGTTACACGACCTTGTTCGGTATGATTGGCGCTGGAAGACGGCCGAATTCTCTCCAATTCTTGGAACATCGACCAGTTACGCAAATTTTATGTGTAACTCCCCCCTTTTAGGAATGCCCTTAGGGTGAGGGACTCGGTCGCGAGATCTGAATGAAGAAGACCCTACAATGATTGTTGGGCCAAAGAACTCAGAGAAGAAGTTGAAGTACTCTTCTTCTTCTTCTTCTTCGGTAATGGTAGCTTGTCCTTGAGGACCGGGAGGAATGTCTTTGACGACTTCCTTCTTGGCGTGGTGGTCGGAGGCTCCATAGTGTACAAAACTTGTACTTTTTGAATAGTGGTTAATCTGGCAACAAGTGAGTAAGTATCAAAGAAATCATCACCTTCTTTTTTAGTATAACCTTTAGCCTCAAGCCAAAACTTGTACTTTTCGATTGTACCATCAGGCCTAAGCTTCTTCTTGAACACCCACTTAGATCCAACTGTCTTGTAACCAAATGGACGATCGGTGACTTCCCAAGTTTTGTTAGCAATAATAGAATCCATTTCACAATGAACCGCATCCTTCCAGTACTCTGCATCAGGAGATGCATATGCCTCTGAAATAGAATTGGGAACATTATCCACAAGGTACACAGTGAAGTCAACACCAAAAGCTTTTGCAATCATTTATTTCTTGCTCCTTCGAGGAGCTACAGCACTGTCATCCTCCTTATGTATGTGTTCAATATACTCAATTGGAGCGGTAGGTTCAGGAGTTAAATCATTTGCTTCACTAGAAGAGCTACGTGAATTATTTGTAGGAAATATATTTTCAAACAAGATAGCATCTCGGGATTCTATTATCATATTGATTGGCATATCATGGATCTTAGATTGAACTATTAGAAATCTATAGCATGTACTATGATGAGTATATCCTAGACAGATACAGTCCACTATTTTAGGTCCAAGTTTGCTATTTTTAGTTATAGGAATATTAACTTTCGCCAAGCACCCCCAAGTGCGCAAATACGAGAGTGATAGTTTTCTCCCTTTTCAACCTTCATACGGAGTTACCTCACTATTTTTAGTGGCGACTCTATTCAGGACATGACACACAATTAACATAGTCTCCCCCACCATGCCTTAGACATACCCGCAGTATCTAACATGGCATTCAACAAGTCAATCAAGCTGTGGTTCTTTCTTTCGGTAGCCCCATTCGATTGGGTGAATAAGGAGGTGTCTTTTCATGGATAATTTCATGTTCTGCACAAAACTGATTGAACTCATTAGAAAAATACTCTCCACCACGATCGGACCTAATTCTTTTAATCTTTCTGTCTAATTGATTCTCAACTTTAGCTTTATAAGTTTTAAAGTAGTCTAATGTCTTATCCTTTGTTTTCAACAAATACACATAGCAGTATCTAGTAGCATCATCAATTAAAGTCATGAAATATCTTTTTCCTCCTTTTGTCAATATCACAAGTCTAAATATATGAGTTCCAATTTTGCCGAATTTCTTTCCTCCACGGCCTTGTACGGCTTTCGAGGTTGCTTTGCTTGCACACAAATTTGGCATTTGGAACTTTTGACTATGGAAAAGTTTGGAATTAAATTTAAACTGAAAAGCTGAGAGAAATAACCAAAATTTATATGACATAAACGTGCGTGCCACAGATTGGCATCACCACCATTCGTAGAGTCATAAATATGGTTCACAACCTTATTACAAAAATTTGAAAGGGAAAAATGGAACAAGCCTCCGCACTCATAGCCTTTTCCAATAAAGAATCTAAATTTTAACATGATTACTTTATTCGACTCGAAGACCAACTTGAATCCATCTCAACATAGAAGGGAACCACTGATAATATTATTATTTATTGTAGGGGCATGTTGTACATTCTTCAAGCACACGATCTTTTCGGAAGTGAACTTTAGATCCACCGTGGCAACACTAAGAACAAAAACATGTGACCCATTCCCCATTAGGACAGAAGAATCCCGTGCGACTTGGTAAGAAGAAAACATAGATGTATAAGCGCATACATGAATATTAACCCCTGTGCCAATCCACCAATCAGTAGATTGACAGGCCGAAAATATACTAGGTAAATTATCATACCGAGATGCTTCGGCCTCGCCAATAATCACATTAGCAGACTTCTTATGCACTGGATGATTTTTCTTACCCATCCGTTTGCGGCATTTCTTGGCCCAATGACCAGTCTCGCCACAAACAAAACAAGTAATATCCTTCGTGTTCACTTTGTTCTTACTGATGTTGTTCCTTTTGAAGTTGGTAGTCGAAACAATCTTGTCTTTCTCTTTGTCAATATACTGTATGATGTTCGCTCTAGACTGTCCCTCTTACACCATTGGTATCACATCCTTTTGTTGAGCCTTGTCTTCAACATTAAGACTAGCAACCAGATCCTCGGTGGAAATATTTTGCCTCTTGTGTTTCAGGGATGTGACGAAATTCCTCCAAGTTGGAGGCAATTTGGCAATAATGCCCCCAGCCACAAATTTGTCAAGCAATTGACAGCTAAGGTGGGCGAGTTCCCTCACAACAAATTGACCCGTTCCCCATTAGGACAGAAGAGTCCCATGTGACCTGGTAAGAAGAAAACATAGATGCATAAGTGCATACATGAATATTAACCCCTGTGCGAATCCACCAATCAGTAGATTGACAGGCTGAAAATATACTAGGTAAATTATCATACCGAGATGCTTCGGCCTCGCCAATAATCACATTAGCAGACTTCTTATGCACTGGATGATTTTTCTTACCAATCCGTTTGCGGCATTTCTTGGCCCAATGACCAGTCTCACCACAAACAAAGCAAGTAATATCCTTCGTGTTCACTTTCTTCTTACTGTTGTTGGTCCTTTTGAAGTTGGTAGTCGAAACAACCTTGTCTTTCCCTTTGTCAATATACTGTATGATGTTCGCTCTAGACTGCCCCTCTTACACCATTGGTATCACATCATTTTCCTGAGCCTTGTCTTCAATATTAAGACTAGCAACCAGATCCTCGACAGAGATATTTTGCCTCTTGTGTCTCAGGGACGTGACGAAATTCCTTCAAGTTGGAGGAAATTTGGCAATAATGCCCCTAGCCACAAATTTGTCAAGCAATTGATAGATAAGGTGGGCGAGTTCCCTCACAACAAATTGTAGTTCATGAGCCTATTCGACTACAGAACGGTTATCAACCATTTGTAATAATGATATTGCTCCATGGCATATAATTCATGTCCAACACCTGAGGTAGCGAACTTGTGTTTGATTGCATGCCACAGATCCGTAGCATTCTTCATGTGCATATACACATCACAAAGCTGGCCAGACAACAGGCTTAGAATGCACCCGACAAATATTATCGTAGTCGTGTCGTACTCTGTTTGTTGTGTAGTAGTACGAGGTCCTGCAGGACCTGGTATCATGACCTAAAATACTTTCATAGCCGAGAGCCACAACTGGACCCTCATCTGCCATCTCTTGAAGTTCACACTGGTGAACTTCTCCTGTATCATAGCCTTAGCAAAACCAGCCATCACAAAGTGCCTATTAGGTTTTTGGAGTGTTAGGTCTATATGCACTTTTGTGATTATTATAATTCCTAAAACAATAATTGAATCAAGATCAGCATATATGCTAGGCGTATTTGGATCAGCAACAGCGTATATATACTAGGCATAGAGAGAGAGAAGTACATTTCTAGTGTTAGAGCAGGGGTACAATATTTCTCTCTCTGACGGTGATACGCCAGCTTAGCCTTTTATGTTAGCAAACAACAAAATGGACTTTGTGCAGGGTAAGTAGTTTCTGCTCTGGCACTGGAAATGTACCTCTCTCTCTCATGGCCAACTCAGAGGAGGCAAGGGTGGGGGAGGCGGCAAGCTGTGATAGTGGAGCTCCGGTAATGACGCGAGCACGATGCATTCCCAGGCCCAAAGAATTCATTTTTGTTGGCGTGAGGTGACGGGGACGATAAACATGGCTGGAACGGGGCGATGACTAGTCCACCGGACTCGGAGAGGATGAAGTCACCGGCATCGCATCCGACAAACTTCGCTTGAACTCAAGTTCAGGGAACTAATTGACACAACCTCGCAAGTTCAGGGGGCTGAGAAAGTAAAATGTAAGTTCAGGGAGCTAAGTGGTACAACCTCGCAAGGTCAGGGAGCTGAGAAAGTAAAATGCAAGTTCAGAGAACTAAGTAGGACAACCTCGCAAGTTCAAAGACCTACAGTGCAATTTTCTCATATAAATTTATTTTGATTTTTTTAAAATTATACATATTTTCTAGGAATTTTTTTTAAAAATTCATGTCATATAAGCTAAATTGATCGGCACTAGCCCGACGGCCTAACTGCATTCCTGCCGACTCCAAAGATGGCCTGTGGCGCTCTCGCCCCTGTGCCTAGGTGACACAACATGGCTCGATTACCTAGCCAAGCCAAGCGTCTCAGTTGATCGGGCCGTCTTGTCTATTTGGACACCACTAGTAGGGATTTTTTTTAATAATATTATTTTAAAAGAAATTTACAAAAATAAATAGTCGTTTTTTTTACAAAACTATGCTAATGTTGCCATTTGAAATGGCGGAAGGGCTCTATCGCCATTCCAAATGGCGATAGTAGCCTAGAGAATGGCGACAGGGACTTGAACAGTGTAGAGAGGTCCCTGTTGTTAGTTCAAATGGCGACATGGGCCTATCGCCACTCCAACTAGTGACAAGACCCTGTCGCCATTTCAAATGGCGATAGGGATCCTGCAATTCCCTAAATTTTTTAATATTAAATTTTTGGAAAATCGCCATTTCAAATGGCGACAAGGATCCCCCAAGTCTCTGTCGCCATTCCAAATAGCGGCACAGTCTACCCTATAAAAGACCCCAAAATTCTAGCATAACTCACTTTTATTCAGAAAAAAGAGAAGAGTGGAGGGAAGGGAGAGGAGCAGAGAGGAGTAAAGGGGAGGGGAGAAGCTAGCGAAGCGCTGCCCATCTGGTCGTCCACCTTTTATGTATTTTTTTTAACCGAATGGATTACATAGTTTTAGATGTACGGTTACGTAGTGTACTATGTTGTATATAATCCTATCGGGTGGGTAGTTTAGTTTTAGATTTGTGGTTAATCGTGAAAATATTGTTTACGGTGCAGTACGTCAAATATGTCAAACGCCACCAATTTTAAAATTTACTACCGTCAGGGGACTATTCTTGAGGGTCCCAAGGGGATTGATTTGCGTTATTTCTAATCGGCGACCGTGACGCTAACAAGACCAGAGCATCATACATGGGGGCGCTGTGATTCAGTGGTTATTCCACACATTCGATTTGGACCATGTTGTGTATAATATGGGATTGAGTTGCCTTGCCAACCGAGCACCACAGTGCACATTTTGGGAGTTAGTGCAGCTCAAGGGAACAAGGTCACGGCAGTCATATGTACGCAAGGTGAGGCAGGAACGGTGGGATTTGGTCCTTCTAGCCCAAGCATATGCCAAGCTCACTCCTGCATCGGCGGTTGAACAAAAAGGGGGTGGTGATGCCGAAGAAGAAATTGGGGACTCCAGCCACAGCGCAACGCACACAATGGCCGATGGTCTGAGAGCTATCGATCATGTCGATGAAGATCCTATGGAAGGAGCTCCTTCAGTCAGGCAAGCTAATTGGCTTGCTGACGAGGGTGAGGAGCTGGAAGCCCTAGTCCAAAGGATGGATTTTGAAGACTAGGACTACATGGCATTATTAGAAGATGAAGGATCCGACGATAAGGATGTTGTGGACCAGCAAACGGTTCCATCTGAGTGAAACATATACCAGTTCGACAACCTCATCGTTAACGAAGGCTCCCGTGTGCCGTGGGAGTATGACTAGAGCGAGGTCAGGCAATGAGCTATGTACAAATGCAAGGAGGTCGTGCAGGAGGCGGTCAAATTCCGGGCCTTGTCGGTGCGGCGTACATTCACAATCGTGAAGTCTAACATAAGAAGCTACGACGTGAAGTGCGATATAAAAGGATGCCATTGGCGAGTGCACGCATTTCAACCTAAGTGGGACACCTACTGGAAATGCTCTATAGTGGTTCCTCACACATGTGTCGTCGCTGAGTCGGTACAGTCCCACAAGAACCAGTCATCAGGCTTCATCGCGAACATCATCTACGATGAGATCGTGGATAATATAGATTTTGAGCCACAATCCATCATTCGGGCGATTGAGGCAAGGTTGCAGTACACAATTAGCTATGCCAAGGCGTGGAGGGCAAAACAGGAAGCATTGAAATCAATGTTCGGTACGTTCAAGGACTCCTACCACAATCTCCCCAGCCAACTCCGAGTCATACAAGACAGGAATCCCGGCACTCATGTCAACATTCAAGATTCCATGTATCCGAAGTGGGGCAATAAGAGGGTACTGAAGTGAGCATTATTCGCCTTTCGTCCATGCATCAATGCATTCCGGCACTACCGTCCAATCTTGTGCATGGATTGCAAATTCCTAACTGGAAAGTACAAGGGCCAGATACTGACTGCAATAGCGACAGACGAGAACAATCAAATTCTTCCCGTGACATTCGCATTCGTTCAAAGCGATAGCATGAACAACTAGTTGTGGTTTCGGAGGAATTTGAGAATTTATGTTGTACAGAGCTGTTCTAACGTATGCGTCATACATGATCGACATGCGGGTCTATTGAGTGCAATAACTCAGCTACAACAAAGAGAGAACGAACCACTTTCATAGGTGGATCTACAGAGCAGGTGGTGCATGAGGTACTTGGGTGCAAACTTCTATAAGCAATTCCGCAACAAGGACTTGATGAACTTGTTCAAGCGGCTGTGCAACCAAAACCAACAGCGAAAGTTTGACTCACTCTGGAAGATTTTGGATGAGCGGATCTAGATGCACAGAAGGGAGACAGCGAAGAAGGCCGCTATAAGCGCTGACCAAGTCCCTGAAGCATTGCCACAGCTACCCACATATCGTCCTAGTGTGGCGAGGAAGAGGGGTCGTAGGTGAAATGCTTCTCGGGCTAGATTGAGCACGAGCCTAAGGAGAAGTAGTCACTGCTACATGACAGGGGTGGTGTTCGATATGGTGTCATGACAATTAATCCAGCCGAGGTGTATAATTGGATCATGCGCGGCGTAAGGTGCCTCCCTTTGGTTGGTATTGTGGAGGCAATTCTCCGCGGTACCACAATTTACTTTGTTGACATAAGCAACAATACGTCGCTCGCCATGGCAAATAACAAAGTACTGTACTCCGCTATGATCACCAAGTACATGGAGGAGAAGAGCAAAAATGGTGAGATGCAACGGGCATTTAAGATGGGCACAAGGGAGCTTCATTTTGAGATACTGTGCAGAGATAAAGGATGTCGCGGGACGAACCGCGAGAGGATCACCCACGAGTGCACGCTATGCCGCGCTAGTTGCGTATACACTTACAACAAGCCTCTTCTTCTGCATAGGCCCTGCTCACATGTTATGGCCGCATGTTCGACGGTGGCGCAGCATCCCGGCCAATATCTATCTGATTATTTCAACAAGGAGGAGGTGATGCAAACCTGGAGTGCAGAGCTATATAGTTACGGCGTGGTTGGTCATTTCACTGACCATCCGACCTGGGAGCAACTTATCTGGGCTGCGGACATTGATAGGCTGAAGGGAAAGGTTGGCCGACGATAGGTACAGCGTATCAAGAATGACATAGACGAAGCAGAAGCTAGACGTCGTACAAAGAAATACTCTATTTGCAAGGAGTCTGGGCACACCTTCAAGAAATATCATACGAGAAATCCACAGGACGAAAGAGACATCAGTAGTCCGAACGTCACCGTGGGGACCTCATTCGACCGCCCCACTCGAGGCGGTCGACATGGCGGACGTTGAGGTCGCGACCATGGGAAATGTTTGTCTTGTTGAAATATGTAGTGCCCAATGCTTTGTAATATCACTTTGATTTGTCGAAAAACTAAGTGATGACATTGTGCTAAATAGTTTATAATATTAGTGTGATTTGTCAACCAAATATGTGAGGACGTTGCGTTGAATATTTTGTAATGTCATTGTGATTTATCGGCAAAAAAATGTGATGCTGTTGTGCTGAATGTTTTACAATATCATTGTGATTTGTCCACAAAATATGTGATCGAAAATGGAAAGTGAAAAAACAGGTAGAGGTCTCTATCACTAGTTGAAATAGCGATATGATCCTATCACAGTTGGAGTGGAGATATGTCTCTATCGCTATTTCAACTGGTAACAGGGTGACCTCTCTACACTGTTCAAGTCTCTGTTACTATTCTCTAGGCTACTTTCGTCATTTGAAATGACGATACGATCCTTTTACCATTTGGAACGACAGACGAAAGCTTAGTTTTGTAAAAAAAAAATCTGACTATTTATTTTTATAAATCTTTTTTTAAAATAATATTTTTTTTTTTTAAAAAAAAACATCCCACTAGTAGTAGGAGCATCCGCATTAGTAACACAGCAACTACACCTGCCAACGTCGTCGGTTGTTGTCAACAACCTACTAAAAGTCATAACTGGACATCCCGCACCAAACTCGTCGTCAATCCCTCCCGCGACGCGAGCGACACACTCTTCTCTCCCTCCTCCCCGCCTCCGGCGATCCATCCCAAACCACCGCCACTGCCTCGCCATGGCCGCCGCGGCCCCCACCGTCACCAAGTCGCCGCCGGCCCTGATCCCGCCGGCGGCCTCCACCCCGGGCGGCTCCCTCCCGCTCTCCTCCATCGACAAGACCGCCGCCGTCCGCGTCTCCGTCGATTTCATCCAGGTTTTCCCCCCGTCATCCGCCGCGGCCGCCCCCCGGGACCAGCACGCCTCGGTTGCCGCCATGCGCGAGGGCTTCGCCAGGGCGCTCGTGCACTACTACCCCGTCGCCGGCCGCATCGCGGAGCCGGTCCCGGGGGAGCCGGAGATCGAGTGTACCGAGGAAGGGGTGTGGTTCGTGGAGGCCGAGGCGAGCTGCGGTCTCGAAGAGGCGCGCAACCTCGAGCGCCCGCTGTGCATCCCCAAGGAGGAGCTGCTCCCGCGCCCGCCGCCCGAGGTGCGCGTCGAGGACACCGTGCTCCTCGCGCAGGTACAGATTAGATCACCTCCTGCTTCAGTTGCATTCCATGGTTTATTACTTGAGCTAAATTTGGAGTGCAATTCTGGTTTGGATCTGACTCCTGAGGAGGTTGGGGGTTTCGGATCTGTGGGGAGAGGAGGCTGGTGACTAACGTTGACTAGGAATTCTGGGAACGGCAATGACAATGGTGTACAGAAATAGCTCTAGCTAGGTTTTCTAGATTGACTACGTAAACAACAGAACACCAAAGTTTTATTTTAGCTAACGGCTGCTAACGAACAGTCGGCTTCAGGATTGAGCAGGGCAGTGTGGCAAGCCTGGGAATTCTAAGACCAATCCAATGTTCTAAACGTGCGTGTGGGGAAGTGATGGCCATGGATTGCTTGATCTGATCTAAGCTGCTAGTTATTGAGAATTTGAGATACATCACCTCAGAAATCATTGCCATGATTATACTGGGAGTAGGCAGGATGGGGGTTGCTATTCATGCTGCATACCTAATTGATTTGCAGCACATTCGGTCAGATTTCTAGTTCTCATCGCAGATTGTTAACACGCCACTTGACAAAATGACAAAAATAACAGTCTTCTTTAACATTAGAACGAGCACAATTTTAGGGAAATTTTACGGTGCATTCTACTAGTAGTATATGGTAGTACTATAAATTAAATCTGACCATTTATTTGTTAAGGGCATAATAGACTTTTCTTTGTATTTATATTTTTCGTGGGGTTACTATGGACTTATTCAAGTGGGGTTGAAAATATTACTATTATGTCATGTGATCAACACTTGGATAATTACAATTCTACCTCCCTGAGGATTCTAATACTCATACTACCACGTGTAGTATAACTAAATTCTAACTAATCTGAATCATTGGATCAAAAAGAATAAATGACCTGTATTAAATTGAATGTACCGTAAAAGAGCTTGTTTTAAACACAAACATGCATTTACTCTGGACTCTAAAGCATCTAAAGATTGGATGAAGATCTGGGAATCTAGGATTATGTAATATTCTGCTGTCATTTTTATTGGTCTACCCCAAAATTCAAAATTTATCCACAACTTGTGCATTAACATTTAACATGGAAGCATACCCCATCAATGCTCTTTGGATATTATGATTCTTAAGTATGATAGGTTCTTGTTTGTTTCACATGACACGTACCTCTAGATAAAATAGATCTCTTTAACCAATTTGTTGTGAGTTGGAGTGGAAATTTACCATATTGGAGTCAAGAGGGGAACAAAATCAGTGAATTTTTTTGGTAAATACACATTATTTGATCAGGTCACACGTCCTTGGTTTCAGTACTTCCCCTTCTACTGAGTCTACTCTAAAGCTCTAAGTTGCACATTTGTCACATGATCTGTGGTATGACTAGTTAGTACTGAATTTACATGTGTAGTGACTCAAATGATCATTTTTTCTATTTTCTCTATATTCAGATTACGAAGTTCACCTGCGGTGGATTTGCTGTGGGAATTTGCTTCAGTCACTTGGTGTTTGACGGGCAGGGTGCAGCCCAGTTTCTGAAAGCAGTCGGCGAGATGGCACGAGGGCTCCCTGAGCCGTCACTTAAGCCAATCTGGGCCCGTGATGCCATTCCCAACCCTCCGAAGCCACCTCTTGGACCACCACCATCGTTCACCGCGTTCAACTTTGAGAAGTCAGTGGTTGAGATCTCCCTGGACAGCATCAAGCGCATCAAGGATCAGGTTGCGAGTGAGACCAGCCAGAAATGCTCCACCTTTGATGTGGTCACCGCTATGATCTTCAAATGCCGCGCCTTGGCCATTGGCTTCGCGCCTGACGCTGATGTTCGCCTGGGTTTCGCAGCCAGCACACGCCACCTGCTGAACAATGTGCTGCCTTCAGTGGAAGCTTACTACGGAAACTGCGTGTACCCAGGGGGCCTCACCAAGACCAGTCAGGAGGTCAAGGACGCATCACTAGTCGAGATCGTGACGGCGATCAGGCAAGCCAAGGATGTGTTGTCAACAAGGTTCCTCGATTGGATGAGCGGCGGTGCCAAGGAGAACCACTACAATGTGTCGTTGGATTATGGCACGCTGATCGTCACAGACTGGAGCCACGTCGGGTTCAGCGAGGTTGACTACGGGTTCGGCGAGCCAAGCTATGTGTTCACCCTGAATGACGATGTGAACATCGTGCCTTCCGTCGTCTACCTGAAGCCCCCCAAGCCGAAGCAGGGCATCAGGCTGATGCTGCAGTGCGTGGAGGAGCAGCACTCAGCTGTGTTCCGCGAGGAGTTGCAGAAGCTTGCATAGAGAGAGGATGTGTTGTGTTCCATAGTGTTGACGTCCACACTTCACATAGTTGTGAGTTGTATTTTGTTTTGTTCAATTGCTGTTTCGAGAACTTGCTTGCAATAAAACAGGGTGGATCGTGTTTGTAATTTTTATCCTTGTATCACCGTGTTACATCATACATTTATTGTATTGACATTGTTGAGAGAACAGTGTTTCAATTGAGATCAAATGATTTCATACTTCTTGACCTCTTGAGTTCGGGAACTACTTTCTTCTGTAGTTACGTACTCATTTAGTCATTTTGTCACCTTCCATTTTCCACCCTTTTGGGGACATATCATACACGAAGCTGTCAGCTGTAAGACACCAGGCTCCAGATGATCCATCTGACATGATTTGATCAGATGCAGGAAGAAACTGCTCATGTGCTATATTTATCTGAAGCAAACATGTGTGATGAAAGATGAAATCTATCACTGGAGTTAGACCTTGCATTGTAAGTTAACCCAACATCGGTAGAGTTTGCAAGTTCTTTATCAGGTGAAGCTCAGTATTAATCGAGTCAGAAATGACTGCCAATCATCTGCCATGTGAAGTCCACTAATCTTGCACAAACGACAGTGGTATATCAAACCGGATCCGGATTCTCTACTGAGGTTGGCTGTGTAAACAATGTTTGGGAGCAAACAGTAATCAACAGTACTGTAGCAACAGTGAACTATTTAATGTAATAATTTTATTGCAGCGAAACAGCTGTAGCTATGATCTGAACTTTTTTCTATGAAACTAATATATGGCACTGTAGATCTTCTGCATTGATACCTCCTATACAAATGACCCGTTTACTTCCATATCGATCAAATCTGCCTAATAGCAATATGGGGAAGTTCCCACCAAAAAAAGAAGTCAACAACTTCCAATCAGAATTGAGCTCGTGCCAACCACACAGCAGCCAGCAAGCTAGCAACAACCTCCATTCCTTAGTGTTGACGTATAGGTGAATTGTTCGTTTTTCTTTATAATCTTAAGCTTTTGGATGAATTGATTGATGTATGTAATTTAATATAGTATCAGAGCCAAGAAGTCTTGAGTTCAAGATCCGGTTGGTGCAATTAAAAATAATAATAATTGAAGCCCACTTCTATTCCATGTGTTAGACCTGAGAGAGTTTACACGTGAAAATAAGTGTTGAAGTATAGATGAATTATCCAGTTTTTCTCACAAACAAGCTTTTGGATGAATGGGTTGATCCATATAACTCAATAACTAGTTTAGTGCCCGTGCGTTGCAACGGAAACTCAAACTCTGCGCGCAAAATATTACCCATGTTATGCACTGAAGAATGGTGAAATGTTTATTTTCTTCCACTAAACCAAGCAGATCATGCTTGAATGGGATAGCACGCCATGCGAACTACAGGAACGACAGACATGAAGTGGCTTAACATAATTGAATGCGAAAACTAATAATAAACCTATTTGTTGTGTAGTTCACCAATGATGAATAAACATTGGAAGATCTGTACATACATTATCAATCGGCTTCCAGACAAGAATAATCAAAATTTCCACTCCTTAACTTAGAGTAAAAATGCTATACAAAGAATTGAACACAATGGACCTGCCATTTTTTATTTGTTAGCTTCCGTTCAATTGTCCACATATCAAACCTGATTAGCTAAGTTTCTTACAATTTACATGCTTGAAAAAGAGTGGACATTTTAGAATTAGCATATCATGATCCATCTCTCTGAGTCCCTTCTTGCAGGTGGGGAAGTGAGAACGAATATTAGAAACCTTTTTTGTGCTTGCATTCTTTAGTGGACGAATCCACCCGTGTATCTCTCTAGATCTCTGGCGGCAATTCCTCCACCACGGCTGGCTCAATATCTTCACATTCAACATCCTATATTCTTCTGATGATTCACACTGGAGTGACACTAACAGATGGGCCACCAATCACTGTGTTCTTCTAATTCTCCTTCTTTGTCCTCTTCTTCCTCGCCTCCTCTTTCTGCCTCTTTAATTTTATATAATTTGTGACACATAAGTAACATACCAAAGATTCCACATTCAATTTTGTGTTGAGGAGCACTGGTCCTTGCATGGTGGTCATCCATCTAGTTAAAAGACATGCACAATTTGTTGCAATGCAAGATAGCCATGATTACTGTCAAATTATGACAAGATACATATTTAGTAGGAAAATAAATTATGCTGACCCATAATTTATCAATCGTTTTCCAAAAAATATATATATTATTCTAAAATAATAAAAAAGATCACTTGAAGAAATGAATGGGGTAGTTGTAGTTATTTTTCAAGATAATGGAATCAAAATGACAAGAAATTAATGGAGATAATCAACTCCTGAGCTGCACGCGTGTCCTCGACAGATTTGTTTGCAAAGCTCCTAGGCGAGCAGTGTGGTGAGGCAGTCGGCGCGACGGAGAGGTAGGTTTGAATCAGAGCTACGCTTATCCTGTGATAGCATGGAACATTTCTAAACAATAATTCACAATGGGAAATTCATGAGCAAATGGAGCAACCTATTAACCATTATTTGATATAGATCACGATTAATGCATGACAAGATTTTTATCAATCATCATAGAATAACATAATGCTAAAAAAATGAAGGTTCAGAAACCTATCATGGTTAAGATCTATGGGGATTTTTAGTAACATGGTTATTTCTGATCATTAGGGATTTCCATAACAGCAGTAGAACTATAACCAACACAATAAACATTTGAGCATATAACTTATAGGAGCTGCAATGTGTTGACAAAAGAAATGACTGAATCACCCATTTTTGTGATACCAGTTTCACGACATGGATCCCTCTCTTTGATTAATGTATACACCAATTTTACTTTTGCGAAAAAAGATTAAGGAGTGATAAAATTAAGAAAGACACGACAGAAAATGACTCAAGGACCCTCCAATAATTGCATTGGAATATGAGATAGGAGACTTTTTATGGTTGGTAATGAATAAATACTCATGAGAAAGAAAATAAATAGTGGTAATGAATAAATACTCAGTAAGTCAGTCAGCTTTGTCTTATTCATAGTAGGGTGATCGTATGCGTGCAACGGAACCTCAAAAGAAAGTGATACACAAACGAGATCCTAAATCGCATAATAAATATCAATATTGTATGATATTAAGAGATGTTGGATTTCCTTTAACACATAAATCAACTTAATACAAATGAATCATAAAGGTGAAATATCAAGAGATGTTGAAATATCAATGCTTGTAATATCGTGAAAAATTTAGTAAATGTTTTCAACAATTAAGACATGGACTACAAACAGTCCTTCCTCTATTTTAATACAAATGAATCAATAATCGCTAGAAGATGCATAAGTATGTACCAACGATGGTTTGGTTGTACGATTTGAAAAGGAGTGGTAGAAGGGTAGCTTGTTTAATTGCTCAGTTGCAGCTTTGACTAATCGGGGCTCAGTGCCACCTGAAGACCTTGTGAACATTTCACGAAACATAAATGAACTTCTCTAACTATTTCAAAAGCCACAAAAACAAATGGTGATACAGACATCATTCAAAGGAATACATCAGTTCTGTGGCATATGATAAAAAAAAACACTCCAAAGATTGTACATACCTAAAGCTGTACACCATAGTCGTGCAAGAGAATGTCGACACTTCTTTCCATTGATATCATAAACGTATGAACCCTGCATATGTATGTTTATACAAGGTAAGCAGACAAATATAGCTCAACACTTTCGAGTGGAGCAATCAACATGTTAAGCTTTATTTTCCAAAATCCAATGCTACATTTCAAGAGAAGTAAAAGGAAATAATGCCATAATTGAGTCACAACCTCAGATCTCTCAATAACCAGCGGATGCAAATCATTGCTCTGCCGGCCAGCTGCGAATGGTGCCCGCATGCTATGCCCCTTAAACCTGGAAAGATCATCATACTTTGAAAATCAAGAATAGCTAGTAAAACATATAGAATCCAACTTTGCATAGGTCTCAGTGCATAACAGAGCTAGACTATGTGCCAATTCTACAAATGAAATGAAAACTTGTATACCCATTTTCTTTAGTTGAGTTAGATCGAGGAGATGGTACTAAACTGAAATATATGACTGAGTATTAAGGCTTGTCAAGTAAGATGGACCCAAAGATTGTACATACCTAAAGTTGTACACCATAGTCGTGCAATAGAATGTACACATTTCTTTCCATTGATATCATAAACGTATGAACCCTGCATATGTTTGTTTATACAAGGTAAGCTGACAGATATAGCTCAACACTTTCAAGTAGAGCAATCAACATGTTAAGCTTTATTTTCCAAAATCCAATGCTACATTTCAAGAGAAGTAAAACGATATAATGCCGTAATTGAGAGTCAACCTCGATCTCTCAATAACCAATGGATGCAAATCATTGCTCTCCCAAATTACTATGAATGGTGCCAAGATGCTATGCCCTTAAACCCGAAAGACCATCATACTTTGCAAATCAAGAATAGCTAGTAAAACATATAGAATCCAACTCTGCATAGGTCTCAGTGCATAACAGAGCCAGACTATGTGCCAATTCTACAAATGAAATGAAAACCTGTATACCCATTTTCTTTAGTTGAGTTAGACCGAGGAGATGGTACTAAACTAAAATATATGACTGAGTATTAAGGCTTGTCAAATAAGATGGACCCAAATAAGATTTATGCCTATCGAAGAACTTACTAAGATGTTTGAGCAGTAGGGCTTAATCCTGAGCTAGAATGTTGACGACACCCAAGCCTCCCTGCTGTTTAGGCCAAAGAATGCTAAAACGCAAGTAACCAGTGATTCCATTCAACTTTGAACTCCACAAAATCAACTTTCCATTAATGAAGGAACTTTCAACTCGGAAAATTCGCCTAATTCAACTCTGATTTTAACAACTACAGGTCAAATTCAAAGCTTTAAAACCAGATTCAAAAGCTTTCAAATCATGATGTTTCAGAAGAACAAAATTTGATTATATATGCAGGTCTACCTTTGTCATGCTGCACACATTGGTTTCTGGAATTTTCCTTCCTCCTGAACACAGGAAAGCAAGTCATTGCTATAGTGTGAAAATTTTCTTCCTAGGATCTTTAGATATGCCTTTAGAAGCTCATGCAAACGAGATGTTGATAAAAACCAAAGGGAAAATAATCAGTAGATTGAAATAATAAAAGTGTCTCATTGGAATATTTTCTTAAAATTTCTACACAAAGTGAACGTAATTTCTACACAAAGTGAACTTTGAAAATGTCTACACAAAGTGAACTTTGAAAATGTCTACACACAGTAGTGACTCATGAGAAGAATGGCTCATGAGAACAAAGTGCAGCGCATTCTCATCATATTTCTTATGATCAATAAGAAAAATCAACACAAGCAAGTAACAAGATATTTCAATCTCGTAGATCATGCTTGATTGAAACTGAGCACTGGAGCTGCCATATCAACATCCATTTCACGCCCATCTTCCTAACAATTGTAACATCATATGAATGTCAAGAACCTCTGGACGAGAAAAGACATCCAGCTTCAAAATTTTAATATGTTTAGAACAAATCCGAAACAAGTTTTAACTCCTAAGCACCGAGTTCAAGACTATCAAGTATCAAACAAGCATAAGAACAGGACCCTAGCTTGACATGAACTTTAAATTCAATAGTGAAACTCATTTGCACAGTAAGCAATTGCCCAAGGCTCGAAATGCATCACATATACAGTAACAGTTGCTTGGAACAATGATTTGGCATGAGTTCCCATTTCCTTCTAGCAATGGTAAGCAATCACTCGAGGCTTGCGTGAATAAGGCAAGCAATCTCGAACGATCCACCATTCCACAAATAAAAAACATTATAAAACAAGCCCAAATCCTTTGATACAAACATCCTCACTAAATTATTTCGAATTACACAAGTATCTTAAAAGCAGCAAGCAATGCTAACATGCCAAACTCCAATGTGGCATTGCATCACGACGGAATAGCTAATCAAATAGTATGGCACACCCAAATCCTTTGCTTTGCCAGTCTTACATAAATTTGAGATGCAAGAACCGTCAATCCTTCATTCCCAATAACATGAGTACATCTTCTAAGTAGCAAGTAGTGTTATTAACATATTGGACTCTAGTTGTAGAGAGAAAATACCTTGGGCGGGGAAGGAGGACAGCAGCGAAGGCATCGAGGAGGGAGGCAGGCGTGGCGAGGAAGGTCGTGGACGTCGCGCTGGCGCAGGCGGCGCGCGGAGGAGACGGTGCGGGCGGCGCGGGAGATCCGGCGGACCTCCTTGGTGAGCGACCCTGCATCGATCACCGACACTATCTCCTTCAGATCTGCATGCACCGCAGGGCAAATGAACAAACACGAGTCACCATTGCCTCGCGGTGGCCTCGCGATTTCTAGGAGTACATCCGTCGCGCGTGTAGAGGGAGTACTAATCTGTGCGCGGGAAGAGGGAGGCTTGGCGGTGTCGTGGGTGGTCGGATCCGCGCCGTGAGGTCGGGCGGCTGATCGGCCGCCGCCATTATTGATGGCGCGCTTGCCAACCTCTGGATGGCGGATCCAGCAGCGTGGCGCGGCGTGAAGCGCGGCGAGGCCGAAGCGACCAAATCCGGCGCGGATGCGGTAGGGAGGTGGCGTCGCGAGCGAGGAGGAAGGAGTGCTCGGTCGACGGCACTCGACATCGGTGCCGTCGCCGACGCGATCGACCGCGTCCGCGTCGGCGGCGAAGCGGGCGGGTGGCGGCGTCTCGCGGCACGCGGCAGCGAGGCGGAGGCGGAGAACAACGCGTCTAGTGGGAGCAGCGGATGGTTGTTTGGGAGGGAGTGGCGGTTGATGCGGCACGACTAATCGTGAGCGAGGGGAGGAATGCTGGAAGGGAGCGCTCGTGGGGAGTGGCGGCGAGGGGAAGAAGGGACTGGGCGGTTCGGGTAGGAGAGGTTGCGCGAGTGGGGCGCGGGTGTGGGCGTAGGAGGGTGAGATGACCCGAGCCATCAGTTGATGGTTGGTTGATCTAACGGATGTGAACGATGGTGGGAGAACGGACGACGGTAAACTTCTTCTTTTAAGTAGTAGAGATTAGCAGGGCAAGCGGCAAGCGGCATCCACCCATGCTTCCATTTCTCTCATCCCACTTCACCAATCGAAGAGGCCATGGCCGCCAACGTAGCGCCCACTGTCGCCAAGTTGCCGGCGGCGCTCATTCCGCCAGCGGGCCCCATCCCCGGTGGCGCCCTCCCGCTCTCCTCCATCGACAAGACCGCCGTCGTCCGCGTCTCGGTTGAATTCATCCAGGTCTTCCCCCCGGATGCTGGCGCCGGGGACCAAGACGCTGCCGTGGCCGCGATGCGCGACGGGTTCGCGAGGGCGCTGGTGTCGTATTACCCAGTCGCCGGACGCATTGCGGAGCCAGCCCCCGGGGACCTCATGGTGGACTGCATCGGGGAAGGGCGTCTGGCTCGTGGAGGCCGCCGCGAGTTGTTCCCTCACCGACGTGAATGGCCTCGAGCGCCTGCTGCTCATCCCCACGGAGCACCTCCTCCCCCGCCCTCCTCCCGAAACAAGGAGAACTCCAATTAATTAAAATGCAAATCTCTTACATAATAATCAATATAAGGTCAATAATACATCTTTTGATTACAATTTTGGACATATGCATTGAGTTGGCCTGCCTAACATTTTCTGCTCTGAAGGATACATATGTACCATTGTATTACTAGCTTTCATGAGTAGTGGTAACATCCTACCCGTAGGCTATCAAAGAAGGATACAAAAATAGTAAAAAGAGACAAGACATGAACAAGAAGAAACCCTCCTAAGCCTGAAGTCTATTTCTACAATTATAAGTTTGTGGCCCGGCAAGTGAAGCACCAGCAGTGAGCACTTCTCCTAAAAAAAACTTTTTTCAGATACAGCTAGAGACAAAATAAAGTAGAGAACAAACCAAAAGGGGACACTGAAACACAAGTACATATTCTTTATCACTATTTTGAACTACCGGTTCTTGTTTTCATTAAAACAAGTACAAATTCTCTGAAAGAGGAGAGCAAAAAAAGCAGTTGATGTCATTTATCCTATTCACATTAAGTTCCCCTTTCATAAATATGACCAGGAAAAACCAAGAACTTATCAAGGAGTTGAGCGTTCCCCCACAAGGCTACCATGACCCGGAAAAAGCATGCAAAGCATAAAGAATAATCAATGTAAAGGATTCACATAACTATTTTGAACTAATGAAACACTTTAGCATCTAAAAACAACTAAGAAATATGCCTAACAAGAAACCAACAACTGGATGCAAAGTGTCATCAATTGTGCTATCTGGATCAAGCATCTCGATTAACTAAAATACAACCAGAGTAATTTGAGTAAAACAAGTAGTACAATGAGCTCCCTGAAAAATTCAGAAAAAACACTAATAAGAATGAGTGGGATTAGATGGACGCTCACCTTTTTGATGGATGTTGGGATATGATTCACAGTTTCACTTCTATTCGGTCAACAAAAAAAAAACAGTTTTACTTCTAAAAATGCTTAGCTAAAGCTCCTTTATCTTAATCATAAGGAATATGACTGTGCATCACTAAGGGACAACCAGAATAAATCAGTACCAGATCACTTTCTCCTTAAAGCTAGGCCCAAATTTTCAGTTATGGAGTCACATTTTAATGTAATTACCAGGATGCACTCTTTTGTGACCAATAAAACCATTTATGTCAATTAAATCATGAAAAATATTTGTTGTGTTCAATACATAACAAGAAAGTATGACGGTATTCCAGTTCAATGTTACCAACGTGGTAATGCAGAAAAAAGCTACAACCAAACGAAAAACTGTGGGAGCTTACCCCTGTCTAAAATAATACATTCATTGTAGTACACATCATATCTACTTAGACAGGAGTATAAGTAGTAGCACAGCAGTGGTATAAGTAGTAGCTCAGCAGTGGTACTGCACTTCTACAACTATAGCTAATCTCGACTACTTAAAAAGAAGCAATTCTAAGTAATCCTGAACATGTAGCAATTACAAAAATATATTCCGATAATCTATCAAGACCATGTGAATCAATGACAATATGGTACCATGTATGGGAGTAATGTACCTGGGAGAAATTGACAGTGACTGGAAGAAAATATAATACACAATCTTGGGGTTCCAACAATTTTCCAAGAGCGGCACCGCCGTCAACTGCCAATAAGCGTGATCTGCAAATAAAGGTCAGCGGTGCAATTAGACACAATGTTGATCACGTTCTCAGTACTTGAAATATTGGTAGGTAATGTCCTTTTTAAAAGTTTACACACGCATTTTCACAATGGTTTTCATAGTTAACAATATCATTCCATAATCACTTGGCACTCCCACTGCCCAATTAATTCAATCAAATAGCACTTCCATCTTCTTAGAAAAGGAACTAATTCCTAAACCACTAACAACATCTATTCAAAAACAAGGGATTTATTAGGAAAAAAAATAATGGTCAAACATGTGTATAAGAGAGTTTGCGAATATTTGAAATTACAAGTAGAAGAGAATGGAGGGAGTATATAGGTATGTAAACTGACCACTATGTGGCATCTTTTGCATAATGTTATGATGCATGCATGGCAACAAAAAAACAGAAAACATAAGACAGAAATCATTGGATAAGATAGAAATCTTACCTCAATCTCCAAATGTTAGAATGATTTGTTGTATTTTGCTATGATAAAGAACATCAACTATAATCCAAATGGAGAGAACACACCTGTAAAAGGAATCAGGAGCATCAATCATCAAACTTTAGCAACCAATAATTATAAAGGTAAAGTAACTACAAAATATATCAAATTAAGAATATTAATTCAGATTTGGTCATTGACACACTGACTGTTTATGAAAAAAAAACAGAACAAGTAATGTGCAAAGCAATCTAAGTGAATAATATGCGACCAAGGAATCTTTAAGGAGACTTGAATACATGCCAGTTTTATTGCTGCATCTTATTGTAAGCTATGAAGTTTCATCAATGCTCATTCTAGTCGAAGAAAGTAGAAGACATGAACACTGCAGTAGTTTAACAAAATAAAAATTTGGTATAAGCAAGAAACTATGCCATCCTTCTACATTCAATGAGGCAAAATGTGACGCAGCAGGCAATGAGGCAATAGCATGTATAATATAAATGACAGTTTTTTTTATTGGACACTTAATTCTCACAGGACACAAGTTGTGTAACTAAGCATAATAAATAGCAATAACATACGTGTATCAGCTTCAGAGATCATACAGATAGCTCAAGTGATTTTTGTTAAGAGAGCAATGTAATGGAATGTAGGTTGATAGATACTGCGTGGGCATTGGTAGCATTTTTCGTAGTACATGGATACTAATGTAGTACATGGATTTCAGAGGCAGAGCAAACATATATACTTCAGTGTCTATTTCAGTCCTTTCTCAACCAAACAAAACACTAATGTAGTACATATCCTTCAGAGGCATACCAAACATATATATGTACCTTGAGGATCTAGTTGATAGCAATAGCAAGGGCTAAGGCCTCTCTCCCCTTGATATCTCTTCCTTCCTATAAATACAAAGGCACAGATTTGCTTAAGTTACAATGGAAGCTACTCCAATCAGGCAATTGCAAAATAAATTCCTACCTAGCAGCGACAATTCTAAATTACAGAGAATCTCAAATACATAGAACAATTACAATTCTAAGATCAATCCTAACAATAGCACTCCTGTGATTGTTCGTGCAGCAGAGAGCAACAGAGAAAGGGAGATAATAAGTAGGAGATGTGAGGCGGAGAAGTGGAAGAAAAAGGAGGAGGAGAAGAGATGTGTACCTTTTGTAGTGTGGAAGTTGCAACCGCCGAGTGTGCACAATTCTTTGTAGCTTGCAACCACCGTGCATTGGGCGGTTGGCAGAGCTCGGCGGTTGCCGAGTGAGTTGATGGAGGTTGGCTAGCACGCAACATCGTCCCACCCCGCCCTGCCGCCGTGTCCTCGTCCCCTTCCATTCCTGACTCCTTCCTCCTCTTCGGCGTCCTCGTCACAGCCAGATCCGTTAAGGTGAGGGAGGGAGGGCGTCACTGGTGGGGAGCGGGAGAGTCGGCGTGGGTGGGGAGGGCGGCGCGAGAGCAGGCGCTGGGCGACGCAGTTGGGGCACTCGGGTGCGCCGTCACTGCGTCGTCGTCCCCTTCCATTCCCGACTCCCCCCTCACGCGAACTTCTTCTTCCTCCTCCCGTCACAGCTAGATCCGGCGTGGGCGCACACCCGAGCGGTGCGGGTGGGGAGAGGGGGGAGGCACGGGTTGATCCAGCATGCGGTAGGGCGGGGCGGTGTCGGCGAGGTGAGGGAGGGTGTCGTGGGTGGGGATTTTTTTTGCGTCGGGCGACGCAGGTGGGTGGGGGGAGGCGTGAGAGAGAGGAGTGCGGCGGCGCTAGAGTGTGCTAGGGTTGCTGAATGCTGGCTCGTTGCTATCCGCGCAATAGATGATCCGAACCGTCGGTGTCCTGATCAAGATCGTTGATCGGACGGACGACAACAAGAGTGGGAGGACGGACCACCACCAACTCATATTTTTAAGTAGTAGAGACTAGCCGAGTGCAACGATTCTTGAATAAATATATATAAGTATTAAACTTGAAAAATCAATATACATAAAGTAATTATCCATACATCTAAAAGTTGTATACATAATTTGCATCCTATTAATAAGTCACAATGAGTGTTATCACAAACCACATGTGTAGATGATTTAATTGTCCACAGAAGATCCTTATCTATCCACAAAAGATCTCATCAACTAAAGAGATAAAAAGATAGACGACGGACGCATCACCATCACCTAATGCTTCTTTTATAATAGTAAATATTTATGCTTCACAGTGTTGTCACATGCTCACATTAGTGTGTGCAATGTTTGTGTCTGTCACAAACTGGTGCTTGTGCAGGTACAAAACACTACACTAGAATTTGTTATGTGTATTCTTCTTCTCAATGCGGAGACGGTTAGATTGATAGCCACAAGAATGAATGAAATCCATAAAACTAGTAGTATGAAGCGATTGCTTTCATGATTATCATATGCCTAACAAATTTTGTAATTTGAAGTCCTATCTTGAATGGAATTATAGAAGTAATTTTGGAGGAACTTTCTAGTTTCGATGAACTATCACTAATGATCATTTTTCTTAAAGGTTGCAATTGGTAATCATTGCCATATAAGGCTAGCAACCAAAATGTTGTGGGATCAATTTCCTGAAAATTCACAAATAAACCTACCTAACATGTAGCCAGTGAGACCCAAACCTTGGTCATTAATCACAGCTCACATACAGTTCATCACTAGACGCAGGGGCAGACCCACCATTCTAGTGAGCTCTGGCATCCGCCAGAGCTACCGCTGGCCGGGAAACACCCTCCCCCGAGTGCCAGCCGCCCGTTGCCTGAGAAGACATTGGACAAAGCCGCCACACCACTCGTTTGGAAGGAGATCGACCATCTTGGGCAGTCTTCAAGATGGTGGGACGCAATGCCGCAGCCTGCTAAGGCCCATGGAGGGGCCGAGGGAGGGTGCTAAGGTCCAATCCCCTCGCTTGCGGCTTGCCCCAATCCCATTTTCGCCCAACTGCCCGACACTAGGAGCAGCGTAGCCTACTGCCCTACTCGTGTGCGTCGTAACCCTAGAGGCGCGGGCGCAAGGGAGCCGTGAGGAGGCATCGGCACCTCAGCCCTCGGCGACCTTGAGGGCGCGGCGGCACCTTCGAGCAAGAAAACGAGGGTGGCGGGGCCTTCGAGCGAGAAAACGTGGGTGGCGGCGCGGTGCGTTCAAGCGAGCGGGTGGGCGGAGTGGCGTCAGGGGTTTGGCCCTTGGGGTCTTGAGCCTTGAGGCCATGCCCTCCAATTCCAATCAGTGGATCAGTGGATGCGTTGAAGCATCAAGAGAGAATTAGGAGGCTTGGGGCGGCGGATGTGCTGCCGTTCGTGGAGACGGACCTGAAGCGGAGCTATCAGCGCGTCATCGAGAAGGCCAAGGAACTATGCACATAGTTACCTTCTAGTTGTGAACTTGTGATCTATGCATCTACTCAGAAAAAAAGAACGAAATGCATGAATTAGTATCCTCCTCTCAATTCAACGGAACTGCTTTGGTTGAGATAGTTTTTGAGCAAATGTTTTATTAGCGTAATATGCACAACAAGTTCTTGAGATCATTTGGAGTAGCCGAGTATGTTCATTGTCAATTCCATGTTCCAACAGTGTGGAATAGTTTTCTTCAAATAATCATTTCATGATGAAGTTTGTTCCTCATCCTAGCTGTGATCCTTTTAACCTTTCATGATTTGCACCTATTTCACTAAACAGAACCCCAAAACAGACATTAGACCTTACTGGCAAGGCAGAACTCCAAAAAGACTTGATTGTGATAGAATTAGTGTGATTGCAGTATAGTTTGTGTATAGCTTCCTTTGATTTTGGGTAATACATTTTGGTTCACGCTGATGACTCCACCATAACTCAAATTTAGTCCTGGGTTCGCCACTGACTAGACGATCATTTTCCATAAACCATATGTTTGATGATCTACAACTAAAAACCTAAAAAACTCAAATATATCTTTCATATGCTGCAATTCACAAACACAAATCATCTATAATTCCGAACAAGGATTGGCTGTAGCTGTAAACTACAAACCACCTGAGCCACCGAATCGTGCACGGACGGTTCCGATCGACCCATGCAAAAAATGGCAAGCAGTTCTCATGTGTGCTCGGAAAATTCAAGCTTTTTAAGCACTTGCTTTGAGGTGGGTTCAAGGGTCACCATATAATAATCTCACTGAAGTAATTTTGGCCGTCTCCTGTATATATAGAGTGTCGTCATGGATAGGGGTGAAAACGAATCGGATAGTTTCCGATCGATCTGGACGAAAACGAATTCGGATTGTCTCGGATCGGATTTTTCTCGGATAATTCTCGGATCGGAAACGAATATGGATTTTTTTTTCGTCAAAAATGAATACGAATACGACAACCCTAGTATCCGTGGAATACGGATACAAATACAGATTATCCGGATTATGCCAAACTCGATATCCGCAATTCAGCCCAACACTAGCAATCCCCCTGTCGGACCCCCGGGCAAACTAAGTCCAAATTTTATGAAACTTTTTTGTGAGAGATCCTAACGTAATTTAGTCCCTTATGTAAATTTTTTAGAAGTTTATCCCTTCTGTGATTTTCTCTAAAATTCTTATAAGTTTATGTTCTTATGTAATTGTATTTGTTATTCTCAATAAAAATTCATATTAGTTGTTTAGTAAATTTTTCCCTGAGCAATTATGCTCAAAATAATTCTCTCAACCATTTTTATTTTGTTTTAACTCAATTTCTTTTAAGTGCATGTTTGTTTGTATTTCAGTATTTGCTTTTAAACAAAAGTTCAAATTTCAAATATGGGTAGATTTTCATATGCAAAGTGATCAAAGTGTTGTTCCCAATGCATTTCTATTATGTATTCCTAAATTATGGATTTTGTAATGTTACACCTTCAGCCCATTTATTCTCTTCCTCTATCTCTTTCTTTCTTCCTTCTACCTCCAGAGCTCTCCTTTCATGTCTCTACCCACTCCGGCTCCTTTCTTCTCTCCCTCTGGCCGGATGAGCTAGGATAAATAAGGATGGCTAGAGAGTAAAAAGGGTAGGAGAGGTTTTTACTAACGGGAGAGATGTTAGGGAAAAGAATGGACACGCAGGCATTTCGTTATATGTGGTTACTGAAAATGTGAACAATTCATGAATGTTTGGATCAAATAAATTAGTTATATATTTCCGTAAATTTCTGACGTACAATTTAAGGGGTTATCATGTTCTGAAAAATATCCGTGACCGTATTCGTTCCGTATTTGAATGCGACATAATTCATATTCGTATCCGGGATTTTTTTATTCGTATCCGAGAAAAAAAAATATAAAAACAAATATAGCAGACTCATTATCTATCCGTATTCGATCCGTTTTCACCCATAGTCGTGGGTTTAGACCAAAGGTCACTAGGGATCAATGTTCAACACTCGACAGGTTCGCGGTCCTTGAAATGTGGATCTGCCCCTGCGCGGGTTAAGGGTTTAATTTGCAAAACATCTTAGGTTAAATAGAGTTAATTTAACTTAGTTAAAGCATAATCCAAGAGAAAGTGGAACAAACTATTTATCTTAAACTAACCAGTTAAACCCTTTAATTGTTATTAACCTAGCTAGCCCCGCTTAATTAATACAACTAACGTGTTTGCTATTTGCACATTGTCTGACTTATTTTCTAGCTCTAAGTCAAATTTTCGGGTCTTTGGATTACCTTTGAGATGCGTGTTTGTTCTGACTCTGAATTGATCTTATGGTTAAGAAAGCATAAGTCAACTTACGAGAATAAACATCCCTTATAGTTAAACATTATTTATTTTGACTAAGTTTGTGCTAAACGCAAAATCTAATTAAGCTAACGTATTTAAACCGAATTAAGCTGCCAAATTTGGGATAGAAAAAAGAAGCTAGCCTTATTTTACACGGTGACCTACACGAAACGAACTTGTGTATCAGTTATAGACCAAACTTATCAATACCATTCCGGTACCAACCGGTACAGTCGATATGTACCATTCCGTCACCTAAAATGGTACAGAGTAAGCATGCGTTCCATACCGGTCTCGACACCGGTCAATACTGGCTATACCCGCTCGATACCGGTCATACCAGCTTTGATATTGGACAATGTCGGCCATACCGGTGAAATTAAAAATACAGTCTATTGAACTCATTGAAGTATATGTTATATTTTATCCTACTACTATGTATTTGAAATAATACTACAAGTGAAATTTAGTGTACATACAATTAAACATATATATATTATTTTATTAAACTCTGGAAATGGTACATCGGTATAGACCTGTACGTACTGCTCTGGAATGGTATTGACAAGTATGTTATAGACATGCCAAAGCAATCATCCAAATAACAAGGGGTATCTAAGAAATAAAATACTCCATCTAGTTCACAAAAACAAGTTATTTTGGACATAGACATGGTCATCAAAATGCAACTTTGACCACTAATTACTATTGTGAAATATTTGTAAACCCCACTAAAATTATAATATTAAGAAAGTACTTTTTGAGATGAATATACATATATGATTTTAATGTATCTAATCTAAATATTTAAAAATATATTAATAGACAAAGTTTTCAACGTTTGACCGCACACGCATTCCAAAACACCTTGTCATGAGTCTAAAAATCGCTTTGTCTATGTGAACCTGAGGGAGTAAGGAGAGAGAAAAAGCGGTACGATCATGCCGCTGGTCGTGCCGTCAGAGAGAACACGAGACGGAGATGGCGACGGAAGCGAAGGCATTGCCGCGACCGCTGACGGTGATGGCGATCAAGAGCTGCATCGAGGCAGGGTTTGGGGACGCTCTCCGCCGCCTCAAGCTCGACGTCCTCGGCACCGACGACCCCCCCCTCCTCGTCACCGGGACGGATCCTCTCTTCCTCGCCCCGTCCCCCTCTTCTAATTCCTTCAAAGTTGCGATTTAGGGCAGAGGAGGGTGTAGATTCCCTGCGTTGTCGCTACCGGACTTCCATGGAACTAGTGGCGGAGCCAGGAATTTTCCAAACCCTGGGCAAGCCGCAAGCTAAGTACCTAAGCCCAGGCAGGATGCTATTTTTCGGTCGTGGTTGCTATAGAACTTTACCAGAGCTACCATGGCTCGTCGCCAGCAAGCCCAAGCAACTGCCTAGGCTGAAGGGACGGTAAATCCGCCCCTGACTGCATGATACAACCCTGCACAATTTGATGCTCTTTACCGGATGAAAAAACTACATTATACTACGAAACAATGGCTGCTCGTTCATGTATCGAGTTGCTGAAATGAAGAAGGTATGCCACTGCGAGAATTTTTTTTATTTAATCCTTTTTTTTAATATTTTAAAATTAATCCCTCGCAAACTTTTTTTTCCAATTCTGACCCCTTTGGTCACGCCACCTCCCGTGGCGTGACCAAACAATACCGCCACGCCACGAGAGGTGGCGTGACCAAAGGTGCCACGCAAGCCCTTGGCATGCTGCGTGCCGCGCGGGAGCTTATGGCGCTTTGTCACGCCGGCCTCATGGCGTGACAAGGCATATAGTCACGCCATGAGGCCCCAGTGACAGTGGGGACTTAAAGTCGGGCACCCACCCGCTCCTCATTTTTCCTATGTCATCTCCCTTCTTCTACTTTCGCCGCCACCGAGGACCGGTTCAACCCTAGCCGCGGTGGACGCCGCCACACCACGCCGCCGGTGGCCACCACCCATGCCACGCTGGCCGGTGGCCGCCCGCCGTTCAGCCACGGAGGCCGCCTCCTCCCCCCAACAGGCTCCTCCGCCGCCTCCTCCATGCGTGCCCGTGCGCCGCCTCCTCCTCCCGTGGCCCTCCCCGCCGGCCTCCTACCCCGCGCCGCCTCCCCGCCGCCGGGTCCTCTGCTCCCCCGCCGGCTTCTTCTCCTAAATCGAGGTATACCTTGTGATTGTGAGATAATTTGTTGAAATGGGCACACAGTGTAGCATACTTCATACAGGATACCAGTTCTCAATCATGCCATATGTACTCCTAAATCTGAGGCTTGTAGTTTTCATGTTGTAACCAACCGTGCTTGTCAGAAGAATTCCTTTCCATCTATACGAGGTCACCCTGGAAACATAAAAATAACGAATATGAATGTTCAGCAACTATCCCAAATGAAAACCAGATTCACATTCTTTTGAAACAAAAAAATAGATTTACATCGATAATTCACCGCCTAGAACCCGTGAATGACCGGCGTTGAGGAGGAGATGTGGGTCTTGAATATCGATGACTTGATGATCCATGCCATGATGAAAATGTCGATTGGCCCTCGACCGAGATCTTGTAGGTGATGTTGGGCGAGATAGGAACTTGGGAGAGGATGGACCAGCTGAATATGCTCGGGGAACCACCAAAGGACTAAATCATTGGTGTTGAACCAGAGTTAGTTTTGGTACATATGGCATGATTGAGAACGGTATCCCAGAAATGCTTTCATAGTAAGTGACCGTGTGTTGATCGTTGGAGAGATAAGATGTGATATGATGTTATGGTTTAGTTGTTTAATAAAAAGAGTTAGCTAATGCCACCTTGGGCTGATTCATCCATCGTGGATCTGCTGGAAGTATTTGAAGAGGTGTCGCTACTTGAAACTTCATCTGTGAAGTCGACATAAAAATGAAATCGAGGAAAAGACATGCAATTCTAGCCAGGATTGAAAACCCATGATTCTGGCACGAGAACCGCTAACGGAGGGTGTCCGGATCCGTGATTATACCACTTGTTTGTTTGCAGATTAATGAAAGGTTTCATGTAGATTAATTACTATCAAGTTTGTGAGCTCTATCGTAGCACTATCATAAGGATATTATACGACTTGTTTGTTTGCAATTTGACAATTTGTATGCGTGTTTGCTTTTTTTTTTTGGTTGAAGTTGAATTATGTGTTGTTATGTTTACAATTGGTTAATAATATATTATGAAGCCAACAATGGATGTAAGTCATATGTATGATATTCCTCTGATTTTAAAGACGCCTCATCACCTTTAATGCTAGTTATTTCCTGTGTTGTCAAATTGCAAGTTATTTACATAAATATTGCCGTGTCAAACTATGTGCGATTTTATATATGTGCAGGACTACAACTTTTTCTACTTAAAAAATGTTTGATTGTAGTAAACCGTACATGTTTTTGTGGTTAACTATTTACAAGGTAGGACAACAATCTTGGTTAACCTTGAATACGATGTCGTGCAGAATTAGTTAACCGAAACAAAATATGAAAGTATGTGTATAGAAGAAGTGAAATAAAGGTTAACTTACCTCCTTTCTGCATATAAGATTTTCCGAACGAGTGGTTCGTGGCACTCGAAGCGTGAAGCTCATGCGTGCCAGGAGCGAAGTCCTGGGCGTACTCAGGAATGAGCCCTGAGCGGTCCCAAACACGTGGTTTGGGCGGTCTGGAGAACGGGATCTCGAGCATACTTGGGCACGTGGATCCAGGGTAGTGTAGGTCGCACTCAGAGGCAAGCTCTGAGCGGTCTCAAACACGTGGTTTGGGCGGTCTTGAGAACGGGATCTCGAGCGTGACTGAGCACGAGAGACTCAGGTAGTGTAGGTTTTGGATCTTTTTGCATCTCCTTGTTTCTTGGTGTTATTCGTCCACTATGTATGGCTTAAGACACCTGAAGTCATTGTGAAACGACTCGTCAATTATGCATATGTTTGTGCCGTTAAACTGCTAGCACGTCTCAGGAAACTGAGCTTTTGTTATGTGCAATGTTGATTGTGATATTTCGTACTTGCCGTATTTTGTTCATATGGCATGCAGTACTGACATTGCAATATTTTGTTGGATGTAGATGGTCGTGGTTGTACGTGTATTTACTGGTGGGGACATTAGCCAAACTGGAAGTTCTGTCGACTTCGGCGGCATGGAAGCGACCGTCCTTTTATTTCGTGAATCACCAGACTTGACAACTCTTGTGACTAGGATTAAGTCGACATTTGGATGGGATGACCCCGGGGTCGTTGTCGGAATGTAAGGACGATATGACGCAGGGCTGGGTTCTAAGATGCACACCTTTTTGGTTCCAATTCTGTCCGCCGATGATTGGGACATGTATAAGGAAATTGTGCTTGCATCTCAGGTCCGGGTGTTGGAGGTGGCGGTGGAAAGGACAATCGTTGTTGAGGAATTGCCAGATAATTTGGATGTGGTGAATGGCAACACAGAGGAACAAGACCCCGCTGCCCATCATTCGCGAGCCCCCCCCCCCAATGGAAGAGCGACCTTCCGAAGAGTTCGTTAGCGTGATATAAACCTTCATGGGTAAGTCCTCCTCGTCGTGTATGTACAGCTTCGGTAGCGGTTTTCGTGCTAACTTTTAGATTGTCGCCGTCGCAGGATGAATCGAAGGCGGAGGTACCGGCACACGGACTAGTCACATTATCACCGAGCCTACGTGTTGGAGTGGCAGGACCGAACAAATTGGTCCAGGGACGTGACCCAGATCCATCAGAGGCATAACTTCGTCAGATACCTACAGTGGCTACACGGCGTCGCGCGTCTCCAGCTTCGACCGGCGATGACCGATGCGGATGTAGATGATGGTGATGACGACGAGGAGGACATTGTGGACGACTACGATGAGTTCACACGGACGGGCACTCAGCCGAAGAGGGCCCCCATCAACGCTTACTACGTGAGTACATTGTATCACACCACTAATTAGCAATGTCACCATGCGTAAGCTAATTGAATGTGTTTTCCGTCAGGAAAGCAGCTTCCCGCATAAGCAACGAGGCCGGAAGGTTCTCATGCTACAGGAGGGTTCGGAGGGGAGCTTCCAACGCTTCTGGGACTTCGCTGAGGTAACACACACTACATTAACTTAACATGTTATCCCTTGTTATTTATTTTGTTACATTAAACTTCACTACCTTTTTGTTGTTCAACCTTGTAGTTGGTTCGCCGCCAATGCCGGCGACTGGCCGCAAAGATGAGCTGTGTGGCGGCATCGGGAGAGGTCGTGCTACCTGGCCCGGCTCGGAGTGGCTCAGACGAGGCCGAGGAGGATGAGGAGGAGGCCGGGGAGGCTAAGGAGGCCGAGGAGGAGGCCGGGGAGGACGAGGAGGACGTCGCTGCTAGGATTCCCGACGAGATGCTCCTCAAGGACCTGGTTGATGCACCGCCCAAACCTACGTACCGACTCAGACACCCCACCACGCCGCCAGAACGGCGTGATCGCGCGACATTAGTTCCGTAAACGCTGCCGAGGGCACGCGAGGCCAACACCCGATGCGAGGTTCACGCCGGGGTCGGGTGCGCGTCGAAAGCGCAACTGATGGGATGAATGACTGTGTGCTTGCATTTTGTACAGTTCATATCTTATGGAACTTTGTATGGCAAGCTCTCTGGCACACGAAGCATTTTGGCGTGGCACAATGCTTCGGCCACGCCGTGTATGGTGGTGTGACAAGGGTTAGGGATAGGGTTTTAGGTTTTTAGGGTTAGGGTTCTAGGTGTTTAGGTTGAGATTCGTGGTTAGGGTTTTAGATTGAGGGTTAGGGTTAGGTCAAGGGTCAGGTTAGGGCTTTAGGTTTTAGGGTTAGGTTAGGGCTTTAGGTTTTAGGTTCGTGGTTAGGGTTTGTGTTCATAGGTCAAGGGTCAGGGTCAGGGTTAGGGTTTTAGGTTAAGGGTCAAGGTTAGGGTTTCAGATTGAGGGTTAGGGTTAGGGTTAGGGTTAAAGTTAAAGTCTTAGGTTTCATTCAGGGTTAGGGTTAGGGTTAGGTTTAGGGTTAGGGTTAGGGTTTTAGGTTTTTAGGGTTAGGGTTTTAGGTGTTTAGGTTCAGATTCAGGGTTAAGGTTTTAGATTGAGGGTCAGGGTTAGGTCAAGAGTGAGGTTAGGGTTTTAGGTTTTTAGGATTACAGTTAGGGTGGTTTTTAGGTTCAGGGTTAGGGTTAGGGTTAGGGTTTCAGGTTTATAGGTCAAGGGTCAGGGTTAGGGTTAGGGTTAGGGTTAAAGTCTTAGGTTTTAGATTGGTTCAGGGTCAGGGTTAGGGTTAGGGTTTCAGATTGAGGGTTAGGGTGACGGTTAGGGTTAGGGTTAGGGTTTCAGATTGAGGGTTAGGGTGAGGGTTAGGGTTAAAGTCTTAGGTTAAAGTCTAAGTTTAGAGTTTAGGTTTAGGGTTACACTTTTAAGACTGATAAGACATCACTCTGCAAAGCAAGACAGGACTCTGCATGAAATTAACCACACCATGCGCAGTGATAAGACCAAATGAGTCAGCTTTGTGCAGTGACAAGCCCACACGGCGACTTTTCGCAGAGATAAGACCAAAGGAGACGACCTTATGCATCGACAATCATCCTTTCTCGATCGACGTGATAACACTCTACGTCTTTCCTTGCAGAGTAATGTCTTTTCGTTCTGAAAAGCTGGTGAGGCGATCAGAGTTGTCACTGCGCAAAGCTGTCCCGTCTTGTCTTGTCACTCTCCAAGGATGTGTCCTTTGGCCTTGTCACTGCAATCCTGCACCGTGTGGTCTTGTCACTACGCAAAAAGCCGCCCCGCCTGGTCTTGTCATCGCTAAGGTCAGTCTCTTTTGGTATTGTCACTGCACAAAGCTGCCTCGTTTGGTCTTATCTCTCGCAGCGCATGATTTCCGTTAAGTCTTGTCATCTACAACCTAACACATTACCCGTTAGGTCTTGGCCTCCCGCGGGCTATAAATTGTGCACCCATGCTCGAAGGACCACTCGATCCTTCAAACCGTAGAAAGAAGAACCTTCTCCGTCATACACTAACATACCAAGGCAGACGCCCAGGACCCGATCAGCAAGGTCGCCAAGCAAGACCTTCGCTTTGGAAAGGAGGGAGGACTTGACCCTAACTACCGTTGGTGCCGAACAAGCGTGCCCAACCTATGTGGCGAAATGCGGACACGGGAGGACGCTTATCGTCGCAGTCATAGACGGCCCTTTCGATGGCGTGCATAACGCTTCTTCCGATGCCCATACTCTGGGGTAAATAGTTTTGTTCAGGTTACTTACTGCTAATACATCCTCCATACTAACCGTCCCTTACAGCAGATGGCGAAATGTAACTTTATCCGCTGGATTGATCCTCCCCACGCTTACTATGTTGTGAGGTACGTGGAGGTATTGTGGAATCAAATCTTTGATTTGGAGGCAAATTGAAGATTTCAAGGAGCAAAATGATGACCTCCGCCAACAGATGCAACATGAGAGGGCAATGAGGAGGTCGTGAACATAGGAAGTTCCTATGATCCCACATGTCTTCTGCGCCAACCCTAGTCAAGATATGTGCGTGCCAATTATAACGACGGCCACCACGCCCGAGGCACCCACCGAGAACACTCCATGTGGGTTGTACGAGGCACCTTTCGCATTAGTTCCTAAGGTCTAATTTATTTCCATTCAAAAAGACGATATGTATCGTAGGAGAACTTCGTTTATTGCATCGCATGATGTTGTTTCTTATGTATGTAACCAAACCCTCATGCGCCATGTTATTCCAAGCTTTGTTATGAAGTTTATTTTAATTAGCAACTTTAAATCTAAATGCGTCTTTTTCGCTTTCAATTCTTCGTAGTAAGGCATCCAACAACATGACAAAAACAAGTTCCAAAAGTTTATGGTTTGGTCTACGACCACATACCTATGATTCCAAAGAGGATGTCTGCAAGACCACCTATCATTCCACTAGGATGTCTACGATCTTTCATCGCAGATCTTGTCTAGCATACCGCTTCACGATCTTTCCACTAGGATGTAAACTCATTTTTTTCCGGGATGCATTATGTATCACTTCTAGGACACGCCCTAAAAATATTGTAAAGTGTCTAAGGTTTTCGAGCACAAAAGATTACAGTGTCTATATATTCTATTTACTCTCGCTAAAAGGATGGTGTTATATTTGCTTACGTAGAGAGGTCTCTATTTTCAAGTTGTGAATAGAGACATGTTATATGTACATGGCATTATGTACCACCGTATCTTCAACTGCTTTTTCATACAAATAGAATCCAAACAAATTGGACTGACCTGCCACGCCAGTGATACATGGCGTGATAATTGCAATTGCCACGCCAAGAAATATGGCGTGACAATCGGTCTCGCCACGCCAAGAAAGAAGGCGTGATACCGCCACGCAAGCCTCCACGCGGCAAGGCGCTTGGGGCTTACTCGCACCTTTATTACGCCACTAGTGGCGTGATAGTTCAATTTGGTCACGCCACAGAGGTGGCGTGACCAAAAGGTCGATGAAATAAAGTTCGCCAGGGGTTAATTTTAAAATATAATTAAAAAAAGATAAAAAAAAATTCCCACTGCGATGGGGCAGCATGGAGAGAATACAATAAACACTCAACGCATGAAAAATTGCAGTGAATAAATAGCCTTCATTGGAAAAAAAAATAGTAAAAGATGGTATCATGAATGAAGCTCACAAGGTGACATAACATCACTGAGATATCAACCGAAGCATTTTTTTTTACGAAAAATTAAATTCGGATTTTGCTGCCGGTTGTTTTGCGGTTTTAATTTTTGTCATTGTTTTTTACTAATGGGTTCTATGCCACTATTATTTTATTTTATTTTATTTTAACTAATTGGTTCTGTGTCACTCGTAAACTTATTTAGATTTTACAAATGGTAACTTACTTTTTATTAAAATTGATTTACCATTATTAGCTTACTTTTTATCAAAATTCTAGAATTGCCCCCCCCCCCAACCGCCCTACCCTTTCCTCTCTCCCTTTCTTCCCAAAATCGGAATTGGCATTGAAGTAGTTCTCTCCAATGAGGCGCGTGGCTTTGATGGCATAACTTGATGCAGAGGTGGCAGGGTGACGCCATGGCGCAATGAGAAATAGGCAGTGGCCTTGGCGGCGTTGAGTCGATCCGTGGCCTTCCCGCCGTCGGCGAAGAAAGATCGCCGCGACAATGAAGGACGAGTAGCCCGGTGTGGCACGCCGTGGGTGTGCCACCGTGTGGTCTTTGCTTCCCTGTGATGGTGCGGTCGTCATGCTCGCCAAGATCGCTGGCAATGACGCCTGTTTTGTTATCCTGTCCGAAAGGTAGGCGTTCGCCTCGGCGGGCAAAGGATCGAGATGTACCTCATGTACGAGCTGCTCGGGTTCCTTCGTTTTTCTTGTATGAGCTAAGAAGAGAATTGGAGATGAGGATGAGATGAAGAGATGGGAAAAGTTGGGATGAACTGAGGTCCTCCTCGATGGCATTTGACTGAAAATTCAACATATTTGGAAGGGCAAAAGATTCATTTTCACCCAGTTAACGGGGATTACCTAGTCGGAATGGCATTTTCCAAAGGAATGTTGAATCTACGTATCAATTAGACTAAAAGAAGTGGCAAAAACCAAAAGCATAAATACCTAGCGGAGGGAGACATCAGCATGGATGTGTGCGCACACATCGGAGCTGAAAAACTAAAGGGACTTGCCCCCGCAATTGGAAGCAGCGGTGAGCGAGTAGAAACATTAGAAGAATCACCCCATGAAGAAATAGCTATAAATTATGTAACCATGGGAGAATTTATGAATAGAACAACAGGCACTATCGATATTTATTTTGCAAAAAAAATTGCCGCAATCATCGATCTTGATTTAGAGCCTGCATCGCTCGCTGAATGTAAGAAAATATCAAATTGGGAAGATTAGAAGAAGGCAATAGAAGTAGAATTATTATCTCTGAATAAAAGAGATGTGTTTGGGCCTGTAAGCCGCACGCCTCTCATGTACACCCCGTAGGGCATAAGTGGATATTTGTTCGAAAGAGAAATGAAAACAATGAAGTTGTAAGACATAAAACAAGGCTTGTTGCACAAGGTTTCACTCAATGACCAGAAGTTGATTACGAAGAAACCTATTCCCCGGTCATGGACGAAACTACCTTTAGATATTTAATCTCAATGGCAATAAACCTAAATTTAGAAAGGAAATTAATGGATGTGGTAACTACATACCTTTATGGAAACTTGGATTCGGATATTTATATAAAAGTACCTGAAGATATCCCTGTCCCAAACCAAAACAGAGCAAATAGAAATTTGTACAGTGTGCAACTCAGAAAGTCACTGTATGGACTGAAGTAATCAGGCAGAATGTGGTATAATCGCTTAAGCAACTTTCTCTACAAAAAAGACTACACGAACAATGATGATTGTCCTTGTGTATTTATACAACGACTACACGAACAATGATGATTGTCCTTGTGTATTTATACGACGATCCCAGGATGTATTTGGTATAATCTCAGTATATGCAGATGATCTGAATATCATCATGTGGATATCATGGGGATATGCCTGAGATCTTAGGATGATGTTACAATTGGCAATGTCGTTGACGGTTTGTCGAATCACGTGTTTTCGGCAAAGTTTCAGTTCTGTCAGGCCTCTGGCGGTCTGACCGGCCATGGTGGTGGTCAGACCGGCCATGCCTTGACTTGGTTTTTCTGAAATGGTCACTGGCGGTCCGACCGCCAGGTGGCGGTCGACCGCCATGGAGCTGATCGACCGGCTTTGCTCGAGCGGTCAGACCGGCCACTTTATGAACTATGGATTTTGGAGCTAGGCCAAAAATAGAAGGTGTAGGCAAGTGAGAAGGTGCTTCTGTACTTGGTCTCATAATTTTTGGAGCTTCCAGGCAAAAGTTCTATTTGATTGAAATTTCCAGAGAAGGTTTGGATTTCCAGGATGGAATTTTTGGTTAAGTCATGGATCGGCGGTCGACCGCCTTTGGTGAGTGGTCATTGGCGAGGGGAGCGATCAAACCGCCAAGGTAGCGATCGACCGGTTGTGATCTGGTTAAATCGTCTTCGTGGGCTGCGATGTTTGCTTGTTAGGTCAAGTTCATGGGTTTCATGGCATATGTGTTGCATGATGCATGTTTTGACTAACGTGGGTCAAGTTGTGAAGAACTTGTTCCCGGATTCGTGTTTGCTTGTCTATTGCTGTGCAGGTGGCTTGGAGGTCAACGGCGAGGAGGATCGGGACTAAGCTTGGAGAGCTGAGGTCCAGAACGATCATGGATGCCGGGTGAGGTCGAGTGACTCAAGCATGGTGCAGAATGGACAAGGGTAACCGAACGGGCAGTTCGGTGCGACTGGCTTGATCAAGTGGCGCGGGGGTCGGTGCAAGTGCCATGGTGGTTTCGGTGGGAGCCGGATGGGAGAGACTTGCCAACATGAAGAGAGCCGCTAGATCAACCTACACGTGGCGAAGCATGGAGGTGCTTCATGAAGATGGGACTCGGTGACCTTTTGCCAACTCACGGCGCAAAGATGGTGCAAGGTGAAGCGGATTAGGTCAAGAGATAAAGACGGCGCTTTAAAACGCGTGCGTATGTTCCCGTTTGTTTTGGGCCTTAACGGGAGCCCATTAGGGTTACTCTTCTAGAAGGTCTAAGTCTCCACTATAAATAGAGGAGGGAGGTGGCTGCACCCCCTCAACCCTTTCATTGTGTTTGAAACCCTAGTTTTGCTTAGGGAGAGGATTAGTGGAGATTAGGGTTCTAGAGAGTTGGATTTGATTTCGTGCTCATGTATTGAGTCTTTGTCCTCCATTGATGGAGTGGCTGTAAACCAATACCATATCAAATCAATCCAAAGAAAGTTCTCTCAAAGATGAGTTCATTTGCTTTCTTTCTCTTTATTTGATGATTTTGAGTGTTTCTTTGATCCGTGAGTTTTTGGTTGGTTTCTTGTCGTGATCTAACTTGCTGGGACATGTGGGAACCCATCTAGGATCATCTTGATCATCAATCACCCACGAGCAAGTCTCTAGATCATATTTTGCATTTGGCTCAGTTTTTGAACCTCCTTCGCTCAAACTGAAAAAGATAGGAACTTTGGCATGGATCTCTGAAATCTTTGATTGGAATAGGTTCCTAATATCTTTAGGAAGGTGTGGTTCAAATTTCGTGAAGTTTGGCCTTACGGATCAAAAGTTAGGTCGTTTTTCGTTTGGATTGCTCGGCTGATTTTGCTGATTTTCCTGTTCCTTTGTTAGGAGCGGTCGACCGCCCATTCCAGAGGTCGAACCGCTAGGCAAACCGGTCGACCGCCCCCGTGAGAGGTCAGACCGCCCAACACTTTGAGATTTGAGTTTTGGTTATTTTTGGGTGTTTTGCTTTGGGGTTTGGATTGGATTCAATACTAGTCTTCATTTGATTGGTATATTGATCTTTATAGCTTCCATAGCTATTGGAGTGAAATTTGTGTTGAATCCATCTTTTGTGAAAAAAGTGAGCGTGCTCCTATTCACCCCCCTCTAGTCGCCTTTTCGGTCCAACAAGTGGTATCGAGCACGGTTAGTTCAATCTTGATCTTAACAGGTCAACCGAACTTAGCGATGGATAAGTACTCGACCAAGCCGCATGTCTTCGATGGGCTCGACTATGCCTATTGGAAGAATCGCATGCGAGTCTTCCTTGAGAGCAAAGGACAGGCTATATGGGAGGTTGTTCGATCTCCGCTCGTTTTGCCCGGTTGTTACTCCGGCAAAGCAAATTGACTCTCTTGGCTAACAACAACAAGGCAAAGAACCTTCTGTATGCTGGGCTTGGTAGGTAAGAGTATGATAGGATTTGCAATCTTGCGACAGCACATGAGATCTGGCACACCCTCGAAACTTACCATGAGGGATCGTCCCAAATCAAGCAAGTGCGTCAGAATGTCTACAAGCGAGAGTACAACAAATCGAGATGCGTCCTGGTGAGAGCATCGATGACGTTTTTACTCGCTTTAACAAGGTGATCAATCAGATGAGAGCTGTCGACATTGAGTACTCTCAATCTGAAAATGCCACCCACCTCTTGGCTGCAATCAACACCAAGGAGTGGGAGATGAAGGCAACTGCCATAGAGGAGAACGTCGATCTCTCTAATCTCACTTTGGAGCTGCTTTATAGCAAGCTAAAAACTCATGAGATCAAGAGAGGCGGTAATCCTAAGAAGGATAACATGGCTTTGGTGGTTGATCCTCTCAAAGGGACTCCTGATGGTTTTTCTGAGTCTTCTTCTGGTTTTTTTCTTGCGTGTTTATCTGCTATTCAAGAAGAAAAGTTTGAGAGTCTTCCTGAGGCTGATTTAGCTCTTTTAGCCAAGAAAGTCACACGGGCATATAACAATGTCGAAAGCAAAGAGAGGTGGCCTGTGACATGCTATGAGTGTGGAGAGCTATATCACATCCGGGCTAACTGTCCCAAGCTGAAAGGTAAGGGAAATCGCAAGGATGAGAAGCCTGCCTGGAAGAAGCCTAAAGGGGGCAAGCCCAAGTATGATGCTGCCAAGCTCATGAAGGCTGCTCACCGAGTCCTTGCCGCTTTTGGAGATCAATCCATGAGCGATGTGGACTCCGGGAGCGTGGAGGACAAGGAGGAGGATATTCCTCAAGACAAGAAGGGGAAGGCTAAGGATTTCACTAGCATGTGCTTCATGGCCGACTCCGGCGACGCCGATGACGACGATGAGGTACCTCTCTCCTATGATGTTCTTTCTGCTAGATGCGATAACATGTATGAGCAATTGCTTAGTCAGGATAAGGCTTTAGAGTTCACCATGGCTAGGAACAAGGATCTAGAGTCACAAGTCGAGAGTTTGAAATTAGAGCTTGTGAATGCTAAAAGTCTAGATGTTGATGAATGTTCATCCCGCCATGCTTTGCACTCGAATCTGCCTAAACGCAATCTGCTCATGATATTGCTTTGCATCAACTTGAAAATGCTAGAACCGAGCTAATTGATGTTAAATCTGCTCCATGTGAAAAATGCTTAGAGTCTAGCAAGTTGGATGCTACGGTAATGTGAAATCTAGCTTTTGCTCTTTACGCTAGAACGCATAAATATGAAGTTAAGGATATTCTAGAAGCAATTAGAGCTAAATTTGCTGCTTAAAGACACAATTGAGTCTACACCTTGTGCCTCTTGTGTGCCTATAAGCTTGAAGTTGCTCATCTTAAGGAGAAACATGCTAGAGCCATTAAGGGCAAGACTTGTGAATCATGTGCTAATATTGAAAAAGAGAATGCATATCTCAAGGACACTTTAGAGAGATTCTCTAATGGTGAAAAATAGTTAAACATGATTCTAGATAAATCTAAAACTCCTTTTAAGAAGCAAGATTTAGGATACAACTCTGCCCAGGACATGTCCAAGCCTAATGTCATTCAGGTCTTGGAAAACGGCTTAGTTGAATTCAAAACCCAACCTGCAAAAACTGTTTTTAAATCTGCAGGGTTTGTCCAACCTTCTTTTAAGCCAAAAGGTGCTTCTCCCAGTGGTACAAAATACCATTGCACCTATTGCAAGAAGAGTGGACATTTGGTTGAGTTCTGTTGGCGTAGGTTGAAGAACGCTAAGAAAAATATTGCTAGAATGTCATCTAATCAACCTAGAGCTTTTATGAGACATGGTCACGCACAAAAGAAGAACCCCAGTCTAGGATTTGTTGCACATGCTCATCACCATGTTCTAGACAGGATGCATCTCATGTTCTTGTTACCAATGCTCATAATAGAACTGCTAATAAAGTCAAGGATAGCACATCTGCTTTGCATACTACTCGTAGACGAGTGTCTCAATCTTCGGTTCCCAAGTCGCTTTTAACTAACTTGATGTTGAGATACATCGTTCTTTGCTCCTTGATTTTCGGGATTGCTTGCGGAAGGGGAAGAACACATGGTTCGTCGACTCGGTGTTCACACCACATGACCGGAGACTCAAAATGGTTCACCTCCTTCACGCGATCAACCGTGATGACTTCATCACCTTTGGAGATGATACACAAGGCGCATTGATGGGCTGGGTGATCGGGGTGAGCGACTAGTTCATTCTCAAGGACGTCGCGCTTGTGTCTAAGCTAAGGTACAATTCCTTTACGTCTCCGACTTCTTGATGATGGCTATGAGACTCGTTTTAAGAAGAATGCCTGTCGTGTGCTTGATTCTTTTGGTGAGCTCGTTTTTGGGATTTCTAGAGTTGGTAGAATTTTTGGAGTTGACTTTTCTAAATCGCTTGCCGGATCTCTTAAGTGTTTGATTGCATCTTCGTCTGATATCTGGCTTTGGCACCAACGTTTGGGGTACATTGGTTTTGATCATCTGACATGAGTTAGCGGCCTTGATCTCATGAGAGGTTTGCCTAAACTCAAAGTCGCCAAGGATCTTTGATGTGCGCCTCAGAGGCATGGCAAGCAAGTTGCCGCCTCACACCCATCATTGACTATGGTTATGACTGACGGACCGGGAAAGTTGCTTCATATGGATACTGTTGGTCCTGCTAGGGTTCGGTCAGTCGGTGGCAATTGGTACATTCTTGTCATAGTCGATGATTTTTTGAGATATTCTTGGGTGTTCTTTCTTGCTTTGAAGGATGAGGCTTTTGATCATTTTCATGACCTTGTTCTTCGTTTGGCTTCTGAACTTCCTGGTGCCTTGAAAGCGATCCGCAATGACAATGGCACGGAGTTCAAGAATGCTTCTTTTGCCTCTTTTGTCTGCCGAAGCGGTATTGAGCATCGCTTCTCTTCTCCACACGTCCCTCAACAAAATGGCGTTGTGGAAAGGAAGAACAGACTCTAGTCGAGATGGCTAGAACGATCTTTGGATGAGTATAGCACACCGAGGAGGTTTTGGGCGAAGCTATTGCTCATGACTTGCCATATTTCAAACCGTGTCTTTTTGAGACCGTCTTTGGACAAGACTTCATACGAGCTGCGTTTTGGTAGAAAACCCTCTGTCTCTCACTTTCGAGTCTTTGGATCGAAGTGCTTTATTCTCAAGACAGGGAACCTAGATAAATTTGAATCAAGGACTTGTGATGGTTTATTTCTGGGTTATCCTGCTCATTCGAGGGGTTTTCGGATTTTTAATGTTGAAACTAACATTGTCCAAGAGACATGCAATGTCACTTTTATGAGACTAGCCCCGAGCTAGATCCGATGTTTGGTGACTTACAGTGACAGAGAGCATTTTTGTTGAAGAAGATGAGGATGAACTTGATACTACTCCTCCACCAAGGTCGATGTTCTGTCCAGCTGCCCAAGCTCCCGAACCATAACGATCGCTTCACCTCCAATTGAGGCTCCTGCTGATCTTAAATTCGTCGGCGATTACTGCGGAGGTCGAGGAGACACTATCTCCTCAGCGCTCCTTTGCACATTGAAGCAACACCCTCTGGATCGATGATTGGTAATCTCCATGAGCGAGTCACTCGCTCTGTATCATGATCCGAGTCTTTTCTCTCACTCTGCATTTGTAGCTTCTTTTGAACCCAAAGATATATCACATGCTTTATCGATGCTAGTTGGGTCAATGCCATGCATGAGGAGTTAGAGAATTTTGAAAGAAATAAAGTTTGGAACCTTGTAGAACCTCCTAGTGGACATAATGTTATAGGAACCCGTTGGGTGTTCAAAAATAAACAAAATGAGGATGGTTACGTGGTTAGAAACAAGGCTAGATTGGTAGCTCAGGGCTTTAGCCAGGTTGAGGGGTAGATTTTGATGAGACCTTCGCTCCTGTTGCTAGATTAGAAGCCATTCAGGATCTTGCTTGCATTTGCTGCATCTAAAGGTTTTAGGTTGCATCAAATGGATGTTAAGAGTGTCTTTCTGAATGGTTTTATAGAGGAGGAAGTGTATGTTAGGCAACCCCCTGGTTTTGAGAATCCCAAGCATCCTGATCATGTTTTTAAGCTATCCAAAGTCTTGTATGGTCTTAAACAAGCCCCTAGAGCCTGGTATGATAGACTTAAGACCTTCTTGCTTAATAATAATTTTGAAATGGGAAAAGTTGATAAGACTCTTTTCATTCTTAGGCATGGCAATGACTTCCTGCTTGTTCAGATATATGTTGATGATATTATCTTTGGTGGTTTCTCTAATGCTCTTGTTTCCGCTTTTTTACGAGACTATGTCCGAGGAATTTGAGATGAGCATGATGGGAGAACTCAATTACTTTCGGAGCTACAAATCAAGCAATGCAAGGAAGGGATCTTCATCCATCAAACGGTACACCAAGGATTTGCTCAAGCGTTTTGATATGGGTGATCGCAGTCGATCGCCACTCCCATGGCGATTTCGATCTTTGGATCCAGATGAGGAAGGAGAAGCCGTGGATCAACGCGAGTACCGCAAAGATGATTGGCTCCTTCAGACTGACGGCCTCAAGACCGGACATCCACTTCATGATGCGCCTCTGCATGAGGTTTCAGCGTCACCAAGGACTTCACATCGCCAAGCCGTTAAGCGCATTTTCGGATATTTACACTCTACCCTTCAAGATGGCATTTGGTATTCTTGTTCTTCTTCATTTGTCCATTCGGGGTTTTCAGATTCGATTTTAAGGGTCAGAGGCTAGATAGAAAGAGCACATCCGCACATGTCATTTCTTAGGCACTTCTCTTGTCTCTTGGTCATCTAGGAAGCGGTCTTACATTGCACAATCCATCTTTGAAATTCAATATGTAGTCAGCCGCTAGTTGTCAGAGTCGATTTTATGGATGGTCTCCACTCTTAAGGATTTTGGGTTAACCTTTGCTAGTGTTCCTCTTTTACGTGACAACACTTCGCTATTAACATTGCTAAGAACCCAAAGCAACATTCTAGGACCAAGCACATAGACATTCGCTATCACTTTCTTAGAGACCACGTTGAGAAGGGTGATATTGTGTCATGCTTTTGTGGAGTCCGAGGCTCGATTAGCGATATCCTCACCAAGCCTTTAGACCCAACAAGGTTTGCCACCTTGAGGAGTGAGTTAGGGTAATTTATCCCTATGGGTTGGTTTGAGGGGGAATTGGATCTTTTCTGATCTTTCCTTGTTCATTTGATCTTTTCTTAATTTTCTTTTTGAACTTGTTGATCTTTTTGATCTTTTTAGTCTTTTTAGGCTTTATGAGCTTTTCTTGCATCTCATTGTATCATATTGCATTTCATATGAAAAATCCAAAAAGATGCATTGTAATATAAGCTTTTCACTTATCTTTTAAAATTGATGAAGCTTTGCTTATTACCCTTTGGAGCTTTAGTGTTTCAATTCTTACTCAATGCCATGTCTAGTTCTTTGACTTGCTAGAATTATCATGCTTTCACATGTGTAGCTAAGTCTTTGTTGTATGAGCTAGAACTTGAAAAACAACTTGAACTAAGAAATTTGCAATTTGTGAATTGTTTAGCCAGTTGCACAATTAGTGCTCCTTTTGTGACATTGGCCCTGTCAAAATTGCTTTGTTAGCTCTTGAATCTAGCTTTGATCATTCCTTGAACTTCTTGTGTTCTTGAGAATCTAAAAACTGCTCTTGTGAAAAATGAAAAATCAAACTTCAAGATTGTCTTATGCTTAAATTGTGCCAAACTACTCTTACGAGACTGCATGTCAAAGACATGAACTTGGAGATAGTTTGATGATCCAGACAATCTCATGGGGACTGCTTGTCACAACTGACATGAACCTCAAGATTTGTCGCCCTGGTAGAAGCTTAGGAAGAGTTTGTGGATGGCTCCTAGTCCAGGATCTTCTTCACTAAGATATACCTTTAATCAACTTTTGGTCGAAGCTTAGGATGAGTTTGTGGATGGCTCCTAGTCCAGGATCTTGTCACTAAGTTAGATCATTAGTCAACTTCAATATTCATTGCAAATGAAAAACATTTGAAAAATGGGTGTTTTGAGAAAATTGAGCAAAATGATTCAATTCAGGACCTTTTTGTCTCTTAATATGGTCATGGTTAGCTTTTGGATCTCACGTTGACATTTTGACATGGCCAGTATCATTTTAGGATCACTGTTGATGAACTTGCTAGATTTGAAGCTTTGCTTAAAATGCTAAAATTCATTGCTTTATATTGAGCCTTCTTGCTTAGCTTTGTTATATATGTCTTATTATGATCTTGCTAGCGCTGTTAGGCTTGATATGTTGTTTGTGCAACTTTAGAAATGCTAACCTGTTCTTTTGGGTAATCTCCAAAGCTTCTTGTTTTCAAAAAAAAATAAAAAATACAAAAATTGAAGCCACTCCATTGCATTTCATGCATGCTCCTTCTTATGATTTTCCTAATTCTGCATTTGTCATCTCTGGACGAGAGGAAGGCGTGATTCCTTGATGACTCCATTGTCAAAGGGGGAGAAGAAATGTTAAAAATGTGTAAAGGGGAGAAGTTGTTTGAAAAAGGGGGAGCTCTTGGAGAAAAATTGAAATTTGAGATCATAGTGAGGGGGAGTTTCTTATTTGCATTCTTATGGTTTTATTGTCATTTCTAAAATAGAATTGCAATTCTTGATTCTCACAATGATCAAAGGTCATATCGAACAATTGTTCTTTCATATGGACCTTAAGTGAGTTTTTGACTCCTTTCTGGAATTTGAAGCTTTCGTGCCTTCTTTTGCCGTATCTCACTTGCTGATACTATTCTGGAGCTATCTTGGTCATTTCCTTTGCTTTTTCTTGCTTTTGGACCAAGTTGTGCCTTTGAGCGAAAATGACGTGTTTTTACTTTTCAAACCTGTAAACTTGCTTTTGTGGAAAATTGCCAATGTGTTCATCAAGGGGGAGATTGTGGATATCATGGGGATATGCCTGAGATCTTAGGATGATGTTACAATTGGCAATGTCGTTGACGGTTTGTCGAATCACGTGTTTTCGCAAAGTTTCATTCTGTCAGCCTCTGGCGGTCTGACCGCCATGGTGGCGGTCGACCGCCATGCCTTGACTTGGTTTTTCTGAATAGTCCTTTGGCGGTCGACCGCCAGTGTGGTCGACCGCCATGGAGCGGTCCGACCGCTTTGCTCGAGCGGCCGACCGCCACTTTATGAACTGTGGATTTTGGAGCCGGGCCAAAATAGAAGGTGTAGGCAAGTGAGAAGGTGCTTCAGACTTGGTCTCATAATTTTTGGAGCTTCGAGGCAAAAGTTCTATTTGATTGAAATTTCCAGAGAAGGTTCGGATTTCCAGGATGGAATTTTTGGTTAAGTCATGGATCGGCGGTCGATCCGCCTTTGGTCGATTCGGCCGGCCGAGGAGCGGTCGAGCCGGCCAAGGTGGCGGTCGGACCGGCCAGATCTGTTCGTCGTCCTTCGTGGCGCGATGTTTGCTTGTTAGGTCAAGTTCATGGGTTTCATGGCATATGTGTTGCATGATGCATGTTTTGACTAACGTGGGTCAAGTTGTGAAGAACTTGTTCCGGATTCGTTTGCTTGTCTATTGTCGTCTGCAGTGTGGCTTGGAGGTCAACGACGGTCAACGGCGAGGAGGATCGGGACTAAGCTTGGAGAGTCGAGGTACGTAACGATCATGGATGCCGGGTGGTCGAGTGACTCAAGCATGGTGCAGAATGGACGAGGGTAACCGAACGGGCAGTTCGGTGCGACTGGCTTGATCAAGTGGCGCGGGGGTCGGTGCAAGTGCCATGGTGGTTTCGGTGGGAGCCGGATGGGAGAGACTTGCAGACATGAAGAGAGTCACGGATCAACCTACACGTGGCGAAGCATGGAGGTGCTTCACGAAGATGGGACTCGGTCTTTGCAAAAGATTGAGAAGGGTATTTTGGTAATTTTACCAAATACCGCCTTTGGTGACCTTTTGCCAACTCACGGCGCAAAGATGGTGCAAGGTGAAGCGGATTAGGTCAAGAGATGAAGACGGCGCTTTAAAACGCTGGCGTGCGTATGTGTCCCGCTTGTTTTGGGCCTTAACGGAGCCCATTAGGGTTACTCTTCTAGAAGGTCTAAGTCTCCACTATAAATAGAGGAGGAGGTGGTGCACCCCTCAATCCTTTCATTGTGTTTGAAACCCTAGTTTTGCTTAGGGAGAGGATTAGTGGAGATTAGGGTTCTAGAGAGTTGGATTTGATTTCGTGCTCATGTATTGAGTCTTTGTCCTCCATTGATGGAGTGGTCAGAAACCAATACCATATCAAATCAATCCAAAGAAAGTTCTCTCAAAGATGAGTTCATTTGCTTTCTTTCTCTCTATTTGATGATTTTGAGTCTTTCTTTGATCCGCGAGTTTTGGTTGGTTTCTTGCCGTGATCTAACTTGCTGGGACATGTGGGAACCCATCTAGGATCATCTTGATCATCAATCACCCACGAGCAAGTCTCTAGATCATATTTTGCATTTGGCTCGCTTTTGAACCTCCTTCGCTCAAACTGAAAAAATAGGAACTTTGGCATGGATCTCTGAAATCTTTGATTGGAATAGGTTCCTAATATCTTTAGGAAGGTGTGGTTCAAATTTCGTGAAGTTTGGCCTTACGGATCAAAAGTTAGGTCGTTTTTCGTTTGGATTATCGGCTGATTTTGCTGATTTTCCTGTTCCATCGTCAGAGCGGTCGACCGCCCATTCAGAGGTCGATCGCTAGGCAAACCGGTCGACCGCCCCGTGAGAGGTCGACCGCCCAACACTTTGAGATTTGAGTTTTTGGTTATTTTTGGGTGTTTTGCTTTGGGGTTTGGATTGGATTCAATATTAGTCTTCCGCTATACTGGTATATTGATCTTCATAGCTTTCATAGCTATTGGAGTGAAATTTGTGTTGAATCCATCTTTTGTGAAAAAGTGAGCGTGCTCCTATTCACCCCCCTTTAGTTGCCTTTTCGGTCCAACACATCAGGACCCTGGAAGATATTAAGAAAGCAAGCTCTTACCTAGAGTCGGAGTTCGAAATGAATGATTTGGGTAAAATCAAATATTGCCTAAGCTTAGAGCTTGAGCATGCCCCTGAAAGGATTTTAGTGCATCAGTCAACCTACACTCAGAAGGTGTTAGAAAGGTTCGGCTTTGAAAAGGCATATCATTTGAAAGTACCGATGGTCGGGAGATCCTTGCAGCAAGACAAGGACCCGTACAGACCTAGAGAAGAGGGGGAGGAAGTTCTGGGACCGGAATTCTCGTACTTGAGCGCAGTTAGAGTACTCATGTATTTAGCAAACTGTACTAGACCGGACATTGCTTTTGCAGTGAACTTATTAGCAAGATATAATGCAGAACCTACCAAAAGGTATTGACAGGGAATAAAGGATATCTTTCGATACCTCCAAGGAAGCAAAGATCTTAGACTGTTATACAGAAAGAACCAAGACCTAACTATGACTGGCTATGTAGATGTTGGGTATCTGTTAGACCCACATACAACTAAGTCGCAAATAGGCTATGTATTCATATATGGTGGAACTGCAATTTCATGGAAATCGTCTAAGCAAAGTCTTGTATCAACTTCCACGAACCACTCGGAAATCATAGCACTGTACCAGGCCTCGCAAGAATGTTCTTGGCTTCGGCGAATGATTCACCACATCCAGCAGTCGTGTGAATTGAATACTACACAAACCACTACTATTATCTATGAAGATAATACAACTTGTGTTGCACAAGTGCAGATGGGTTATATGAGAAGTCCACTCACAAAGCATATCAACACTAAGTTCTTCTATGCTCATAAATTGCAAAAGATAGATGAAATTAAAGTACTGTATACTAAGTCATGTGAAAATCTTGCAGATTTATTCACTAAATCACTTCCAGTGTCTAGCTTTGAAAGATGTATCCGTGGAATTAGAATGATGAGACTTAGAGAAGTGCAGAATTTAGGGGGAGAACCTTCACGAACTCTTTATTAAAGCTTGATCACGAAGATCGGGTACCCAAAGAATAAATCCTGAAGATTAAATTAAATTGGGTGGATTGTACTCTTTTTCATTGATGAGTTTTTCCTGAAGTTTATCGGCTAAGGTTTTTAATGAGGCAATTCGTGCAGCACAGCAGATCGTGTTTCATATACTCTTTCTCCAAATTTTTCTCTCTGGGTTTTTATGGAGTTTTAATAAGACATGAACATAACATATGAGTGTCAAAGGGGGAGTGTTAAGAAACTAGACCCAGGCCGGCAATCCTAGGCCCACGATGGCCTCCTCATCCACCCTGTAGTCTACATAAAGGAGAGAGGACCCTAACCATTGTATACAGTTTTACAGAAGAGCAATAAAGAGAAGCCAGAAGTCGCCTCATCTCTGTGCTCAATCTACTGTTCTGTTCTTATGTTCTTGCATTGTTCTTACGATTATGAATTTATCTACGAAGCAATCGTTCAAACTAGACTCGCCAGCGACGGTTCATCAGCAGCTCCCTCCACATCAGTGAATTACAAAAATCCATTACTGCTTGCTGTGGGCAAGTTTCCAAATTGACTGAAAGACCGACTTATCAGTGATTCCACGTCACAGTGAGCTTCCGTGTCTGATTGTTATTACTGCAGCGTTAGGATATGATCGTTGCCTTGTCAGGCGGCACGGGGCTAGTCCTTGTTGATATCTTTTCTTTTTGTGTCTAGGAGTTTAGATCTGAGAGAGAGAGAGAGAGAGAGAGGAAGAGGTAGGGTACCGTCCGATTATGGGAGAAGGAGCCGCCATTGCGGGTTCGGCGAAGAAGTCTGCGACGGGCAATGACAGTTGGAGAAGAGGACGGTGGCGGCGGCAATGTCCTGATGGTGCTTCCGTCGCCGATCAAGCGTCCCTCTAGATCGGTTAGGGTTTTTGTCGGGTGGGGATTGCGGCTTAGGCGAACCTCGTAACTCGAGCCGCCGGCCCCCACCCTCTATTTATTCTTGTGTGACAGGCCCACCACCTTGAGATGGGTGGCGCGCCCGATCGTATGCGGATCAAGGCCCGATTAGCCGTTGGACTAATCGGCTGAGATCAATCTAACATTCTCCCCCTTGATCTCAATCTATGCTTTATCTTTTAATTACAATTGTTTACACATTCCATCACAGTTAGTGCATAGAACATGTCTCATCGCCACGGTCAATCGCCGATAGATTCAATGACTACAATACACCTCTCTGCTCAAATAGTTACTTTAATCTTTTGGGCCAACTTTTAGTCCAGAATCATAGGCTTTCCTTAAACCCATGCCGCTACATGTTCTCTGAACACGCTGGGTGGTAAGCCTTTAGTAAGCGGATCCGCTAACATCTTTCTTGCGTACCTATATGCTCAAGACTTATAATTTGATCCTAACTTTATCTTTCACAACATAGTACTTTATGTCAATGTGTTTGGCAAAGACCACTTGACTTATTGTTGTGGGCATACGTTATTGCGGGTTCATTATCGCAAAGACAACTTAAGTGGTCTATTGATGTCGCCAACCACTTTCAAACCGGGTATGAACTTCTTTAGCCAGTTCACCTGCCCCGTAGCCTCATAACATGCTACAAACTCGGCATACATTGTGGGCGATGTAGTGACGGTTTGCTTTGAGCTTTTCCACGATATAGCTCATCCTGCGAGAGTGAACACATATCCGGATGTAGACTTTCTATCATCTCCCGCAAAATCAGAATCTGTATACCCCACTATATGGAGTGAATCGGATCTTCAGTATGTCATCATGAGGCCTTTTGTTCCTTGCAAATAACGCAAGACTTTCTTTATCAATTTCAATGTTCTATTCGAGATTGCTCGAATCGCCAAGTAACCCGTAACAAATGCTAAGTCGTATGTGTGCACACTTGAGCATACTTGTAAGCTTCCGACAATTTGAAGCATATGGAACCGCTTTCATTTGATCGATCTCATATCGTTCCTCGGGCATTGAAAATCCCCATATCTCGCCGCCTTGACTATAGGTGCGGTGAAGGACTACATTTATGCATCCCAAATTTCTTTAAGACTTTCTATGTATGTCTTTTGTGATAGTCCCAATATCCCTTTGTTTCTATCCCTGAATTTCGATCCCTAGAACGAACGAAGCTTCACCAAGATCTTTCATATCAAAGTTTGAGGACAAAAACTTCTTTGTCTCCAATAGCGGTGACATCACTACTAGCCAAGAGGATATCATCCACATACGTGATTAGGAAGATAAACTTCCCATCTTTAAACTTTGCATAAACACGCTTGTCCTCTACATTCTCTTTAAACCCAAATTTTCTTATTGTATTGTCAAACTTCAAGTACCACTTGTCTTGAAGCTTGCTTTAACCCATAAATCGATTTCTTTAGGCGGCATCCCATTCTTTCATTTCCTTCCATGACAAAACCTTTCGGTTGTGCCATGTAAACATTTTCCTCCAAATCCCCATTAAGAAATGCCGCCTTTACATCCATCGATGTAACTCTAAATCATAATGTGCTACTAATGCCATTATGATTACGAAGGAATCTTTACATGAGACCGGAGAAAAGGTCTCATTGTAATCAATCCCTTCTCTTTCGTAAATCCTTTTGCCACAAGTCGCGCTTTGTATCTTTCTACATTCCCTTGGGAGTCAAGCTTTGTCTTGTAGACCCATTTGACCCTCTTGCTTTTGGCTCCTTTAGGAATAATTTCCAAGTCCCGCACTTTATTAGTCTTCATGGACCTCATTTCGCCTTCCATGGCTTCAAGCCATTTTGAGGAATTTTCGCTTCATGGCTTCTTCAAATGAGGTGGGATCATCCTCCATTTGAAATTCCTCTCAGATGATAAATCGATAATCATCGAAATAGTGATCTTCTTACTCTTTGAGACCTCCTGGCCTCCTCATTTGGTATATCTTCTGCTTTGAGGTCTTTGCTGCTCCCCTCATCTGTGGCAATAGGTTCTATAGGATCCTCAAGAACAGGTTCCTCATTATCATTCATTGTTGCCACAGAGGAACAATAACAGTCGGCACCACCAGTTGTCTTGCACCGTCGGTGCGGCAACAATGAGTAGTGTGAAGAATGGCTCTTGAATCATCGGAGTGGGCGATACACTCGCTTCTCTTCAAGATCAATCTCACGAGCTACCATACTTTCTCTCATCATTTCATCCTCTAAGAAGACAAATGTGTCTCGTTTCTACAAATTTTGTATATCTGTCTCGACAAGAGAAACGAAAACCTTTTGACTTTTCGGGGTAGCCAATGAAATGGCAACTTCGCTTTTGGGATCAAGCTTCCCAAGGTTTGGGTTAAATACTTTAGCCTCAAGCAGACTCCCCACACACGTAAGTGGTTTAATGAGGAACTCTTCCGCCCACAACTCGTGCGGTGTTTTGGGCACCGACTTACTAGGCACTCTGTTGAGAATATGAATGGCGGTTTTCAACGCCTCCATCCATAAACTCAATGGCGTGTAGAATAGCTCATCATGCTTCGCACCATATCCATCGAGTACGCAGTTGCGTCTTTCACTACTCCATTTTGTGAGGTTCGCCGTGTAGAATATCGGGCTACTATGCCATTTTCCTGTAAAAACCTTGCAAAAGGTCCAGGAACTTGTCCATATGGGGTATGTCGACCGTAGTACTCCCCCCCACGGTCAGATCGGACTATCTTAATCTTTAAATCGTGTTGGTTTTCAACTTCACCTTAAATATCTTGAATTTATCCAAGGCTTCATTTCTTTCTTTGATTGGATAAATATATCCATAACGGGAGTAATCATCCGTGAATGTTATGAACGAGTCATAACCATCCACACTTTTCACAGGAAAAGGACCACAAATGTCTGTGTGAATAATTTGTAGAACTCCTGTGCTTCTTTTGGCGCCTTTCTTAATTTTCTTTACATATTTTCCTTTAATGCATTCTCTCGCATTGTACTAAGTCCGAGAACTCTAATGGAGGAAGAATGTCATTCTTAACTAGTCTTTCTATTCTCCCCTCGAAATATGGCCTAAACGACAAAGCCATAATTTCGACGATGCATCTAGAGTTCTCTTTAGTTTTACGCTTACATTTGTAGACGAGGATTCATTCACTTTCTGCACGCGACGCTCCCATTGTCGCATTACGACATTCACATCATCACGTAATGATAACAAATAAAGCTCATTTTGTAAGATGGCAAGACCAACACATTCTTTATTAAATATTATTTCACACTTGCCGCTTCCAAAATGACAATCATAACCATTATTGTCCAAACATGAAACACTAATCAAATTCCTCTCAGAAGAGGAACATAAAGAACATCTCTAAGTAAAAGAGTGAAGCCATCACTAGCTCTAATGAAAGATCGCCAACAGCTTCAACTTCACTTGGACTCCATTTGCGACTTTAACGCATCTTTCTTTTCTTTGCGTAGTCCTCGTCGAACGGAATCCTCAGAAAGAATTAGCAACATGAACAGTTGTTCTGAGTCAATCCACCAAGTAGATTTGAATATTGTACATACAGGATTCATTTATAAAGGTAATAATGTTCTCACCTTTCTTTGCCATTATCATCTTTAAGTAATCGGACAGTTCTTCCGGTAGTGTCCGTCTTCTTGCAATGAAGACACCGATCTTTGTCTCTCGCAAACTTATTCTGTTGAGGCCGATGGACGCTGGCTTTTCCCTTGTTCTTTGAGAAGGAGTTATCATTGAAGTTCTTTTTCTTGTTGTCCTTCACATAGTTGATTGAACCACCATGTGAGGATTTAATTCTTTCCTCCTCTTGCACACACATAGCTATGCACTTTTCTAAGTCCCATTTATCTAAGTCAAGCATGTTGTAGTTGACAACAAAGGTGTCAAACTTTTACGCAAGGAAGCAAAAATCAAGTGAATAAGGAACTCATCCTTGAGAGCCAAATCCATTGGTTTAAGCTTGATGCCAAGTTGCTCATCCTTAGTATGTGTTCTCTTATGCCACTACCACCACCAGAGTACCTTTACACACACAAGTCGCTTAATTAGTCATGTAGCATAAGTCTTTGAAGAGCCAAGAACCGACTCTTTATTTTCTCAAGGTACTTTGTGACAAGAAACACTCTGCGATTGAGCCCGCACTGCGTGCTCAATCGTGTTTTTATCACACCATACATTTCTTGTTGGTCGTGGTCCATTTCTTATGCTCAAGGTCATAAGACATCCGTAAGGGAGCATGGTCCTCTGTCTTTTCTCGCCAAGCAAGGTCATCCTCATTTTCTTTTCTCACCAAAGGCTCAGGCCAAGGCGTCTTGTGGTGAGGACCCACTCCACCTTAGCTAAGATAAACGCTAAGTCTATCCTTTTCTTCCACTCTCCATAGTTATCTCCTTTGAGAGTGGGGATCTCTCTGATAGAACCCATCAAGTTGTATCCGCCTGAAAATTTAGTTCAAATAAAGTGAGAACGTAACAGGAAAATTATATGCCTTATTTCCAACGTTGGTCAAAAATACGACATACAATTAAATCAATTTTATCTATACATTAAATCTACATCACCGCTAGCGTAAATAGAAATAATGCATAAAAACATCAATTAGAATTATAATATTGTTATTATCAACGCTGGTCGAAAAATAACAATATCATAATTCACAACAATTCTAAAATTAAATTCTCCGTTGGTTCAATTTAATTGAAAGAGTAATCAAACATTAACTTTTGCAATGAAACGTAATTATTCTAAAATAATTCATTATGCGTACATTATATCAGATACATTTTAATCTCTCAAAATTAACACGTTGGTGCAAAAATTACGAGATTTGAATCAAATTCTATTCATCAATTAGGCCACTTACGGGCGGAGCGTAGTGGAGCGAAGTCTCAAGCGCCCATCGCACACTGTGGACGCCAGGCGCGTGGCGGCCTCCCCAAATGTGGATCCGTGTCGGCGTCCTCCGAAAGCGCCAATTAAATTCAATTAGCAAGAGTTATCGTGCAATTTCCCATTTTGGCCCATATTCACTTTTGGCCCATTAGCGATCCGCGCCCAAAACATACCGGCCGTCGGATCCCATCCGATCGCTTCTGATGCGCCTCGGCCAAAACATAAGGGCAAAACCCTAACCCTAGGGCATTTGCCCTTGCCCCACCCGAAAAACGGGTCATAGCTGCTCGGCTGGCTCCCGACGCCCCAATGAGCATGGCGGCGGCGGGCATGCACATGGCGGAGGCGGCTCCGAGGCGGCTCAACAATGGCGGCGGCTCCGCAAGAAGGCGGCGAGGCAAAGCTGGCTCCACGCGACGGCCGGACCAGAAGCCCCGATCCCTTTGTCGTGCCCGCCTCGATACCATTGTTGATATCTTTTCTTTTTGTGTCTAGGAGTTTAGATCCGAGAGAGAGAGAGAGAGAGAGAGAGAGAGAGAGAGAGAGAAGAGGTAGGGTACCGACCGTCCGATTGAGGGAGAAGGAGCCGCCATTGCGGGTTCGGCGGTGAAGTTCTGCAAGACGGGCAATGACGGTTGGAGAAGAGGACGGCGGCGGCAATGGTCCGATGATGGTGCTTCCTGTCGCCGATCAAGGCCCTCTAGATCGGTTAGGGTTTTTGTCGGGTGGGGATTGCGGCTTAGACGAACCTCGTAACTCGAGCCGCCGGCCCCCACCCTCTATTTATTATTGTCATGACAGGGCCCACCACCTTGAGATAAATGGGCGCCCGATCGTATGCGGATCAAGGCCCGATTAGCTGTTGGACTAATCGGCTGAGATCAATCTAACAGTCCAGGCACAAATTGTGAAGGTTCTAATGAGGTTGCTACCACAAATTTTGCTGATATTTGTATTCTGATACAATAAACGCTCATAAAGCACGAAAAATCCCAAACGAAATATTTTTGCTATAATGTTTTAGGTCGGTTTTGTTCTCCTAGTCCTAGCCAATGCTATTGTTTCTATCGATTTGCTGAGGCTGCACTGTCGATGGCAGCGTACGCCTTCGTGCGCTCGGCCGGTAGCTTGTTGTATCTCACGTACTCGGCGAGGCAGAATCCGAAGAAGGCAGACGTGCATGCGACGTCGGCGCCCATGGCGAGCACTCCGGCCACGGGGCCGACGGCCACGGCGAGCAGGGCGGCCAGGAAGCCGGCGCCGAAGACGAGCGGGAACGAGAAGACGAGCGCCTCCACCGGGACGGCGGCGCCGGGCGTGAGGTTCTGCGTGGCGTGGTACGCCCAGAGGTAGAGCAGGAGGCAGAGCACGGCGGACAGCTCCGACACGAGCCACAGCGGCGCCTCGCCGTGGCTGCACAGCATGAACGCCATCAGCCCGGCCAGGAGCAGCGACAGCGAGCCCACGAAAACCTGCGCGTAGGCCCTCTGCTTCTTCTCTTCCTCTCCCCTGTTGCTCCAGTCGACGGCGACGGCGCCGACGTCGGAGTTGACGGACGGCTGCTCCCTCTCCTCCATCTCGCAGAATAGCTGAGGCAGGGTTGGCTTGGGTAGTGCATGCACTAGCATTTTTATTGCTCCAAATACGGACCGAGCTCAAGTCGGATTGCTTGCCGAGCTCACCCCGGATTCAGACGCAAAATTACAGGTTTTTGACAGAAAATTCCGACATGGTACTGCAAAAGAAAAGATACATTGTGTATCCATGTATTTGTATGGTTTATGACACGATAGCTCTCTGTACAGCAACACAAGTGCCGGCGAAAGTCACAACTGATGGAAAAGAAAAGAAGGGAGCAAGTCCGAGTAAACATGCTGTATGTACAAGATACATGATTCATGCAGCAGCCTGGAAGTCCCCAAAGTCATCATCCACACTTTCTTGATTGGTTTTCTCTGCTGCAGCTGGCTGCTCCTGTGAAGGGACTTCTGCTTTGGTAGGGGAAGCGCCAACGACATCCGTGGCTGGTGGTTCTTGAGAAGGAAATTCTGCTTTGAAAGGAGGAGCATCAGCTCCCGAATAGGCAGCTGGTTGTTCTTGGGAAGGAAATTCTGCTTTGAAAGGGGAAGCAGTAACTCCAGAGTCGGTTGGTGAGACGGGTGAGGGTGGAGGTGGGGGGAGTTTGAGGGAGACTGTGCCCTCCTTGGTGTTTGCCTTTTCATTAAACGAGAGTTTGTTGAGGCCTTGCTCAAAAAATGCAGATTTTGTCTTGGTCCCAGTTTCTTTCTGCATAAAACAAAAGTAAACCCAAGCATCGAGGAGATGCTACATAAAGAAGAATATTACGACTGAAAAATAAGAGAAGTCAAGAAGTTAGTTATCAAAGACGTGTAAAAATTTGTGAGCAAGCACTTTTATTTACACAAATTTATCCTACAGACACTTTTACCAAAGGTTCTTCAATGCAATTCAGTAAGGCTCTGTTTTTCTCAAGTTCCCATGTAAGAGCAGCTCAAGCTGATATATCTCTGAACATGCAGGGGTATGTAATGTTTTCAAATGCCATAAGGGAATGACGATGCATGAAAAGGGACAGAGTTCAGCCTTATAAGCATTATATATCAGGTCTGTGAAACCAAATATTGTAAAATATTATAAATGTACGGTGTCAATGCCAATAGATGTTGAAAAATAATACTGTGAATCCATCTCACCGTGTCAATACATTTTTTTTGGCAAATAATGCTGTATCAACATATCCACATAATGCTGTACTGGTGCCATGTGTCAGTGCTTGAGCAACCTAGAGTACTACTACTGAGCTCATAGGAAATTAAAAACCTTCAAAAACATTTTTCCCATCACCAAGCTCTAGTTCATTCACAGATTTTCTCCTAGCAAAATAATTCAGATGAAAACTTACATTTTTTAGTTGGAGAACCAAAGTTTCCCCTTCTTTGAGGCTGTAATCCACTGATGATGTCTTCTCATAATGCTGCACCATCTCTTCAGCGGTCTTCTTCTTGTTTACATATCTTTGATAATGTAAGAGAACAACAAATCATACTGGAAAATGGTCCATTGCATAAACAACTAAACAAGTTACTGCACAACCATAGTACCATACACAACTACAATTACAAAGGAAAAAAAACAAGAGTAAATTTCAGAAAACCCAAGGTTTTCGGGCATTAGTAACACAAAACCATGCGTTTTGAGTTTTTTTTTTCAGAAAACCCTAGGTTTTGAGGTATTAGTAACACAAAACCCCACGTTTTGATATCTTTTTTCACAAAACCCCAAGTTTTAAGGCATTAGTAACACAAAACCCCACGTCGTGGGGTTTTCTGAAAAAATCTCGAAACGTGGGGTTTGGTGTTACTAATGTCTCAAAACCTAGGGTTTTCTCAAAAAAATATCAAAATATGGGGTTTGTGTTACTAATACTCCAAAACCCAAGGTTTTCTAAAATTTACTCTATAAGAAAGACTTCCTTGTGGCCAAATACAGAAATAATTCATATAACTTGGAAGGAAACATGCTTGCCAACTGAAAGTGCACCCAAAGATCTGATTGCATGGCTGGAGGATCTGACTGGGTTCATTTAATAAACCCCTTCAGTAATGAAATGGTTGAAGGTTTAAAACAATAATCTACCGTGTATATGTGCTAAATGGAAATTATTGATCATATTAGACTATTCTAATGATATTGCTTTGATCAAATGGAATTCCTTGAGCGATTGCATGGCAAAACATTCATGTGACTTTACAAATTACAGGTTACATATCATGTTTCAAGTAATGAACACAAGGATACTTCATATGGTCATGTAGAGCAGCTTGGAAGTCATATGCTTGAGGTCTTTCCCGGAAGCCTAGACCTATAAAAGCATGACGCTGACGCCCATCTGCAGTCCATAGTGAGAATTGTTATGCTTCTATATATGAACCATTGTGAGAACTGGCGCTGGCCACATCAAATACTATGATCACCAACTCAACACTAAGTATGAAATACTATGATCGATTGATCACCAACTCAACAGTAAGTAAAATGTTAATACACATGAAAGATCTTAGAACTCGAGAGAAAGACAGCTTATCACCTATATTCTCTTCAACGCGAAGTACAAAATATCTGCAAACACAATATTGAAGCAACAAGAATCATTTCAGGTTCTGCCTATACAGTCTCTATGCAGTATCTCATGAGGAATAGAACTAACTACAAAGGCACACATTTCACCATACGATTAGACTGCCCGGTGGATGCCATAAGTACAGACCTGCTGCTATCAATTACAGATTCCACAGGATGTGGTTCGCCTTCTCTGAGAAATGCCCTAGCGTACATCTCCCCTGAAATGCATGAGAGGAATTAATATCACAAACGTTACATGGACTGGCCAACAGCACTAATGAGATGACTGTACCAGTGTTCTTATCTTCCAATTTGATAATGCATTCTTCTCCCTTGCTGACAACCTTAAGCGCCCCTTCCCAAGCCCATTTGTTGACATTCCACTCATCAGCCCTGGGTGTCACAACCAGTGTAACATATTTCCATGGTTCAACAAATGTATCCCAGCTCTTACTAAATCAGAACAGAACAATTCATCTAAAAATTCAGAACAGAACAAGTCCACATTCAAATTAGCCGAGCAAACGGAACCAAGAATTGCCGAAACAAGACAGCCTTGCACAGTCAAAGCTCCTAATCCTGTCTGCCTTATTCGTACAAATCCTACCAAGTCCATTATCAGATTCTTCCGTGAACCAAGAAGAGTACCTGTAGGAGGCAGCCGTCTTCCTGGGAGGTATCTGCGCAAAAAATTCCCCCACATCAGCACATTTACGCACACCGAGTGCTCGACGAATTGTCCCAAAACAAGCATCGCCACAAGTAACACACGTACACTCCTAAATTACCCAATAAATTACAAAAAAAAAGTCAAGAAAGGGGAACAAAGGCGCACCAGGTAGACGTAGCACTCGGCGACCTGGAACATCACGAGCTCCAGCGCCTCAGCCTCCGCCTGCGCCTGCTCGCCACCGCTCGCCATGGCGCCGGCCGCCGAACCAGAATCGGAGCTGACTACGGACCAGCTGCCGTGCAGGGCCTAGGCTTCTCTCTTTGCAAAGGCAGGGCGAATCTCACCGAGTGGAGTGGAGCGGAATCGAGCGGGGAATCGGGCGGGATCGGACGGGGTTGGTACTGCCCGGATCCGAGCGCCAAATGCGGCGAGGTGGAGTGTGAGGAGGAATTCTTTGGGGGAAGAAAAGAAAAGAGATGAGACGAGACAGGAGGAAGGTGGGACGAAAGGGAAGGGCTCGCGATCGGGCTCAGCCTCGCTAACAACAGTTTGGTTTGGAGGTTGGGTTTCGTTCTCTCGCCGCATCCGGGGAGGTATATCCCGGAAGAAAACGTGATTGGGAAGGGCCCTCCTATCAGCCGTTGATCCGGTTTGAGACAGGAAATCAACGGCTGATGGAGAAAGCTCATAGCGAGAGCAATTTCCTTCCGTATATCTCGAAGAAAAATGATCTAGGAGAGAGAGGGACTGGAGACTCAACTCCGAAGGTGAAAGGCCTCATGCCAGATTTAGCCACGTGCAAAACAAGAATCTCAAAGCAACTCACTCATCCTCTTCTCCTCCTCGGCTCCTCGCAAGAACCTCACGGACATAGCGTGGCGGCGGCGTACCCGCGAGGCGACGAGGCTAGGGCATGGTGGCGGCATACCAACGAGGCAAGGACGTGGCGGCGGAAACAACCAGCTCCTCCTCTGCCTCTCTCCCACTGACGAGGACCTCATCGGAAATCTGGCACCTCGCCAACGCGATGCATCGAGCCAATGATGGATTGCTTCAGTTGTATTGCGGTTCTCTCAATCGATCCATCCATCAATTTGACCGGGTTTAGTTGCCTTTTTTTTCTTGGGGAATGGATCGATTGGATCTCGTTTACTCGATTGCAATTATTTGATTGATCTATTTCCTCCATGGATCGATAGCTACGAGGAGCAGGTGGATGAACCAATCCACCACGCGACAGACTGCCGGTGTACATGGCTGTGTGAGCGAGAGGAAGGAGGAGAAGGGGATGATTGAGTTGCTTTGAGATTTGTGTTTGCGGCGTGGCTAAATCTTGGCATGAGGCCTTTGGAGTTGAGGCTTTAGGCCCTCTCCGAGAATATTTTGTTCAGTATATCCTCCTCCTGTCAGAAGAAAATTCATGGGGAGGGTCTCAGCAAATTTCCTTCCCTACTGTCCGGCTTAAGTTAAACCTCGAGTAGTCTAACAAGTTCCAACAAAATAGTTTTCTTAAAAAAGTCCTGCTCAGCTCCTCGAGATATATGAGCTGCTCTGAACGTGCGAATTTTTCCAGATTCTTACAAAATTTGAGGTGTTTTCTATAAAATCTTTTACAAAATTTGTATGAAATTTCCACATTCCAAACGTGGTCTTAATGGATTCACAGGCCACTGTGCTTAATCTCTCAAATTCTTCTAACTTCGCTCTATCATATGGACTGAATTTGTGAGGAAGGGTTTCGATTTGATAATCATTAGTTCATTTCTGATCATTACGAATTCCAAACCCTTTTGATTTCATAAATTGGGTCGAACCCCTGGTAGTTTCAATTTTTTTCTAAGGCAGTATTGTCTCAAAAATTTGCAAACGATATGCCACTGTATTCAAATACAAAATCAACAAAAGTTCGGCACAAGGCAGTGTAAAAAGCAATTAGTGTGAAACAAAGGGTTCAAATTACAATGCATGAAGCAAAACAGAAAAGGAAAGAAAATCGTATGGAAAAAATGCACCACTGGTGCGTGCTGCTGTTGATTTTTTTTGGGTTAAATACGGGAGATAATGGGCATAGCAGGGAAACAATTCATATTGCTGCCAGTTACCACTGACTAATCGTGTTTTAGGACATCGCATATTCACATTTCAAAATGAAATGTTCCGTATATTTAATTACCTAGTCCTATACACTAGAGGAAATCGCCTATACATTCTTTTTACTTTACATAGATTATTACACAATTTCACTTCCATATTCACCTACACTTATGTACGTGTGAACATTCTCAACGCACTCTAACATCTAATGTGGAAAAGAATGTAATAAATCTCCATACATGTAATTAACAAGTACAATTTATAGTTATCCGAACTAACTCATCTTAATACATATTTTTCACGATCCACCAAACAGCCACCAAACAAAACGTACAATTGTCTTCAATATTATGTATTGTCATTTTCTTCCCCATATTCTCTCACCAACTATTGACTAACAGTAAGCCTCCCTCCCGAGGTCAGTTGGTTAGCTCCACAGATAGTAATCTAATCAATTTAGGTTTAAATCATTTCTTCTTAAATGCGTTGTGTAGAGAAATCCCTCCGCACCAGCGTTTTTCGTCTTCCTTTATTGCTTACCGTTGCCCTCTTTCTTGCCCTACATACGATCCGTTCTTTTTGGCTAACAGTGATGCCAAGACTATCGGTGTTAATCTCCTGACACCAAATCCTCACTCCCCTTCCATGTCTACCATCCAGTATACTCTTGGTGTAGTGTCTTGGTTGTCTCACTATCCTAACCAAAAGTTTCGGAAGGAGAAACTATCATGTATCATGGCTAGCGACGGATCTAGAAGAAAAATAATCGGGTGTTTTTATACATATCATCACACGTCTATATATATATATTATTATATGTGTACATATCACTAAGCTTATGTTACATAGTGTACACTTATGAACACAAGGGCTCAGCCTTACTTGGATTTGCCCATTATCACGGTTTTGTGCCTTGATCCGTACCAATGCTAATCATAAAAACATTTGCAGTTTGATTTTTAAAAAAAGGGGCCTGACTGTTATAGTTGTTCATTACTTAATTTTCTTTCAAATATGATGCTTACACTTGAATGTCATCCTGCAAGTTATGATTAGAGTATGTACAATGGGCTTATGTCAGCCGTCTATAGTTATTGTCACGTAGGATTTTTGCTGATGTGGATGAAAGAGAATGAAGAGAGAGAAATAAGCTGTCTATAATCCTGTAGTCGACTATAGCACAAGAAACAAGAAAAGCATTAAAGATTGTGTGTTCTATAAAGACAACTAAAAAGACAGCAGCCGTCTGTACCATTGTATGAGCTGTCTTTAGTGATGTCTAAAGATGACATAAAGAGTTGTTATAGATAGCAACTGTCTATACCATTGTACATGCCCTTAGTTTCCTGCAACTCTTTTGAGATCCAAGAGGAACAGTTACACACGAAAAGTAAAGCGAGGCACAACCTAGTATTTTTATTTACATTGTTTTATCAAAGTTTCTCCCTAAAGAATCAATGTTGAACCCGATATTCATATGGTGCATATATCTCCGAGCAAATCTTGCACAGGTACCCTTGATTTTAATTGGGTACTCGCATGATTTTAATTAGCAAGGAGATGAAGTGTCAGATGACTGAGGAGGTGAATGGAACGAATGCGCAGAAGCAAGAAATGCTTGGTCATTGTTGATGACAAGATTTGATATCTATAGTGGTCGTTGCAATACCGATTAGGTCTGACGACAAGAAATTTAAAGCTACCGCTGATTCAACTAATTTCGGTTTTGAATCGAAAGGCAAATTGGCCTCAAAGACCTCCTGAAGTCCTAGACGACCTCTTCGAAGACCTCCTAGGAGGTCTTGGCTTCAAAAACGACCTCTTCAAGACTCGGAAGACCTCCTTGCTACAGTGCTGGAAGACCACCTCGCATGAAGAAGCCGAAGACCACCTCGCTACAAGATTTCGGGTGAATGGCCCGGAGGTCCTGAACGACCTCTTCAAAAGACCTCCTTGGAGGTCCTAGAGGACATCCTGGGTGGTCCTGGAAAACATCCGCAAAGACCTCCTAGGAGGACCTGGAGGGTAGTATTTGTAAAATGACAAAAAGAGTGGTCTTCGTAAAACAGGAGGTCTTAGTTCAAAAGAGTGGTCCTTGCAAAAACGTCTAAAAGGTGGTCTTTGCAAAGCAGAAAGTCGTGAGGACCAGAAAAAGCACGCCCAAGACATCCCAGGAGCATTCACGTGGCCTCATCAGAACTGGCCATGACCTCCCCAGGAGCGCTACGTTGTCTCATCGGGGCCGCTCAGGACCTCCTCAGGAGCGCTCGCGCGCCTTCATCAGGGCCGCTCAAGACCTTCTTTGGAGTGCTGCGTGGCTTCATCGGAGTCGCCCAAGACCTCCCTAGGGACTCTTGCACGCCTTCATCAGAGCCGCCCAGGACCTCCTCAAGGGCGCTCACGTGGCTTCATCAGGGCCGCATAAGACCTTTCCAGGAACACTCGTGCGCCTTCATCAGAGCCGCCCAGGATCTCATCAAGGGCGCTCACGTGGCTTCATCAGGATCGTCTAGGACCTCCTCAGGAGCGCTACGCGACTTTATCAGGGCCGTTCAAGATCTCATCGAGAGCGCTACACGGCTTCATCAAGGCCGATCAGGATCTCCTCGGGAGTGCTACATGGCTCCATCAGAGCCACCCAAGACCTCCTTAGTAGCGCTTCGTGGTTTCATTAGAATCGCTCAGGATTTTCCCAAGAGTGCCACGTGGCCTCATCAGAGCCGTCCAAGACCTCCTCAGGAGTGTTCACGTATTTTCATCAGAGCCGTCCAAGATATCCTCAGGAGTGCTACGCGGTTTCATCAGTGTCGTTCAAGACCTTTTCCGGAGATCACGTGCGGTTTTCATCAGGACTTTCAGCGAAGGCTTTAGGACCTTCCATGAAAACTATATCAAGGAAACTTACGTGTTTTAATAGGAAAGATTTATCAGTTATAGAAAGTCTGGAAATCAGATGGTATAACCGAATCATATCTGTAAATCTTGTTCGGTTTAGGAGCTCTGATCTCTTACGGCTAAGACCTGCCGCTCTTTAAATAGAAGAGGGTCATGGCCAATTGAAATCAACCAATTGATCAATACAATTTGCATCGACTATTTTTTCTACTGTAGTTTCTCTGTTAGTCCTATTTTCTTTTCTTTCTATTCTACTTTCTTGGCCAGGTTCAAGGATCTTGTCAAGACATCGCCACCACTTCAACACCACGACTAGCTCCGCCAAGGTGTTGTGCGTTGTGTTTCTCAGCGAGGTTGAATCCTAACGTCACCTGGGTTCAATTTTGCTGGTATTTATCAAATCGTGTGTTGGTGCTCCGCGTCATATTTTTGCGCCAATAGTCATGTGCGTGAATTGAATGTTCAGAAGCTACTGGTCGGTGTTTTGGTAGAAAATGAATGTTCAGAAGCAAGAAATGCAGCTGCATGTTTTTGCTGGTTGCGGTTATCATATGAAAGTAGAATGGAATTGATATGTATCTTTTGTCAAATATTCAAAACAGGTAGTATAATGTATCTACAATCTGAATTTATGCATGCATGCATCTCAAATATTCAGAACAATGATGCAGCATCCTAAATTAACTGGAGACCGATTTCTGACAATAGCAACGCTCCAAATGGCGATGGGGCAGCAGGCGGTCATGACGGAGGTGTACAAAGACGGATGGGTCATGCAGGCGCCAGACCTCGATGGCCGCCTCCACCTAGGGTTCCATGCTGTGCTCAGGAGAAGATGGGGATTGGGATTGGAAATGGCTCGGGTGAGATGGCGAGGTTCGACTGAACCAGGTATTGAGGCCAGGGGAAATTTTGTCCGTATGAAAATATGGGGTGAAATAAAGGGTTGTATTTGGTGAAAAATGGCTAGGGGTGGGAATAGGTCACATTGGTCCAATGGACCACCGATCCGGACCTAAAATTTTGGCCAAATGGGCTTGAGGTTCAATCCAAAAAATGATTGGAAGCAAAAGCCCAGAAACCTATAGCTCCGTTGGATAACCTGGGCTCCTCAGCTCCTCCCTCATGGATGTGCACTGTCCAACATAGCACAACTTCAGCGCAGTCAAATAATTCATCGCGGAGGTCGCCGCCCCCACCGCCATCGGCGCCTAGCGTGGGGTCCTCGGGGGAGCACTGCCCATGAAGCGTCTTGCGCGAAGCGCCGCTTACTTGGTCGGGATCTCAAGCTCACCGCTTCCTTCGGCCGCCGCCATGGCACTCCGGAGCCGTAGGAGTGGAACCCATCGCCAAGGCAAGATCGATCGAACTCCTCCGCGACGCTCCCATGGCCGGTGGGAAGCAAGAACATCTCTGTGGTGAGCCCTTGGTCTCTCTACGGCTGCTCGCCGCTGGGCGCCGCCGAGGCGTGAGGTGGCGAACTCGGAGAGCGACAGGTGGTGCCCTTCTTCTTCTTCGACTTGCCCCGCCACCTGCAGCGGCGGCTTCGCAGAGACTGGGGAAGCTGGCGGAGGAGCACAGGAGAGGCGGAGGCAAAGGCCGCCGGGAACGGCGGCGGCGTTTCGAGGGGATCGTCGGCCATCGCCGCGAGAGGGGCGGGGAGGGAGGAGGAGATTTGGGAGGAACATAGACTGAGGAGAGAATTGCCTTCGGTTCTTTTTACTGGACTGACCCTTATTAGCCATTGGATAATCTGGGTTAGAGAGGGAACACAAAAGGGGGCGATCCATAACCCTAAGCCTACCCCTCAGGCACAACATGTTAGGATAGGTTCGCTCCGAACCGAACCATTCCCACCCCTAAAAATGGCTTAAATACTCCATAATAGCATATCTCTAAACAAACTCACTTGACATTGCCATATTTCAAAAAGAGTAACCACACAGTTGTATATCTCTGAATCAGGTATTCTACGATGCCATCTATCAAATTTTCCCTAAAATCAATTATTCATGTAGAAAAATCATATAAACATTTTTAAAAAAAAGTCGCACAAAAGACTTCGTAGACAACTCGGGCAGCCTATCCGGTGCACATAGTCCAATTGGTGGACATGTGCACATGATAGATCTGAGCCATCCAACAAGCAATCCACAGGGCCAGATTGAGACTCCCCGCACCCACCTCCCATGTAATGCCACAATTAGCATTTTGCCCCCCCTCCCCCGAACCATGCATTCCTCCCCTCTTGCCCCTGCGTTGCTAGTCCCCTCATGCGAAATCGACCTCCGCCGCCCCGCCTAGGGTTTGCGCTGTTGCCCTCTCACGGACGACGCTGCACTGCCCCGCCCCTGGCCGAGAAGCCCTAGCCCCTCCCTCATCATTCTTGCCCCCTTGTGCCGAGTCCTCCCCCCAGCATTCCATGGTGCCCCCCATGGCCCCCTTGCGGCTAAGGTCCTTCCCCCTCTGCACTACGTCGAGCCAACCCCGTCGAGTCTCCGCGCCCCTTGTGCTCTGCGTCGCCCCTACGCCGCGGCGAGGCCCCCACGCCATGCGAGGCCCCCTGCGCCACGCCTGCACTCCAAAGATACCCCGAGCCTCCCTGTCACACGCCCACTCTGCCGCCTGTGTCAGGTAAGCAGATGATTCCTTTATAGTTGTACGGTATTTTGAATTGTGTAGCACTAGACAATTGTTGTGAATTGTGTAGTCACAAACAAATTTTGTCTTGTCGATTGTTTATTATCTCTATTTTTTTATGGGCAGCCACATGGATTCAACGAAATATGTGAGTATCTCCGTGATGCCACTAGCTTTGCCAAGTCCCAAAATGGCCAATGCGCACTCTCGTCGCTAAGTAGCGCTTTGTGTAAAACCCCACGTATGTGGCCAAGATTCGCTCGTGTGAGTATGCGTACAATGCAATTTGTAAATTTGAATGATTAATGTCGTTCTCGTGCTAAGTCAGCCTTACTGTTGTAGGGTTTGTCGTCCACACCGGTAGTTAACGACGACTTGACGCTTAGTGTGGGGTTGATTTTTGAAGATGGGGATGCAACCCTTGAGTTTTGCAAAGCATATGCGCATGTTGTCGGCTTCTCCGTTCGTATTGGGCAGCAGACAACCACAAATGATGTTTTGAAATGGAGGCGGTAATATTGTGGCAGATGTGGCTGGAAGGAAGAAAAATGTAAGGACAAGTTGGAGGTCAAAATGAGGAGGTCATATGAGTCTAAATTGAGCAGGTGCGGGTGTGAGGCCATGTTTGGTATCAAATGGACTAAGGACAATAAGTTCATATTAGAGACATTTGTGGAAGTGCATAACCATGATTTTGTCTCACCTAGTAAGCAACACTTGATGTGTTCTAATATATAAGTAAATAAGAAGGCTAAGGTCACATTGTTCGCATGCTATCAAGCTAGCATTGGGACATCTGGGGCATTTAGATATCTTCATGTCAACGAGGGTGGGTTTTAGAATGTTGGATGCACAAGAAAGGATTTGCAAAATTATCACCGCACTTTGAGAGAGAGTATAAAGTCATCAGATGCTCAGATATTCCTTGATAATCTAGCTAGAAAGAACGAGAATAATGATGTATTTTATTTTGACTATGTCATTGACGGCAAGGGTAGGTTGGTCCATGTGTTTTGGGCGGATGCAACCTGCAGGAAGAATTATGTTCATTTTGGGGAGTTGGTCTCATTCGATACAACATATAATACAAATCAATATGATATGATATTTGCATCATTCATGGGAGTGAATAATCATGGGGGATGTGTTCTATTTGGGGCTGCATTGCTGCTCGATTAGATGATTAAAACATTCAAATGGTCGTTTTGTACTTTCTTAATATGTATGGGAGGTGCTACACCTAGGCTTATAATAACTGATGAAGATACGACCATAAAGAAGGCAATTCAAGATGTACTCCCTAATAGCACACATAGGTCATGCATGTGACACATATTGAACAAACTCCTAGAAAGATTAGGCCAGATTTGAGGGATAACCAAATCTTTTACAGTCGTGGTAATTCATGTGTGTATCCCTTAGAAACTCCAGAAGAATTCAAATCACAGTGGGCTGCTTTTATTTTAGAGTTCAGTTTGGAAGATAATGAGTAGTTGGTTGGTCGTTATAGTATTCGAGCATCTTGGGTGCCGTCTTACTTTATGGACGTACCCTTGGTAAGAATTCTTAGAACAACTTCAAGGTTTGAAAGTGCCAATTCTTTCTTCAATCGATTTATAGGTTAGAAACATCCTTTGGTTGAGTTCTGAATTTGCTTCGACACTGCAGTGGACGAACAAAGAGAAAAGGAGCTAAGAAAAGACAATACCACCTTTCACACAAAGCCTCAGTTGAAGACACTATGGGCAATAGAGTTGCATGACAGTGAAGTGTTTGTAAAGTTTCAGAATGAGGTTATTACTGCTAGGGACAACTGCGTTATTGAGAGCACAACACAAGTATACGACCTTAAAGTAACAACGGTGGATGAGGATGGCAAGAAGGTTAGAAAAGTCACATATGACACTAACACCATGATTGCTCAGTGCTCCTGCATGTTGTTTGGCACTCATGAAATTCCTTACCGTCACATTATCCTTGTATTATGAGGTGCATTGTTGAATGAGCTTCCTAGTCATTATGTTTTGAAAAGGTAGACTGCTAATTGCAAGAGGAATGTTGTATTTGATGGGAATGTCAATGTTCTTGAGGAAAAGCCTAAAGATCCCACAGAGGAAGAAATTAAAAAGTTGGCTTCTGAGATGCGAAAGGACTTGGAAGATTTTATACATCGAGCTAGACCTTCACTTCCTTACATGCAAAATGCGAGAGGAAACTTAAAAAGTTTATGCATGAGATAAACCAGGGAATTCCTGCCTGACAGCAAAGTAGAGTGGAGGAGGTTGAAGTGTATCTTGGGTGTTGCATCCCTGATTAGATCGATATATAGCCTCCAACTGATAATCTCACTAGAGGGAAATGTAAGAGGAATCAGCCTAGGAACAACAAGCAGAAGAAGTCAAAGGGAAAGACAGCTCGTACGTGCAGAACATGTAAGGAGATCAGCACCCATAACAGCTGCAATTGCCCTTTAAGGAAACTACACCTTTAATGTCTTTCACTTCATTGATCTTGTATTCACTGTAATAGTTGATGTGGGCACTGTAATAGTGCGGCACCCCGTGTCATTACCCCGAGGGTAATCACACTTAAGCATATAGATTACTATTCATCTGCCCGGTAGGACATCGCTCCGACAAATAGTAAGCCTTACTAGAGTTAACGCAGTAGAACAATAAGATAGAAACCGTACTTTATTACAAGGCTATGGTCTTTAATACAATTATTTAATTACAACGGGAAACGAATTCCCCTCGCTTGCCTGCCTTGATCCACCGGTCGCCTACTCGTCCCACTCGCCGAATAGGGTATCCCCTCGCCCTGCTCCTCATAGTAAGCACCCTCACCTCCTGTAGTCTCATCGGCACCTGCGTATCCTTCATCCCACTCAGGATAGTTCCCGGCCGGACTAGGATCTAACAAAGGAGAATAATAGCAAGAATGAGTACTAATATACTCAGCAAGTATTAATAGCAAAGATGCACTGTATGACTCATCTCTGTTCGTTATCACATTTTCTAGTTCATCTCTTTTTCTGAAAAATAGTTTACCAAGATTTAAGTGGCAATTTTAATTCTAAAAAGACTACTTGTCACTCAGAGAGAAGATAGACCTCTAGCGGTTCCCGTAGAATCCAATCCAGGAGACAGGCATGAATTCATGATTTTATATAGCACTACGCAAGCTTGTACCACTTTACCCATAGCTACTTTGATCTCTCTTCGAGCTTGGTCTCCCGCATTTCCTTTGATGCGGTATCGAGCTCAGAATACAGAACGTTTTCTAGGTTACGTGATTAAGTCCCCACCCATTACTTTCCGTCAGTGTCCTGGGACGCTCACCTAATCATCCACCGAGTTCCAATAATGTTGGTTGGGCTGGACTCCTCGTACCCAACACTCCACCTAGCGCTATAACGCCTTGGATCCCCCACTTCCAGACTCTTCTACCGGTCCTAGATTCCTCCATCACACTCACACATATTACTTACCCGATGTGAAGAATATAGCCGCACAACAAGGTAGCATTTTCTGCCCGCCGAAACGAAAAAATGGTTTGCACCTAAATACGGCCTCTTATCAGAGCAAGAGTTTTGTTGCTTCTTATATATGACCCATATGTAAAAGGTCTCGCCTCTTCCCTTTTCTCTTTTCCTGCCAAGGGCCCCCTTTACCAGCCTAATATTCTCTTGCAGTACAGCTACTCATCTCAGTTGTACTGCTCTTTTGTCACTCATCATCTCTTTTCTCTTTCATCATTTCTTTTCTCTTTATCTCTTTTATTCGATTTGATTTTGAGGTATAATTTTGATGCACATATGTATAGAAATACAACAAAGTACCATTTCATTTAATATAACTAGGTTGATGTTCAAGCGGTAAGGTTGCCTTCGTAGTAGTAGAAAAGATCGGAGTTCGCGATTTCCAGATCAATTACACCTGCCTACGTCAGCTCATCTTCTGCAATTATACGGCAGTGCAAATAATAAATAAATATGTAATTGTTTTTGGTGCTAATATGTGTACATTTTTTGGATCTCCGTTAGGTTAGCACTCCCCAACTGCAATCATTTTACAATCTATTGGCTCTGGAATCGCTGGTTGCCTAATTTTGCGTTTGGTACTAACGAACCCTGGCCAGTTTGTTTTAAAGGTGATATTTACCGTGGGTTGATTAATTTAATTATAATATCTCGACTAAATTATTTCTAACACATTAGACTATTGGGCCAATCTAGTGAGATTTATCGGTGATTAATTTATTTATAAAGTCTTAGATTAATTTTGCACACTTTCCCCCCTTTTTTTTGTTTTTTTACTCGTTGGTCTACTGTCGTTTAACCCTACGTGGCTTATCATTTTGTTAGGTCTGATATTTACACAGCGTTGACACTTAATATTAGTGGTGCTCAAATTTACGGTCAAATCTATGGCTACCACTTCCTACTAAAATTTTTCCTTTTTAGCCTCTTCCTAATTTTCCCCCCTTTTCTTTATTTCTTTTTCTTTTTACCCTTTCTCTCTCTCTCTCTCTCTCTCTCTCTCTCTCCTTATCCATTCACTCGGCCGAACTCCCCTGGCTCTGTTCCACATTTCTGTTCCACCATTCCTCATTCTTTCTCCTCCATTTTTATCCCTCCTGGAGCTTGCTCTAGCCGCATTTTCAAATGGCGCTGCCTCCCTCTGGTGCTGGCGACCCACCGGTCGCCTGACTCGTTGAAGAATTTAGACCCGCTATTATGAGTTAATGGAGTATTTTGGTGATTAATGATAAATCTATATGTGAGACTAACACTTCTATTGATATACCTATTGTGTAGTCTTATTTGGATGAAAAATGTGAAAATCATGAAGGTATGGATTCGATTTCATATTCTTATATATTGTTGCATTCCTTGGATCCAAAATATGGGTTGAAATCCACCAAAAGCTTAACTTGAATATATGCATATGTTTTTATTACACATTCGTGTATGCACACATTTAGGGGGAGTTCACTCTATGTTTTGTGGTTTTATTAATATTGATCCATATTCTCTTTATCCACAGTACATATTAAGGATATCTACTTTGAAACATATCCCTTGAGTATATATAACTTGTGTAGTTCATATATACTCATATTGATCTATATTCAATTATCTGCAAATTGAGGTGGTTATCATCAATTACCAAAGAGGGAAAGATTGAAGTATCTTGACCCACTATTATGAGTTAATGGTATGTTGTGGTAATTAATGACAATCACATTATGGAACTAACATTTTTCATGAGTTGGATGAATAGGTTATGTTCCATGAAGTTGGAGACTTTGGATGGCACCATGAGTTGATAGTCATCAAGTCAAGGTTCAAGTGAAATAGTGCATCATGTGTTGATGCACATCAAGATCCCAAAGAGAAGATGATCATGAGTTGATCATCAAATCAAGAAAAGATCGTTCATGTGTTGATGAAGGTCAAGTGAAGGACGTATCATGGGTCGATGCATATCAAGAAAATGATGAGGACTTGAAGTAAAGATGTGCGTTATCAAGCTTCAAGAGGATGTTCAAGGCAAAAGGTATGACTAGCTAGGGCTAAGGATGTGTTCCTAGTCTTTTACCAGTCTTGGTGTTTGGTTGGATGACCGGATTGCTAGTATAGGTTTGCCGTACTATTAAGAGGGGTCTTGTCTAGTAGCTTGAGTCTCATCATGTATTGATAGCTCAATCTCACTTGCTCTAGCTCTCCATGGCATGATACTATTGTTTGCAAATATGTTTTACAAATAGTTGAAACTTATGCATTAACTCTTTGTAGCATGTGACTATAATTTGTAAATATGTTTTACAAATGGTTGAAGTCCATGCAACTACTTCATGTGGCATGTTGCCGATATTTGCGAATGTGTTATGCAAATAGTCAAGGCTTATGCATTATCCTTGTAGCTTGTGACTATACTTTGCAAATGTGTTTTGCAAATAGTTAAAATCCATGTACCTACTCCTTGTGGCATGATACTAAAGTTTGCAATTGTGTTTTGCAAATTGTTAGGATTCATGCATTTTCCCTTGGCATGGTCTAAGATTGCTCATTGTTATTTCCTTGGACTTAGACCATGGTGTTGGATCTTTGGAGTTGTATCTTTTGATTTGATAAAATGTGTTTGAGATCAATCAAATAGATGGGTTGTGTAGCCCTCTGAATAAGCTTTCCATAGAGCCCAAGATCACTCAATTCTGACATCAGAGTCAAAAGTTATAACTGCTTTTCCGAGTGTCGCCTCATGGCTGAAATCCAGGCGATCGACCGCGCTTGAAAGCTTTGATCGACCGCCCATATGCTCAGGGACTGACCGCCCTTATAAGGCCGGTCAACTTTTTCTAGAGGGCGAGTTTTTCGTTTTTCTTCCACCCAGAAGGCCCGGACTGACCGGGGGTCCGGTGTGACCGGGCCTGTGAGGGCGGATTGACCGGGAATTGCATGTAACGGCTATTTTTATAGCCGTTGCATTGTAGCCCAGACTGACCGGCCCTATGCCTACGGTGTAATCGGGTTTCCCCGATTTTCAACAGATTCTCCTCCAACGGCTAGTTTTTGGGTGTGGGGTATAAATACTCACCTTGGCCGATTGGAGGGCAACTCTTTGCATCCTATTTCATTCTCTAGAGCTAGTGTGAGCTTCTCCTCTCAATTGTGCATGTGTTGCACCTTTTGAGTAAAGGGAGAGGTTCTAGTTGCATGTGTTGCAACTAGAATTGGATTGAGCGTCCAATTGTGCATGTTGTACTTGGTGAGAGTCAAGCAAGGGGCTTGGCTTATTACTCTTGGTGTTTGCGGACACCTAGACAGCGTGGAGGCATCGTGGTCCGGTGATCTTCTCAAGAAGCTTGTGAGAAGGCCCAGCGTGTTGTGAGTGGTTTGGTGCTCGCCATCTTCGGAGTGAAGGAAGAGCAACCCCGAGTGGATCGAGGTGTTGGTTCGTGTTGGAGCCGGTCCAAATGGTTGGACTTACCTCGGAGGTGTTGGCTCAAGTTGTGGAGCTAGTCCAATGTGGTTGGGTTTAACTCAACGTGGATTAGGGGGGACCAGCAAGTCTCCGAACACCACAGTAAAACATCGTTGTGTCTTTGTGGTTTGTTCTATTGTGATTTACTTTGCGCAATTTACATTCATAGAATTATATTACTTACATGTATTTGTATGATTGCTAATTATCAATAGTCGTTGGTTGTTGGTGCACTTAGTAAAGACTAGTTGATTTAGGTTTTTATTGTGCAAAACTGAATTGTCTTTAGCTTCCGCATTAGAAATAGGTTTTAGCCTTAGAGATTTTTAGAAAAGACTATTCACCCCCCTCTAGTCGGCCTCCTCGATCTTACACTCGCCTGTGTCCCCCCCCCTCCCCCCCCCCGCTTGGCCCTCCTACGTGCGTGGCTCGACCCGCTCCTACGTTGTGCCCGGCCAGCTCGGCCTCCGACCGCCGGCTGCCTTAGCTCGGTCCGCCTCCCTCGCTCCCCACTGGCCTGGGCTTGGCTTAGCTCTGGCGGTGCCCACGCCTATGCTTGGGCCGCCTACGCTAGCTGCGTTCAGCCCTCCTGTAGCTCAACTTGCCTTCAGCATGACCAGCTGGTCATAAGGCCACCGGGGCTGGGGGTGGAAGCCGAGATGCTTCTTCTCCCTTGGTTTCCCCTTCTCTACTGTTTTCGTTTCGTATGCTTTTGAGTTTGAGTTGCTTTTTGACATGGGTTGTTATGTGCTCATGCATGGTGAATGTGTCGGATGTGGGTTGCTTGCTACCGTGGCTACCGAGGTATACTACTCTACTCCCTCTACCCATTTCCCCCCCCCCCCTTTGCTCTTTGATGGAAATGGATGAATGATGTGGGCTACTAAGGTGGGTTTGGTGAGGAGATGATTGCTGTGAGTGCTCTGTGTGACATGTTGGGTTAATATTGTGGGTTCGGATTGGCAAGAAAATAATGTGGGGAAGGAAAAAGGATGGTGGGCTACCTTTCTTGGCCGGGTTGGGAAATGGACTGGCAGTGGTGGTACCGCTAGTCGTGTGGCGATGATTGTCGGGACCCGAAATTACAATTCAGACCTTCAGGTTCAACGACTAGCCGAGATCACGCTTAGTGCACACAAGATAACAAAGGTGGAAATCGATCCATACAAGCTTAATAATAGCATAAACGAATAATTTTGATTAATAAATAATGGTTTTGACCTTAAGGTTGAGTTTACAATTATTCAAGCCACGCAGGCTAACAGAGGAAAATAAACGGCAATAAAACAGAAAGCGGCGGTGGCGCCCCATCGATTCACCACAGTAACCGATGGGACCCATACCTCACGATCGAGCACCTTCAAGATACTCGTCCTCGAATGTTTGGTGAAGACTCCTCCTCCGCTTGATTCGTCAAAACAAGCGTGAGTACACAACCGCATTATAAGCCACACCACGAGATGCAAAATATACATCTTGGCTTTTTACAAGGGAAAGGCATTACGTGGCTCTTTTGCATAAATGCGACTTTTGCAATTGAATACAATTAATAGATTGAAAGCAGTAAAACAAATAGACAATAATAGTGTAACAATTTATTTCACAAAGACGCACACGCCTAGACAATTTTAGCACATAGCCGGATGATTTAAACCACACGGCTCCCTTCCCACACGCTTTTATGAAGATCTACCCCTAGTGTGAAATCCCGAGCATTGTCCATGACCATGACACGGCTATTCAATAGTTTTACACTCTGCAGAGGTTGTACACTTTACCCACAAGATACAATTAGTGTAGCTAGCACTAATCATAACAAAGCATTTAGGACATTCGCCTTACTATGCTAGGCCCGTCCCCATAACAGCATGTGGTTGTGCAGGTGGGGCTCGGTTCAATGGCGCACATGGTGAGGTCCTTAATTTACCAAGGCAAGACTACCACAATCCCTATGCACACAAACTTATCAAACCCATGCACACAGCTCCACCAAAATAGCACACACCCACCATATCACACAAGATCCACCACTTGCCTCGATCTAAAACATTTCCCACCCAGCTTGGTTTTAAGTGCAACACATGCTTCACAATACACAGTGCACACGACTTTTATCACATAGTTGCATATTCACTTAATCAAATTATAATAGCAATCTACATGACAAGTGATTCGTGGCATGGCTAAGCAATCTAATCGCACTAACCAACCCACGTTGGTGCTACAATATACCAACTAAATATCACTAGGGTGACAAAGAATTTAGACATAGCAATCTACAAGGAAGGCATAACAATTAGGATTTACATCTACACCCAAAAGCTTTTAAATAAATACTTGAATTAAGATGCGAATTTGAACTAAAATACTTTAATAAAACTGGGAAGCAAAATGGTCAAGGGCATAGCTTGCCTTGAAAAAGGTCTAGGAATTGATCTTGATCTTGAAAGGTCCTTCTTCTTCAACTCTTCCAAAGAAATAAGTCAAGTCTACTCGCAAACGAGACAAACAAACAAACTAAATAAATAACAGAAGCAATTAACTCCAATAAAATAATTAAAAATCTCCAATAGATAGATCTGGATTTTAGACGAATTTAGAAATTTGAATGGATGAATTTGGAGTTAGGATGTAAAAGATATGGGGTTTCAAAGTTTAAATCTAAAGAAAACCCTAAAATAGGATTTATCGAATTCGAATTATTTTCTAAAAGAAAACCCGGATTAATGCGCAAGCATGACGTCGTGAAAGGGTTTGATCAAGACGGTGCTCCACCGACAGTGGGTCCCACCGAGGTGGTGGGTGTACCGTGGACTCGTCCATGGACCCTTGGATATGGTGGTGTGTGTAGGCGCCACATGGCGTTACCACGCGATGCCAAGCGAGCAAAAAGGGGAACGTGGCGGCTTGCGTGGCGGTGAGGTGGATTTGTTGACTAGGCGCCACGACGGCGATCTTTAACACGGCGACGAGCGTTCTTTGGACCGACCGAAACACGGCGAACCAGCGCGCAGGCTCGCGAACGGATGTGCGCAATGGGCAGTGGGGTTATTGCGAACTGATGGTACGGAGTTGGCACCGGGGTGATGGTGGTGGTGGAATTGGCGCCGAGCGGAGAACGAAGGTGCGGCTATTGTTTGAATCGCCGCCAACAACGCTTTTGGGCCAATCTGAGGGGTCGCGACGGTGCTCTTGCGACGAGGAAGCCGGTGGTACACTCCACGGGGACACGGCGTCACCGGCGGCGAAGAATTTCAAGGATTTGGCTTCGGCACCGAAAACCTTAATCTTGCAATTGCGCCGCCACTAAGGTTTTAGGAGGAGAACGGGAGGGATTCGGGATCGAGGCGAGGCGAAGCATGGGGATCTATTTATAGGGCTAGGGCACGCTAGAATTCGAAATCCCCAATTCGGGATTGGTACGGGCTCGCCGGATTTTTAGAGATAGGAGCGGGGTTGAGCTGGGTTCATATCCCAAAGGATGCGGAGGGATAAGAATCGAGTTCGGCGAGGGAATCTGGGGGGCTTTAGCTGGCGAAACCGAAAGCGGGCGGAGCTTCTAGAAGAGTTTCAATGGCGGCCGCGCCGGGAGTTTCGCGGAGAAGAAACAGGCTCGAGGACGACGAAGTCGCGGGCCCCACACGGCAGAGACACAAGGATCGCGGCCCACGAAATCAACGGCGACGCTGACAAGTGGGGACCGCTGTCGAGCATGAAGTGGACGCTACATGAGAAGTCGGGCAAGACAGATCGGGTCATGAGGGAAAGAAACGGGCTGAAGAGAGAGATTCGGCCCGAGGCTAAAAGGAGAATTTTATTTAGCTTTTCTTTTTAAGAAAATACCAGAAATTCGAATAAGCAATGGAAATTAGCAAATGAACTGGGAAAAATTCTAGAAAATTCCAGAAAATATATCCAAGCTCATAGGATCCAAATAAAATAGTTTTGACTATTGTTCATGTTGACTTTAATCATATTAAATTGTTTTGTTACTCAAAGTCCAATATTAAGCTTTTGAATTAAAAACAAATAAATCCAAATGGTGAATTTTCTCACTACAACTATTCAAAAGACTTTTAAAGCTCTGAAAAAAAAAATTGGGATGTTACAAACCTCCCCCCCTTAAAGGAATCTCGCCCCCGAGATTCAGGCTATTTGGAGAAAAGGCTAGGGAACTTGGCTTTCAACTCTTATTCACGTTCCCACGTTGCTTCACCTTCTGAGTGGTGGCTCCACTGCACTTTGCAAAACGAACCGCCTTGCTCTCGGTCCGACGCTCTGCGACATCCGAGAATCTTGACCGTTGCTCTTTGTAGGTGAGGTCTTCCTTCGCTCAATTGACTCCAACGGGGCTTGTTCTTCTGGCACACGAAGACACTTCTTCAGCTGTGAGACATGAAAGATATCGTGTACTCCTGCTAGCGATTGTGGCAGCTCTAACTGATAAGCTACTTCTCCACGGCGTTCTAAAATCTTGAACGGACCAACATACCGAGGGGCAAGTTTCCTTTGACATGGAACCTTTTCACACCTCTCGAGGGTAACTTCGAGATACACAAAATCCTCTGGTTCGAAACTGAGTTCACGACGACGATTATCGGCATAGCTCTTCTGCCTCGACTGAGCTATCTTTAGCCTCTCCCTGATCATGGATACTTGCTCTTCTGCTTCTTGAATAATATCTGGACCAAAGACCGAACGTTCAGCTGTTTCTGACCAATTCAACGGGGTTCTACAGGCACGACCATACAAAGCTTCAAACGGTGACATTTGCAGACTAGCTTGATAACTGTTGTTGTACGAGAATTCTGCATATGGTAAACTCTTATCCCAACGGGTAGCATTTGCTAGCGCACATGCTCTCAACATATCCTCCAATATCTGATTAACCCTTTCAGTCTGTCCATCTGTCTGGGGATGATACGCAGTACTGAAATTCAGGTGAGTCCCTAGGGCTTCATGTAAACTCTGCCAAAATCGGGAGGTGAACTGAGATCCCCGATCTGACACTATCTTCTTAGGTACCCCATGCAAACTGACAACCTTTGACATATATAGCTCTGCTAGACGATCTCCTGAGTACGTGGTCTTGACTGGCAAGAAATGGGCAACTTTAGTCAGACGATCCACTATTACCCAAATCGAATCATAACCCGATTGAGTCTTGGGTAAACCGGTAATGAAATCCATTCCGATTTCCTCCCACTTCCACTCTGGAATCTTCAAGGGTTGCAACAGACTGCAAGGGCTTCGATGTTCTGCTTTGACTTTCTGACACACGTCGCACAAGGCAACAAACTCTGCGACGTCCCGTTTCAAATTCGGCCACCAAAACTTATTCTTAACATCCTGATACATCTTAGTACTACCAGGGTGAATCGAATACTTTGAGTCATGGGCCTCCTTCAGAATTAGCTGTCTTAATCCATCAATATCTGGGACACAGATACGTCTATTGATCCACAGTATGCCCTGATCATCCACCGTGAAGTCCTTGAACTTCCCTTCTGTCATCTTCTTCTTGATGTCGGAGAACTCTGAGTCTTTCGGCTGAGCTTCGCGAATCTGCTTCTCTAAAGTAGACTGCACTTCCAGACTGGCCACAAATCCTTCAGACACTACTTCTAGCTTCAGCTTCTGGAATTCCTCTTGAAGTTCTGAACAAGGCTCTTTCACTTCCAAAGCATTGCAGTGGCTCTTACGGCTCAAGGCGTCCGCAACGACATTGGCCTTACCAGGATGGTAATGGATTCCGAGATTGTAATCCTTTATCAACTCTAGCCATCTTCTCTGTCTCATATTCAGATCCGATTGAGTGAAAATATATTTCAAGCTCTTGTGATCTGTATATATCTCGCAGCGATTACCGATGAGGTAATGACGCCAAATCTTCAAAGCATGCACTACTGCGGCTAATTCCAGATCATGGGTAGGGTAATTCTCTTCATGAGGCCTTAACTGCCTTGACGCATAAGCGACAGCTCTTCCTTCTTGCATCAGGACACACCCTAATCCTTGACGCGAAGCATCACAATAGATATCAAAATCCTTGCGAATATCTGGCAAAATCAAGATTTGGCCGACGTCAAACGCTTCTTCAATTCTTGAAAACTTTCTTCACAAGTCAGGGTCCAAGTAAACTTTTTTCTTTCTTCAACAATTGCGTAAGAGGTTTAGCAATCGATGAGAATCCTTCAATGAAACGGCGATAATATCCTCGCTAATCCCAAGAAACCGCGAATCGAGTGATGTCTTGGGTTGTTCCCAATGTAATACGACTTTAACTTTATCGGGGTCAATCACTACTCGCAAATTGCCATAACATGACCAAGGAAATCCACTTCCTTTTTCCGTAAATCACACTTGCTAAACTTAGCATACAACCGATGCTCTCGAGCTTTTCTAGGATTAATCTCAAATGTTCAAGATGTTCTTCTTCCGACTTGGAGTAAACCAAAATATCGCCGATGAATACAACTACAAACTTGTCCAAATATTCCATGAATACCTTATTCATCATGTTCATGAAATAAGCGGGGCATTAGTCGCACCAAAGGACATGACTAGGAACTCATAATGTCCGCACTGCGTTGAGAAAGCGGTCTTAGGTACATCCTTGGGACAAATCTTCAATCGATGGTAACTCGATCGCAGACGATCTTCGAGAATACTCGGCTCCTTTCATCCGGGTCAAACAGATCATCTATCCGGGCAATGGGTACTTATTCTTGATAGTGACTTCATTAAGAGCTCGGTAGTCGATGCACATTCTCATGCTTCCATCCTTCTTTTGACGAACAAAACCGGCGCTCCCCATGGCGCATTTAACTAGGCCTCACAAAACCTTTCTCCAAAAGTTCTTCTATCTGCTTTCTTCATCTCTACCAACTCATCTACCGCATCCGATAAGGTCTCTTCGAGATGGGTGTTGTTCACAGTGCTAGATCGATGACAAACTCGATGTCACGATCCGGTGGCATTCTGGTAATTCTTCCGGGAACACATCTGGATACTCTTTGACGACCGCACATCTTCCAACTCAACGGTCTTGGTGTTGACTATCAAATGCCCATTACGCCCGAGGTAGCTAGGAACTCCACTTTGTTCCTTTGGTATCCTCGATTATATGACTCTTGACCACAATCTAGCACTACTTTGTGCTTGGTTAACCAATCCATGCCAAGGATTACATCTATGGTTTGGGTGTCTAGAATAACTAGGTTAGCGAGAAACTCAACTCCAGCTATGAGTAACTTAGCCCCTAAACAACCCATATTAGAACTTAGCTCTACTCCAGGCGACTGGACTAACAGAGTACGCTTAAGAGGCATAACTTCCAACTTATTCTTAGTTGCAAAAACTCCAGAAACAAACGAATGCGAAGCTCCGGAATCAAACAGAACGGATGCAGGTACTGAATTTACTAGGAACTTACCCAGTACGACGTCTGGTGTTTCTGGCTCCTTCTAGAGTGGCGTGATTAACACGACCTCGACAACGGATCGAGGCGTCCCTCTGGTGGATCGTTCCTGAGAAACTCCTTGATTGTTACTGCTGACCGGGTCTTGGCGTGTTGCTCCTAGGTTGAAGCGAACTGGAGTGATAGTCCCCTTTTGAGGACACTGATTGGCGTAATGCCCTGGTTGACGGCAACTGAAACACACTCTTGTCCCATCCTGCCGGCTGTTGTTTCCTGGGGTGGGGTTGACTGGCGTGGGGTTGCGAGAATTTCAACAAAAGGACGAGGTCTTGAGGCGGTGTGTGTCTGAGCAATTCTGCGGCCGAAGCGAGTAAACTGCTGTGGCACTATCCTTGCCCTCTGCTGTTGTGGCTGGTGGCTTCCCTGTTGAGCCATCCGACGCTAGTGCGGTGATCCTCCATTCTTTGCGTTTGTCCTCCATAACCAACGCCTTGTTAATCAACTCTCGAAATCCGGGAAGGTGTGGGCAAGCGATTGACTTGTAGTCCCGAGTTCAAACCCTTCAAGAAGCGGTTACGCAAGACACACAAGATGGCGACATCTTCCTGAGCATAGCGAGCTAGTTGAAAAACTTATTTAGGTAGTCGATCAGCGACATACCCCCTTTGAGAGCGGAACTCATCCTTCTTCGATCCATAATGCCTTGGTACATGATATTGGCAAAAGGTCATGGAGAATTCCTCCCATGTGATATTCTCATGCGGTGCCTCATGCGCCTTGCAGGTTCTCCCACCATTCGCGGCTATGCCCTCCATCCGATGAGTGGCATATAACACCTTCTCGTGATTCTTTGCATTGGGTGATCGAGCTTCCTCTCAATCACGCGAAGCCAATCATCAGCTTCTACTGGTGAGACATGTCCAGAGAAAGTTGGCGGACGAGTCCTCATGAATTCAGCCAACTTGGATGGTCCCTGATAACCCTGAGTGACAGGGGCTCCTCCCTGACGATTGTTGCTGTTGTTGTTGTTCATGGCTTGCATCTGGTTCATCATTGTATACATCATCGAGTTTGTCTCTGCCATAAAGGCTCCAAAGTTCTGCAAGTCAAGGGGTGGTGCTTGGGGTGGCACTGTCCCTGCGGGGGTTTGATTATCATCGGGTGCTGGGGTGCCGGATCCACTTGCAGCAGCGTGACGAGTCTGAACCATCTGGTGAAGTTCCATAGGTTAGAGAAGGTAGCAAGCACGAGATGAGTTTAGAACTAGACAGGGGAATAGATTAAACCCAACAAACACAGCTCAAGAAACTCGAATGCAATAACCTTTTATTAATAGCTTACTAGCATGGCTGCAACAAATGCCTAAGGGCCTTTGCAGCTCATACTTGCACACAAGAAAATAGAGCGAACCTAAGCACACAAGCTACCGCCTAAAGGGCGACTCTGAAAAGGGAAACTGGCTAAGCCTGACTAAACTGGAACTTAAACGAACTACTACTCGAGAAAGCCTCCAAAGCCACGGCGACGCTCCTGCCTGGTGTAGACTCTGAAGTGAGCGGGCATCCTCGCGAATCGGTTACGATGTCCGGGATCTGGTGCAGTGGAGCAGTATCTTTGGTGCAGTCTGTTGGCTCCTCCATTTGTCTGAGCTCTGCTGGTCCCCAAGTCAGGTAACCTCTGCTGGATTCTCCTAATCTCCTCGATCCTCTTCGGTTCTTCCGGATCTTCCTCTTGATCATCCTCGATCTCATGTTGACCGTAGAGTGCTTGTTCTAAGACAGCGATCCTCTCCTCGGCTTCTTCCCAGGCTCGATAGGCGCCTCGGCTCGGTGGCGGCCATCTCGATGACTCCTCTGGCAGCACCGCGAATCTGCGCAAGATGCACTCTCGTGGCATTGCCTTCCCGTTCAGAGACGGAAGCCTTGAATAGCTCCCCTGGCGGCTACTGGGATGGTAGCGGAAACAAGTGTTTTGCGCTTCTCCTGCGTAGATGTGGCGAACTCGGAGTATGGCGAGCGTGATGACTCTGGATTCCTGCAGCAAGGTGATCCTCCTGACCGAGATGTCCAAGGGCCGGGTGCCTCTGGTGTTCCTCGGCGTGAGACCGTTAGGCGGCAGACCAAACCACGATCTCGTCCATTGACTATGTACTCGCCGCCACGGTACATCAGGCGATCAAAGCCTCCGGCGTCTGCAGCAGCTTCCATAGCTCTGCGGCAAGTCCTCCGTTGCGATCTCCGAAGGTCTGAAGGTACGGCATCTGTCCAGGCAGACAAAAGGTAAGAACCAAGTTTTTAAATAGTGAAAAGAGGAGAGATTATAGCAATAGATGAGTCGAGAGAGATATGAGAGGAGTTAAGCAGTTAATTTAGTCTTGCAGATAAATTTTCTTTTAGAAAATAGTTTGGACATTTAAACGGCCGATCTAACTAAGGTCTAGACCTACAGTCAGTATGGCTCTGATACCACTTTTGTCGGGACCCGAAATTACAATTCAGGACCCTCTGTGTTCAACGCACTAGCCCAGGATCACGCTAGTGCACACAGTGATAACAAAGGTGGAAATCGATCCATACAAGCGAATAATAGCATAAACGAATAATTTTGATTAATAAATAATGGTTTTGACCTTAAGGTCGAGTTTACAATTATTCAAGCCACGCAGGGCTAACAGAGGAAAATAAACGGCAGCGGAAACAGAAACGGCAGTGGCGTCCCATCGATTCACCACAGGCAACCGACTGGGACCCAGACCTCACGATCAGGCACCTTCAAGATACTCGTCCTCGAATGCTGGTAAAGACTCCTCCTCTGCTTGATTCGTCAAAACAAGCGTGAGTACACAACCGTACTCGCAAGCCACACCACAGAGATGCAAAATATACATGCTGGCTTTTTACAAGGGAAAGGCATTCTGTGGCTCTTTTGCATAAATGCGACTTTTGCAATTGAATACAATTAATAGATTGAAAACAGGTAAAACAAATAGACAATAATAGTGTAACAATTTATTTCACAAAGACGCACACAGCCTAGACAATTTTAGCACATAGCCGGATGATTTAAACCACACAGCTCCCTTCCCACACGCTTTTATGAAGATCTACCCCTAGTGTGAAATCCCGAGCATTGTCCATGACCATGACAGCGCTATTCGAATAGTTTTACACTCTGCAGAGGTTGTACACTTTACCCACAAGATACAATTAGTGTAGCTAGCACTAATCATAACAAAGCATTTCGGACATTCGTCTTACTATGCTAGGCCCGTCCCATAACAGGCATGTGGTTGTACAGGTGGGGCTCAGTTCAATGGCGCACATGGTGAGGTCCTTAATTTACCAAGGCAAGACTACCACAATCCCTATGCACACAGCTTACCAAACCCATGCACACAGCTCCACCAAAATAGCACACAGCCCACCATATCACACAGTATCCACCACTTGCCTCAGTCTAAAACATTTCCCACCCAGTTGGTTTTAAGTGCAACACATGCTTCACAATACACAGTGCACACAGCTTTTATCACATAGTTGCATATTCACTTAATCAAATTATAATAGCAATCTACATGACAAGTGATTCGTGGCATGGCTAAGCAATCTAATCGCACTAACCAACCCACGTTGGTGCTACAATATACCAACTAAATATCACTAGGGTGACAAAGAATTTAGACATAGCAATCTACAAGGAAGGCATAACAATTAGGGATTTACATCTACACCCAAAAGCTTTTAAATAAATACTTGAATTAAGATGCAGTAATTTGAACTAAAATACTTTAATAAAACTGGGAAGCAAAATGGTCAAGGGCATAGCTTGCCTTGAAAAAGGTCTAGGAATTGATCTTGATCTTGGAAAGGTCCTTCTTCTTCAACTCTTCCAAAGAATAAGTCAAGTCTACTCGCAAACGAGACAAACAAACAAACTAAATAAATAACAGAAGCAATTAACTCCAATAAAATAATTAAAATCTCCAATAGATAGATCTGGATTTTAGACAAATTTAGAAATTTGAATGGATGAATTTGGAGTTAGGATGTAAAAGATATGGGGTTTCAAAGTTTAAATCTAAAGAAAACCCTAAAAATAGGATTCTTGGGAATTCGAATTATTTTCTAAAAGAAAAACCGGATTAATGCGCAAGCATGACGTCAATGAAGGGTTTGACCAAGACGGTGCTCCACCGACAGTGGGTCCCACTGAGGTGGTGGGTGTCCGTGGATCGAGTCCATGGACCCTTGGATATGGTGGTGTGTGTAGGCGCCACATGGCGTTGCCACGCGGATGCCAGCGAGCAAAAAGGGGCGTGGCGGCTTGCGTGGCGGTGAGGTGGACGGTTGACTAGGCGCCCACGACGGCGATCTTGACAACGGCGACAGCGTTCTTTGACCGGCCGCAGCGGCGAACGGTATGCGGGGCTCATAGCGGATGTGCGCAATGGGCAGGTGGGGTTATTGCGAACCTGATGGTACCGGAGTTGGCACCGGGGGGTGATGGTGGTGGTCGGAATTGGCGCCGGAGCGGAGAACGAAGGTGCGGCTATTGTCGGAACTGGCCGCCAACAATGCTACGGGCCAACGGAGGGGTGCGCGACGGTGCTCTTGCGACGAGGAAGCCGGTGGTACACTCCACGGGGACACGGCGTCACCGGCGGCGAAGAATTTCAAGGATTTGGCTTCGGCACCGAAAACCTTAATCTTGCAATTGCGCTGCCACTAAGGTTTTAGGAGGAGAACGGGAGGATTCGGGATCGGGAGGCGAAGCATGGGGATCTATTTATAGGGCTAGGGCACGCTAGAATTGAAATCCCAATTCGGGATTGGTATGGGCTCATGGATTTTTAGAGATAGGAGCGGGGTTGAGTGGGTTCATATCCCAAAGGATGCGGAGGATAAGAATCGAGTTCGGCGAGGAATCTGGGGGCTTTAGTGGCCGAAACCGAAGCAAGTGAGCTTCTAGAAGAGTTTCAATGGCGTGGCACGGAGTTTCATGGAGAAGAAGCAGTTCGAGGACGACAAGTCATGGGCCCCACACAGCGAGACACAAGGATCATGACCCACTGAAATCAATCATGACAATGACAAGTGGGGACCACTGTCGAGCAAGTGACGCTACATGAGAAGTCACGAGGATCGGGCATGAGGAAAGAAACGGGCTGAAGAGAGAGATTCGGCCCGAGGCTAAAAGGAGAATTTTATTTAGCTTTTCTTTTTAAGAAAATACCAGAAATTCGAATAAGCAATGGAAATTAGCAAATGGTAGGAAAAATTCTAGAAAATTCGAAAAATATATCCAAGCTCATAGGATCCAAATAAAATAGTTTTGACTATTGTTCATGTTGACTTTAATCATATTAAATTGTTTTGTTACTCAAAGTCCAATATTAAGCTTTTGAATTAAAAACAAATAAATCCAAATGGTGAATTTTCTCACTACAACTATTCAAAAGACTTTTAAAGCTCAAAAAAAAAAATTGGGATGTTACAATGATGGTGCTCTCTTGTTCTTGTCGGTCCCTTTTGCTCCTCTTTGCTTTGTCAGTTTGGCTTGTTCTCTGGTGGTGGTTGTCGGTGCTTGGTCGTCACTTGTCATTCTCGCTCCGTCGGTCTTCCTCAACTCCTTTGCTCCTCTCCTCCGGTTGCACTCTGTGGGTGGTTTGTGGATGTTGAGGTAGTGATGTGGTGGGTGATGCCTAGCTTGGCTTGCTTGTGCTTGGGTTGTGCTTTGTTTGCTTGCTTTGTTGTTGCCTTCAGTTGAGGTTAAGAATGGAGTGGGATGGTGTTGGCTACTTGCCTTCAGCTGTGAAATGATGAGAGGCTTGGGTTGGCTTGTGAGGGAGAATGGCTTGAGAATGAGGGGCATTCGGCTGACTCTTTTTCCCTTGCCCTGTGCATGACTATTTTGTCCTCTACTTATCCAATTCACTCTCAGTGGGAAATGTTTGGCTGGTTAAAGGCTATGGACCATTGGTCCAAAGGGCACTATTTGTCGGATTTTCTGCGGTTAAGGTAAGTCGGTATAATGTGGGTATCGACTTCTAACAATTGTCGGGTGATGAGACCTACTGAGGTGAGATGGTGCCGACCAACCTAGGTTAGTTTGCAAACCTCGACGATCCTTATGAAATCTGATGGCAATCCATTTTACTCTAACTCTACTTTATTGCTTTTGGACTGCTACTTGTCTTTTGGGTTTTGTTGGCGGCCGGTGGACTGTGGGCAGGGTTTCAAATGGGTCGAGGGAAGTGTCAAAGGCTGGTGATACATGGGCAAGGAAGGGGAGGCTTCGGCGATATGCATGAAAGATTTTTAGTTTGTAGTTAATTAAATTTTGTATTCTTTATTTTGCAATGTACTCAAGATTGTAATATTTATTTATTCTTTGATGTAAAGAACTTCTAACATTAATTCTGAGTTTGTACTAATGTTTTAATTTCGCTTGCAAAGATTGATTGTTATTGACTCTGAGTTGTTACCGATGTTGCATTCTTAGTTTTGTGAATTCCTATTGCGAACTATTGACAATGAATTATTGTATGTTAATATTTTTCCATGTGTTCAAGATTTATCTGCATTTATTGTGAATTAATGCATCTCATTACTGTTTATCGACGATTAGATTAGTTTAATTTGCTAGGGTTCTCACATCTTCCCCCTCTCTAGGAAAATTTCTACCCCGAAATTGAGATCTCACTTGAACAGGTTAGGGTAGACTTCGCATAGTTCTTCCTCGTTCTCCGATGTAGCTTCATTGACTGAGTGATTCTTCCAATGTACATTGCATGACCGGATCGTCCAGTTCCTTAGCTTCTAGTCTTCTGTAGCCAAGATCTTCACTGGGTGTTCCTCGTAGGTTAGATCATCTTGTAGTGGTACGTCGTGATTAGTTAAGTGATGTGAGGGCTCCCTGAGGCATTTTCTGAGCTGGGAAACATGGAATACATCATGAACCCTTGATAGCTGAATCGGTAATTCCAATTTATACGCTAGGGTGCCTTTACGCTCTAGAATTCGAAATGGTCCGACATACCGCGGACTTAGTTTTCCTTTTAATCCGAATCGGCGCACCCCATTGAAGAATCTAGGCCCTATATGTAATGTTTTGGTAATTATGACAACCATGTTGTTTGTACTAACTCAATTTGTCAAGGCATTAATAGGGTTATCATCGGACAAGGATGAAAGAGCGCTAAAGGACATCATCTAGCTCAAGGCAAAGGTATCTAGTCAATAGGATCTTTTCTTTACTGATTGGATTAGTAGAGTAGGAAACCGTACTATAAAAAGGGATCAAATGTCTAGTAGCTTGAAAGCCAAGGATGCCACATTGCTCAACCTTATTTGGTTTTAAAAAAAACTCGGTTCTGTTTGAAGTAGTCTGGCCTCAGTTTAATGTGTTTTTCCTTAAAGGCCGGACTAACCGACGCTATATGGCCGGACTGACCACATGTGCGGATCAACTCCTGATCGAGTTTTTCTAATACGTGTTTTCTCTGAGATTTTTTTCTTCTTGGTGACCAGCGGCATGAATGCGGATCGCCGCAACTCCGGATAATGCGCACGGTCAACATTTTCCAGAGAAGAGAATTTTTTGTTTTCGCTTGAAAATTTTGAGGCCACACTGACCGCCGACATATTGGCGGACTGGCCGCACATCCTGATATTCCAAGTGGTCAACTTTTTCCAGTAAGTGTTTTTCAATGGATTCGGTTTTTCTGTAGACCGATCTGACCGGCCAATCACCTGCGGTCTGACCGAGGTTACTATAACGGCTATTTTTCTCAATGCATTTAATGCATTGCGATTAGTGACTTTCGGCCAATTCTTGTGGCTTGGTCCGATTGGTCACTTACTTAAGGCTCGACCGCATTTGAGGTTTCATGCTCAGCGGCTAGTGCGATGGGTGGAGGCTATAAATACCTCACCCATGCAAAGACATTTGACCCTTGATGAACCTCACAACACACTCTTGAGCCCCTTTGCTTGTTCTTCCACTTATTGAGAGCATTGATTTCATCTTGCAAAGTTAGTTGAGGTTTCTCCCGAGTGCATTGATTCTAGCTTTGATCTTTGTGGCGCTTGAGCATCTTCAAGCGAAGAATACTTGATCTATTACTTTTGGAGATTGTCGTCTCCTAGACGGTTTGGCGGTGTGAGCCCGGTGATCTCTTCAAAGGAGATTGTGAATAGGCTCGGTGCAAGATTGTGAGTGGCTCAGTGTTCGTCATCTCCAGAGAGGAGCAAGAACAACCATTGGTGAAATTGAGGGAATGCTTAATTCGTGGAGCCGGCTTGATTGGTTCAAGCTTCCTCAACGTGGATTAGTGAAGACCGGCAAGTCTTTGATACCACAGGAAAAAGTCTTGGTCTTCATTGTGGTTATTTCGTTACTTTACATTTCCGCATTTAATTCTCTAGCATTTACTTGTGCTTGAATTTGCTTAGCTAGGATTGTTCATTATATTTGTCATTGGTTATATTTGTCCCTAGTAGCATAATTGTTCTATTTGTTTAATTGTGTTAGGAAGCCTTGTTAGAACAATCTTGTTTAAAATTCTAATTAAGTCAATTAATTTTTGAAATCTCCTATTCACCCCTCTTTAGTCGGTTATCCTTGATCCTACAAGTGGTATCAGAGCTTGGTCTCTCCATTGCTAGACTTAACCGTCTAGGAGAGAAAGGATGGCCAGTGAGAGATTGTCTATAGGCAAGGCTCCTTTGTTTGATGGCTCAAATTATTCTTATTGGAAAATTAGAATGTCAATTTTTTTAAAGGCCATGAATCCGAGCATATGGAAAATGGTAAATGAGGATTATGTTATGGCTCTTGATCTATCACACCCCACGGAACTTGAGACACGTAATGCTCATTTAGATGCTCAAGCAATGAATGCTCTTTTTGGTGCTTTGAACGCAGATGAGTTCACTAGAGTGAGCAATTTGGAAACCGCTCATGATATTTGGACTACCCTCTCGGAAATCCATGAGGGAACATCCACGGTCAAAGATGCCAAATTGCATAGTCTCCGGATCAAATATGAGACATGTATAATGTTGCCACATGAGGATATAAATGAAATGTATTCTCGCCTCAACAACATTGTAAATAAACTCAAAGGCCTAGGTACAACGCTAATTGATGTTGATATTGTGAGAAAAATGCTTAGGGCCTTGCCGGACAAGTATGAGACGTTGGTGATGTTTTTTCTCAACTCTCCCGAGTTGCCAAGAATGACGCCAACCGGGTTATTGGGCAATCTCATCACTAATGAGCTTTACAAGAAAGACAAGGAAGAACTCTTGGAGTCATCTTCCTCAAAGAAGAAGATTACTGCTTTCAAGGCAAAAGCGAAGTCAAGTGATGATGAGGATGAAGAAGAAGTCTCCGATGAGGAGTTTGCTCTCCTTGTGAGGAGAATGAAGAAATTCATGAGAAGACGCCCACATCGAAGCTACAACTTCAACAAGAGCAAGAAAGGCAATCATCAAATGACAACAAACGCTATAGCAATATTCGTTGCTATGGATGTGATGAGAAGGGGCACATCATCTCAAATTGCCCCAACAAGAAGGATGATAAGGGAAAATCATCAAAGAAGAAAGAATTCAATGGCAAGAAGAAGCTCTTCAAGAAGCTTCACAAAGATAGCAAAAATGAAGCCCATATTGGAGATTGGAATTCTAATGATGAATATTCAGATTCCGACTCCGATTCAAGTGATGAAGAGTTCTCCAAGAAAAGAGGACTTGTCGGCATCGCAATCAAGGAAGCTCCATCACTCTTCGGGTCTCCTACATGCCTAATGGCTAGAGGAGATAAGATGAACTACAAGACCGGTGGTAAACATTGGGTGCTTGATAGTGGATGCACTCAACATATGACCGGTGATAGGAAAATATTCACCACATTCGAGAATGGAAAAGGAAGTGACAAGATCACATTCGGAGATAATAGCAAAGGAAAGGTAATAGGATTGGGTAAAATCGCTATCTCAAATGACCTTTCTATTTCAAATGTATCTTTAGTAGAATCACTAAATTTCAACTTATTATCTGTAGCTCAAACATGTGATCTTGGACTAATTTGCTCATTCTCTAAAGATGGTGTTACAATTTCGAATGAAAATGATAACTCTTTAATCTTTAAAGGATTTAGATTTGGAAATCTTTATTTGGTTGATTTTACTTCAAATGATTCATGCTATAAAACTTGTTTGATTGCAAAAACTTCTTTGGGTTGGCTTTAACATAGAAGGTTAGCTCATATTGAAATGATTCAACTCAAAAAGCTTTTCAAACATGATTTAGTTACTGGCTTAAAAGATGTGAAGTTTGAGAAAAATTGACTTTGTAGTGCATGTCAAGTCGGAAAGCAAGTCGCTAATCAGGGGTAATAGCTATTGTTTAGTCATTGTGGATGATTATTCTAGATATACAGGGTATTCTTCCTAAATGATAAAAGTGAAACCTCCGAAATTTTCAAAAGTTTTGCAAAAAGGGCTCAAAATGAATTTGATTTCACTATTAAGAAAATCCGTAGTGACAATGGTTCCGAGTTCAAAAATACTAAAGTTGAAGACTTTTGCGATGAACTTGGAATAAAGTACGAACTTTCCACAACCTACACTCCGGAGCAAAATGGAGTTGTAGAAAGGAAAAATCGCACATTAATTGAAATGGCAAGGACAATGCTTGATGAATATAATACTTCCGACAAATTTTGGGCAGAAGCAATTAATACCACTTGTCATGCCATTAATCGTCTTTATTTGCATTGTCTTTTCAAAAAGACCTCTTATGAACTTCTTATTGGAAGAAAACCGAACATCTCTTATTTCCGTGTTTTTTGTTGCAAGTGTTATATTTTGAAAAACGGTGTTCGGCGCTCAAAATTTGATAGTAGATGCGATGTTGGCTTTTTGCTTCGATACTCATCAAATAGTAAAGCTTATCGTGTCTTCAACCAAAACAATGGTTTAGTTGAAGAGAAATATGATGGTCAATTTGATGAGACTAATGGCTCTCAAGAAGAGCAAGAAAACTTGGATGATATAGGTGACGGAGGCTTGAGACAAGCAATGGAGAATATGACTCTAGGATATATCAAGCCAAAAGAAGACAAAGATGATCCATCCTCCTCTATTCAAGTTGAACCTTCTACTTCCGTTACGCCAAGTCAAAATCAAGTTAAAGAAGTTGAAGATGGACAAGCACCAGTCACTCATCCAAAGATTCACAATGCCATTGCAAAAGATCACCCCATTGATCAAAATTTGGGTGACGTTGGTAAGGGTGTTCAAACTCGATCCCGTCTTGTTTCATTTTGTGAACATTACTCGTTTGCTTCTTCCATTGAGCCAATGTTTGTTGAAGAAGCTCTAGATGATCCAGATTGGGTAAATGCTATGCATGAAGAGTCGAATAATTTTATTCGCAACGATATTTGGACGCTTGTTGAAAGACCCAAGGGTCACAATGTGATTGGCACAAAATGGGTATTTAGGAATAAACAAGATGAAAATGGAGTTGTGGTAAGAAACAAGGTAAGGTTGGTAGCTCAAGGGTATACTCAAGTTGAAGGTTTGGATTTTCGTGAAACTTTTGCACTTGTAGCTAGATTAGAAGTTATTCGTAATTTGCTTGTATTTGTATCATGTTTTGAAATAAAGCTTTTTCAAATGGATGTAAAAAGTGCTTTTCTAAATGGCAAAATTTTCGAACTTGTTTATGATGAGCAACCTCCCGGTTTTGAGGACCCTAAAAATCCCAACCATGTTTATAAACTTTCAAAGGCTCTCTATGGTCTCAAACAAGCTCCTAGAGCTTGGTATGAACGACTTAGAGATTTCCTTGTTTCAAAAGGGTTCAAAACTGGGAAAGTCGAAGCCTCCAAGTGTCTGTAGCAGCTTCCACAGCTCTGCGGCAAGTCCTTCGTTGCAATCTCCCAAGGTCTGAAGGTAAGGCATCTGTCAAGATGGACAAGAGGCAGGAACCAAGTTAAAACCAGTGGGGAGAGGGAAAATTTTAGCAATAGATGAGTCAAGAGAGATATGAGAGGAGTTAAGCAATTCATTTAGCCTTGTAAGTTAAATAGTCTTTAGAAAATAATTTGGACTCTCTACGATGGCCGATCTAAGGGTATGACCTACAGTCAGTATGGCTCTGATACCACCTCTGTCGGGACCCAAAATTACAATTCTGGACCCTCTGTGTTTCATGCACTAGTCCAGGACCACGCTAGTGCACACAGTACCAACAAAGATGAGTATCGATCCACACAAGCGAATAATAACATAAACGAATAGTTTGAATAATAAATAATGGTTTGACCCTATGGTCGAGTTTACAATTATTAAGCCACGCAGGGCTGACAGAGAAATAAGCGGCGAAACAAAAAGCGGCGGTGTCCCATCGATTCACCACAGGCAACCGACTGTGATCAAGACCCCACGATCAGGCACCTTCGATAAACTCCTCCTCGAATGCTGGTGAAGACTCCTCCTCTTCTGCTTGATTTATTTTAAAGCAAGCGTGAGTACACACCGTACTCGCAAGTCACACCACAGAAATGCAATTATACATGCAAGCTTATTACAAGGGGATGGCATTTTGTGGTTCTTTTGCAGAAATGCAACATTTGTAGTTGAATACAAATAATAGATTGAAAGCGAGTAAAACAAATAGACAATAATAATTTAACAATTGGATTTCACAAAGACACACACAGCCTAAACAGATTATTCACATAGCCATATGATTTAGATCACACACTCCTTCCCACACAGCTTTTTAAAGATCTACCCTCGTGTGAAATCCCGAGCATTGTCCATGACATGACGCGCTATTCAATAGATTGTTTACACTCTGCGAGTTTGTACACTTTACCCACAAGATACAACCAGTGTTGCAAGCACAAATCGTAACAAAGCATTTGAAACTTCATCTTAACATAGATGCTCCCGATGTGCTTCGTCATACCAAACCATACACAAGTATGGTACAACACACACCGTTGGACGAGGAAGCGGCGAACCGTCCATGATGCGACTACATGGTAGCACACACCTCCATCCTATTCACATAGCCTAACCTACCACTTGAGCAACCAATGCCAAGAATTCAGTATCTTACTATGCTAGGCCCGTCCCTGCAGGCATGTGGTCGTATTTGAGGCTCGATTCAATGGCGCACAAAGTTCGGTCCTTAAGTGACCGAGGCAAGACTTCCATTGTTCTAACTAAGGCACACAGATTAATTTGACACACAGGTTCATATTCCCATATCACATAGCCACCATGTCACACAGTTCCTTCCACTTGCCTCAGTCTATACCTTTTTCCCACCCAGTTGATTTAAGTGCAACACATGCCACAAAGACACATAGTGCACACAGATTATTACAAAGTTACATAGTCACTTAGTCAAGTTAATAATTGCACTTTACATGAATAGGTGATTCGTGGCATGAGGCAAACATTGATGGATTATGGAATTAAAATTGATAAAATGCCTCTTTTGTGTTATAATGATAGCGCAGTGAAAATAGTCATCAATCCTGTCCAACATTCAAGAACCAAGTATATAGATATCTGCCACCATTTCTTGAGAGATCATGTAAGCCATGGTAATATTGTGATTAGCCACATAAGAACCGATGACCAATTAGCGGACATTTTCACCAAGCCTCTTGATGAAAGCCGCTTTTGCAAGCTGAGGAATGAATTAAATGTCATAGATCTTTCTAATGTCATTTGATGATAGTATCTTTTGAAATCTTATTGGATTTGTATTTCTCCTATGCTTTTTATTGATTCTTGAATGAAGATGGGAATCACATTTAGGGGGAGTGTTATACAATCACCATATATACCACATCTCTATTTGTGCACATATTGACAATCATGCTAGAACGTCTCTTCAAAAACAACTCATTTGGTCAAATGTCAAATTTTGGATTTTAACAACCAAAACTCTTGAAAATTAAGCTATTCCTATGATACATTATATTTCAAAGGTTTTTGGTTGAAAATATCTCAAAAATTATCTATTTTAAATGAAAAGTCAAGTTTTGCCCAAAACTAGTTTCTCATGTATCTTGTCTTTGACAAAAAACGGATTTTCATCCAAAATCTATTTCAAAAGGAATTTGATAGTGCTCCCAAAAGGAAAAAATCTAAAGATGGTTATTCATGACATTTTTCGTATTAATGAGCTTTTCAAACTCCCAACCAAATCAAAGTTATTTAAGTTTGAATCTCACCAAAAAGTATCCCAAAACCCGAAAATGTCAAAGTCACCATTCTAGCATATGATGAGTATTGCTATTTGGACAATATTTCCTCACATATATTGTCTCAAAATAGTATTTCATACTCATACATCTCTTCACAAGTGAAAATTTCCATGGTTTGGTTCTCTTGTTTCTTCCAAAACCATATCCTTCAAAATTGCTCTAATTCATTAAAAAAACCTATGTTCAAAACTCTCTCTTTGATCTAATCTCATTGAAAATTGCTCCAAGATGATTTTATGTTGTGTGCTAAATCTGTGGAGCAAGGACAACAAAAAATTTTAGCTTTATCTTCTCATTGCGGCCAACCCGACGCTTTTCGTCCGGTCAACCCGCAGTGACATCCACGGTCTAACCGCTCTCATCACGTTGGTCTGACCGTGCCTGGGCATTTAAGACAGTTCCATCTACTGCAGTTATTTCTTCTTTACTCCGTCGACAGATTCACTTTTCACCGTTTCACTTTCACCCTTTCTCTCTCTCTTATCGGTTCCTCTTCTCCTGAAGCAATCGACGGCACCCACGCCGCCATTTTCTCCACCGCCGCTGGCCACCCTCTTCTCCACCGTCGGTGGTGCTCCTCTTCTCCGTCGGCTCGTCGCCCTCATCCAAGCAGCAGGCCGCCCCCTTCTCACCTCTTGTTGCAGAGTTTCACCCTCGGTTGAAGGGACTGGGCATTGGTGTGGCTGCTGGATTTACACCCGGCCTTAAGGGACTCCATTTTTTATCCTCGCGCTGCTGGATTGCTCTCCTTCCGTCGCCGCCTCCAACCCGATTTGAAGGTCTTCTTCCATCTTGTGCTTTCTTTTCAGATCTAGTTCAATCTCGGCTCATGCCTTTCATATCTAGTGTACACATTGTTATCCTGTATCAATGTACGTTGTTGCTTGCTCCGTTGAGTCACTTTCGATTGATTGGATGATCTATTAAGGTATTTCTGTCGAGCCCGATCGCGGACGGTACAAGCCGCCATCAATCATTGTCTTGATCCGACCGCATGTATATCACGGTCTGACTGGCCTTGCCAGAAAACACCCAGTTGATTCCATTCTCAATCTTTGATTACTCATTTGGGTCTTGCTTCCTCTCTAGACTTCATGGCAAGGACAAAGCGTGCTGATGATTCCGGGGCTTCCTCTTCCCGTCCAGCCCGGAAGGCCACTCGTCATCCTCCTGTCAAGGACAGCTGCTCCGACAGTATTGCAGCGGAGAATTCACCCTCTTTGTCCTCCGTGCCGAGTGCCAGTGATCATATGGATGAGGATTACTAGGAAGATGACGCTGCACCTCAATTTCCTCCAGAACCTCATGTTGATCTTCGATCCATCAGAAATGAGAACTTCATGAGACTCCGTCAAGTCAATCAGTTCCCCAAGCCCAGAACAGCTATTGATCCGAGGTTTCATACTCAATTCCAAGAAGACACTTATAATCATGTCATTCTCCACAAGTTGTTTGCAAATCAGAAGTATATTGTGTGGAGCTATCTAAATGAGCAAACAAGATATTCTGGCTTGTACTCTCGCTTTCAAGCGGCTGGCTTGGATGGACTAGTGAGTGTAAAGTGCAACTACAATGAGGAAGTCATTTGTCAGTTCTATGCCACTGTTCACATTCCTCCCAACTTCAGCACACTCACTTGGATGACTGGCTCCACATGCTACTCGGCCACCGAGCGCCAATTTGAGGATGCTCTCAATCTGCCAGCCCGAGATTATGTGAAGATTCATTTTGAGTCAGCTCTTGAGACTCCGCATGAGACTCGGTTTCTGATCGTAATTATCTTTGGAGCTGTCCCTGGAAAAGTAGCTGGTCTCCTACCTCTTCCTAGCGTCATTAACAGGATTATACGAGCTACTATATTGCCCAGGACCGGCAACAATGACGCTATTAGAGGACATGCTTGGAATGTCATTGACTCTGTAATGCATAGCAAGAAATTTGACATTATGCATCTCATTCTCACCGAGTTGGCTGCATGCACAGGTGATTTAGGGAAAAGGATCTATTATGCTTCCTATATCATGCAGCTCATCATCGAACGATGATTTCAATGGTCCTACTCCTTGCATTCACAAGCAATACAAGCTGAAGGTGATCACGGAGAGGACTTGAGAATAGGCCTTTGAAAGGCACCTTCCCAAAGGATCACGTGCTCTAGATCACCCTCATGTACCTCCTTGACTCCTCGATGGCGGATGTAACATCCTATTTTCTGGGCTTTTTGAAAATTTTGAAAACTTTAAAAATTAACCATTTGGTTTTATTAATTCGCTAAAGCTTAATTTGTAATTTAGAATTTTAAAACAGTTTAATTTAAATTAATTAAAACTTGAACTAATTGAAGTTCGTTTAGTTGAGTTTCGTTGGATTTTAAAGTTGGTTTTTCCTTTTGCCTTATGTTAAAAATAATTAATTGCAAAAATTAAAAGCAATAGTTAAGCTGAAAATATTTTTAGTAAGTTTTAAATAATTCAAGGGATTCCTGTGAATTTTCCTAGAATTTTTGGACGGCTTAAGCTATTTTCTAAAAATGCTTTTCTATTTTTGGTATTTTCTAAATTCGAAATCCTATTTAAATCTCCCCAAACCTCTTGGGCGAATCCTTGACCCATTTCTATTTTGCCCAAGACCCACCTCATGCGCCAAGTAGTGCATAATGTCCCCTCGATCGGACGCCGTCCGATCTGGATCGGACGGCTTGCATCCACCGCGCCATCCCCGTTCTCTCCTCTCTCTCGCTGACCGGTGGGCCCACCTTGTCAGTCGCCCCGGTCGTCTTCAACCTCCAGCAATCTCGCCACCCGCCTCACCGTGAATCCCGCCGGCTCCCGCCGCTTCCTCGCCATGCCCTAGCAGCCTACCCCGTCCCGTGCGCCCCGCTTTCCCCTCTTCTCCGTGCGGTCAAGCCGGACCCTGCACACTCGCCATTAATGGCCGACACAACCTCCGCGATGTCCTCCTCCCTCAGCCCTCCCTGCACCTATTTAAGGAGCGCACCGGGAGCGCCTTGAGCTCCTCCCCCAACTCACTCTCCCTCTCTCACCGTCTTTTCGCCGTATTCCAGCCGTGAAGCTCTCCGCCGCATTCGCCGCCGCCGTCGAGCCTCCTCCGGCGCCGTCGACCTCTCCTCCAGCATTGCTAAAGCGAGGGCTTCCCCGTGCGCACCTCCCCATCCCCGGAGCCCTACCGGAGCACCGCCGCCACATTCAACCGCCGCCTTCCTCGCTCGCCGCTGGTCTTCCCGTGCCACTGCATCCTCAAAACTGTGAGCACTGTGTTCGCCTCGCCGAGATCTAGCCGCCGGTGCCCTCGCCGCCGGCCATCTCCCAGCCAATCGCTGGTGACCATCGGGCCGAGTGCGTCGCCGCTCAGTGCTGAGGTGGCACTGCCACCGTGGCGCCACATCAGCCCTCCGCTGACGTGTCAGCCCCGTCAAGCCCAGTCAGCAGCCCGCGTGGCATTAAATCAATTTTCCTTTAGGAAAATAATTTGGAAAATCAGGAAAATCTCCAATTCTATCATTTCATGTGTTTTTCCCACTTCCTTTGGCCATAAGTTCCTCATTCGAACTCCGATTCGAGTGATTCAAATTTCTAAATTCCTATAAATTCATTATATTCCTATTAGTATTTATTTGAATTTTATTTGAAGTTGTTTTATTTATTTAGCTTTGTTCGCACGTATAGATATCGGTGTTTCGGACGAATTTGTAGACCCGACGACCGAAGCACCTCTACTCTTCAACGAAGGCAAGTCGTAGACCTTTGATCATATTGAACCCATCTTTATAAAAGTACATTGTTTGATATAAACATGCATTGCTAATTTTATAATAAATGGTTTCGGGAATTAGTTAAATACCTAATTGCCATTATGCCTCCTTGATAAATTGTGAATGACATGTATCCTTGAATGACATAAATCCTTGGACACCTTAGGATGGTTAATTATTAGTTGGACATTATTGAAATACCAACATGGGTACCGTTTTATGCTTAGCCAATGCTTTTGTTATGCGATAGACTCACATCACATACTCAAGAATGATTGAACTTGACTAAAGGAATTATGCAACCGTGGCGGAGCCACTATTGATAAAAGATGTTGTGCCATGGCAAGGGTTGTCATTTGGCCGGGTTGAACGAAATTGATTTATGCTCGGACGAGTGGGCGGTGGAAAAGGTGGGTGCGTAAGCATATTTGGAATGCAAAAACGTCTCATCTGAGCAACCAACTAAGGACTTAACCTTGAACCATTGATCTGGGCCTTAATCGTACAACCACATGTCTAGACTGGGATAGACCTGGTCGACTAATTAGAAATGTTTTGGTTCGGTTTTGTCAAGAGTTGATAAGCGGCGCAAGAGGGGGCCCAGAATGGCGAAACCTCAGCGGGCAGATCCGAGTCAAAATAGAGCTTTGTAAAAGCCTTGTCACGTACTCTAGACTGCTTACCTAAGGTAGTGAGCAGTGACATAGATATATGCCGAACAAACTAGAGAAATTCGTGTCTTGTGGGTCAAGCTGTACAACCTCTGTAGAGTGTAAAACTATTCGAATAGTCATGTCCCCGGTTATGGACATGCTTGGTGATTTCACGCAAGGGGTAGATCTTTTATCGAAAATGTTTGAATGGGTTGGTCGAATCTTGTAGCTGGTTGATGGTTGGGAAGTGAACATGATGTTCACTAGTTGTTTCAAAGAAAATTGATTACTTATGTATTAATCCTTTAAATTGTGCTTTGCAATCTACTTCTTCAGTATTCTTCGTCAATATTGCTTTCTGCAAAATAGCCATAAAGCTATCCTTGTCAAACCCTGGCATAAATATTACTTGCATACATTTCTCTGTGACTTGCTGAGTATATTCAAAGTACTCACGGCTTTATGCCCCCCGGTTAATTAGTCGCTGAAGAAGAACCTGGAAGCACCGAGTTCTACGAGGAAGACTACTTTGAAGACTATGCGAATTAGAACGCGTCCTCCACTCGATTGCCTGTGGGTATATTGGGTGATCTCCACCAGATGTTTGGTTTTCGCTGCAAGCTGTCTTTTGTTGCTAAGCCCTGCGTGGCGAACGTTGTAAGACTTGACCATAAGGTCCTTTTGCTAAATAATATTAATTTGTCTGCTTCATCTATAGTTTGGTTGTGTGGATTTGATTACACCAATGTTGCAACTGTGTGAGCTAACTATTGATCATGGGACTAGTTCAGAATACACAGAGGGTCCTGAGGTTGCATACCCCGGGGGTCCCGACAGTAGGGTGGACTTGATCCACTTTTGATGGAGACTTTACATTCTGGTATCACCACTATTGTCTCCCGCTTAGACGCTGTGGATCGTCGCATGGAGATACTCGACCATCGCATGGACACCATTGATCGCCATTATCAGGCCTTGGAGACTCGCCAAACTGCCATAGATGCCTCCAACATAGTTGTGCTTCAACGCTTAGATCAGTTGACTAGTTGGGTGGCCGAGATGCGAGCGATTCGAGGCGATTTTGACTAACATTGCCGATGTCAACACTCGTGTGTCTTCGATTGAGCAGTCTGTTACTTATTCTCGACGCCGACATGTTGATCCTTCTCCTGCCACTCTTTCCTCTTCAGCTGACGCTCCTCCTCCTCCTCCTTCCTCTTAGTTTTTGGTACTTGATACCAAAGGGGGAGAAGACTAAGACTTATCTATTATCTATTAGCTTATCTATTATCTATTAGCTTTTATGCTTATTGGACTATGTGTAATAGCTACTATGTTATGTGGACTCTGTGTGTAATAGGATAGAGGATAAGCTTGTGATGCTCGTCTGTTATATATTTGAGCTTATTGAACCTTTGTATCTTTTGTCTTGTGAATGTTATTATGTGATCTTAATATTTGTCGCTTTTGTGAGCTTGGATGAATGCACGAATCTTATTGATTATATTATTGATCCATTGATTATATTGTTGCTCTCTCAGTGCAAAAATTACAAGAGAAACTCTGTCAATTTTTTTCTAAAATATGCATACTTCTCTCATGTAAATCATTGCATATAGTCAAGGGGAGTTTTCTCTCACATTTGATGGCTTAGCTAGCATAGTGCTCATTTTATATCTCTCATTATGCTTCATGTCACATGCTATCTAATTCATGCCCTAGAATATACATCTTGCCTAGTGCTACTTGTATATTCAAATCATTTTATTAAATCTCCTTAGTGAGGTTGTCATCAATTACCAAAAAAGGGGAGATTGAAGAATATAGGCCCTATGTGTAATGTTTTGGTAATTATGACAACCATGTGGTTTGTACTAACTCGATTTGTCAAGGCATTAATAGGGTTATCATCGGACAAGGATGAAAGAGAGCTAAAGGACATCATCTAGCTCAAGGCAAAGATATCTAGTCAATAGGATCTTTTCTTTACCGGTCTAGGAGAATGAAGAGTAAAAGACCGGATTAGTAGAATAGGAAACCGTACTATAAAGAGGGATCAAATGTCTAGTAGCTTGAAAGCCAAGGATGCCACATTGCTCAACCTTATTTGGTTTTAAAATAACTCGGTTCCGTTTGAAGTGGTCTGGCCTCAGTTTAATGTGTTTTTCCTTAAAGGCCGGACTGACCGACGCTATATTGCCGGACTAACCGCATGTGCGGATCAACTCCACGGTCAGGTTTTTCTAGTACGTGTTTTTCTCTAAGATTTTTTTCTTGCGGACCGACCGACGGCATGAATGCGGACTGACCACAACTCCGGATAATGCGCACGGTCAACATTTTCCAGAGAAGAGAATTTTTGGTTTTTGCTTGAAAATTTTGAGGCCGGACTGACCGCCGGCATATTGGCGGACTGACCGCACATCCGGATATTCCAAGCAGTCAACTTTTTCCAGTAAGTGTTTTTCAATGGATTCGGTTTTTCTGTAGACCGATCTGACCGGCCAATCACCTACGGTCTGACCGGGGTTACTGTAATGGCTATTTTTCTCAGTGCATTTAATGCATTGCAGTGTGTGACTTTCGACCGTTACTGTAGCCCGGTCTGACTGGTCACTTACTTGCGGTCTGACCGCATTTGAGGGTTTCATGCTCCAACGGCTAGTGCAGTGGGTGGAGGCTATAAATACCTCACCCACTGCAGCATTTGACCCTTGATGAACCTCACAACACACTCTTGAGCCCCTTTGCTTGTTCTTCCACTTATTGAGAGCATTGATTTCATCTTGCAAAGTTAGTTGAGGTTTCTCCCGAGTGCATTGATTCTAGCTTTGATCTTTGTGGCGCTTGAGCATCTTCAAGCGAAGAATACTTGATCTATTACTTTTGGAGATTGTCGTCTCCTAGACGGTTTGGCGGTGTGAGCCCGGTGATCTCTTCAAAGGAGATTGTGAATAGGCTCGGTGCAAGATTGTGAGTGGCTCAGTGTTCGTCATCTCCAGAGAGGAGCAAGAACAACCATTGGTGAAATTGAGGGAATGCTTAATTCGTGGAGCCGGCTTGATTGGTTCAAGCTTCCTCAACGTGGATTAGTGAAGACCGGCAAGTCTTTGATACCACAGGAAAAAGTCTTGGTCTTCATTGTGGTTATTTCGTTACTTTACATTTCTGCATTTAATTCTCTAGCATTTACTTGTGCTTGAATTTGCTTAGCTAGGATTGTTCATTATATTTGTCCCTAGTAGCATAATTGTTCTATTTGTTTAATTGTGCTAGGAAGCCTTGTTAGAACAATCTTGTTTAAAATTCTAATTAAGTCAATTAATTTTAGAAACCTCTTATTCACCCCCCCTCTAGTCGGTTATCCTTGATCCTACACCCGTGCATAGGTGATACCTTTAAATACACATAATTCCCAACTTTGAATTCTAAGTCTCTTCTATGTTTATCTACGTAGCTCTTTTGCCTACTCCGAACAATTTTGAGATGTTCTTGGATTAACTGGATTTTCTCGTCGTTTTCCCGTACAAGTTCAAGGCCCAATAACGGTCTTTCTCCGACTTTGTACCAACAATTGGGCGATCTACATTTTCTGTCGTAGAGAGTTTCGTACAGAGCCATTTGTATACAAGCTTGGTAGTTATTATTGTATGTGAACTCTGCCGAGGCTAAGTGTTTTCCCCATGAGTCTCCGAAATTCAGTACACAGACTTGTAGCATGTCCTCTAGGATCTGATTTACTCTTTTAGTCTGGCCATCAATTTGTGGGTGATAGGCTGTGCTGAAATTGAGTTTGGTGCCCAAGGTAGTATGTAAGCTTTTCCAAAAACCAGAAGTAAACACTGATCCTCTATCGGACGTGATGATCTTTGGTACTCCGTGTAGTGTGACTATTATTTCTACATAGAGTTCCGCAAGTTTATTAATCGAGTATTTTTTGTTGGTGGCAATGAAGTGGGCTGACTTGGTAAGGCGGTCCACGATAACCCAAATCACATCTTTCTTTTTGACCGTTAGGGGAAGGCCTGTTATGAAATCCATACATATATCTTCCCATTTCCATTCAGGTATTTCTAAGGGCGTTAGCAATCCTGCTGGGCGTTGATGCTCAGCTTTAACCTTCTGACAGGTGTCACACTGGCTCACGTATTTTGCTATTTCTCTCTTCATTTTTGTCCACCAAAAGTTTTCCCTTAAGTCTCTATATATTTTTGTGCTACCCGGATGTATGGAGTACTGAGTATCGTGGGCTTCACATAATATGGTCTCTTTAATTTGAGTGTGGACGGGAACTAAATCCTTGCTTGTCACCATAAGACTCCGGAATCATCGATGTTGAATTCCGAGGGTTGACCTGATTTAATCCTTTGTATTTCTTCTGTGATGAAGGGATCTGAGAGTTGTTGCTCTTGTATTTGGTCACGGAGAGTAGGATGGAATATCATGGCTGCAATTGTAGCTTCTGAGGTGGTAGTCTTCACTTGTATCCTCATTTTGGCCAAGGCTTGAATTAGGTCAAATACGTGGCTTTCAGTTGAAAGGTGATTGCATTGGGATTTTCCGCTAAGGGCATTGTCTACCACATTGGTCTTTACTGGGTGGTAATTTATGGTTAGATCGTAATATTTGATTAATTCTAACCATCTTCTTTTCCTCATATTTTGTTCTTTCTAAGTAAAGATATATTTGAGATTTTTGTGGTCGCTGTACAATGTACACTTCGATCCATAGATATAGTGTCTCCAGATTTTCAGGGCAAACACTACGGCTCCTAATTCAAGATCATGAATTGGATATTTCATCTCGTGGGGCCTCAATTGTCTCGAAGCATATGCGATGACTTTCTCATCCTACATCAACAAACATCCTAGTCCATATTTTGAGGCATCGTAATATACTACGTAATCAATTTCGTCTTTAGGTAGGGATAGGATCGGTGCAGCGGTTAAGCGTTGCTTTAATTCGTGGAAGCTCTTCTCACATACTTCCGTCCATATATACTTCTCATATTTCTTTAGGAGTTTTGTGAGAGGTGAGGTGATTTGAGAAAATCCTTTTATGAACCTCTGATAGTATCCCGCGAATCCCAGGAAACTCCGAATTCCTGTAGTATTCATTGGACACTTCCATGAGGTGACAGTTTCAATTTTGGAAGGGTCTACTTCTATTCCTCTCCCATATATAATATGTCCAAGAAATGCCACTTGGTCCAGCCAAAATTCACATGGCAGGTGCATTGGTCATTCCGAAAGGGACTACGGTGTACTCATGATGCCCATACCGAGAGACAAAGATCGTCTTATCAATGTCACTACGGTTGACTTTGATCTGATGGTATTCGGATCTTAACTCAATCTTCGAAAATACCAATGCTCCTTTCGATTGGTCAAAGAGGTGATCTATTCTGGGCAATGGGCATTTGTTCTTTATGGTAACATTATTCAGCTCCTGGTAATCCGTGCATAACCTTATTCCTCCGTCTTTCTTCTTAGCGAACAATACGGGGGCTCCCCAAGGTGGCGTACTTTCCCTAATGAAACCCTTGGCTTCAAGTTTGTCCAATTGCTTTTTTTAGTTCTACTAATTCCTTTGCATTCATTCTGTAGGGTCTTTTGGAAATTGGCGTTATTCCCAGAATTAAGTTGATAACAAATTCTACTTCTCTATCTGGGGGCATACCTAGTAGCTCTTCAGGGAATACATCTAGAAAATCTTTTACTACTTGTATGTCATTTACTTCCTTTGCTAGAAGGTTGCCCAGGCTAAGGTCAGATGGTTTCTGTCGGGTTCTGATTCCGAGATATTGCAGTCAGGTTCCGTCGGGCTTTCTGATTGAGGCTTGCTTAGATTCGCAATCTATGTTTACCCTATGGGCGGATAACTAATCCATACCCAGAATTACTTCTAGGCCACTTAAATCGATTGCAAAAAGGTCAGCTAGGAACTTAGCATTATGAATTATGATGGCCTGCTGCTTTTAAATTGATGTTACTTCTATCGTTCCGGCAGGTGTGCTAACCCCTATAGATTTTTCTAGTGGTTCTGTTGTTAGATGATGTTCTGCTAGGAACTTACGGGATATAAATGAGTGAGTCGCTCTAGGGTCAAACAAAACAGTACCAATGGAGGGTGGAATCAACAGCTTACCCGTGATTACATCAGTAGCTTCTCCAATTTGTTCTGTGGTCACGTGGGTCAGGCGTGCCGGTCTGTCTCTTCCAGCTCCTCCCGTGACGGGTTGGTTGCCTCTGGGCTGGTTCAGGCGGTTGATCCGTTGTGGTGCTGGGGTAGGTAGTCTTAGCACATGCGATGGTTGCGGTGGGGTTCCAGATGTCCTCTGTAGGTGGGGGCATTCGGTCTTACGATGTCCCGACTTTCCACAATGGAAACATGCATCGGTGCCTCTTAGGCAATCTTTCGTCAAGTGATTTTCTCCATATTCCGCACATCTCAGTGCTTTGGCCACCGGGTGCTGTTGGGCTATGGGTCTCTGGAAAGATGGATTAAAGGATCGCGGCCTAGGTGGTCCATATCGGGGTGGTGGTTGTTGTTGTATGTGGGGACGAGACCTTTGAGTAGATGGTGGATGGTGGTTTGTTTTGGCTTTCTTCCTCCGCTCTTCGGTTAGGTTGGAGTGCTCATTTTCTAGTATAATGGCTCTATTGACCAAGTCCTGGAATTCGGCAATTTTGTGGATGGATAGGAGCATTTTAAGATAATGGTGTATTCCATCCATGATTTTTTTCTATCTTCTTTTCTTCTGTGTCTATGTCAGCTAGAGCATAGCGGGAAAGTTCGTTGAATTGGCTGAGATATTCTATCATTTTTTTCCTCCCTGGGTTAAGACTCTAAACTCCCGCTTCTTCGGTTCCATTCTTCTCGTGGGCACATGGGTTTATGTGAAACGCTATTAGAATTCGGCCCAAGTAATTGGTTGCTCACTGAAACGGTTGTGGTTGTAATTGAACCACCAAGTAGCTGTCAGCCCGGTCAGCTGGTGTGATGCATACCACACTTTCTCTTTATCTAAGCATCCTACGATGTCCAGTTTCTTCTCTGTCTCCACTAGTCAGTCGCTTGTGTCCAGTGGGTCGGCTGCTTTGGCAAAAGTGGGAGGGCGAGTCTGGAAAAAATCCCCCAAACTAATCCCGCGGGCTGGCTGTGAGGTGGTAGGCGCAACTCGAGTCAACAGAGCTTCCATAAAGCAGTTTTGATTCTCCTGGGCTTCTTTTCTGGAGTTCTCTAGGTATCTGATTACATCTGCCATTACTCCTAATGGATCTGTTGCTCATTGAGTTCTTTGGGTGGTCAAGCTCGTATTGTAGTAGTTCGATTGGTCGGTCTTTGTCCTTGCGATCTCTTGGTGGGTTTTCTATTGATTGGTCCTACGGCAGCAGTCCTAGTCTTAGTCCCAATCCTCGTTCTTCGTTTCCTTATCCTTCTATCCTGTGGGGGAGGTGTTAAGAAAGGGTTTGCATTAGCCGTTGTACTTGGAGTATTTTATTTTGATGAGTCTTTTATGTTGGTTATACTAATTTCTTTCTTTATCAGCAGTAGTTTGTAGTAGGAAAGATGGTATCATATTTATCTGGTACAAGTTAACCCGAGGTGAGTTGTGTTAATCCATACACAGTGAGCAAATAACACCAAGAAACAATGAGAGGTAAAAAGATCCAAATCCTATAATAATTGAGTCTTTCGTGCTCTGTCACGCTCGAGATCCCGTTCTCGAGACCGCCCAAATCCTTAGGTTTGGGACTGCTCAGAGCTTGCATCTGAGTGTAAACCTACACTACCCTGGATCCACGTGGCCAGGTACGCTCGAGAGATGGCCCGAGTTCACCCAAACCACGTGTTTGGGACCGCTCAGGGCTCATTCCTAAGTATGCCCAGGACTTTACTCCTGGGTACGCCAGAGCTACACGCTCAGAGTGCCATGAACCAATCGTTCGAGAAATCTGATATGTAGAAATGAGGTAAGTCACATTCTTTTACGCCGTCAGCCTTTATCTGTTTTGTTTAATTACTCTTGCTTTCTTTTTGAAAATGCTGATGGGTCATTTTGGTTATTCAGATGTAAGAAGTTCTTATGGATATGGTCCATGCTCATCCAACAAGTGGAAAAGTGGGTCCATGCCAGAATTCTACTCCATGCCTCTAGTCTAGTCACTATGATCTATAATCTTACACGGATAACCAATCGCCTACAATTTTAGGCAATCTATCCTAGGTCGAGCTGCTAACCTGAGAGGTTACTAGCACATAATGACAACACAAATCCTATGGTCAAAGCACATGTTTCCCCTGCACTCTCTCGGACGGAAGACTAAACCTAGACATCCTACGAAAGAGATGGTTCTATGTTAGTAATGGCGTCACTTTAAGAAAGGTAAGCTTTTTAACATAATACTTTTGAGACGAGACTGGAATAGAAATTGATATGGATGCAAGGATTAATAAAGTACTTAGTTCCATATAGCAAGCGAGAAAAACAAACTTAAGTTTTGCAACAGTTTTTATTTTATTAGCGTGGCCCTAACCGATTGCTCTAATACAAGCGACGGCGCCCCGTGTCATTACTCCGAGGGTAATCACACTTAGGCATACATATTACTACTCATCTACCCGGTAGGACACCGCTCTAACGAATAGTAAGTCTTACCAGAGTTAACGCAGCAGAACAATAAGATAGAAACTGCACTTTATTACAGCTTTGAACCACGTAAGGCTATGGTCTTTAATACAATTATTTAATTACAACGGGAAACAAATTCCCCTCGCTTGCCTGCCTTGATCCACCAGTCGCCTACTCGTCCCACTCGCCGAATAGGGTGTCCCCCTCGCCCTGCTCCTCGTAGTAAGCGCTGTCGCCTCCTGTAGTCTCCTCAGTACCTGCGTATCCTTCATCCCACTCAGGATAGTTCCTGGTCGGACTAGGATCTAACAAAGGAGAATAATAGCAAGAATAAATACTAATGTACTCAGCAAGCATTAATAGCAAAGATGCATTGTATGACTCATCTCTATTCGTAATCACATTTTCTAGTTCATCTCTTTTTCTAGAAAATAGTTTAGCAAGATTTAAGTGGCAATTTTAATTCTAAAAAGACTACTTGTCACTCGGAGAGAAGATAGACCCCTAGCAATTCCCGTAGACTCCAATCTAGGAGACATGCATGAATTCATGACTTTATATAGCACTACGCAGGCTTGTACCATTTTACCCATAGCTACTCTAATCTCTCTTCGAGCTAGGTCTCCCATATTTCCTTTGATGCGGTATCGAGCTCATAATACAAAATGTTTTTCATGTTATGTGATTAACTCTCCACCCATTACTTTCCGTCGGTGTCTTGGGACACTCAGCCAGTCGTGCACCGAGTTCCAATAATGTTGGTTGGGCCGGACTCCCCGCACCCAACACTCCACCTAGCGCTATAGCGCCTTGGACCCCCCACTTTCAGACTCTTCTACCGGTCCTGGGTTCCTCCGTCACACTCACATATATTACTTACCAGATGTGGAGAATATAGCCACATAAGAAGGCAGCATTTTCTGCCCACCGAAACGGGAAAATGGTTGGTACTTAAATACGATCTCTTATCCGAGTAAGAGTTTGGTTGGTCCTTATATATTACCCATATGTAAAGTGTCTCGTCTCTTTCCTCTTCTCTTTTCCTGCCAAGGGCCCCCTTTACCAGTCAAATATTCTCTCACAATACAACTGCTCATCTCAGCTGTACTACTCTTTTCTTATTCATCATCTCTTTTCTCTTTCATCATTTCTTTTCTCTTTATCTCTTTTATCCGATTTGATTTTGAGACATTATTTTGATGCAATATGTATAATAAAACAACAAAGCAATGTTTACATTTAATATAACTAGGTTGATGTTCAAGAGGTAATCTTGGCTTCGTAGTCGTAGAAAAGATCAGTGTTCGTGATTTACGAATCAATTATACCTGCCTACGTCAGTTTGTCTTTTGCAATTATACGACAGCGCGAATAATAAATAAATATGTAATTGTTTTTGTGCTAATATGCATACATTAATCCGGCGATTTTATTTGTTAGCATATTTTAATTTAATAACATTTTTCGAATCCCTGTTAGGTTAGCACTCCCCAACTGCGGTCATTTTATAGTCTACTGGCTCTGGAATCACTAGTTGCCTGATTTTGCATTTGGTACTAACGAACCCTGGCCAGTTTGTTTTAATGGTGATATTTACTGGGGGTTGATTAATTATTCTATCTCGACTAAATTATTTCTAACGCATTAGACTATTGGGCTAATCTAGTGAGTTTTATCGACGATTAATTTATTTATAAAGTCTTAGATTAATTTTGTACACTTTTCCTGTTTTTATTTTTTTTGCTCGTTGGTCTACTGCCATTTAACCCTACGTGGCTTATCAATTTGTTAGGTCCGATATTTATACGGTGTTGACACTTAATATTAGTAGTGCTCAAATTTACGGTTAAATCTATTGCTACCACTTCCTACTAAAATTGTACCTTTTTACCCTCTTCATAATTTTCCCTCCTTTTCTTTATTTCTCTTTCTTTTTACCCTTTCCACCATTGCCCATTCTTTCTCCTCCATTTTTCTCCCTCCTGAAGCTTGCTCTGGCCGCATTTTCCCATGGCGTTGCCACCAGCCCACCGACCGCCTGGCTCGCCTGCGTTTCTCCCCCCCCCCGGCTTGGTCCGCCTACGCGCGTGGCTCGGCCCGCTCCTAAGCCTTGCCCGGCTCGGCCTCCGACCGCCTTAGCTCGATCCACCTCCCTCGCTCCCCACCGGCCCGGGCTTGGCTCACTCGGCTCACGCACTTGTGACTGCTTAGGACACTGCGCCCGTGCAGACGGCCTCCGTGGCTCGGCTTGCCTCGGCAGCCTCTCGGTCACAAGGCCACCAGGGCTGGGGGTGGAGGCCGGGATGCTTCTTCTCCCTTGGTTTCGCCTTCCCTTCTGTTTTCAGTTTGTATGTTTTTGAGTTTGAGTTGCTTTCTGACGTGGGTTGTTGTGTGCTCATGCATGGTGAATGTGCCGGATGTGGGTTGCTTGCTATCGTGGCTACCGAGGTATACTACTCTACTCTCTCTACCCGTTTCCCCCCTTTGCTTTGTGATGGAAATGGATGAATGATGTGGGATACTAAGGTGGGTTTGGTGAGGCGATGATTGCTGTGAGTGCTCTGTGTGACATGTTGGGTTCATATTGCGGGTTCGGATTGGCAAGAAAAGAGTGTGGGGATGGAAAAAGGATGGTGGTCTACCTTTCTTGGCCAGTTTGGGAAATGGACTGGCAGTGGTGGTGTCGTCGGTCGTGTGACAATGATGGTGCTCTCTTGTTCTTGTCGGTCCCTTCTGCTCCTCTTTGCTTTGTCGGTTTGCTTGTTCGCCGGTGGTTGTTATCGGTGCTTGGTCATCGCTTGTCGTTCCCGCTTCGTCGGTCTTCCTCAACTCCTTTTCTCCTCTCCTTCGGTTGCACTCTGTGGGTGGTTTGTGGATGTTGAGGCAGTGATGTGGTGGGTGATGCCTGGCTTGGCTTGCTTGTGCTTGGGTTGTGCTTTGTTGTTGCCTTCGGTTGAGGGAAAGAATGGAGTGGGATGGTGTTGGCTGGTTGCCTTCGGCTGTGAAATGATGAGAAGCTTGGGTTGGCTTGTGAGGGAGAATGGCTTAAGAATGAGGGCCATTCGGCTCGCTCTTTTTCCCTTGCCCTATGCATGACCATTTTATCCTCCACTTATCCAATTCACTCTCAGTGGGAACTGTTTGGCTGGTTAAAGGCTATGGACCATTGGTCCAAAGGGCACTATTTGTCAGATTTTCTACGATTAAGGTAAGTCGGTATAATGTGGGTGTCGGAGTCTAACAATTGATGGGTGATGAAACCTACTGAGGTGAGATGGTACCGACTAACCTAGGTTAGTCTGGGAAACTCGATGATCCTTATGAAATCTAACAACAATCCATTTTACTCTAACTCTACATTATTGCTTTTGGACTGCTACTTGTCTTTTGGGTTTTGTTGGCGGTAGATGGATCAAAGGTGGTTTTTGATAAGTAGAGGAAGTGTCGAGGGCTGGCGATACATGGCCAAGGAAGGGGAGGCTTCGGCGATATGCATGCAAGATTTTTAGTTTGTAGTTAATTAAATTTTGTAATCTTTATTTTGCAATGTACTCAGGGTTGTAATATTTATTTATTCTTTGATGTAAAGAACTTCTAAAATTAATTCCGAGTTTGTATTAATGTTTTAATTTTGCTTGCAAAGATTTATTGTAATTGACTCTGAGTTGTATCAATGTTGCATTCTTAGTTTTGTGAATTCCTGTTGCGAACTATTGATAATGAATTGTTGTATGTTAATGATCTGCCATGTGTTCAAGATTAATCTGCATTTACTGTGTATTAATGCTTCTCATTACAGTTTATCGGTGATTATATTAGTTTAATTTGCTAGGGTTCTCACATCCTCCCCCTAGTTTAATTTGCATATTGTGGGTTTAGCTATTTGATTCGGATTTTTTTGAGTATCTTGGTTTGAAATAGTATTTCTAACCTGTACAAAGCCATGAAAGTGAAAAACTCCATGAAATTCAAATTTGGATGTGTTTTGAGGGTTTAAGCAAAATCATTCTCTTTATGTGCCTACAAAGTGCATTTCGCCTTATTTTTTAAAAAAAACCTTTTATGAAAATCCTTTTTGGAAAACTTTTTAGGCAATCCAATGTCCTTTTCTGGAAAGGTTCAAACCATTTGGACTTCTTTTGGAAATGTTTTGACTTTTCTACTCATGGAACAAAATTCATGCCTTCAATGCGAAATTTGGCATAATCTTTTAAATGGAGACTCCTTTTTCGAAAATTCTTTTTGGAAAAGTTTCCTAGGAGTCTAAAGTTTATTTCTACAAAATTTCAAAGCATTTAGACTTGATTTGAAAAGTTTGATTGTTTCTCTCTTTTCATCAGCGTGCTGAAAATTCGTACTTTTGCATGTTTTGAGCTGATTTGTGATTTTGTATCTCTAAATGGATTCATAATTTGAGGAAGATATAATGATGACATTTTATCCTCTATAGTTGTTCTATGTTGAAATTTTTAATCAGATTTATTGGAACTCTTTTAACTAGTTTTTCAGCTATCTTTTAAAGCTCAAATGGAATGTAAAATCTGAAAAACCTGAAATTTTCAGTTTTTTGTAACTTTGTGATTTTCATATCTTCAAAATGGTTGACATTTGGTTGAGCCTCTTAAAACCAAACTTGTGAGCATTTGCGTTTACCAGCTCCATGATTTATCTCAGATTTGTTGGAGCATGTATATCTCAAGTTTTTATATGCATAAAAGTGTTTTTCTTCGACTTTGTCTTTTTTAAGAAAACTGGACATTGATCTTGCATATCTCAAGTGGTTGAAAATCCGAGCTTGGAATCTTCATGAAAAATGGTTCGTAAGAGTATTTCAAACTTATTCATGCGAAAGGTTGCTCAAAATACCCTCATGTGCTCATTTTGGCAATTATGGAGACAATTTAAATAAAAAAAATGAGTTTATTTTGCCAAAATGAGTTTAAAATGGTTTCAATTCTTGATTGTTGATTCAAAACTCTCCAATCATGCTTCTGTTTCACTTTGATGAGATTTTCAGTTGTTTTTGCAATATTATTTCAAGTGGTAGCTTCTTTTGATCATTTTGATCGCAGCAATTGCTCCATCTATCTTATTCCTTGCGGAGCATACTTCTCTTGACCAAGATCAAGTACTCTCTGTGTACGAATGTATTCTCTCTTTCCTTCTCCTCTTTGGATGCTTTCTTTGGGGATCTTTGTGAGAGAAGTTCAAACACTTTGCAATTTCAAGTCTTGTCGACACGTGGTACCTACAAGTGATGTTTAAGGACCGTCTTTCAAGTTTGATCCACGTATAGACATTTTTTGTACTAAATATCAAAGAAGAAGAATTTGGTTGCAAATAATGGTAAAAGGATATAGTTTAAAGTCATCATGAGTGTTGGATGGATATATTTCAAAGAGATGACAAAGAGGGAGGTACTGGTTGGATGGAGAAAACCTTTGTGTGTTAAAGGAGTACAACCGGTGTGTAAGGGAGAGTTTTCCTAAAATGGGGTTTTCTTAGCTAAAATGAAAAACGTTTTGAGCTTTGTTTGAAATCAGTAAACTTTTATATTGTAAAACTTTTTAAGAAAATTTCAAGAATGAGATTATTTGAATGTGTTTCAAATAGCATTTCCTCTGGTTAACTCAAAATATGGCCTCATTTCAAGTTGTTTTACTCTTTTCGGCCATAAAGGAAGAGTTTGTGCCTTATTATGGTTTTCTTTAGAATTCTTGAAACCAAACCCCAAAATTGGTCATATGTATCTATTTCATACTCTTTATGACCATATTAGGATGAATTCATTGCCAAGCTGGTTGTTTTGCAAAGACTCCATTTTGGCTTAGTTTTATTTTGCATTTTTTGTGATTAATGCTAAAAGCGGGAGAAATTTTTTGAGATATTCCACATTTGGATGATTGATATATTCTCTTGTGATTTGATTTCACCTTATTTCATGCATGTCTTGAGGAGGAGCAGCTCATTCATACACATAGCCTCCGATATACATCGTGTGTACAAGCATGTCATTCTCATATGCATACTACTTGAATGCTTGAAGCTTTAAATTACTTGGTGACATGCATGGATATAGTTCAATAGCTTAAATTCTTATCTTATATTAATTTATATCCAAATATTGTTATTGATAAAGGATTTATCATCAATCACAAAAAAGGGGAGATTGAAGAATCTAGACCCGCCATTATAAGTTGATGGAGTATTTTGGTGATTAATAACAAATCTATATGTGAGACTAACTCTTTTGTTATGTATGATATTGTTTAGTCTCATTTGGATGAAAAGGTGAAAATCATGAAGGTACGCATTCGACATCATATGTTTATATCTTGTTGCATTTCTCAGATCCAAAATATAGGTTGAACTTCACCAAAAGTCTAACTTGAATATGTGCATATGTTTTTATTACACATTCTTGTATGCACACATTTAGGGAGAGTTCACTCTATGTTTTACAGTTTCATTAGTATTGGTCATTGTTCTTTATCCAATTATATTAATGATCTCTACTTTGAAATGTATCCTTGAGCATATAAAGCTTTTGTAGTTGATATATACTCATGTTAATTTAATTTCAATTATTTGCATTTGGATTGTCATCAATCACCAAAAAAGGGGAGATTGAAGAATTTAGACCCGTCATTATGATTTAATGGAGTATTTCGGTAATTAATGACAATCATCATGTGGACTAACATTTTCCATGGGTTGGTAAAACAGGTTGAGTCCCATGATGATGAAGACTTTGGGTGGTATCGTAAGTTCATTGTCATAAAGTCAAGACTTGGGACAAAGGGTGTCATCAGGTGTTGATGAGCATGAAGACAAGATCCCGAAGTAAAGAAAATCATCATGAGTTGATGATATTCAAGACAATATCACTAAGTGAAGAAGATCATCATGTGTTGATGATTATCAAGTCAAGGGTCAAGAACAGGATGCATCATGTGTTGATGCATATCAAGATCTCGAAAAGGAGATGATCATGAGTTGATCATCAAATTAAGAAAAGACCAATCATGTGTTGATAGAGGACACATGAAGGTGCATCATGGGTTGATGCATATCAAGACAATAACCCAAACTTGGAGTGGAGATGTTCGTCATTAAGTGATCACTCTAAGATGGATGCTCAAGGAAAATGTATGACTAGCATAGGCTAAGGATGTGTTTCTAGTCTTTTACCAGTCTTGGTGTTTGGGTGGAAGACCAGATTGCTAGTATAGGTTGATGTGCTATTAAGAGGGGTCTTGTCTAATATCTTGAGTCTCATCATATGTTGATAGCTCAATCCCGCTTGCTCTAGCTCTCCGTGGCATGATGCTATTATTTGCGAATGCGTTTTACAAATAGTTGAGGCTCATACATCTAATCCTTGTAGCATGTGACTATACTTTGCAAATGTGTTTTGCAAGTGGTTGAAGTCTATGTACCTACTCCTTGTGGCATGATCTAAAGTTTGTAAATATGTTTTGCAAATTGTTGAAGTTCATGCATTATTCCTTAGCATGGTCTAAGATTGCTTGTTGCTCTTTTTTTGGACTTAGGCCGTGTGTTGGCTCTTTGGAGTTGTGCTTCTTGATTTGATCAAATATGTTTGAGATCAATCAAATAGATGGGTTGTGTAGTCCTCTGGGTAAGCTTTTCATAGAGTCCAAGATCACTTAATTCCAACACCGGAGTCAAAAGTTATGACTATTTTTCTGAGTGTCGCCTGTACTGAAATTCTTGGCCGGACTGACCGTAGTTGAAAGGCCGGACTGACCGGAAGTGCGAACCGACCGCCCTTATAAAGCCGGTCAACCTTTTCCAGAGGACATGTTTTTTTTTCTTCCTCTCGGGAGTCCGAACTGACCGGGGGTTCGATCAGACCAGACCCTGTGAGGGCGGACTGACCAAAAATTATCTGTAATGACTAGTTTTATAGCCGTTGATCTGTAGCCCAGACTGACCGGCCCTGTGTTTGCAGACTGACCGGATTTCCTTGATTTTCGGTAGATTCTCCTCCAACGGCTAGTTTTGTGTGTGAGCTATAAATACTCACTTGGTCGGTTGGGGGCAACCTTTGGCATCTTATTTCATTCTCTTGAGCTAGTGTGAGCTTCTCCTATTAATTGTGCATGTGTTGTACCTTGTGAGCAAAGGGAGATATTCTAGTTGCATGTGTTGCAACTAGAATTGGATTAAGTATCAAATTGTGCATATGGCACTTGGTGAGAGTCAAGCAAAGGGCTTGGCTTATTACTTTTGGTGTTTGTCGACACCTAGACACCGTGGATGCGTCATGGTCCGGTGATCTTCTTAAGAAGCTTGTGAGAAGGCCCAGCGTGTTGTGAGTGGTTTGGTGCTCACCATCTCTAGAGTGGATGAAGAGCAACCTCGAGTGGATCGAGGTGTTGGTTTAAGTTGTGAGCTGGTCCAATTGGTTTGGGTTTATCTCGGAGGTGTTGGCTTAATTTATGAAGCCAGTCTAAGCTCGTTTGGGCTTACCTCAATGTAGATTAGGGGAGACCAACAAGTCTTCGAACACCACGGTAAAACATCATTGTGTTATTGTGGTTTGCCTTCTTGTGCTTTACTCTATTAAACTTTACATTTATAGAATTAAATTGATTACATGTATTTGTATATTTGCTATCATTATCAATAACCTTAGATTGTAGGTGCACTTAGTTAAGACTTGTTGATTTAGGTTTTAATTGTGCAAAACCGAATTATTTTTAGTTTCTGCATTAGAAATCGGTTTCAGCATTAGAGATTTTTAGAAATGACTATTCACCCCCTCTAGTCGGTCTCCTCGATCTTAGGCGTAGGAGGCGGCGCAGCGCTGGGGAGGGGCTAAGGCTTCTCGACGCCGGGGTAGGAACAAGTGCACAGCGCCGTGCTGGCACAGGGGCGGTGCGGCACAAACCCTAGATGGGGGCGGCAACTGGAGGTCGATTTCGCATGAGGGGACTCGCAGCGTAGGGAGGAACGCACTGTTCAGGAGTCAAAATGCTAATTGTGACGTTAAGTGAGAGGTGGGTGCGAAGAGTCTCAATACGGCCCGTGGATTGCTTGTTGCACATGTCCACCGATTAGAGTATATGCAGATGCTGCCGACAGCTTGTAGGCATAAATGCGTCCTCTAGCAGACTAGCACACGGTACCAAACGCGTCAACAAGAGATTCCCGAATCGACAAATCCTGCGGCTGCCTGCCTGATAAAACTCACCCGACCCCGATCCATCCCCCCACCGCTACGCCGCCGCCAAGCCTAACTAGGGTTTTGCTCGCCCCTCCCCTCCTACCCGCGCCTCGCATGGATCCCTACTCCAAGAAGCGCAAGCCCGACGAGAACGGCGTGGCCGCCACCACCCCCGCCGCCGGCGTCGCCGCGCTGGGGCTCACGCGCGACGATCTCCTCCGCCTCCTCGAGCCGCTCTCCCGCGACCAACTCGCCGACATCGCCGCCGCCGCGGCGCTCGCCTCCGGGATCGCGCTCGACGCCGTACGCGCCGCCGCCGACCGCGACCCTGCCCTCCGCAAGCTCTTCGTGCGCGGCCTTGGCTGGGAGACCAACTCCGATTCGCTCCGCACCATCTTCTCCACCTACGGCGACCTCGAGGAGGCCGTCGTCATCACCGACAAGTCCACCGGCCGCTCCAAGGGCTACGGATTCGTCACCTTCCGCCACGCTGATTCCGCCATCCTCGCCCTCAAGGAGCCCTCCAAGAAGATTGACGGCCGCATGACCGTCACGCAGCTCGCCGCCTCCGGCGCGGCAGGCGGGGCGTCCGGCGGGGCCGCCGGCGCCGGTGGCGCCCCTGCGGCCGACGTTTCCCTCCGGAAGATCTTTGTTGGGAACGTCCCTGCTGACATGCCATCCGAGCGCCTCCTCGCCCACTTCGCTGCCTATGGCGAGATTGAGGAGGGACCACTGGGGTTCGACAAGCAGACGGGCAAGTTCCGGGGCTTCGCGCTCTTCGTGTACAAGACGCATGAGGGTGCACAGGCCTCACTGGTCGACTCGGTGAAGGTGATCGATGGGCACCAGCTTGTGTGCAAGCTCGCAATTGAGGGGAAGAAGGGGAAGCAGTCGCAACCGCAGCAATCTGGCCCTGCTGGGCAGCAGCCACCGCAGATGCTCCAAGGTGGCCCACAGGACATGCCGGGTTCTGGGATTGGGCATGGTGGACCTCAGCTGGGTGCACAGTATGGTGGCCCTGGGAGTGGTCTGTCTTCGTTTGGTGCGTTTGGCGGTGTTGGTGCAGGGCTTGGTGGTCCGAACCCATATGCAAACCTGCCATCTTCCATGGGAGGTGGTGGCGCAACTGGGTTGGGGTCGTTAGGAAGCCAGGTGCCTTCCGGGCTGGGTGCTACTGGGGCTGGGCCATATGGGGCTGGGGGATTGGGTGGTAGTTCATTTGGGGGCTCTCAATTTGGTGCTGCAGGGATGGGGGCTTATGGGGGTCTAGGCATGAGCGGAGCCTCATCACTATACCGCATGCAACATGGCTCAGGTGGGCTGCCCTCGGCTGGCTATGGTGAGGGTGGGAACTACCCTCATCCAGGGTCTGGTTTTCGGGGTCAGGACCCTCAAGCTGGGATGTCACCTGGACCAGGTGGTAGGGCTCCTCCTATGTACCCGAATGTGCCGCCTTATTTCTAAGGTAATTTTACATCCCCTTCCATAGGTATTACTCGAATTTTCTAGCTGATCACAGTTGGTGTATGCTTGTTTGGAAGCGGCATAGTGTCGCAAAACATGTGGTGCTTGTTAGATGCCATGCTTTAGCTCTCTGTGTGTGTGTGTGTGTGTGTGTGTGTGTTAATGAAATTCTATCGTGCTATGCCTGAACTTGCCTTGTCTATGTTTGCAAATTATGATTGCTGCATGCTGTGTTTGCATTTATGTGAATGTGTGATGTGATTGAGTGTAAGATTCCTTCCCGGTTTAAGTCTTGACAATTTATAAGAGAGCTGAGGCGATGTTATACTAGAAAGCGGTGATTTGTGAGTACGGAGTGTAGAATTTAAAGGACGATAGGTTAAGTATGTCTTACATAATACCCATATATTCCGAACACTTATTGCTATTAGTTTTGCTGTGTTTTTCCTGTTCTGAAAAGTTTTCTTTGGTGTATCCTTGTGTTTTTTCGCAGCATCAAGGTTACTCTCAGAGTATAGTAATCTGATGGTCCGAGGCATCCCTCACTCATTATTGGTATTTTGTTGGTGTTTGGGTGTTGCAATAGTTGATTTCTCTGCTGCATGTTACTTTTTTTGCATGCCCTTGCGTAATGTTGGGATCTAATTTACTGCCAAGGTGTTTGTCTTGAGATATTCAAGCTTTGCTTTTATTTGATATTCTTTGTTATAATGAAGATCTTGTGTATCTGTATGGGGATTTACTTGATCTAACAATACTGGCTATTACTTGATTGTAGTGTTTCAAAGTTGAAGCGATCACAACTGTCTTTTAGGCAAACAATTTGGGAAATTCCTGATATTTACAGTGTGTCATGTGTACTGGGTTCGTGCTAATCTATTTGACCATGTTAGAGATGTTTGTTAATATATAATGCTGTGCTGAGGGTTTACATATATGTGAGTAAATATAGTAAAATATGCTATTTGGTGAAAAGACAGTTCTTCTATTCTACCTATTTGCAGATATCTTGGCTGGTGGTAATGATATCTCTTGGTTCATTTTTTTTTCTGAGAAAACCCCTTGGTTCATTTGAATTGCCTTCTCAGTTAGTTTGGTTCCAGGCACATATGAAATCTATGACCCTGATTCCCGATGCAACCATTGTTATTTTGAAAACCATGTACTAAAAGCTAAGACCATAATAACTTGTGAAATGCATTAAGTGTGTTGCTAAATCTTTTCCATGCTCAGATCCAATTATTCCCCCTTATTGATACCCTTTTTATTTCATTGCCACATTCTGTAAAACTTAAGTTGATTCCTTATCTCATCTTGCATATAGTATTTGCCATGAGGTATTGACCTCAAATTAGATATTTCGATATTTTCACACTGCAAACATACAATCTTGGTTGCCTATGCCCCAATCTTGCATGAGGTATTAGAAAATGCTAGAAACGCTGGCTGCTTGATCAATTAGATTTTCTCCAAGGTTATAGATGACTGGTTAAGAAATTTGATTTTAAATATATGTGCATATTTGTTTTAGTTAGGCCATGCTTGGCTATTGTTTCTGTCCTATGTAGTACTTGTATACATCACAACTACCTATATAGCTTCGACAAATCTGTCCTTTCTGCATCCCCTGCTACTAAGTCATTAATTTGCACATCATGTGCATATGCACGGAGGGCATCTCCTCCTGTATTTGACTTGTTTCATTTTCATTGTTTATGGTGAATCAATGAATTCATGAGAAACTGTTTAGATCTACAGCTTGCTATTGTCATTAGCATAACTATTTGTAACCCTTTGATAATGGTCATGGAACTTAGAGTATGTATCACTGAAAGTGAAATATAGGGGCTATAGGGACATTAAACTCTGGTCACCTACTGTAGGCAGGAAACATCCATTTACCATATTTACTGTTTATTGATATTCTTTATGCTATTACCTCCATTGTCTGTATATTTGTGCTCAGCTGAACTATTGATTGAATTTTAGTGAACGTGTTACTCAGGTGTGTGACAACTCTTGGGAGCATATGCTTTGAATGGTTGTGCTGAATTCAGAAGTGTTGTCTGCATACATGGATGTCTTGCATATTCTGGCTACCTCTGCTCTGGAAAGCAGTTTTTGCTCTCAATTCTCTGTTAAGAGATAAATCAAGCTAGATTAGTGTTTTCTGAGAACTCTTCATTAGACATGTACTTTCTTATGACTGCTTTGCAGTTTTCTACTTTTCTGTTTACATAAATATGTGAGGTATCGTTTTACATTGTTGTGTATCTTTCATCGTCTTATTGTCTTATGATACCAGTTATTTATGATTATATTTGGTTCTCAGCTTAATTGTGTGGCCTGTTATTAGTGGAAACTTGCTTGGTGAACCATGGGCTGTCGATATGTACGATTGATTATTTGTAATGCTATGTTCCTTAGATTTTTTATATATATATAGACTATATGGAGACAGCTGCAGCTATACTATAAAAAATTCCATATTGTAGTTGTATCTTTATGTCTTGAGGTGAGGATAGTTATTGGATTTGTATCCACTTGCCGAATTCCATCCCCAACTCCTTGTCCAACATCTGTAATTGGGTTGAGCTATCTTGGTTGCTTTTTGTTCAAAGTCCTAGTTATTTAATTCAACATTGGATGAGAATTTCTTCTCAAATCAAGTGCACTGACTGCATGCTTGTTTTCTGCTGCAGTAACTTGGTGTTTTTTAATCAGTTTTCAGTGGAATTTTTCCACGGATCTTATTTACATGTGAGTGCTTTGTAGGTTTAGTTTCATAGAATATTTGCAAGTTTTGAAGCATAGAGGGTTGATGTCGGGTGAAAGTGTGGACGTTGAACTAAGGAGCCTCATTGTCGATGCCTTTTGTTTACACTTCAGAAATTTATTTATGTTGACATATTTCTCCTTAGGTATTATTCACCTCTGAACTTAGCACAATTTCCATAAATTGTGTTGTTGAGAGTTTACACTGCTAATCCTGTTTGTCACACAAGAATTTATGTTGTTGGTAAACTGCTGTTTGTCACACAAGAATGCTGCCCTGGTCATGCTCCATGTATTCCACTGTCATGATTCATGAATATTGAATGTTGATATCTGTAGTGAGAAATATTGTTGGTGACGTGCTGGTTAGTTGTGGTAGTGGATTTCTGCAGTTGGTTGATTTGTCAGTTTTTTAGAATGATTGTCAAGTGTCAACTAATTTTGTTCTCACTGTTTGACTACTATACCGATTCTTATGTTGTAGTTTTCTCGTGGTTTAGCTTCAATGTAAGAAATTACTATGTCTATATGAGTATATATCGCCCTTGTTTCGTTTGCCTTTCTTGTGCTGCGCCATTCACTCTCAGGTAAGGTGAAGTTGCAAGCGGTATTTCACTTTATCCTAGCAAGTGTACATTAGGGGGAGACCTCATCAAGGAGGCGAGCAAAAGTACATTCCAGGTATCAGGTAGCCCTGGTAGGCACCAGTGGCTGCAGTCAACTATATGGTTGGTTGTTGCCGTTGCTCCCTGCTCAGGGGCTTCCCATCCCTGGTGATGGTGTGCACTGATGGATGCGCGTCGATCCGGAGCTCGGAAACATGGGTGATGTTCAGATATGTAACATGCTTACATGCGTCCTCATATTCTATATGTTCCTCTCGACAATGGATACCCAGGCTTTTTTGGGCATGGAGCGGTTGCTCCATTTGTGATTGGAGATGTTTGATTGTAGCACCCGTTTGCACTGCATCGTAGGCGCTGGTGCATATTACTCTTTCCAGATCACAAAAACTGTGGTGAAATATTTGTAAAACCTAATAAAACTATAGTACCATGAAAGTTATTTTTTTATAGATCAAGCATCGCACGGACAGCTCGTGTTCACGAAATCTGAGATCCATGGAGTCCATATGATATCGTTGTTGTGTAATCGTGTAATGACTCAACTCATTGTGGCCAATAGTCCATCGATAGCCCATAGTAGGGCCGTCTATCGGGTCATGCAACTTGGGATACGAGTACACTGCTTTCTCGAAAGAGGGCTGCCTAACAGATGACTTGAACTCATTGTGGAACAATGAGTAGCATCTCGTCGGTCTATCATTGGCCTAGCGTAATTGGCCAATAGTCCATCGATAGCCCATAGTAGGGCCGTCTATCGGGTCGTGCAACTTGGGATACGAGTACACTGCTTTCTCGAAAGAGGGCTGCCTAACAGATGACTTGAACTCATTGTGGAACAATGAGTAGCATCTCGTCGGTCTATCATTGGCCTAGCGTAAGCGGGCAGTAGTCCACTGATAGCTAATAGTGGGGCCGTCTATCGGGTCGTGCAACTCGGGATGCGAGTACACTGCTTTCTCGAAAGAGGGCAATCCAATAGGGAAGTGCTTCTAACTCTACAATCGAAGGAGCATGTAGCAGACGATAATGCTTGGTTTCTCATTGGTGTTGCGCCGCGAAGTGTCAAACAACTCCTCGTATGTGGTGCAAAGGACGGTTGATCTCTAACTGTATTGAGGCATCGCTCCAGCCTTCACGTCAGCCAAAGATTCGGCGATGCGGACGAAGCTGGGGTACACCCAATCGCTCTGTGTGGTGGGAAACAGGACCGAACCAAATAGATGAAGAAGGTAAACGACAAGGTGCGTCTTAATAACCTCGTTAGGTGCATTCGGCGGGCATTGATTGAAATTTCTCAGCCAAGTCCGAGGGGCACCACGAGCGTTGTCCGAGACAGGTATGCCGAACTGATGCCCAAATCGGGCCTTCCAGTCCGCCGACGGACGGCCTGGAACAAGTGGCCCACCCTTGATTGGGAAACCAATCAAGAATAAGACGTCCTGGAGAGTGAACATCATCTCACCATATCGAAAGTGGAAGGTGTGTGTCTCGGGTCTCCACTTGTCGACAAGTGCTGACATTAGACTGTCATCCAGGGTAAAGTAGTGACCGACCGAGAGCAGTCTTGCAAAGGCAACAAGCTCGTGTCCCGAAGGATTGGGGCGTAGCGAGCGTCGAGCTGTCAGTAATACCTCTTGGACCGAAGCACGAGGAATGGAGGGCCATCCACATCCCTGTTGATCCACGACTTGCACCGGTGATGCTCATCGTAGAAGGGTTCCAGTAGCTCCGGTAGAGGTATGGCTTGCAAGAGATGAAATGCACAGATTATTAGAGAATAAATTAATAATGACGATGAATTACTAGAAATTAAAAATTACGACTAAATACAGATAACAAATTAATATACACTAATTAACTACGACCAAATTAATGGCGACCAAAATAATTACGACTAATTAAGTACGACTAAATTAGTTACGACTAAATTAATCCAAGTAATTCAGTACCACTAAATTAATTTGGACTAATGAATTACAAATAAATAATGACGACTTAATAATGTCAACAAGATTATTCAGGACTAAATTCATTACGGTGAATTAAATACCACTAAATTAATTACGACTAATTAATTAACACAGATTAATTACAAATAAATAATTTCGACTTCATAAGGCCACTAAAATAAATACGACTTAATAAGGGCACGAAATTAATTATGATTGATTAACTACGACTAAATTAATTGTCACTAATTAATTAGGACTTAATTAACTACTGACTAATTAATTTGAAATATTTAATTACGACTAATTAATTAACTAATACTACTAAATTACGACTAATTAAGACTGAATTAACTATGACTAATTAATTACAACTAATTAATTAACTAACACCGACTAATTACGACTAATTAATTAGTATCTAATTAACTATGCCACTAATAATTACGAAAAAAATGAAAACGACTAAATTCATTACCCCTAAATAAGCACAACTAATTAACTACGAGTAATTAACTAACTACACAATTAATAAAGAAAATACGTATGAGAAAAAAATTACCAGCTAATATGGCCGCTAATAACGGTTTTAAACAATCCTTAATTATCTGCGAAAACGAAATTGACAGAGGGAGCAAGAATGAGAGAACGAGCGAGGGAGAGAGGATGAGATTTTGCGAAGCGTCTCAACATTGTCTCAGAATTTATAGCCGCCCAACGCAAACCGCGGTCGACCACGAAGCAACGGGAGGAATCGGATTCCCTCCCGCGCGCGGTTTGCATGCATGCATAGCCAAGACAGTGAGGCGACAGGGAATAAAGTGCGAGGCGACAGAGAATAAAGCGCGAGCATCCAACACATAAATGTTGACGTGGAGGCAAGTCTGGGGCAAGGAAGAGTGGACGAGGCGAGTCCGGGGCATCCAACGTAGAGGCTGCTCTCCGGGCGATACGCGGGTGGCCAGCGCGCGTCTAGGCCAGGGGCGTGCAACAACGCCATGTCCGGGCCAAGGGCGTGCGGACATGGCCTTGTCCTGGCGAGGAGAATCTGGAGTAGCCACGTGTCAGGCGCACATGAATTCAGGCTATGGGTGCTCAGAATTTGGTGCGTCCAGGCTAGGAGAGAGCCGTGGAGGACACGTGGTGGACGGAAGTACGTCCGTGCTGTCATTTTTGGTAATAGGACTTGAGCTTGCCGGTGTGAGTCCACCGGTGGCCGGTGTTGAACACGAGGACATCTGCACCGAGCATCTGTTGCAGCGCGGTCGGGAGCTGGTCCAGCTTGAGCGCCCTCGTCCGGTCTTGCTTGGTCTCAAGCTTCACCAGAGACGGGCTCCAGAAGAACTCCACCGAGCAATCGTAGTCCTGTACTTTTTTCATGATGTAATTAGTTAATGCGTCCAATGACAACGAAATGAAATTTTAGCTCAGCATTAAAGATAATCTAATTTTTTAGTTAAAGAGACTGGTATAGTAAGGTGCAGAGCTGGCCACGGGCTAAGCCTCGGGTCCGCCAAACCGCTTTTGCCCAAAGTTGTATTTTATTGACTTCTCAAATATTTTTATATTGTCTTTTTATTCTAGATCTCGGACCATTGCTCTAGAGATCTAAAGCCTAGCTCCGCCTGTATAGTAGTCGGTAACTGGTATATGCTTTTGAATTTGGATTGCAACCAATAACTGGATTTTGAGCTGAGCAGCAAAGAGAATCAGCAAACATAATCCAGTCGTTCGTCACGAACGGTATGATTGATTAGGAACGAAATACTTCTTAACTAGGTTCTTGAGCTGAAGGCCTGTATGGAGCAGGTTGTAAGAAATACGGGCGATTTTTTCAACCTAGTGGAACTGATGGCCGCACTGATTTCGGGATGTTGTCTGAAGAAAACGCCACCCGGAATTTCTTGGCAAGTAGTAGGTCAACAGTATCGAGCTCTCTTTCAGTCTAGGTGATTGACCGATCGGTAGGCCAACGGTATCTAAGCAGCATGGCCGGCACAGAAGCACCGTGATTGCGGGAACCATTTTGCTGTGACACTGGCAGGGAAGGAGGAACCATGGCGGTCGACGGATGGTGACGTACCATGGCGCGGAAGATCCTGTACTCGGAGGTGGCGCCGTCGATGCGCGTCCGCGAGCGGTCGGGCACCGCCGTGTAGTCGTGTAGAGGATGCAGCGAGCGACTCCCACATGTTGCGGTTCAGCGAGTCGCCGACGAACACCACCCGCCTGTTCCGCAACTGCTCAGGGCCTCCGCGCCGCCCAGCCTTCGATCATCACACGGCAACGTCAAGAAAATTTTAACCAAGCTCTAAGCTCTCCTAAAATGGAGCACTGCATGGCAGCGGCTGAAACGAGCTACAGCTTCTTGCAATGAGCAATGAGAAACCGCGAACCTCGTGCCGCCGTCGCACCCCCTGGGCTGCCACCGCCACTTCTCGTAGCCGGAGTCCGGCCGGCCGATCCTCCGGCACGTCACCTGGTCGCTCAGGAACGGGCACTCCGCCGCCTCGTACAGCGGGTACCCCGCAGGGTCGTGCACCCACCTCCTGTCGAACATGTCGCACTCTTCCTCCTCCGTCGGCGCCGGCGCCGGTGCAGGGCCGACATCCTCCTCCTGACCCCGTCAAGATCTCCCACCCTCGTGTCAGTCGACGCCGCCAGTGGCAGCCACAACATTGTGATCATTGTTACTTTAATCTTGTTATCCAGTTTAGTTTTTCTTTTCTGTTTTGAGTTGTAATGGATTGCTAAAGTGCTAGGCGAATCAAATTCGGTTTCAGCAAAGTTCAGTTTTAGAGTTTTTTTGTTTCGTCGGTACTGTAGCTGACCAGGATGTTTTAGGAAAGAACTCTGTCAGGAAGTTCCGAACCGAAAACAACTAGATTCAGATTCCGATTATAATTCGTTTTGTCGTAGATAAAAGGAGAAGAAAAACGAAAAAGTCGCGGGCAGTATTTGCGGCACAAAATAAATCCTCTTGTGTGTACTCCTGTGATTTCGTTATTCTGATCGAATGTTCTTTTGTCGCTCGGAAGCGTACATTAGTTTTCGACAAACGTTTTCAGTTCAGACTTAAGTTCGATTTTGGGCTTCTGTTTCAACATTTGATATCAGAGCTTCGATCGAAGAAGGCGATGTCGGGTGAAAGATCACCAAAGAAGGAGTTACCAGCAAAGGTGGTAACGACTGGTGTCGAGATGTTGTCGTCGGGGAGAACGTAGTCAAGGGGAGGAGTTGTGCCAATCCAGTATCCGATGTTGAACGATACTGTCGGTGATTTAGGCCCTGTTTGGTATGGCTCCAACTCCCAGTTTCTTAGTTGGAGTAGATGGAGCTGTACTAAACGGGCTAACTCCACAAAACTGTTGTAGTTGGAGCAACTTGGAGTAGAGCAGCCCTCTAGTATAATTTGTAGGAGCAGGTAAAACCTTGCTCCAAGGAGGGAGCTATGGACCAGAAAAACAAAATACCCATTGAAGTTGAGAGTATTTACCCGTAAATTGCCACTGATATACCCCTACGCGTTGTCCCCAACCCACAGCCCCCCAACCCCCTTCGCCTTCGTAGCCCCCAACCCTTCTCGCCTCCCTCGCTTGTTTCGCCGCCCTCAACCCCTTCACCCTTTAACAGTCGTTGCTTGCCTCGCCTGAATTCGCCTCTAACCCCCTTCACGCCTGCTCAGAGTCTGTGGCTCATCCCGCCTGCTCATGACAAACTAGGGCGGTGGGCGACTTCGTCCCGACGGCGCTCTTCCTCCGTCTCTGGTCCTCCGGATCTCCCGACAGCGGTTCTTCCTCCCCGACCTCGGCTCTTCCCTACCACGACGGCTCTTCCTCCCCTGGCCCTCGGCAGCTCTTCCTCCCTCGGCGGCTCTTCCTCCCTCGGCCCTTAGCATCTTCCTCCACAACGGCGGTTGTAACAGCCCAAAAATTTCATAAAGGCAAAAATATGGGATTTTTAAAACTTTTTGTATAACAACTATTGTTTCGTGTCTTGATCACCCCTTTTAATTTCATATTGGACTTTATTGTGTTTTCTCATTTGGACTGCATCTTCTCAATTCTTGTTTTTGGATGTCATTCGGCATTTAATGCCCATCACCCAAGCCGCATGACCTCTACACTGTGTTGGCCATATCATCAACAACCCCAACCACTCTGACCACTCCCCCTAGTCAGGTCGTTCATATACATATATGGGGCACAAGACCTTGGGACCTCCTGGTTACTTTTCTTCACCAAATCCAGTGCTAGCCCCATTCTCTTCTTTCTCCAGGAGAGCTCGAGCCCTCGTCTCTGTCAAACGCCCCTCCACACCACCGCCTTACCATAGGCAACCATCTCCTTGGAGACCACTCTCCTTTCACCTCCGACCAGGACATTCCAAGATATCCGAGTAGGCCAAGCACCAGCTTCCAGAAAGCAACCTTGAAGACCGAAGACCACCCTCATTTCCCTCAAGCTACTTGCAGCACGGAGCTTCTTCCATTGCTGTGATCCATCGTCACCAGCTCAGCTTCGACTAACCATCCCCCAGATTCCATACCGGTAAGTTCTTAACGGCCAAATACTCTTCCTAGTTTTGAGCCACCTTGTTCCTTCTTTGTTGTTTCTCTTGTTCTTCCTCTGGCTGTTTCACTGGTTGATCGATCGCGTGAAGAAGTCGAACCTGGCTTTCTTTAATCACCGTTGTGTAGTCGAAGACCTCTCTCATTCGACTACGCACGATTAAAAGCTCTTCCCGCGACCTCCCCACTGGTCGTAACACTTGCACGACCTCCTACTTTACAAAGACCACCCTCTAGCTTATGATCTCCCCTCTTGCAAAGACCACCCTCTTGGTCGTCCACCTCCACGACCACCCCTGGTGGTGACACTCGCATGACCCCCTCGGGTCGTAACACTTTCACGACCTCCCTTGGTCGTAGCGTCTCCCACGACCTTCCAGTAGCATCTCAATTTCCCTGAATTCTCAAATAAACAGAAATATTTGGTTTTGATGATAGTTCAAAGCTTATTTAGAAATTCTATACGGAACCTCCCTTGGTTCCATCTTGACTGTCGGGACCTCCCCTAGCGTTCATCTTGACCGTCGGGACCTCGCTTGCGTTCATCTTGACTATCGAGACCTCCCTTGGTTCCATCGTGACCGTCGGGACCTCCCTAGGCGTTCATCTTGACCGTCGGAACCTCCCTCGTGTTCATCGTAACCATCAGGATCTCCTTTGGTACAATCGTGACCGTCAAGACCTCCTTTGGTTCCATCTTGACCGTCGGGACCTCCTTGGTGTTCATCTTGACCGTTAGGACTTCCCTTGCATTTATCGTAACTGTCAGAATCTCCTTTAGTTCCATCTTGACCGTCGGGACCTCCCCTCGCTTAGATGTAAGGGCCCAGAACTCCCTTCGCTTAGATCTAAGGGTACAGACCTCCCTTCATTTAGATCAAACGGCTCAGACCTCCCCTTTGCTTAGATCTAACGGTATAGACCTCCCTTCACTTAGATCTAATGGCCCAGACCTCCCTCCATTTAGATCTAACGATCCAGACCTCCCCTCGATTGGATCTAACGATCCAGACATTCCCCTCGATTGGATCTAATGATCTAGACCTCCTCTCGATTGGATCTAACGATCCAGACCTTCCCTCGAGTGGATCTAACGATCCAGATCTCCCCTTGATTTGATATAACGATCCAGACCTTCCCCCGATTGGATCTAATGATCCAGACCTCCCCCTCCCCAATTGGATCTAACGATCCAGACCTTCCCTCGAGTGGATCTAACGATCCAGACCTCCCCTCAATTGGATCTAACGATCCAGACCTCCCCTCGCTTGGATCTAAGGGTCCAGATCTCTACTCTTTTAGATCTAAGGTTCCAGATCTCCTTTCATTTAGATCAAAGGGTCCAGACCTCCTCTCGTTAGATCTAAGGGTCCAGACCTCTACTCGTTCTGATCTAACATTTCAGATCTTCCCTCGATTAGATCTGAGGGTTTGGACCTCCCTCTCGTTAGATCTCTCTATTTGTCTTTTTTCAAAAGACCACTCTCTTGAACTTTTTATAAATACCACCCCCATGGTCCACGACCTTTCTTAGTCTTAGCACTCGCACGACCTCCCCTGGTACAGTGATTCCAGATCTCCTCAGCCACAAATGACTCTGTGACCTCTCCTAGTCACAAGACTCTCCGTGACCACCCCAAATCATAGTACTTCCACGACCTCTTTGTCGTATCCTTCTTGAAACAAAGTAGTTGCCGCGACCACCACAGATCCGACGACCACTGAGTTTTCAACTATGTTGGTCTCATATTTCTAAATCTACGCTTTTGCATTATTTGGAATTTGTTGCACATTTGAAAGCAATTTGGGTTGGAATTGCTGCTTATTTGCCTTTTTGATTATTTTGAGATTATAGAAGCCAAGGCGACCGAAGAACCGTTCATTGAACAAGATCCTGATCAGCAGCACCTTGAGCAAGGCGAGTCAATCCTTTGACCATGTTGCACCTACTTTTTGCAAATTATGTTGCTTTAAATTATGAAACTGCATTGCTATGTTTTATCAAACTAAATTGGTTTAGATCATAGTTAATGCCTTAACATATACTTGTGTATAAACTTCTAAACCTTGAACTTGGACATTATCCTTTGTCACCCTAGACTTAATGGAATACATACTAGTTGATATGTCTGCATCTAAGTGTCATGGTTAGCCTTGCTTAGATACATTGTCATATGGGAATTAAGTTGCCTAACCACACTCCTTAAAAACTTTGGAAAATGATTTGAGCAGCAAGGCTGGGAGCCTGGCTGGTATGTTGAGGTAATTGGTTATTTTCAAAACAAACAAAACTTGAAACTTGTTTTCGACTGGGTTGGTTGGAAGGAATGGCTGGTGCCGGGGGCACGAGAAGAGGTTGGTATGTGGATGTACCGCCCTAGTCAAGTAAGGACCGAATCTTGTGATGACCTCTCATGCAAAAATAGTGCAACCACAAGTCTATTATGGGTACGACCTGACCGACTAATTTACTCGCCTCGGCGTGGCTTCACCATTGGAGGAATGTGGCGTGGGTAAAGGGGAAAGGGAGCCACAGCGAAACCACACGGCACAAGAGGGGGCCTCCTGGAAGTGCTTGGCATCGGGCGGTGGAAACCTTAGCGGGTGGGGTTGCGTTGAGGAATAAGCATTGTAAAGGCCTTGTGGTAATCCCCCCTTGATTCGCATGTCCAAGGAAACGTGTATACATATCAAGGTGATTACCTCTTGTGGGTAAAGTGTGCGAACTCTGCAGAGTAAGAAAACTATCATGATAGCCGTGCTCACGGTCAAGAGCGGTGCTGATAACTTGCTGGATATAGTCTTCATTTTTACAAAACCATTTGTGATGAGAAGGGAAAGCTGGGGTGGGACCCCAGGGATTTGATAAAGGCCTGGTCGGGGACCAGTGGTAATTACGGGAAAACCCGAGTATAGGAGGTGGGACCTCCGCTAGTACTTTTCAAAAGAAAACTCATTTATGAAAACAAATTTGTTAAATTGCTAAGTCTTAGGATTTACTACTAATCTATTTCAACCCTGGCTTTGTGCAAATAAAAGAACTCTAAAGCTTCCCTTGATTAGCCTTGCATCTATAAGAACTGCATTGTGGGTTGGCTCGCGAGTACGGTTGTGTACTCAGGCTTTGCCAATATATTCTTTTCAGACCTGAATGATCAAGACCCCTACCAGTACTTCACGGAGGATGAACCAGATGGTGGTGAAGATAACGAAGCTTAGGCCGGGACTCCCAGTCGCTTGCCTGTGGGCAAAGTGAATGGATCCACTGTGATGTATTTTGCTTTCGTACCTGTTTGGCTCCCGCATTGTGGCTTTTGTAAAACTCACGCCTAAGTGGCGCTTTTGTAAACAATTTGCAGCACGACCAGATAATTACGTAATATATTATGGGCTTGCACTGTTCATATCAAGTATTGCTCGCATTGAGTAAGGTTCACGATCAGTTTGTGCCTAATCGCTAGATAGATGTCTCACGACCATCCCTAGGTGATCCAAGACCACAACCAGATGTCTTACGATCACCCCTAGATAGTCTAAGACCACTACTAGATGTCTCACGACCACCCCTAGGTGATCCAAGATCACAACCAGATGTCTTACGACCACCCCTAGATAGTCTAAGACCACTACCAGATGTCTCATGACCACCCCTAGATGATCTAAGACCACTATGAGGAGACCCACGACCACCCCCATATGGTCTCAAGATCACCTCCAGATATCCCAAGACCTCCAGGACCTCCTCGGGAACTCCTAGGACTCCCTCAGGACCTCCTATACCCCTTTTTGTCGCGTCCTAGGACCTCCTCATGATTTCCTCCTCTGGACCTCCTCGAGATGTCCTGTATTCTTCTGTCACAACCCAGGATCTTCTGTACCTCTGTTGTCGTATTCTCACGACCTCCCCTGGACATCTCCACAGTGTCCCTCAGGACCTCCCCAAGATGTCTCTACAGGACACCTCGGGACCTCCCAGGATGTCTCTACCGTACTTCTCAGGATCTCCCTGGGACGTCTCTACAGCATTCCACCAGACCTCCCCAAGACCACTATAGAACTTCCTCAGGACTTCTTCAGAATCTTCACAGGATCTCCTATGGCCCCAAGACCCCGTTTAGATCTCCCGGGGCCTCCTCATGAACTACAGGGCTTCCTAGGACCTCCCCTAGTCTTTCCAGGATCTCCCCGGAGTTCCTTATAAGCTACAGGACCCCGAGGGACCTCTCTCAACCACCTTCGGACCTCCCCTTCGGACCTCCTTGCGGGACCACCATAGGACCTCCTTCGGGTCACTCCAGACCTCCCCGGGGATCACTATAAAACCGTACTAGGACCTCTTCAAGACTCTCCTAAATTGCTACTTTGACCGAATATGGTCGTGTCTACGAACCAACACATGTGTCCGCGTGGAGCTTCTGTAGGTAAATGCTTGAGTAAACGTGGTATTCTGTGTGTGTCAGCTACTGATACAGGGAATGACACAGTATACACAGGAAATCCCAAGCTCCAAATTTGGGGTCTGACAGCGGTCCACCCTCAGCATCTTCGAGGTAAGCCACATCTATGACCTAAAACTCACAATATGATGCAATGCTTGCTATTAGAACTCATGTGAACCGAGCTGTTGGGATTGATTTGTTCTGATATTTGGAGTCTGATGCAATGGTTGTTCTCCAGATTAATGGAAATAGGATTTGGAGACAGTCATATTAATGTGAATGTTCAGTGATTGTGTTCATGAATAATATTATTGTCGGATTAATGTGATGTTCAGTGATTGTGTTCATGAATTAGAAAATAGCATAAGAAAGTATATGTTTTGTATACACAACTAGCATGAGTAGTTACAACTGACAACAGCTATAGCTCTAAAATTTTGCAAGTTTGTGCACAACATTGTTTGGCAGTCTATTGGGAGGCATCAACAATTCCATGTGCTCTACAAACTAAGTAAATTCAAAGAACATATTCTTCTTGCATTGATTGTTGTCATTTTACCAACCTAAAAAGAGTACGGTACATTAGTAGTCAGTAATCACTGGATTTTACTTGGATGAAAATAACTGCAAGAGAATAGGTCCAAATAAATTATATGTGCCCTGAGGATCGACAATTGGAGAGCAAACTATTGGAGTTGGCTATATTTGATTATATCTGGGAACAAAGTTCAGAAGCTTGTTTTTCTATCAAATAGATTATAATAAAACAACCATGAATTACTCTACACCTTAATGCACCTAATTAAGTGCATTCTAATACCTTGAAAAATAACTTGTAGAAATATGAGCTTTTAATCAAATGATTTTGAGCCCACTGCCCAATAGTTGAATGGTTAGATCTGGTACAGTTGCTTACACCAACATGCATAAAAATCTCTTTTTTGTCGGGAAATCTGTTTTTTTATTTTTGGAGAAAAGTAGTCAGATCTGTTGAAATTGTGTGTAGTAGATGTTTTTTTTTCCTGTGGTAGATCTGCAAGTATGGTGACGAATTCTTGAGTTTTCTGACTCGGTAATGGTGGCGCATGCAGATCATCAATGATCGTGAGACCGGGAGGTCGTGCGTGTTCGGCTTCATCACCTTTGGCGCGAAAGCCGTGAGGGTGGTAGCTTACTGACCGTGAGGGCGGCTCTGAAGAATATTGAGGTTTGATTTTTGATAATATTTTAGGTAGCTTTTACATTCAAACTAGTACAATAGTCTCATAAGATTTATTCTTTGTGCGCATACATTCAGAGTATCAGCTCAGACGTATCTGTCTTCACTAGTGATGAGGCAACGAGAAAGAACATCAAGCTTCTGATCAAATCTCTTAGCAGACTATTGTGAATGTGTGATGGTGTTGTCTTGGAGACAAGATCAGATATTTGATGAGACTAAGGCCAGTCTTGAGAAGAGAACCTCACGGGAAATAGGATGATTCATCTTTGATTTTTTTTGTGAAGCTTCATGTGTTCTTGCCATTTAGAAATCTGCATGGCACCCAAAAAAAAGTCAGGGAAAGAACTATTCTCGGGCTTGGAGGACCTATTGATTGATAGGGACAGAAGCTGACTTACTGATTCATTACACGAGTGAGGGCATAAGCTTACTTCATGGTTAACTCCTTTTTCATGCTATGCTTAACACAGGAAGAGTTCTCGTGCTATCTTCATTGAATTGTAACAGGATAGTCGAAGGTATTGTTTACCTTGTAGGCCCAATTTTTATTTGTTATGTAAATTGTTAGCTTGACTGCTTGAGTATGTGAAATCAATCAGTGCAATATCTTGGTTGTGGTTGTCTCAAGCTCATTTTCTACTTCGTGCATTACTGTGACCAAGCACATTTTGTGTATGAATCATCAGTATATGCTTGCGTTAATCTTAGTGTTCATTAGTCAAAACAGTAAGCAGCCGAAACAATAATCAGCTGAAATAGTAAATGGTACAAAATCTGATAAAAAAAACAAGTCACAAAATCAAGGGTACTCTCGTCTTTTTACATAGATCATTCTCATTCATGGAGTGGGAGTTTGTTTTCTAACCAAACATCTCCTCATACCACTCTAACTTCTCAGGGGAGTGGATCCAAGAGTGAAGCTGGAGTTGGAGTTGCTAAAACGTGGAGCGGAGCCATACCAAATAGGGCCTTAGAACCGATTTTATGTATGATTGTTTGATTCGGGGGTCTCTTAGATAAGAATCACATAGAGAATGACACAGGGATTTATACATGTTCGGGCTTTCTCCGGAGAGAATAACAACCCTACTCCTATGTGGCTATATTGAGTATACTGATTACAATCAAGAGAAAGACTAGGGCTTGTCCTCCAGATTGTGCTTGTCCCTTTCTACCTTCTGACTTCAACCTTATATAACGTATAAAGAGGTGGCAGTTCCTCCAGATGAAGAGGCGTCCCAACGTTCCAATTGATGAACCGATTGATAGAAGTTGCCGCCAGGGACGTGGCACCCCCACGTTGCTAGGAAGTTGTTGTCAGAGACAGAAGTAATTCATGCGGTTACTCATAGATAGTAACAGCGTATATTAAGTACCCCATGTATTAAACATGGCATATAATACTCACTAACTGATTAGACCCACAAGTCAGCAAACCCTATCAATTACAGGGTTGTCGAAGCTAGGTTGGTTGAAGCCAACCAAGTCGTATAATATATTATGACTGCTCGATAGTCACAGAAAGGCTTACGACTATACCATGGTCGTAAGAAGACTCATGACCATAGGGTGGTTTATGACCAGGCAACTCGACCTCTCCCTTATAAATATTAAGGGGTATACTTAAGACTAATATAGAGATGTTAATATCTATAATAATAATTACAGATAAATAAATAAATAAGGATTATTAGATCCTCGTCATCTAGCCCCCAGCTTCAAGTGAAAATAACTTACTTGGAAAAGGGAGTTGTAGAAAGTCTCATGACCACAAAGTAGTCGTAGAAGGTCTTACGACCACAAAGTAGTCAAAAAGGTCTTACGACCACAAAGTAGTTGCAGAATGATGGTCAGAAGTAAAAGCTTTTTCGACTGGTATTTCATTTTGACCAGAAAAAGACTTGGTCAAGAAGGTAATTTCGCTTGAGGTGTAAATACAGACTCGGTTTTCTCAAACAAGCAAATTAAAGAATCTCAATCGACTCTCACAAATCTGTCCGTTGGAGCGGCTCCCGAAGAGGTGGCAACTGTTGAGTTTCCACGATCTTTAACTCAATCGTGCAGTTATAAAAACTTACCACGGGTATGATTCTAAGGTTCTTACTTTTTACCCCTTTGCTTCAGCTGTTCCTCGAGCTCTTGTGTTCTCCGCCGCCGACCAAATAACCTCCTTCCTCGAAGTTTTTCCAAATCCAATCCAACCTCACCTAGAGAAAATGGCCGGAGCCGCTTCTAAGTGGGTGGAATCGGAGATGGATTCAGCCAAGATAAAAAGCTTTGGTCGCCACTGAAAAGATTCCGAAGAGGGAATTCGTAAGTGGATTGAGGCTACCGGGTAACATTGGCCGTCGAGGGAGATTGGTTAGATCCCCGTCTTTCAGGCGTACTACGAGTGTGGCCTTCTACTACCCACTCATCCATTCCTTACACTTGTACTCGAACACTTTGGGGTGGAATTGGTGAACCTTGTTCCCAGTTCCATCACAATGTTAAGTGTGTTTGTGTATTTGCGCGAAGCTTACATTGGGATCCTTCTAGTCCTGGAGTTGTTTCAATACTACTATGAAATGAGCACACAGTTTGGAATCGCCGGGAGCTGCGGTCTGAAGCTCCACGACAGAAAGGCCAAGGAGTACATTCAGATGTTCACCCAGTCATCATGGCCGGGGTGGAAGAAGAAGTGGTTCTATTGGGAGACGACCAGTGAAGATAACCTTTCCTTTGTTGGTAAGACTGCCAAGAAGATTTCTTTCTGGGATTCGACTCCCAAGGATCTTGGCCGGATCGCCTCCTATATTCAAGCCATCAAAGACTTAAAGGAAGAGAAGATCAACGGATGGCACGTGGTGAAGGATTTCATCACACGCCACATTAGCCCTTTGAAGAAACGAGCACATCCCATGTAGATGTACTGGGGGGGGCTAAGGATTCGACCAGAGATTACGAGAAAGGTAAGTAATCTTTCAACTTAGCTTTATTTTGGTTAATATCAAGCCTAACCACTGAATGTTTTATATACTTGCGTAGATCTCTCACAAACGGAGATTGACATCCGAGTCAAATTTGTTTGTGCAAAAGCTTCACCACCTGACATGGTGGCTCCCGCAAAGGAGAAGAAGGAACACCTAAAGGTAACTAAGGATTGATTCCTTCTTTGGACCCTTGTAGTCGTAGGAAACGACCACTAAATAATGTTTCTCTTTCTGATCTTTGCAGAAAGTAGGCATGGAAGACCGTTAGGAAGACCAAGAGGTTGGACTGATGGTTATTGGTATGGAAGCGGAGTAAGTGAAAGCTCCTCCGGCCAAAAAGCTTTGACTTGAAAACACCGGCGACAAGCAAGAGGCAGACTCAAGTTTCGATCCGACCAGGCCCTTTGCAAAATTCTTTACAGACATAGTTGCTGCAGAGAAAGCCAAGGCGATGGAAGTGATTGAAGCTTGTAAGCACAAAGCCCCTAAGACCAAGGTACCATTCTACTATGATGACAAGACTTTTTCAGCCTCGGCTTATCACGGCTTTGTTAAACGACTAGAAAAGGAGAATTGGAAAAAGCTTTATATCTTTTGTGAAGGATACCATTGCGTCGGCAAAGCCTATGGTCGAGGGAGGTGCTGCTTCTAAGGTGGTCGAGACAGGTCTCAACTATCCGGCGAGTCAAGAGGGTCAAAGAGCAGTAGCTCTCGCACAAGACCCACGGCCAGACGTGGTCGTGGTAGACCCTATTCCTCTACTCAAATTTCGACCAGACATGGTCAAAGAGAAGAAGCCGAAGAAATCTTCCTTAGGGAAGGTTTCTTCTGGATTCAAGATCAAGTCTAGAAAACGAAGGTATGTAAAAAGACAAAAGTATAAAAACATCATTTACCCTTTGCTTTCTATAAATTTGACATGTTTTCATTTCTATGATCTTAGCCCGACCCCTCCAGCCCCCAAGGACGCTTCTGTCGAGAAGCCCGTTACCCTTTCTTTTGCAGTCGAGGAAACAACAGTGGGAGTGGCCACGACTACGGCCACTGTCCATGTGGTGGGAGAAGTCGTTGCTGCTCAAGCGACTATGACCATAGAGGTGGTCGCGGGATTGACCGACGTTCCTTCGGTGGAGGTGGTCGTTCCTGCCAAAACAACCTTGACCACTGAAGTGGTTACGGAGGTAGAGGCGAAGACGACAAATGATGCGGTGGAAGCATCTGGGCAAGGTGGCAGAACTTCCGATCGTCATGTCGGAAAGGAAGTCGTTGCGGACGTTCCCTTAGGCTCCCAAAGAACCGCCGACGCTGTCATCACTAAAGAAGAAGAAGAAGAGTACCTTAACTTCTTCTCTGAGTTCTTTGGACCTGCTTTCATTGTGGGATCTTCCGCATTCAGGTCTCATAACCGAGTTCCTCACCTTAAGGATATTCCTAACATGGGGAATATTTTCGATGACAAGCGTCTCGAAAAGGTGTGGTGGAACCGAGTTGAGGAGATCGATGAATTGAAGGATCCCACAAGGGTATTCTTCATGTTTGATCAAACGAGCATAAATGTAAGTATCTGATGCCAAACATTTACATATATGGTTTGTTTCTCGCTTTTCATTGCCTTTCATTGTGCAGAAAGATTTAGAACAAATTGTCACTGTTGGTGAATACAAACGACAACTTATAGAGCTACGATAACAAAAAGCAGAACTCTACAAGCAGACAAAGAGATGGTAAGCTACTGCCATTCGTAATCATTTTTTACTCGACTATTTGTGCAGTTATCATGTCTATCTTTATCCTTTGCAGGTTTAAGAGTGACGAAAAATCCTTGGCTGACGCACTCGACCACGAGTAAGTCGAGATGGAGAGGCTAAGGGGTGAAAATCTCAACCTGATGAAGAAACTTCAGGAGGCAAATTCTGCAACTCAAAAGTTGCATAATGAAATAAACAGTAAGTTTTGAACTTAAGACTGCTTATAACAATGATCTTATGTCCTTTTTCTAACTCTTGTTCCTTTTCAAAAAAAGAGGTCGAAATGAGTAAGCTCCGAACCGAGGTCAATGAAAAGGCTTTGGTTGTTCACGAGCTATCCCGTATCGTAAAAGAAAAAGACCAGGAGATAAAGTCGTGGGAAGAGCAATCTGCGAAGAAAGATGCCTCCCACGACAACGAATTTAAGAAACTTGATGCTCGACTGGTGGGTAAGTAACTCTTTACCAATGACCAATGTTGCTTACGAGTTGTTTAGGGATATACTTCTGACTGGTTGTACTCTATTTCAGAGCAAGCAGTCAAAATCAAGCGACTCCACAAAGCTTCGACTCATAGTCAGGAAGAAACGAAGTCATTGAAGATCGACCTTCAATACAACATCTCACTTCTAAACAACGTACTCGCTGGGCTTGGTGCTAAGGAAGTTACTCCTCTTGAAGACACACTAACTGCTCAACCGAGTATTGTTGGACAGCAAGTCAAAGCCTTAAGAGAGTTGATAACTACTCTGAAGGCCAACCAGGCTAACTCGATAAGAGAAGCGGTCAAATGTGCAGTAGGTTATGCCTTGGCAAAACTTAAGGCACACGATCGTAATCTCGATCTTCAATTAATCGAGGATCTACTTATCGCTCAAAGCGAAGTAACTCGCCTAATCGAAGAGGTGAAGCCGCTAGCGAGAAGGTTGTGGAGGAGATGCAAATTGGATCTCCTTCATCGAGTAGATTGTAATAGAAATACTTATAAAGACAAGTCTTTTGGTATATATATATATATATATATATATATATATATATATATATATATATATATATATATATATATATATATATATATATATATATATATATATATATATATATATATATATATATATATATATATAGTCTCAGGGGTACATACTCCCATTCTCATATACCACTTAAATCGTATGATGATACCTCTTTATCTATTTGAGCATACTTCAATAATGATTATAAGATATTCCAAAAGCGAGTTATATGAAAAATTTCAAGAAAGTCCACTTTTTATAGCAAAATTTGTGTATATACTTCTTTTATATATGAAAAAGGGTATATAACAAAAATAAAGGGCTCCAATAGAAAATTTTCAACTAAGTCACACCGAGTATCTTATAATTGATATTTAAGTATACTAAAAATGATAAAGAAGTATAATATATTCATTTAAGTGGTATATTGAAGGAGTACATACTCCTGTGAGTACGAAACCAAGGCCCTATATATATATATATATATATATATATATATATATATATATATATATATATATATATATATATATCTATTTTTTTTCCTCGCAAATTATCTTGTCGAGTAGTTAGTAACTCATAAGATAACAAATAGAAAAAGGAAATTGAATTTAAGACTAAGAATTGAAGTCATATTAATGGCTTTGTCCTAGCCCCCGACTATTTGCTTAGTTTATATAGATAAACTAAGTAAATAGTGTATATAAGGGTTTGCTTAAAAAAGAAGTTTTTCCTACATGTGTTGTCGATCATGATTGTTATGTTCTGGTCGTAAGAGTTTAGTAACAGATAGACACAAGAAAATTCCTTCTAGTGGACAGGACAACATGCAGAGAGGAAAGACTTCGATTATTGAAGCTACATTTTTCGACCATAGTAATCGAATTAAGAGCGTCAACACGAGTGGGATAAACTCTTTGGAGTGCCTTAAAAGTTTATTCAACCGTTTTCAGTAAACTCAATTTGTTTGACACTGATAGCAAGAGTTGAAAATAGTACGACACTAGGAAGTTTCTTCTGGTAGGCATGACTACATGTAGAGAGGGAAGACTTCGACTAGGTGTTGTGTCTTTGCCCGACAAGTTTAAACGCATTTGAGGTTACTAAAAGGAGTCAAACAAACTATAAAAATATACTCCACTTAGATAATTTTTCAAAAGTAATGAAAAAAATAAACTAAGGTTAAAAAGAGCTAGTTTGAGAATGTTTCGATCAGATTTGTTAAACCCAGTCTCTTTGTATTGGTAACAAAAGTTAGGAATAAGGCGACACTAGAAAGTTCCTTCTAGTGGGCAGGACCATGTGCAAAGAGAAAAGACTTCGACTAGGTGATGTTACCCTTCTTCGACCAGTGTAAAGAAAAACTCAGTGTATAAAAATGATCGAAAGATTATCCAAGAACTACTTGAAAGTAAGACAATAAAGAGTGAAGAAACTTGAAACTTTGTTGATATAGTAAGGAGTTACACATAAAATTTGCTTAACTGGTCGATGTTCCAAGAATAGGAGAGAACCTAGCCATCTTTCATTGCCAGTTGTACCAAACCTGGTCACGTAACTTCAACCACTGTGTAAGGATCTTCCCATTTGGGGGAAAGCTTATTTCGATTAGACTGGGATTGAATTTTCTTCAACACTAAGTCACCTACAGCAAGGCTGCGAGGTTGGACCTTACGATCATAGTATTTGCATAAGGCTTGTTGGTAGACCGCTGAACGGATCAAGGCTTGATTCCTCTTCTCTTCGAGCAGATTGATGTCATTTGCTAGAAGCTGTTCCTGGGTAGAGTCACTGAAGGTTTCGACCCTTATTGACCGGATCTTTAGTTCTGGTGGAAGCATGGCTTCAGCCCCAAAAATTAGGGAAAGGGGGGTTTCACCTGTAGCCCGACTTGTAGTCGTGCAAACTACCCATAATACTGAGGGTAATTTTTGTACATAAGCCCTCGAGCGCTTGACAAGCTGGTCGAACACTCAGGTTTTTATGCCCTGCATTATTTGGCCATTCGCTCTTTCGACTGCCCCATTACTCTATGGGTGGGCAACATAAGTATAAAATAACTTGGTACCCAACTCGTCGTAAAATTCCTGAAATTTTGTGCACGAAAATTGCTAACCATTATCTATAATTATTCAACTTGGAACACCAAATCGAGTAATCACGCTTCTCATCATGAACCTTTTTGCGGCTTCTGTTGTTATCCTAGTCAAAGGTTCGGCTTTAATCTATTTTGTGAACGTATTAATAGCTACAAAAAGGAACTCAAAGCCCTTTGGTGCTTTTGGAAATGACCCTAGGATATCGAAACCCCAGGTCGCAAAAGGCCATAAAAGAGGAATAGTTTGCAATGCCTGAGCCGGTTGATGTATTTGCCTGCAATGAAACTGGTATTGTACACACTTTTGAACCAACTCTTTGGCATCATGGAGGGCTGTTGGCCAATAAAAACCTTGCTAGAAGGCTTTACCGACCAGCGTTCTATAAGAAGCACGAGTTCCACAGATGCCCCCGTGTATGTCATGAAGGAGATTTAATCTTTCTTTCTGCGATATGGCTTGCATGAGAACCCCTTGAGTACCTCTTTTATAGAGGACTCTTTCGACCAAAGTATACATTTTGGCCTTTCGGGATAAACGATCTGCCTCAAGATCAACATCGGGTAGTGTACCCTTCTGAAGATACTCGTAGATGGGATTCATCCAGGTATCCTTGTACTCTAGAGAGGCTGTCTCAATAGGAGGTGTTTTTGGTGCTTCAACCAGAGACGGCTTCTGGAACTACTCTAAGAAGACTCCTTGTGGTACTTGAGATCGGGAAGAGGCTATTCGAGCTAATTGGTCAGCGAGAAAATTATCCTTTCGAAGGATATATTGCAACTTGAAACTGAAATAATACTTTTCAAGCCTTCGGACTTCCGATAAGTACTGAGACATGGTTGGATTAGAGCATTGGTACTCTTTTCCAACCTGATTCACGACCAGTTGAGAGTTTCCTCTCACGAGTAGTCGTCGAATCCCGAGCGCTTTCGCTACTCGTATGCCAGCCAACAAACATTCGTATTCTGCCACGTTATTAGTGTCATGAAAGAGTAATTGAATAGCATACTTTAAGGTCTCTCTGGTAGGAGATTCCAGGACCACCTCAGCCCCCGAGCCACTTAACATAAGCGACCCGTCAAAATACATCGTCCACTGATCGTGGGTATCGTACTGGGGATCCTGAACTGGTTCAGGATTTGGCCATTAAGCGACAAAGTCTGCCAAGATCTGGGACTTAATGACAGTTTGGGACACGAAATAGAGGTCGAACTCCCCAAGTTCTACTGACCATTTTTCCATGTGTCCCGCTGCTTCCCTGTTCTAGAGGACCACTCCTAAGGGAAACTCAGATGACACAATCATCTTGTGCGCTTAAAAATAATGCCGCAGTTTCCTCGAAGACATGAGGAGGGCATATAGAAGTTTTTGAACTTAAGGGTATCGCTCCTTAGACCCATGTAAAACTTCACTTACGTAGTAAACTGGTCGTTAAACGTTTTCATGTTCTGCGACCAGTATTGTGCTTACTGCCTATGGCGTGGCAGCTAGACAAATTAAGAGTGTCTCTTCTGGTTTCAGAGAAACCAAAACAGGAGCACTCGTAAGGTACCTATTGACATCCTCAAAGGCTGTGTTTGCCTCTTCTGACCACTCGAAACCCTCATGTTTCCTTAGAAGTTTGAAGAAAGGAATGTCTTTTTCTCCCAGTCGTGCGATGAAATGACTTAAAGCCGCCATGCACCCTGTGAGTTTCTGGACTTCTTTCTTCGTGGTCGAAAGGCACGTTGTTTTAATGGCCTTTATCTTTTCAGGATTTTCCTGAAGAGACTCTGAACACGTACTTTTCGGGATTGAGTTTCAAACGGTGTTTTTTGAGGTTGTCGAATGTTTCTTGCAAGTCAGAAATATGATTAAGTTACTTGATACTTTTTACGACTAGATCATCAACATAGGCTTCCAAATTTTGGCCTAGTTGAGGTGAAAGAGTCATTTGCATCAAGCGTTCAAAAGAAGCGCCAATATTTTTTAGACCAAATGGCATTTTGACATAGCAAAATATCCCAAATAGTGTAATAAATATGGTCTTTTCTTCATCATCTAAACACATACTAATATGATGATAACCAAAGTATACATCTAGAAAACTTAATACTTCACAACCAGTAGTAGAATCGACCAACAGATCGATACGAAGTAAAGAAAAATCATCTTTTGGACAATCTTTGTTGAGATCAGTGGAGTCTACACACATACGCTACTTGCCATTAGACTTCCTGACCATTACAGGGTTAGCCAACCACTCTGAGTGGTTGACTTCTCTTATAAAGCCTGCTCTAAGCAACATTTCCAATTCTGATTTGATGGCTTCTCGTCGATTAGGTGCAAATCTCCATAATTTTTATTTTACGGGTTTCTTGTCAGGCCGTAGAGCTAGCCTGTGCTCGATCACTTCCCTGGGGACTCCAGGCATGTCGGATGCTTACCACGCGAAGACATCTGTGTTAGCTCGGAGGAAAGTGACGATGTCGTCTTCCTATTTGCGGTCGGAAGTAACCCCGATGCGAATAGTCTTCGAGGGCTCGTATGAATTCAGAGGGACTTCCTTGACTTGATCGTTTGGATTTGGCACAGCTTTAGGCTTCGATTGCTTGGTCGAAGGCTTCCCCTTGCTTGCTTCTTGAGTCGGTATCTAGCCAACTATCTCGAGGGACTTGTGGTCGCATGTATACGCCATCTTCTTGTCACAGCGTATGGTGATCACTTCTTTGAGACATGGCATATTAAGATATTGATACCCATAGTGAACAGCCATTAAGAATCGTGCCAAAGTTGGTCGTCTGAGTATGGCATTATACGCCATATCGAAATCGACCACATCAAAGGAGATTTTCTCTATCCTGAAATTGCTTGAAGAACCAAATGTGACAGGAAGAGAAACTTGGCCAATGGGTTTGGCTGAAGACCCTGGTACGATCCCATGGAATAAGTATCGTACATGTTTTTATTCTAGTCCGAGCTACTTGCGTCTCATCCAGGGCACTTGTAAATAGAATATTTAACGAACTACCACTATCAACTAACACACGATTCACTCAACATTTGTTGATGGTGGACTCGACTATGATCGGATATCGACCTGGTCGAGTAGAAGGGATCGGACAGTCCGTCTTCTCGAAAGAGATGGGAACTTCCGACCACTTCAGTGATTTAATGACAAGAGGAGGGTCAATAGAGTTTACCTCTCGTGCGACGACCTTGAACTATCGCTTTGACTTATATGTCGAAGATCCCCAAAGATGTGGTCGATGGTATGCTTCGGATCTTGGATCGCCATCTCCTTGCCATCATCCGACTGCTTACGGCCACTCGTTTGTCCTACTTCCTCGAGTGTAGGGAGTGATCCTTTGCCGGTATAGTAGTCCTCGAGTTTTATTTAGAAAACCCGACAGTTGCAAAGGTCATGTCCTTTCTTTTTATGGAAAGGACACCACCTGGGCTTGTCGCTCTTCCGCTCGGGGCGCTTACTTTTTCCCCATTCGGAATACGTCTTGGAACTTTGTGGCTCTTTATCGCTTACAGCCAAGACTTCCTTAGAACGGTTGACTTGAGGCTTTTGACCCTTCGCCTTGTTCTTGGATTTCTTGACCTTCTTATCCTTCTTCTTGCTGCTTTTGTTGGTGATATGCCCTAGAGGCAATCATAATGATGATTGTATCACGTCTATGTTTATGAGTTAATAAATAAATGTTATTCTGTTCCTTGAATGAATCATTAGTTATATAGATCAACGAGTATGTGACTTATTGGTGAAACTCTTTGACTTATATGATGTCGTTCTAAAAAGTATCCTCGAGTCGAAATCATCGGTGAACACCAAAGGACTCTACGACCAAAGACATATATTGATTGATGACCATGTTTCACCGGTCATGGATATAGGGACATCGAATCAATAATGTGAACACGTGTTAGAGAACATGGGGTTGGATAGACCCACCTTGAGACACTATTAAGATTGTTATGATTCTATGTGTCATTAGTTGGTCTCAAGCAATAATAATGTATAATCCTTAGACTTGAGATCAGCATGGTTTCCTACATGTGTAATAGCACTCTTAGGGTTGCCAAACGCTACTGTGAATCCGTAGTTATAAAGGTAGCTTTCGGGTATGCTATGAAACATGCGAGGAATGTGATTGTCGATATGGATTTGCCCTCCTAACATAACAGAGAGATATCTCGCCCCTCGAAGTGGTCGGATAAAGAAAGTGCATGGCCATGCTACTCGTCGTCAAGAGTTCGACCACATAAGGTTATCCGATACTCGACGAGAAAGTATTGAATACCCATGGATGACATAATATCTTACCCGAGTTCAACTAGATATCGTGAGGCAAAGGAGAATACACAAGTAGGTCGTTAAGTTCGAGCAAGTCGAGACTGTTGAACGATTCACAGAGTGGTCGAAACTAGTCGTGAGGAGTTACGAATCGTCGTGACCGAATCTGAACCGGTCGTATGGGGATAGGACCAAGTCGTAAGTGATGAGGACCAAGTCGAGATCATATTGCATTAAGGTTCGTCCGATATAATTCATGTGTATTTGGGAATCGTTATGTTACGCTAGGAACCGCTACGACTCATGGTCGGAAGGGTTTCCGAGTCACAACCAAACCACGCATGAACCTAACGGGTCACACACTTAACGGATGGAACAAACCAATACGAATACGATTCATAAAGCGTGTTCGGATAGGATCCGCCACGGGCACTATATAAGGAGATGCATGAGGCTATCGCGGGCGTAGGGGTTGACGAAGTTGCTCTACCAAACCCTAGCCGCCATCTTCCCGAGAGCCTTGCTGCGCGACTTGGTGCTAGCACACCGGCGTTGGTTGTTCCTTCCCGGACGTGTCGATACCGTAGGCGCTGCTGCTGTTTGTTTATTGCGCTTTGAGGACGATCCGCAAACTTCACAAGGAACATCGGAGGTTGCTTTGGAGGAGACGATCGCCACGACCACGACATCGACGTGTTTCACGCTGGACCAAAGTTGCTCCAACTCTTCTTCATTTGCCGCACCGCGGCCTAGTGGTAACAATCTGTGATCATCTACTTGCTTGGCTTCCGGTTTATGCAAGAGAATTTTGAATTGTTGCTATCGTAGCCTACCCGTATCCCTACAGCTTTCGCCCGCTTCTTGAGGATCTTTGTCATCCCGATCGATGGTTTTGTTCCACTCGATTGCTTTCAAATGACAATCAGATATCGATAGGCCATCTCAAGAGCTCAACGACGAGAGCGGGGGGTTCAAAGTGATTTCCTCCGTAATCCTTCTGCTACGGACTCCATGCTTAAATGCCCAAATAATAGATGAGTTAGAAACCTCTGGAATTAAATTACGGACCTGACTGAAACGCCTGATGAATTGGCGTAAAGTCTCATGGTCATTTTGTCTCATCTTATGCAGGTCGTCCTCCTTTCTAGGGTGATTGTAAGTGCCTTGGAAGTTGGCCAGCAGAAGGTTGCAGAGGTATTACCACGAATAGATCGACTCGAGTGGTTGGTTTGGCAACCATGATCAAGCGGACCCTTTGAGCACAGTTGGAAGGTAATTCGCCATGACATGCTCTCCTCCTACTGCTGCTCGGACAACGATCGTATAGATCTGAAGGAATTCAATGTGATTTTGTGACCCATCAAACTTCTCCATATTCACTGGTCGAAACGGCAGCCAGCGAACAGCTCGGAGATCAGGCGAGAACGACCGACATGCGGTAATGACATCATATCACCTTCTCTGTAGAAAAGAAAGGTTGATATCACTAGGTGATCGTAGATGCCAATACCCAGTCGTGGGTGGACCTGACCTATGGTAGGTCTCAGTCCTACGAGGATAATACTCCTCGTATTCCATCTGTCGTTGTAGATTTTTAGGTCATAGTTGTGAACGATCATCTCCTCTAGGAGCTTGTCGATCATCAGATGCTCGAAGAACTCTTCTTCGACTGGAGTTAAGGTTAGGGGAACGACGTAAAATGTTGTCGTGCCGATCTCCATGAGGTGAGTTGTTCGAACGACTGGTAGTCGACGGAGTCACACCGCTATGACTTCCAGAATGATGTCGGGGAGGATGCTCAAGTCTTGCCATCGTGCTTCGGAGTCTTCGCGTGATCTCTTCGATGAAGAGGTCGTACCCTGGCGCTCGTGCGAGTTCTTGAGTTGGGTTTTCGAGCAGATCATTTATGTGCTAGAGTTCTCAAGCCTCCTTCGACTGATATTGAACACGCCCAGGTAAGTTTCTCTGAGCCGTCGTCCTTCTCCTTCGGGTTGTCTCAGGATCATCTACATCTGATCCTTGAGTTTGCCTTAATGGAGTGTGATCATTTCGAGGATTTCTCCCACGCTCGTCAGAGTGCTGATTTCGTTCATTGGCGGAGGCATCCTCATCATTGCCACGAGGGGTCGTAGGGTGTGATCGGCGGGAAGCATCCTCAGGCTTGCTTCTAGGAGAGAGATTATGATCAAAGGGGAGGGCGAAGACCTCCTGTGTATGATCTCCACTTGCGCTTGAGGCCTCTTGGCTTGAAGAGTGGTCAAATGACACCGTCTGGTGACTTGGAGTAAACCCCTCCAGGAAGGGGAACTAAGGGTTATAACCGTCTGTGCCCGCAGGTGAACCCTGCGAACGTGTGGTCAAACTTGTCGGAACAGGGTGTTCCCCCATATCCTCTACGAGGGTAGCCGCAGAGTTACGATCACCAGATGTTGATGGAGTCCAAGAATGATGGCTTCCAGGATTTGCCTCGTCAGGTCAGACTGACTCAGGTGGACTTGAACATTCAAAGGGAGAACCCTTGTCATGTTGTGAATCTGTCTGGTTGCGGTTGGATGGACCCTTACCCTCTAAGGAAATTGGCCCCTCAGTTGGACGTACTGTTGTGGGGGAAAATGATTCCTCCTCAACTCCATTGGTGGCATGGTCTCTTGGATCCGGCGAATGATCTCTGAAGGCGGCATTACCATCGGATGAAATGATACTCGGCTCATAGTCAAAGTCGCCATCCATGTCGATGTCTGCATAGTCGACCAAGTCGAACCAATTCTTCTCGTTCCACTCTCCTGCCATGAAAGCATTAGGGAAAAAAGAATTTGTTGACAGGGAATCACCAAAGATCACCCCACGGACGGTGCCAACTGTCGCTGATCTAGAACCGATCTTACGTATAATTATTTGATTCAAGGGTCTCCTAGATAAGAATCACGCAAATAATGATACAAGGATTTTATACATGTTCGGGTTTCCTCGGAGAGAATAACAACCCTACTCCTGTGTGGCTATATGAAGTATATTGATTACAATCAAGAGAAAGACTAGGGCTTATCCTCCAGATTGTGCTTGTCCCTTTCTGCCTTCTGACTTCAACCTTCTATAACGTATGAAAAGGTGGCAGTTCCTCCAGACGAAGAGGCGTCCCGACGTTCCAATTGATGAACCGATTGATGGAAGTTGCCACCAGGGACGTGACACCCCCACGTTGCTAGGCAGTTGTTGTCAGAGACAGAAGTAATTCGTAGGGTTACTCACAGAGAGTAACAGTGTATATTAAGTACCCCATGTGTTAAACATGGCACGTAATACTCCCTAACCGATTAGGCCCACAAGTCAGCAAGCCCTATCAATTACAGGATTGTCGAAGCCAGGCTGGTCGAAACCAACCAAGTCGTAAAAGATCTTAGACTGCTCGATAGTCATAGAAAGGCTTATGACTATACTATGGACGTAAGAAGACTCATGACCATGTGGTGGTTTATGACTAGGCAGTTCGACCTCTCCCTTATAAATATTAAGGGGTATACTTAAGACTAATATGGAGATGTTAATATCTATAATAATAATTACAGATAAATAAATAAATGAGGATTATTAGATCCTCGTCAGATACCAATTACGGCATGTGGGCTGTAAAGATGATGATCATCTTGCGCTTACTCAGTGTATGAGCGACAATTGAGGGCGAAGCACTGGTCGAAGACGAAAAAGATCGTAGCGCTCGTCATGATTTCTTAGGTCATGCGATGCAAGAATGATGGCAATTACAGAAAAGAAAATGGCAAGAGAAGCCTGGGACGCCATCAGAGAAATGTGTATTGGTGAAGATCGGGTAAAGAAGGCAAGAGTGCAGATACTGAAAAGAAGCTTTGATCGGTTGATCATGGAAGAAAACGAGAGCATTGGTGAGTTCTCACGGAAACTTACTACGTTGGTAGGTGAGAACGTAGAGCTGAGAAAGAAAAGGAGCAACTAATGCTCACTCGTGCGCAGTGGGAATCTCTAGCCGTCAAAGAAAAGATGACCAACGAGAGCTCTAACAGGGGCATGAAGAAACATAGTTGGCGCGGCGGTGGCCATGGGCGCAGCAGTGGACTATTTGGTGGACGAGGCAATGATACCGACAAGAAGCTTTAAAAGAAAATCGACAAAATGAAGATCAAGTGTTTTAATTGCGATGAATATGGTCATTATGCCTCGGAATGTCGAATGCCAAAGAGGGAACGTGTGAATTTTGCTCAGAAGCAAGCTGATGAGGAGCCAACACTACTAATGGCTGAGACATGCGAAATTCAGCAAACTAAAGGTGATCTGTCAAAGGAGGTGATGCTGCACGAAAAGCAGGGATGCCCAAAGCTTATCTCTGACTAAGAAAAAATTGATTGTAGCTGGTATCTCGGTACAGGAGCTAGCAATCACAAGACAGGCACCAAGGAAGTGTTTGCTGAACTTGATGAGTCAGTAGGAGGCAATGTAAAATTCGGTGATGGTTCTGTAGTGGATATTTGTGGCAAAGGGGCCATGATTTTCAAATGCAAGAACCAGGAGCATAAGGCGCTCACTGAAGTATATTACATACCTCAACTCCGGAACAATATTTTGAGCCTCGGGCAACTTGACGAGAATGGATGCAAAATCATCACTGAAGATGGGAACTTGATTATCTTCGACCGTGAGAGGAAGACGCTGGCTAAAGTGCAACATTCCAGAAATCGCTTCTATGTTCTAAACCTACAACCGACAAATCCAGTCTGCTTGTTAGCAAAGGGGACAAGTACTGCTTGGAGATGGCACTCAAGGTATGGTTATCTGAACTTTCATGCATTACGAAATTATCTCAAAAGGGGATGGTAGAGGGTCTGTCCCACATAGAACACATAGAGAAACTATGTGAAGGCTGCTTGGTTGGTAAGCAACGCAAGAAGTCTTTTATGTAGAATTCTATGTACAGAGTAGAAAAACCTCTTGAGCTAGTTCATGGAGATTTATGTGGGCCAATCACACCAGCCACGCCGACGGGAAACAATTATTTCTTACTGGTTGTGGATGATTGTACAAGGTACATGTGGGTGGTACTGCTGAAAACAAAAGATCAGGCCTTGAGTGCGTTCAAAAGGATCAAAGCTACAACAGAAGTAGAAGCAGTTTGTCGGCTAAAAGCTTTCCGGTCTAATCGAGGAGGAGAATTCATTTCAAAAGACTTTGAGGAGTACTGTAATGGTCAATAGCTGAAAAGATTTCTAACAACACCGTATTCACCGTAGTAAAACGGGGTGGTGGAAAGGTGAAATCAAACAGTAGTGTCAATGGCTCGAAGCTTACTTAAAAGCATGAATGTTCCAGCAATATTCTGGGGAGAAGCAGGCATGACGGCAGTATACTTGTTGAATCACTCGCCTACAAAGAGTCTAGTCGGCAGTACTCCCTATGAAGCATGGCACAATAAGAAATCGAGTGTTCATCACATGAGGACATTTGGTTGTCTTGCTCATGTCAAAACGGTGCATCCACACTTAAAGAAGCTAGATGATTGAAGCAAAGTCATGGTTCTAATTGGCTATGAACCAGGATCAAAAGCTTACCGGTGTTATGATCCAACGTCAAAGAAATTACATGTCAGCAAAGATGTATTCTTTGATGAAGAAAAGCGATGGGATTGGAATGCTGATCCGGTACACCAAGACGCTCTGGTGAGTAGTGGAAATGCTTTCACTATTTATGTTAAAACTGAAACAAGCGAAGCTTCGGATCATGGAACAATTGAAACATCAGGAGATACTCGAGAGCCACCAAGTCCACAAACCGACAATCCTAGAACTCCTTGGTCATAGATATTTTCAGCACTGGTTTCCTCACCAATGGCAACACGCGACAGTGTTTCCTCATAAGAAGAATCGTTGCGTTTACGAGACTTGAAAGACATATATGAAGCTACTGATCCAGTGAAGATGCAATATTCAAGTCTCTATCTGCTAGCTTTGAAGGAACCCACAAGCTACGAAGCAGTGGCAAAACAGAGGTGCTGGAAACTTGCAATGGATGAGGAGATGAAGTCTATCAATGTCAATCAAACATGGAAAATTGTGGATTTGCCAGCCGATCGAAAACCCATCAGATTGAAATGGGTATTCAAAATCAAGAAAGACAATAAAGGGAACATTGTCAAACACAAAGCTCGATTACTAGCAAAGGGGTATGCTCAAAGACAAGGGATTGACTTTGAAGAAGTTTTTGCACCGGTGGTCATAATAGAAATAGTAAGATTGCTTATTGCTATGGCTGCTCATAGTGGTTGGGAAGTTCATCATGTGGATGTTAAATCTGCATTTCTAAACGGGAAATTAGCCGAGGAGGTATTTGTGCAACAACCTCCTGGATATATCAAGAAAGGTAGTGAGGAGAAGGTGTTAAAACTCAAGAAATCTTTATATGGGCTTGGACAAGCACCCAGTGCATGGAATTTTAAACTGGATCAATCTCTGGTATCACTTGGTTTCGAGAGAAGCAAAGTAGAACATGCTATGCACAAAAGGAATCAAGGTAATGTGATTCTTTTGGTTGGTGTATACGTTGATAACTTGATCATCTCTGGATTAAACATCAATGGTATAACCAAGTTCAAAAATCAGATGAAGAAGATGTTCAGTATGACTGATCTTGGACTTTTGAGTTATTATTTGGGTATTGAAGTGGGGCAAGAAGTTGGAAGGATCACATTGTGTCAAACTGGATATGTTGTAAAGTTACTAGCTTTGTCAGGTATGGTTGACTGTAATCCATGTCATACTCCCAAGGAAAACAGGTTGAAACTGAGCAAAAAAAAGGCGATGGTTCTCCTGTAAATGAAACTGAATATCGAAGCATTATTGGAAGCTTACAATATTTAGCGAATACGAGACCAAACATAGTGTATTCAGTAGGTATCATAAGTCGATACATGGAAGCACCTACTACTGATCACATGGCAGTAGTAAAGCATATTTTAAGGTATGTAAATGGTACAAGAGGTTTTGCTTGTTCCTATGTCAGAGAGGAAGGAAAGGAGCCAAGACTTGTGGGTTATTGTGACAGTATATTTGGCAGGAGATACAGATGATCATAAAAGTACCAGTGGGACAATTTTTTTTAGCGCAAACTTGATAACTTGGTCATCACAGAAGCAAAATATTGTCGCATTATCTTCTTGTGAAGCAAAATATATAGCAGCAACTACTTCTGCATGCCAAGGTGTTTGGCTGAGTCGATTGCTTGGAGATTTCAAGAATCAAGAACCAGAGAAATCCAGTCTGATGGTGGATAACAAATCAGCCATCGCACTTTGTAAAAATCCAGTCCATCATGATTGAAGCAAACACGTCGACACAAGATATCATTTTATTCGTGAATGTGTTGAGAGTGGCAAGGTCGATGTGGAATATATCAGCACCGAAGATCAAGCAGCTGATATTCTGACAAAATCACTTGGTCACATCAAGTTTACTGAGATGACACTGCAATTGGGCATCAAGCAGGTAAAGTCAGAACAATAATCTTAGGAGGTGATTTGTTAGTTTAATCTTCTCGTTCAGTTTAGTTTTTCTTTTTCTATTTTGAGTTGTAATGGAATGCCAAAGTGTTAGGCGAATCCAATTCGGTTTCAGCAAAGTTCAGTTTTAGAGCTCTGTTTTGTTTCGTCAGTTTACTGTAGCTGATCATGATGTTTTCGGAAAGAACTCTGTCAGGAAGTTCTAAACTGAAAACAACTAGATTCAGATTCCGATTGTAATTCATTTTGTTGTAGATAAAAGGAGAAGAAAAATGGAAAAGTCGCAGGCAGTATTTGCGGCGCAAAATAAATCCTCGTGTGTACTCCTGTGATTTCATCGTTCTGATCGAAGGTTCTTTTGTCGCTCGGAAGCGTACGTCAGTTTTCGACAGATGTTTTCAGTTCAGACTTGAGTTTGATTTTGGGCTTCTGTTCCAACAATCATTCGCATCCGGTGGTGGTGAGATGGAGGCGGCTTTGGCCAGCCTGGAGTAGCACTCCCACGGTGGCTGCGGCTGCGGCACCGTGAAGGATGCTTAGAACAGGCGAGAGCCGAGGAGGAGGCTGGTGGAGAGTAGGGAGGGGCAGAGGAGGAAGGCGGTGAGAGCCCATCTCTGGGACGACGGCGTCGCGAGGGAGGGCTCAATGGAATCCATTAATCGTCGTTAGTTACTCGAGCATTATTACTAGCTCTTTGCAAAGGCTTGATCCTCTTGGAGGCTAATTAATTAGCTAGTCAGAGCACGGCTGCCCGGGGAAGGTGAGGAAATCATGGAGCTGCAGCTCTGTTTTATGCTCTCGCTAACTCATGTGCCTATGAATGATACTAGCCGCTTAGTCAGGAAAGAATGCCGTTTTGGGTACATGCAGTCAAAATTTCTAACAGATTTGCTATTTCTAAGTCAACTGAAATTTTCTTAAGTTTAAGTTAATTGTCGTGATCCTTGGATTAGTGCAGAGATTGATGTGCTATATGGTTGGATTTTGATGTAATGGGTAAAAATGCAACTTTTGTTTAAGAAAATTTTAGTTACCATACGAATAGACAATCCCAATTTCTAAACTTTGGCTATTGATATCTTTTTCGATATTTAGATTGAACACATGAAAATAATATGTATTGATTTGTCTCATAAAAAATATAGTTTTATTAAGTTTTATAAATCTATTACAGTAGAAATTGGAAATTAGTGGTCAATGTTACATTTTGGAGACAATGTCGATGTCCAAAACAATATTCTTTTGTGATTAGAGAGAATAGTAGTAATTTATTTGCTGCATTGACGTTAATCAGTAGTATTAGTTGATGCGGCATGATTTGCCCCGTTTGGCACGCTGTCCTGTCCCCCCCCCCCGTTTTCTGCGTGAGTTAATTTTGTTTCCTGCAAAACTCATGCGTGCCAAACAAGCCGTATATAATCTGTGTCCGAACGGATGATGTGCACGATAAGTCGTGCATAGGTAGCCAGGTAGGTGAAGTTGAATGATACTACAAGCTACGCTGTGAGAGAAAGGTACTTTCCTATAGCTGAGTGGGCACAAGAGTTGTTTCCCCCAGCACATGAGTACACTATTCACCGCCTTCCTTGCAGCTGTGACACATTTTTAATTAAAAACCATACAGCATTGCTGCCTTGTATTACATTCCCGATCGGATGAATACTGATGAACACCCGGGCAAGAACTGATGATCCAATACCAACACAGGATACAAGTAGTTTGATACAACTTAGGGGAAATTAGGAGCTAGACTGGAAGAAGCAATTAGGGGACTGGGAATTTAGAGGAAGGGATTTGGGGAAGAAGAGAAGTAGCAGGGAAGAAGAGGGGATAAGGCAAGAGCCTTCTGCTTCAATGTTCTTCGATGATCCCTCAGTTACTTGTCGCTTGCCCCTTTGTAGTACCAACTCGACTCTCACCTCTTGGGCCACGGCCCACAACTGAAGCCCCAGCCGGTCCATGACACCTTGCCTTTGGCAGCGGCTGGCATGAAGAAACAATTACGCAGAGCAGAGAGGGTTTGATAGTTTGATGTTAGGAGTTTTTAATCAAGATGATGTGCACGCGGCCGGGCGGATGTGACGGTGATGCATGCGTGCGGTGTGGGGGAATGTCTACGGGAGAGAGCAGCGGCGAGTGATTCTGGGACATCGAAAAGCTGAAAATGCATGGAGCATGAACGAGAGCGAGTGCGCGTGGCCATCGCTTAAAGAATCAGTAATGCTTTGTACACAGGGGAGTGCCAAAGCGGAGTTCGCTCGAGTGGGCAGGGCATCATGTCGCCTTCTTTGCAGGTTAGTTAGTGCCGTAGGTGATGAGAGTAGTGGTGAAAACGAATCGAATACAGATGGATAATAGCTCTGCTATATTTTTTCTCGGATGCGGATACGGATACGAATACGAATTATGTCGAATTCAAATACGGAGCGAATACGAATCGAAACGAATACGATCACATATATTTTTCAGAACATGATAATCCCTTAAATTGTATGCCAGAAATTAACGGAAACATATAGCTAATTTATTTGATCCAAACATTCATGAATTGTTCACATTTTCAATAACCACATATAACGAAATGCCTGCATGTACATTCTTTTCCCTATCATCTCTCCCATTAGTAAAAACCTCTTCTACCCTTTTTACTCCCTAGCCAATCCTTATTTATCCCAGCTTGTCCGGCCAGAGTGAGAGAAGAAAGGAGCCAAAGTGAGTAGAGAGATAAAAGGAGAGATCTGGAGGTAGAAGGAAGAAAGAAAGAGACAGAGGAAGAGAATAAATGGGCTAAAGGTGTAACATCCCAAAACCCATAATTTAGGAATACATAATAGAAATTTATTGGGAAAACACTTTGATCACTTTGCATATGAAAATCTACCCATATTTGAAATTTGAACTTTTGTTTAAAAGCAAATGCTGAAATACAAACAAACATGCACTTACAGGAAATTGAGTTAAAACAAAATAAAAATGGTTGAGAGAATTGTTTTGTGCATAATTGCTCAGGGAAAAATTTACTAAACAACTTATATAAATTGTTATCGAGAATAACAAATACAATTACATAAGAACAAAAACTTATAATAATTTTAGAGAAAATCACAAAAGGGATAAACTTCTGAAAAATTTACATAAGGGACTAAATTAGGTCAGGAGCCCACACAAAAAGTTTCATAAAATTTGGAATTAGTTTGTTCGGGGTCCGATGTAAGGATCAAGTAGTGTTGGTCAATTGTGGATATCCTACCGCATAATCCGGATGATCCGTATTCACATCCATATTCGACGGATACTAGAGCTACTGTATTCGTATTCGTTTCTAACAAAAAAAAATCCGTATTCGTTTTCGATCAGAGAATTATTCGAGAAAAATCCGATCCGAGACAATCCAAATTCGTTTTCGTCCATATCAATCGAAAACTATACAATTTGTTTTCACCCCTAGACGAGGATGCGGAGGCACCAATCATTCTGGCCTCCGGAGCTGCGAGTGATGGAATGATGCACAAGTTTTCAGATTTTTTTTTTGAATCCTTGCCATTCATGTTCAGTCTAAAGATGGTAGGTACGAAAGATTAGACCCACACCTTGCCAAATGGGTTGCCCGGCACGCACACACCCATTTAGGCACCCAAACACGACACATTAAGCTCACGGCCCGTGTCGTTTTCTGATGGGCCCAAGTCGGGATTAAAAGACGACTACAGCGTAGGGAGCCGAGAGCCCATGTAATATCAAATGCCCGTTCCGTGTCTTCTCACCTGGACCTACCGTCAGTCCCTCATGGCTGCTGCTGCCACGTGGGCGCCTCGAGCGGTGCGCCCAATCCCCGGAACGGTCAGCGAGTCCGCCAGTGGGCGAGACGAAAAGAGAGCGCGGGTTCGAAGTGGTGGTTGTTTGATGCTTCCTCGACCGCTGACCGCTCCTCCTGCATCCACCCGATGGCGCTCCTCGCCACCCCGCCCTATATAGCAACGCGCACCTCAGCGGTCGCGAGCCACGCCTCCTCTTCCAGAGGCTGCTGCGGCTGCTTCCTCCGCGCGCCGAGATCCGCCTCCTCCCGGAGCCTTCGCGCCATGGCCGCCTCCGGAGCTGATGCCGCGGCGGCGGGGGCTGGTGGCTCCGCTGGTCCCCCGTCCCTGCTCGTCTTCTCAGGTGAGCTCTCTCTCTCTCTCTCTCGAGTCACGAGCGATGCTGCAATTAGCGGAACTGGGTGGGCATGCGCGCGCCAGTCGGTGGGGATCCGCGGGGTTGGGTCGTTTTGAGCCCGCGCAGGCATGTGAGGCATGTGAGGCTCGGTAATTGGGCGCTCGGTGATGTGCTGAGGCGAGGGGATTCGATGGGTTAGGACTTAGGAGAATCACGCATGCCAGTTTGCTGTACATTGGTGTGCGTATGGATTCGTGGAGTTGGCGAGAGGAAGTTCTTGTGATCGGGTGAATCTGTGTGTACAACTGGAGAGGTTTGGGGGAGATTGTCATGTCTGATACTTCGGGGGCTTTTCTACCAGGGACATGGATCCTTCAGTAGTGTTGGTCTCGGGGAGATTCGATAGGTTGTGGTAAAGTACAGTATATCCATACAGCGTTGGACGAAATGTGGTAATGCAGGGAACCTTTATGGTTGGGGATGGTCTGGTAAGATGATGGATGGTATGCAGTGCTTCTGCGCCCCCCTTTTTAAGCTCATTTGTATATTGTAGTTATACAACTACCAGTGGCAAACCCAGGATTAAAATTTAGGTCGGGCGGGGCGAACCAATGGTATTATCCGATAGCAAAGCAAGACATACAACGTGAGCATCCGGGTTGAAATCTTTAATACCTTTAGTTTCTTGCTGTGGTTTTGTACCTTTTGGACATTGTGGTTGCGCATCTTCCACATCAACTTGCGCTTCGGGCCTCTGGCTACCGCAGCAACACAGCTTGAGGGAGGAATTAAGGTTAAAAACTAGAAATTGATGTGTGTGGGGCTAGGAGTCTAATTGACTTGGTGGCCTGGGCCAAGTCACCGGTGGGCCTTCTCATGCGCTATGTGGATGCGTAGCGCAATAAGCCCAACACCTGAGTGCCCTATTCTTCTTCCTCCTTCGACACAGGCAGGTAGAGGCGCAGACCTCCCGTTGGTAGGCCATGGCGGAAGGGAGGGGGCCCACGTGGGGTTTCTCGGCGTCACCGACCTTGCCCAAAGGGACGGTCTGCCCTGACAACTACTAGTCTACCATGGCTTGACAGCTATAACATGGATACATATAAATAGACAAGTGACCCAGAAACTCCTTTCTGATCCATAAGTCGGTAGTGGTTCATAATAGGACATAGCGACTTCTGAATACATATAAAAATTATATCGGACGAACCTTCTGCAATATGATCTGCGACCAGGTCCTTATCACTCACGACCGCCAGAACTCCTTACGACGGTTTGCATCCGTCACGACGATTCATAACACCGTTCAGACGACCGGCCGTTGACCGATTTATAATCATGTACGACCAGCTCACGACCATTCCGTATCCCCATACGACTAGTTTGTATCTGGTCGGACTAAACGACATGCTTGCGTGTTCTCCTTTTGCCTCACGATATCTTATTGAACTCTAGGTGAGATATGTCATCCATGGACTGTTCAATTTTTTCTCGATCTAGTGATGGATAACTTCGTGTGGTCGACTCTTTGACCACTTGTGGCACAGCTATGCACTTTCTTTAGCCGAGCACATCGAGGGGGCTAGAGATATCTCTCCTGTTATGCTAGGAGCAAATCCCATATCCGACCAGTCACGTTTCTCCGCATGTTTCATAGTATACCCGAAAGCTACCTTTATAACTATCTAGTTACGGAGTAGCGTTTGATAATCCCTAAGTGTACTGTTACATATGTAGGAAACAATACTGATCTCAGGTCTAAGGATCATACATCATCATTGCTCGGGACCAACTGATGACACATAGAGACATAACAATCTCAATAGTGTCTCAAAGTGGGTCAATTCAATATCATGTTCTCTAACATGGGCTCACATTATTGATTCGATATCCCCATATCTATGATCGGTGAAACATTATCATCAATCAATACATATGCTGGTCTATAGGTCACTAGTGTCCCGGCTAGTGACATCCGACTAGAGATCCTTTAGAATGATATCATACAATAAAGTGCTTCACCAACAAGCCACATACTTGCTAATCTTTATAAACGTTAATTAATCCAAGGAACATAATGACTGTTATAGGGCAAGATGCGGCAACCGTAGCAGTGTGCGCAACAGTATGCGGTAATCTTGTAGTCGCATGGAACAAGAATGAGTACTGCAAAGATCGCATGAATAGTGCCACTGTTATTGTAGCACGTTATTTTCCGTGCATGGCTGATGGGTTTCCTAGGATAAAAAATAGCTGGATAGGTAGGTTATTTTGGGATTCCTTATCTATCAAGTTATTATTAGGGGTAGGATCTTATCTATTAGGAATGCTATTGTTAATAGTTGGAAAGATTAGATTGGATTGATAGGTTTCCTTATAGATTATTTCTTAGGCGTCAAGTCGGGTTGCCCCTATAAAAGGTATAGCATATATCCATTATCAATCTAAGTAATGAGAAATCAAAAGTTCAACTAAGCCTCAAAGCCTCGCTACCTTGATAGGGAAGAGTCCTGTCGGCAGTTAGATGAGGGCGAGTGCCCTACCCTCGGTCCTCGGACCTGCGCCCAACCAACGACCATAACATTTGGTATCAGAGCCACCCACCATGGCTTTCGTGCCGAACTATTTTCGTCATGTTGAAGGCTGGCAACGAAAAGATAATGGCCTCAATTGACAACATGATGGTCATCCTCCAAGAAACATGGGCATTGACCAGTAGGAGGAGGCGTCGCATGCCATTGCAATGGTGACACTACCATCACCTTCCTCAACGGCGCCACCAACGCCACCCCAGTGGGCATCACTGCCCTTGGTTGCACCCCCGGTGTGGCGCAGCTGGAGAATGCTTCTGTCTAGCGGCGATCTTTTCCACACGATTGGCCGATGCTGTGCCATAGGCAATGCAGAGCGCAGCGACTGAGGGGACAGTGTCTCCGTCGCATCCTTCCCGCTATCGTCACGCTCCATGGTAGTAAGGGTGTAACTGCTTCCCTATGTCGGTTGCCCATACTGTCGACGCCTTCTTCAACGCCACGACATGCTAAGGCGCTTCTTCCTTGGGGGCCATACGTCGGAGTATCGCTGATCTACTCTCAAGTGAATCGACACTGGTACCGGATACTCTTGTCAACATAGGGCCACCAAGGACTTCAACCGTGGCCACCACCGTAGCTCGAAGACGAGCTGCCTTGCCGCGAGGGGTGTAATGTTATGGAGCAAGACGTGACGCACTGTATTTTCCATGCATGTCGTTTCGGTTTCTGCAGACATGTCGGATTCGGATCTTCAATGCAAGACTAGGCTCGGCATTGTTCATGGTAATCGTAGCATCTGGGACTTGAATCTTGCTCATGGTATGGCGGTTTAATAGTATGGAGGAAGGTGATCTATATAGTTAGTAAGAGATAAGATAGAGTTAGATATTAAGCCAGAGATTGAGTTAGAGTTTGAGTTAGTTACTTTCCAAATCAGTTTGTGCCTACGCCTAGACTATAAAGGCATCACATGTAATTGAGAAAAGGCAATCAAGAAATAAACAAAGTTCTTAGTCTCTCTCCCTCCTCTTCAACTAAGCCTCAGAGCCTTGGCGGTGACATAGTCAATCGTTCAAGGACGAGTGCCCCACCCTTGGTCTTCAGATCCGTACCCAACCAACGACCTCAACAATGACATTTGTTCTATAATTTATAAACATGGATGTGATACAATCATCTCCATGATTGCCTCTTAGAGCATAACACTATCAATAATCATACAAACACATCTTGGCATCTAAAAAAAACAGGGAAAAAAAAGAAGGCATTGCATTTACAATTGATTTTATCGACACAGTTTTCCAACATCTCATAGTCATTCCAATTGCCATGAGGACTAGGGTGGAAACGAGCCGAGCCGAGCCGGCTCGAGCCAAGCTCGTTTCGGCTCGAATGAATAGTGAGCTCGACTCGGCTCAGATTGAAGCTCGAGTTGGCTCGTGAGCCAAGACTGACGAGCAGAAACGACATTACAGCGCGCACTGCTACTCAGATCGCTAACAGAAAATCTGAAGGTGGTCTTACAAGATCAAGAAAATTTTTCTATCATCCAGCACCCAACCACATCCCCCTCTTCACCATCTGCCGTCGTAGACCCAGCCCGAAATCGCGAGCTCTGTAGCACCTTGCACCCATCGGCAAGGACGCGGTAGTGGCCGCGCTTGGCACGGTGCCCTTCAGTTGCATGTCAACCAGCACCTTGTGCGCCTCGTGCCCTCATTGACCTTGCCGGCTGCCGTCGTCGCACCGGCACTTGATCAAGACGTCATAGCTCACGTCGTCGGGCTTGTGCGGAGAGCAACCCCTTGACGCCGTCGACGTCCCCCTGCCTCGCTCACGCGCTCATCAACACGTCGTAGTTCGCCATGTCAAACATCATCTTCTTGGCGACGCGAGGATGGAACCGTGCGAGCAGGGGAAGGATTGACGGCGGCGATGGAAGAAGGCGGCAAATGGAGGAGAGGACAGGGTGGGATGGACGGGGGCAGGGGGAAGGACTGGACTGCGGCAAATGGTGCGCGGCGGCACGGTGGAAGTGGAAGGGAGGATGGGGAGTTTGGAGAGAAAGGGGATAGCGGTCGGGGGGTGGATGGGGAATCGGGGATTGAGTGTATAGGGTTAGGGACTGAGGCGGAGACGCGGTGTAGGGAATTGCGGCTGGGCCTTCGTGGGCCGAGCCAAATGAGGCTCACGAGCTGGTTCTGGCTCGGCTCGTTTTCTTTGTGAGCTGGATAGAGGGCTCTCGAAAATTCACGAGCCTCGAGCCAAGCCTGCTTGGCTCACAATGAGCTCGAGCAGGCTCGCGAGCCTCGAGCTATTTTTTCAGCCCTAATGAGGACCCCACATACTATGCCATGATATAAACAAAATGTAGGCTGGTTTTACTACCAAAGGATGCTTGCCCAAAAGATAAATCAGTTATACTGAAGACTTTTGCAATAGTACATCATCATACAAGTACTGGCCATTCTCTGCGGAATTTCACGTGCACAGGTTCCTCTGGTCATCTTACTAACATACTTTCTGGAGTTTTTCTAACCATCCGAGAAGATGTGTTCAAAATAGTTATATTGTGTGCCTGATCAATGATATGCATTTCGTCAACATCCTGGGCTTCCATATTTTTAAAAACACTTGGCATTTATGGTAGTTTTTGTAGGTTCTAAACTGCTTATTTTGGTTTTTTTTCTGGTTGGCTCCCACCTTTTAGGATGAGGGCATGAACTTATGCTACTTATTCTAATTTTCTAGTTCGATTCAGGAGGAACAGCATTTAATGGTGTTGTGGAAGAGTTGAAGAAAGTGACTACTCGAGTTGCGCATGTCCTCCCAGTTTCTGATGACGGTGGAAGCACAGCTGAGATTGTTCGTGTGCTTGGTAGGTTGAAATTTCCTACAACACCATTTGCCCGCTTCTTTCCTGAAATAATAGATTCAAAACTAACAGTGGGAATCCAATCTGTTCTGATTGTGAATGTTAGTCTTTATGTCTTAGGTGGGCCTGCTGTGGGGGACATAAGATCAAGATGCTTGAGATTGTCTGATGAAAGCACTTCAGAAGCCCTTTCTGTTCGGACATTGCTTGGGCACCGTTTGCCTCTTGATCCTTCAGAAGCAAAGCTGGAGTGGTAGCAATTTGTCCCTCTATTGCAGATCAAAACATGTCTTTTCTTCACAGTTACTGGATTATTGGCTAATTAATATTCTGTTCTGTGTGAACGTGTGATGTTAAGTTGTGGATTTGACAGGTACCAGATTGTGGAAGGAGAACACTCTTTATGGGATGGCGTCTCTCGTCCATACAGGGAAACAATCCGTGCATTTTTGGTCTACTTCCATAATGAGGTCTGTTCCTCTGATATATTTTCATTGCATATAGTCTTTGCGAAATAACATACCAGTGTAATCCGCAGACTGGCGATCGACCAATGTATTTCCTGACATAATGGCACCAAATTATTTTCTGCAGATCCTTCGACGATCAGTTGAAACATTTTGCTTCGCCAATGGCAGGTGATTCTTCTAAGGTGAAATTTGCAGTAAATCATAGTCTTGCCATTGTTTTTCGACATGAAACCTTTGTTGGCCTCGTGCAACTTTTTCTCTGTACTCAATGGTATGGTGCACATAACATAACTTGATGTTTCTTGTGACCTTACTTTTTGTATGGGGAGCATCTCTTGAGATCAACTAAATATACTCCCAGCTTGCCTAAATTTTATTTTTCCTGATTGCATTTTAATTTATTGTTGCAGCATTGGGAATTTCTTTTTTGCTGGGGCACGTATATTCTTCCAGTCTTTGGATGCTGCAATTTTTCTGTTTTCACGCGTGTCACAAATTCCTTCAGAAAGTCTTGTGCTTCCAGTGATATCCACAAATGACAGGCTTACTCTGGGATGTGAACTATGGGTAACCTCACTCACCAAAGTTTTGCTCACACAATACAAGTTGCAGTAGTAATATTTTTGGATCGCTTGTTACTTGTCCTTATGCTTGTGAGAATTTTGCCTGATCCTTTTTAGTTTATTTAAGATCATTCCTTTTGATTGTTGCAATGATCTTCTAATTAGACTTCCTGCAATTAGGTAAGTACTCATGTTTTCATGTTTTTTTATTTATTATTTTGACTTGCTTCTGGAAACTGGCATGATTGTCTTTATTTGCAACATTACTCCTATGAATATGAATATTCACATTCCTTGATTATAAAACCATAAATGGTTACCTTATTTATTTTGTTAATATGCATTCATTCTTTTATAACATTCTTCCATTTTCAGGATGGAACTATCATTCGAGGCCAAAATGAAATATCACATCCAAGCGATGGACGTAGAGAAGTTGTTAACAAGGTACTCCAAATAGTGTCCTATTTTCGGTCTTTAATACTGCAAATAGTAGCCGACTTGCTGTAGGTAACTGGCTCCAAATTTATTTTGGGGCCTGTTCTATATATTTTATGGAACCATTTTTCTTTTCTTTTCTTAATCTCAGAAAAGAAACACGGGTCAGTGATCCTAACTTGGTTACTCCTTCAAACTTGTGTCACAATACTATCATAGTGTGCTTGATGGCTACCGATCCTTCACATTTAAGGAAAAAGTTCATTTGACACTCCTGAATTATTCGAAAGTTTGGATTTCAACCTTCAACTTTAAAACCGGATGTTTGTCCCCTCTCAATTGTCAAAACCAGACAAATTACCCCCTCCAAGCTATTCGGAGCTAGTTTTAGCTTATGTGGCGTCTACGTGGATTTATGTAGTTGATTTGGCGTCCACATCTACGTCTACGTCAACACCCGACTCTTTCTTCCTCCTCTCATCCTCTCCTCTCTTTCCTTTGCCTGGCCTGAGGGACCTCCACGAAGACATGCTTGAGGGCATCCTCGCGTGTCTCACGCTGGCCAGATTCTTCCGCCTCCACGTCGTTTGCCGCCGATGGTGCTCGACTGCCGCGTCCCGGAGCTTCCTTAATGCTTGCGCCCATGCCCACGCCCACGCCCACGTCCCATCCTACGAACCTTGGTTCCTCATGCTCTCAAGCAGACGCGCTGCGACCGCCGCCGCCCTTCTTAGAAGCGCTTCGGTGTGTTCGTGGAGCCGTTTTGGTGGCAAGAGACGAAGAGGACGGCTCTAGCGGTTGGAATGGTGAGGTAGAGGCAGTTGCATGGGGAAGAAAAGCTCGCCAGATGGAGAGGCTCTGGTGATGTAAATAGGGAGGAAACGCGAGCACAAGCACCGCCTCGACTAGGGTAGTACGTACGTGGCAACCGTGGGAGCCGAGGACGCTGGAGAAGAGTTGCCCACGGTGGCCTCCATGGCACGACGGAGGGCCTCGTCGGTGGTGAACTCCGGTGAGGATGGAATGAGATTCATGGAGATGAAGTGGAAGTTTTTGTTATGAATAGCGCTTGTATTCATCATGTACAGGTATGACATATATACAGGTAACCCCTTATACAACAGGGAAAATACACAGATAATAATACACATCTAACACCCCCCTCAAACTTATGGTGGATCAACAACATGAAGTTTGGAGAGATAGAAGCTCTACTGGGCTCTGGTCTATGCTTTTGTGAAGAAGTCTGCCAATGAAACTCTGAAGGCACATACTGAAGAGCAACAACCTGGTTCTGCACCTGTGTGAGGTAGAGGCGAAGTGTGAATAAAAAGAGCAAAATCATGAGCACTAGTAGAAAAACCGGCCGCAATGACAACAGAAAAGAAACGATCAAACTAGGCACGAGGAGCTTGCTTGAGGCCATAAAGAGATCGGTGAAGGCGACAAACCATACCCTTAGGAACAGAATACTCCGGTGGTGACTGCATATAAACCTCACGCAGCTCACCATTGAGAAAAGCATTCTTGACATCAAGCTGAGAGATGGACCATGCCCGAGCAGACGCCACAACAAGAAGAGTGCGAACAGTGGCCGTGTAAGCCACAGGAGCAAAAGTCTTATCATAATCATAACCATGCTCTTGCTGAAACCCACGTGCCACGAGACGACCCTTGTAGCGCTCAAGAGAACCATCAGAGCGGGTCTTAACCTTGTAGACCCACTTGCACGTGATAGAAGTAACACACGTGGGATAAGGAACAAGATTTCACGTGCTAGTACGCTCAAGGACAGCAATCTCCTTTGCCATCGCATGCTGTCACTCTTGATGAACAGCAGCATCACGATAAGAGGCCGGTTTGGCAAGAGCAGCAGCAACAAAACCAAAGCGCGCAGGAGGCCGAATAGACTGGCGATCACAGAGAGCATATCAAGGAGAGGCTGAAGAAGATGACCCATCAGAAGAAGATAGTGCATCAGAAGAATTCTCAACTCGCGAACGACAAGTGTAGTAGAGAGGATAAGAAGGAACAAGGTCAAGAGGAACCTTTGGAGAGAGTATCGGTGGCGAAGGAGGCGTCGGCGGTGAAGAAGCCGCCGACGGGGAAGGAGGCACAGGAGAGACCAAAGGCTGTAGTGGAGGTGTGGTGGCTAGGGGGGTGGCAAGAAAAGTCAGAAAAAAGTGGCTCGATGAGAGATGCTGGAGTGGTGGAAGGAGAAGGACGAGGGTAGAAAGGACGAGACTCATCAAAAGTGACGTCCCGAGAAATCCGCATCTGTCGGCCAACAGGATCTCAACAATGATATCCCTTATGCTCATGGCTATAGCCCAGAAAAACACACTCGATGGACTGAGCGGTCAGTTTGGTGCGCTCACGAGGTGCAAGAAGAACATAGCACACACACCCAAAGAGACGAAGATCAGAATAATCAGGAGTCTTGCCACAGAGACACTCAACTGAGATCCCTCCCTGAAGAGTAGAAGAAGGCTGAATATTGATTAGGAAAGTGGTAGTAGAAACAGTCCTAGTCTAGAAGTGTGGTGGAACAGCTAGGGGTGAAAACAGATTGGATAGTTTCCGACCGATCCGGACGGAAACAGATTCGGATTATCTCAGATCGGATTTTTCTCGAATAATTTTCGGATCGGAAACGAATTCAGATTTTTTTGTCGGAAACGGAAACGAATCGGTAGGCATGCTATCCGTGGATCTGAATCTGACGGATTATCCTGATAAGATGAAGTCCTGATATCCTGATTTTGGCCCAAAAGAGGATTTCACCAAGAGAGAAAAGGAGATTTTAATTGATTTGAATTTGAAAAATGCAACAAATCAAATAGCCTTTTAGAAAATAGCAAATAGAGTTAAAAATTCTAGAAAAAATCACGAAATTCCTTGAATTATTTTAAACTTAATAAATTAATTCCAACTTAAAGTTGGTTTTATTTTTGCACATAAATTATTTTAATTTATGAAAAATAGGAAAAACCTTTTAAAATCCGTAAAATTCAAGAAATTAATTAAAATTTCCTTTTTACTTTAAATCAATAAAATCGAGAAAACTCAATAAATTTTATTTTTGACATTAAATACTAGGAAATTAAATAATTGATCAGATTTTATTATTTTTTCTTTTTAACCAAGAAAACTCTTTTAAATATCGAAAAATCAATAAAATAATAAATTTATTAATTTTATTTTTGGTAACATACTTTGGGATGTTATAGTCATTTATATAGATTAACCATCCAGCCTGATCAATGTTAGTGTGAACTAAACTTTATGTATATGATGAACTAAGTGTGAATACGTGATGACTTGTGACTTTGTGAGTTATGACTTATGAGCTAAATATGGTAAACTAAGTGTTATGTTTGTGATAAACTAGTTAATGCAGCTTGCTAGTGCCAATATTATGTGTGGTTACTGAAAATACGAACAATTCATGAATGTTTGCATCAAATAAACTAGTTATATGTTTTCGTTAATTTCGGCATACAATTTAAGGGTTTTCATGTTCAAAAATATTCATGACAGTATTCGTTTGATTCATATTAAGCTCAGATTAAGTATTTGATATTATTAAATATCAAGGTATTCATATTAAATATCGACGATCTCGGGAAAATATATGAAAACAAATATGGCAAAACCATTATCCGTCTGTATCCAATCCGTTTTCACCCCTAGGAACAGCAGAAGCAAGTATAAGAGCCCGGGCTGTCTTAAGAAGATGACGTTTTCGTCCAGCCACACTATTCTGGGCATGAGCACCAGGCCAAGAAAACCGAGAGAGAGTGCCTTGTTCAGCAAGAAAACTACGAAGAACTCCCAACAAGTATTCCCCAGCAGAATCAGCACGAAAAACACGAATAGGAGAGTCAAACTGAGTAAGGATCATGGTGACAAAATTCTTATAGATGGATAGAAGCTCACTACGAGATGACATAGAGTATATCCATGTGTGTTGAGAAAAGTTATCAATAAAAATAATATAATATCGATGATCTTTCGAAACGAAAGGAGCTGGACCCCATACATCAGAATGAGCAATATCAAAAGGACGCTGTGACACTGACTCACTGGAAAGAAAGGAAAGTTGAAGTTATTTACCAAGCTTACAATCCTGACAATTTAGAGAAGCATCACCAGACACAGACCCTAAAAGGCCACGACGAACTAAAGAATATAGACGCGACCCGCAAAGATGTTCCAAACGATGATGTCACCGAGCAAAAGACGTAGTGGAGGATGCAGCAGAAGCGGAGGCGGTGGTGGAGGCGACAAGACTGATAGAGGCAGTGGAAGGAAGATGAAGACAATCAAGCTCTCAGAGATGCCGTGAGTCACGGCGGCGAGAGCTAGTACCAACCAGAGTCTCCGTGCGTCGATCCTGAACAGAACAAGAATCAGAATCGAGAATAACACGACAACCATGATCGATGCGCTGACCGGCAGATATGAGCTGCATAGTTAGTTTGAGAATATAAGAAACAACAGGAACATGAAAAGAGTAATTCGAAAGAGTGCCTCGTCCTGCGACAGAGAGAGGTACCATCTGCTGTCTGAACAGCGATAGGAGCAGCTAAAGAACCAATAGAAGTGAGACTGGTGGAATCAGATGTCATATAAAAGGAAGCACTAGAGTCAAGAATTCAAGGTGATATACTTGAGGAAGAAGTAGAATGTGGTCTCTCACTAGAAGACTGTGCTGGAGAACTAGACGGTGCAAAAGCAGCCATGCGACGCAGTAGTGTGAGAAGCTCCTGAGTATCAGAAGCACCAGAGCTCCTCTCAGAGGAGGAACCGCCAGTGACCTTTAGAGGACGCCCACCACGACGCAAATCCTTCTTCTTCCTGTAGCAGAACTGCTCCACATGTCTATCCTTATTGCAATAGGTGCAGTGGAGTCCCCAACCAACAAAGAAATGCCATCGGTGAAGGCACCATTTGGTGAAGGAGTAGCCGGAGACGAAGTGTAGAAGCCGGAGGAGCCGCGAGAATCGAAGAAGCAGCGGTGGCGCCAAAGCAGATCCACAAAGACGGCGAATCTCCTTAGCACGAACGGATGCAAGGGCCTCCAACAGAGTTACACGAGGGTGGTGCGCCAGCAACTGAGCATGAGTCTGCTCAAACTTAGCCTGGAGACGTGTCAAGAAGTCGTAGATGCGACGAAGCTCCAGGTGAGATTGCTGACGCTGACAGCACTGACAAGTGTGGCAAACATCCAGTCCTAAAGAGTCAATCTGACGCCATACCGCGGACAACTGGGCATAGAACTCGTCCACAGTGGCATCTCCCTGCTGCAACGACTGCTCCTGATGCACAACAACAAGATACAAGGAATCACCAGGCGGTTTGTAGCGGTTGCGCAGATATACCCACATCAACTGTGCTGAAGCCAAGCCTACCACATCCCCAGTGAGATGCACTTCCATGCTAGCAACCAGAATAGTACAGGCACGGGTATCCTCATCAATCCATGTCTTGTAGGCAGTATACTAAGTCTGAAAAATCTCCATGGTATCCTCAAAAATATCAGATGCCTCTTTACGAGTCTCTTCAGAAGCATCCTTCGGGAGCACGAGCTCAACAGGTGGAATAGGTCGAGTCGGATAAGGCAGCTCGCCGGTGAGAAAATCTCAAAGACGCTGACCACGCATGTGGAGGTGCATGTGCTGAAACCAGTCTCGATAATTGAGACCATCGAAGATCACCGAGCAACGAGAAACAGAAATAGTGCCCGAAGAGGATGACATTTTTTTTGGAAAAGTAGACGCTCTGTTTCTATAAGAAACATATACGGTTTAAGCGTATCTTTGTGGATCTGGCGACGGTAGGCCGAGCTTCGAGGCGTGAGGCGCGGAGGCTTTCGGTCTGCGGTGGATTCGGAGGTGGCGACGACGCGTCATGATTGTGGTGGAGGTGGTTGCTTTCGTGCTCGAGGTCCGCGATGGATCTGGCGGCTCGAGCTCAAGGAGTTCAGCGGCGGCTCGGGCTCGAGGTCCGGCGGCGGCTCAGGCGACCTGCGGCGGAGACGCAACAACTGGGCTCAGGCGGCGCGATGAATACGAGGATGCGTCGGCCTCGGCTCTGCTGCGCGACACGATGAAATGAGGATGCGTCGGCCTCGACTCGGCTGCGCGACACGATGAAGATGAAGCAGAGGCAGATGTAGTAGCGACGAGGCGAAGAGGAACCAGTGGCGGCGGCGGAAGGCGACAAGCGACGGTTAGATACCATGTTATGAATAGCGCTTGTATTCATCATAAGGCCAATGAGCCTATATATATATATATATATATATATATATACAAGTACAGGTATGACATATATGCAGGTAACCCTTTATACAACTGGTAAAATACAAAGGTAATAATACACATCTAACAGTTTTGACGTGGGCGGCGAGGTTGGAGATAAACCGCGGAGGGAGATCGGTGTGCAGGCATTGTCTTGGCCTTGGCGCAATGGTGGTCATGGTATGGCATAAACAGGAGTTCCTAGTGACGAGGAGGAAGGAGGGCTGCGTCGGGTTCGCAGTGTAGTGGGGAAGCTGGGTAAGGACTCAATTTTTTAAGATGGATGAGGACAACGGATTTTGGATGATTTCAAAAAAGGGGAAACAATGGCAGTTGAGCTCACCACGCTGGTAATAGCGTCGGCAGCGGTTCAGTGAGGGAAGAACAGGGTGGAAGAGGAGAGAGGTGGTGTGGCATGGTGGAGAGCTTGCATTGCATTGGCTTTTGTAGCCTTCGACGACGAGGCAGAGGCCGTCCGATCCGTGCATGGTGCGGTGGTGCGGACATTGGGATTGGAATTGGACAAAGCAGCATGTGGCTGCCAGGTGGCACGTGATGTCAGGGAGTCGAGGACACGACGACGGCAGTGGCTACGCAGTGGATATGCCCAATGCTAGCGGTGCGGGATGGTAGGGAGTTGGTAACAGTCGCTGATGACCTGAGGCCTTTGTTGGGGGAGCACGCCTCCTGCGTTTCTAGTGGTCGGGCTCAGCGGAGGAGCGGCTTCGGGAGATGGGCGGCCACCGGCAAGCATGACCCGGCCTTGCCGGTGCCGAAAGTGGAGAAGAGGAGATAGGGGCAGGGAGGAGGCGGTGGCTGCAGTTGCAGGTAGAGAAGAAAGAGGTTGGAGGTGAGGGAGAGAGAGAGGGACTAGAAGAGAGATTTGTGGTGATGTGGACAAGCTAGATGACGTGGTGGATGAGTGAGCTGCCATGTCAGCCGAAAACTAGCGATGTGGTGTTTATGTGGCAAAACCACTACTGAAAACAGCTTTAGGGATGAAAACTAGACGGTTTTGACACTTGAGGGGGTCAAACATCCGGTTTTGAAGTTGAATGTTGAAATCCAGACTTTCGCAAGAGTTCAGGTGTGTCAAATGGACTTTATCCCACATTTAATCATTCTAGAAGTTATTTGTTGTGAGTTTCCATTGCAGCTGCCATGCATCATAACTGTAATTGGTTGGGGAGATGCCTTGTAGAGAATACATGGTAATGGACTAATGGTTCATTGTCTGGACTTAATGTTTGGGAAAATTAGGCCAGTAGCACTCCAAAGATGTGTATTTAGAGGAATAACATCACAAATACGTTCGACTTCAAAATAACATCACAAAGAGCCAAAATTATGGAAAATAACACTCAATTGGTGAAAATACACTTTTGCCCTTGGAGTGTTTTGAATGTTAGGAGATGATGTTTTTGGAGGACATGGAAAGGTGGCCCAGACACTGAACAGACAAGCATCAGTCCATCGGTTCTTACTAGCAAAATTAGAATTGCTAAGTTTAAAAATAAACATTGTTTAATCAACTCAACGAATAAACACGGAATTAACACAGACACCATACACCGTTGGTTCGACACAGAAACACAAACTCAATCACCCGTCTACTCCATCCTCAGCCTAGTTGTTCTCATTGCCTCCTTGCCTGCCACCACACCCTTGTCGTGCCATGTGACATCGTCCTCCCACGAGGCCGTGATGTTATGATACAGCAGCAAGGCTAGGTGCATAAGGTTATGGTAGAGGATAAGCACATCCAAGGCAGCACCAGTTTAGCAACTTCGGCAACAAGGAAACCACACAGAAGTTAGGCAATCAGATTTGTTAGTTTGGCAAGTATGTTTTAGTTAGTCAAGTATCCCTTAAGTTTAGGAGATATGTAAGTATCCCTTCAGGATACATGAGTTAGCAATCGATATCCTTCGGGATACAATTGATTAGTCATTCGGTCCTATAAAAGGAACCCAGCGTGTAATTCAAAGAGGAAGCAAAGAAATAAACAAGAAAAGTCTCTAGTTTTCTCCCTCCTCTCAACAAGGCCTCAGAGCCTTGGCGGCGGCATGGCCGACCAGTCAAGGGCGAGTGTCCAACCCTCGGTCCTCGAACTTGTACCCAACCAACGACCACAACATTTGGTATCAAAGCCAATCGCCGCCCTTTTCACCATGATGGGCGACGAGGGTTTCGATTCCGATGCCGAAGAATTCAAGGTCATGAGGGGCTTCTACATTGAGCTTCGCTCAGGAATCCAAGAGCGCACGAGGCTCGCGATGGAGCTCAAGGCGGAATTCATGGAAGATAAGAGGCAGCGTACCGCTGTGCTGGTCGTGCCACCACAACCGGCGACACCTCAACTCACGGCCGCGCCTCCACTACCGGGGTCACATCTGGAGGTGGCTGAGGTGCTGTCGGCATCGACTGCGCTGCTAACACCCTTGGCTCCACCACCAGTGCTACTTGTTCCACTGTCGGAGACACTTCCAACACCACCGGTGACGCCTCCGCAACAAGTAGCACTGCCACCGTCGGTGCCCTCGCCAGGGAGGAGGATCGTCGCGGTTTCACGGTCTTCTCCTTGTTGTCGGCCGACATCGTTCCTACAGAGGTGCAGAACACGACGGATGCCTTGTAGGGGATTGCGACGCCGTCGCGCCTCTCCCAACATCATCGCGATCCGTGGTAGGAAGGGTGTTGCTGCTGCCCCACGCCGACTGCCCATGCCACCAGCGACTCATGCGACGTTAAGCCACAGAGGGCTGCTGTACTTGCTGCTCTTCATCGAGGCTTCATTCATCCTCTTCCACATGGTGCAAGGTTGTTATCGCTCCCTCTCATCGACATGGTGTCACGAAGAGCTTCGTCCTTGGCCACCACCTGCCAGCTCGAGGATGAGCTGCCTAGTGAACGGTGGTGAAGTTGTTATGATATAGCAGTAAGGCTAGGTGCATAAGGTTACGACAGAGGATAAGCACGTCCAAGGCAACACCAGTTTAGCAACTTCGGCAACAAGGAAACCACACGGAAGTTAGGCAATCAGATTTGTTAGTTTGGCAAGTATGTTTTAGTTAGTCAAGTATCCCTTAAGTTTAGGAGATATGTAAGTATCCCTTCAGGATACATGAGTTAGCAATCGATATCCTTTGGGATACGATTGATTAGTCATTCGGTCCTATAAAAGGAACCCAACCCTCTAATTCAAAGAGGAAGCAAAGAAATAAACAAGGCGGCATGGCCGACCGGTCAAGGGCGAATGGCCAACTCTCGGTCCTTGGACCCGTACCCAACCAACGACCACAACACGCGACACCAGAACATCTACCGTGCGGGAGCTTGCGAGGCTTGACTAGACTCAACCGCACACCCCACGAAGCTATTCTTTGCCGCGAATCTGCACACCCCTTGATCTCGCCATCATTGTCGTGCAGCTTGACCGCCTTGCCGGTTCTTGTTGTTGTTGCTCCTAGATCTTGTTGCTATGGACTGCCAGGATGCCGATGAGCAAGATACTGAGGCCCTAGATGCAGCGAAGAGAGGACACGAGGGGTGGTGCTCCATGGCGGAGGTCGCCATTTTGTGGCAGGGTAAGGAGGGGGCAGCCGGAGTTGGGGAAGAGAGAGGTATTTGTGTCATTTTGAAAATATTGTAATGGAATATCCCCCAGGAGTGTCACTTTCAACAAAATTTGCTCTTTGCGATGCCATTTTTAAGTTCAGTGCGTTTGCGATGTTATTCTTCTAAATACGCATATTTGGAGTGTCAGTGACCTAATTTCCCCCTGAAGTGTTTTCATGTTTTATTTAGTATCTAACTTCAGTTATGATGGAAGTATCAAGTATATATTACACGGCTTGTTTATTAGAAATACATCAAGGAAAAAATAGAACAGTGTCATTTCCACGTTTCCCAAGTAATAACGTGTGCAATGGTGTCTAATTGACAATCTGAAGCTGATTTTGCATGGTAATTAATTCTTGGAATGATAATCGCAATTGTTCCATTGGAAAAAAATCCATACAATTCAATCTGTCCAACTACAACCCATCAATATCCCCCTTCCTCCTATCCCATCCCCTGCAACCACCACAGCCTAAACAAAAAAGGGAAAGTGGAAAAAAAGGAAGCACCTAAAAGTTGTTGTATTCAATGAAAGTGATCCGAAGCTTTAACTGATTGTGTATTTTCACTTCCATTAGTTCAACTGGCTTAAATCTTTTTACATACACTTGAAATGGTTGAGTCTTGATAAGTTATTCAACTCTGCTAATGAAGTAATGAACTAAAGGTTAGTTACCATGACATTTCATCTATTGATAGTTATCTTCAGCTTACAGATTGATGGCTCAACATAAAAAAAGAAAAGAAGAGAAAACAGTGAAGTGTTTTAAGTTGCACCTGAATCTCTCTGTGCTTAGTCCAAGGCTCCAAACTGTCACTGTGAATCTATGATATTGATTGTTACTTTTTGCTTCAGTTTTTTTTGTGTGTGTGTGTGTGTGTATTTCCTCTTTTTATCTATGCATAATTGTTGATTTTCCCTATGCTTGTTAATTTCTCACTTATTTATTTTTTTTCCTTTTGTTTTCTTCTTGTGGAAAGGATTGTAGTTCATGTACTGCACTTCCTTCAAGGATCAAGCGTGTATTTTACATGTCAAGTGAAGGTAACAACCTGTTGCATGAGGTTAGTACATTCATTTTATTTTGACTAGTTAGACTTGCTCCTGCCTTGCAGTCTGTTATGAATGCTTAATTGCATATTGATATTTGATAATACTCTCGTAACTTTAATTAACAGATATCATAAGTCCCCATAATAGTTTATTCAACAGGCCAACTTAATTTAATGCATTTTGATTTCATGTTCTAAATAATGATCATAACTTAATGATCAGAATATCAGATCGTGTGATGTATATTTCTGTTGCTTCTGCTTATCCAAACAATCTCACTATGTTACATAGTACAGCAATGCAAGAATAACACCATTCAGTAGTGTTTTTGCTGTCCTGCACTAACATATCATTTACAAGAAGACTTGCACTCCATCCACTCTCAGTAAGGTGATCTTAAAAGGAAGACACAATGCTTATGCAAAATTGCAAACCCATGTGCTGAAAATATCCTTTTCACATGTTCTCGCAAAAAAAAATCATTTTTATATTGATATGTACTATGTAGTAATATTTTATGAATATCAGTGGCTTAAAAGGGTGTGTCATTGCTCATTGCCATGTAAACTCGATAAGCTAACATGATGTCTGAAAGCTATATTTGATCATGTCTACCATTTGTTTACAACTTCTAATTGTTGCTACTGACCTTGTTTTGTAGGTTTTTCCTGAAGCTAACCATACAGTTTTGGAGCAGTTTAGTAAGGTGGACTGCATTGTCTATGCTATGGGATCGCTTTTTACATCAGTCTGTCCGTCACTGGTAATCATGCTGCTTTGATTTTGTTTATATAAAATTATATCATTTATTTAATGATCTTCAACATACCAGATATCTTCACTCTATGCTTCTCACGACTTCTGCGTCTTTGTAGTAGTTGTTTGACCAGTGTTGAGGTGAAATAACTACAAGTTATTACCACACTGAATGTTAGACTTGGAATACTTACTGCAGCAAGTCATATACATGCACATTCAATCGACTAGCATTGGCTTTAAGCCTTTTACTATTCCTTATCTTCTGATATTAAAACTTATGCAGGTATTGCGTGGCATTGGTGAGACTATAGCATCAAGATCCATTCCCAAGGTAACTATACTCAATAGTCAGATTGTATCGTCTTCCAATGCCTGATTGCAGTATTCTTTTGGTTCCTTTTGTCTTGGTTTCAATGTCTCTGTCCTTTTATCCTTGTATAAATCATACTATTACTAAGACCTGAATAACGCTTGCCGCTTGGTAAGACCACTGTCTCGTGTAGTTGATAGTGTTTGCGGCTCTTGGTGCTTTCACTAAAATGTCTCTGGCTGAACTTAGGTACTTCTTTTAAATGGATCACATGACAGAGAAACTATTGGGTTGTCTGCTTCTGGTTTTGTGACTGCAATTACCGATTCCCTAAACCGGACATATGGAGATCCTGACAAAAGTCTAAAGAATCATGTAAGTTTGGTGAATATGCCCTTTAAAAATCTTTTCAGCTAATGATTGGTGGAATCGTGCATCATGCCATTTGCTAGGTATAGAGGGCGCAAGCATTATTCATTGTGAATGTAGACGTCTATTCTTAACACTATTTGTGGCAAGACTTTCCCTTTTATAGTTTGTTTCTCGTGTGCAGCCCGAAGACTATGTGAATGCCTTATTGGTTCCAAAAGGAGGCCAAATTCCTTTAGATGTGGAAGCTTTGGCTTCACAAGGAATTTTTCATGTGGTATGTAGTTCTGTTCTATTGGCTACAATGGTGCCTGTTGATTTTATTAAAGAAAATGTTATTGTTTTCTGGAACTAAACTACCTTGTGCCCCGACTAGTTATTCTTTAAAGTTCCTCTTCCTATACTGTTCGATTGAAGGTACACCAGCTCTTTAAAGTTTCTCTTCCTAGTTGGGTTTTTCATTATGTAATCCTTTGGCATTTCCATTTTTCCATCCCCACTATGAAAAAGGAAATCTAGCGTTAGATTATAAGGTTAATGCTTGCTTAAATTACGGTACTTGATGCAGATTTTACACTCTGGTATTACAGCGAGTTTTAGAAAGCCTGTTTAAGCAAGCTTACTTTTTTATGGTCAGGTGTTTATTCATCGGGCATTTCTTATTTGCCACTGCAAATTATCACGATCCCGGATATGCCATCCCTTGTCTCACCGACATGTGGCCACACGTCCGTGAGACAAGGGATGGCATATCCAGGATTTGTGTAATTTACAATATGGCATGCAATTTTCCCCCCTTACTCATTGCTTCTTTTAGAATCACAACATTGATAATTCATACTACTTCAGTTCTTTTTTACTTGTTGTTTTAGACATCAACACAGTCTCCAATACACATATTTGACCATTATTTTTCCTAATTATATGCTAGTAAAAGTTAATAAAAATATAATGATATGGAAGTATTTTTTAATGAAAAATTTAGTGATAGCATTTCCACGTGACAAACCCAAATACTTTTGTGTATAGTACCAGTCAGTTTTAAAAAGTTTTCTACACGCATTATAAAACGGCATCTAAAATAGTAGAGGGATTATGATAAACTACTTAGCGAAGCCTTAGAACTTACCTTAGTCATGTAGATTCGCTTTTGTAGCTACTGAGCTTTTGCTGAAACAGTCGTTTTGATGCGCTAATGTATATTGCAGGTTACTGTGGAGTCTGTACACGACGCAAAGGTGGGCGTTATATTTGATCCGCAGTCATTAATCCAAGCTCTTACCAGTCTGATATCTGAGCACATGGATGTGCGTCTCGCGGAGCCTGATCGTCTAACAGAAAATGTGAAGTCTGTATGTTGAACTTTGAAGTATGAACTGTTAGGTATATGTCAATCCTAATATTTTCTTGTTTTATATCTATATGCATTTGAGTCTGAAGTGGTCCTATTTCAGTTAGCATGACTGTTGCAATTTTTCGCGAAATTACATGGTTAGAAAGGAAAAAAATATATGACCCATTGCATAGTTTTAATTTCCTTCTCGAACCATCATTGTTTCAATTTCTTTCAGTACATTTTCTGACGAGGTGTCGATGGTTCAGGGCTTCAGGGCTTGCTTATGATTACTGTAAGTTGGTTGTCAGCTGTGCACTCGTGCTTCCTACAAAAAAAAATGTTTACACTTGTGTAGCTTTGAAGTATAAACCCTCCCAAACAGGCCACATAAGTCTGTAAAGCTTATGTTGGTTAGCCGGTATCAGCATTTGGGTTATACAGAATTACAAACTACAATACGTACATCGTCTACTAGCGAATTAAACTTTTTTTTTTTTATCGAAGTCAATGTGACGCGTCGGACTCGTAATACTTGTAGGAGAAAGGGAAGAGGAAATATTAGTGGCGCTAACCCCACGCGTACGCAGCACATCAACTAACCGTCCGGACTCCCGACCAGTGGGGAAAAAACGGGTACCATGAAAGTAGTGGGGAGACCTGCGGGTACCATGAAAGTAGTGGGGAGACCTGCTGCTTCCATTGCATACACGGCGGAGACCAGTTCCATGCTCTCTCTACCTGGACACGGCAGGTTTAACACTAACACACTAACACTAACAGTACGTAGTGCGTAGAGCCAGAGCAAGCTGATCTCCGCACAGCACTAGCATAACGGCTGTCCAGAACTCCCTATCAGCTGGTGAGTTTTCGCTAAAATAGCACTATTTCATGACGAAATAGCAAAAATAGCGTTCCTACAAATGAATTGGCAAATATGGCATCTGTGACGTGCTCAATGTCCACAGTAGGGGTCTACCATATGTTCACCGTGCGGTAGACCATGTGGTGGCCTTCTATTGCTCGGACCCCCTGTCGCGTCCCCATCACGTGGAGTCCAGCGGGCGATAGGAGGCATGTGTCGCCTGTCGATATGTCCGCGGTGCTATTTTTGCACCGCTTTAGTTGAAGCTAGTTTTACTATTGCGACGAAACGGTGCCAATTAACAAAAACTATCAGCTGGTACGGTTCATATTTCAGAGCGTGTAGATTCAGTTCCACCTTTTTGTTCCTGTGCGGTTCTTTCCACACTAGCACTTATATGTCAAATTGATTCGGCTTTATTCGGTAAGGTGCACACATTCACGTGTAACACACACGACTTGATTCGGCTTGAGTAGACCGTCTACCGTTGACCTTGACCATGAGAGAGAAAGAGAGAACTACACGTCACAGGTCACACCTCACTTGACTTCACTAGCTGACTCACTGTTCTGCTGCATGCTAGGTGCGCGCCTATAAAATGCCTCCTGCACGCATCCGCCAAGCAAATTAACCAGCACACAACACTAACGCAGATAGAGGCAGGAACGGGAGCAAACATATGGCCTCGGCTCGCCGCTGCCTCTGCCTGATCGCCGCGCTCCTCGCCACGGCGGTTGCGTTGTCCGCCGCGGCGTCCAGTCCGGACGACGACCCGGGCATGCCGATGGCCGTGCGGCACCGGTGCTGGATGGCCAGGGTCGGGCGCACCTACGCGGACGCCGCCGAGAAGGCGAGCCGCTTCGAGGTCTTCAAGGCCAACGCGGAGCGCGTCGACTCCGCCAACCGCGCGGGCAACCTCACGTACACGCTCGGCCTCACCCCGTTCGCCGACCTCACCGCCGACGAGTTCCGCAACATGCATCTCATGCCGGACGTCGTCGATTTCGAGGAGCGGACACCGGCTGCGACTGCGAGGAAGCTGATCGACGGGAGTCAATGGAAGAAGCAGCATCTACCTAAGGAACCTGCTGCTGCGTGGGGCAGCATGGACTGGCGAACCCTAGGCGCCGTCACCGAAGTCAAGGACCAAAACCAAAAGAACTGCAGTAAGCACCATGATAACATCACAAATCAATCGAAATCTAGAAATTTTGATTCTGTTTTAACTTTTAAGTGACATCAATCATATCGATCACGGCGTATGTGCAGACAGCTGCTGGGCGTTCGCGGCGGTGGCGGCGACGGAGGGGCTGCTCAAGATCTCCACGGGCAAGCTGACGTCCCTGTCAGCGCAGCAGGTCCTGGACTGCACCGGCGGGGACAACACGTGCAAGGGAGGCCACATCCACGACGCCCTGCGTTACATCGCCTCCGCCGGCGGCCAGCTGAGCATCGACAGCGGCTACGCGTACGTGGGAGTCAAGGATACCTGCAGAACCAGCTCCCCGGCGGGTGCAGGCGCGGCGACGGCCATCATCCACGGAGTTCAGAAGGTGACGCCGCACGACAAGGACGCGCTGCGGGCCGCGGTGGCGAAGCAGCCCGTGGCGGCGGACATGGACTCCAGCGACCCCCACTTCCAGCTCTACAAGGGAGGAGTTTTCACGGGGAGCAGCAGCTGCGGGAAGAAGCGGAACCACGCGGTGGCGGTGGTCGGGTACGGCACGGCGAGCGACGGGACCAAGTACTGGCTGCTCAAGAACTCGTGGGGCACATCGTGGGGGGAGGGCGGCTACATGCGCATCGCCGTCGACGCCGACTGCGCCGTATCCGACCGCCCCGCCTACCCCTTTGTTTGACTAAGCTTCCATATAGGCATGAGCCCGATCGTGCCGTCGTCTCCGTGCATCCATGTTCCTAATTACGTACCACCATCAAGTATATCTTTGATTCGTCCATTGCTCCTGGGAGTATGTATTCTCATTTATCATGTATCTTAAATCGTATGATAATATCTCTATATTTATTTGAGCATACTCCAATAATAATTATAAGATACACCAAAGTGAGTTCCATAAAAAATTTCATTAAAGTCTACTTTTTATAACAAAATATGTGTATAGACTTCTTTTATATATGAAAAAGGGTACACTACTACAAAACAAACAATAGTAGATACCTCATCACAGACGGTTAAAATGAAACCGTCTATGTTGGGTCTGACGGGACCAGGTATTTGTCGTGCCGACCTATCACGGGCGGTTCAGATACAAATAAATGCGTGATAGTGAAATCCTGAGCGGTTCAGTATTACAAACCGTCTGTGATACTCACTATCACAGACGGTTCTTTAAGTTCTATTAAAGAACCGTCTGTGATAATTTATAGACGGTTCTATTAAAAAACCGTCTGTGATAATCTCCAGTATCACAGACGGTTCTTAATAAAGACTGTTTGTGAACTATCACAGATGGTTCTATTAAAAAACCCGTCTGTGATAATCTCCAGTATTACAGACGGTTGTGAACAAAGACCGTCTGTAAACCATCACAGACGGTTCTACTAAAAAACCGTCTATGATAGTAAGTATCACAGACGGTTTGTAATATGAACCGTCTGTGATAGGCGCGCAATACAAATACCTGGTCCCGATAGACCGCCCCTGCCTATTCCCATTTGAGCCGCCGCCATCAGGTCCTCCCCCATTGCGCCGCCAACAAAGAGGGAAGGGAGGAGAAGGAGATGAGGAAGGGAGGAGAAGGCGAGGATTCTCGAGAGATATTTGGTATTTTCGTCGTGAGCTTTGAGGGTAACGATCTATAACCCTTTATGTTTGTTATAAATTAATCGCTAATCAATTTAAGTATGTTTGGTAAATAGGAAGCCCATTGCGCCGCCGACAGAGAGGGAATGGAGGAGAAGGAGAGGAGGAAGGGAGGAGAAGGCGAGGATTCTCGAGAGATATTTGGTATTTTCGTCGTGAGCTCCGAGGGTAACGATCTATAACCCTTTATGTTTGCTATAAATTAATCGCTAATCAATTTAAGCATGTTTGGTAAATAGGAAGAATACGTACTTGTGGTTTATTAATCTAATTTGACACTAATTTGTTACATGCGTAGCGTAGATGGATGGCCCGGATGTACTGTGAACCATGTGAGTCAAGAGTACATTAATGGCGTGGTTGCTTTTAGAAGAGCCGTCGAGCAGGATATGTTGAAGAAGGAGATAAAATTTATGTACTGTCCATGCATTGATTGCGGTAATATGAAGATGTTTAACAACCCGGCGCAGATCAAAGCGCACTTGATTCGAAGAGATATTTGAGAGCTGTAGCGATGTTGGAAAATGAAGAGACGAAGAGCCGTGCGATCGTGAGACGAAGAGACACACGCGGGAAAATGAAGAGACTTGTCACTAGGTTCATGTCAGGTTATCACATACGGTTCTATTATGGAACCGTATGTGATTCCTTATCACAGAGGAACAGTCTATGATATGAGTTTATCACAGACGATTCTTTAATAGAACCGCCTGTGATTCCTTATCACAGATGGTTCGATAATAGAACCGTCTGTGATAGGCCTTCATAACCCTAGGGCTCACCCATTCATCTCCCCAGTGTCGCCCATTCATCTCCCTAGTGCCCTTAGCCCGCTCAGCTCTCGCTCCTACGCCTCCTCTAGGGCTCGCCCATTCGCCGCCGCCTCCGACCTCAACGCCGCCGCCTCCGACCTTGACGCCGCCACCCTTGACATCGACGACGCTGCCGCCGCCTCGACGTGCGGCCTCCTCCCCGTGTCGGCGTCCTCCCTCTGCATCGGCGTCCTCCCCGCGCCATCATCCTCCCCGTGTTGGCGTCCTCCCTCTGCACGGGCCTCCTCCCCGCGCCGTCCCCCTCTCCTTGTCGGCCTCCTCCCCTACACCAGCCTCCTCCCCGCGGACCCTCCCCTGCACTGGCCTCCTCCCCTGCGCCTCCCTCCTCCCCGCGTTGGCCTCCTCCCTTGCACTGGCCTCCTCCTTGCACTGTGAGTTCTTGTGCGACATCCTCTCTGTGAGTATTCCTATATTACGTTTGTGCATCACTTGGGCTATGTACTTATGTGTTGGATTGGCTTGAAATTCTATATTAGATTGTGCACTGAGAGATATCAAAGTGGTTATGTGGGCTCGGTTGATCAGCTCTGTGATGAATGTCAAATCTGAAATCAATTTGCAGTGCTAGTTGGTACCTTGATCTGTATTAGTTCTGATTTCTGAATCTAGTACTGAAGATATTGTAAATTGATCAGTGAGCTTTGTTGACATGCTCTATGATGAACTCTGTCTTATACTGAGATTGAATGTGATAGTTAGTTCATTCTTGAGCTCTATTGTATTACTTGCTATTGTCAATTTGATATACTGTTAATTAGTTACTTTCGGTTGAAAGCTAGTTATTCTGATTCTTTTGGTTCTTTTGATCTCTAGCATTTGAAGTGGATACTCTTATGTCGACTAATCGGCTTTATCACTTGAACACAGTGACTTCATGTTGATTCTATTGAGAGTATTCAGTTTTTGTTGGTAATCTAACGACCGCTTTGTGATTCTTCTAGTAGTCTATTTGTTGGAAGTTTAATATGTTTTAGATTATGATTGAGATCATTTGACAGTTAAGCAAAGTATTGTTTAGAGCTCATAGTTTGAATTTATATTATTATATTCATTTAATGAAGAGTATAGACAATATGATTGAGATGACAAAGATTTGTTCTTTAGCTACTCTCCTTCTGAGTGCACATAATAACATCAATCTTCAGTGTCTTATGCTGCTAATTGGTGGTTTGTTGCTATTAATGTTGAGCATAATATTGTGTTTAAATGACTTGAAAGAATTTCATGGGCACATATTATTATGGTCATTTACTTCATGCTGTTATTATGCTTTATGGCTAATAGTGATTGCTGGAATTAATTAAGTTCATTTGACATTCAACAGGAAAGTTTTAGGTTCAGCTCAAGATCTGTTTGATAATTGTTAAATTTGATTAGTGAAGATATATTGACTGATGTACTGAGATTGCAAAGGTTAAATCCTTTGCATCTAGCATACTGAGAGCACTCTTTAACATCAATACTCTGAGCTTTTTGTATGAGATGGAGATACTTCATATGTATATGTCGATTTGGTCATTGAAATGCTTATATTGTTCATTTGGTCATTTAAATGTTGTTGGATTAATACTTTATTGTTTCATATTTATGCTGGAATTAATTATGATTATTTGCTAATATTGCACATGTTGAGCGTATATAACTTATATAGATAGCAAGTAAGCGAGATGCCAGAGGCACCGTCTTCGCCGCCGTCACCGACACCGCAGATGGCAGAGGCGCCATCTTCGCCACCGTCACCGACGCCGCCTAATGCGTCTGGATTTCCGTCGACGATAATGATACGTAAGCGAGATGGCAGAGGAAAATCGAAATTGCTTGCGGGCCGACTGATCATCACGGAGGTCAGTGACTTTGGGATCCCTCTGAGTCCCAAGAGCAGCGGTGAGATTCCGGACCATCTGCGGGATACTTGTAAGGGAACGGGTCCCTATCACCAAACCAAGCTGGAAGTCTCTAACGAAAGAAGAGAGAGGCGCGCTGTGGACAGAACTTTCAAGCAAGTTCACTATCCCAAAAGGATATACTATCTACGGCCCTGGGAAACAAGGAGCACCCGGATCGCATGCGAGGCCTTGGGTTTAACGTATCTTGGAGTTATGGATTCGCAGACGACTACTGCACGTATAGGAGTAGGAAGAGATCCAAGGCCGAGCGCGAGGACCGGTTGGTACAGATGATTACTGCAAAATTTGAAGGAAAGCTAGCAGCATTGCAGGATCAAATGAATCAACTCCTGAGCCAGTCGCAAGCCGCCCCTGTTAATTTGAGAGCCAGTCCTCCTCGACATCGGAGTAGCGTCGCGTCCATGCATAATTCTGAACATGACGACGTCCAATTACCGATAGACGACATCAAGGTAATATACATCTATGGAACGCACCAAAGATAGACCTATAGGACGCCTTAGATAATTGCGTATCGTTTTGTAGGGGCCGACACCCTGCAAGCTCCAAGTGAGGATGGTTGGGTCCATTTCTATTGAGGCTGGGCGGGGGATGGTGTATCCATACTAGGAAGGGGTAGTGCAGCATGGTGCCTAGCTGGCGCAGGGTTACACCAGGGTCCAGGTGGACATGGTACATGACAATTTCATGGCCGTCCCACTGGAGATTCGCCCGAATGAAGACATCAGAACACTAGGGGATGCTAGGCACACTTTTTATCCAGTGGCCTAAGAAGGACATCGCCCTGGACACAGTAGTGCCGCGATCTCGACACAACCATTCCTCTCCAACGGGACCCTCGATGACTCCACCTCATCCTTTGCCTCAGAAGGCCACCTCATCGCTTCCCGTGGAGAAGACGCCGAAGGAACAAGAAAAGTGTGCCGCCGTATCGGTTCCCGAGTCGTCTCATAGGAAGACGCTGCCAGTCGTTGAGACCAAATCGAAATCGATGAACATTAAGGCGCCTCCTAAGTCCGGGAAGTCCGGGAAGTACTCCATCAGAAAACCGTTGTGCTCTGGCACAGTATTAACCCACGCTGGATTTGCTTGTCAGGATTTGCATGCCTGGTACATGCGGAAGACCGGAAAGAAGAGGTGTGATACTGGAATCACTGTCAGATACAAGGATGAGCATTTCTTCAACGGGTCGGGCAACTTCGTCGTGGGCTTCAACGACTTATATGACCTATTCAATCTTGTTGGCCTCAACGCCTCGCTTCTACGATGTTGGACACTGTAAGTGTGTACAATCAAGTTCTACATTCACATAATATCGATAAATATCACAACTCATTGCTTATGTATAGATACATGATGCAAAATGCCCGGGCACGGCGAGAACCAGTGGGTTTTCTCGACCCACACGTGGTATCTATGCAAACCATCGAAACAGACCCGTCCTTCGTCGAGAAATACATAACAAAGAGATTGCTTGATCAGGCCGACAAGGACTGCATAGTGGTGCCCTACAATCAGGGGTAAGTGCTTCACTACTTGCTATATAAATTTTATTTGTACTTTATACGCAGCACGAACTTATGTTTAATGACTATAGCGACATACATGAGTAGGTACCACTGGATCCTTTTAGTCATTATACCAAAGAGGAACAGGGTGATATACCTTGATTCCCTAGTCAGAAACAAGCATGACTTCAGCGTTCTGCAAGGAATACTCGAAAGGTATGCTCATTTCTTCCATACATATAACTCTATTGTAGTCTTCCTTCGTTTGAAATGGCCGAGGATAACTTTTTGGAATCATGTAGTTCGTTCATCACCTATGTTGGCAAAGAAGGACCATACAATGGATTGAGCGCCCAACTAACACACAAGACGAAATTTCTGGTACGCGCTACAACACAATAATCCTATATCATACTTCATAATAATGCGTCTCGAATTGACTATACCTATATATGTAATTCTATTTTTGCAGTGCTGCCAGCAAAAAAAATGATGAGCTATGTGCAGTCTACATTTGCCATCATATGCAGCAAATCATTAGTGCTAAGAAGAACGATCCCGAGGTTTGTCAATCTCGAAATAATTATTTTCTAATTATAAATTTAAATATATATGCTTACCACTTTGCTCTTGCCAGCGACAGGACTTGATGATAGATTTAGATGAACTCGTTGCGGATGAGATCAGGGACGTTCGAGGGAAGCTCTGCGCCTTTATCATGTCAGATATCGTTAACGACAAAGGAGAATTTCACTCCGTCGCCGACCCAGAGTTTCACCCCGTCGACACCTCTCAACCACCTACAAACAATTGACTCAATTGTAATCCAATTGTAACTATAGTGACAATACTTGAACAAATTCGATCTTTTGTAATTTATTTTGAGTAATGATCACTTTGAGTTGTCAACAATTGATTATCTGTGATGTATCTGTTTTCTGCATGCTTGTTTTCAGAGGGCATGACTAGCAATTTCAGAGACTAGCTAAAAATCAGCAAAAAGTAGTTAGGGTAATGAACTATCACAAACATTTTTTTTTGTTAAAACCGCTTATGAAGGCATAGTATCACATACGGTTCGTAGATAGAACCGTCTGTGATACTATGCCTTCACAGACGGTTTTAACAAAAAAACCATCTGTGTTATTCCTTATCACAGGCGGTTTTGTGATGACGGTTCCGAACTGTCTGTGATAAGCCTGTGTGCAGTAGTGGTATATAGCAAAAATAAAGGTATTGAGTTCATGACCCGGTTGACACAATTAATAAATAATAATTGCAGCCCACTTCTATTCCAAGTCTTAGGACTACCTACACGTGAGGAGTGTTGAAATATAAGTGAATTGTTCGTCTTTCCTAATCAGCTTAATCTTTTGGATGAATTGGTTGGTGAATGTAACTCAATACTATCACAAAGTAAAACATCTTATATATGCCTTCGAAACTATCGTTCATTGGTTATCTCACCAAGGTGACGTGGCACAATATACTGGACACGCTATGGTGGAGTCATTTTCCACAAAACTAGTAGTTTGAGTTTTAGCAAAAACCATTTTTCGTTACGTTTCGTTTTATCCTCTTCCCAAACATGGTTTTAGGTTGTTAGGTGCTTAAGGGTTTGTTTGGAACTCCAATCCTGGCCGGGATCCTGAGGATGGAAACCAACGGAGCAATTTTTTTTGGACCAACCAGAATACCTGTTTGGATACCTTTCCGCCCCAATCCATGCTGTCTCTGCCGGAGAAAAAAATCCTTGACTTTCCACGTCGAGAAAGTTCTCCCCGTCGTGTCGCCTCTCCTTGCACGCACCCCATCTCCGCCTCACGACACCCCCTCCGACCGCGATCATGACCGCCTCCTCGACAAATTTTGACTGGCGCCCCCCAACTCATGCGCGCCGCCACCAAAGCCCCTTCCCGGCGCCCAAGACCGAGCCGCCGCCCCCAAACTTGCGCAAGTGAAGAGGTAAGAACATCCTACTAATTTTTACGTTGGGAGAGGAGATGGTCAGGGCGTTTGCTTCTGTGGCGCTTGAAACATCTGCAAATTTCAAAATTTCAAAATCAATTTGAGTTTTGATTTGAATCTCGTTTTCAAATCTCAGTTTAGCAAACTTCAACCAAATTCAACAAAATTCCCTAAATTCATCAAATCCCGCTTTCCCTCCTGGCGGCCGCTAAGCCACCACCACCCGTTCCCCTGCCACGCCTGCCCGTCACCCCCACCTCCCGCCTTGCTCGGTGAGAACACCGCTCTCACCCACGCCCACGTGCCCCCTCTTCATCGCGCGCCTTAAGCCTTGCCGCCACAGCCGCCGCGCGTCTAAATCACCGTCGCGCCCGCTCATACTGCTCGGTGAGGCACCGCCACCATGGCGCCGCCCTCGCGGTCGCCCATACCCCTACCTCACCCCGCCGCCCATGCCACCGCCTCCCTCTCTCGCGGCCGCCCAAACACGCACAGCCGCACATGTCACCGCTCGCCTACAATGCGGCGCCCGTCCCCAGCGCCGCCTCGCTCCACCCATGCTGCCACCTCGCCACTCACTCGCACGGTCACCCATGCCGCCACCCATGCCGCGCCCTGCTCCCATCGCCTCCACGGGACTATAAAAGCCGCCCCGCTCGGCCTTCATCTCTCGCACCAAGCCCTTCCTCCCTCTCCCCACCCCCTTCGTCCCCAAGACCGGCCAAGAGCCACCGCCGCCACCACAACCCCACCCAAAAGCCCCAACCGCAAAACCCTAAGGTAGTTTCCCTACGCCGCCCTTCCTTGCGCCACCGCCGCCGACCACCATCATCGCTGAAGCACCGCCTCTCTCTCTTCTCCTCCTCCGCGGATCTCTGCCGCCTTCGCTCTCTCGCCATTTCGCGGCCTTGAGTGCTGCCTTTGGCCAGGCAGCTCGACCTCTTAAGGCCTTACAAGCAGGCAGTGGGCACGCCGATGTGGTGCCTTTCACTATTCATCTGATTTAAAGCCCAACACTGTTCATTGCACAGTATTTTCTTTTACTGTTCAAACCGAAACCCTAATTACTGTTCTTAACACAGTAATTTAGATATTGTTCATAGTCATTACTATTTATAGTAATTAATATTCATCTATCAAAATAATAAACCCTAGATACAGTTCATTTCTTGACTCTGTCCAACTATACCAAGCTCCAAATAAATCCTTTTCACCTTTCTATAGATTTCTTTAATCCTTTACAATATTTTTGTTGTACTTAGATCCGAATCTCAAACTCCGTTCAGTCTAATCAAGCACCAGATAAATTCCTACCATCCCACACCACTTTTCTTTAAATTTCTTTTTGATTTTATTTACTTGCATGTTGTTCCCAGCTCATTCCTTGTTGAGCTAGTTTTTACTTGGTTGTTTTATTGCTTTACTTCTCATTAGGTCACGATCTTGACGACCAGACTCCAGAAGACGCCGGACAAGACCAGTATCCACAAGACTTTGTGCAAGAAGGCAAGTTGCATTCCTTGAACATTTTGAACCCACATTTCATATATTTATTATTACCTTCATTATTGTATTTGAGCCAATTACTTTAATTATTCAAATAATACTTTTGAATGCCATGATAATTAGATAAATCCTATTACCCCCACATACAAACCCACCCAACACTTTTAGGCCATATTCACCTTGACAGGTTCACATAAAATATTATCTATATAAGTAGCCTTGTGACACAAATGTGTTTATCAATCAAAAGCAGTATTGGCGGTTCACCACTGGTTTTGGTGGAGAGTTGAGGGTTGTGTCCAGGAAGTTGGACAACCCAATAGACTTGTGGTAAAAGTGAGTCAAAGGTGGGGCCAAGAGGGTGGAAGGCCACAAGTTGGTTGTCAATCCACTTCCCCACTAGAGACAAGTAAGGACAAGAAACTTGTGCCACAGTAACAGACACAGAAAATCGCTCAACCACATGCGTGGTCATTACTCCCTGCCTTAGTACACTGCTTGTCCGATTGAATATCTACAGTATCGAGAATGAGACAGGGGTGGGCCTAGAGGGACACTCATTTGGTCTACAAGCAGTATGGTCCGTCGGCATCGGGCACAAGATCCATAGGGCCGGTGAAGTCTCCCGATGGATGTATGGGTTAGAGCCTACCGGGTAGAAGCTAGAAAGGTTGAGCAGTGAAAAGGCTTTGTTATCCCAAACTCAGTCGCACGCTAACGGGTTGCGTGTCTATGATCTGACAAAGATGAGTTTGGGATATCTTGTGGTAAGTTGGGCAACTCTGCGAGTGTATAAAAAGGTATTGAATCGCCGTGCTTAGGTTAATGAAGGCGTGTTAATGGGTGATTCGATTACATGAGGCATAAGTAGAGTTTTGGAGATGGTAAGTTGGTAATTGTGGTTTGTTGAGAACCCCTAATGTTATTATTTATTATTGTTTTACTGTTTTAAATATAAACTGTTTTAACTGCAAATTGCATCCACATATGCCTGTTAAGGTAAACCCTAACCATCCATTGAACTCCTTGCACGTAATTATTTAGTTTTTCTATGTGAATTGTTGAGTACGGTAGTTGTACTCATTCTTGCATAATCTGCAAACAATCTACAGAAGAAACCTGGGAAAATGCAGATGATCTGGTTGAACAGGATTTTGGTGGACCCTCGGATGGCAACGACTACTGTTATTAGGTTTCGGCCGCGCTCAAGTGTGCCTGTGGTTTGAAGTTCTTTTGTCTTGTATTATATTAAATTTTGGCTGGGATGCCCGTGTCAGTGTAAAATCCTTGTATAATAAAATGTTGCCTTTTATTGTAATCGAAAGCTTGCTTGAGACACTGCTTACTTCGCAACTGCACATCCTGGACGGTTGTGAAGAGTTTAACGTCCCCAAAATTTGGGGGCATTACAGCGCTAGAGTAGGGGATCAGGGCGTTCCCTCCCTGCTCCCGGGCGCACCCTAGGCGAGACACGGCGACGTGGAGGAGCTAAGGCAGCTGGGAGGATGATGCGGCGGATCCACACGGCGTTCGAGGACGCCGACTCCCAGGGCGGGTGTTGCCTGGGCGCCCGCGGTGCAGCGGCCAGGCTCTGGCTCGTGGAGCTCAGGGCCGTCACCTACGACACGGAGGACATGGTCGGGGAGTGCGAGTAGGAGGCCGCCCGTCGCAGGGTCGAAGCCCTCGAGATGGAGAGACCAGGGGACAGCGGCGGCCACCGCAAGCGCATCCACCGGAGGTTGGTGGATCATCTTGGCTCTCGAGGCAGCCCTGCCGTGTATGCTTCCTGTTCAACGAAATGCCAACTCCAACATGTCATTATGATGGATTGATGGTTGGTAACAAATCTGACCTTAGCCACTTGAGGTCAGTTCCAGAGGAAGATGGTTAGGCATTAGCAGAGAAAGAAGGGTAATCCTTCCTCGAGACCTCAACGCTCTTAAGCCTTGAATGTTGAGAAGGCATTTCAGACTATCCTTTTTGAGATTCATCAAATCATAAGCAAGAAGACTCTTGCTGCCCAAGAGGCATCAGGCAATGGACCTCCTATCCAAGGAACCGCCATCAATGTTACCGATTCATCTGGTAACATGAAGAGATGGTGTTGTTCTACCTAGGTGCAAACAAAGAACTGGAGATGCTGCAAAAGGAAATATTCATGGATCTTCAACACTGTAGGTGTTATGTATGTCACAATTCATACTGCCAGAAAGAGATTTTCCTTTAAGGTAGATATCATGTGTAGTGGCAAAGTGGAGACCATTTTTTGGCAGACTTACTACAGTTTCAGAGCAATGTCATCTTTTCTTTCAGTATGCTTGTCCTAAATCCTACTATGGTCTGAATTATTGGATCAGCAAAATCAGATATTTTATTGTATTTTTATATGCGTTGGCAGTATTATCCAACATCTTTGTGCTAGAAGCTCAAAGCATATGAGCATACCCATGTCCCAAGCATTGTTCTTCCAACCTGAACAGCTCACCTATTGTCCTTTTATGTTTTTTTTCCCTTTTTGGTGGTTCCGATTGATCATCCTCTTGTTGCTTGAGCTATACTGCCCGTGCGCTACCTTCTCGCGTGAACCATATCCTTCCATAAGAAGTTCGTGTAATGTATCAAGATTTTTTTTAATTTTTTTCATGACTGGAATTTTTATCTCTGTTGTTCCCAAACAGCAACAAAGATTCTATTTTCAGATGAGAAGATTTTCCTTTGAGGTTGAGAGAGATTCTATATACCCTCCAAATCCCTCACACGGATCTTGCTCCCTGATTTTCTACCCTTTACTTCCAAACAATCCTATAAACGTGTTTAGCAAAATCTGGTTTCGATAAAACTCGAGATCCAAATGCACGCCGATCGATTACTCCGTTTCCATCGGACAGCAACTCCTCCGGTCAGTCCCCCACTTTGCCATGCGCCCAATGCATCCCGACGGATCTTGCGCGCCGCCGCGCCGCACCGTCCGGCCTAGTGGCAGACAAAGACAGCAGCGCGCCGCCCATAACCCCAAGATCTCGCCATCTGATCTGAATAACCGAACACTCTGCGCCGGCCGGGGAAAATATCAGGCTAGGCAGCTGGCTAGTACCCCATCTTCTGAGAAGAAGAATATGCACGTCAAGATGGGGATATGTATCAGGTGCTCGCAAATTAAATTGCAATAAACCATCTTCGATTCTCGGCGAGGGATCATCGATCGTGAGAACCAACGTCTTCATCGAATCGATCGGATATTGCCATATTGGGGAGGATCGAGCTACCTACGTTAGCACTGCCATCTTCCCTGAGATTAGACCTGTCAAACGCCGGGTTAGGCTTCGGGCAAATCCCGGCCTCGGATCCGAAAAATGTTTTTCTAATAAAGAATATTATTTTATTTTATTTAGAATAAAAAGTAATATTAAATTTATTTTAAGAAAAAATGATGATTATTATTTTAATTGCATTTAGCGAGCTGTTTTGGGTTTTCGATCCGAAAATCACGACCTAAACCGGGCCGCCGGGCTGGGCCACCATGAACCGGTCTACCTAAGATCAACCGATCGTTAAGATACATGCATGGTTTGACATCAGAGGACACAAATGGACGCTATGTATCTTCATGTTGATCACGTGGTATTTTTTTTTTCCTTTTATGTTGCTGCTTGCTCATCCGAGTAGTGAAGATGAATTTTTGTTATCAATCCGAAGTGAGAGAGAGAGAGAGAGAGAGGAAACATGGAGGGTCCTCAAATTCAAACTCACAAAGTTTCAAAAAAAGGTCCCAGCAGTTGTGTGAGAACGTTTGGAGTTGAGTGAGAACATTAGAAGAACATTTTGAAATTTTGAATGGCATCAGAGCTTGAGGAGAGGAGATGCACCATGGGTCTCACAGGAAAAATGAAATACGGTATTATCTGAGATGTGAAAACGCAAAGAATACACACCCCGCTCCCCAAATCTCGAGGAGAATGGACGGTGGATGGCGCGAGAGGATGTGTTACCGAGAGCTCTCATGGTTGCGTTTTCGCACACGGGTAGTAAGAAATATCGGCTCTTGCCACGCGTGTATAAATAGGTGCGCATGCGGCATGATTGCAGCACTTAGCTTTCAAATGCTATAAGCCAAGGAAAGAGAAAGCATAGGCACATTTAATTGAGACAAATATTGAAGATGAATCGGTGTTGCTCTGATGCTGAAGTAACAACAATAAGATTAAGGGTTTATCATCTTAATGTTTTTTTGCATGTTAGTCGAGTTAGAGTCCTTGCATGTAGATGAACGCGTACCAATTGAGTTGAGTTCCTGCACGCAGCTATGTGCATTTAGTTTGCTTGTAGACCACTTCAAGCGGAGGCGTAACTAGTAGTTCGGATCATGCGTTGAGTCTAAAGTCAGCAACTAGGAGAATGAAATTCTGGATTAGGGGGAGATTGTTGGAAAGTAATATAGACTTACCAAATAATAGGGCGTTAAGATCCTGATGCAATCAGCATTGGATCAAATTCGTTTGTTTTCTTTTTAGGCTTTCCATGTTTAGTTGTTAGCTTGGTTAGCAAGTTGATTAGGTAGTCCTTAAAAGGGCGTGTAATCAGATGTGTTCGATGAGAGAATAGAGAAGGCAGAAAAGCTCTCGCTAGGAAGTCGTAAGGTGCAACCTCGCAGCATAACTGCAGGTGATCTGGTTCTCAGAAAAATTCAAAGCCAGACTAATCGCAACAAACTTTCTCCTAAATGGGAAGGTCTATACACTGTGATCAAAGTCACTAGACATGGTTCGGTACGGCTAGCTATGTCAAACGGATGTGTTTTATCAAATTTTGGAACATTGATCAATTGCGTAAGTTCTTTGTATAAATGTATTTTATATTTTTTCAATTTTACTAAAGATTTATCATTTCTTTACTTTCTTCGATGAGTGATATTGTTTATATGATTGTATCCATACTCTAGTTGCCTACTATTGTTGTCTAATTGGTTGAAGAAGACCAAATTCTCTCTGATATCCTTTTTAAATGATCTTTGTTACTATCTAGCTAAGACATATAAGTCAAACGCCGTAAAGGTCATAGTCGTGACCATTAAGTCAGTGGTTCTCACGCGCGACCACACTCTTTTCTCAAAGAAACATGCGAGTAAAAGGAGCATAACACAGCCATAAGTTTGGTAATAATTTTGAAACTGACATTCAGCAAGCAAATTGGCCTATACTGTCTAATAGTATTAGCCTCCTTAATCTTTGGCACCAAAGTGATCACCCCATAGTTCAATCTCTTAATGTCAAGCTTCCCCTCAAAGAAGTCTTTAACCAGTTTCATGAAGTAAGATTTAATGACACCCCAAAAGGATTTATAAAAACAAACAGGGAAGCCATCAGGACCAGGGGCTGTATCTCCATTTAAACCTTTAATCACATTCCACACCTCCTCTTCAGTAAAATCCTGAATCAGACTATCATTGTCCACAGAAGAAATCCTGTCTTTGTCTTCCCAATGATCTTGAGCAACCTTCACACTAAGATTTCTATGGATACCAAACAAATCTTTATAAAAAGTGTAGATGTGATCTCTAATCTCCCTTTCATCTGTTATACAACCCCCCCCCCCTCAAACTCCAAACTGAAAATTTTTTTTTTCTCCTTCTTCCATTAGCACAACTATGGAAATAGCTAGTATTGGCATCCCCTTGAGACAAGCATTTCACAGCACCCCTCTGCTGCTAGTATTTCTCCACCATATCAAACAATCTTTCCAGATCTGCCTCAGCTTTATATCTATCCAGCCATTCTTCAGCACATAAGCCATTCTCCTCTGCCTTCATATCTAATCTATGAAGAACCTCTAAAATATTCTTCTTTTCTTTATTAAACTTACCTTTCACATTTGCACCCCAACCTCTGAGGAAATGTCTTAAGGAAGCTAAGCAACCATTCCATCTGTCCACAGAATACATTTGATCAGGCATCTTATAACCAAACTCCTTCCATTTCTCAATAACCACCTCAAAAAAATTATCTTGAGAAAACTAGTTTTTATCAAAAAAGAATCTCCCTGCCTTCCTAGCCGTATTCTCTCCAGAATCCAACAAAATTGGACTACGATCAGACCCCACTCTAGTCAAACTGACAGCCCTACACAAAGGAAATCTTGCCTCCCAACTAGTGGAGACCAGAATTCTACCAAGCTCCACTAGAATGGGACATGACTGTTTATTTGTCCAAGTAAATCTAGAACCACCACTCTTAATCTCCATCAAATCATTATCAGTAATAAAATCATTAAAACTGTCTATCAGATTGTAATTGACATTACCAGAATTTTTATCGTCTACTGATATGATCAGATTGAAATCTCCCCTATCACTACAGGAAGGACAACAGACTGACACTTAGCATGCAACTCCCTCAAAAAATCCTCACTCAAACCATGATGAGCAGGACCATACAAAATTAGAACTTCCCACCTGAAATTACTTTTTTTATGTCTCAAAATCATACTAAGAAAAAATCTACCTTTGTCACTCCCCTCAATCTCTAAATTATCTTTCCTCACCCCCATCAAAAGACCCCCAGAATGCCCAATAGCAGCAATCCAATCCCAAAAGAAGTCTCCATTACCTGTCAGATCTTTTAGCTCTCTCTCAGTGAATCCATTTTTATGGTTTCTTGCACCCCTACCACATCAAGCCTCTCTTTAACAACAAACTCTTTGAGTTGTCACCTCCGAGCTGCTTTCCCCAAACCTCTAATATTCCAAAAAAAGATACTTCATGAGTTAATTGGTTCTCGCAGATACCTTGCCTTTCTTTAATCTGGTACACCTTTTTTTGTTCAAGAAAAACCCCACAACACCCCTAGGTTCATTATCCACCCCAACTAATTGGGGATCCTCACACCCCATGTTTACTTTCATTTCTCCTTCCTTTCTCTAAACAGGATTACTACAATTCCCCAATTCAGCTTGAGCAATGGCACATCTGGCCACCTCTTGTGCTTGCATGGTAGATATCACCTCCTGGGGACTCTCAATATGGGAACCCAAAGCAATACCACAAGAGCTAGCAACATATTCGAGATATTTAACAGAAGTATTATAAAGAATATTAAAAGGATTGTTAGCAGGAGTACCTTGAGATTCCAAGTTCTGAATGGACTTTAGCATAGCAGCCTTCTCCTGCATATGAATGCCTTGATCTTGAATACGACTACTCTTCCTGGTAGCCATCTTAGGTTCCTTAACCTTACTTCTGCCCCCTTTCTTTTTAGCCAGAGTCCATTCTTCTGATGTATCATCAACTTCAGGAAGAAGGAAAGACTCTGACTCCCTATCAGCACTCAAGGGATCACCCCTCCCCCCATAACTAACAACCTCACCCTCAGGTATGACCATAACACTACAACAAAACTATCACGTAAAGACGCTTTTGTTTTGACGCTCTTATGTCTGTCTCTACACCGAGAAACACCTCGTATGTAAAGACGCTTCTCAAGACGTTTTATATGACGCCACAAAATCCCTTACCGTAGGTAGGCACATATACATTTACATTTATGTAGAGATGAACGTTGAGACGTTTGAGTATATACCTAAGAATTAAAGGGACAAGATTTTAGTTATAGAGACGAATCTTGAGGCATTTTAGAATATGCCACCGTAGGCGTCACCACGCCACAACAGTTCCACCAATACGCACCAGAGCCTAGAGGCGCTAGTTCCACACACCAAACCAGCAAACCCAATCCCCAATTGCTGCTCGCGCCTCTGGCTCCTCACCCTCGTGACCTCGCCCGCCGGCAGCCCCTCCCTCCACGCCCAGCCCATCGCCCTCCGTTCCCAGTTCCCACTCAGCCACCCGAGACCCGACGCTGCGGCTGCGCCCACAGGCCACGGCTTCCATCCCCGCCCAGCTCCCGCGCTCGCGACCCGCGACCTTCTTCCCCAGTCCGACAGTCCCCAGTCCCCCCCCCACCTTGCCCTCGCTCGCCCTCCTCTGTGCTGTTGTGCGTTCTCTACTTCTTAATCTTTGTGTCTTGTTCTCTTGAATCTTGATGACTTGATGTCTTGGCCTCTTAATGTTATTTCCTATTAGCCACTGCAGGAGATCGATGATGAATTGATGATTGTCTGATTCACCGGTGACTGGCCTGTCTAGCTGGCCACTAAATTTGGCAAACTTGTTGCTGTTCAAATGTTCAAATTCAATCATTGATTGTCTGAAGCTCTGATTCAACCGATGATAGCACCATGAATTGATGATTGTATGATTCACTGGCTATCATGGTTTTTCTAATTTCCTTTGTGTTATTCATAGTTGTCAATTTCTAAAATAAATAATGGATTATTGTACTTTTATAGTTTCTTTAAGATTGTCTCATGTGTTATCAAGGACTTAGCCAATTGTTGCTGCACTGCTCAATTACCAACTTAAAGCCTAGTATAATGCACTCATAGTATTGTAGGAAGAGGTTGTCTTGTATTTTATTCCCTCATGGGATTGTTCGCTTTCCTTTGATGGAGCGGTTGACTGCTATGAATTTCATATCATAGCCTTTTCCATATAGTGGAACTAAAGAGTGACTGCACACCATAGTCTTGATGTTGACAGATCTTCAGTTTAATATTATGCAGTCTTGATTATATACACCGTAGTTCATATTTACCACATGAACACATGATTGCTAAACTACAAATCAAAATTACTGCAGCTGTATTGTTTCGTACAATAGTATTACCAATTTTGTTTGTACATTCACTGAGTCACATGTACCTCAAAGAATGGAAGTACTAGAATATAGTTGGTACAATTCAATATGTGATGTTCCTAGTTTTTGTATAAAATAAACCCTTTACAAGTTCATCAATAACAAATGTTGTATTTCTTTAAATGACAGGATAATAGTGAAGTAATTTCTTTAAATTACTGCAGTTGTATTGTTTCATACAGTAGTATTACCGATTTTATTTGTGCATTCACTGATCTTCCTCATTTAAATTATGTCTGTCACATGTACCTCAAAGAATGGAAGTACTAGAATACAGTTGGTACAGTTCAATATGTGATGTTCCTAGTTGTTGTATAAACTAAACCCTTTACAAGTTCATCAATAACAAACGTTGTATTTCTTTAAATGATAGGATAATAGTGAAGTAATTTCTTTAAATTACCGCAGCTGTATTGTTTCGTACAATAGTATTACCGATTTTGTTTGTGCGTTCACTAATCTTCCTCATTTAAATTATGTCTGTCACATGTACCTCAAAGAATGGAAGTACTAGAATATAGTTGGTACAATTCAATATGTGATGTTCCTAGTTTTTGTATAAAATAAACCCTTTACAAGTTCATCAATAACAAACGTTGTATTTCTTTAAATGATAGGATAATAGTGAAGTGCTCTGTACCCTGCAAGTTAGTTTCCCTCGCTTTCCTTAGCAATCAATCACTGTTTCCTTTTTTCCCTTCTCAGTGACCATTGGCGGAAAAATATTCCTGTTCTTGCCATGGCAAATAGAGTGTATGCAATTGATCTAATTGGCTAGGCTATTCTGATAAGCCTAATCCACGTGAGTTGGGAGAGAGTTTTTATTCTTTTGAGACATGGGAGAATAGTGAATACATTTTGTGCGAAGTGGTCAAGAGTGAAGCTTTCTTCATATGCAATTCAATTGGAGGTATCTTTGGATGCTTACATACTTGAGCAACAATGGACCATTTTATGTTCATACAATATGAGGAATTGATGCAATGCATACAAATGAACAATCTTTGGTGACTTGGTACGATCTGTAATAGTCGCTCAAGCAATCGCAAAAGCACATTTGTATAGATTGCCCCCTATTATTTTAGCAAACACATTTTGAGCACTGGCCAACAGGAAGGGTCAAATGTTGTTTGCCCTGGCTTAGAAGTGTTCATCTTGTCAATTATTACTGTGGTGAGTGAAGACATGATGTTGTTTTAAATTAGTCGGATCTCATTTTTTATTTGATGTGTCATTGAAGAGGATTTCTTTTCATAGAGAAGAATTTCGTGTACAATTGTAATGTCTTAATTATTCTGCAGGGCTTGTTGGCCTATAGGCAGCATGTTATGGAGCCTCAGAAGAGTAAGGGTATTATTTTATTGGATATTTCACTAAGGATGCTTCATATGAAGAAGCAGTTGTGATTTGGAAAGCCTTTCATCAGATCGTTCCATAATCTCCTAAGGTAACTCATATTTCATAGTTCGTTATGGGATCTTGGTGCTCACTAGCTGCTTGTTATAATGCCTTTTCTAGTTGTTAGGAACACTATTGTTGGGAAGCTCTTCTTCAATGCTGTCGCTACACTAGAATCTGTGAAAGATATCCTTTGTCGGGTATTTATTTTTGAGCCTCTCATCTTGTAAAAATCATGTGAAATTTTTTGTCGTTATTATGCTTCGATTGTGCTGTTTGGATGGGGGTATCAAGTGCTTGTGCTGTTTCCTTCTTTGCAGAGGCTATTGAGTTATCGTCCTAGAACAATTGAGTAGTTCCAAAATTATTATTTTAACATATATGAATGATACATTTTGTACTTATGGTCCTAGAACAAGAAGAATAATTGAGGTATCCTAGCAATGTGTATTGTATTTTTTTTGTTTTGCTGTACTGCAAGCATCAACTTTTTTTTTAAAAAAAGGAAAATGTACGAATCGAATCATGCTCAGCTTGCTTCTCAATATGTCCTTTTCTTGATGATGATAGAGTAAGTGATGCCTGCTATGTCTTCTTCCTCAGAACTCCCTTCATCTTTTTTTTGGGGGGGGGGGTGTTGATCAAGTTTGGTCATCCTTTCTTCATTTGAAATTTGACAACTGAGCTTTGAGCCAAAACAGAGGCAGATACATACACCTATTCGAAAAAGACTTATTCAAGTGGATTCTTTATTTTAGTGATCAGATCTTTAAAGTGGTTCATTCTGTGTTCCTAGTAGTTGGAATCTAGCTAAATTAATTGAGAGAGAACTTTTAATCTATTCATACAAGTCCTGGTTCACGTTATTAGTTTCAGAAAATTTTGAGATCAGTTATTTGAACGACTTGATGTACCAGCCAGCTTTACCATGGTTGGTGCTTGCTCTAATGCTATTCTGGAATTAACTAATGTCGTTGTGCAGGTCTCATGGCTAAAGCAACATTCTGCACCCACAAGCGGTGTTTGTATCTCACCCTCCAGTGACAAGGATTGTATTAGTAAATATTATTGGTGTTTTATGTCTAAATTAATATTGACTTGCCTGTAAATAAGGTTTATATTGTGTTCTTGTAGATAATTTCTACGGTTGGCCTGGACAAGAAGTTATACACACTCAATTTAGGGTCAAGAAAACCAACACACACTATTCCTCATGATGCCCCCAACACACACTATTCCTCATGATGCCTCTTTCTCATCATTGGCATACAATTGAGGACTACAAAGAGAATGCAACGGATAGATTCCAACTATTTAGATTTTTTTTTGTGTCAATCCATAGGATCTTTTCCTGATGTATCTGCACCCATTTTATATGGATGTTTGATTCAGTTGTGAACTCTACTTGATGTAAATTCAAATATTTATTGCTGCTATGAAGTGCATGCATGCTCTATAGTTTTCTTAGTTTGCTGATTGTGAGAATATGATGCTTCCATGTGACGATATATGTTTCTGTTTGTAGCAAAATGCACGAATCAAATTCGAAATAATCCAATTAAATTCAAAAATTTAATTTTTTTTACAGTAAGATGTCCAAAAAGACGCTTTTGCGTACTGAGAGACGTATATAACGTCTCTACAGAATGTGTATAAATTGTGCCCACATGAATTGAATATATTTGTAAAAACGTCTCTATGTTTGTTGGCATGCAAATCGGACGTGTCTATATCAGTAAAGGCGTTATGTAAGTGTATCTACTAAAACGTCTCTACATACATAGACATGAATTTTAACGTCTCTATAAAGCGTCTTATATTCTGTACACATGTTTTACAAGCGTCTCTACGGTTCTTGACACGGTCTGTGAGGAGACGCTCCAAGGACGCTTTATAAAAATGGCTCTACGGTCCTCTAGAGATGAAATAACACATCTCTAGCCTATAGATTGGACGTCTCTACATGGGTGTTGTGTTGTAGTGTAACTTTATCCTGAACCTGATTATTGAGACAAATCTCCCTATCAACAATATCCTGACAAGTTCCAGAAGACTTACTCTTAGAAGGGAGATTTAAACAAGGCCACAAAGCTGCAGACAGAAATGTAGGTCCCTCATTAGTATGGACCACAATATCTTTAGAGGTTTCTTGAGACAAGTCTTTTGCAATCCCCTGAGAGCACCCCTTCAGAGTTACCAGAAAATGTCCTCTCCCCCTACCATTTGGTCCTCAATCAGGCTAGTAGAATCAATATTCTCATTAGAAATAGGATAGTTGAAATTAAGAGGCACCACAGGAATGATTTGGTTCTCCAAGTTGAATTCCACAATCTTTGTACCCTGAACAGATCCTTCAGAATCTGAAGTCTCCTGATTCTTAGATTTAGACTTATGAGATTCTCCAACACTTTTATGTTCAGAGGTTGGAAGAGGCTCCCTTCCAAACCTCTCAGCAAGTTTTTCCCACTCGGTCTTATAAGAACTATCATTAGACTCCTCTTCCTCCTCATCCTCTTCATCATCCTTCTTTTTATCATGAGGCTTATGACCTGGATCTTTGTAAGGACCCCCTTTGGTCTTCCCCCAACCCCTTTTGTCTCAAATCTAATTTCATACCCCCACAGCATTAAAGAATATTTCAACAAAACAATTAATGCTAGAAGGATCTTGACAATTCACTTTCACTCTAATTGGATCCATTCTCATCAAACTAATTTCATCCACCTCAAGAGGTTCCCCAACAGTACTAGATAATTCTTTAACAATTTCCACAGTCTTAGCAGAATTTGGAATACCAGACACCTTCACCTAAACAGGAACAAGGATAGAAGAGGCATCAGGATCAGACTTTGACTTCTCCACAGTAGCTTTAATAGAATGAAGAGCTAATTCCATCCTCTGAATTTAGACCATGTGTCTAAGATAGCCTTAGAAGAAAAAACTACTGCATAATCAGAATCAGACAACTTCCTGACCTTCCAATCCCAATTAGCCCGGATTAAATGTTTGAGCTCGGCTTCAATTCGTTGAACAGAGGCCAAACTTCCATTCTCCAACATATTGTACCTCTCAATTCCTTCTCCAACTTCCATTTTGACAAAATGGCCAATTGTTACTTTAGAACCAACCGCCTTTGACAAATCATTCAGCACGGTCTGAAAAGAATGACATTAAGAAGAAAAGCTATTAGAGATCACAATTCATAACAGTACATCATCAAAGAATGGAAAGGTAACCAACTTACACTATGTCCTGAGATAAGCTCTAACCTACAACACAAATTGCTGCCCTTACCACAACATCTACATTGCACCGATATATTGACACTTCACAATAAGAGGAAATCATGATTGGTACAAAATTATAGAAAAAAATCATAACAAAATTCTAGGAGCAAAACAAATTGGACAACTAGCTAAGCTCTGTTAATTACAAGAATTAAGGATGAATGGGGACGCGAGGCGTTTGTCGGTGGAGCCAGTGTAGTAGAGCTAGTAGACGGCGGAGGACAGGAAGCAGCGGGAGGAGGTGGCGTCGGTGGCGAAAATGAGGAGGACGTCTGAGGGGCGGACGATGGCGGTGTCGAAGGCCCACCAATCAGTGGAGGGCTCCAGGGGGTCGGGTGCGATAGGAGGGCTCCAACGCAGGCTGTCAGGGGAGTTGGCGAGGGCGATGCGCGTGCCAGAGTGGTACCAGAGGAGCCAGCCGCCGTCGAGGAGGCGCTTGATGATGGGGGAGATGGCGCCGCGGAGGTGGAGGCCGCGGGTTGTTGGGCTGGGGCGTGGCAATGGAGAGGGGAGGGGAGGAGGCGGCGAGAGAGGGAGGTGGTGGCTCGGGGAAGAAAGTGGAGGGTGGCTCGGGGGAGGAGGAGGGGAGGGGAGGGGGTGGCATCGCTCAGGGATGGCATCGCTCGGGTGGCGGCGGTTGGGAGGAGGAGGAGAAGAGGAGCGGGGCAGTGCCGCTTGAGGGAGAGAAGGACGGGGTGCTACTGGGGGAGGAGGAGAAGAAGGGGGGTGGGCGGCGTCGCTCGAGGAGGAGGAGAAGGGGAGCGGGGCAACGACGCTTGGGTGGGGGGTGGTGGAGGAGGAGAAGGGGAGCGAGGCGGCGTCGCTCAGGGGAGGAGGAGGAGGACGGGGGCGGCGGAGCGGGGGAGAGAGGAGGACGGGAGAGAGGAGGAGGACGCGGGCGATGCTAGGGTTCAGGGGAGGCTGAGGATTTTGGTTTTTATTCGATGGTAAAAGCGGGTAATAGCTCATGAACTTCAGGCGCAAAGTTGAAAGGGGGTGGTGAGAAGCGCGGCTACCGCGGTGGCTTTCGCTTCGATTTTTTCACGTATATTAGCGGTTTCGCTTTCAAAAAGCCCGATGGAAAAAATTTTTAAAATAATCTATTTTTATTAGAAATTACAAAAATATTCCAGCGTTCTTTTTTACGAAATATCCGTGCGTAAATCGAGCGATTGGCGATTTGATCAATCGCTCCACCATTAAGCGGCGGAGACCTATCACCCAACCGTTTGGCATTTAAAGCGCGCGTAAACCGTTAAGCGTCATTATTGCGATCATTGCACCAGAAGCGACCACGGTTCGATCATGCGGTTGGTATTGTATGCCTATATAAAAACATGCGGTCCCCGCCATTTGAGCAAGAAGAGAGAGAAACATTTGGATCGGTAGCGTAGCGTGGGGAGAGGGAGAAAAGAGGAGAGGAGAGGAAAAGTAGAGGAGAGGAGAGGAAAATAGAGGAGAGGAGAGGAAAATAGCATCTGTGAGGTAAGTTTGTTTTATTTTGTATTTTAAATTTTGTAGTAGGTAAATAGTTTATTTAGTACAAATTGTAGTGTAAGTAGTACTCGTATGAAATTTTAGTTAGAGAAAAAAGTAGAAAATGGAAATGTTGTTGATTTGTATGTAAGTAGCATGATAAGAAACTTTAGTTAGAGAAAAAATAGTCGTGAGGGAGTATTAGTCTTTGTTTGTGAGAAGTATTGCGATTATGTGATTGCATGCGTGGCCGACTATTATTGGGTGAATAATGCGTGACCGGCGCATAAGGAGGATGAATTATTTGTATAAACTAATTAGTAGAAGTTAATTAGTATGAAGTAATTGACTTAGGTAATATGTATATATTAGAAAGACCGAACGCATACCTATAGCATTTCGGATTGCAAGTTAAGCGTCCAAATCGGATAATGCTGCTATGGAATAGCTCGGTTTTGATGTTGAATGTAAATATCGTCTTGCACGTTCATTGTGGCTGTCTCGTAGGTAATGAATGATCATCTTTGTCGTGTAGTTGTGGACGATAGGCGAAGGGCCTTAGAAATGTAAATCACAATGTAGCGAGAACTTGCAAATCGTGCGTTGCGATCGACTAGTTGCAATGTTGGAAAAATTTGCGACCATACAATAAGTCATGCTGTACCTACTACATTGAAAGTGCATTACGGTGTTGGCACCGTTCGTGAAGGTCCGTCGCGGTGTTGACTTGAGCGAGTTTTGATAAGCCATCTTGTTGTACACGGACGGCGAGAATGCACAAATCGAAGATGTGAAGCATTGGCTCACCGTAGCTTCTCTTTGAACCTGAGGTGTCTTGTTGTCGACATACAAGGGCTTTGGGCGGTCTCCCACGAACATCGGATGGGAGTTGAGGCGGTCGCGCCTGCAGCGGTGTGGAAGGCCTTTGTTGGACGAAAAGCGACTAGAGGGGGTGAATAGGAGCTCAAATTCTTTTTGAATAAGATTGGATCAATAATAATTTCACTCCAATAGCTATGAGAGCTATGAAGATCAATATACAAGTATAAGCGGAAGCCTTGTATTGAATCCTAAACAAACCCCCAAAGCACGAGAGCAAAGAACAAAAAGTTGTCTTTGAAATCTCGGAATCGGTACTACCACCGTTGAAGATCGGTACTACCTCATCAGCGGTACTACCTTGAGCAAAATCAGCAGTACTACCTTTTATCTGACGATGAAACGTAACGACTGAAAACGAAATCGAAAATCGTCGTAACTTTTAAACCATAAGGCCAAACTCCACCAAATTTGGAACACACCTTCCTAAGGATATTAGGAACCTATTCCAATCAAGGATCACAGAGATCCAAGCCAAAGTTCTTATCTTTTTCAGTTTGAGCGAAGTGTGCTTCAAAAGCAGAGCAAAAATCGAAATATGATCTAGAGACTTGCTCGTGGGTGATTGATGATCAAGATGATCCTAGATGGGTTCCCACATGTCACAGCAAGTTAGATCACGGCAAGAAACCAACTAAAAACTTCATGGATCAAAGAAAGACTCAAAATCATCAAATAGAGAGAAAGAAAGCAAATGAACTCATCTTTGAAAGAACTTTCTTTGGATTGATTTGATATGGTATTGGTTTCTGACCACTCCATCAATGGAGGACAAAGACTCAATACATGAGCACGAAATCAAATCCAACTCTCTAGAACCCTAACCTCCAACTATCAACTCCCTAAGCACAAAAGCAAAACTAGGGTTTACAAGTAATGAAAGGGTTGGGGTGGTGTCCAAGACACCCCTATTTATAGTGGAGGCTTAGACCTTCTAGAAGAGTAACCTAATGGGCTCCGTTAAGGCCCAAAACAAACGGGTCACACACGCACGCATTTTAAGCGCCGTCTTCAATTCTCTTGACCTAATCCACTTCTCGGCCTTTACCGTCTTGCGCGAGTTGGCATTAGGTCACCAAAGCGATATTTGGTAAAATTACCAAAATACCCCTTCTCGATCTTTTTGAAGACCGAGTCCCATCTTCGTGAAGCACCTCCCATGCTTCGCCACGTGTGGGTTGATCGGTGGCTCTCTTCATGTCGGCAAGTCTCTCCCATCCGGCTCCCACCGAAACCACCATGGCACTTGCAGGCCCCGTCGCTTGATCGGACCCGTCGCCCGAATCGCCCGTTCGGTCACCTTTATCCTCTTGCGCAATGCTTGACTCCATTGACCTCACCCGCATCCTCGGTCGTTACGGACCTCGGCTCTCCAAGCTTAGTCCGATCATCCTCGCCGATTGACCGTCATTGACCTCCAAGCAACTTTGCACATCAATAGACAAAGAAATCGAATCAGGGAACAAGTTCTTCACAACTTGACCCACGTTAGTCAAAACATGCATCATGCAACACATATGCCATGAAACCCATGAACTTGACCTAACCCAAAACCATTTTACCAAGATGGCCCAACTTGAAAATGCAATCGGTACTACCGCCGTGTTAAGGCCGGTACTACCGCCCTTCTTGATAATACCAAGACCCATAACTCTTGATCGTACCGCTCCTCAAGGAAATCCAAAACTTCCCAAAAACACTTGTTCTGGAAAAACCATACCACTTTGCTAGCGGTAATACCGCCCAACGGTACTACCGCCAAACACAAGCCGGTACTACCGCATCAGCGTAGTACCGCGCGTACCTGCCGGTACTACCGATTATCGACACTTGCTTGAAAGCGAGTTTCAACAAAACCGAAAACGATCGTTTCGACAAACCAAGGAAGCTATTGCCAATTGTACCATCACATTAAGATCGTGAGCATATCCCCATGATATCCACAATCTCCCCTTGATGAACACATTGGCAATTTCCCTAAATGCAAAATTTGAGGTTTGAAAAAGTAAAAACTTCGGCGTTTTTAGCAAAAGGCACAACTTGGTCCAAATGCAAGAAAAAGCAAAGGAAATGACCAAGTTGGCTCGAGAATAGTATCGACAAGTGAGATCGGCAAAAGAAAGTATGAAAGCTTCAAAATCCAGAAAGGTGTCAAAATCTCACTTAAGGTCCATATGAAAGAACAATTGTTCGATATGACCTTTGATCATTGTGAGGATCAAGAATTGCAATTCTAGTTTAGAAATGATAATAAAACCAAAAGAATGCAAATAAGAAACTCCCCCTCACTATGATCCTTAGATTTTCAATTTTTCTCCAAGTAACTCCCCCTTTTTCAAACATCTTCTCCCCAAACAACTTCTCCCCTTTTTAACATTTTTACAATATCTTCTCCCCCTTTGACAATGGAGTCATCAAGGAATCACGCCTTCCTCTCGTCCAGAGATGACAAATGCAGAATGAGGAAAAAGCATAAGAAGGAGCATGCATGAAATGCAATGGAGTGGCTTCAATTTTTTGTATTTTTCAATTGTTGAATACAAGAAGCTTTGGAGATTACCCAAAAGAACAAGTTAGCATTTCTAAAGTTGCACAAATAACATATCAAGCCTAACAGCGCTAGCAAGATCATGATAAAACATATATAACAAAGCTAAGCAAGAAGGCTCAATATAAAGCAATGAATTTTAGCATTTTAAGCAAAGCTTCAAATCTAGCAAGTTCATCAATAGTGATCCTAAAATGATACTGGCCATGTCAAAATGTCAAAGTTAGATCAAAAAGCTAACAAAGACCATATTAAGAGACAAACAAGTCCTGAATTGAATCATTTTGCTCAATGTTCTCAAACGCCCATTTTTCAACAATTTTTCATTTGCAATGAATATTGAAGTTGACTAATGGTCTAACTTAGTGACAAGATCTGGACTAGGAGCCATCCACAAACTCATCCTAAGCTTCGACCAAAAGTTGATTAAAGGTATATCTTAGTAAAGAAGATCTGGACTAGGAGCCATCCACAAACTCTTCCTAAGCTTCTACAGGCGATAAATCTTGAGGTTCATGTCGGTTGTGACAAGCGGTCCCCATGAGATCGTGCGGATCATCAAACTATCTCCAAGTTCATGTCTTTGACATGCGGTCTCGTAAGAATAGTTTGGCACAATTTAAGCATGAGACAATCTTGAAGTTTGATTTTTTATTTTTCACAAGAGCAGTTTTAGATTCTCAGAAGTACAAGAAGCTCAAGTAATAATCAAAGCTAGATTCAAGAGCTAACAAAGCAATTTTGACAAGGCCAATGTCATAAAAGGAGCACTAATTGCGCAACTGGCTAAACAATTCACAAATTGCTAATTTCTTAGTTCAAGTTGTTTTTCAAGTTCTAGCTCATACAGCAAAGACTTAGCTATACATGTGAAAGCATGATAATTCTAGCAAGTCAAAGAACTAGACATGGCATTGAGCAAGAATTTGAAACACTAAAGCTCCAAAGGGTAATAAGCAAAGCTTCATCAATTTTAAAAGATAAGCAGAAAAGCTTATATTACAATGCATCTTTTTGGATTTTTCATATGAATGCAATATGATACAATGAGATGCAAAAAAAGCTCAAAAAGCCAAAAAGGTCAAAAAGATCAACAAGTTCAAAAAGAAAATCAAGAAAAGATCAAATGAACAAGGAAAGATCAGAAAAGATCCAACTCCCCCTCAAACCAACCCATAGGGATAAATTACCCTAACTCACTCCTCAAGGTGGCAAACCTTGTTGGGTCTAAAGGCTTGGTGAGGATATCGCTAATCGAGCCTCGGACTCCACAAAAGCGACACAATATCACTCTTCTCAACGTGGTCTCTAAGGAAGTGATAGCGAATGTCTATGTGTTTGGTCCTAGAATGTTGCCTTTGGGTTTTTAGCAATGTTAATAGCGAAGTGTTGTCACGAAGAGAGGAACACTAGCAAAAGTTAACCCAAAATCCTTAAGAGTGGAGACCATCCACAAAATCGACAACTGACAACTAGCAAAGACTACATATTGACTTGGCAATGGATTGTGCAATGTAAGACGCTTCCTAGATGACCAAGAGACAAGAGAAGTGCCTAAGAAATGACATGTGCGGATGTGCTCTTTCTATCTAGCCTCTGACCCAAAATCGAATCTGAAAACCCCGAATGGACGTGAAGAAGAACAAGAATACCAAATACCATCTTGAAGGGTAGAGTGTAAATACGAAAATAAACTTAACGGCTTGGCGATGTGAAGTCCTCGGTGGCCTTTGAAACCTCGCGCGAGCAGAGGCGATCATGAAGTGGATGTCGGTCTTGAGGCCGTCAGTCTGAAGGAGCCAATCATCTTTGCGGTACTCGCGTTGATCCACGGCTTCTCCTTCCTCATCTGGATCCAAAGTAGTCGAAATCGCCATGGGAGTGGCGATAAACTGCGATCACCCATATCAAAACGTTTGAGCAAATCCTTGGTGTACTTCGTTTGATGGATGAAGATCCCTTCCTTGCATTGCTTGATTTGTAGCCCCAGAAAGTAATTAAGTTCTCCCATCATGCTCATCTCAAATTCCCTAGACATAGTCTCAGAAAAACTAGAAACAAGAGCATTAGAGGAACCACCAAAGATAATATCATCAACATATATCTGAACAAGCAGGAAGTCATTGCCATGCCTAAGAATGAAAAGAGTCTTATCAACTTTTCCCATTTCAAAATCATTCTTAAGCAAGAAGGTCTTAAGTCTATCATACCAGGCTCTAGGGGCTTGTTTAAGACCATACAAGGCTTTGGATAGCTTAAAAATATGATCAGGGTGCTTGGGATTCTCAAAGCCAGGGGGTTGCCTAACATACACTTCCTCCTCTATAAAACCATTCAGAAAGGCACTCTTAACATCCATTTGATGCAACCTAAAACCTTTAGATGCAGCAAATGCAAGTAAATCTTGAATGGCTTCTAATCTAGCAACAGAGCAAAGGTCTCATCAAAATCTAACCCCTCAACTTTGGCTAAAGCCACGAGCTACCAATCTAGCCTTGTTTCTAACCACAGAACCATCCTCATTTTGTTTATTTTTGAACACCCAACGGTTCCTATAACATTATGTCCACTAGGAGGTTCTACAAGGTTCCAAACTTTATTTCTTTCAAAATTCTCTAACTCCTCATGCATGGCATTGACCCAACTAGCATCGAGATAAAGCATGTGATATATCTTTGGGTTCAAAAGAAGCTACAAATGCAGAGTGAGAGAAAAGACTCGGATCATGATACAGGCGAGTGACTCGCTCATGGAGATTACCAATCATCGATCCGGAGGTGTTGCTTCGAATGTGCAAAGGCGCTGGAGGAGATAGCGTTTCCTCGACCTCCGCAGTATCTGCGACAGCGAAGATCTGGCGAGAGCCTCAATTGGAGGTGAAGCGATCGTTGCGAGTTCGAGGAGCTTGGGCGCTTGGACAGGAACATCGACAGCAGTGGAGGAGTAGTATCAAGTTCATCCTCATCTTCTTCAACAAAAATGCTCTCTGTCACTGTAAGTCACGAAAATATCGGATCTAGCTCGAGGCTAGTCTCATCAAAAGTGACATTGCATGTCTCTGGACAATGTTAGTTTCAACATTAAAAACACGAAAACCCTCGAATGAGCGGGATAACCCGAAATAAACCATCACAAGTCCTTGATTCAAATTTATCTAGGTTCCTGTCTTGAGAATAAAACACTTGATCCAAATACTCGAAAGTGAAAGCAGAGGGTTTTCTCAAAGCAAGCTCATATGAAGTCTTGCCCAAAGCGGTCTCAAAAAGACACGGTTTGAAATATGGCAAGTCAGTAGCAATAGCTTCGCCCAAAACCTCCTCGGTGTGCTATACTCATCGGCATCGTTCTAGCCATCTCAACTAGAGTCTGTTCTTCCTTTCCTAGCGCCATTTTTTGAGGGCGTGTGGAGAAGAGAAGCGATGCTCAATCTGCGCTTCGGCACAAAAAGAGGCAAAGAAGCATTCTTGAACTCCGTGCCATTATTCTCTGCGGATCGCTCTCAAGGCACCGGAAGTTCGAAGCCAAGCGAAGAACAAGGTCATGAAAATGATCAAAAGCCTCATCCTTGAAGCAAGAAAGAACACCCAAGAGTATCTCGAAAAATCATCGACTATGACAAGAATGTACCAATTGCCACCGATGGACCGAACCTAGCGGGACCAGCAAGTATCCATATGAAGTAACTGTCGGTCCGTCGGTCATGACCATAGTCAATGATGGGTGTGAGGCGACAACTTGCTTGCCATGCCTACGATGCGCTTATCTGACATCCTTGATGACTTTGAGTTTAGGCAAACCTCTCATGAGATCAAGGCCGCTAACTCGTGTCGGATGATCAAAACCAATGTGCCCCAAGCGTCGGTGCCAAAGCCGGATATCGAAGAAGATGCAATCAAACACTTAAGAGATCCGACAGCGATTGAAAAAATCGGCTCAAAAATTCTACCAACTCTAGAAATCCCAAAACGAGCTCACCAAAAGAATCAAGCACCACGATAGGCATTCTTCTTAAAACGAGTCTCATAGCCATCATCGAGAAGGCAGAGACGAGAGAAGATTGTACCTTAGCTTAGACACAAGCGCGGCGTCCTTGAGAATGAACTTGTCGTTCACCCTAATCATTCCAGTTCCTTCAATGCGCCCTTGTGTATCATCTCCAAAGGTGATGAAGGCATCACTGTTGATCGCGTGAAGGAGGTGAACCATCTTGAGTCTCCGGTCATGTGGCGTGAACACCGGTCGGCGAACCATGTGTTCTTCCCCTTCGCGCCAATCCACGAAAATCAAGGAACAAAAGAGCGATGTGTCTCAATCTGGGGTTAGTTAAAAGCGACTTGGGAACCCGATCTTGAGACACTCGTCTGCATGATAGTATGCAAAGCGGATGTGCTATCCTTGACTTTATTAGTAGTTCTATTATGAGCAATGGTAACGAGAACATGAGATGCATCTGTCTAGGAACATGGTGATGAGCATGTGCAACAAATCCTAAGTTTGGGTTCTTCTTTTATGCGTGACCATGTCTCATAAAAGCTCTAGGTTGATTAGATGACATTCTAGCAATATTTTTCTTAGCATTCTTCAACCTCATGTGAGAACTCAACCAAATGTCCACTCTTCTTGCAATAGGTGCAATGGTATTTTTACCCTTGGGAGAAGCACCTTTTGGCTTAAAAGAAGGTTGGACAAACCTATGATTTAAAAGCAGTTTTTGCGGGTTGGGTTTTGAATTCAACTAAGCCATTTTCCAAGACACGAATGACATTAGGCTTGGACATGTCTGGCGAGTTGTATCCTAAACCTTGCTTCTTAAAAGGAGTTTTAGATTTATCTAGAATCATGTTTAACTGTTTTTCACCATTAGAGAATCTTTCTAAAGTATCCTTGAGATATGCATTCTCTTTTTCAATATTAGCACATGATTCACATGTCTTGCCCTTAATGGCTCTAGCATGTTTCTCCTTAAGATGAGCAACTTCAAGCTTATAGGCGGCACAAGAGGCACAAGATGTAGAATCAATTGAATCCTTAAGCTTGGCAAACTTAGCTCTAACGCTTCTAGAATATCCTTAACTTCATGTTCGCGCTCTAAGCGAAAAGAGCAAAAGCTAGATTTCACATTACGAAGCATCAACTTGCTAGAATCTAAGCATTTTTCACATGGAGCAGATTTAACATCAATTAGCTCGGTTCTAGCATTTTCAAGTTGATGCAAAGCAATATCATGAGCAGATTGCATTTTAGGCAGTTGAGTGCAAAGCATGGCGGGATGAACATTCATCAACATCTAGACTCTTAGCATTCACAATCTCTAATGTCAAATTCTCGACTTGTGATTCTAGATCCTTGTTCCTAGCCATGGTGAACTTTAAAGCCTTATCTGACTAAGCAATTGCTCATACATGTTATCGCATCTAGCGGAAAGGACATCATAGGATGGAAGTACCTCATCGTTGTCATCGGCGTCGTAGTCGGCCATGAAACACATGCTTGGGGTGAAGTCCTTGGCCTTCCCTTTCTTGTCTTGAGGATCTCCTCCTCCTTGTCCTCCTCGCTCCCGAGTCCACATCGCTCATGGATTGATCTCCAAAGCGGCAAGGACCCGGTGGCGACCTTCATGAGCTTGGCGACATCATACTTGGACTTGCCCCTTGAGGCTTCTTCGAGGCGAGCTTCTCAATCTTGTGGTTGCCCTTACCCTTGACTTAGGGCGGTTGGCGGATGTGATATAGCTCTCCACACTCATAGCATGTCACAGGCCACCTCTCTTTCTGTTTCGACATTGTTATATGCCGTGTGACTTTCTTGGCTAAAAGAGCTAAATCGGCCTCGGAAGACTCTCAAACTCTTCTTCTTGAATAGCGAGATAAACACGCAAGAAAAACCGGAAGAAGACTCGGAAGAACCATCGAGTCCCTTGAAAGGATCAGCCACCAAAGCCATGTTATCCTTCTTAGGATTACCGCCTCTCTTGATCTCATGAGTCTTTAGCTTGCTATAAAGCAGCTCCAAAGTGAGATTAGAGATCGGCGTTCTCCTCTATGGCGATTGCCTTCATCTCCCACTCCTTGGTATTGATTGCACCCAAGAGGTGGGTGGCATTCTCAGATTGAGAGTACTCAATGTCAACGACTTTCATCGATTGATCACCTTGTTAAAGCGAGTAAAGGCGTCATCGATGCTCTCACGGGGCGCATCTCGAATTTGTTGTACTCTCGCTTGTAGACATTCTGACGCACTTGCTTGATCTGGGACGATCCCTCATGGTAAGTTTCGAGGGTGTGCCAAATCTCATGTCTTGATCGCAAGATTGCAAATCTATCGTACTCTTGCCTACCAAGCCCGGCATATAGAAGGTTCTTTGCCTTGTTGTTGTTAGCCAAGAGAATCTTTGGCTTGCGTAACAACCGGGCAAAAGCAGTGGGGATCGAACAACCTCCCATATAGCTTGTCGCCGCTCTCAAGGAAGACTCGCATGCGATTCTTCCAATAGGCATAGTCGAGCCCATCGAAGACATGCGGCTTGGTCGAGTACTTATCCATCGCCAAGTTCGATGGACGGTTAAGATCAAGATTGAACTAACAGGACTCGATACCACTGTTGGACGAAAAGGCGACTAGAGGGGGTGAATAGGAGCTCAAATTCTTTTTGAATAAGATTGGATCAATAATAATTTCACTCCAATAGCTATGAGAGCTATGAAGATCAATATACAAGTATAGCGGAAGCCTTGTATTGAATCCTAAACAAACCCCCAAAGCACGGGAGCAAAGAACAAAAAGTTGTCTTTGAAATCTCGAGAATCGGTACTACCACCGTTGAAGATGCGGTACTACCTCATCATGGTACTACACAGTAGCAAAATCGCGGTACTACCTTTTATCCTGACGATGAACCGAACAGCCTGAAAACGAAATCGAAAATCGTCGTAACTTTTAAACCATAAGGCCAAACTCCACCAAATTTGGAACACACCTTCCTAAGGATATTAGGAACCTATTCCAATCAAGGATCACAGAGATCCAAGCCAAAGTTCTTATCTTTTTCAGTTTGAGCGAAGTGTGCTTCAAAAGCAGAGCAAAAATCGAAATATGATCTAGAGACTTGCTCGTGGGTGATTGATGATCAAGATGATCCTAGATGGGTTCCCACATGTCACAGCAAGTTAGATCACGGCAAGAAACCAACTAAAAACTCGCGGATCAAAGAAAGACTCAAAATCATCAAATAGAGAGAAAGAAAGCAAATGAACTCATCTTTGAAAGAACTTTCTTTGGATTGATTTGATATGGTATTGGTTTCTGATCACTCCATCAATGGAGGACAAAGACTCAATACATGAGCACGAAATCAAATCCAACTCTCTAGAACCCTAACCTCCAACTATCAACTCCCTAAGCACAAAAGCAAAACTAGGGTTTACAAGTAATGAAAGGGTTGGGTGGTCATCCGGCACACCCCTATTTATAGTGGAGGCTTAGACCTTCTAGAAGAGTAACCCTAATGGGCTCCGTTAAGGCCCAAAACAAGCGAGTCACACACGCACGCATTTTAAAGCGCCGTCTTCAATTCTCTTGACCTAATCCACTTCTCGGCCTTGCCGTCTTGCGCGAGTTGGCATTAGGTCACCAAAGCGTGTTGGTAAAATTACCAAAATACCCTTCTCGATCTTTTGAAGACCGAGTCCCATCTTCGTGAAGCACCTCCATGCTTCGCCACGTGTAGGTTGATCCGGCTCTCTTCATGTCGGCAAGTCTCTCCCATCCGGCTCCCAAAAAACCACCATGGCACTTGCAGACCCAGCGCCGCTTGATCGGACCGTCGCCCGAATGCCTGATTCGGTCACCTTTATCCCTCTTCGCAATGCTTGACTCCATTGACCTCACCCGGCATCCCGGTCGTTACGGACCTCGGCTCTCCAAGCTTAGTCCGATCATCCTCGCCGTTGACCGTCATTGACCTCCAAGCAACTTTGCACATCAATAGACAAAGAAATCGAATCCGGAACAAGTTCTTCACAACTTGACCCACGTTAGTCAAAACATGCATCATGCAACACATATGCCATGAAACCCATGAACTTGACCTAACCCAAAACCATTTTACCAAGATGGCCCAACTTGAAAATGCAATCGGTACTACCATGTGTTAAGGCGGTACTACTGCTTTCATGATAATGCCGCACCCATAACTCTTGATCGTACAGCTCCTCAAGGAAATCCAAAACTTCCCAAAAACACTTGTTCTGGAAAAACCATACCGCTTTGCTAGCGGTAATACCATGTAACGGTACTACTGCCAAACACAAGCGGTACTACCGCATCAGCGGTAGTATGCACGCATTACTACCGCCGGTACTACCGATTATCCTGACACTTGCTGAAAACAGGATTTCAACAAAACCGAAAACGATCGTTTCGACAAACCAAGGAAGCTATTGCCAATTGTACCATCACATTAAGATCGTGAGCATATCCCCATGATATCCACACCTTTATAGAAGGATGTCGGCGCCGTGGATATGATTGTGTGATACTTGTGCAACCATGCCCAAAAGAAGCTGTGCAAGGCCCCCCGCCGGATATCATCCGGGTGGTGCGAGTAGTTCGGGTGCCCAGCATGTTGGTGAAGAAGAGGACCCGGAGGGCTGTGTTACGAAGAGTTCAGAGAATGTTGCTTGTGATCAGCTCGACGCGGTAGATAGAGGAGAGGAAGATCGGTCACCGCATGGTGAGCCTACAGGATAGGCTAATGAAGGAGAGCATAGGGATTACATATTGCATCAAATGGAAGCGATGACGGATGGCCTTGGTGAAAGACGGCTTTACAAGAAGGCAGCGAGGACAATTCCGATGAGGGCGGAGCTCCCATCCGGGAATGGAATAGATTGAATGAGAGGTCTATCTCGCATGAGCGAGCATGAATCGCCGTGGGAGTACCATGCCACGGAGGTTCGGTTGCACTCAATGTTTGCTAATAAGACATCCTTGCGAGGATGCCATTAAAATATGGGCTATGTCTATCGGCAGACGTTAAAGTCGTCAAATCTAGCCAAGAGCGATGCAAGTGAAATCGGCGGGCCGGTTGTCCTTGGCGAGTGCACGCACATAGACCGAAGTATGAGACTCACTGGATTGTCTCGAAGGTGGAGCCGCACTCCTACATGCTCAGTAGTGTTTTGTGCAGACATCGTAACCTAACGTCGACCTTCATAGCCAATTTGATGTATGGAGAGATAGTGGAGAAGAAGGATGTGGAGGCCAAGCACATTATGGTGGCTATTGAGAAGAAATTCAAGTACAAGATCAGCTCTGCTGAAGGCGTGGCGTCGGCAGCGAAGGCTTTAGAAAGGCGGTTTGGATCTTTTGAGGCGTCGACAACCTTCCTCGTATGCTTGAGGTCTTGCGGAGAGAAATCCGCACGTACGTACTTCTTTGAGAGGACATGCCATATAAAATTCCGCGAGGTTTTTTGATATTGCGTAGGGCCTTCGTAGCCTTCGGTCCCTGCATCGAGGCTTTTAGGCATATGCTGCCCGTGATCTCAGTGGACGGGACCTTTTGGTAGGAAATACAAAGGCGGATCCTTACGCCATAGGCGTTAGCGAGAACAATCAAATTCGCCATTGGCCATCGCATTTGTTGAAGGTGAGAATTTCGACAGCTGGTTGTGGTTCCTTCGACATCTGAGGGTGGGAGTTATTCGAGCTCGTCCTGGTGTGTGCGTGATCCATGATCGCCATGCCGGGATGCTGAAGGCCATAAAAAAACTTTAGGAAGACCCGAATGAGGCGTTTCCTTGGCCAGATATGAGGAGTAGATGGTGTATTCGCCACTTGGGGGGCCAACTTCTTCAAGAAGTTTCCGAAGCAACCCTTGGTGAAGCTATTCAAGAGGCTGGCTATGCAGAACCAGCAACGCAAATTTGACGCCTTATGGGCGCCTTTGGATGAACACAAAGAGGAAACACGTGAACCACGAGGAACCGAGGAGCGGACTCGAACTTGCTTTGGTTCGAGCGGAGGACCTCGAGGAACATCGAGTGCTTCTCCCACTGGATCGAGACCGAGCCGTTGGACAAGTGGTCTCTGCTGCACGACACGGACGGGGCAAGGTACGGCATAATGACTAGTAACCTTGCGGAGGTGTACAACTGGGTTCTTAGGGGCCTTCGTTGTCAGCCCCTCGTCGCCATCGTGGAAAGTGTTACGCACAACACTGTCGGATATTCGAGGAGAGGCATGCAAATGCCGCACTTCATGCCACCAACCCTCAAACATCGTACTGCTCGAAGATTACGGCATACATGCAGGCGAAGACAGAGAAGGGCCAGTCACACACGGTGTACATGATGGGCAATATGGAGCATCGTTTGACGTGCTCCTCCGGGATAGAGCGGATTGGGGCGGCTCGTTCTCTTATCACCCACGAGGTATGCCTTGGAGATCATGTGAACGAACCTAATCAGTCGCGTGCAACAAATGAAGCTCTTACACAAGCCATGCTCTCATGTGCTCGCCGCATGCGGGACTGTGCGCATGGACCCTTTGAACTTTGTATCCGAGTACTTCTTGAAGGAGAGGTTGGTGCAGGCATGGACTGGCGAGCTTAGGGGCTTTAGGGTTGTGGGTAACTTCACCACCTTGGATATTGCAAAGAGGATCTGGATTTCGGATATTGCCATGCTGAAGGGTGGCAAGGGTCGTCGGCAGAGTCGTCGTATTACCAATGATATGGACGAAGCACAAGCCGAGGCGTCGGGTAGACGTTGCGGGCACTGTGGCCAGGAGGGCCACATAGCCAGAACATGCAAGGCACCAGTTGAGGAGTAGGCACTGCCATGGTTTGCGTTAGCACTTGTTGCAGTGTGGAGTGTGCAAATCAGTGTAGATTGTCATCTGTACTTTGTATTTTTCATGTAACTGTTCTGGTACTACGCAATTTTTATTTCATGTACGTAATGTCGTAACACATGTATCGTATGTTGCACGTAATGTTTATGTAGTTGCTGTAGTACTATCCCTTTTTTATTACTTTGGAAAACTGTCCTGCTAGGTAGTACTTTTTCATTTGTGTGTTTGGAAGTTACATGTACTATTCTTTACATTCAATTTTTTATTTCCGCGTATTTGCTAACTTGAAGTTGTGTTGCAGGTATGGCTCACGGATCGGACTGGAGTTTCGGCCTCCTGGAGGAGCGCATCGACCGGCTACATCGCGCATCGCGTCGTGTCCCGCATCCTGCGGGCGCTGCCGACGCGACTGTCTTGGGGGTGATCCGCACGCGGACACCTCGGGTGGCCTGGAGGCTGGACCCACGCTGGACAGTGAGGTTAGTATATGTCCACACTATCTTCTCGCAATACGTAGCTTTCGTACTAACATTTTGTTACTTCGCAGGCTCAGCGCTGCCGGTCTACTACCTATCGCCCGGATGGTGCAAGCCACGGATGAGGACGAGCCGGCAGCACCCGCGGTCGGCGACGTCGGAGACGTCCAGGCCGGGCCGGAGCGGTCACGACGCTTTTCATAGACAAGACAAAACGGGGCAGGTTTGCACAGTGACAAGACAAAATGGGGGCAGCCTTGCGCAGTGACAAGACCAAGCGGGTGTGACTTTCTTGCAATGACAAGACCACAGGCGACTTTCTTGTGTGACAAGACGAGACGGTGGCGGCTTTCTTGCGATGACAAGACCAGACGGGGTGGCGACTTTCTTGCGCGACAAGACCACACGGGACAAGACTACGCAAGGAAAGACGTGACAACACTCTGCCTCGCCAGCTTTTCAGTCCGATATGACAACACTCTGCAAAGCAAGACATGACTTCTCACTGCAAAGTAATACATGACAACACTATGCCTTGCCAGCTTTCCAGACCGACATGACAACACTCTACCTCCTCAGTTTTTCAGAATTAAAAGACAGGATTCTATACTGCGCATGAAATTAACCACACCATGCCAACCATGGGGCTTATAAAGGGGTTGAACCAAACCCGGCACTACACAACGTTAGTTATAAAAATTTACATCCTTCTTACGATTTTCACTATACGTGCCCTTACATATGAAATCGCGGGACATGGACGACTTGACATACCGGCCCGGCGTGGGCGGTCCCGACGACAAGGGCAAGGAAAGGCTCATCTTGGTGAGCCCGGCCGCCTGGCGTATCCGATCGCCGGCGTAATCCGTATGGACGGCGTGAGTTATCAAAATTTACATCCTTCTTACGATTTTCACCACACGGTGCCCTTACATATGAAATCGCGGGACATGGGCGACTTCGACATACCGGCCGGCGTGGGCGATCCGCGACAAGGGCAAGGAAAGGCTCATGCGGCTGAGCCTGGCCGCCACAGCGTATCCGGTCGCCCGGGCGTAATCCGTATGGACGACGTGAGTTATAAAAAATTTACATCCTTCTTACGATTTTCACCATACGGTGCCCTTACATATGAAATCGCAAGACATGGACGACTTCGAGATACCAGCCCGACGTGGGCAGTCCGCGACAAGGGCAAGGAAAGGCTCATCTTGGTGAGCGACCGCCACAGCGTATCCGGTCGCCCGGGCGTAATCCGTATGGACGACGTGAGTTATCAAAAATTTACATCCTTCTTACGATTCTCACTATACGGTGCACTTACATCATGGAAGCGCAGGACATGGACGACTTCGAGATACCAGCCCGACGTGGGCGATCCGCGACAAGAGCAAGGAAAGGCTCATGCGGTGAGCACCGCCTAGCGTATCCGGTCGCCCGGGCGTAATCCGTATAGACGACGTGAGTTATGAACAATTTACATCCTTCTTACGATTCTCACTATACGGTGCACTTGCATAATGGAATCGCAGGACATGGATGACTTCGACATACCGACCCGGCGTGGGCCGATCCGTGACAAGGGGAAGGGGAAGGCCGGCGAGGAGTTCAACGCCGAGCTACCAAGGAAGGGAAAATGGCCCCGGTCCACACAATAGGTCAGGTCATTACGTAGTAGTCCCCCGTCTTACCCCCCATGTTGTTTACTATCCCCTAAAGGCATGTAGACTTACATGGTCCGGATGCTTGTGTCGCAGATGTACCCTAGTAGTAGTGAGCATGACTAAAGCAATTAGCGAACCATCATGCCATGTGACTATGTGTAGCGTGCTTCGTCATCATGGACTCTAATGTAGTTTTGGTTACGTGTATCCGCTAAGCCATCAAAGCAAGCCTACATTGCAAGTATGCCTCTTCTAGTGCAATCCCAGAAAGAACCATTCGCACCAACGTCGAATCCTCTATGTTTTAGGGCATCTTCATAATCACAACGAGCGTTCTTAGCCCGTTCAATCATATCCCTGGCACATGATAATATCACTTACCTTTCTACTTATAACTCATCACTATCTCAATCGTTCTCCCAAAATTCTACAGAAATTTTGTGCACTACAACAATATACGATGATCACAAAATGTTATTGCGAGTCTCACAAATTTCGTACCGTTGATATTCTACGAAAATTATTTTGAAAATAAATAACATCATACAATCAGATTTGCTAAATCAATTACAAAAACAGGAGTTGCCCCCTCGTAGCGCTTACGGTTGGCGGCGAAACCTATCGCCAACCGTCCGTGATCAAGTGCTTATGCCCAACAGCTTGCGATAGCACTTCATCGCCTAATAGTCAAGCGATCGGGTCCATCATAATCGTTCGGCGACAGACAGATATTTCTGTAAAAAAAAAGAACGCTAGAATATTTTTGTAATTTCTAATAAAAAATAGATTATTTTAAAAAAAATTCATGGAAAAAGCCCCTTGTTTGAGGCAGCTTTTGGCTTTTTCGAGCAAAAAGTCGAAGCCGTTCCAAACAGATCCTTAGGCAACTATAGTTTTTTATTATTATCATTTGGTTTTCACTTCGCAGGCACAATCATATATGGCACACCGCACTTATAGCGCCGTTTCCTATTGGTCACAGACGAGTACTATTGCCAAAAATTTGCCTCAGTTGTTATGGACAAAATTGCGAGGACAAAAAATGTGGCTTTGATGGGAAAAAAAGGAGAGAACCTCAAATATCAGGATGCAGAATTCGTGGTGGCTATCAAATATCAATTGACCATCGCTTTTTTTTACATAGATAATGAAAGTACAACTCTTGACCTTTATATCAACTAGAGATGTACATAGCTATTACACCATCATCAGTTAAAAGCTTAAAACAAAAAACGGCTAAAAGCTAACAATGACAAATAAATTGTCATGCAAAAGCTAGCATAAAAAAAGACCAACTAGCCCCGTCTCCGGGATCAACTAAGAGATCGTCCACATGTGAACAGTAGCTGCACAGCAAAGAGGTGGTGATGGGTCAGTCTCCGTAGCGACGCCTCCAAGAAGATATACGACTCACATCGTCGTCGCCGGATCCAACCAACGAAGGTTAAATCAGAAGTTTTCACTCCAAAGCTCAAGTACCGGTTCTCCAAAGCAACGCCTTCAAGAAGGTAACGCCGCTCAGGTCGGCGTCGTTACCGGATCCAAAATTGACCATAGCTTTTTAGTTATAGAATTTCACAGAATGTCGATATTGGGGATGATTTACATTTGTTTTAAGTGGGAAGCCTCTATCGAAACTGATGAATCTGACAAATTTAAAACAAATGGCCTAGCTCGTCGTGAAATTTTCTTAAAAACGCCGCTAAGATAACTAACCCCATTTGAACCTGTAGAGGGGGAAAAAGGGACAAGAATTGATCGTTTCTCTGGTTAAAAAAAGAGACCAAAGCTGACAAGTATGTAGCTTTTCAGCACAGAATGACAAGTTCCTGCTCTCAACAACAGAAGGATCCTAGTCCTGTTAATCCTTGCGCCGTAACGCCGTATACTGATGTTTACCGATTACCACATACACACAAAAACAAAAAGTTGGTCCTAGGCTCCTAGTGGCTCGTGAATCATGACTGCCAAATGGGCTGCAATGTTTGAAGAACACAAACCCAAGTTATGACTTTCCTACCCAACGAAAATTGTTATGACTTTTCTACCCAACGAAAAAAAGACATCTTCAACTATTCACTGATCATAGCAGAGCTGCATAAGCTTCAGGTCAATATGGAGTAGTTCTTGCCGGCCGTTCATGCCACTGTAATGAATGGTTGCACTGTTCCACAGCGTCTTTGTCAACGTACAGTTACTTGCTACTCTCTCAAACTCTTTTCTCTATATTTCAAACAAATTTGTCGCACACAGCAAGTTTAGCAGGTTGCATATTGAAAGGATTGCTTCTCTGAACTTTTCAATATTCTGACCAAACCAAGTTCATGACCATCTTGTAATGTCAACTTCCATTTTACTCAGGAGCAAGGACCTGACAGAAGTTCTTTCCTGAAAGGAATCAGTAATTGAAACTTTACGTGTTATATCAGATCTAACTTCCAATGAACTCCTCATGCGTAAAAAATCAATGACGCATCTTTGTAGCTTCTTACATGCGCATTCGACCATTTCAGCAGATGCTAGGATGATTTCACAGCCAGAACTAGATTCTGCACACCTGAGTGAATCATGCTTTTGAAATATTGGGGATAAGTTGATGCGGATCAACCTCTAGATGAGATTAAATCCGTGAGTTGCTCGATCTTTCACGGTGGAAATTTCTGAACAAATATGTGGAGCACGAATTACAGAATGCAACTCGCACTTTGATAAATAAATCTTACACCCACGCACACCACTGTAGACAAACGAGAAATAGGGATCAAAGATCCAACGAGTAACTCCTAACACCATAGCTAGAAACCCTCAGACCAAGATGAAATTCCTAGATTGGAATTCACAAGATCACACATAGAACAAGAATGAACCATAACGGCCGAAAGCTAACATGTACACGTGTTTTAATTCATAACTCTAAACTAAACTCTAAACTCCCTTTTATATGGTGCACAACCCTTTGAAAGTAAACGAGAAGCAGAGGAAAGGATTGGTTCGGCACACCAATAAACGTGGCCTGTAGCTTGTATTATATCTATACACAGCAGGACTTACATAACATCAATCACAGTCAATCACTGGTGATTGGTACCTATGTACAGACAAGTTAACTATTTTAACATTCCTCCTCAATCTTAACCGGTTGCTACAAGGTTGAGATTGCTCCGTATAGTAGTGAAGGGTGCCTCTGCCAGTGGTTTTGTAAACACATCTGCAATTTGATCCTTTGATGAGATGAATCGAATCTCTAGAGCCTTAGCTGCCACACGCTCTCGTACAAAGTGGAAGTCAATTTCTATATGCTTTGTACAGGCATGAAATACTAGGTTCGCTGATAAGTAGGTCGCACCTAAGTTATCACACCAAAGAACTGGTGGTCTTGATTGAAATATACCAAGTTCTCCAAGAAGTGACTGAACCCAAATAGTTTCTGCTGTGCCATTTGCTAAGGCCTTATATTTGGACTCCGTGCTGGATCTTGCCACTGTTGCATGTTTTCTGGAACTCCATGAAATCAGGTTCGAACCAAGGAAGACTACAAACCCGCCTGTAGACCTTCTATCAGTCGACCCAATCAGCATCCGAGAAGGTGCTAAGCAACGTTGATGTGGACTTGCGCACAACCAACCCTGTGCTAGCTGTAGCCTTGAAATAATGAATTATCCTCTTAACTACTGAGAAGTGTCCTGTTGTAGGTGAATGTAGAAATTGACAAACACGATTGACAGAAAAAGCAATGTCAGGTCGTGTGAGTGTCAAATATTGAAGAGCACCAACAAGAGTTCTATATTTTGTGCTTTCATCTGTAGAGAGTAACTGTCCACTATCCTTGGCAAGCTTCTCTGTAGCTGACATCGGCGTTGTCACGGGTTTACAGTTTACCATATTGGCCCGCTGAAGTAAATCGCCAATGTATTTTTATTGAGACAGAATAATCCCCCCCCCCTAGCGATTTCTTCACCTCAATGCCAAGGAAATAATGAAGATCCCTAAGATCCTTGATGGCAAACTCAGCCTGCAGTTGGAGAAGCAAGTTTGCGGTTGCAGATGCAGACGGACTAGCCACAATGATATCATCAACATAGATAAGCATGAAGATAGTCAGCTCGGAATGATTGTAGATAAACAAGGATGTGTCAGCCTTGGAAGCAATAAAACCCAGATCCTGTAGTTTGGAGCTCAATCAAGAATACCATGCACGAGGAGCTTGCTTTAGACCGTACAAGGCTTTCTTGAGCTTGCACAAATAATGTGGGAACTAAGGATTGACGAAACCCGGAGGTTGCTTCATGTATACTTCTTCAAGGACACCATGAAGGAAGGCATTATGAACATCCAGTTGTCGCAGACACTATCCGCGAGAGACAACAATGAACAGAACAAGTCGTACAGTGGCCGGTTTCACAACAGAACTAAATGTGTCCCCGTAATCAAGACCAAAACGCTGCTTGAAACCTTTTGCAACTAGTCGTGCCTTGAAGCGATCAATAGAGCCATCAGCCTTTCTCTTTAGTTCAAATACCCATTTGGAGTCAATGATATTGACCCCATGAGGCGAAGAAACCAGCTCCCAAGTCTCATTTTTCAAAGGAGCCTCAAACTCTTCATTCATGACATGCTTCCACTCTCGATATCGCAACGCAGCTTCGTGAGAAGTAGGCTCAGCAGTGCAGAAGAATGCTCATCGGTCTGTGTGGTAGAATACTGTACCATCAGTCAACTGTTTTGGCTAACTCACATTATTCTGAAGACAGGTGCATATGGAATGTTGTCGGAGAGCTAGAGCAGTCGAAAGTACCACAGTCACAGGAGGTAGCACAGTGATGCACTGGCTTGCCAATTCCGGGAGTCGCTCACCCGAGGAAGCCGCGATTCGCTCACCCGAGGAAGCCGTATCAATTGCGACAGCGGCCGATCCGCCCGAGGAAGCCGCGTCTAGCGCATCAGTATGGATTCCACCCGAGCCATTCAATGTTGCGCGTGATTCCAGGAAACGCGTGCCCGAAGAGGCCTATTCGAGCGCGTTGCCCAATTTCCGGGATGTGTCAACAGCGGCCGAGCTTGGGACAGCATCAGCGCCCGATCTTGGAATAGATCGGCCATATCGCCCAAGGCTCGGGATGTGTCGACGGCAATTTCAGGGGCATTTAATGCCGCCCCTAATTGCAGGGAGGGAGCGCCACACCTAATCCCCGGAGCATCAGCGGCACCTGGAGAATTTGGTCCAGAGTCCGGTGTGGTGGTTAGGCAGCGCCGCCATCTCCATACTGGATATTTTGTGGCTGCTCCACTGGATGATTTTCTGCACACATATTAGTGTCCACTGGCAAAGCAGTACTATCCTTCATGTGGTCAAGAGATAGCAGAATAGATTGTTCAGAAATTTGTGGAGATAAAGGAATACGTAAGCCTGTGGAGAACGGAAAAATATGCTCATCAAAAACGACGTCACGAGAAATATAGATGCAGGCATTTATATCCCTTGTGGAGATTACTATAGCCAACAAACACGGACTGAGCTGAACGAAACTGAAATTTGTGAGTGTCATATGGACGCAGATTTGGCCAACAAACACAACCAAAAGTGCGAAGAAATGTGTAATCGGGTTTGGTTCCATGAAGCTTTTCAAGGGGGGACAAATTTTTAATGACTCTACTAGGAAGGCGATTAATAAGATAACACGCCGACAATAATGCTTCATCCCAAAAACGTAGTGGCATAGATGTTTGGGATAGAAGGGAGAGACACATATCAACAATGTGCCTATGCTTTCGTTCAGCCGCCCCATTTTGCTGATGCGTATGAGGGCAAGAGACATGATAGGCAATGCCTTTCTGTCGGAAAAATTGGTTTAGCTTTTGGTATTCACCACCCCAATCAGATTAGACCCATAGGATTTTTTGATTAAGGAGTCGTTCAACATGTGACTGAAATTCAAGGAAAACGCGAAAGACATCAGATTTATTCTTGGGGAAATAAATACACATAAACTTGCTATAATCATCAATAAATGAGACATAGTATTTGAATACTCCTATAGACCGATGAGCCGGTCCCCAGACATCAGAGAATACAAGTTCAAGTGGTGTAGCAGAAACACTTGATGACCGAGGAAATGGCAATTGATGACTCTTGCCTTCCTGACACACATTATAAACATGATTATTCCTTTAACTAGACACAGAAGACAATTTATTTGAGGCTAAAACTTGTTGAACGACACGAGATGACGGATGTCCTAAACGACAGTGCCAATCCTCATACGTGAGCTTGATTGCCGACATGGCTTTTGCAGGTAGCAGTTTAATGGGGGTAAAGTCCTTCCTCACATTTGCCGTGCAGAAGAACTTTCTTCGTAACTGAATCCTTCACAAAAAAATGGTTGGGATGGAATTCAAGGAAAACATTGTTATCGGCAGCAAGACAATGCACAGAGAGTAAATTTCGAGAAGCATGCGAAACATGAAGAATGTTCTTTAGCTGAAGTGATGTAATAGGAGTGGGTAGAATGGATTGACCACAATGAAGGATAGCCATACCTGTGCTGTCGGCCATCTGAACACGAGCACCACCATTGTACCTTTCCTGAGTTGTGAGCTTATCAAGCTCACTGGTAATATGGTCTGTTGCCCCAGTATCAGTGTACTAGTTAGGGTCAACACCATATGACGACGGTGCAGATGCTGCAGCCAGCGCCGTCGTCTTTGTGTCCTCCGGCTGGAATGCAAAATTGAATCACTGATAGCATTTTGTGACGACATGACCCACCTTGCCACAGAGCTGGCAGGTTGGTTTGGCCTTCACTTGATCATTGCGCCCAGGTCACCCTGGCCATTGCGGTGGCCAAAGTTCTTGCCGCGGTAACCTCCTCCTTGTCCTCCCTTGCTGCGACCCCCTTTATCCCATGAGATAAAGTTGGCTGAGGAACCCGAGCCAGAGCCCGAATAAGTGTAGTTGTCATTACGCTCCTTGCGCATCTCGAAGGAGATCAAGTTGGAGTAGAGGTCACCGAGAGACATCGATTCCACCCTCATGGTCACCGACGTGACAAGTGAGTCGTAGTCACTATCCAGGCCGGTGAGGAGGTAGGTAGCCACTCTTCGTCTTGCATCAGGTGGCCTGCCTATGCGAGGGTGTTGGCAAGCATCTTCATCTTGTTGAAGTATTCTGCCATGGAAAGATCTTTCTTGCTGAACGTTGCCATCTCCATGCGGATCTGCATAACCCGAGCTCTAGAGTGGGTCGAGAACATAGTCTCGAGAGTGGTCCATACCTCACGAGCCGTGGTGAAGAGAATGACCTACGCCAGAACGTCCTCGGTAAGAGACGCAAGCAAGGCGCTGAGGACCGTCTAGTCCTGTTGAAGCCATTGTTGATATACTGGGTTCGACGTCGGTTGGTCTCCATCAACTGTGGGCGCACTCATCTTTGGAGGCGCCAGGATGGATCCATCAATGTAGCCGAGAAGTCCATGACTTCGGAGAAGAGGCATCACCTGTGCTTTCCACAGGAGGTAGTTCCTGCCCATCAGCTTGACATGAGAAGGTTCATGAACGGGACAGGAAGAGCACCAACATTGGGTGCATTGGCGTTCGCTAGGATCGAGAGAACGCTCGAGGATGTCGAATCATTTGTAGCGGAAGTCATTTTGTCGCTGTTGAGCAAGGGCTCTGATACCATGAAAGTAAATGAGAAGCAGAGGAAAGGATTAGCTCGACACACCAATAAACGTGGCCTGTAGCTTGTATTATATCTATACACAGCAGGAATTACATAACATCAATCACAGTCAATCATTGGTGATTGGTTCCTATGTATAGACAAGTTAACTATTTTAACACCCTTGAATTATATAGCCAGCACACACGCGCACATCTAATTAGCCTAATGTTGTGGACTAATAAAATAAACAAAGTGCAAACTAACTCACGTAGACTCATTAACTAAAACCGACTAACACAAGCCCAACTACTGGTGCGCTACCTTGGCTTGGTGCATCACACTTTACATGGAAGGTGGTCCCATCCAAGAGCACATAATGAAAGGCAAGAACGAACAAACTTGATCTTGCATGTGCTGATCTGTTGGCTCAGTTTTCATTTAGATAGAAATTCCTTTTTATCTCCTTCCTTATCCCTTGATTTATCTCTAAGAAAATCTCCGCTCAGCATAAATCTTGAGCTCGGATAGCAATATTCCCACACATGCATCTTTCCTGGATGTTCACAATCTCCAAATATATCTCTATTATTCCAAAAGGTTTCCTTTCTCCTCTTGTTTTCTTGGACTCCAGCACACACACATGCAATGTATGGCACGTCTTCTTTGCTCACGTAATGGCATGTATGCATGTGCTCTTCTTTGCTTGACCCAGCCCACACAACACATGCACGCACAGACGGTTCACAGACGTCATCACTGCTTCTCTCTGTATCTTACCAGCATATCACAAGCTGTTCTTGCATATCGTCCAAGTTCGACTCAAGCTCGTCGGCAAGGAGACACGACTGAAAACCTTTAGCGACGCTCCGACCTTAGGTAACACAAAATTAAGATCATTTTTTTAACAACAAAAAGGCAACAAAATATGTATGTTTTGGGGATGTACACGTACCTTCTGGCAGTCTACCTCCTACAGCAGACAAGGAGCTCCTTCGCATCCCTCCTCGTCGTCGTCAGCTGTGTCTCCTCGCTGAACCACGACGGGGAATCGAGGGTGGTCGCTGTAGCTCAGCGTGGGGAGGGGAGATGGAGAGACTGATGGAAGACAAAGCTGGGGTGGCTATAATATATAAGGACAATGTCAAAACATTTTGCCTCCTGCGCACGCGTTCAAATTTTTTTGAAATCCCACGCTGCGAATCACAGACGGTTTCATACAAAAACCGTCTGTGACGACATATCACAGACGATTATCATAGACGGTTTGTATTAAAAACTGTCTATGACTTGGAATTTTCCATACTCTACGATTTTATCATGGCTTGGAATCACTATCACTCTGATTTTACCATGGCTCGAAATCACTAACACTCTGATTTTACTATGACTTGAAATGCCAATCCTATGCCGCGCCCCTGTCGTAGCAGCCAATCCTCTGCCGCGCCCCTGCCATGGCACCCAATCCTCTGCCGCGGTAGGGTTTGGGCAGGCAATCCTATGCCACGCCCCTGCCAAGCCATGTCGCGGCAAGCCGTTGCCCTACCAAACCCTACCACGATAGATGATTGGGTGCCGCGGTAGAGTTTGGCAGCCAATCCTCTGCCGCGCCCCTGCCGTGGCACCCTATCCTCTGCCGCGCCCCTGCCAAACCCTACCAGCAGAGGATTGGGTGCCACGGTAAGGTTTCGGCAGCCAATCCTATGCCGCGCCCTTACTGTGATCCTCTGCCGTGCCCCTGCCAAGCCTTACCGCGGCAAGTTGTCGCCCTGCCAAACCCTACCCCGACAGAGAATTGGCTGCCACGACAGGGGCATGGCAGAGGATTGGTATTTCAAGTCATGGTAAAATCAGAGGGTTAGTGATTTCAAGTAGTCATGGTAAAATCATAGAGTTAGTGATTTCAAGCTATGGTAAAATCATCAAGTTAGTGATTTCAAGCCATGGTAAAATCAGAAATACTTATCATAGACAGTTTTTAATACAAACTGTCTGTGATGAGGACGGTAAGTCACAGACGGATCTGAACAAGAACCGTATGTGATATTACTAAATATCACAGACGGTTCTTGTTCAGAACCGTCTGTGATAATTCACAGACGGTTTTCAACACGAACCATCTGTGATATTACTTCTTCACAGACGATTTTTAGCACAGCCAGTAACACAGACGATCGCTAAACCAAAACCGTCCGTGATGAGGCGTCCGGTATTAGCCTTTTTGTAGCAGTGTGCATCGCACCACACATGCACAAGGTCGGCTTGATCGCATGCATCATCACTTGAAACATCCTCAGGCACAACAGCAGCTAGAGCTTCTTTCTTGATCTCTTGCGTAGCCATTGGCACCTTTCCTTCTGGCAAAACAAACTACACATTCGAAATATTAGAAAAACCCACCGAATTAGCAGAAAGATAGTCGAGCCGCATCATAAGTGTTCTGAACAATTCCACTGGCCACTTGACCAAGTTGTGCGGGCTTTGGATTGTACCCTCTTGAATGGTTCATTTGTTGCTAGGTAGTTGGTTGTAACACCCGGCCCAACACTAAGGCTAGAATGTCATTAAATCTTTCTCACTCTTAATTTAAACCGTAATTACAAATATTCCAGAAAGCAATGCATGGAATAAAACCTACAACGGGTCACCTTTCAACAATCATAACAATATAAATGTATAAGGGATTAACTTTTACATAGCTTGGGACCACAAGCCCAAAAACGCTAGGTGGGCCACGCACCTGAGAACGCCCTAGAACATTTATTAGTAACAACTAAAATAACCAAACCAATTAAATCAACCAAGTTCCAATTATTAAGCTAATGATAACCATGTCTACTAATCAACTCTAGATGAAAGCATCAAGTCTCTAGATTAATGATATCAACTATGTAATGATAACTGTGTGTGTGATAGCATGTAATGCATATGTGCTACTTTCATCCCATACATGCCGTCTTTATTAATCACCTAAAAACAACACGAAAACAAGAGTGAGTCCAAAACTCGGCATGCACATAATAGAACAATAAACAAATAACTTATCATTCAAGTAAATCGTTATCATAATCAATCATATACTCAATTAACATCATCATCTTTCATGTGATCATTTACAATCATCCTCTTTTTCATATATGCAATGCTTGATTGTGTTGCATGTTCATATGCACCTCTTTTAGCTTATACCGATATAACAAAATGTTCACCCGTCGATGACACACTCTTTCCTCCATCCTGTAGAGTCCCTACCAAAGTATGTCTTTATCTAGAGCTCTTCAGAATAGCCATATAACTTTCTCACCGACCGCACCGGAATAGTTATATGACCTCCTCACCGACCTGACTCATGCAATCCTATCATGATGAATGCAATTGATGCAACATTATGCTATTATCCATTAACATGATCAATTATGATCATGTTATTATCATTACCATGGTCTTTAAATAAGTATAAATAAAGCATAATTAAATGTACGACAATTTAATTGTAAAAGACAAGTAGCAAACAAACCGATGTCCACTGCTCTACCATGCACTTGCCTTTTAGGCATGAAAACCGGAACGATAGAAAGGCGGCACCAAACTCGAAGCAACACTCCCCGGACAAAACCAATAATCCACATCAAAAACATGTAACATCAATGCATGAACATAAAACAACTCAACATCGTTCCTATACACAAACCTGACACAATTAACACATTTTTACCGGACAACCCACCCGTTGTACTGGTGATCAAACAATCATAAATTTTACTCCTAGAATCCAAACATAGCAAACTCTATATTTTCTGAAATCTACAAAAATATATTGAGAAAATACCTGAGAGATCTGGAGCATGAGATTTTGTTAGAGCCATTGACCATCGAGCAAAACCTCACCTACAAGTCCCGTCCGGTGCATATATTGGAGGAGTCAGAGAGGGTCTTGAGACATAAGATGTTGAAGTATGCCAAAGTGTTGTGGTCGCATCAAACCAAGTAGGAAGCAGCTCGAGAATTGGAGTCTCGCATGCACGATAAGTACCCGGAGTTGTTCACGATGGGTATATGTTAAAGGTTGTTTTAGTTCAGTTTTGTTGTTCTTCATGTAGTTTGGCGAGCCTAGAATTTGGGGTAAAATTCTTTTAATGGGGTAGAATGTAATACCTCGTTTAATTAAAGAAATAGAAAAAGGAATTATAAATAAAAAATAGAGAGGCAGTAGTGGGCTAGCCCAGGGCCCAAACCGAGTCCACTTTGGACTTGGCATGGGGCGGGCAGGCTGCCACCCTATAAAGGAGAGGAGTGGGCGCCAGCCCAAACCCTAGCCACACGCTCCCTGCCCCTTGCCCCTTGCACCCAAGCCCTAGCCCCTACTGCCCTAGCTGTCGCCTTACTGCCCTAGCTGCCCCACGCTACCGCTAGCTGCCCCTGCCTTTTGCCTTGTCCCTACCTTCACTATCGCACCGGCTGCCGCAACTGTCACACTAGCTCTTGACTCCTGTTGCTCTTGTCAAGTTGTTGCCACCTCCTGCAAAGACCATCGTGCTATCTTCTTTGTGAAATTTCTTAGGGCGTCTTTGTGTTGGTGTTCTTCTTGTTGGTCGCCAGATGCAAAGGAGGAGCAAGGGAGCAAGGGGAAGGCAAGAAAGGAGAGGAAGGAGAAGAAGGAGAAGAGGAAGAAGTTAGGGTTTCATGCTCTGTTCTCTCATTTGTCATCCGATTTTGAGGGGTAACGATATGAAAATCATCGCTATGTTATTATATCATTGTTTATTCAAGGTTTAGGGTAGATCGTTAGCGGGTATTGGCAATTTGGTGATGCCTTGTTACGGTTAATTGTGTGGTTCTGCCTTGCGAGGGAGTTTTGAGGTATCTACGTCATGTTTTATAACTTTGCCATGTTAGGAAAGGTGTAGGTTGTTATCTAAGATTTCTATAGAGTGCAAGATCACTAGATTTGGTTAAGTGGTGTAAAAGTTATGGCTTATAGAGTACTGTTGCCCAGAATTCCATCACCGTTAATAGTAGTCGTGTAGACTGCTTTATTTCATATAGTAGATGGTCGAAGTAAATTATGGTCATAACTAGTAATAGTTATATAATTTTTCATAGTTTCCGGAAGAGGTAGGGTTTTCTATTTTTAGTGTGGTAGAAATATATATATATATATATATATATATATATATATATATATATATATATATATATTGTTGCTTGTTGTTCAAGAATGTTCCGATTGACCTTCGGGGGTTCAGACCATTTGCGTAACTACGAAAGTGTAAATTTTTTTGTGTAGATTCTAGAAAATATAGAGTTTGCTATGTTTGGATCCCAGGTGTAAAATGTATGGCTATTTGATTACCAGGACAACGGGTGGGTTGTCTGGTGAATTGGGGTTAATTATGTCGGGTTTGCGCGTAGGAGCGATGTTGAGTTGTTTTATGTTTATATACTGTTGTTGCATATTTTTAGGTGGATTATTGGTTTTTCCAGGGAGTGTTGCTTCGAATTTGGTGCCGCATTTGCATCGTTCTAGTCTCCGTGACTAAAAGACAAGTGCATGGTAGAGCGGTAGACATCGGTTTATTTGCCACTTGTCTTTACAATTAAATTGCCATGACATTTACTTATGCTTATTTAAGTGTCATGATAATGATGATAATTGACCATTTTAATGGATAATGAAAAATGTTGCATCAATTGCATTCATCATGACATGATTGCATGAGCCAGGTCGATGAGGACGTTATATAACTATTTCAGTGAGGTCGGTGAGAAAGTTATATGGCTATTCCAGATAGCTCTACATAAAGACCTACTTCGGTATGGACCCCACGGGATGAAGGAAAGAGTGTGTTATCGACGGGTAAACACTCCGCTATACCGGTATAAGCTAAAAGAGATGCATATGGACATGTAGCATATCCAAGCATTGCATACATGAAAAGTGGATGGTGCTAAATGATCACATGAAAGATGATGACGTTAATTTTGTATATGGTTGATGATGGTAATGATTTACTTGAATGATAAGTTGTATGTTTATTGTTCTATTATGTCCTTGCTAAATATTGGACTTACTTTTGTTTTGTTGTTGTTTTTAGCTAATCAATGAAAGCAACATACATGGGATGGAAGTACCACATCTACATCACATGCTTTGACCCACACAGTTATCATTACATAGTTGCCATCATTAAATCTAAAGACTTGATGCTTTCATCAAGAGTTGATTAGTAGACATGGTTATCATTAGCTTAATGATTGGAACCTGGTTGATTTAATTGGAGTGGCTATTTTAGTTGTTGCTAATAAATGTTCCCGGATGTATGGTTTCGGGTGTTCTTTGGCGCGTGGTCTCAAGCTGCGTGAAAGTTAATTCTTTATGCATTTATATTATTATGATTATTGAAAGGTGACCCGTTGTAGGTTTTATTCCATGCATTGTTTGCTGAAATTATTTATAATTATGGTTTAAATTAAGAGTGGAAAAGATTTAGGTGACATTCTGGGCTTAGTGTTAGGTCGAGGTGTTACATCGTTCACAATTTCTTGTCCTAGATTAACTTGACTGCAGATGAATCAACTCTGAACTCTTGCAGATAGGAGGTAATTACTCATTTGGTCTTTTTTTTTTTAATGAAATAGCAAATCTAGCCTCTCCCCTGTGAACGAAATGGCACCCTTGCTGCGCTCCCCATGCGTGAAACCCCCTGCCGTTGTCCCTGTGCGCGGAACCCCCAAGCCGTTGGCCCCGTGCGCTAGAGGCCACCTGCCGCATCCCAGTGCGCGGTAGGAACGTGCCTGCCCGCGGTGCCTACATGCGCACGCCATCCTTCCGCGTAGAGGGACAGCGGTAGGGGGTTCTGTGCATGGGGAGTGCGGTAGGAGGGGTGCCGCGCACGAGGAGCATGGTAGGGGGTTTTGTGCACGGGGAGCGTGGTAGGAGGGGTGCCACACACGAGGAGCATGATAGGAGACACGCGTCGCCTGTCTAACCTGCTGCGGTGGCATTTTTTTTCGTTTCGTTCGCGACAGGGAGGCATGGGGAGGACTAGATTTGCTATTTCGTTTATATATATATATATATATATATATATAAGCCAAAATATAGTAGATCTCAATAACGTAAATGAATGGCGCCAATGTTAGCTATATGGAACCAGACTTGGAAATTTCTAGTCAAAGTTTGGAGTTCGACACCAGACCGGAGATCCCAGACTCGACTCAGTTATGAGCATGAGCATTGCATTGCGATCATATGCTGCGGAATGCTGAACAAGGCAAGCTTCAAAAAGTATACGCTTTCATCTGTTATAAGGCAATTAAACTTGTAGTACTGAATACATTGCCCTCAGAAGCTGACACAAATCTAGTTTCCTATATAACATGGCCACCTGAACAACAAGGCCACCTGAACAGACTCCAATATAATATATACGGAGTCCTTTCCATTTCCTGTTGCGGTTAGTTGCAAGTTGAGCAAAGCAATAGACTCAACAATTGCGAATTTCTGCTCTACAAAGATATCTTCTTTCTCCTTATAGCAGCAAAATGAATTGGGGAATTACAGGACTCCCCATCGTTGCTCTTCTCGACTTTGAGAAGTTTCTGAGGTGATGGGACCTGCAACATCTATATTGCTCCTTGAAACTCTACATGCACTAAAGCTCGGTCGATCAAATAAAAGAGCTCATAGCATCGTACGTTACAGTGTTTGTTGGGTTATCTGTACATTGATGAAGTTGAGAGACTTTGTATTCTCCACCCTGGCAAGTTTCTGAAAGAGGAGGAATGGCATGAGACCCTAGCACTCCTTGAATGATAACTTTGTAGGTTGCCTCGGTGAAGTGTAGACCATCCCATGAGATGTACTTTGATGGGTCAGGGCACACCACAGATCCAGGGTTTCCACACAATACTGACGGAGAACAATTATGCGGAGCATCACTACCACAACATGCGTTCAGTGGGACAGTGAATCCTGCAAAATCATCAGTCATTGCTTAGTTCAACATTTATGAAAGAACAACAAAAAAAAAAGTTTCTTCCATTGCTTTTTGTGCTAGTCTATATTCTTTCATCTGCTGTATTAAGATGGTCTGTTGGAAAAGAATAAGCTTTAGTGAGTTTGTTGAATTGTATCACCTGCGAATGCTGAGCCATGCTACACAGGCATATGACAGTATGACACTAAAAGGTTGGAATTTAGATTATTATATTGGTGTGATTGCTAACTCCGGCTTCTCTACATGTTATGTGGGTGAGTTGAACCAGCCGGTTTTCACCAGAGTTCTGAAAATCGGTTCTACCGGTCCTACTGGATCCCCCGGCAAAATTTCCTACTGGCAAAAAAAAAAACGGATTTGCTAGTTTTTCATCAAATATAAAAGAAATTTGTAACCATATGAAAGCACATGAGTGCATATGCCCTGGTCGAAACACTCCTAGCCTTGAAGAAGGAAGGTTCTGGATTCGAATCTTGGAGCTGCACTATTTTTTTTTTGTATTTTCCGTTTTAACTTCACAAAAAATCAAATTTTGATTTGAAAATTTCCCCTGGTGGAAACACTCCTAGCCTTGAAGAAGGTTGTGGATTCGAACCTTGGAGCTGCACTATTTTTTTTTGTATTTTTCATTTTAACTTCACATAAAAAACAAATTTTGATTTGAAAACTTCGGCCGAAAATCTAACCCCCCCTCCCTTTTTTTTACAACCCTACTTTTCAAAAGCTTATGCATAAGCAGAACAGTGCAAGGTTGATTTAGATCTCTATTTGTAGGAGACTGGGTTGCATCATCAGGGTCATAACAAGCTAAAGACAAACCAAGGAGCAGGAAATAGACAATTGCAGTCTGCACCTAACTGCCAGGCTCAGGTTAAAAATAACAGAGACTAGTTCCTATTGTCATACTATCATCCAATGGATATGGTGGAGTATCTAATATGTCACGAACGGGGTTATTTGTGGATGGATTGGATCGGACGGGGTAGTCATGTTGAGTGTTGGGACGTGGTCCTGGACCTCGGCGGCGCGGCTGGGGAGCCATGACTACGGCTGCCGTGCAGCAAAGGTTAGGGAAGACGCCCAGACAGAGAGAGAGAGGGATTGGTTTTCTGATTTTTCTTAATCTCAAAGCTAAGTACCTCTCCTCTTTAAATAGAGAAAGGTCCTAACAAAACTTGGCTAACAAGCAATCTGAATTATAGAAACTAATCTCTAAGGAAATCCTGATTTAAAGAAAGAGTTCTAAAAGGAAACATAAATTTAGAATATAATCCCTAAACTAAATCAGCCGGTGGCAATGCTGATTGCTGGCCGCCGGATGTCTCCTTCTTGCGGCGTGAATAATGTAGGCCCCACATGACATAATATCATATAATGTCACTAGTCAAAAGATGAACATAATATTATACTGAATTAGCAACCATTTAGTTACCGCCCTTTTGTAATCCACTATCCACTACCTCAATTTAGCTTAAGGTAGATGATAGCACACTAATTATGGACTCAGGATCATGGCTGTGATTCTTCATATTCAACAAGACTTGTATATCATTGCAGGCCATGTTTACCTAAAGACTAAACTGTGATCAATTCACGGACTATTTATGTCTAGAAAAAACACACTTTGTCATATTCAGTAAGGTTTGTATGTCATTTGAGGGCCAATACAGGCTACAGCCAATTAATATAGGTTTAATGTTAAGTAATACCACTAGCATACAGTCATATACCATCAGATCTAGCTTGCCTATAACCATCAGCATTTCCCTAATTGAAGTTTATTCATGAAGTGAATGTAATGCAATCCAGCTTTGGTTCAAAGTGAAGTTTTTTTTTTATTTGCCCAGAAAAAAAGACATGCTTGGCCTATAACAAAAGCTCAAATACCCTTACGACTTCAGAATGTGCTTTCTGTTTTTAATATATATATATTTGGAGATGGAACTCACCAAACTGGAGTGGGGCACGAAATATGTTCAATGCAGCACCATAATAATCAGCATAAATGACAGATACACCAGGGTGAAGTTTCCTGAGCTTCTCCAACTCCTCCTGAAGCAACCGATTATGGTACACGGTAAATTCATTTAGCCACTTAATGCACCCTGTTTGCTCATCATAGTAATCCTCCTTTTGGCTTGGAAAGATTGCGAGATACAATGGGACACACCCTATTGGGAAATTTCCAGGAACAACTAATTTCTTTGCACCCAGATTTATAAGATCCTGCAAAATATATAACTGTGAATGCAAATACACACACTCCAAGTAGCACCTCATAGAAAAAAGCAGGGACATACACATACCGTGATAGCCGAGCTTATGGCACCAACAACGTTAGGAACAAGCTCATGTAGCTCATCAAGAGATTTCCCCCTCACAATTAGATGGTTGTAATCATTTCCACCAACCTCTCCCATGAGAAAAAGCGACTTGGACATTATATCACTGCGTTCTGCACAGAGGTACACAATTGAATAGACTTAACATTTTGATATTTCACCAAATTTGATATAACTTGGTGTTGCACGACAAACAGAACAAGTGAAAATTATGTTCATGATATTTGAGTAAAAACTGTTTTGGTGACTTCAGAAATGGAACACTATAGGGATTTCAGTATCAACTTGCGAGGAAGTTTTATATGTCTTCATCATGCATGTAACTCACTGCCATTCATGGTTATTAAGGCGGTAAGGCGAGGCGAGGCGACTCACCCCCCTCACACCTTTTAAGCGCTAAGGCGCGAGGCGAGGCGACGCCTTAGACATCCTAAGGCGCTAAGGCTTTGTGTGTAAGTAGTTTATCTCCCATGATGCAAAGTAGTTTTGTGCTTTTGTTCCGTCCACGGTATTTGGGCCGAAATTAAGCCCATACAAATTTGTGCATCCCAAGCTATATCAAGCCCAACTCAAAGGAAAAGAAACCCACATTCGTACGCTCCAAACTAGCAAGAAAAAATATCTCCTCGCCGAGCAAAAAATATCTCCTCGTCTCGCTCTCATCTCATGCTCTGATCGTCGTCATCCACGCTGAGTCCGCGTCATCTCTCTGCAGACATCAACACAAGCTGGAGAGGGCGACAAGCGACGGGGATGGGCTGGGGATGGCCGTGCAGATCCGCCGTAGCCAAGGCCGAAGCTGCAAGGGACGGGATCGGCGAGATGGAGACGCCGCCGCCTAGGGTTCCAGGTGACTGCTACTCCCTAGCCCGCCGCTCCCTTGTTCTCGACTTCATGCCGGGTCTCCTTGCTCCCACAACACGCCGCCTTCTCGCTTCCACCTCCACCTGCTCTGCCCGCTCGGCTCCCGACATCGCCAAAGTTCTCTCCCGCCGGATCCTCTGCGCTTCATGGCGTCGCCGAGCTGTCCCGAGGTCTCTCTGCTCGGATCCGGCAGACGGGCCTCCTCGCTCCGCCTCCCTTGGGATCTGCTTCCAATGCCGCCGCGGCGATGGGCGATGGCAAGGCGGGGGCGAAGCCTTGGTCTCCGACGGCGCCTTACCGCTTAGGCGACGCCTAAGCGACGTCTTAATAATCATGCTGCCATTCACTAAAACAGTCAAACGAGACGACTTTACTTTGTAAACTCAGCAAACATTTTCTAACATGGTGCATTGGTGCTTGCTGGTTAGAACTTAGAACATAGCTTCCACCCATGTGCCTGAAATAACTCCACAGGAAGCTCTGAACCTATAAAATTTAAGAACATTAAGGTTGCACCTCATCACAAGGCTCAAAGTAGTAAATTTTGTGGCGCCTTTTTATTAGTTGAACTTTCGCTTTCACTAGCCAACTAAAACAGCATAACCGCTATGCAAAGCACTGTGCTTGCTTGCAAATTGCAAACGTTTCAAGGCACCTTTCCACAAAATGCAGCAATTTGCTCCCAGTGAACAGTCATGAAGGCTAGTGTGATTGGCCAGTTAGCCAGCACGGTTTTCAGCATGCCTGCCACTATTTTTTACCGTGTCCACTGGCATGCTTCGACGCCACCATCACATGTTTCCTCGATACCTATTACTAAACCTGTGAGCAGGTCACAGTCGCACACACCGGAGAATTTCATCAACCACCTTGCTGGAATAAAAACTGTGACCAAAAAGGAGACGCAGAACAGAGAACTCAGGAAGATACGTACCAGACTCCGAAGGGGCGATAGCTGGGAGCAGCTTCTTGAACCATTGCATTTGCTCGTCAAGGGAGTGCGGCGTCCATGTAGGCTCCACGCCGCGCTCCCGGAAGAACGAGCCATTGAGGGCAGTGGCCCCGCCGACCGCAAAGTTTGCGCCATGCCGGAAGTCACCGCCGCCAAGGTACGGCGGCACGAACGGCAGCCCAAATGCCTCCGCTGGTCATGACAAGAAAGCAAGCACACGTCAAGAAAACCAGTGAGAACGGCTGATAAGATGCAAAGACATCAAGAAGCCCAAAAAAGGTAAATGAAAACAAAACAAACACTGAAAGACTGATACAAAAGTGTTGACCACGTGATGATGTGAATGCCAATTCACTGGTGGTTGGAGCTACCAATTGTGTGCCTGTTCAAGGAGCTGATGCCATGATGGTCCGGTGGTTGGGGAGAACTGGGGAAGGTAAGCAACGTTTGTGGATACGCCCGGTATAAGCTGGGTATTTGCATCTAATTTGTTCCTCCCCACCTCTTTAGAACCCACAATTTCGTTGTGTATTACACTAGAAAAAATAGAAGGTATGGTCGAAGCTACTTATGAACTCTGAAGCATATGCTTCAGAAACAATCTACTGTGCTACATGCGCATTCTGAATCATAATGGGAATTACGGTTTGCAGAAATCCTCCAATTGATAAATTTCCAACCTATGAAGGTGGAAACACGTTCTTGTTCGAGACAGGCATACAATAGCAGCGGAATTGGGCATACTATATTGTCGCCACACCGATCGTGGCAGCCCCAAAAAGGAAACGATGATGAGTGAGCCCATTACTTGAAGAGAAATCAAGCGCGTAGCGATTCTCTTCCCCCGTCATCATCACACAATGGATGCGTGGAGTATTCAGGAAGGACACAGGTGACAAAGAAACGGATCGATACACTCGCGCAGAAAGCGTTGCGACTTGCGACCAAGAAACGCACCCATCACCTCTAATCATCGTAGAGTAAAAAACATCAATTACTAGTTCCGATCAATTAGTAATTCCGCATCCCCTACCAATTAACCATTCGAATTTCATTGTCAGTTTCGAACAAGGGAGGAGGACCCAACCCAACACCAGCAGAATAAACAAACAATAACAATGGAGACCAATGGCCCAGAAGAGCAAGCAAGCAGGAGAATGATACTAATCACGATGAGAGAAACAAGGAAACAAGCAGTAACAAGAGCAGTAGCAGTAGATTACCGAAGAAGTCGAGGAGGTTGCGGCCGTCGGAGTAGCGGCCGGAGGGGCGGCCGAAGAAGGTCTGGCCGTAGGGGAGGCTGCGCGCGGGGTCGGGGAAGTCCTCCGGCACGGAGAGCAGGAAATTCCCGGTGTCCGTGAGCGAGTCCCCGAAGCTGAATATCCGCTCGAAGCACACCCCCACCCCACCCGTTCCCCCTCCCGCCGCCGCAGGCAACATCACCGCCGCCACCACGCCGACGAGGAGCGTGGCGAATGCCATGGCCGGCCGAGAAACCAAGTAGCCGATTCGGCAGAGCAGAAGACGAAGGCGATGGATTGATCTCTCCCTAGAGGAGGAGGCGGAGGCGGAGGGGGAGGAGGGGCGGGTTGGCCGTTGACATAGGAGGCAAGAGAGAGGTGGTCGCGGTTTTAAAGGGGATCCAGCCCAGTTGGTTCCTCTGTTCGATTTGGAATTCTTATTATTATTATTTTTAGGAGCTGGGGATTTGAATTTTGTAATTTTCTTTTGTTTTTGGTCTGTGGGCCCACATACCTTTCTGTGCAGTTGCGTGGCGGGCGGTGGTTAGGCGGCTCGGCCTCGGCGCTGGCTGGCCACGGCCGCGCCAACTCGATCGCTCGGGTTCTCCGCCTCCCTGATGGCGCTTTCCGCCGTGTTTTGGCGTCTTCTACGCATTTATGTGTGTGGCACAACTCCACAACTCGCACTCACAAAGTCACAAGTCACAACACAATCGCATGGATAGATAAAGATTGATACTGCCGGCGTTCTGGCGCCTCTCTTTTGTTACTTGATTACTTCTGGCCCCCCAAGGTTCTAAAGTCCAAAGGAAGGGATTGTTCGTTCCGGCCGGTGATTGTCGAGCGTCACAAAGGATAACGGCTTCTTGTCCTTCTCGGCTCCTGGCTAGCCAGGTCCAGCACGATGTGCGTCGTTGGGCACACCGGCATCTTTGCTCAACGCCGCGTCCTTTGGTCGCGGAATGTAGGCGATCACCAATGTACCCCTATACAGTATACACTAACATGTGCTTCACGCTCAATGTTTAGAGGTCAACAACAGCCGACAGGCCCGCGGGTGGCCTAAGGCCCCACTTGAAACGTAGTTGCGAGAATTAAATTGTTTTCTGCATAATTTCTATTAAATTTATGGGTTCTAAAATATCCCTAAATGTATTTGTATTTCTGTCCACAGTTTTAGCATCTCCTACCACATCTAAGATAGAACCTTAGGAGGACTCCAAGCGAACTTGCTTACAGGCTGCTTGCGTTTTTTTGTTTGCTGCTAGCCTGCTACTTCCCAAACACACAAGTTAGGAGATGGTTGCTTCATCAGTTCATCTGAGTATTTAAGGTTCTTAAGGCTCTGTTGAGCATTGCAATGCATTCCAGTCATACATAAATTTCCTAACATAACAATAATCTCATATATCGTATTCACTTGGCTAATTGAAACATCTGCAAAAATTTCAAATATTCAAAATCAATTTGAGTTTAATTTGAATCTCAGTTTCAAAATCAGATTTGCAAAATTTCGGCCAAATTCAAAAACCAAATCGGCAAAACTCAGCAAATTCGGCCAAATTTTGTTAAATCCCAAACCCTAACCCTAAAATCCGCTTTCCTCCTCCCCGCTTTCCCTCAGTGCTTCAAATAAGCCGCCCACCATCCAGTTTCGTCACAAGATCGCCATGGGGGAGGCGGTTGCCACCCACCTTCGCCGCTCCGCTAAAGCCAAGACAATCAAGGCCACTCGCCACGCCACCTCCTCTCGCCTTTCAATGCGGCGCTGCCACCTCTCACGCCACCTAAAACCAGCATACCGAAAGATTCTTGCGCCACTCGGGCTCAAGGCCAATGAGGGCCGCCACCGCCGCGACGACCCACGCCTTCCTCGCCACCACCCTCCGTCCGCAAGACCGCCTAAGCATCCGCACCCTACCACGCCGCCTCATGCTGCTGGTCAGCCAGCACACTGCTTCCCACCGCCTCACGGGGGCTATAAAAGCCGCCCCGCTCGGCCTCCATCACCCGCACCAACCTCTCTCCCTCCCCACCTTCGTCCCCAACTCCGGCCAAGAGCCCCGCCGCCTCGGTTCCCCTTCCCGTAAGAACAAACCCCTTCCCCGTTCAAATCCCTCCCACCCGAAGCCACCCCAATCCTCCCGGGTCCCTCCCCTACCCTCTCCGGCCCCAGATCCACCGGATCTGTGCCGGCGCCGCCACTCACTCACCGCCACCGCCCCAAAACCCTAGAAAACCCACACACGCCCAAAACCCTAGGTTAGAGCCACCTACTGGGGTGAAGGCACCACGCGCCACCTCCCTCCCCTGTCTCATTGCCATCATGCCAGTTGGCACACACAAGACCATGGCCGTCATTCCGAGTCATTCTGCACAGGCTGCCAGAATAGCCAGCTAAGGCTAACATTAAAGGCCAACAAGACCTTTCGCCTTTTTTGTCACATGAAATGGTCATGAAGCCATTTGGCCAAAGGGCTTTGCTGGCCAGCGGGTTCATTGCTCATTCCGGCCTACCGATTCTTTAATTTAATTTCATACACTACTTTATTCACAAAGACAAGAATTTTATTACTATTCCAAAAATCCAGAAAATGCACAATAAACTCTAATTTCTGTTCCTAAGCCTAGATTAGTGATTAATTATTGTTTATATCTAATTAATAGGTATGAACAGTAAAATGGTCACTATTCATCAAAACCCTAATTTGAGATAGTATATCCATTTTCGACCGTCTCGAGCCCAGAAAACACATTCTTGACTCCGTTCAGCTATGCCAAACTCCAAATAAATATTCCCACCTTCCTATAGATTTCTTTAATCCTTTACAATATTTTTGTTGTAGTTGGATCCGAATCTCAAACTCCTTCCAGACCGAATAAACACCAGATGAATCCCACCAACCCGCACCGCCTTTCCTTTAAGTCTCTTTTTGGTTTTATTTACTTGCTTGTTGTTCCCAGCTCTTTCCTTGTTGAGCTAGTTTTTACTTGGTTTCTTTTTATTGCATTGCTTCTCGTTAGGTTACGATCTAGACGACCAGACTCTAGAAGACGCCGGACAAGACCAGCATCAACAGGACTTTGTGCAAGAAGGCAAGTCGCATTCCTTGATCATTTTGAACCCACATGTCATATATTTATATTGATACTTTCATTATTATATTTGAGCCAATTACTTTAATTATTGAAATAATACTTTTGAATGCCATGATAATTAGATAATTCCTATTACCCCACATACAAACCCACCCAGCACTTGTAGGCCATATTCATCTTGACAAGTTCACATAAAATATTATCTATATAAGTAGCTTTGTCACTCAATTGTGTCCATCAATCAAAAGCAGTATTGGCGGTTCGCCAATGGTTTTGGTGGAGAGTTGAGGGTTGTGTCCATTAAGTTGGACAACCTAATAGACTTGGGTTAAAAGTGAGTCATCAGTGAGATCTCGAGGTGGACAGCCACGAGTTGGTGTTGGGCCATTGCCTCACTAGATGACAAGTAAGGACAAGAACCTTGTGCCAAGTAACAGACACAGAAAACCGCTCAACCACAAGCGTGGTCATTACTCCCTGGCTAAGTACACTGCGCTCATCCGATTGAATATCTCTCGGAAAGGTAATCGCTCTTGTGTAATAGAGTAGTTATGAACTGGGTGTGACAGAGGGCCTGAAGGACACTCGGTGAGTCTACACACAACGGTAGGTGCCGTCGGCATAGGGTTGTAAGATCCACTGGGCCGGTGGAGTCTCCCTAGGGCTGTATGAAGTTAAAACCTACCGGGTAGAAGCTAGAAAAGGTTGAACAGTGAAAAGGCTTTGTTATCTCAACTCAGTCGCACGCTAACATGTTGCGTGACGGTATGGGTTTGAGATATCTTGTGGGTAAAGTTGGGCAACTCTGCAGAGTGAAAATCAATGTTATTCGAATACACCGTGCTTCCGGTTAATGAAGCTGTGTTAATGGGTGATTCCAGTACATGAGGCATAAGTAGAGTTTTGGAGATGGTAAGTTGGTAATTGTGGTTTGCTGAGAAACCCCTGATGGTATTATGTATTATTGTTTTACTGTTTTGTAAACTGTTTTAACTGCAAATTGCATCCACATATACCTGTTAAGGTAAAACCTAACCATCCTTTGAACTCCTAGCATGTAATTATTTAGCTTTTCCATGTGACTTGTTGAGTACGGTAGTTGTACTCATTCTTGCATAATCTGCAATCAATCTACAGAAGAAACCTGGAAAAATGCAGAGGATCTGGTTGAACAGGATTTTGGTGGACCCACGAATGGCAACGACTACTGTTATTAGGTCTCAGTCGCACTCAAGTGTGCCTGTGGTTTGAAGTTCTTTTGTCTTGTATTATATTAACTTTGGGCTTGGATGCCCGTTAGTGTCAAAAGCGGGTCATTAGGCCTTAATCTTATGTAATAAAATGTTGGATTTTGTTGAAATCGAAAGCTTGCTTGAGACACTGCTTACTTCGTAACTGCACATCCTGGACGGTTGTGAAGAATTTAACGTTCCCAGAATTTGAAGGCGTTACACTAATACGACCCACTACAGTGTACAGTCTCTAATAAGATTTCTGTAAAATTCCGCGGTACAAACATGGTCTGACCAAACGTTTGTGCCATGAGATGGAAATGGAATATTGACATCGATCCTTACTGCACATTGTTTTTCCATTGTTTTTCCATTGAAAGTTGACCTTTTCTCTTTTTAATATCGTGACCTATTTATTTGTGCACAATAAATACATAGAGCATCACATCTTTCTGATTTTTCTTTAAAAAAATTTGTCTATGAGACATGAACCAAGACCAACTAAACATCATTGTCGAGGATAGGGTGCTAATGTCAATGGGAATAAGAATAAAGACAAAAAGGCAATTTTAGATTACCTCAAGAGTTTAGATATGAAGGCTGATAAGAGGGGTTTGAGTAGTGGGGAGTGGATTGATAGGTATAAAGCAGAGAGTAAGATGGAAGAGTTTTATAATATAGAGGAAAGATATTGGCAGCAGAGGGGGAATGTGAAGTGGATTACTTAAGGAGATTCTAATACTAGCTTTTTTCCCATAGTTATGCTAATGGTAGGAGAAAGAAAAAAATTTATCTTCAGTCTGGAGAATGAGAGGGTCTATTTAACTGGAGAGGAAACTATTAGAGATCACATTTACAAATCTTATAAAAAATTGTTTGGATTTGAAGCTAGTAAGAATGTAACCCTTGAGGGCAATTTTTGGAAGATGGAGGGCAGAATTTCTGATTCTGATTCTGATAATGAAAGCTTGGTTCAAGTTTTTACTGAAGAAGAGGTTTGAAATGTCATCAAGGAATTGCCTACTGATTCTGCACCTGGGCCAGATGGGTTCCCTTCCTCTTTCTATAAAGCTTTCTGGGGGATTTTAAAACAATTTTTCATGGAGATGGTCAAGGATTTCTATGAGGAGAAGTTGGACTTAAAAAGGTTGAATTATGGGGTGATAATCTTGATTCCCAAAATCAAGGAGGCCAATTCCATTAAGCACTTCAGGCCAATTTGTCTGATCAATGCCAGTTTTAAAATAATTACTAAGATGTTGGCTGTCAGGTTAGGAAATATAGCAACTAGGATTATCAATGAGTGTCAAACTGTTTTTATAAAAGGGAGAAACATCCTGGCTGGGGTGCTGTCTTTACATGAGATTCTTCATGATTTGAGAGTATCCAAGAAAAGAGGAGTTATTCTCAAGTTGGATTTTGAGAAAGCTTATGATAAAATTCAGTGGAGTTTCTTGGAAAATGTCATGAGGGAGAAAGGTTTCTCTGGACTTTAGATTAATTGGGTATTGAGCTCTATTAAGGGGGGCAAGATTACTATTAATATCAATGGGGTAGTTGGTCTCTACTTCACAACCCATAGTGGTCTGAGACAAGGGGATCCTTTGTCTCCCCTGTTTTTCAACCTTGCAGCTAATGCTTTAGCAGCTTTGATTGAAAAAGCTCAAGAGAAGGGGTTGATCAAAGGGGGTAGCTTCTCGTTTAATACATGGGGCTGTTCCTCTTCTTCAATATGCATATGATACTGTCCTTATGATTGATTGTGAAGAGGATTACATTCTTAATCTCAAATTCCTTCTATACTATTTTGAGTGGATATCTGATCTGAAGATCAACTATCACAAGAGTGAGGTTTTTGTTTTAGCGGTGAAGAGAGAGGAAGCTATTAGAGTTTCTAACATGTTAAACTGTAAGCTTGGTCATGATAAGGACATCGACCCACCGGATACGACCGCTACTCCACGTGCCAAGTTCATGCGGGATAAGTTTTGGAATCCAGTTCGTCCTCTAGAATCAGCGTGATAGCACCAACTTAAAACAGATGTAACTTTCACATACGGAGTCCGTTGGAGGTCCACGAGTACTTGATGGAAAGCTTATTTTGGCCTCTTTCCAACGGATCTGGCCTCGCCTCCAAATTCATTCTGGGCTGATCGCAATCATCAAAAGAAGACGTCATATCACTTGTTTAGGCCAACCTGGGCTTTGTAATCATACTGAACTTGGCCCATCTGCCGGCGGCCCACCCGGGGGCGTGGTACTGTTCACATGAACAGTACCCACGACCTTTAGTACCACCCCGCTAGTTCTTTAGTTTTGTGGCTCCTCGTTCTCTATTTAAGGAGGCCACACCCCCTCTAGTTTTCTTGGATTTTGTTGAGTTAAGAGTTAGCATTGCTACAACTTCGTGTATTGGCTTGTGTCGATTAGACCAACCTTTAATACCGCTATCAAAATCCCAAATTCAATATTTCAATCTTTATTTGCAATTTCAGATTACTTTATCTTGTTCTTGCGTGCTTCTTCGGTGTATGCAGGAATCGACCTTCGTGGTCAGGTCAATCGGGTATTCGTGCACGGTTGATAACGACTTGTCAATCAGTTCAGCGATTGCATGGTTTTGAGCCTTGCGTGTTCGTAGCCAGGATCGTCAGGGTTGAGCGACGCCTACCGGACTTATCGTTCTCATCGAAAGATCGGGCCAACAAATAGAACCTTAGGGTTCATCAGGTGGTATCAGAGCTACAGTTCATCGGTGAGAATTTTTTTTCCTACAGTCCAATAGCCAAAATCAAAAAAATTATTAGGTTTAGTTCATCGTCCAAGCCAATTTGTGCCTTTGCAATTTGTTCTTTTTAGTTTGCTTTGTTGAATTGTCGTTGCATCGTCGAGTCGTTGTGCTGGTTTCTTGTCTAGATTGGTCTAGTTTAGGGTATTTTGCAAATCGTTCCAGTTCTGTTCTTCGGTTTTGTCGCTACTCACCATACAAAAAAATATAGCAGATCCGTTTCGCGGGCAAGCCTTCATCGCGCAGCCGTCTTCGTTTTCATCGTCTCGGCTCGCGCATTGCACCCGGACGTTTGAAGCCGCGCCTCCCCTGTTTTTTCCTTTGTCCTTCGGCAATTCATACAATCACAAGCATACAAGCATACAAAGGGCAAAGGGCACACAAGAGACATAACGCCGCCACCGCCGACACCGCGCCCGCCCGCCGCATCTGCTCGCCCTCCGCCGCTGCCAAGCCCGAAACGCCACTGTCGTTCCGCTGACGCTGCCGCCGGCCCGCCCCGGCATTGCCGCGCCAGCCAGCGTCGCTGGTTTGTTCCGACGCCGTCGACACGCTTTGCGCCGCTATCGCCGCCCTCGCCTCTTACGTCGTGCCACTCGGCCCGCACGCTGCCGCGCCTGCCGCCGCTGTCGCCGAGTGGCTGAGTTGGAGCCGTCGCCACCGCCTCTTTGAGGAGAGAGAGCCCAATCCCCTTGCCTTTTTTGTGGATTGAGTTTGTTCCAGGAAGCTTCATGAGCTTTAAAGCCAAAGAAAAAAAAAAGAAAGGCAAAGAAAAAAAAGAGAGGAAGGAAAAGAAAGAAAACAGAGAAAAAAAAGAGAAAGGGATAGAAAAAAAAAGAAAGAAAGAGAAAAAATTTATTCTGCCTCTTTGTTCAATTTGGCATAGTCATCCATTGCTCGTTGGCGTTGATTGTTCAGTTTGGCCGCCCGCTGTTACTACTAGTCGTTCTTGCGAGTTGCTCTAGCTAGGCTTGGTTTAGACTAGGACCAGCACTTGTGACTAGTACTTTGAACTGCTTTTCAACTTTGCATGCTGAATTGAATAATTGTTATTCCTTTGCTACATACTAGCCTTCCGAGCTCCACTCCCTACTAACTCAGCAGGTGCCGTTCCTCGCAATCGTTGGGCTAATCACAAGTGAGAGTATCACGAACCAGCCACCGGTTGTACCACTTGTTTGCATTGGTAAGAACTTGCAAGAGCTTGGTAAGAGGTTGAGCGTGTGTGACTTGAGCCTCCAGATCCTAGTAGTTGATAGGAACATATACTTGTGATTGGTTTCCTTATTTTCTACTAATAATGACAGATTGGTTGAAGTTGGTAGATTACGATGCCGAGATGCTCCGTGCACATCTACCATGCACTTGAGCTACCGTGCACCTCAGCCATGCGCCTATTCCACCGGATCTAGCCATCACCGCCCAAGGTGCCTCCGATTCCGGCCATCCCAACCCCTCCACCTCAGTCATTGTCGTCGTCCACCATGGTCATCCTCCTTTGATCCGGCAAGGAGTACACATGTACTCATCCACCGCCTGAGGTGCGTCGCCGTCGCCATCCCCTGCGTGGACCGCGCCGAGGTGATCTACGACCCCCCCCAAGTATGTTTTGTCGCCGCCGATGTGATCTAAACCTCCAACCGGCCTAGATTCTGTTGGTATACCATGTCTTTGTGCCCGTCGATGTATGGGGACACTTCGGTGATATGTTGCAAGACCGTGAAATGGGCTTGAGCGTACGTATCTAGATCAAGGGTGATTGCTTTCCTTCCGATTGTCCTAAGACCTTCCAGGTTCCCCTCATGACGAGATAGAGGCACACCTATCGGTTTCACCTGAACCATATAGTCGACGCAGAACTCAATGACCTCTTCGGTTGTATAACCTTCGATGATGTTGCCCTCTGACCGAGATTGATTCCGTTCATAGGACTTGAGAATTCCCATGCACCTCTTGAACAGGTACATATGACGTAGGAACACATAGCCGCATATCTTTATCTCTTTCATAAGGTGAACAATGAGATGAACCATGATATCGAAAAATAACGGAGGAAAATATATCTCAAGGTGACATAGAGTCATCACTACCTCAGCATGCAGAGCATCTAGTCCATCGGGATCGATGACCTTCTGAGCAATTGAGTTAAAGAAATAACACAGTCTCATGATTGCCACTCAGACTTTGTTCGGTAAAATACTTCTAATTGCAACAGGAAGCATTTGTGTCATCAGCACAAGACAATCATGAGACTTCATACCAATTAATTTCAAATCTTTTATAGAAACAAGTTTCTTCATGCTGGCTTAATAACCGGACGAAACTTTCACACCATGCAAACTCTAGCATAGTTCATTTCTCTCGACCTTGGACAAAGTGTAACAAGCTGGGGGAAGGCACATTCGGCCTTTATCAGTCTCTTTTGATGCTAACTCGGTCCTTATGTTCATATCAACCAAGTCAAACCATGCGTTGACATCATCCTTTGTTTTGTCACGAATGTTTAGTTAAACCATACATTATTCTCCACGTGCAGTATGTCAATGCAGTGGCGAACTTCTAAGTGCTCCGAATAAGGTTAGTCCCAAAAAATTGATCACTTATTCTAGATGTTCTTCTGACGGATCCTCAATTTATGTCCCTTTCCAAGCACCACATCGATATCCTTAACCATATCATAGACCTCTTTCCCTCTAAAAGCCCTTGGAGCTGAACCGTCCTCTTTATTTCCGTTGAATTGTTTCTTCATCATGCGGTATGGGTGATACTTGGGAAGGAACCTACGGTGACGTATGCACACAGTTTTGCACAAGTTGTTCAGCCACACACTCTCGGTATCATCTAAGCAATATGGACAAATTTTGGCTCCTTTTGTACTAAACCCCGATAGG